>OY759191.1:4998386-6247983 GCA_963662085.1 Eupithecia inturbata | reverse complement strand
TTGAGGATGCTACAAATGACTCACTATAATTTCTGTGAGTCAAACTATAAATGGGTTTTTGTTCGAAATCGCGATACCGTAAGCAGTTAATGAAACTCAAATTGTTTAAAATTCACGCTACGTTCACACTTTAACAATTTACAAGAAGATTACGAATAGTTCGGCGAAAGGCTAAGTGGGAGTCAGATACGTGCTGCGGGTTCATATAAAAACACAATACTTTTAACAACTCAGTTATGAAACTAGATTTGACTTGTAAATGCGCTTATATTGCCTTAACAAAAAAAAAATTGTGAAGAAATAAGGTGACTAAAATCTTAAAATAGATAGATAGCTCGACTATTACTAGCATAATACACACCACACAAAAATGGTATGCAGTCACAGTAGGTATTGTATTATTGCCCTTCGATCTCTGACCATCAACTTCAGCAGTTCCTTCGGAAAGCTGCTTAGAACTTGTATCCGTAATAGCCCTTCCTTCAAGAAGCTCTTTGAATTTTCTTCAACTCTCACTCTCTCTCTTTGCGTTCCTCTGAAACCCTCATCTTAAAAGTCCCTGCCCACACTACCACTTTCTACGACAAATCTTTCACTGTACAAGCTACCCGTTTATGGTCTATGCTTTGCCCCTGGGCATCAGAATTGCCAAATCACTTCGTATCGTTAAAAAACTGCTTCATCAACATTATCTGTCCTTGTAAAAGTTAGACAATCTTATTATTTATGTTTAAGTAAGTTTATTATAATGTTTTTAGGTAATATATACATAGTATGTAGTGTGAGTATTATTGTTTCCTTTTATTTTTCGAGTGCCACCATCTATTTTGTGCTTACATGTCCAGTCTATCCCAAGGTTGCCTGGAAGAGATCACTCATAGCGATAAGGCCGCCTTTGTACTTTGTCTACTCTTTCTGTATTGTTTTCTGTCTTTGTGTGGTACAATAAAGTATTATCTATTTATGTATCTATAAATAGAAATAGGTGTGGAGATACCTTCTGATCTGAATACATACGTCCACGGATGAACATGCCTCCCCCTAAAAAGGGAAATTTTGCCATAAGCACCACGCTTGGCAGGCGGATTCGTGCCGGGTAAACTTATTCATCGTCAAGCCCATTTTTCCAAAGAAATTGTTTATTATTTTTTGTACTGCCCTTATTTCACTAAGTTCGTCACAACATGCATAACTCCTCCTTCATTGGAAATTCTTTCTCTATAGAGGCAGTGCGGTTGTGAAATGACTTGCCTCTGTATACCTCTGTGTCTTCATTATACCTCTAAGTCAGATAGATACACGAGATGTTTTTAAGGAAATGGTGCGCAGGCTTTTTCTTAAGAGGTTATACAAATAGCTAGTTTTTTTTCTCATAAAATGTTTCTTGTTTTGTTTCTTGTTTAATATTTATGGTTTAGTAGGTATTTAGGTAGGTATATTATATTATACCTACATCTATATTTGTAAATTAATATTAGCACGCCAACATCCTGTGAAACAACGTTTTTGGTCGGTAGGTACAAAATGCCTCGGCATTAAGCCGACCCTTTGTACCTTAGTGCAATAAATTTTTTAAATGAATAGTAAATAAACATGTACTTTTCTTAAACTCTCCTCTGTCAGCCGTCATATCCCCTCTTTTCTACCTCCTCCAAACCGTCCTTTTCAAAAAGTGAATCTTTCTATCTCTATTGTATTTGAATGAGTACCTAACCCTAAACGAGTAGCATCAAAAGCGCTCTAGAAAGCGATTCGCCTGCATCAACTCGATTTAAACAGTCTTAAACACAATTGAATTACTCGAATTTCCTCGTCGACTGTCCGAGAACAAAAGCGTTATTAAATACGTAATTATTCACATTTACTTGGCGTGCAACGTTTTTAATTCGATAAGAGAGACTTTACATTTGCCGTGATTTCATCAAACTTCGACTTCGACTTCATCCTAAGAATGCACTGCCTATTAGGTTAGGATGCATTTTCATCCTGACTTGTGATAAAGCCACTGCTCTAGCAATATGGCTGTTTATTCCCATTTCTAAGTACCTACGGGTTTTTGACTTGAACCAGTGGGACCTCTAAAAGGTCTACCGGTGACAAGTCGATGTGTTGAGAGCTGAAGGAGCAGTCGAATTATGTCGCCAATCGGTGGATCGGTGTAGTCATAATATATGTAAAATACACACAGGAACGTGTTAGATGATAAATTCTTTGGAAGGCCTTTAACCAGCATTGAGTGGAATTTGGCTACATTAGCCGTGGACCTATCCACGGCTAATGTAGCCAAATTCCACTCAATCCAATTATTTTGATTTTTTGGACCTAGTGCAAGGCCATCCTTGGCCATCGTTCACTTTGCTATATCTGTCATCACCTCTGCTTGCCATGTCTACAATCTACGATTTCTTACCCATTGTAAAAGTCCCCTAAGAAAACGTCTGATTTAATTCTAGCTGATCTAATTGCAGCCGTGGGTCGATATAATTTTGTTTACTGCCTTTTAAACGGCCCCACCCACTGCATTTCATTACTAGTGTAATTACACTTCTTTGGAAAATCTACGTGTGTAATGTTTGTGTTATTTGGTCACGTTTGCATTAAATTTTCCGTAAAAATGTTTTACAGAAATACCTTGATATTGGTTTAAAAAAAATCAGGAAGTTTATAGCTGTTGCTGGGCTAGAGTTGATTTGATTTATGCCATATTCGTCTCGTAGAAGTTCGGCCCACATAAAAATATCTGCTTTCGTCCCTCATATTATTTCCTAAGGTAAGTAAAATTTATGGAATGGTGTGTTTCCGTTTTTTAAATATTGTTTTTATAAAATAATTATGTTGATGTCTTAGCCGAAGTTCGGCCACGGCAGCCAGTCTCAACGAAGACTTGCCATGTGCGCATGGAAGTTTAGCTGTTTAAAAAATAGGCAGATACTATTTCATAAGAAATTACGTTTTTATTGCTAAGCACAGTTAATTATTCTTACCAGCGCGTCAGTGTGGCAGCTACCCTCGAACCACGTGGCCTTATGCGAGATGATGGTAAAAGACCTGACGGTATGACTCTGATTCCCTGGAAGATGGGTCGGCCTTTAGTTTGGGATGCCACGAGTGTAGATACCCTAGCGCCTTCACATCTTGCAGGGACATCGGTAAGGGCCGGCTCTGCAGCAACATCAGCGGAGTCTCTCAAACGGCGAAAATACGCTAATCTTGACCGAGGTTACCTGTTTGAGCCGTTTGGGGTTGAAACCCTTGGTCCTTGGGGACCTGGAGCACACGCCATTTATAAAGATCTTACCAAACTTCTTATAGAGTCGACAGGTGATCGGAATGCTGGCTTCTATTTCGGTCAACGAATTAGCATTGCCATTCAACGTGGCAATGCTGCCAGCATTCTGGGCACTCTGCCTTATGGTGACGGCTTAGATTTTTAAGAAATAGATATTAATTGGGTATGGTTTTATTCTGTTATTGTAATCTTATGTGCTAAATAAAAGATACCTATTATTCTTCAAACAGGTAAATTGGCAAGTCATACTATAATAACACGTTTAGCTTGCAAAGTGTGTACCAAAAGCTGTATCTGAATGTTTATCGTCAAAATAACGGTTGTTAAAATGACTCATTTTGCCACATAATTTCTTTATTTTAGGCACCTACATGAGCCGCATACAAATACAAAGTAAATACGGGGAAAAACAAATTGTTTTATTTTTAACTAAGTGGTGGTACTCTGTGCATATTAAATTGTGTCCTCCTTTCCAAAATACCAACAGGTACATATGTAGATTGTTGTTTAATCTGGTGTGATAGATCTTACTAGGTAGGTAATCAATTGACAATTTAACATAATCATAAACTGATTTGAACAATATAAAAAGTTTAGCAATGTGAGTTCCCTTTGGGGCATTGCTGGAAAAAGACTGGAGAGCTACATAAATAATTACTTGAAAATTAACCCCCATAAAAATCTCTCTTTATAAAGATTGCTAAGAGTCGTTTATCTTCTTCTATTAACCCAAGTCAGGGTGAATAACACTAATTAGTGACAAAGAATATTCAATTATAAAAACAAATTAGAACTAGTGGCGCAGCGCATCAGCATTGCCATACAGCGGGGCAATGCAGCCAGCGTCTTGGGGACTGGTACTGGACTGGACTGGCTTCTGACTCATATTGATATGGATCAGTTGAGCTACCTGTAGATTGTTTGCAACAGTCTGCAGTTAGCTTAATTGTTTCAATTGTAAATACTAGTTCTAATCTGTTTTTATTATTGAATTGTAATTTTCCTAATTAGTTGCAAATTTTTAAAGGAAGTTTGATGTGATTTAACATGAATACATATAACAACTCTCTACAAACTAGAAGAGCGTACAATCAGACTGCAACAATGTGCAAGGTGCTTCGTGGTTCGTGGTTGACGTTCCTGATTTGCACAATCTTCTTTTTCGCCTCTCCCTTCCTGATAATTACCTTCGCAACAGAAGCCATAGACTTTTCTGTGTGCCATTCAACAGAACCATTGCTGGTGCCAGTTCTCCACTGCCTCGCACCCTCACCGCCCTCGACAGACTTCTTGACCAGAACCCAGACTGCAATATCTTTGCAGATGAATGGAACAATATAATATTGGTGTATCTGAGGTTTTGCGAAAGTGATGAATGAAAGAATGCCTGTTTTGTTTTGATTATATTATTTAAAAATGGTGTTACCATATTAATTCAATAAATTTAAATGATATTTTTTTATAAGTGAACAATATTTTTCATTTTATTTTATATAATTTTTAATCCTTTTTAACTAACGGTTTATATTAATCATGTTAGTTGCAAAATAAATATATCAAAATAAAAAAACTTTTTCGTGGATCTACGGTTTCACCCATCTCTGATTATTTTGTAATCCATATCGTTTAAAGGTTGTAAAGATAATATGCTTTGAAAAATTATAATTCCTGAGGTTATTAAACCACTAAAAATATAGCTCGAACCTGCAATTAACTCCACTGCAATGCGCTTAGTCAACTTGGTTTCTATTGCAACAAAGTATTTACAACATAAATAGTAACTGTTTATTTTTTTAAATAAACAGTTACTATTTATGTTTTTTTAAAAATTAAATAAATAAGTAATAAAACTTAATAAAAAAATACTCTTTTTCTAATGACTGCTCATTATTTCCCCAAACGACCTCAAAAAGACAAATAAAAATTATGATCAGTCGATATGTATGCACAGTAATCGGCTACTGGGTATTCTTTACAGAAGTCACATGGAAATTGGACATTTGGACAATTCCGTGATGTTTTTACATAGTAATGCTCATCTTGAAGGATTATCTCACATACATTTACCGGCATTCTCCTTTGATGCTTATTTATACAGAAATTACCGAAAGAGCAGTGGAGGTCTAAAATTATAACCTGCTTGTAAATTCAACTCACAAAACGCAATGTTTTACGAGAAAGAGCATAAAGTGAAATAAAGTGGGTGGAAGATTATACTGTGCTTCTTGCTTTCTACAGGAGGAAATAGTCAGTACTAGTTGCTTCTACGCAAGCTTGATTAAGATCGAAACAGCCAGTTTAAGAATTATACGCCATTATTACTTCCCACTTTGCCTAACTAAAAGACGACGTGCGTAACTGCCAGAACCACTCGACGCATTAAAAAATCTAAAAATCTGCTATGTAAAAAACATAATTTTACCTTTCACACGTGCAAAATATAATCGGAGTCTCCAGTTAATTCAAAATAATCCGACACTTAATAATTAAAACATTCGTTTGTTCTTCGCGGCCGAACGCACTCAGTTTGTGTTCCGAATTCCTAATAAGCAAGGCTTTCCAAGTAACGCGCTGGCATCAGGCGTGCCATCAGACTATTATATTTCCAAAATACTACTTAAAATGCAGCCCCCGCTAATCCTATAATTAAGTTAAATGTACCTTCGAAGGGTTACATGAACATTTTAGTGTGTGGAAAATTCATATTCGATGGCGAAAATCCTAATGTCGAACGTTTGAGGAACGCCCCGTGGATTGTGGGGTTGTGATTTATGCAGGAAAGCTGAAATTTTAAACAGATGTTCCGTAAATGTTGCTACTTGAATAATTATTAGGCAAAACAGTAGCGAAGACGGTTTGAAAATTAGAATTTGTAGACGGTTGTATTTTGTTATACACAGGACTGGGTTTTTTGTCACCAACAATTCTTTGTAACAAAATAAGTGTTTAAGGTGAAGATTGGCGGGCAGCTCAGAATCAGTAATTGTGTAAATCTTTGGGGGTAGTCCTACGTTCAGCAGTGGACGTCGTTCGGCTGAGATGATCTGATGATGATGATGCAGGTGATGATAATATTTTTAGATTATCAGTAAAATAATGTATTTCACTGATATCGGTTTCGAGCAATCACGTCACGTAGGGTAAACCCGCGAAAGTCTGGACAATGGCCAAAAACAGGATGCCATTAAAACACCGATTAAACACAACCATAAACAAGTGTAAGACAAACACTTTATCAGATTCGTTAGCTTTTGTATCAATAATTCATACCGTGTGTGTATGCATCGCCAACCGTTACTTGGAAGCCTTAGCTTGTTCATTAGTAATTTTATCGCGGTATGCTTTGGCAAAACCGCTGGGCTACATAGCGATTGACAATGATGTACGGTGTTAACAAGAATAGGCGTAAACGATAAAGTTTCACAGAATTTCTAAACATCACTACATACAAATCGCGCACTACATACAAATTTGTTTCAAAGGCAGAGTTGTTATGCTCTAAAACAGGTTCTTTCAAAACGTTCCAGCTAATGTTGTTGTAAAATGGTTTCAGTAAATACTAATTACAAAATTGGCATCCTTAATTCCTCTATTGACAAATTTTGCCCTTTTCCCTAATATATTCCACAATATTATATTGTAGCCCTTCAATTCACTTTATACAAACAAGTATTGCTAAGCAATTCATATTGAGTCCGTGTATTGGTAGTTTAATTACACATTGATCCGGCTTCTAAGTGTTATGCGATGTGGGTGTCCGATATATGAATGCAAATAATATTGCATACCACTAGGTGTCACGTCGTCTGCTGCATTACCATAGTAATATTGCCTATCAAATCGTATGGGTAAGTGGAACATTTAAGTTGCTAGGTAATTCAAAAGCTGATTAGATTGGTGTTGAAGGCTCTAGCTAGAATTATAAGTAATCTTGCATCATGAGAATGAGTTCGAGATATACTTTGCTAATGCATGTCAATCAGGACCATAAATTATTACTTATTATCATTTGCATTGATAATATCAGTTTAACAAAATTAAATAAACCTATTTTCTTCAAAATATTTTGACCTGGCTTTAAATTAATCAGTCAGTAGGTACTTTAACTCAGTTTGAATCAGTTTGATTATATACATAGCGAGTACCATTGTGTATTTATGTGATCCATACTAAAATTGCATGTGAACAATCTCGGAATTCTCGGCATATAACCCAGGTAAATGAACTTTGATGTTTTCCGCCCAACTTTCTTCGAAGCTCGTACATTATTTCCAAAAACTCGTACAAAACGGAAACAGCCATTAAAACAACAATAAGCGAACACGTGATACAAGAGTCATGACAGCGATTAGACAAAGGCTTTGCCGCACAAACACTCGTTTTTGGGACAATCATTATGAGAAAATCTTACAAATGACGAAGAATAATGTAATAAAGAGGTTCATAGATGTACTCGGTGTGCTTATGAAGACACTCACGTACAAGATTTGTATCTTAGACAGAATAAAAGTACCGCTTTGCT
Organism: Eupithecia inturbata; assembly: GCA_963662085.1. Classification (NCBI taxonomy): domain Eukaryota; kingdom Metazoa; phylum Arthropoda; class Insecta; order Lepidoptera; family Geometridae; genus Eupithecia; species Eupithecia inturbata. The sequence goes on along the minus strand of OY759191.1, from coordinate 6,240,172 downwards.
GTGATATGCCGCACCAACTTGATTTTAACTAGCTGAGTTGTTAAAACCTGAGAATTTGCAACACCCTAGACTCTTCACATTTGCAAGAAGTTTCTTATCACTCCTAACGTTCGTCGTACACCTTTTGACTAAAAGGTCAGTTGCAATGGCTTACACGTTATTTTTACATCCTTTTTCGTGTTTACGTTAAAAAACTAGTTCTTCTTGCCACCTTAGCCTCTTAGAATGATCTGATAGGGACACAAAATACTAGTGGTCAAAACCTATTATTAGAACTTTGCCTTAAAATATTGACAAATCATCAACCTCATAGATAAAAATAAGTTTTTTTTGGTTTTACAAAGAAGATCTTTGTTTACAATGATAAAAATAATTCTGTCTACGAGTACAAAGTTCGGCCAGCCTTATGTCCCATAAATAGACAACGAATTGTTTCTTGTGTACATATTTGGCACTGGACTAACTGTTAAGCGATTGTTAAACATGTATTTAGTTCCGATGTTTTCATGACTTGAATTTTGAATCGTACTCTTCCACTGGGTTACACATTATTCTGTAACGCTAGATGATGACCTAGAAAATCATTGTGTTAGCTTCTTGAAGCACCATTACTGAAAAGATGAAGTGGTAGGAGAGTTTAAAGTGTTTGGTGAATTGTGAAAAGTGTTTGGGAGACCTGGAATTTCAGATTATCTAGACTAGAGGACAAAAAAGCGTGGGACGGGATTTGCTCCAACTCGAAAAATAACAACTAACTAACAGGCTAAAGGTTTCTTCGTCGCTTCTTTACTTTAGTCAACATCCCAAGGCGACTGAAATCAAAAATATCACTTTATTTCCGTCTCAGTATTTAATTATTAAGAATTTGACCTTTTCTAAGTATACATTTATTGTATTTATAGAAATAAAGAGTTTTTGACTTTGACTTTGACTTTGAATGTTCTATAAGGCGCTATGCTGACAGAGCAACTTGAGTTGAGGAACTGTCAACTTTATAATATATTTCGTATACACTTCTTCTGCCATAAAGGCCATAAGGCACAGTTTAAAAAGAAGTTTATAAATAAACAGCTAGTTGCGAGTTGCTTGTTGCCGCTATAGTTGCTATGTCTGCTGCAACAAGCCTGATGGCTTGTTGCTGTCGTCTTTTGTAGACACATCAGCAGATGCTGATGCAGATTTTTGATCTTGACATCAGTAGATGCTGATGCTGATTTTAGCCAAGTGCGTCTCTTGTGTCTCGTAATTGTTATGTTAAATATAATATTCACTTCACACTTGTATAAAAAATGCGGTGGTTTAGATATTTAGATGGATATTTGTTACCTCATTATGCAAAAACAACTGAACAGATCGGGCTCAAATTCTGCGTAGATATAGTACCTGGAATAACTTAAAGGCCGAAAAACGCATGCGAACATAAGCTAGTGTAAAATAGGTTTCAATACCAGTTATTCTATTTATCAACTATTTATCAAATACATACACATAAGATTCTTTATGGTGACCCGATAATTCTTAATTTCTTTTTTACCCTAAAATGCACTCCGATACAAGGAACATGTCACAGGCACCTCGACACAGCCAAAGTCGGTGACTTTGGCACACTGCTGTCAATTTTAATTAAATTGCGAATAAAACTGCTATAAATAAATCAATTGGTGAAATAAATCACGCGTCGACACGGCGATGCAAGCACCTGTTTCTAGATCGTGGCCAAGAAATCTTGATCATTCCGACGCACGCATTCGATATTCGAGCCGCATTTGGTACTGCCTCCAACCAGATGCAGAAATTCAGCAAGATAGAAATGACACCAACAGCCGGTTGTTCGTATGCTGGTTAACTAATTAATAATCAAATCTTTTGTTAAATAGTTATTTCATTGATTAGTTCATTATAAAGATACTCAGCGTACGAACAATCGGCTGTGAGATACAAGACAAGTTTGGAATCAGGCTTTGTTATTAACCATACAATAAATTGGATATAGCGTCAGCAGCATTCGATAATAGCAATTTATTTGATAGCAATAAGTCAGAAGTAAAATTCTACCAGTTTAGTTGGTCGCATTAGAATTATCTGAGAGGCGAGTCTTTTTGACGTTAGTAACGGGACGTGATTGTGACGCATTGCATAGTTCCCTGTCCGCACGATAGAGGCGCTGTATTTTATGAAAAAAGGAGTTTTCATAAAATACAGCGCCTCTATCGTGCGGACAGGGAACTATGCAAATCCCATAACTAAAAGGAGACGTCACGATCACTTCTTGTTACTAACGTCAAATAGACTCACCCCTCTAATCAAACGGTCCTCGTTATCACGTAGCCTGCGCTTTCAGCTGTTCTACCTTCACTTGTTTCTTGGTTATTAATAATTGCGATTCCAGTCCCCTCTGATAAGGTTATTATAAATATTATGTGACCAGCGTCTTCTCCACTGTGATAGATGGAGCAGCGGTTGCAATTTATATGACACAAAATCCATTGTTTTTTCCACATTTTTACACAACCATGCGCAATTGTGAATGCAAACCATGATGTTCATTTATTTTATTGTTTTTTAGATATCAACTGTTTACTTGGAAGGAGGTTTTAGTGTATTAGTCATTTTGTATGGCGTGTTCGATTGCGTTTGTACATGTTTGCTTTTCTTAAAAGGGTTTTTATAATCTAAGTTCCTCTTGTAAATGCAGGTACGAATTTTAACGCAAAGAAACATTAATAAAAACTAACAGACACCCATACATTGATACACCTATACATTGGATGTTGATATTTTTATTATTATCGAAATTAAAAACGTACAATCATAATACTCAGAAAATATAACTCCGATGTAATCAGGATAGGTAGGTACCTAGGTACTCAGTTTTGGCGTAAAACCAAGAAAGCTTGTCGTGGAATAAAACTTAAGAGGGTAATGAGCCAAAGTATGTAAAGCAGAATATGTGCTCTACACAAATGACTAAAATTCAAATAAAACCGAAGAAACAGGAAAAACAAATATCTTAAAAAAAACTTACATGTTCCTATTGATTGGTTGAGTAGCGATTTTACTACAAGTAAATTGTTGCCTAGAGGATAAAAGCCCTACATAAGCTAAAATTGGTCAAGTAGGTCTAAGGTCTAAGGTTCAAACCAGGTCAATTATAAAAACAATAGGCTCCCACAATCCCTAATACAACATTCTGCATCCGATGCTCACAGTTACAGCAATAACCATTTCGCGCATCCGGCTGAGCGTTTGCGCATTCAACTCACAGGCGCCATCTGTGACAAGAAAGCGCATAACCTCATTAGAAACCTAACACAAATTGAACCCAATAATTTTGGTATACATATTCAAAAGGGCTACAGACGTAATGGTCGAAATGACCCGCATTCGGATTTTAATAGTCCAATTAACATTAGAAGTCACGTTTTGAAAAGACAATGGCCATCTTCGTGGGCCAGCGTTGGCCGGCACATTGGCGGAGCGAGCTTTCCATATTAATGTCATGTTTGTTAGCGGTAAAACACGTACAGGTGACGTAAGTCATATGGCATGCGCGGTTGGGTCATGCTTTCTGAAGACGTGGGCTTTATTAGGTCATTCTTGAGGGATTAGAGGCAGAGATAGTTGACTGCAATGTCTCAAACCGTAAACCAAAGGTACAAAAGAGGGCCTTATTTTAGGAACAGCTGAAGCTTCTGCAAGGAAAGAGGAAAAACAGTTAATGGTTCTAAGAGGTACCTCCTTATACGGAACTATAATTTGACTAACAGCGAATAGAACAACACAATTTCTAAGAAATTAAATCATAATGCCAAAACTCTCGTCACAGTCGATTTTATTTTTTGGTATTATTTTAATTTCTTAGAAATTTCCCTGGGTGTGAAGTTACGCTCTATAATAACAACACAATACAATTTGCTTATCATCGCATCAGAACTTTTCGATGGCCGAAGATTTTCTGTCTTTTAATCCATAACTTCAAGACGGTATCCAAACGAAACAAAAAGTTTCTGGCCTTACCTACCCCTTGGACGGCATCTTTACAGATTTGGTACTGCGTACCGTATCGTGTCGTGTCTTGTTTTAAATGTCTATTTCTATAAATAAACACCTACTATAAATATCATCACACCTTTCTAACCCATTTGACCCACATTATGTCCCAGACTCATTAGTAGTTTCCAATTGTATTGTTCTGCGAATATCAGAACGGTTGTTTACCGCAAAAGCCTATTCAGTAAAACCACATGGAAGTTAATGAGACGTCAATTTGGGTCATACTTGTGTTCGATTTTTATGTTAGCTTTTGTTTGTTTCCTTAAAGGTGGTTGCTGTTTTGATGAGATTTTTAGAAAATAATTAGGTATAAAGGTAAATTACAAGAGATCATAATATTCAACGGGATATTTACCATGATTTGAAGTCGGTATGAAACCGGTGGTAGTGGCAACGTTCGTAGCAAAAGACAAAAAATGAAGGTAGCTCGGTATGTCTCTAAATAAAAACTCACTCGTAGTGCCTTCAGTTATCCCGTGATCATAGCGCATAAAACTGTACCGAAATATTGGAAAGCTGAAAACTCAAATCATAGTAAATATCCCGTTTTAAATGGCTTTAGTGTACAATGAAGAATTATAAAGATTTTTAAGAAGAGATGATGAGAAAGCAAGCAAGCTAAAAGAAAATCCACATGAAATACTGTGTAAATTGTCCTGCATGAACAGATTTCTATGCGGGTCCTCGTTCCCACAACAAACAAATCTGAGAAACGTTTGTCGACAAACCAAAACCAATAAACATGTTCCAATTTTAATTGCTTATAGCTAGCTTATTTTCATACAAATGGACACAATGACCGTTTTTATGCAAATTTTGATTTTAACTATTCCTATGACTTTCTAATCTGCACTATAAAATGTAAGCTTTAAATTTAAAGCCCAATCAATATTGACGTATTTTGTCTGATGATACGGGTTTCTTAATATTACGAATAATATTGTTGACTTTATCTATCTTGGTATAGTAGGCATCAGCATTGCCATACAGCAGCGGGACAACGCAGACAGCATCTTACGGACGCTTCCGACTGGTATTGATATGGATCAGTTGAGCTACCTGTAGATTGTTTGCAATGCAACAGTCTGCAGTTAACTTAATTGTTTCAATTGTAAATGCAAGTTCTAATTTGTTTTCATTATTTGATTGTAATTTTCTTTGTTAATAAAGGCTATTCACCTATCTTGGTTAATGTGAATGACTTATTTGCAAATATTTGCTTATGAATCTTTCCATCGGGATTATCGGTATCTTTAATACGTTGCTCACACTGATTTTAAGCTTTGAGCTTATGATGTATGAAATTAAACAATGGATTTTTGTTGTCTATTACTATACTCGATTCTAGAATCTACAATAATTTATGTCAACAAAGGTATTTATGAATGGAAACTTCACAAAAACTGATGATGATGATGTCCCCCTAGCCAAATCTTCGGCCACTGTGGCCAGTCTCAACGGAGACTAGCCAGGTGCGCAGAACATATTATAGTGCCCAAGTGTGTGCGTAAACACAGGTGCACTCTCTATTCTCTTAGTCCTGGTCCTGCGCCTGACCTCCCCGGTGGTGCCGATCTGCCGTCCCATCGGATTATGACAAAAACTTATAACAATAACAGAAAACAGCAAGATTATCACCACAAACGTCAACTACGCAAAATTGCACAAACAACGTAGCAAAAATGCTTTAAACTAGATGACGTCGGACCAGACGAATGAAATAATGAACGAAGCTTTCGAAACAAAAATACATAGATGGCAATGGCCTTTATTAACAAAGAAAATTACAATCAAATAATAAACACAAATTAGAATACGTATTTACAACTGCAGACTGAATTGCCCCGCTGTATGGCAATGCTGATATGCTGCGCCAGATACGCAGGAGGTTGCGGGTGCGATTCCCGCCTCGGGACAAATGTTTGTACGATATGCAGGCATTGGTACCGGGTGCTCTGGATGTTTTTTTATGTATAGTAAAAAAATATCTATATGTATGGTATTGTATTAAATAGTATATCAGTAATCTGGTATCCATACAAGCTCTGCTTAGTTTGGGACTAGATGATGTTGTGTGAATTGTCCACCATTATTTATTTACCGTACCTCAATTATAGCGAACCGAGTAAAAAAGTTGCATGCTGTGTCGGCCTGTAGAAGGTTGGTGCACGTAGCATCACTTATTAAAGAATTGTGTACCTACCTACATATGTACCTACGTTGTCAGTTTTGGTGTCCCCTCTGTAGGCTTACCTAATTGTTTACAATAAAATAAATAGATACTTACCCCTGAATACTCAAACGCAACTCAGATTTGAGCACGTCTCAAGTCACGTTTTTTTGACAGATTACAATGAAAATATGTCAAAAATTCGTCACTTGAGACGCGCATAAATCTGAGTTGCGTTTGAGTATTTGGGCGTTATTATTGCTAACTTGGTAGAGTTTGGTGGACGATTTCATAAAGCAACTCATGGTAGAGCACCCGTAACACCAGAGACGTTTTCTTTTCCACCAATGAAAAGGCGTCAGCTCTACTTTGTAACTAATCCTATGGATAAATCCAAAGCTTGATCCAATCATTGTTGTAATTCATCTTGATATATTATTGCGTGTTGCGAACAAGAATCATAAATTAGCGGGTTAACTACTTAAACAAAACTTCTAACTAAGCTTTGATATCGAAGCGTCGCGGCGTCGTCACAGTTTTTACTGCTTTTAAATATTTACATAATGTTGCGACTGTAATCTTGATTGCCTTTTTTTTTCAAGCAGTGTTATGAGCATCGAACTTTTTTACTACCTAGTTAACATTTACATAAATAAGTATCTACCTGTCATATCAATAGGCTGTTTTCCTAGTCTCGAGTCTTCGTTCAATTGTTGAAGAAAAAATCGTAACCAATTCAAGTGCTTTACCATCGAGCATAAAGGACATAGCACCAAATTTTACCCCGCTGCCGCACAGCACGAACATAATGTATCAGATATAGGCTCAACTCGTAAAAAAGCTTTATAAACTGACAAAGAAAATTAAACTTCTATGTAAGATTTATCCAAAATAAAGAATCCATCAAGAATGTGTCTATTAACTTTAAATTAAAAAAAAACCATGTGTTCCGTTTTTATCCATAAACCAAGATCCTCGTCATTGGATTTCACCTTCGCACTGACTTATAGTGCGTATCCTAGGGAGTTTAATTGATCCGCGACATACATCCCTATTCATTTACTTTTATACGAAAATCTCTATAACCTCACAACACATTACGTTTTTGTTTTCGTCTTTAAGTTGTATGACCAATTTTAGCCAGCAATGGTTGTGATAGTAGATCAAAATATAGTGTACATTGTAGGCTGCGCATCGATGATAAGGTTGCCAGCTGAGATTTCTCGTTTTCTTTAATTTATTTTCCGTCGGGTGGTGTCTAATGACCTGTTGCGTGTGGCCCGACATTTTTATCGGCCAGTGAGGCACTTTGACAATATTTTCCGATTACTTGATAATAATATTATAAGTACTATCGATGCTTTTGATACTCACTATCGACTTCCAAATGTTTACCTTAAAATCGTGTTTTTTTTTGTTTTCAATTCAACATAGGAAAAGAAAACCAAAATAACACGATTTTAAGGTTGGTAGTATCATCTCATTTTTTTATGGTGTGCATACTGACTACTAAATTTGGATTTCGAGTTTTTGTCAATAATAATATAAAATGGTAACATTACCTATGTTACCATTTTATATTATTAAGATGGAACAAAACTTTCGTTACCACACTTCGTGAAGCGCAGAATATTAATTTACTATGTAACTTGTATGAATGGAGGTAGAGAAATAAAATTAATTATTTAACACATGATAAAGTGACAATTTGAATAATTCTCTAATAAATAATTACTGGTGGGTATCGTTGTCCCACTATTACTTAACATAATGATATTCATTGCTTAGGAATTGCCATTATTCATATTTAAAACAATTAAAAGGGATTCCAGGACATAGAGGTAGGCTTATAAGGAAATCGTATTATTATAAAGCGTGTCGACATGTTAATTTGCTATCGCTTTTGAAATTGCATAGTAGATGCCATCTATAATATTAATATCCGTTCTTTTAAGTATAAGTGATTATATGAACATTTATAGCTTTGCAATCACTAATTCATTTAAATACAAAAAAAAATATTTTTTTCTTGTACAAGGATTCAGATTCATTTAAATTTTAAGATGTTAATTTTGAGACGAGAACGTTCTCAAATTTTCCACATCTAGTTTTATCAGCATACTTTTTAAAGGCGCTACAATCATTCCATGTTTAGTACGTGGACATAAAAAGATTAAAAACAAAATCCGTGTTCCATCCTCAGTTGTAAAATAAACAGTCAGGGCCGCCATTAAGGCCCGAGCCTTCGGTTGTATTAATTTGTATTTAAGTGTATTGAACAAGATAAAGTAAATATATGGGCACAAGTTGACCGGGTCGAGGTCTTATTACGTGAGGAGGTTGCTAACAAGAACAGAGCTCTTGAACTTAGTGGTGAACTTGAAATTTTGAGGCAAGAACTTCTTCTGGGTTAGTTAGTCTGAGTTAAAAGAATGTATTGGAAAATTCCCCTGCTTAATTTAGATTAGTCTAATCTGCAAAGATGTCTCGTTTAAAAAATTGTACCTAGGTCGTGTACATTAAAGCTATACTTAAATTATTAAACAAAAAAATCATTTATTTAGCAAGTCTCCGTTGAGACTGACCGCCTAGGCCGAAATTCGACTAAAAGGAAATCATCTTACGTAAATACTAGATAGTAGGAACTTAACTAAAGCTTGTCAAGTCAAACCAACTTGTCAAAATATTGCCAGACTGTGATCTTATAAGAACTAGATTTTTCCTGAAGAGCCTATTCTTACGCACACAAACCTACTGTGTTTGTGTGCGTAACTGCCTACCGTGTTTACATCTTATCTATACTTTTTCGATTGCTATGTTTAGAGAACCTTAGTGTCTAGGTAAACTTAACATAAGATTTAAGGCAGTATAAACCAAAAATATGTAATCTCTTTGACAATAAACGATATCTATCTATGTATCTATCCATTTTGGAAAGAATGAAAATGTTTTTATGACACGTCAACATATACGTCAAAATATATGTATCTGAATTTCTTTGATTATAACTCTGCTTCTTCCTTTTGTTACGTAATACGCCCGTTGTCATCAAGCGAAGCAAGAGGGTTGACACTCTGGTGCTCATTAAAGGTGAAAGTTTACACAATGAAACCAATATTTGCTTGTCACACTTGTATCATACAAATAATGTATGAGAAATAATTGTTTCTGATAAAACTTAGCGAGTGAGATTGCTTTTATGATTTTTAAAAACATTCTGTTGTTTTATTTTTGTTGTTGTGTTTGCGGTTGTGTTTCATTGATCGAATTTACGAGTATCATCTAATTTTTTTATGTTTTTATACTTAAAGTTTTTATCAAAGCTAGGTCCGTCAAAACTTGATTAAGTTTATAAGGTCTTTGACATATCAAACCCACATAAAACGTAAAATCAATCGCATAAAATTTAAGTGCATAAAAGTATTTAGTTTCAAGTAATTAATATGCAAATGATTCAGTATTTAAGACATGAACAAGTTTAGTTATATGTTTGTAAAGGCAAGTAAACAAATCGTACCTAGATCTGTTTCTCAGCGCATATTAAACCTAAAAGCTACTATCTAAAAAGCTTATTTTACAAAAATATCTTCAACAATAATTTACTTATGTATATCTAAATCAATGCCGTATATTTTCTTTTGGGTACCAATTTGTCACTAATAAGACTAAGTTTTATCTTTATTTGAGAATTTAGTACGTAAACATTTTGATAATGCTCTTGTAATAAATAAAACTAATCGAGAAACGTGAGAGACAACTTAGTTCAGCTTCTTCAACATCATCATCAGCCTATATTAGTCCACTGCTGGACATAGATATCCTTTATTGAGCACCACAGCACCCTGTCTTCAGCTAGCCGCATTTAGCAACTGCTTGCAGCCTTTATCTTCTTCGGACAAGACAAAAAAAAAATTAAATGCACATAATTTTTATTTTGACATTATAGTAACTACTTAATGTTATTTAATCTAATATTCTTTATTTAAAGTTATTTTTAACTCTAAACATTTGCACGACTCAAAGGTCAAATATAGTGAAACTCTATTGTAAAACCACCATTGCAAACCTTTAATAATGCAAATAAATGCTATATCATTTCAAAAATGGGAAGCTTTTTTATCAAAGGCATCGTATGATGATCTGATGAAGCGCTAACACTATTAGATAGATAGTTAGAAAATACTTTTATTGCACACTTAAAACTAAGAAACAATTACAAAGGAATGAATTCGAAATATGGCTAAAGCTAACAATAGCGACGCCAAAAAATATGATTCAATTTCCTATAACATTAGTGACAATAGGCGGATAATGGATAGGTTCGTCAAGCCCGTCAGATACAGATGGGGTAAGATCTATGTGCATCTGAATTGGTACTAATTAAAAAAATGTATACATAAAAAAATAAACTTAATAACTTAAAAAATAATAACGTAAAAAAAACTAAGCAATGGTGTAATGTTATGAAGATTAGGCCTGTCATTGAAATAACAGGCACACGTTTACTTCTCAAGCTGGAAGTGAATCTATCAGCCATTAACGAAAAAAAAACTCTGCAGACCCATCCGACCATCGGGTTCTCCCCTAGGAGTCGGTTAGGGCAAAACCATAGGTATAAAGTGAAACATTTTAAAAACTGAAGGTGTCCAAACATTTCTAAAGATTAGAACATTGTAAAAAATCTTCCACCACACGATCTGACAGTTCGAGACTAATAAAAAAGTATTACTATAATCCTGTAGTCTTCATATAAATAAATTAGAATTTAATATATATGAAACACATTAAGTTAAACCAACAAATATAACTGGACATTATTTACGGCCATCAGCTATGCGGTGGGGAGAAAATAAAATAGGTAGGCGCGTGTTGGGACTATTAGAAAATAGGATTCCGTAACCTATTTAGTTGTTTAGTTGGTGTATTTATTTTATTGCTGCAGAAAAAATAACAACGCATTATTGCACGTTTTATTTCAAGAGGGGGTGAAATTAAATTCACCGGGTTCTCCTATTGATCCGTTTTGATACTTACTAATAAGAAATTGATAGGTAAGTACCTGTTTGACTATATTGAATTTTTCATTTTCTTCTTGATTATTTCGTTTCTTAGCATTTGCTTTGGTTAGATTCTTTAGAGAGATTCTGCAGGCAGGTACCTACTTTGTAGACGTGCAAATCGCCACAGGGAACCTGCCGGAAGAACTGTCAACGGAACCCTAATAAAATGTCTTATAATGACAAAGAATTAGTGTATACCATACATTCCCCGGCGAGTTAAAATTAACACCGCCTCATTTGAGGCGAGAGAAATTAAAACGCCTTATCCCTTTTTATGTGGCATTTATGTTGGTCGTAAAAAAGGCCTGTTTTTAAGTTGTCGCAGGATCACCCGCTTGGATTGGATTTAAAAGTTTAGTTTGAGAAATGGTTGTTTTTTGTATAAATTAAATAAAAAATGGTAATAGTAGTCACTTGCTTGCTAGTAACGTTAAACAGGTACCGCACATTAAAAAAATTGCTTCATGCGTAGTTATGCATGTTTATTATTTGTCATAAAGGTGATCTTAATTACAGAAGTGTAATTACAGAAGAGCTCTTTCTAAAGAGCCCCAGTAACATCGATCAAGGTATTCGCCGGCCCTCTAACCCCAGTCCTCCGGTTGCAGCAATATCAAGCCGCGAGAGAACGATTTTCAGGTCGGCCGCGGGAACTCCGCGATAGAGTGCGCGAGGGCACGTTGCGCGCCCTTGTGTGAATAGGATACGAATAGCATTTCGCGTTCATAGGAGCGGGATAGCGGATATCCTTCTTGGAAAAGCGTAAGTTGCGCTTACGCTTATCCACATTCAAATTTAATAACTACACAACTAATTAAGAAACTGGTATAGAGGAACCAAATAATTAATAATAAATAACATACGAATCAAAACATAAGTCATTTTAATAGACCGCAGGGTTCCTGAGTTCGACCAAATGATGTGTGAAACAGTGCACTTTCATGTTTTTTTTTATCGTATTTCTTTTTCTCAATTGTATTATTTGGTAAACTCTTTGATAACGATTCGTACCATCAAATTCAGAATAATCGGAAGCATTTATAAAAAAAAAAAACAGTGCTCAGAAGACATTTCTAAGCTATCCAATAATTTATAGCAACCTAGGTTCGTAAATTATTATTTTATACTTATTTTAATGTCATTATTAAAAATACCTACAAATCTACAATGAGCTATCCCGCAACGGGAGGTCACGATAAATAAGAAGTTGATTAAACTTAAAATCAATAAAACAGTAGGTGTCGCCGTAAAACATGGGTGCTACCACTAAGAAAACTCGAATTTAATTCTCGCTAATTTTGTTATGACTGAATTATGTGCAATCAACGGTATTTTGTAGAATGTTGGACGGGGCTTGCCCTAGAATAGATATTGATCTATAATTCATTTAAATTATACAAAAACACAATACCTACATATTTTTTTTAATGTTTAAAGATAAATGTATATATCATAGACACCTTATCTTACATACCTAGGTAAATTGCAGGTATAATAACCGTCAATCTTCTTGTCCTCTGGCGAACCACGTGACAAAGATACGCAGAACGCAATTCAAATTGGTAGGCGGCTGCCTTCTGGACAGTCGCGTCTATTATTAACTGTGAGTTTTTGTTTCAAACAATGAAAGAGCGACACAGAGCTATATGAAGCTATCTCTCTTTCGCCTGCAGCGTTGTCGGCAGCATATGAATTAATATGCGTGATTGTACCTGCGCAAACTTCCCACTCTCCCTGCCCGTCACCAGACAATATGTTTGGCGGCAACAATACCATATCGCATGTTAGCGATGCTTGACCAGCGGATTGGTGATCGCAGTAAAGGTGTTAAAAATACACAGAAGGAAGCTCCTGTCCTTCCTGTACCAGGTAAGAGTTACTATCAAATGCCAATAAAGCACAGTTATTGTTTAGAGACACGTCCAGCCGATATGCCGCCCGGAGTGCGAATCCCCCTGCCCGCGCCCATCGCGCGTGTAAACCCGCGACCAGTAAGCACATCCGATGCCCGTGTACATTTAATATAATCAGAATGCTACACTTCCTCTGCTAATTTTCCTTAGTCAACACTTACTACTACATACACAGGCTGAGTTGGAGGGGTCGATTCTAACGCCGCGACTGCCATGGCTAGATACCTAATCGCAGGTACCTATTACCAAAATAACCATCGTAAAAACGTCATTTATGGCAAAGTAGGCACACTTATCCTGCTGAAAATCCGCACAAGGATTTTCAAATGTGTTGGTAAAGTGTGTTTAATTTGAATTTAACGTACCTACTTATTTGTTTGGTTTGAAAACTCATTAATTATTATTTACTCTTAGCATACTTCATTGTACCTAGTTGTTAACAAACACCGAACTGTTTCTTCATGTCTCCTCCGCAAGCAAGCATTATCTTAGCTTCTACATGCGAGGACACATAAATGGTTATGAGTTACTATTATTTTCTACCCGCGGCTTCGCACGCGTTGTTTCTATGGAACTGTTTAAAGGTTATTTCTATCTCATAGATACTTCTAGACTTAGAACTACATCTATGCAAAATTTCAACCCAATCGGTTCAGTCGTTATGGCGCAAAGAGGTAAGAAACTTCCATCCAAACATCCAAACTTTAAACTTATTAAAGATTATTTATAAAGTGTGGTGTAAAACTGTTTGTTCTCCGAATACAAAAACATAAATAAATATATATTTTACCCAGCTAAATATCGTTGTACAAAAGCGGGGCCTAATGTCGCAAGAAATTAACCACCAAAACGCCATAACACGAAGTAGGTGTTCAAAAGAACCCAGCCTCTTCAAAACCTTCAAACAACAGTCTCATCTCTCCGTAATTAGAGATGCAGCATTCCAAGCAATCTTTAGATCGATTACGGTTGAATAAACAATGCTTTTTTTATTTTGATATGTAAGTTATTAATCAAACACACGCCGTTAGCAGAGTTCATTTATCAGCGCAGGCGCACGACGCCATTGTGCGTCCATTCGTTTAATTGTTACTTTATCGGATTCCAATATGGCTGACTCGCGTTGGTAATTAGTCTGTTGTGTTGCTTTTACTAATGATTTTCTAAGGCTATACAGATTTATTTGTTGTTTTGTAGAACAAAAACACTTGGAGTTGAAAACAACGTGTGAGACAACTTTCTTTTTAGAAACGAATTAAAATAATCAATGGAATTTCGTAGGTAGAAACTAAGATAAACTTAATGTGTAGGTCGACATACACTCACGCATTACCTTCAGACACTCTCAAATTAATTTCCTTCATTACCCAAAGAAATATTCGTAAAAAGGATAGGCATAGGATTTCGCGTTCATAGGGTCGGGCCATAGCATAAGTTTTTGGAACGGCGTAAGCGCAAAAATCAAGTTTTGGCTTGATTACTTACAAGAACACTACAAAAATTATAATAAAACTGGTTCAAGGAATCAAATAATTAGTAATAATCTATGAATCTAAATATACGTTATTCAACCCTAGCAGGGTCTCATCAGCAACTCTGCTGATGAGATCTCGACCAAATTGTGTACAAAACCATTTTCAACCATTTTGCACGTCCATTTTCTTTGCTAGTATTTTTTTTTCTCAATTGTTATTTCACTTTCAAGGAACCAAAGTAAACATATTGAATTGTAGGTATTTAGTTCTAGTTTTTTATCACGGGGATCCCGTGTTGACAACCAAACCCCGTTAGGTTCGCCCCATAACCATTTTGAAAGTACCAATTCAATAATCGTTGGTAATCTGACAAATCGAGGGCTGAATTTCTTCAAGATCGGATTACAAATCGTTTACTAATAAGTCTTATAACACCATATCATATTACATTTTGTGTGAGGTAAAGTGTTCATTTGCATGTGCTTTCCATGTTTTTGTGTTTGAGTGATGCGTTAAAATAACAGTCTTGGCGTAACGATGATGTTTTGAATTCTTGTTTTCTAGACTTGACCCAGTGCGGGGTATATAATTCTAAAAAACTTTAGCTTGTTTTGTTGTGTTATGCCTAATACTAAAAATGTAGTCAATTCAAAATCACAGAAGCATTCATCAGCCTGAGTTTAGAAGTAAAAATTGCAAAGTAACTAGATGATTTGGTTGTTTCCAATTTCTCTGTAACTCCTTTATCCTGGTCCAATGGTCCTGGTCCAATGAATCTGGGCCAAAACCAAGCGGTTTAGGCCCAGATGCAAAACACCTCAAAGCAGTTCTCAGCCAACATGAAACACACCTTTGATCAAATCAAACATTTCACAGCAACGCAATCAAGCGTATCGGATTCGAGCAAACGGTCCACTCTAAAAGATTTTCGTCATGATAACTTATGGAACCTACATACATACAGCAAACCTAGCTTGACAAAAACTACGACAATGTAGTGCGGTACTGAGATAAGATTAAAACACAGAGGAGGTCCACAAGCAGAGGAATTGATGGCGTTGTTCCCTGATGATGATATTGTTCAAAGCTATCAACGGATCGACGACATACCATCGCGAAAGTTGCTGAGCAGAACGGCATGCGAAAAGCTTAGGACAGAAGAGTCTGACATGAACAAAAGGAAGCATATCCCGGCTAAGTGACCAAATAGCTGTGATATAGAAAAATTTCATAGGTAGTAGTTAAAAGCTGTAGTAATCAGTGGTTTGAGCAGATAAACACTGACGATATTTAAACGCAAGACAAGAAGTCTTTGCAAACATAAGTTGCTCGTCTGCTAACCCCAAAGAAGAACAAATGAAAGCAGCAGCTTCCGTCAGCATGTAGGTAAATGCATCTAACGCGTAGGTAGACGATGAGAACCATGTTAAAACAACTGCTGAAAGCTAATAGAACAATGAAATATCAGGATAATTGATTTGCTTAAGTGGATCGATCGGTGGTTTCGACAGCTTTCATTTGAACAATTAAAAAAAAAAATTTTAGAAAAAAAATGGTTTTAATTCGTTTAACTGAAGGCCATTTCTTAGACAATTTAGCTGGTCAAGTGCTATGTTGGAGGGTCCCGTACCAAAAAACAACACCCACTTATAAAATCAGCAAGCAGCATTATCAAGTTCTATATTTTTAGTGTGACACTTGAAGCTCCTTTGTGGCTTAGTCCTTAGTATACGGACGAACAGGTAGACATCAAAGGCTTAGTTATAAGGTCCCGTTGGCACCCTTTCGGTACAGAACTCTAAAAATTAGTTTAAGTCTAGTACCTACCTTTCTATGCGATCAAAGATTAGTCATAAGAAAAGAACAGGACAGTAAAGAGAGGCTGACAGATGCAAAAGTCCTACCAAAACCAGAAAAAGATTTTTATTTTTTTTTCATCAGCACTTATACGTTTTCAAATGAATTTGCCTCCCCCAAATGAGCGGGGATTCGCCGTGATGGTTGATTCTAGTTGATTAAAATTTGGTTTTAGTAAATGTCAGCGAGTATGAATGAGTCAGACGAGAAAGGCTGGACGAGACAGTCCATAACAGCTGACAAATGGATTCACCTAAACCATCAATGAGGTGATTCTAGTCAAGAATGATATCGACGATTGAAGATAAAATAGGTCTGTGTTAGTTTCTACTAAAATTGCTCGTTGCTCATAACCGGCTAAAGATCGCACCACACTAAACAACTCCCAATATAGTTTGAATATTAATGAAACATTACATCAATGAAACGGGCAATTAATGATCTTGGCAGAGCTGAGTGGTGCGCCGATGACAGCGCCAGCTTAATCAAACCGCGGTATTTCATTAGTTACGCTTTACACTTTTTGTTTCGCTTGCGGTGGATTACTGTTATGATGGGTGCAGACAGTGCGGACTGCGGTCTTGAAAAAGAGGTTTAAATGTTTAAATAAACCGCCAAGTGTGAGTCGACTCACACAGGAAAACTGACTACTTTTTCAAAGAACATAAAATTTTCACTTCTTTGGAGACCTCTTTAAATTTTCAATTTTATTATATTTTTAGTATTTGTTGTTATTACAGTTGAAGTGTTACTTATTTATAGAAAGTTTTATGTGTCTACCTATTATGGTTCAAGAGATATAGCCTTGATAAACGAAGAGCAAACATAGAGCCCTGTGACAGACGGACGGATGGACGGACGGACAGCGGACGCTTAGTAATATCATCCCGTTTTCACTCTTCGGGTACGGAACCCTGAAAAGGAAAAACCTGTAAGAAAAACTGTTTGTGAAATCTGACTCCGTTGTTTTGAATGACTGCTATGACATGTATATCGCTGTAAGTTATAATTATTATTATCAACTTGTTTCTTCCCGCGGTTTCGTATGCATTGTTTCTATCCTATGGCAATTGATTTGTGGTACAAAAAGTATAAGTATAGTGTACATCTGTGCAAAACTTTATCCCGATCTGTTCAGTTGTATCGGCGGGAAGAAGTAACAAAGATCCGTCCATAGATCTATCTATCCGCAAACTTTCGCATTCCAAGTGAGATGTTAGCGCGCTAACATCACACTTATAACAGTTATAATTATATCGCTATACTTTAGAAATTATATGTAAGAAGGCAGACACTTGGAGCTAATTCAATTGGTTAAAAATAAGGACTGATCTCTCTTATTATCAGAAAAAGAGAGTTCGCCAACTGTTCACATTAATAATGCATGTTTGTTTTTAGATTCCGATTTATTTTTTTATGATTTGTAAATTTATTAATTCTATAATTACCTACTGAATTTGTTATATTTATTTATCAGTTATTGTTAAGTTTGTATCCAACTCTTTAACTCCATTTCTATAATTTCGATATTGTATGCTTTCACTGCTCTATTGTAAAATTATGTTGTGTATGCATGTTTTGGAACTCACTAGTACAAGAACCAGAGAAAGAGTAGAGAGAGAACAAAAGAGTAAAGAGAGAGAGAGAGTAGAGAGAGAGAGAAGAGTAGTAGTAGAAGAAAGAGTAGTGTTATAATAACTGTTACTTGCCATGATTCGATTGTCTTCTGTTTTGTAAAGTATCAATAACAAAAAAATTGGTCTCGTTATAGTAGAAACAAAGACAAGACGAAACCTACCTAATACCAACCGACGACCAAAAACCAAAGCGTAATTCGAATTATAAATTTAGCGATTCAGCGATCCGTTTGAAATCAACAACAAAGATATGGATCAGTTGAGCTACCTGTAGATTGTTTGCAACAGTCTGCAGTTAGCTTAATTGTCTCAATTGTAAATACTAGTTCTAATTTGTTTTTATTTTTGAATTGTAATTTTCTTTTTTAATAAAGATTACAACAAAGAGTTATGTAGGTATTTCTTCTAACACAATAATTTCTAGCATGTTGCATTCTAATTTCAAATTTGAACACGCATGAGGCATTCCACGGCAAGTCCATCAATCCTTTCGGATCAAAACAATGAAATAAATAGAACGTTAATTATTCGACTGCGTTCGGAAACATTCGCAGCACGTAAATCAATGCGTAATGACCAAAAAGTTTGTATTCAAAAAGAATAGGCTCGTTAGACGCATTTCTGAAGAAAAGAGAAAATCTTGAATGACGAGCGTGCCATTGACACACAGGTTGCGACGCTGAAGCAGTGAATGCGTTTAAGTGGGCTGATGATAAGTCTTAGAACAAAATACTTACAGAATTATTATCTTCAATAACATTTAACATTTGTACAGTATTATTTTTGCGACGTGGAAGGCTCAGGATGAGATGGCGTGCTGAGCGCAAGGCACATCTTCGATCGTGCCCTGTTGCAGCGTTAGATCGCGAGGAGTGGAAGGAGAAGAGTGAAAGGCCCCCTTTGCCCAGCAGTGGGACAGCAATGTCTAAAAGTAATAATATTTATTATAAATTGTTGGGCCACGTATGTCAAATAGGTATTTAGATACGTATTGATAAAAACTTATTATGTTTTTTGTTGATCTGTATTTAATGTTCCATCTGGCAGCTCTGTCTCCAACCTACTCTATGCCCATCTATTTTAATTCTCGCCTCAATCTCACTGCTAATTAAAAAGAATTGCTTTTATTTCGCGTTTTCACACTCACACACTATAATTTACACTATGTGAATCCACACATACATACACAACGAGACACGTTCAAATCCTCCTTGATGAACGTTCCAAAGTTTAAAATTAGAACCAATATAATTAACGTGATATAATGAGCAGTTTCAAAGAGTTAGAGATCAATTTCGAGTTTTTCGAATTTTTCTTTAAATCCGGGAAGTTAAGTGTTTATAAATATTGTAGTAGATATGTAATACAGACAATTGTTACGTTTGTGTGTGAGTAGTTCATACCTGCTTTAACTATTTTAAAAGCGAACGAAAGGTACTTAATCTTTGAAAATCAGGTCGGCCAATGTATTTACCATTTTGAAGGTAATCTGTGTCAATATATTACCGTTGAACGGAAGTTACCTTTTCGTCGCGTTAAAGAATAGCAAAATCATAATATTCGAAAAATTCATAACCTGACAATATTTTAAGACAAACGAGGTACGAAAAATGTAACGATTTCTATGGCGCGACACAAATTGAGGACGAAACTCGTACTAAATCTTATTTATGAGTTATTTGAGATAGAACTAGTTAATGTTGAACCGAGGTGTGCTCTTTGATGATTTTGGAACAATATTATTGATACACCTTGTCAGTTTTAATGCGTAGGTAGTCCTAAATAATATAAATGGGAAGTTTGTGAAGACGTTTTTGACGACCGATGTAGCGCAGTGGGTTTAGATCCGCCTGCGACGCAGGAGGTTGCGGGTTCGATTCCCGCCTTGGGACAAATATTTGTACGATCTACAAATATTTGTTCCGGGTTTTCTGGGTAGTATTTACAACTGAAACAATTGAGCTAACTGCAACTGTTGCAAACAATCTACAGGTAGCTCAACTGATCCATACCAGTCGAAAGCGTCCCCAAGACGCTGCCTGCATTGCCCCCGCTGTAAGGCAATGCTAATGTGCTGCGCCAGGTACCCAACAATATTGACGTAATTATAGAGGTATTTGTATTGAGTTTAACAGTCATCTAGTATCCATAATACAAGCTCTGCTTAGCTTGGTGCTAGATGATGCTGTTTGAATTGTCCAGCATTTTTTAATATTATTTATCGTTTGGTTTGTTCGCGTGCACTACGCCAAAACAACTAAACGGATTGGGCTAAAATTTGGCAAAGAGGTATCTCTAAATATGGAATACCTATCAAATCGTCCCAGAAAAACGCACGTAAAGCCGTGGGAAGAAGCTCTTTGGTAATGTGATATTACAAGGAAATAATTATTCTGAAAATAATTAATGGGTGATTTTTATAATGGTGATTCATAGTCAGCATAGTGATTATGCGACAAGAATTAAAATTAATAGTCTTTTCCATTAATTTTACGGGAATTTGGGTCAGATCCAATTTCTGAATTTTATAAACTGAAGTGTGAGGAAAATGATGTTGCATTAAAACAAAAATAAAATCTATACACTAGCTAAACTCGATGTACGACGCCAAGCAAGTGCGTTTTAGTGTTTTGTGTTGTGGTTTGTTTACAAACTTTCTACATCGAGTTTGGCTAGTGCATAGGTAAGAAAGTAGGACTAAAATATTGTGATGATAAATACAACCAGGATTTGATCCCGCAACCTCCGGATTACCTCCCTGTCCAATAGAGCGACCATGAAATCTGTATGGGAGACGGCCGTCCCAAGCATCGCTAGATTGACGAAGGGGAAGCCGATCTCCGCGAACTTGACACTGCTAGCTGGCGAGAGACAGCTCAAATCCGATCATCATCATCATCAACCTATATTAGTCCACTGCTGGACATAGGCCTCCCCTAATGAGCGCCATAGCGCCCTGTCTTCAGCTTGCCGCATCCTGCATCTGCCTGCAGTCTTTCGCAAGTCTTCGTCGCACATGGCTGGAGGGTGTCCTACACTACGTTTGCCGAGTCGCGGTCTCCTCTCAAGAACACGTTTACCCCAGCGGTAGTCGGTTCTTCACGAGATATGGCCGGTCCACTGCCACTTCAGCTTGCTAATTCTTTGAGCTATGTCGATAGCTTTGGTTCTCTGTCGGATATATTCGTTACAAATCCTATCCTTCAGAGAAACTCCGAGCATATCTCTTTCCGTAGCTCGCTGAGCGATCTTGAACTTGTGGACCAACCCTACCGTGAGTGTCCACGTCAGATCCGATATGCCTGGAGAATTCTTGTATCAAGTGGTCACGGGAGGCCAGGATCAGGAAGTAAGTCTTTCTTTTAATGGTACCTATCATTAAAAGAAAAGCTATTATGAAAAAGCTTTTCTTGTTATGATACTTACTAATATTTACATAGGCACTCATAGAGCCGCAAAGTGACAGAGTGGATATCTCGCATAGATAGTCGGATGTCAGGGAGACCCAAAGCAGTATAATGGTCCAACTACATAAAAACCGTAGCTGGACAACAGCGGACTTGTGAAACCAGACAGAGAATAATAGAGAATATTGGAGTAGGCCTAATAGGTATAAACCGCTACTGGAGCAAACTCGCGTCGATGATCATCAAAAAGGAAGAGATTTTCAAACACTTTACTTCGACGAGGCTCCATCCTATTTTAATAGCGCGCGAATGAATATAGAGTTACAAAGAACTCGCACCACCATACCTAATCAACCAAACAGTCTCTATGCGTAGAACCGTAATTGTAGCTCCAATCAGTGCGACACATTGTACGGGACACTATGCCTGGTGGTTTTTAAATGGATGTAACAATTAATTCGGAACAATTAGGTGGATGACGCCCGCATTTCGAAACTCATGGTGAGTTGAGAATGGATAGAGATGGCATTTAGGTGAGACATTACAAAAAATAATACCTGCCATCAATAATACATAACTACCGTCCACGCATGTGGCAAGGCTGTGTCGCGAAAGACAATGCACAATGCACGTCTTAAGTGAATAGTTTTTTTCTTTTCTTGCATTTGTACATGATGGCTTTGTACCAAAGTCACCTTTTTTAGTTTGGCTTGTAAATTCGTTTTAAGAGGTACGATGAGATGTATTTATTTGATTTAGCCTAGCGGATGTTGCTGGACATAAATACCCTGCTAAGGTTATTTTCAGCTTAAATTGTTATAATAATTCAGCATGATTCTTATTATGTTGAATGGGTACTGAATTTTTGCACCTGGGGCGAGCACAAAATGAAACTTTGATGGAGTATACACCACCGAAATCGGCGACACAGTGCGACATTTTCTGTAGGTAGCCGATAGTGTTTTGTCAGCTTTTGGCGTCCCGCTGGCATTAGCGTGTGTAAAGTCTATTATGGTGATATTTTGTAACTTGTAATGTAAAAAAGTAAGCTACATGACAGCATACTAGATGTAAAATAAAAGGACCGTTGCAACTCTATTGATTAGTAGCTCTACAACAAAATGGTAACGCGACTGTCAGTACTTAACGCGCCATATCGCACATTATTGTCGTGATTAAAACTCTAATTGACCCATAGTAAATCACAATTTAGTCTGTCGTGTCGCTCAGTTTGTTTGTACAATAAAAGAAATTTACTTTCATTTCTCATTGTTTATGTGCTTCTAATTTCTAATAAAGCTCATTGAAGATTCGGAGCAGTAAAACAAAAATAGTTAAGATTTGGTTGAAATCAAGTCAGTAAAACTTAAAATATCGCAACCAAAAGAACTGATTCTAAAACGGATCAAATCACTTTCTAAAAAACTTAAGCGCCTTTTGTCCGCTGGCGAAGAAAAGCGACTAAATATGTAGATTATTGTACATTTTAATCCGTTGCGTTGGTTGAAATTCAAAATACTCCATCGAAACAAAGGACGGTCTTCACATATTAGATGGGCAATGACTGATGTTCTATGTATTAGCGACTACTCGGTTCTAGAATGCAACCATGTAAACGGTGTCTCAAGAACAGCGCACAATTTAAATTTTGTGTGAATTTTTTTTTATTGTGCAGTGGCAACTTTAATGTTTGACGAAATTGAGACACCCGTTAGAAGTTTTTAAATTCTCTATCCTTCCCTGTCATCCATTCGGAGCGGTCTAAGGACCACTCGTAGTATGCTACTGAATCAATCCCAGCTAATTGTCAATTAGATCGTAAAATAGATGAGTACTAATTATCCAGATTTGGCGTAGCAAGATTGGCGTAATTAAACCGACCCCACTGACACTCGGTAATTAGGTTAATTTGATCGAGAAGTTTATTAATGAATGTCCTAATTACTCTGATCATAGGTGAAGGTGAAGATCTCTTGAATGGAAAGGGAGAGATCTTCCACGTTAATAAGTCAACCCCTCTTCATTTTTAGGTATGTAATTGTAATCATCACTATTATTGAAATATTGGTAGCCTACGCCAAAAGACCTGTCGGTATACCGAGACTAAGCTTCAAAGATTCTGCTAAGCGTGATATGCTGTATTTTAAAATAGACCTGTCAAATTGTCAAGAGGAATCAGCGGACCGTGCTCGGTGGCGCCAAATATAAGCGGAAGGATTGCTCATGACGACGTGCGGCGTGGTTACAAAAGCTAATTGACAAGCGAGCACTGAGGCATCAACGGGCTGCCGCAGACCGACCATCATCCACCGAGACGAGACGAGTAAGTGCCGAAAACCGAACACTACATAAACCATCCTTGGTGGATGTAAGTCCATTGATGATGATGATGATGATCGAAATCATAGGAAATACCATACCTACCACACTTACTCACTTTGTTTCCTAGTGTTATTTATGTAATTTGTTTTTTGTGACGTGTCCAAGAGCCCTGTAAGGTCTAAAGGAAATATAGCACGTTGAATTTGAATTTGAATTTACCTACCCTTACCACATTGCATGAAGCCTAATATCCAAATGCCTTCACATGAATACGACTTACCTTTTGAATACATTTAGTACGTGAAATGGAAGACATGTCAACGTTGATCAGCGTGTAGAGCCCTTGCAGTATCATCGAAGGTAACACCTCTGATGCTGGTCAGAGAGCTATGATCACAAGATCATAGCTATGTTCATTCTTTTTCGATTTCTTTGTCTAATAGATTAGCATCCTTTTCAAAAGTAGTACCAGTTTCCGGCGATGTACGGTAATAAAAGCTATTTATCTACCTGAAATTATCCCTAGTTAGTGTTTCATCATCGAAGTAATACCCGATTACCCAACCAATCTTAAATAGGCCACGCACTTAGTTTTGCTTTCATAGCCCCTTGATTGAGCCATAAAAATGTTTTACCAAGATTCTATTTTATGCTTGTAATCAATGTAGGGCACAATTAGTGGTATTACGCTTAAGTGGATGTATTTTATCGAAATTATGTTAATTTGATGATTAGGTATATTGGTTGGGATTATTAGGTCGCATAAATTCAGGTTCTGAAAAGTGAGTTATATTTT
Organism: Eupithecia inturbata; assembly: GCA_963662085.1. NCBI lineage: Eukaryota > Metazoa > Arthropoda > Insecta > Lepidoptera > Geometridae > Eupithecia > Eupithecia inturbata. The sequence continues at coordinate 6,215,482 of OY759191.1, read as the reverse complement.
TACTTTATTACCTATCGTAAAATATGAATTCATATTATTTTATGATCTTGTCTGATATATAAAAAAGAAACTAACACATACCAACTCCATGAACATAGATACTATATAAATAAAACGTCAAGTGCGAGTCGTACTAGCACACCGAGAGTTCCGTATAATCCTTGAGATACGGAACTCCTTAAGATCCTTAAGACCTTGTTTCTTGCCGTATATCATGATTCTAGGCCAACGGGGAGTAAGTACTCGCCATGGTGTTGGTCCATAGCGACAATCAAATTTTTTTTTGTTAATTAACTACATACTTACGGTTTTTAGATTTTTTCCTTTACTTGTTCTATAAGACCTTGCTTCTTGCCAAATTTCATGATTCTAGGTCAACAGGAAATATGTATATATAGAGGTTTAGTGTGCATGTTGTGTGCAGGGAATCTGCTTGGAAATATCAAAATATTCAGGCATACACGGCTGTAACTTCTGATTGCGTTGACTTAGAAGTTTAATTTATATCACGGCACCCAGAAGTTACGGACTTGAGTATTTTTGATAGCTCCACGCATTCCTGAGAAAAGGAGATTGACAGAAGATCCTTTATGGGTGCCTTTTTCTTTTTGAGTATACTATATAAATAATTAATAGCTATGACGTCAACGAATACTGGACAAAAACCACAAAAAAAAAACTCATCAGAACTTCTTATCAATAAAATTAGCATTGACCAACTGAATTAATTTGACGACTTCAAACAACTCACTAGAACAGCTTACACATAAAGGCCTAGCCCTACCAATAAAACAAAAATATTCCAAGATATTCGATAGAACATTGATCTAAGTAAAAAAGGTGAGATGAGGTACCAGCTTCTCGCAAGTGGAAGGCTCAAATTAGGTGCAATTAGGTCCACCCACCTCAGTCATAATCGGACAGGCGTTCGTGTTACGTGTGCTTACTACGACGTACTTTAGTGAGACAGATTAAAAGGCAATCTTGCGTTTGTTCAATATAATTATTGCACAAGATTGGAAATTTATCTGTGAATGAGTGTTTGCGTGTAGTTGTTGTGTTGTTGTAACACAGGCCAGTTGTTGAGTAAGCGCTGGGAGAACGTACCATACTCAACAACTATCTAAAGATTTTACTTAGATCTATGGGTGAGAATGTAAATTACTGACCCGTTTATTTTCAGCACAATAAAACAAAGAGGCGCGTTGCCATTAAATACTGTAATAATATTTTATTTTACGTCGTTCAAATCGAATTTTACGAAATACATAAATCAAGGTATGTCAACACTTTCGATTAAATGTTCAAGGTCGACGTCAAATAAGATCCATCGCATCACTTTGACAGCTCAAAAGGAATTAAGCTGAGGCACTCGCTACATATTAAAACTAAAGCAGGCTAAAGACCAGAAAGTTCGCATGGAAAAAATCTCATAAACTTTTTAATAAAACTTGATAAACAAGATTTTTAATATTCTATACTGACTGTAATTGTCGTTTGAGACACGCAGATTATTTTCATTTCCAGACGTTTTGCTACAAGATAGTTTTCACTTCATAGTCAATTGTACTAAACGGTCTTTTCCCTTCTTAGGTGATAGGTACCCTAAGAGGCATTTGGATATTTGGACACAGGACTTCACAGGAGCGTTATGAAAGTACCCTTTAATGAATAAAAATAGCATTGCACTCAAAAGATCTTCATTAATAAAGGATGTATTTTTGGTGGACGATTAAAGTGATTTTTTAAAGTTTGTATATAAAAATAACGGACAAACATAAACATACGAGTTTAAAGGTAAAATTTCCAAAGATTTTTTTGTAAACATTGCCCCATACTTAACATGTCAATGAACTAAGTCTCTGTCTATTTTTTGACAGAATTTGCACTACTTGTCGAAAAGCGCTTTTTCCTAGAATGCATTAAGCTGACAATTATATTGCAAACTCGAGACTAAAAAGTGAATTTTGGATTTTGTGTTGTGAGTTGTTTACAAACATTTTAACTTGAGAATGGCTAGAGTTTAGTATCTAATACAGGATGTTTTTACCACCGTTCAACAAAAACGCACACTAAATTATTGTCCAGCCATAATCTACGTAAGCTAGGAATCTGCAGCGTATTCTTATCCTGAGTGCTACTGAAATAGAATCAAATCTCATTATAACTTTCCACGTCGAGAAAAAAAATAGGAATGGAGTCATCACTTACAATTATTTCAGATAGTTTTCTATGTATTTTTCTAAATTACTGTTTTATTAGTCGCGAATGAGTGATTAAGTGGCTGTTTGAAAATAAAATGGGTTATGAATACTATTTACCTATCTAGAGTTTATTAAGTCATTGGGAAAAACAGATATTATATTATTTTCGTTTCATTACGTAAAAATAGTTTTCATTGATGAAATTTTTAAAAGCTGGATGAAACACATTTTGGAATTGCAAAAATTATAAAATGCAATTTGAACTTCTTGAAGTGTTAGATAGGATCTAAGGCAAATAACAAAAAAAAACTTCACTTTTATCTCTTGCTCTCACTTGAAACGATTTGGTGGTCTCTCTTCTATTCTATTTATTAAGGCACTCACAAGCTTTAGCCGCAAGCTTTTTTTAATACTTCTGTAATAGTTTTATTTTAATAATTTTTGACAGAGATGCGAAAACAGAGTTTGGTTGGCCACTAAGAGCAACTACGCATCTCTGCCTAAACTATACAAAATACAACTATAACAGACGTACTAAAAAAGCTCATAATAAGATAAAATAGGTGGCGGCGCTAAGGTGAGTCGTATAGCCATAAACAACCAATTCTTATTATCCAAATCAAAAAGCAGCAACGACATAATTTATGTTATTTAATATACTTTTCCTATGTCCTATGTAGTAGTAGAGTAGAAACAGTATTAAACCAAGCAAATATTTCAATCATCACTTACTTCATCAAAAGCCTATACCTTCTATATCACAGCTATAAAAGTTGTCATTTTCATAACACTGTAATAACATCATCGAATGACACAAGCCGTGTCACTAGAAAATACGCTCGCCCTTTAGAATGCAACAAGACGCTTACAGATACTAAGTTTACTAGCAGAGAGACACCGCTAATAACGTTCCGATACCGGCGTATCCGCACGCCTCCGCCCGCCCAAACTAAAATCGCGCTGGAAATTCGAATAGTGTATTTTATCTGGTGAAATTGATAAGTTTTCTTGTGTCTGTGAAACGATGGGCAAACTCTGTAAGTTTAACGAATGTTTGCGTTTTCTATAAGTAGGGTTAAAATAACGCTGTACAGTCGCTGTTACAGGTAAGTTTTACAGTTTTTTCTATTATGAACTTGTTGGTTTATAGACAATTAACGGTTATCAATGAGCTCCCACATAATTTCTTTAACAGTGTAACAAGTAAAAACTCATTGAAGACAAGTTTAAAGAAGCATTACATATCGCTGTGTCCATAATATTTAGAGATGTGTTATAAGTTATTATAATTGTATCACAGTACTTTAATTTATTTTACATATGTACACTCATATGTACATATGTTTACATAGTATGGAAATTTCTTACGTAGGTAAATATATAAGTATCAATGGAGCTAGAACATGTGATTAGTAATTAGTTTAAGTAGTTAGGTACATTTAAAATATAAGACTATTATGTCCACGGAGCTACTGCCGACAAATTGTTGTACAGTTTTTCGGCAGTTTGGCAGAAACTTTTTAATGTAATGTACTTTTAATTTGTAAATAAATAAACGAAAAAAAAGAATGAATAAGAATATTTTTGATGTCGATAAGTATTCTTATATCTGTTTTAAGGGCTAATTTTTGTCCGTGGGTTCGCACACTTATTTTCTGTACAATATTATTTAAGTTAGGCTATGTTATAAATATGCGCCAAATTTCATCTTGATCTGTTCAGTAGTTTAGGATATTATCTTAGGTAACAAAAAATACATTTCTCAAACTTTCAGCTTTATAATATTATAAGGAATAAACTCTAAGTTGAACAAATGTTTGCGTTTTCACGTAACAAAAACATACTATGCTGTTACAGGCATGTAGAGTTCCTTCTTCTAAGAATTAGTTGGTTTTAGAGTTGGTAAGGATAATTTTAGTACAAAATGTTCGTCAATATTATCAAATTTAGTTTTCGCTAACAAGTTTTAATAATCCCTTAGACATAAACGGTGTCATAGTCATCGCTTCGCTATTCAGTTTGTTCGGCAACCTTTCAAAATTTCTCACATAAATTTCTGCCATAAAATCATGTCTAAATTTCAAAACATTCGTTATATAAAGTTGATGTAGTACCGTGAATGTTTCCTTGCGGCAAATCGAGCGGTTATTACGTTAATTTGTTAGGGACCTGCCTTTACAGGCGTTTTGTAAACTGGAGATAGGTGTATGGTATAACTATTACTAAGTACACCTTTTTTTTAGAGATTTTCCTGTAACAACAATAACTTCAGATAAAAATTTATAAAAAAGATATGAGGAAAGGAAAAAAGACAAAAGTTTAAAAGTATGAAGTCTTCCGAATCAAGAAAACAGATCGAAATCTATATTAAATAAACCGCCAAGTGCGAGTCGACTCGCACAAAAGAGTTCCGTACCGTTCAAGGGCAACTTGTTCAAAGAACATCAAGTTTTCACTTGTTCGGAGACCTGTTTAAATTTTCAACTTTATTATATTTTAGGTATTTTTTATTATTACAGTTGAAGCGTTACTTATTTGTAGAAAGTTTCATGTGTCTACCTACCTATTGTGGTTCCAGAGAATGAAAATCTAGGGACCTTGAAGGACCAAGAGCAAAAATAGCCAAAAAAAAATCACTATTTTTGTATGAAAGCAGCCTTTATTTTATATATTTATTTTATTTGTTATTATAGTGGCAAGAGAAATACATTTCTCTGAAAATTTTAACTGTCTACCTCTTACAGCTCATAAGATAGAGCCCTGTGACAGACGGACGGACGGACGGACGGATGGACGGACATCCGTCCGCCTGCATTCCGTTTTCACCCTTCGGGTACGAAACCCTAAAAAACACGATTTTCTTTGAAAACTATAAAAATATGTAAATTTAAGGTAGGTAATCGAAAATTTGGTGAAACAATTAACTACCTACATACCTATTATATAGGTACCTACCAGTTATAATTGTTAACATAACAAGTTGTATCTGGGTATGTCCTGCATCGAAGAAAAGTAAACCTTTCGTATTACGAAGTTTGTTCAAAAACTAAACCAACTACCAACCTACGCAAACAGCTCCCGAAGCGCGCTCAAGTTTTATCTTTTTAGGCTCGTTTCTCACTTTCAATATTCTCAGAATCACGGTAATGAGATTCTTCACGCCGCTCCGGAGTCTCGACGAGCAAATAACTCTGTGTACTGAGCGCAGGCCGGTAGCCAGCTCTCTGTTTGCTGTCGACCTGTTAATTAATAACGCGTACAGTGTATACACAACCTTATTACCGGTAAAATCTCACGAGTCACGAGTTTAACCAAACCTAAACCAGTTCCCACTCGTGGCATCTCTCTAGTCAAACAACATCGGCCGGATTCTGTTAACCAATAGCTTTACTATGACAATGGTATCATCTCAGAATCGTTCATGAAACTCTAGATAGTGCGTTCGGTGGTATTTTCACGGAGAGATTGATAGAACGGTTTCAACCCTTGACATGCGTCCCTCCATCTATAGTTTCTTTCATCAAAGGTAAATTCATGTCATTCTGAGACGATACCTTTGTTATGGTGAGGCAATTAATTTAGTAGAATTAGGGCCCAGGCATCGCTCTAGTCAACAACCATTTTCAAGGCACATTAAAAACTACGCGTCATTAATAAAAGCGCAATGCAGTAACATTTAAATCCACACCTCGACTAATTTGAATACGAAATTCATGTCTACGTTCAATACGGTGTTATTTATCATTACCGTGGCCATTTAGCTCGCACTCTGTAATTACAGGGAAAAAATAAAACTTGAAGGAACGCGATGGCGACTAATGGCCTGAAACTAAATTTTAATTAATGTCGCGTTTCAGAATGAAAGTGATTATAGAAATAACACGACAGGTAGGCGATAGTTCCCCCTGACCCCCTCACTTACGACAATTTACGAGACGGTAATTATGACGTGTTCAGGCGCCTTCGAGCTTACGGCTGTAATTTTGGAAATTAAAAACGGTGAGTTCAATCGGCCTGTAATATCCAAATGATGGATTAACCTCGCGTTTTGATGTGGATCGATTCATTTGGCCGGCAGCCAGTAATTATGCTTTATCGTACGTGCGGCGAACACAATTAGTTATTGATCAGACTTCAATTAAGCCAATCGATTTTGTTTGTTGAAGTTGAAGAAAATTGTTTTTGTTTGGCGTTTAATCGACGTTTCGTTCCACTAATGGATTCCTGTCATTTGAATTGACCTAGTCGACCCATTATTGTTTAATAAAAACAATGAGCGTTTTTGTAAAAGAATATAATTACCGGTAGTACTTAAATCTATGGGCAGGTCTTTACAATGGGTTGGTAGGAAAAGCGCAGGTAGAGTAATTTCTATTAAGAGGATTTTCTATTAACCAGTAAACAAACAGAGACCCTCTTGCGTTGGAGCATGCTTGCTGTTGTACCTACCTCAACAGAGTTCCATAAACTAAACACATAGCTACAATATAAATCTGTTTCCGATGTAACGATGCGCTAAGAACATTTCCGTGTGAGCAACAAAGTACCAGGATAGCACAGACTAGGAGTCAAAGCACTAAAAGTCAAGCGGGCTGTAAAAGTCAAACAACGGCGATACTGCAAGTAATTGGCGCAGTCGGGCCTCGGGCGTCAGCAACACCTCCAAACGTATCAAACCGTTTTAATAATGAGCCAGGTTGAGATCGTGAAACAATAAATTGCGAAGCTTCGAGGCTTCGTGCCCGAGACAGCTATCTCAGTCGAGCATTATGCATCGGGTTCCTGCTCGCGATAGACTATCATCTGCGAGATTGATAGGAGAACAGCCCTTCGGCTAGGCGCGATTTGGTTTGCATTGTGAAAGCTGCCTTCATTAAAAACGCGTGAACTGTAGTGCATTCTCTGGTTTTGGAATGCAAAATCAACAGCGATTTTCTATCAAAGCTTGCCGCGAATAATTGATTGCATTACTCACAGAAGAGGTACTTCAACAATGAAAAATATGAGATATGAAAAGCAGCGAAAACAGAAATCACGTTCAATAAAGTAAAACAAAGGCTCCACCTGCTAATTAAAAATAATGAAAATCTCGATTACGAAACTGAGCATCGAGATTACAAACTCATTAGCGCGAAGTAACGTCAAACTTCTTATCGCCAATCACAAAATTAGCCCCAACTTTTCCTTTAATTAAGAAAGTATGATTAACAAAGTGTAATCACGAAAACAAAAGTCTTATCATTGGGAACAACGTTTATGCAAAGGAAAGCTGAGCATGTAGATGTGACAAATTTTAAGTAGGAATGCATGACTTAGATCAATGACCTCGGTACCTTACCATTGCGATTTTGACGCTATGAGAAATTACGTCTTCGCTTTTCACATTCTATTCTAGAGTATAACAAGGAATTTTTAATTTTAATCGAGATTGACATGCATGATTTACCTGACCTTGAAATTACCTTAATTATTTGATACCTGTATATTTTAATTTAAACTCAATTTTGACTTTTTATATTAATCATTTGCAGTGCCCTACGGGATGTTGTAGTTGACCTAAGCTAACATTAAGAGCTAAGCTGTATACACGTACCTATGTATATGTGAGCAAAAATAAATAAATATATGATTTTGACACATCTTTTAAAATTGGACATCAGATGAAAAGCCAAATGAGCACAATTCAATTGGTGCATATTCAGAACCTATTAACAAAATAAGTTACTGATCTAAATTGATTATCCGATGAACTGAAAAGTCTCAACAAAGACCTGTTAACGCATATAAGACAGGTACACAATCTTACAAAAAACTAAATGAACAATTTGAAAAGGAAAGCAAGTTGTCTCATCTGTACATTACTATTCACACACACGCTTTGGGGGAAAAGAACATTGATCATAGGCAAACAAAAGGGATGGAGAAATTAATAAATTATCACTGGAGAGGTATCGGGCAGACGTGTGGAAGACAATACAAGTTTTCTGGCTAGTGCTAATGAATAATGCTTTTATCTAGAGGAGTGATGTTCGGTGATTTCTGCGTGATCAACTTTTGTGTTTGGCCTGCAGTATGAATGATCCTTAATGATGATATTTTGGATATAACGAACGAACGAATGAGCAATCTAAACCTTAGATAGTTATTATTTTAACATCTATTTTCTTAAATAGTACGAGAAACAGATATGTTTCACAGATGATATCTGTGAACTCACTTATGAACTAGCAAACTTATAGAGGTAAATCTAAATATTTTACGAAATTATTCAGATTTGTACTTGCATTAGGACGCTAAATTTTTTCATTAGGTACTTCAATAATATTTATTGTGGTCATCATATCAGTAGCCTTTATAGGTAGGTTATTATTATAAACTAAAATATCACAACATGATCCCTTTGGGAATAACAACAAGTGGAAGGCAGATCTATGTTGTTTTTGGTAATCCATACTAATAATATAAATTCGAAAGTAACTCTGTCTGTCTGTCTGTTACCTTTTCACGCATAAATCGCTGAATGGATTTTAATGGCAGGGAGGTAAATGGTATCTCGGGGACGGACACAGGGTATTTTTTATCACGGGAAACAGCGTGCGAAGCCGCGGACTGCAGCTAGTAGTTACTGTAGACCTGTGCGTCTGCGACGCAGGAGGTTGCGTTGCGGGTTAGATTCCCGCCTTGGGACAAATGTTTGTACGATCTGCAAATATTTTCTGTGTATAAAAAAATATCTATCTATGTATTGCATATTAAGTATATCAGTCATCGAGTACCTACCTATAACACAAGCGCTGCTTAGCTTGGGGCTAGATGATTCTGTGTAGATTGTCCAGCATTATTTATGTATTTTTTAAACAGAAAAATTGCAAGTGTTGTTAATTTTAACGTTTGTTAGAAAACATAATCAAGTAATAAATATTTATAACCTAATGTAATGTGTTGAAACTATTATTGTTGTGACTTACATAGCTGAAGTAAGTCACAAAAATAATAGTTTCAACACAAACCGATTGGTTTACGGGCTTTACTGTTGTTGTATTTTGTAATAATGCCGTTCTTTTTAGGGTTTCGCGCCCAAAGGGTGAAAACGGAACCCTATTACTAAGCCTCCGCTGTCCGTCCGTCCGTCAGTCCGTCTGTCATAGGGTTCTATCTCATGGATCGTAAAAAGTAGACAGTTGAAATTTTCAGAGAATGTATTTTTCTTGTAGCAACAACAAAAAATAATAATAATTAAATAAATATCTAAATTAAAGGGGGCTTTCATACGAAAACGTCATATTTTTTGACTATTTTTGCTCTTCGTTTGTCAAGGCTCTCTTGAACCACAATAGTAGACACATACAATAGTAGAAACTTTCTATAAATAAGTAACACTTCAACTGAAATAAATAAGATATACTAAAATTATAATCAAGTTGAAAATTGACAGGGGTCTCCAAACTAGTAAAAATTTTATGTTCTCTGATAAAGCCTCCTGATTTTTACGGTACGGAACCCTTCGTGTGTGAGTAGACTCGCACTTGGCGGTTTATTAAATAAAGCATTTCATTTATTTTTATTTCAAAAGCGAATCTAATTTCTATTGCAATTACTTTTATAAACGGCCGAAACTATAATGACGCCATTCTCATAATCATAAGTGCCATGGAATAAAAATATTGTACACAGAACTAGATATTCGTTATACTCGTAATTCGATAACAGAATTATGAACATGAAATTGGTTGAACTCATCATAAAATTGAGCTTACATCTTCTGTATCACTGCGGGTTAAAGTTGATCGTTTCGTTTCGCAAGTTTCTATTTTTTGTGCTTTTAAATTTTTTATACGCTCTACACGGTATTAAACTAACGGAAAAGTGATTTGCTGCAAATCCTTAACCATTTTCTATAAACAAACATCGATTCAATTTTATTTTGGGAGCATTTAGGAATAATATGTTGATATTTTGACTAAAATCTCTCAAATACCCCAAGAATAATAATGAATCGAACTTAATTTTTTTAGTTAATTTAGTACCTAGTTGTTAAGTTAATAGAAAATGTTTTACGATTTGCGGCAAATTATTATTCCGTTAGTTTTATTCCTTGTCAACAAAAAAATTAATCTCGCGCTAACACGAAACGACCCACCTTAAGCCCAGATGCATATGTACATATCGCATTCGTGGTGTATGGTGATGTGTCACATCTTTGGCTTCATCTTCATAGCTTTTGCCCACCGCCTATCACCACACTGGCCCGATGCCTTGCCTAAATCCATTTCAGGTTCAATAAGCAAGTAAAATTATTGAAACCATTTGAGTGATATTATACAATCTTTAGTTTTCTTTATTTTTTTGCATTGCCATACAGCGGGGCAATGCAGCCAGCGTCTTGGGGACGCTTCCGACTGGTATTGATATGGATCAGTTGAGCTACCTGTAGATTGTTTGCAACAGTCTGCAGTTAGCTTGATTGTTTCAATTGTAAATACTAGTTCTAATTTGTTTTATTTTAATTGTAATTTTCTTAGTCAATATAATGTTATAAAAAAAAAAGTTTTTTATTAACAAAGAAAATTGCAAGCAAATAATACAAACAAATTAGAACTAGTATTTATAATATTTTTTACATTTGGTTATTCTTTTTAAAAAAATCAACAACATATAATATTTATTACATTTGGTTACTGTTTTTGGTAAAATCAAATAAAAGCAAATATAACAGCATTGTGAAGTGAGGTAGAACTATTCTGCTGATGTCGGGGAAGCAAATACCACCTACCGGTACTGTCTATTGCAGGCAGGCAACTGACAACTCGGGACATCAGGTAACTCCTGGATCCAGCTGGAAGGTTGGCTGTTTGGGAGTCACACACAACACTCAAGGACACTGGCAGAAGTTGACAGTTTTTTCATAGAACGTCTATCTTAACACACACAAAAACTTATCACGGTTAAACCGAGAGATAAGAACGCCTCCACTGATCGGCGCGCAAAAAGGCGATTCGAGCCATTTGTAGTTAGTCTTAGCTCGGCAGCGTAAAACTACCCTCAAACTATCAATAATTGTTTACAATTTACTGGATAGATTTTTTTTATTAGGATAGGTGTGATTCGGGATGTAGAAAACATTAATTGCGCTTTTGCACTTCTTGACTACCATAATAATATGTTAATTTTTATGAAGTTACTAGCTGACCTGGCAAACTACGTTCCGCCTTAGAATCGGAGATGGCGACGAAAAATTTAGTGATAACAAATTTTCATAATATATATTTTTCGTGAATTTTATATATTTTTTATTAGTTATTCTGCTGTTCGGCATAATAAAGCCTTTTTTTATATCCTTAATAAAATAAAAATATAAAGTTAATTATAATGGATTAAATATGGAACATAATTTGTATTACAATAACATAATATTTATTAAATTAGATTCATAACAAAATTATTAAGGACCTCTCATCGAATGAAGGCCTCCTCCATTTTACTCCAAGCTTTCCCTTCTTGTGCTTTGTTTAGCCAGTCCATGCCAGCTGGCATGGATTGGCTGATTTGTTCATTTCATCTATCCATCTCTCTTTTGGTCTACCCCTAGTTCTTTTGTTTTGCGGTCCTGTCCATGTTATTATTTTCTTTATCCATTTGTTATTTTCCATGCGTGCGATATGGCCAGCCCATTTCCATTTCAGTTTTTTGCAGTATTTCAAAGCATCAATGACGTTTGTGAATTGTCTTATAACTGAACTTCTTTTTCTGTCTCTTCTTTTTATACTCAGTGTACCATCCATCTCCATCGCTCTTTAGCATAACTGTATTTTTTTTAGTGTAGTTATTATAAATCCACGTTTGGCAGCCATAAGATAGACAAGGTGCAAGAGTCTAGTATTTTCTTCTTAAGTTTTAATGGAAGCTTTGATTTGAGAAGTTCTTTGTAGCTCCAGAATTTGTTCCGTGACAGTGCTACTCGTCTATCGATTTCGTTAGTGTTTCGAGATTTTTTGAATGATATTTCCTTTCCCAAATATTTTTTAATTTATTATGGAAAAAAAAGGCTTTATTATTATTACTCTGCTGTTCGGGGCGGACAAATCCAACAACTCATAGATAGACAAATCTGTGCGGCCGTTCTTGAGGGTTGCATTAACTAACATGACTTTGTTCTTAAACACAAAATTTGTTAAACGATGTTCATATTGTACCAGCCAGATATTAATAACTTCCTTGCTCAGTTGTAAATTATACCTTCGATATAAGTGCTTTCATTGCGTTACTGTGACTCATTAAGGGGTCAAAATTACCCAAAGTGTGACGGAATCTGATAATGTACCGGGTCTAAGAGACCTTACGTTACTGCGAGACGAATTGGAAGGCGATTGTTGCTAATGATTTTGTTATGAAATGTTTTTTAATTATACACAGAAAAAACTTACCTAAACTAAACAAAGTTCTACGTTCACCTACGTAGAAATATCTATCCACTAGTAGGTATATAATTACGAAACAAATTGTCAGGGAAGCTACCTATCGACGCACGTCTCTGAAGGCTTATTTTAATTCTCCAAAATGCGCAAATCGATTGTTTCGTTTAGAACTTTTTTGTGCAAATTGGTACTCTAATTCGGTGTAATTAAATACACTAATTAGAGTACCAATTGGTGTATTTAGTAAACTAAATAAGCCGAAAAGAAACACGAAATTTCGTGTTGGAGAACTACAATAGGGCCCCTGTACCTATGTCTCCCAAAAAACAGAGTTACCTGTGCTTTGGGTGCTAACCAAAAGTTAGTTTCGTCAAGATTTTCTTTTTTCATTTCAAACTTTTTATTTTTCGCTATAAATCAATAGTCTTAATACTTCACCGTAATTATCACAGTAGTCTTAACTATAAACGAACAGGAGGTGATCAATCTTCTGCGAGAAAACAAAATATTTCTTCTGTGAGAACTCAAAACTTGTTTTAAATTATGCCAATGTCAGTAACAAAAATAGAGAGATAGATGTTAATGTTTATTGTCTCATTTTATTGTAAGATTTGAACTTTTTCACATCCTATGAAATAATTAAAAGACAGGAATTTCATAAAATTATTTTTCTCTCAACATTGTCGAGTTGGAGCGTGTTTTTACTTAATGGTATAAGTAGGTATATCAGTTATCTAGTAGGTAAGTACCCATAACATAAGCTCAGCTTACTTTGGCGATAGATGACGCTGTGTCCAGAATTATTTATATTTGATTTATATCAAGTATCTATTTAATAAACAAGTATATGAAGATGATGTAGATTTCTTAAAGATGTTTAAGGGTGGGGAGAACCTGGCTTGGTCAAATAGAGAGATTATTTCGAGATTTATTTTTATCTACCAAACGTGCTACGCGCTACGCACTCGTATTGTAGACAAAACTAAACTACAAAGAAAACTAGATACAATTATCTAGTTTTCTTATCTAGTTTATTAATAGAATATTAGATATTGATTAATTTATTTAATTTATAATGTTATTGTTGTTATACTTTGACAGCCTCAGCCGTTTGCAAATATTAAATTTAACTTGGTAGAATGTGATAGAGCCTTCGTGTAGGCTCATAAAAATAATGTTTGGTATAATAAGGATTTTTATTTGTACCATCTTTATTGACAAAGGCAATAACAATTCAATAATAAAAACAAATTAGAACTACTATTTACAATTGAAACAATTAAGCTAACTGGAGACTGTTGCAAACAATCTACAGGTAGCTCAACTGATCCATATCAATACCAGTTGGAAGCGTCCCCAAAACGCTGGCTGCATTGCCCCGCTGTATGGCAATGCTGATGCGCTGCGCCAGCTATAATAATAAAGTAAAACAGGATCGTAGAAGTAAATAAAGTAATAATTATGGTTTAATTGGAGGAGGACATGGGAACTGATTTATGGGAATAAAAATAAGACCTAAAATTACCTGTCTGCAAAATTTCTGCTCGATCTGTTCAGAAGTTTTTGCGTAAATAGGTAACAAACATCCATAGGTACATCAAATCATCTAAACTTTCGCAAATATTAAGTAGTGTGACGTGTGAGGTCGTCCTCCTAACTGAATCTTCGGCCACCACGCCTTCAACGGAGACTTGCCAGGTGCTGAGGTCATATCACCTGTTTACGCACACAAGTGTATGCGTAAACAGGTGCACTCTCTATTCCCTCACTCTCACAATCTTATGGGACGGCACACCGACACGACCGGGGAGAGGTCAGGCGCAGGACCAACGGCTTAACGTGCTTTCTGTTTTACATACCTAGGTACCTTCACCTCCTCCACAGCCTATATTGGTCCACTGCCTCATCCTGATAATCCCATGCGGGTTGGGGATCGCAGTTCGGTGGTAGAATTGTTCTACGGGCGCTGCTGTCCGCCCCCGGTGAATATCCCTTAGTCGCCTCTTACGACACCCGCGGGAGGAGTTGGGGTGGTGCAAATTCTAAGCTGTCACCACACAGCACTTGTACCTATGAATAAGAATATTTATTAATATTTTACGTAGCACATTTCTGATAATAATTTATTTTAACTTGCCCACTTTACAACCAAAACATACAATTTGGTTAACACTTTGGACTTGGACGTTGATTGCATTTCTTACGCTTTCTTCTAATAATAATTCATATTTAATGATCGACGTTAATGATACTTTTTTATGCCGGTTGAGTAACCAAATGATTAGGTCTTTCATTTTTGTCATAGTTTAAATAATTTTGTATGAAAATTTGAGGTGTGAGGGGTCAGAGAAAATTGGTTTATAAGGACACGTTAACTTCAGATTTAGGGAGTTTTGTGATACTACTCAATGGCCATTCTATTGTATTCAACAAAATACAATGTAAGAAGTAGCCTAAGTAACTATAAAAATTTGTGTGAACAATTACGGATTAAGTATAATATTATAGATAAAATGTATAATACTCATTACTCACTCATATTTAAGAATTAAAATTAATGTAAGTGTCTGGTCAAAGTGACGCGTGACCTGAGAGCTGGTGAGTATCTGGCGCAGCGCATCAGCATTGCCTCAGCGGGCCAATGCAGCCAACCTCTTGGGACGCTTTAGCTTGGTATAGATACGGAACAGTTGAGCTACACATAGATTGTTTTGCAACAGTCTGCAGTTAAATCAACTGTTTCAGATAATTATAAATACTAGTTCTAAATGTATATTATTAAAGCGCTACCCCGACCCAGAACAGCGCCGCCACCTAGTTTATCTTATTATTACGTTAAACAAAGGGACATTGGGCAGTTTGTGTTGTGATATCTATTATAAGCTTTTTTTTAATGCCTCTGTAATAGTTTTATTTTGTATAGTTTATGCAAAGATGCGAAGTTGCTCTTGGTGGCCACCAAACTCTGTTTTCGCATCTCTGTCTAAACTATACCACAAAATAAAACTACTACAGAGGCATTAAAAAAAAGCTTATGATAGCATCACAAACTGCCCAATGGATTTTAAAAATTTCTTTTGTTTTACGTAATAATAAGATAAAATATGTGGCGGCGCTATTGTGGGTCGGGGTAGCACCTTAAGCTGTAATTTTCTTTGTTGAATAACTATTTATATAACAGCTTTTCAATTACTTTTATAGCTGAAAGCAAACCAATATTTTACTCGTAGAAATATCGCACCTTCACTCAATCTTTCACAGCATAGAACAACATAGAAAACAGGCCAGAAACCTCACAGAAGCATTTAATACTCCCACATGTAATATTATGAAGATAGTTATCATGTCTTATGACCTAATTTATTCCGCATAATTTAAATTCAATCCAAGAATAATCGTAAACAGCCCTCAGTCTGTCATCGGTCACATGATCACATAAAACCAGCGGTAATATCTCGGTTGACAGTGAAAAAATTATACTTACGATGACAATTAAATATAGGTGACACTGTCCACTGAAGCAGCATATGATCCAGTCATAGTCATCATCAATATTGTCATGTCACCCTGCAATTTTTTTATTCGTGCGGTTTCGATTTAAGTACCGAAAATCGCGGAGGAGTCTGTATTTGATGCAAATATAAGCCGTAGTCACGAAAATGGTGTACAACTCTAATGGTCTATAACTTGTATAACAAGTGAGTTTAAAATAACTCTGTTTTTAGGTATTTCAGGACAAAAAGTAATCCGGCGGAAATATTTATTAAGGCACCTCAAGATCATTTCCTATAAAAACGCAAAAAAATCATCAACATCGAAATGCATAAAAAAGAATATATAGGTATAGGGTGGATTTTCCGGATGGGGCTGTAAGGAGGGGTACATTACAAAATCATCCTGTATATACAGCCAAACATAGAAACTTCTTTTTTGAAGCCAGTTAATAAAAGGAAATCAGTATGTCATTCTAGCAGACATAAAGTAAAAAAGCTACAGAGTGTGCCGCAATTAAAAGCTTAGAACACACTCAAAATAAACATGAAACGAGCATTATAATAAAACATTAAAACAAATATAGAGGCAGATGCGCCAATATTCTATTATTGCTGGCTTTCCACGCATTCCCGACTATTTCTATAACCCTAAGATGAATCATTAAATAATAAAATAAAGCGTACTTAATGCTCCGCAAGATAGGAATCTATTCTAGAGCACGTATTAACGCACACAGGCGTAAGCTAATCAGTTCCAGATCTAGTGGATGTTACTTCTCAATCGAATGCATAATGCGGATATTCCACTAGACGTGCGTTACGTACCTACCTATTGTGTTTTTCAAAGTGATATTTTCATAGATCGCAAGAATAATTTCTAAGGAAAGAATATTGAGATTTGTAGTTTTTTTAAACTATGTGCGTGAGAGCTTAATATGAGCACTCGATACAAAAATACAGTCTAAATAGAACGCTTAGAATATGAAATTGGAACGGTTTCGATCTGACAGATGGCTGAAATAAATATATGTCATTTAACTTTTTTTTTTACTAGATGACTAACTTTTTGAATTCCCTATATACCTACCTCCATTTAGATTCAAAATGCTTTCGATAAGCTTAGGGTATCTTGCTAGTATAACGAACTCAATGTCCCAACTCAACTCAACTGCCTCCAACCGAACGAACTCCGAGAGAAACCAAAGGTGTAAAATCTTTTTGGAACTTCTTCTTGGAATTTCTGGACTTTTTGGAATTTCTTCTACGGTGAAAAGATGTTCACTTAGGCAGTATCTGATGAATATCCTCACCTTTATGCGCAGGCCTTCATATTCCATTAAAAGTGACGAGATAAAATACTGAAAACGAAAAGTTAAAGCATAAAGGTATGTACATTACATAATATGCTTCACTTCAACGCCAATGTTTAGCTAGGCACTTGAAATAGCTGTTAGGTTGTTGGGATTCATGTAAACTGTGCTCAATATAGCTTTAATCAAAGATGATCATCCTAATACATTATTGGATCTAATTGCGCAAAGCAAACACTTCGATGTGTTTTTTGTAACAATGTGCGCGCGAGCTTATTAGGAGCACTCGAAACAAAAATACAGTCCAATTAGACCGCTTTGAAATTGAAATTGGAACAGTTACGATCTGACAGATGGCTGACTATAAATAAGATCTCTAGTTAGCATTGGTTTTCAGTTCAGTGTTTGTTAAGCGGATATGTGCAGATATTGAAATGTCTGACGACTTAGGTACGTGACAATGAGTCGCCACGCCACATACGTAACAGTAATAATGGTAAATTTACCCACAAAACTGATGAGGTGCATGTATTGTTTCACGTCGTAGATGGTCCTTAAATTCGAATACGAATTTTATTGCAGATAGGTACGTGAACAAAATGTTTTACAATTCCTACCTACAGAAGTCTTCTTTGCAACATTGATCACTTTCATTTAATACCTATCAACATACTGAAAATTATATTCTCAACCGTAATAAGATGCGGGACACTGAAAATTGTCCCTTTATCATCTATGTAGTGAATTGTATGTTGTAAAACTATTTTATTAATGGTCTTGTCGCGGACAAAATTTATCTGCAAATAAAGCCAGATCATTAGCAAATGTCGCGTATCTCACATTCATCCTCAAACTTTACGCCCCGCAAATGTCATATCTGATGCATCAACTACTTTGTTTTAGTTGTTCCTGGTTAAATAGCTATCACAAGCGTAAATTAGATTCACGTGCGTTTTAATGCGTCCAAGTGTTAGTGCTGGTAGTGCTCCAGTTCGATAATCTTCGGCCAGCGGATGGATCAGCGTGATTCATAATGTTGGATCTATTGTTGGATCTTGCAATCCGAAATTATGCAACTAGCTTTATAAGTATTGAAGTGTTCATGGTGAATCTTGATCGGGTATGGATTTAACAGTTGTAATGAAATATAATGTATAGTGCTGTGTGGTGCCGGCTTAGAATTTGCACCACCCCAACTCTTCCCGCGGGTGTCGTAAGAGGCGACTAAGGGATATCCATCGGGGGTGGGCAGCAGCGCCCCCTGTAGAACAATTCTACTACCGAACTACGATCCCCAACTCGCATGCCCAGCTTCGGGATTATAGGCACTACCCCCATAAGATAAAAGCCAATAAGGTGCTTATCAGGGAGGCCTGCGTCCAGCAGTGGACCAATTATAGTCTATTGAGGAGGATGAGGATGAGGAATGAAATATAATTTTTATCATCACTATCAGCCTTACACAGCTGGGAAAGGCCATTTGCCTCCCTACCCTGATTTTTACATTTTAAGATCTCTCATTAGCACACATACGTCCACAGCTGAACATGCCTCCCCTACAAGGAAAGTTTTTTCCATAATAACCACGCTTAGCAGGAGGATTGGTGATCGCAGCGGAGGTGTCAAGATACACAGGAGGAAGCTACTGCCCTTCCTCTGTTAGGTTCTCTTAGTCGCCTCTTATGACTTCCACGGGCTGAGAAGGAGAAGTCGATTCTTTCGCGGCAACAACCACTGCCAAATTGATTTTGATTCAGACCGTTGTATAAAAAAATAAGTTTACTTTTTCATGGAAACCAAAACAAAAAGTCAGGCCACTAAGCTTACTTAGTGGCTCATCGAACTAAAACAAACAATTTCCAACAATAAATATCCGCGATTCGCAATAACCCCTCGATTGATTATCCTTCCATTAAATCTTGCAACATTTCAAACAATACGTTAAAATATTGAAATAGCTTTCCAATACAAAACGCTTGATCCACTTAAACTCGTTATTTTGGCTCCCCATTAAATTTGATCGATCTATTGCTATATTTTTCCTGTTTACCGAATATTTAAGTAACGGCCATAAGTCTGACAGTAAAATAATTCAAATGTGAAATTTCATGAACACTCATAATGAACTTGGCAGACGACCAAAAACGTCTTATTTTCGATGTTGGAATCTGGACCAATTTTTATTGCAATGCTTTGGAAATAGTTATAATGAACGACCCTCACAATGACATACCGAACCAATTAATTAGTTTTTTTTTATGGATGGGCCTGATGAAGTGGGGAATAGTTATTTATATTGCTGAATTTTATGCTGCCTTATACTCGTTTACGTTCACAGGCAGAATATTACCTAATCTAAATTATGAAAAAGACGATTATGTTATTAGATGCTTTTGCAGCGCTAAGTTCATCCTTCTCACCCTATATCATATATATCCATATACGCTTTATACCCTATACGATATATATGTATATACCCTTTATACCATTATACCCTTTAACATATACCCTCATGAAGAATAAGTTACCTAAAATTGATATACTTAGGTATAATTATGATTGAAAGACAAAATCAATATTAACGAACAGTCATTCAGCAAATGTAATGGCGTCAACTCAATTTATTGCGGATTCCGGAAATTTTATTGTTTCATAAAACTGTAGGTACCTGTAGCCAGATTCGATCACGTGAGGCGTAGATCGATATTATTTTTATGGCATTCTTCAGACTTCTTTCGTATAAACATTTAAATATTCGCACCTATGCCCCTCGTAAGATTTATTTCTGTGACTCTGAATCGTTTTTATAGGCTCTTCGTTCATCCGTACTCATTTATAACCGACATAGATACACTTTTTACGATTTAAGAGCACTCTGTTTATTTTCGTTTTTAATTACCACCGGCGTGGGTTGCAGACAAATGACAAAACCACTTTTCAGGGTGCTTTCTACTAGATCAATACTTAGAACAAATCTATTTTAATCGATGCAAAATAATCTAAAGACCCACGGCCTATCTACAATAAACTGTCTACATAAACGATCACCTAAACCCTGAATCTGCCGAGCACCTAATACGGAAAGCTTAATAATATTGTTGATTTGAAAACACCCTAACTGCAGGGTTCCGTTGCACCGCGGTACACCATCCCTCCGTTTAGATTGAAGCCAATTCCTATGATTTCAGATGTAATTTACAAATCAATTTCAGTAAAATGAATACTACAGTATGTTATTTTATAAATAACACCTTTATTTTATAAAATTACAATTCAAAAACAAAAACAAATTAGAACTAGTATTTACAATTGAAACAATTAAGCCAACTGCAGACTGTTGCCAACAATCTACAGGTAGCTCAACTGATCCATATCAATACCAGTCAAAAGCGTCCCCAAGACGCTGACTGCATTGCCCCGCTGTAAATAACTAATTTAATAAAAAAATTAAACTAAATGTAATCACGATGAGTTGGAATCGGTCCGTAATGTATTAATTCCTTAAATATACCTTTTAGTACACTTGGAATTTAGTACAATCAGTGGGTCAACTATCTGCATAAGGTATAGAAAGGTCTTAAGAACTGGATACCTACCAAGATTAGATTCAAATTAATGGAATATTGCAAAAGCCCGTTAACAAGTGGGTGTTAGAAACAGATCACACGACTTGGTGGGACATAAAAATCACCAGGTGTAATGATGAAATTAACCAGAATCAACGCCAAGACACTAAAAAGTGGTATTTAAGTGTGTGTTAACCCTAAAATCATTTTGAAAATAGATTTCTTTTAATAACAGCTTAAGCAGATATTTTAAGAAGATATTTGAAGAAACCGAACTTATTATGAGCTCGAGAAAGCGATATTCTAAAGATGCATTTTCGTTACTATCGCAAGTAGGTGCGTGGGCAGATTTTCTTCAGCTTTCTGTACAGTTTTTACATGCCAGGACGTAATGAAAATCAAAGTGAGCTCCCACTGTCAACTGAGTGTAAACTAAGCCTGTACCATTCATGGGATCACCATTTACAATTAATGGAACCCCAAACTCAAGAAACGTTTTGAGACGTCAAACACCTGGCAACATTACATACCTAACAGAATTGTTCAATTGTATGACAAGCAGCAGAAGCAAATTATTGCATTATCATTAAAACAGAAGCAATGCTCGGAATGCAAGAGAGCGTCGGACGTTAATGAGGCAACTCAATCACCACTCATCTCAATCAAATCCGGACTGAGTCATTGACATTGCGGACTATCCGATTTTTCACTCTACACTACATTGAGGTGAAATTGGTAGGCATCAGTAAGGATTGCTGATTCAGAAATTATTCTGTAAGACGTAGTATGTGCGTTATCACAATTACAATGAAAATTTACATTCACGACAAGTAACCCTTCCACTAAAATCCGAAGAAAGGAAGAATTTATCTTTGAGACCAATTCATCCTTCAGGCGCCGCTGCAGCTTCAGAACACAATCAAGTTGAAATATTAATGAACAACGCAGAAACATGTAGAGCACATTTTTTTCTCGGTTGCCTGAAAAAAGTAGTCACTACGAGTATAATCAGGTATTGAGTATGTTTAACGTTTTGCTTTTGTCATGGACGCAGATGAATGTGTTTGAGTAGATAAACTATCGTACTAAAGATCCATGAGGTATAACGCCCGTTTGGTCAACACTGACTCTTGCAGCCTCTGATGAACGAATCGGGAAGTCCGTAGAGCCATTCAGCAAGTATCAATGCGTTCGCGTAACGACTGTCGGATGCGCCGAAGTGTTCCACAGAGATTGTAAATATTTCTCTGTTTCAGAACACGACTAAAATAGATGAGAACGCGTGTTTCTAAATCCCCTTTGAAGATTACACACGCTGGCATTAGCTCTGGCAAATTACCCTCTAACAAAGATTGTATTAATTACCTGCTCCCGATAGCTGTGTAAATAATTTAAATTTAGAACGGAGTGTTCGCATGTTTTTTTTTGGCGGGTACTTTAGTTATGTCATTCATGAGGAATAGTGAAATGTGTCTCGCTTTTATTTGTGTTGTCTATGACATCATGCTTGTCTGACAAGGTATTAAAAACTTTTATTACCGATGTAACTAATTTTATCCTGTTATTTTTAAGAATTTTATACAATTTTTACACACTGTGTGATAAGTTGATAACTGATTTGGGAAACAATGGCTGAAAATTACTTTTGCTAGTATTTATTTTTATTAGGATGGTACTGCTAGGTGACATGGTTAACTGATAAAAATATATGTCAAATGAAAACAAAATTTCTCGTTTATTATTGTAACATATTGTTTATGCTGTGTGGTGCCGGCTTAGAATTAGCACCACCCCAACTCTTCCCGCGGGCGTCGTAAGAGACGACCAAGGGATATCCACCGGGGGTGGGCAGCAGTGCCCCCAGTGGAAAATTATATCACTAAACTGCGATCCCCAACCCGCATGCCCAGCGTGGGGATTATGAGCATTACCCCCATGAGATAAAAGCCAGTAGTGCGCTTGCCAGGGGCAGGCCTGCGTCTAGCAGTGGACCAGTATAGGCTTTTGAAGATGAGGATGAGGATTGTAATATTGTCGATATTATTAACATTATAGTGACAAGCATCTGAATATATTATCTAATTAAATAAGGGCAAAGCTAGTTGATAACAAGATTAAAATTTTATCTGACGTTCAACAGCAAAAACACGCGATGTTTTTCATCCAATCAATTAATAGGTCTAATACCAGACATCATACGGGAAGCGCTCTGTTATTTCTTTTATTAATCGCCACTGACATAGAGCAAATGTTTTACATTAAACAGATACAAATGAAATCGGTAGCTAATTATGTAACGGCCTAGATTCCGTTTAATCAATATGCTATAGTTGCTTTTACACGAGCAATTAATCGTGCAATTTTTTCATCAAGTAAGATACCCTCGCTATAGTTTTCGTCCATTTATAAGTATGGTTATCTTTCATTACGGATGTAAGCGGGTTAACTACGAACCTTATTTGTTTTGGAAGAACACCAACGTTTCATCCCTTAACGAGGGACTTCTTCAGGGTGAGTGCGGTTCGCGTCGTGCCTGTAGGTACCGCTGCCGTGCGCTCACTACGGGCCAGAGCCCGTACCGCACGTGTCGCAGGCGCCGGGGGCGGGGGTGGTGGGGGGCATGCTGCTTGTCGATGCTGTAGAGTAGGAGAGTCATCATCTCGCGGAGATCCCATCGTGTCGGGTAGTGTAGGTATAATCTGTGTGCATGCGGAACTAACAGTATATATTATACACCCGGCCCTATCTTAATGATGATATGGTTATCATCATTAAGATAGCTCCGTACTGCATTGCGATCCTGACAAGCGTGGTGAATATGGCAAAGGCGCCCCTTGTTTGGGGGAGGCACTTTCAGTAGTGGACGTATAAGTGCTCATGAGGACTGCACTGCTGGGTATAGCATTCTTTTTGCTTCTGCGAGTCTCCTCTGTCTTGTGCTTCTCGCATCCATGTAGTATGTCCTGCTACTTTGACGATGGCGTCAACCCATCTTGCGAGTGGTCGACCCCGCTTCCGTCGGCTTAATCTTGGCTACCACTTGGCCAAGGGCTTACTCCAGTGGCAATCACCTCATCTGTCTAATTGCCCTGACAAACTCACTTGAGATCTCTATGACCATTATCTAAGAGCTGCGTTTGCCGAGCAATTTCAGTGTTGCAAAATTACCAGAGAAGAGTTTTTGGTATGAGTACGTTAAAGTCTATCTATTTCTCTTTTCCTATGGTGGGGTCAGCTTCCTTGATTAATCTCATTCACTTTGCTCTGTCCTCGTTAAATATTTACTTCACAAGACAGAAGACTCACTGTGTCACACATTTCAAATCGATCAAAACAACTTTTCATCGTGACCTAGACGTAAGTATTATTTATAATTCATTTGTTATACTTCAAAAAAATCTGTGTTGCGCACTTTTAATTGCTCGTGCAAAAGCATCTCTAGTAAACTTTTATAAATTTCCCATTATAAACTCTTTCTAGATTTTACGATGCCGAATACCTTTTGAGATTGTAATGGAACTAGACTTACATGTTGATTTGTATTCAATACTTTTCAGCTGTATTTTAGGTTACGTAACTATAATAATTTTAAGGGTTTTTTAGTCTTTCAATCGGTGCCCACTACAATATGCTATAGAAGTATCGAGCTTTCAATAACGTTTCACGTGCAACTTTAAGTGTATTTTAAGCTATTGAGATGGTACATAGGAAAGTACATTTACCTAAAGCACTACTAGTTGCTCCAAACTGTTGTACCTCGGGGAATAAGTAAACGAAATAAAGGAATCTGCAACTCCAAGTTACCAAATAGTGGTATACAAAATCAGTTTTCCAGTAATCTTTGACAAAACAGAAAGAAAATGACTTAGGTTACATTGATGATTCACAATAAAATTGACAGTAAAATCGAAACAAAGGAAAGAGGTATTACCACCAAATTATGCAGCAATAAAAATTCATGAAACCGGAACATTTACGTATTAGATGTCGAACACGTCTCGGAAATCGAGAAATGTAAATTACGGTTATTAACCATAATCAACACCCGAAGGTTATTTTAACACAAAAGATAAACAGTTGAAATTAGTAGTTACTTCATTATTTTTGGGTAAATAATGCTGTTTTTATCAGAAATCTTGATTGTGCCAGCTGATAACATTTTGTTCTGGTAGGCTCTTTCAAAGGCATTATTAAGTGCGAGTGTGTTTAAGTTGAGTAGGGAAATTATACGGTACACTGGTTTATGAGTGTTGAATTATGTTGCAATAATTCTGATAAAATTTGTAAAAAGCTATTACTTATATCAACTAAGTCAAAACAGACGTCTAAATTATTTTGCTATAGTTTGAAGGTCTCATAACTGTATATAAATCTGGCTACTCCACAATTATCAAAAAGCCTACATCTTACCAATTCCAATACTTTTTTTTTATCTTTACAAAAAAATTAAAAAAAAAACGACAAAAGAAACGGTAAAAATATATGAAATTGATATGAGGGAAAATAGGTAAGAAGTAGGCTTATAACTTGCCAAAAAACTATACTGCTAATTTATGTCTAATTTCAAAAGCACTTCCGTATCACTTTCTAAAATGTTCCCGAAATATTCAGATCATTTCAATCGAATGCAGTGATAACCCAAAATTACGAGATAAAACCCCATATTAACAACACAAAAAGCAATAAAACTGCGTGAAATGGTAAGAGAGCATTGTCATAGGAAACATGAAAGCCGCTTGGCTTGTTGTCGATTTTAATACTGTTTTTTTTATGTATAACCCTTCGTTTGACCGCAATCTCACTCGATGGTAAGTGACAATGTGGCTGACGACGTATCACGAAAGTCCAGTTTGTAATAGGCTAGGAAAACAGAAACAGGTAACGAGTTCCAACCCTTCTTTTCCCTCCAATTTCCACTGACTCACTGTTGGGTCTACGGCTCCACCAGCTCTTACCAGTCCCCAGTTGAGCTTTTGCTCTTTTTTCCTTTAATTGATAAACATAGATACTAAGTCCTTTTTTGGAGTCAATGTTCAATGTCCGAAACGCTCAACGCATTGGAGCAAAACGTCCAATATTTAACAGGATAAAGGTAAATGTATTTTTGGACTTTTTTGGTGAGCAATAATTGAATTAACTAGCTTTTTTATTCAGCCTGTGGCGCTAATTCGATTATCAGATGGAGGTGCGAAGCGAGTTTCGATGTTTATCTAGGTATAAAGAGGCTTAAAAGAAATTATTTACAGCGGGTGAAATAAAAAACACTCATTAGCGATCATTAGGAGACGCCCCCGCGATTTAGGGCTAGATAGTAGGTGAGAAGTTTGAAATGGATCTGCTTATCGCTTTTTGTACTATTGTTGTTGAAGTAAATTGGGTAAATAATTATGGAAAGTAGACATCGGATAGTTAAAGAATAGACGAGGGATTCGTAGATAAAGGCATATCTAGTTCAAATTTGCGTTGCTGAGAATTTTGTACAAAGAAAATATGCAGAAAAGATTAAACTTATTCGCGCAATAACAGACGAATAAGACGAAAATTATACGTAGAGATGTAGCAGTTACCTACGTGTCTTGTTAGAAGACTGTTAATATAATACCAAAAAACATAACGTTAGTAATTATACGACACGAGAGAAAAAAAATCGGTAGGGTAAAAATTGTCTTTAGAATTCTTATGTCTACTTACTAAAAATTCATTAGAACATTCACTCCATCTTCTGAATTATTTGCTCAGCATCTACCACGCCACTCAAATCTAACACTTATGTATCATGTAACAAGATTGTCATTTCTGGAAATAGAACAAGAAATATAATTACGTCATTACTCAAGAACATTATGGGAAGTACGTAAATCTCGGAAAGATTTACAACTGAAAACTTATGTTTTCTTTTATTCGTGGGCCGTTATATCACGGCTGTAATAACACTATGAACATTTAGATCTTAAAAGTTATGATCACGAATTCGTCGTGGACACAAAGGCTCAGAGCCAAAGGATTTTGATAACAGACTTTGTGATGATGTATGATTTTATCTTGTGCCTATTGTTGCCAGAGAATATCTAAAACTGAACAGACATTTTCTTACAGGGGCCAAACA
The DNA here is from genome assembly GCA_963662085.1 of Eupithecia inturbata. Classification (NCBI taxonomy): domain Eukaryota; kingdom Metazoa; phylum Arthropoda; class Insecta; order Lepidoptera; family Geometridae; genus Eupithecia; species Eupithecia inturbata. Next base: position 6,188,387 of record OY759191.1, on the reverse strand, counting down.
CTGCTTAAAACAATATACTATTGTCATAGTAAAGCGATTGGAATATGTAATTTATTTAATTGAACATAAAATGCCAAAATGTGTCATTCTGAGACGATGGTGAAGTGATTAATTTAGTAGAATTCGGCCCCAGGTATCATGCTTAAATGGAAAATTTCCATAGAAAATTGATGACCGATTTTTCTTATTCTCTATTAACCTATTTACCTATTATGTTTAAATGAACTTGATGTCATTATTTAGTTAGGTTAAGTAAAAATCAACTTATAAAATAAACCTTGACGAACAACGTTATCGAATGATTTTTTTATTTGATTTTGCGGTAAACATTCAACTCAGTGTTTAAAAAGCTCATTATTTATTTTCGTTTCATGATTTGTATATTTTATGATGAACATTTTCATTTCTATTGATTATTCTTACAAGATTTTTACTTTACTTGTTTTTTTATTGATGGTTTAATAGGTATTTTCTTTATTATAAAATTATGTGTCTAGACATTATCGATATATTTAAGTAATATCTAAAAAACAACGAGATTGTTTAGTTTAGTCGCATAAATAAGTGAACGTTCCGTAATATGAGTTTTTTACAGAAGCTTTAGTGCCTTTTCACACGGCCGGGTCGCCGGGTAACCAGTGTCGGATTCCTGGCGACCGGAACGTGTGAAAAGGCACTTATAGATCTACAATATACTATAGACCAAATCACAAATTAGGATCATTCCATCTTACTAACTGGTTAAAGTTACAAAATACTCAACTAAATGATCCCATTACAAAAACCAACCAATTCGATTACTTCGGTCGTTTAACCAATAATTTATTTTTACTATTTAAATAGCGCATTGTAATACTCATTATTACAAATTGACACATAATTACATTTACCTGTTATTACCTATTATAAGTAACGGCCGTATCTTTGCGGTCTCACACACAATTTACCGGAGGGTATAAACTCGAATTGTATTGAGAATAAGGAACAATGATGCTGGATATATCACTGGATGTGGCATCAAATTATTTAACCTTTTCAGCTTTCCTCCACGGCATCACACTAAATAACACCGAATCATTATGTATAATGCTGGACAATTCACACAGCATCATCTACCCTCAAGCTAAGCAGAGCTTGTGTTATGATGGGTATTAGATGACTGATAAACTTAATACGATACATTACATAGATAGTATTTTTCTACTATACATAGAATGTTTATTCCCGGAATATTCAGAACAAATATTTGCATATTGTACAAACATTTGTCCCCGGACGGGAATCGAATCCAACCTCCTGCGCCACAGATGTAGTCAGGCTTTTGCAGCGTCAAATCTTTTTTAGAATAATGAGGAGGCCTATACCCGACAGTGGGTGCTCAGTGCTCACGGGCTGAGTAGATCAAATGTTAGTCCAGTCGTTCCGAAGATTACAAACAAACATTAAAATGCAAACCCGTGCAGAGCGTAAGGTTAAATTTCAAAACCGTCAGAGTCGTAAATTTTTGGACTATACAAACTCCTATAACTTACCCGATTCCCTTGATTCCTCCATCTTTATTTCGTCTATCATTCATTACTAAAGGGTCAAAATTAAAAATAAACAAAAATGTATTTTAGTATATTTGAAACTGTCTCTTGATGTTGCTACTGTCATTTTACTTATTAAAAATGTATCATCGATAACTTATAATTTTAAAAAAAAGCGTAAAGTATGTAGGTAAAGCGTTTCAAAAAGCTCTTCCGCTGTTCTCTACGTCCTTGTCGGGGTAAACAACAATACACACTTTGAGCTACAATTAGCCGTTTTGTAGTCGATGTAAGGCCGCAATTAAGCACCTTCCTATAGAAACTGTCCTGAAGGAGTAACGAGACATAGTACTTGTTTAAAAATAAGGGGAAATAAATATAATACTATATTAAGGTAGAGGTTACAATGGAACTACCTTTCTCTTCTCAGGTTGGTTAATATTATAGTGGAATGTATGTCTGTGATTGAACAAATTTTCTCAAGGTGGAAAAATGGAATAAGAATAAACGTTATGGGTCCCACATAAAACTAGACTTCTACACTTTTAAAAATTATTTTCCAGTTTTCTTCCTTAAGGGGGGTTTGTCAAAAGGGAAAAAAGTTTACAAAACTTTGGTTGCTGACAGTATTTATACAATAATATGTCGCACCAAACTGACGGGCAGTGTCGGCGTGTTCGTTTTGTAGAGTCCATAGTCGTTTTAATATATTTTTGTTTTACACACCATTGCACAAGCAAAGGCAGAGTTATTATTTTTTTGTTAATAATTTTTGTTGTATTTTCTTTTCAATCAGTAGTTTTTTAGGTATTTAGTAATTATTTTGACTCTACGTCTAAGCTCTGTAAAATTATATTTTTTTATTTTTTTATTTCTGTACTTTATTCATCATATTTCTAGGTATTATGTACACATATTAAACATTTTATTAAGTATCCAACATTATAACTAAATTTTTTTATTCAGAATATCGTTACTTTTACTGCTCTATGTTCTAACCATGATGTACATGCATGTTTAGAAATTCAATCTATTAAAGAAGCTTTTTTATATTTTTTCCTAAAATGTCATGTTTCGATAGTTTTCTGTTCTGTTTGCCAATAAAGAAAATTAAAATTAAATATTAAAACAGAAGCCGGTAAATAGGATCAATTATCTCACAAGCATTTTTATGTGCACACGGCTGTAAATTAATTTTCAGCAGTTTTGGTCGCAGACTCTACTTTTTGATGCCTACAAATAACAACATTTAATCAAATCAACATTTGCTCTGGTGATATTTTATAACTCTGTTGTAAGTAACGTCAGCAACATAATTTTGCGGTATGTATTCATTATCATTCTGAGTTTTAATAATGCCTTCTTTTCTTACCTTTTGTGTGTCAAATAAGTAAATATTATGTATTGTTGTACAAATCATGTGGTTTTTGTAAATATTTTTGCTACCAAGTCCACTGAGACACAATAATGTTTGTTAATTAATTTAAAACAACATTGTCAAGTTTAAAAATAACCTCATTACGAAATTGGAGAAATATTTTACTAATATGTAGACTTATATCAATTTCCTTAAAATTAAAGCTAATTACCAAAAAGCTTAGCATTGCCACGTTGAAAGGCAATATAATAGGATTGGTTTGAGCTAAAGACAAACGTTCGATTTACACCCGTTTAATAATATAAAACACCATTTAGACTCACAAATAGACCAATAATAAAATATTATGTATCGCGTACGCTGGCGAGGCGACGTGCGCTTTCTTAGGTGATTTCTTACGACTGCTGATTGCGCACGCACGTGATGTCGCGCGCGCACCTGAGCCGAACGGCGAGGGGAAGTCCCGCCTAACGACAAAGAAGGAGGCAGAGTTAGGGTTGCTCGCTTTAATATGCTACTTTTTTGTTGACCAAAATAAAAGCCAACACTCCGATCACCTGTGGACTCTATGCGAAAATTGGTAAGATTTTTAAATATTTTGTGTGCAACTAGGACTCAGGGTTCCCACAACCCCAAACGGTTCATTATAAGTATTATCGCCGTTTGAGAGACTCCACTGGTACTGCTGTATTAGTGTACTGCTGAACAAAGGCCTCTCCTAAGAACCGTTTACTTAATGATAATTATAGAATTATAGTTCACTTATGAACAAATTAACCCAATAAAATGCAAAATAAACACAATCATAAACAAATTACGTAATCTTAGAATATTAAAAATCTATTGTAATTTATCAAGAAGAACATACAACCTTCCCCTTTCCCTATCCATCCGCCACTTTTGTGTTGTCTCCCATCTAAGAAGTAGGCTTTACTACTTTGATGTAGAGATCAATATTGCTTGTAGAATTCAATCTTATATGTAATAGTAATGTGGTAAGGTATAATTGGCGTTAAAAGTATGTTAAGTTGTAATGAAACTTAAGTAGATAGTATTCGATAAATGTTCTGTAGTCTGCAATTATAGTAGGTAATTTCACAGTTCAGAGACGCTGGTGATTTAGTTTATTCCTGCGATTTTAGTCGTAATAGACAAGAATTGCTTGAACGAGTATTTTCTAACTACAGGGTGCCACGTAACACGCGTACTAAGCCGAAAGGGGTTGATTCTTATCCACTTCACAAAATACATATAAAAAATATTCAAAAGTCAAGAAATCCTAGAACAAAAGTTTAACCGAAAAGGGGTGATTCTAAGCCCTGAGGGGTCAGGGCTTAGAATCAGCCCCTGTTCAGCTAAGTACACATGTTACTTGGGACCCAAATGTGTAATGTTCCTTGTTATTTGGATGTTTCTCACCCATAACATGCCTATTACGCATTCAAAGTGACTAGATCTCATGCGTTGGAGTTGAAATTTTTCTTCTACAAATTGCACCCAAATAAATGATCTTGTGTGTGTGTTTTTTTTTTTTCAAGATATCTTTCAGTCATTTAATCTCAAAGGATTCTTAAATTGAATTCGTAGATTTATCAATACCTATTAATAAATTCACCTGTTCTACATTACGGATGTAAGCGGATTGACTACGTTCCTTATTTGTGTGTGTTTTTTTAAAGTAAATTTAAAATAAGTAGTTTCACAATTAGTACTTACATGCTATTAAAAGCGACTGTATGCCCACCATGTTTCATCGAGTAAGCTGACGTACAATTAATATAACGAGGTATTGCATGAAGGTAGTAACCTAATTGTTGCGTATCATGTGAAGAGCCATAAACGGTCTAATGTGTAGACATTGTCGTAATGAAGAGGTTCGTTTTTCCGGTTGGATTGATGTGTACTTCCTTTGCACCTATCTATTACTGCATATGCAATTCGAAAGCTATACGGAAAGGAAAACTTTTGACTGGTGTTTTGAAAATTCCATCAATTAAATTGAGTTTCTGTATTTTAGAAAACATTATTTTGATTCTTCTACTTTCTCAAGGTCATCATGTTAACTAACTAAGTAGATCTAACTAGCTAAGTATCTAACAAAAGAGTGTCAAGACACAGTTAAACAAATTAGTTTAACTAAGAAGCATTTTAGTTTATTTTGTGTTTATAGAACAAATAGCTTGCATAACTACTCTTAATAATTTGGCGTGTTTTAAAAACCATAAACCGACATCAAATTCCGGTTTATAGATAATATTCCTATGTCTCGGACGAATGAAATCACCCCTACCTTACTTTCCCTGACCGAAGGTCTATGTTCACGTGCAAAAAAATTAGTTTACACTGACGACATCTAGTTATAATTCAAGTTTAATTTAGTTTATGACACATGGATAAAACTGTTGACGCCCGTTGCCATGGCAACCATTAATTAAGTGATAATGAAATTTTTACAAACTTACGTTTTACGTCGGATATAGCAATTCCTCGAGAATAAAACTTATACTTCAAAAACATTTTTTATACAACAACGGAAGAATCATCAAAATCTATTAACAATTGACGCAGATATCACCAAAACTGTTGTAGCTAGTCGTGATTCTCCATAAATATTATGTTGCTTTTTAAGTTTAACGGGATAAATACTAAACCCTCGGGAATAACATTTTTATGGGACCACCTCGGGATCATTCTCTATACTATAATGAAAGAATCAGTAAAATCGGTTACCCATAGGCTGAGATATCATCAAGTCGCATACATACATAAAAATAAAAAATAAAAAACATACAGACGAACTGAGAACCGCCTCCTTTTTGAAGTCGGTTAAAAAGTAAGTTTCGGAAACAACTCTAGTGACATAATTTCAGAAGCTACTTTGATAAGCTTCAATTTGACCTTCACATGCATAAAACTTCTTGCTAAGCAAACCCTTTTTCCATTCATTTCCATTCATACATCACACACGTGTGGAGACATGCCGAGTTAGACAAAGGTAATTAGAACACTCATTCATCTATAATGTTGCCTACAAGTAACAATGGACGAACACGTGTGATTTTAAAAGGGATCTTGTAAAAAAACTGTGGAATATTTTGGACGTGTTATGCTGTAAGTAGCAACTTACTCTATCTTTCTACGCTTTATATTTATTGTTATTTTGGCCTTGACCTTATTCAATACTTTGTGACAACCTACGTGGGTACCTACACTACATTAGTCATGATTTTGAGTGGTACGAGTAGGTACAGTCAACGAGCACGTGGCTGAATCTCATCACATCGCACTAATTATTATAAACGAAAGTTTGGATGTTTAGATGTATGGCTGTTTGTTACCTCTTCACGCCATTACGATTGAACCGATCGTGCTGAAATTTTACATAGATGTACATAGCTCCTGCATAGCTTAGCGCCTGTAATCAAATATATGCTACTTTTATCCGATAAAATAGTTCTCATGGGATAGCCATAAAACGTGGACATAGAAATGACGCCTGCGGAGCCGCGGACACAAACTAGTATACTAATATAGTATTACGTACTTACTCCTTTGGCTAAGCGATTCATAGTGGAACTTGGCCTCCGACGCAAGACTTCTGCAGACATCTCGGTTCTGAGCTGTCTCTCGTCAGCTGATGGCGTAGAGTTCGCGAAGACCGACTATGTCTTGACTCCGACCAATGCTATGTTCGCTAGTTCAACATCGTCGAAATGATAAAGCGAAAAACCTTCGTTGACTTCAAGTCTTCGCACCGGACTGGATAGTAGCGGCGCAGGAGAGAAGTCGATGGCCACTTCGGGCTTGATACTCCTAGAGAGTGAGGGTGTGTTTTCCATTTTCAGCGATTTCTTTCGTTGACTGTACCTATTACTTTCCCTTGCGATTGAACATAATCGTAGAACGTTATAACATTATTGCAGCGTGTCTTGCTGTCTTCGTTAGCAAGTACTTTAGGAAGTGACTGCTTGTACCAAGTTATCAGATGAAGCGATAAAAGAAATACCTAATAGATTTTAGTTTAAATCTTACGGTTTCTCACATATCAAGCATTCTTTTTCTAATTAATATAGAGGTACATGTAATAATAATATGTTAAAATTAGGAATCTAATTAATAATTATGTTAAAATATTTATGACCAAAGTTGACGATGTATTTTATGGAGATTATGGTGATTGTGACCATAGATACTATAGATAGAGTACACTATCGCATTGGGTGTACCTGTAAAGATAGTGTACTTATAATATTTTGAATAAATAAATAAATAAAAGAATGATACTCAAAAAAATTGCGAAATAGCAAATCCAGCCTATACCTGATTTATTGTTTGTCACCGATATTCAAAGCCTTAGAGAAGCATTCTTCATAAAATCTTCTATCTAGGATTACTTAATACCAATATGTTCTCTTTGGTGGAGTATGTTTACATGAAAAGCATTAAGTTTTCATGTGAAAATGCTCCTTCTATTCTGTAAAAGAAGGAGACCGGAGTACCGGAGGTGTACCGGGATCAAGTCTCGTCGAAAACAGAATTTTGTTGTTGGCTGGGCATTTTTATATAAGGCTTCATTTGTTTTGACTGCTTTGGCTCTCATTAGGGGAGGCTTATGTCCATCAGTGGACTAGTAATAGGCTGAAGATGATGGTCGTTTGTTTATCTAGGCAGCTTGATCTCTTGTACCTTGTACCCTCGGATCTCAAGGAAGGCAAACGACAACAACCGACAATTCAGAAGGGTCCGACGTCACGGGACGATGGGTCGCTCACCGCAATTATAATTACCGCATCCTTTTCAACATGCTACGATTTGTGTTGCTACCAATGGTGGGCGGTTCTTTGGAAGTGTAAAGATGTTTTGTTTGTTGAAGCAATGATAGGTAGAGGTGAAAGCTCTATTTACACTGGTAAAAAATACCTATGTACGTGTATGTGTTCTAAGGATGATTGCTCGATAAGACACCAATTGTCACACATTTATGTATGTACTTGTAGATAGTATATTGTTGTTTGTTTTTGTTGTATTTTCTATTTACCTATCTTCCAATCAATCTCAAAAAATCAGTAGGCAGAGTGTATTTTATAAACTGCGAAATTCTTTTTGGGATCAAGATCCGATTTTTGGTTTTCAAAAGGCACACAAAGCTAAAAATACCTAAATCAAGTTATGGTAGTACATATAAAGATACTCAGGAATACCAATGCACAATACACTCCATGGGAGATGTCCGTGCAGATCTCTGTTAGTACTTAGAATCGGAATTAGACTCAAGAATGAGAGATTATGGTTGCCACCGCATGTGGCCAGTCTATACTGACCTTAAACAGCCCAATACATACGTATAAAACATAGAGTAGGTATATACCACCGTCATTAACAATTTTGTAGCGCGTAGCTCTTTGTTATTTTGACACAGGAAGCTATTAAAGCAATTAACCGGTGCACAGACTCTGTATCCACGAGTGACGTTAATGTTGAGGATCTAGTGCTAGGCTGTTAAACTGACCTTGCAGATTTCATCGATATAATAATATAGATTTATAGAAAGATCATTTAAATATAGACTTGTTGAGACCGACAAGGTTTTCGAATGCAAGCAAATCGTTTCTGGTGGATTGTGTTAGATTTTTTAACACATTGCCTGAATATGTAACCGAACTAAACGAAATAATGTTTAAAAATAATATAAAAGAGACGCTACAAGAAAAAGCGTATTATTCTGTTATAGACTTCCTGATAGATAAGAATGTTTGGAAAATGTTATTTAATTTAATTACGATTTATAAAACTATAATGTTATATTTCACTATTTTAAGTGCATTACAAGTATGCGTTTTGAATAAAGAAAAAATTAAATATACCTTATATACATATACATTTTTCTATATTTTTTTTTTTATTCAGTACAGTGGCTAAGGATGATGTCTGGAGGAATAGTGGCGGCCCAAAGGCCCTTGCCCACTGCTAGGCAAGCCCAGTAGAAGGATGACCACAATAATAAAATATTATGTTTCTGCTTTTGCTAGCTAATTCTGCCATTGTATAGTTAACCTACTGAAGGTATCTGTGTAAATCAATTATAACCTTTGTGGAATTAAAGAGTTTTATCTGAGTTCCATAAATACATACACAACAAATAAGTTTATTTGATTTAAAAGAGTTGTGAAAAAATCCTTTGATAAAGGCCCTAAGCTTAAAGATGGTTCTTTTATTAAAGTGGGGGCCAGCCAACCCAAAGTTTAAAATTCGACACCCACACTCCTTATAGAAATTAGCTCTTTACATATAATTCAATTCAATCAGTTTTTATCGATAATGATAATCGTTTGTTGCGCAGCCATCACTATTTATCTCAAATTATATCGGTGCTTTAATTTTCAATCATCAGAATGGCCAAATGAAAGCTACTGTTCGATTACAATGCAATCTCTCACACTATGGACATAATTGATAGTCATAGAGCCTCACAATGGTGAAATCATCTATAAGACCAACTTCAATTTGATCTTTATGCTTCTACATATTAAGTTTAGTTTCTTTTTGCCTATTTCGATCCTGTTATTCAAAAGTAAGCAAAGCTTAACTTGCGTGGCTTCTGTACTTACTCAGTCTAATTTCTGAGAAGTCGTTATTATTGTTTCTCATGATTAAATTTCTTTTTTGCTCACAATGGAATCACGAAGTGTTCTGTTTATTGTGTGGGATGATTATGTTGTTTGACATTTTTTTGGATTAAATGTCTAAGTAACGATATTGGTTGGTTTTTCGGTAATGGATGGAGAGTGGTTGGATTTGTATCATAAATTTTTCGTATTTGGATTTAGTGTCACATTTTACTAAGATATCTTTTTTGCAATATTTATTTCGGTAAAAATTAAGTCGGGTTTTTAGATTTTAAGTAGGTAGGTTGTACCAAAGCTCTGTTTTCACCTTTTACATTTTTTTTTAATAACTATGTATCTAGTTAATACTTACTACTATTCAATTACATTCGACGAAGAAAGAATAAAGAGCGTGACGTGAGATATTGTCGCTAGTAGGTATTTAATTTTGAAGACAAAATTGCAAAAAAAGGCTTCTTCTTCGTGCAATTAATGGCTCTTTCAGATAATTATGTCAACTGTTTTATCATCTTGAAGTACCACATTACCTGGAGTTATTAGGAAAGCACCACCACAGTCATTACAGACAGCCAGACAGATGGCAAAGGGGTAGCACTTGCACAACAAATAATTCCTATAATTTGAGCTTCGGAAGAAGTTTTATGTTCACAGCTATAATAATACGGGCAGTGTCTAATGAGATTTCTTACATATAACGAGTGAGAACTACACAACGGGTCTTAAAGAACTTTCCGTCAGTGTACTTTGGACATCAATTTCAATAGAATCAGACGATATCTATCAAAGTAAAGTCACTATAACCCTAGCCATGTACACTTATGCATTATAATAATGTGATCATAGCTATATTAAGTGCCAAATAAAGTGGCAATACAAGTCGTTCACCTCCATCTCGCAAAATGCAGCAAAATTATCGCTATTCTGTCGCCTTCGCTACTCGTCACTAGAGTATTGTCGTATATGCGTGCACTAGGAAGCAACAGACAAACAACACAACCCAAAAAAAAAAACGGAATCGGGAATATTTACAGATGTTTACAATGAATTTGCGTATTTTTATTGTTCTAAAATACCAGAGTAATTTTAAACCAGTGATATTTTAATAATTTAATAAATAATTATATGGTAAGCGTAACCGCATAAAAAGCAAAATTTTAAGTTGCGCCCCTGGTACCTAGTATATATACCTATACAATTGTGCTAAACTAAACGAAAATAAAAACAAAAGATAGAAAGAAATCGAGAAGAAGCCATGTAGAGTCGGACACATCAAAATCGTTGACAAGTTGACAAAACACTATCGGCTGCCTACAATTGTTTTCAAAGAGCGTTGTCTTTACCTAATATCCAGTTTATGACATTTCGATACGGAAATTTGGAAAAGTCACGACGATCTTCTCGAGGGCGAGTGGTCCACTTCACTTTGGGGTAGGGAACAACTCTGGCCCGAATCAAAAACCAAGACAGTTTTGATTCGAGCGAGTTGTCCACTATGCTTTTTAGAAAAGGTACAATTCGCCCACTGGCGAGTTTTTTCGTGGGCGAGATGTACCCTAACCTGAAAATTCGCACCAATCCGAACTGTGTCAGTGGATTCGGTTTGTAGAGCCCATTAAGTCTACAATGACCACACACAACTTTATTAGTTCACGTAGAACAAGTTGACGTTTTCATAATGGTATAGTGATTTAAAAATAAACTAGGCAGCAGTTTATTTTTAAATCACAATACCATCTTCAATTATTCTCGGTTTCAAGATTCACAGTCCTTAAACATAATTAGAGAAGACCACAAAACTACTGGAGGTGTAAAAACTCGCAGGGTAATGACATTTTAATTGTATGACTGATTACAGTCTGTCGCGTAGTTCCATCCTGTTATTTCGGATAATTGCATTACGGTTCGTTACGGAGGAAAAAAAGGCAAATAAGTTTAATTGACACTTGCTTTCTTTGTTCGCGCGAACATGTGTTAGCTTCACACGGGGCTTTTGATAGGTGTCTGATGGTAGGCATAGTGATTTTTTTCTTTGGTTGGCTGATTCATAAGAAAAACCATAGGTTAAGCAATTTTTGTACTAGGACTCTTTTTAACAAGTTATAGATTAGATTTATGGTTACTTATTTTTGGCTTTTTATCAGTATCAGGGTGGCCACCTCTTTGCGTTAATGTTCTCTTTGCCTAGTTGCACACCGTTGCCAGTGTGGTGAAGCCGTTGATAAGTTTGGTCACCATCCACTGGCATGTGTCTCTAGTGTAGGACGTGTGGCTGTCATAGTTCGATTAACAATATCATCCGTCGGGCTTTTACCAGCGCCAGTGTTGCAGCTACCCTCGAACCACGTGGCCTTATGCGAGATGATGGTCAAAGACCCAACGGTATGACTCTGATTACCTGGAAGATAGGTCGTCCTTTAGTTTGGGATGCCACATGTGGCATCACATCTTGCAGAGACATCGGTAAGGGCCGGCTCCGCAGGTACATCAGCGGAGTCCCTCAAACGGCTAAAATACGCTAATCTTGATAGAGGTTACCTATTTGAACCGTTTGCGGTGAAAACCCTTGGTGCTTGGGGTCCTGGGCATATGCAATTTATAAAGATATTACAAAAATTTTTAAAGAGCCCAGAGATCTGGATGCTGGCTTCTATTTCGGTCAACGAGTTAGCATTGCCATTCAACCTGGCAATGCTGCCAGCTTTCTGGGCACTCTGCCTGGTGTACGGCTTAGATTTAGGAAATTGTTAAAAGTGTAAATTCTAGTTGTAATTCGTCGTTTTGTTGTTTTTGTGTCTTTGTTAAAATAAAATAGTAGATACTGGTTACATAAAGATTAGCCTTTAGACGATACCGGTGTTGCGAATGACATAAAGAGCAACAAGGAACCGACACTGTTCAGTAACATCTGTTCTACATGTTTACTTATGAGGAGTTTTCTGCCCTTAACTTTCACATAATTCATTATAATCAACCTTCTACTCTGGTTCTATTTGAGATCCAAATAAAATTCATCATATTAAAGGTATTATTATAAGAACTGATAATAATCTGGCTCATTTTCAGATCCATTTATTTAATCGGTGTGTTCCACAATCTGTACAAATTATGTTTGTCGCCAAATCAGTTAAGGCTATCTACACAAGAGCGACAAAAGGGCAGTCGGTTTACATAAGTAATTAGCTCGTGTAACATCTTCGTGCAGAAAACAGGTTACTACATCCAAGTTCTGCGAAGAGGAGTAACTCGCCAGTATTCTGATACTTAGAAAGCTTTACTCTCTGCCTACATAGAGATACTCTAAATCTCTCCCTAAATGTCGTTTAGTCGAAATATTAAAATTAAATATAAAATCTAAAGCGTTTAAAAGAAATCTTAGCTTCACTGTGTTATGCACACACATGTGCAAGGGCCATTATATCCTAATTTATACCTCATTCACTGTTTTTATTCACAAAATATTTTCTGTTTATTGTTTGAATTATTATTATTTTTTTATTTTTTTAGAAACGTTCAAAGGATATTTCTATCCCATAGGAACAGATTTATGTGATACAAATTACCCTGTGTTATTCCAAGTCTACCTGTAGGTCTAAGCCTACATTTATGCAAAATTTCAGCCCGATACATTCAATATTTTGAGCGTGAAGAAGTAACAAACATAAATCCATCCATCCAAATTTTTTTATATAAGCATTTATAATATTATTGCGATTTAGTACTTAGGTACTGAAATATAACAGTGGTCATACCTCTGAATAGAAGTAGCCTGGTTTCTTACTAAACGCAGTGGTCGAGGGGTCGTCGGTTAGACAGATCCGTAGAATTAGTTACATTTCCGAACGGCTTTATTGACATACGTGCTACGCCGCTACGACGTAGCATGTGTTCGTAGAACTTTGCCTTTTTCTAACAATTAAGTTTCTGAGTTATATTAATTTTGTTTTGTAGTTATGTCTTATATAGTATTACCCGACTGGTATTAATATGGATCAGGTGAGCTATGTACCTGTAGATTGTTTGCAACAGTCTCCAATAGATTAATTGTTTCAGTTGTACTAGTTTTAATTTGTTTCTATTATTTGATTGTAATTTTCTTGGTTAATAAAGGCCACTGCCATTTTTAAAAAGTTTTGTAGCTGTTTGGTTAAAAGGTGTAACCATTGATTTGTCTAAAATACTGAATAAAAGACAGTTTATTGTAGAGTTTTTCACTACTTGTAAATTTTTATAGCGCTTAGACGATGCTGCCAAATCGCAGCATCGCTCGCATCGCATCGTTTTTAAGTCATACTTTTTTTTCACTCAAATCTTTGAAAAAGTATGTCTCTAAGCTAATTTTGTACCTACTTAGAAGTATAAACTCGCAATATTCCTCTTCCGTAGAGAAACATTCTGAAAAGTAATGTTTCATATCGATAAATTAATTGGTATAATCTTTTATGTATCATGCGCAACTAATGATTAATCACGTTATCAAATAAAACAAACAAGCAAAACTACATCATTATAACAAATAACAAATCCTCATAAATCGACAGCAAACAAATCAGACCAAACGAGACAGTTCCAACAACAAATTATTGTTAGCGAACCTAATTTACAAAGTTTTTATATATTTTTCCTCGGTCGCGTCTCTTAGCTATTAATATGAAGCCGTGTTTAATATCTGGCATCTGTTACAAAAACTTTTATTGTAACACTAATCCATTGCATACACGCACACAGAGAGGTTAACAAACACAGCCTTAGAACACATACATAACTGCTGGCACTTAGTTCAGCAGCCTCCTTGGCTGCTGCAATGTATGCAGCTGGCTGTTTCGTAGAAATGTAGTATTTTTTTCCATCGCGTGACATCACACTTTTCTGAAAAATCACTTACGCGAACACACTCTGAATTCATCACATTTTTCTGTTAAAGTAAGTCTGTCTCTCTGTGACAGACCACGGCCTTGTTACGACTAAGCGACTGAACGAATCTGTGTAAAATTCAGTACGAAATCTCGTATGCTTTATCCTGAGGAAGGACGTATGCTACTTTTTACCCAAGAAAAACGAGTGCAAAGCCGCCAGAGGACATCAATTTTAGATGTGGTAACTCTAGATTGTTTTTAATAATCGGTCTGTACATACATATGTATGTACAGTGCTACAATTATGTTGTTTTACTAGAAATAAATCTTAAATGGAACAATGCAAAAATTACTATACTCGTTTTACTCAAGCACACTTCTCAACCACCTAGTTATACAGAATTTTTTTATGTACTATGTGATTTGCCAAACCTTATTTGTTTGTAATTTGTATTAGATTCAGTTTACCCACTGAAACCTGTCAAAAAATATCAAGAACGTGAGAGCAGTAACAACTTTTCCCTATTCTGTGAACCTATACATACCACACAGCAACTCCACCGCCCGCCGGCGCCCACTCTCATCTGCTAGTTCTTAATTAAGTTAGCTTATACATATAACGAAAGATGGTCTCATTTAGATAACACCGTAACTTCAGCAGAAGCGCAACTTCGCACCAACTTACCAAGTTAATTAGCGAACGAGCCCAATGATGCGTTTTTTTACTAATTTCGCAAAGCCATTGTCGATTGGGTATGGTGGAGTGTTGTTGGGTAAAGCCGTGTTGATTGGGTGCATTGGTGCTGCAGATTCTGTTAAATTTTCTGGGCTGATAATTATAGGAAATTTAACAGGATAAGATGGTCTCATTTGGATAACACCGTTAGTTTAGCAGAAGCGCAACTTCGCACCAACTTACCAAGTTAATTAGCGAACGAGCCCAATGATGCGTCTTTTGACTAATTTGGTAAAGCCATTGTTGATTGGCTGAAATGGTGGAGTGTTGTTGGGAAAAGCTGTGTTGATTGGGTGAACTGGAGCTGTAGATTTTGTTTTGTTTTCTATACCTCAAATGAAAGTAAATTAATTTAAAACAAATGACTGATAAGAAATTATCGAAGTAACATTACCTAATCTGTGACTCCGATTCATCTTAGGAAAGCAAATAAAAATAGTTACGTACATTCTTGTTCAAAGATCGCAGTATACATTTTGGGCAGGTCAGATTAGTGCCAATAGTTTGTAAATCTCATTTTCTACTTAATTTTTCTTTTGCGAGGTACGTTTATAGTGGGTCGACTACCAGTTGTTACGCAAATCGTTCTGAACATAGAGGACTATTCGATTGTTAGAATATCCAAGCATAAATATGTGAGTCCTATTTTATTTATTATTTGAGGCTTCATCCGTACAACATAGAGCGATAGGTAAGCTTGATAGGGGTCCAATCAAGCAGCTTCCCGTAACTTATTACGCCATTAATACGAATTCTAATCGAGTTTTCTCTCATTAAGTACCACGGTTACCAAGCCCTCATACCCTCTTTATTATAGTGGAATAATACAGGGTAATATCTTGGTATAGTTACTTAATCAATTCCTTTGTTGGTATCGACCCCCGTAGCTGGGTGGGGTTGATTAAGAAGAATATTGCTTGATTACTCGTTTCGAGTATGGCTATATTTATCTTGGACAATCTTGTAGACAATGTGATGGAGATAATAAATATACCATATCCAAGAATTTCTGTAATACTTGGTAAAACATATTTATTGGCTCTCATACTTACCTAATTGTGGACTATGTTTACCTTCCTTTCTAGAAATAAATATATTACTTACATAGTTAGGTACTGGAAGTAATTTATAGAAAGCGGTAGAAAGAAGTAGCGAAAAACTGGAGAGACCTTTCGCCAGGGAAGGAATACAGACTTAAATGTTAATAAAGTAATGCGTAATTAATAAACTCAATGACATCCTAAAACTACTGTGACGACTAACTAAAAGCCTTCAGTCTACCTACATCTTTATTTAATCAGTTCCAAAAAACCTCGAAAAAGCTGCGAGCACTCTCAATTTTCAATAACAGACGTGCAGACACCCTCGGTCCCCAAATGAGCACACCGCGATTACAACAATCCCTTTTGTACTAAGCCCTTATCTCGCCGGTGAGAAATCTCACTAACGACGTCCACTCATCTCGACGACACAATGGCCGACGAATTGAAACTCCGGTTAGACAAAGCCAATCGTGGGGAAGCGCCGGTCAAAAGGCTCGTGTAAATCGGCCTTAGGGGTTCGATGACAATTTGACCGGGTAAGTAATGTGGGGGATTAATAATATTCAACCGGATGGATGGATTTTGGGTGAAAATGGATAGGTAGGTACAGTTTTGTCTAAAACGAGTCGGAAACACTCCTGATTTTTTCTTAGAATATGTGTTTTTGAAATCGTTCATCAGAATAATAATTTATTTTTTTTTACTTCCACTTACGTGTACCACACAATTTTTTTCCTCTTCCGTACACTATCAGCCGTCAATTCAGCTCTTCTAACTCATATCATCTTTTACACAATCCATCCATCTTCTCTTTGGCCTACTCTCTTTACTCCAGCAATCCACATCTTACACTCTTCTTATATCCACGCGTTGTCAAAACGGGATGGAACCCTGTCAAAGTAAATGTCCTTCACACTTGTGTGAGAACTCACAACGTATCCTCTCAATGTATCCATCCCATTCTGATCACGTAGAAATAACATTTAATTTCACATAATATTCACAGACATTTATCTAAATTTTCATAGAAGACGCCACAGAAAATAAACACAGTAGGTAAACAGGAAATTACCTCAACCGTCTGCCGCTTTATTATAACATTTATAATTACCAACAATTTCAATAATTGCACAGATTGGTCGACCTCTTATTAAAGTGTGGTTAGCGAAATTAAAATAATCGTATCGAGGTGGGCGACCGAAAACCGAAGGCCGCACCTAAGGCACGATAAGTAAAACACAGTGTGGCAACTCTACAAAAAAAAATGTTAGTAAAAATCTTGGTTTGCGTGTTAATTGGTCTATTACTGAGGTTACAGGCAAAACTAAACGTACCTACGACGCGACGTTGACATCATTTTTGAAGAAAATTATTCAAAACCCTACAGAGTCCCTACAGGGTATCTTTATTTTCGTTTATCTGCAAACCAGGAAAAAAATACTTCAAAATTCTATCTCGTTATTTTTGCAACATAAACTCTGTCCATGCAGTTGACTTACTGCTTCCTGCCTGCTTTACTGTGGCTTAAGGCTAATGTGAAATAAATTGTCCCCGAGCTATTCCGGTAATTAGTACAGTGCCTTTACTTAAACTAAGCGTGAAATGTCGACGGCTTGATTCAAAGATGCTATGTTACTCACATTGTACCTAATTCCTTTAAAGCTGAACTTACACCTTTCGGAAGAAGAACAGAAATACCCACAAAATTTGCATTTCAGAATTCGTTATGTAAACTCGTAAGAAACCTGTATCGATAGTCAAAATTAACTTCCTTCGTTCGGCTTCAAATCGAAATCAGAATTGTATGTTATCGAAAAAAGAAATGACACCTGCAAATAATACAAATATTATAAATATAGTTTTATTCAGCCAACCATAAATATGCATCCTAGTACATAGGAAATCCATACCAATATTATAAATTCGAAAGTAACTACCTACTATGTCTGTCTGAATCTGTCTGTCTGTTACCTTTTCATGCCCAAACGGCTGAACGGATCTCAATAAAATTTGGCAGGGACTTAGGCTAATTAAAAAGCGCGTGCGAAGCCTTGGACACCAGCTAGTTTCTTATAAAAGTGGTTTTATAATTTTAAGCGATCAGAGCACGGAAAAAATCCAGAATCAATCCTGACTCAATCTAGAAGAAATAGATCCTGAATTATCTGAGAGCTTAGAACATGTTTTTGAAAAGTAAAGTAGAACACGAGCGGGAAGTTAAAAAAACAAACGCGGACAGCTGTTTTACCTCATGGATACGGAGCATTACAATAATTACAAACAAAACGAACACAAAGCAGTTATTAAAATGTTTAATTACAGGAACGGTAACCGGACGGTAATCGTCGCTCGTGTGCACTACTGTATTTATCTAAACATTGTAATTATCTTTAAAAACATTGTAATACCTTAAAGCTACGTACGAACCAAGATATAATTACCTATTTTTGTTACTTTGTTGAACAAGAAAACCAAATCGATGGTTACAATCGAATTGTGCAGCGTGAAAATGAATGTTAGCTCTTCTTAGAATTAGCAATAAGTTTGACCAGTTACCAATTAATTTTTAAAATTTACATTAAAAATGACAATTTTATAGAAGCAAGGACTTTACAATCTTTCAATAATAATAGTTATTTGTTCAATAACTTAGCAAAAATATTGTTTATTTGCACGTTCCAATATTAAATCCCGAGTCAGTGAAACAGTCTAGAGTAGAGTCACGAGCGTAGCGAGTGGCCTTAAAGTAGACTGCTGAGCGAGCGAGGAATTTAAAAAGTACGAAAAAAAACATTTGCTCTCGAGTTTAACATACAACTTTGCAACTCCACTACCGAGAAAATATTTTGTAATTTATAAAATAGGTCGAATGTCAGGAACTCATTTTAGTCAACAACCATCGAGGGTATAAATGCTATAAACCTATTTCAAACCATGAGCGAACGAAATTATGCGTTTTTGTGTAAGTTGAATGCTGTCTATCCTCCTTCCCTACGATAAGCTGAAATGAGTGCAGCTCACAGAGGCGCAAGTCCCATATAAATTCCGAACCGGTTGTTTGGTAAATTATTTACAGATGGCGCTGTCCGCGTAGAAGAATGGTCAATGCCTTCAGTGAGAAGAGAATGTTTACCTCCCCTGGTGCAGATCGCGTGGTATAGGTATTCTTGTTTTTGGCGCCGACCTTAAAGTATCAATAACATATTATACCATCAAAATTTAGTTCAGCATTCTGAATTCAAATTACTTTTTTCTACAAGTTGAATAATATTCTATAATCCACGTGAGCAAAATCCGATCTAGCTCACTGTCTTTGAGCAGCAAAGTAACCGTTTTCGAGCGAGAGGGTTGAAAACAAATTAATTTCAATGTCCAAAAAAACATTAGTAATCTTAAGTTGTGCCTACATAGGTTTACATATTACTTTTTTGACGTTAGTATGATTAATTTACATAAAAGCAAATTATTGCTCAACCTAATTGCAGCGTTTATTATTTTAATATGTTTTGCAGTGTTCGAAAAAACTATATGACACAAAAATTGCTCAACATTTTTAATAATCGCTCGTCAACATTTTTACATCGGAAACCTGACGGCTATAATATTTGAACAATACGTTGAATCAAACTATCGTAATTATGACACAGATTATAACTAACTTTTGTGTAGAAATTTCACATCCACAGCAATATTTCAGACAGTACGAGAAATATTTGGTCCTACGTAGAGCTCCGACTTGCAAAAGGATTCTTAGTGTTTGCTTATCAGAGCACGAATCTTATTGCAGCAAGTTTCCATAAGATTTTCACCTCCATGTATTTATATCATGAGGTTTAATAGCCAGCCCATATTGAATCATAACGTCGGGTAATATTGCTCAATTTCCGTTGATGGCAGTGTGGTATGACACAAGTTATAATACGATGCAGTATGTTTCATACAACGCCGATAATTATTGCAGTTGGACCCGTGACTGAAATTGTTCATGAGTTAATCGCTTTGGACTAAAAATATGAATAGACGAGCAGTTATGATTTTAGTACTTTTGTATCAAACATTTTGTAAAATAACGTACGTATTTCTGATGATAAATTCCTGGACTTAATGGATGATTTAAATTAGGAGGATATGTACAAAAAGGAGCAATTTATGAATTTTCGTCGAAGAGTTTTTCTAAATTGCTTTTTCGATTCCTAACATAAAAAAATGACAATCATTTGAGTAACTAACGTTTATGGTTCCATCTCATAAATTAATCTTTAAGTAATCGAATAATAGTTGCAGAGGTGCAAAACATTTGAAATATAAACTGACAAAACAATAGTCCGCAATAAAATAAAAATGTCAGCACAAGATTCCCTAATGGAAACCACAAGTAATAAGCCATAATTATCAAGCCGCAAAAAACAAGTGCAAACATGGACAAGCATTATTGAGTCTACTGTATCAGAAATGTTGTCTACTGAAATATCGACCACTGAGGTGCAAAACACGCCTACAGGCTATCGAGACAAAAACGCACAAGAATAAAACATACTCGTGCGATATAGCAGAATTTTTATCTAGTAGGTTTATTCACACATGGGCATTGCACTTGCACAAGCAAAAGGTGCAGGGATGTGTCACTGCGATTGAGATTTTGTTGAAAAGTTAGTTATATTTGCTGTTTTATAAAGTGCAATGACTTTAGCAGAGTTATTGGATTGGGTGGCTCAAAATTTATTTAAAAACATCTTGTAGATATTGATTTATTATGAAAATCTGGTAATTTGTGAAATATGTGTAAATTGATTTCTAATATTTTTCCTAAGAACAACGTACATTTTTTTTTCCTTAATCTATTTATGTTTTACAGTAATTACAAAGTTCGCCTTCAAAGCGACTCTACACTACAGTGATGTCATCATAGACATATTTAGTCTCTAACCACAGTTTTATTGCTTATTGACAATAACAACGTCTACAGAAACCTAGTGCAAGGGACAAAGCTCTGCTGAGGTACATCTACCGACACTACATCCAGAAATATCTTTCACGATAATATTACTTTTAAGTTAATTTTATTTATGTAGTACTACCTAGTTACTAAAAACTCTTTATTAATAAAGAAAATTATAATCAAATTAGAATTAGAATTTACAATTGAAACAATTAAGCTAACTGCAGACTGTTGCAAACAATCTACAGGTAGCTCAACTGATCCATATCAATACCAGTCAGGTTTAGGTAGTATGTATCAATAGGTATTATAATAATGGCAATATGCAGATTTTTATTTATTACTATTTTTATTGACAATTCATTATAATCCAAATGTTGGCCAACCCCGATTAAAACACCCATTATAGAAAAAAAATCATAGAGCAGCCAGACAGTGGCACTTCTGTATACGACTATCCCCATTCCATGCATCGCAAGGCTGTGTGAGTGGCGAGAGATGCGAGCGCGAAAGTTTTGCATATGTGTAATGTTTCGAGATATACAGGTGACAGTACAGATACGGGAGGCGGGGCCAAGGGAGGGGTAAAGGTAAGACCTATTGGAAAGAGATGGCGGACTCGCTATGATAATGATGTTATTGCTTTCTTGATGTTCGCTCTCCTCTAGTTTTATTATTTCTCGATCTACTTATAAGGCGATATAAACGTTAAGTGTGTGCGCGTATAAAATACGTTTATTGTGTCGTTATAGCCCGAGGTGGGAATGCAAAAAGTTGAGATTACAGATTTAAGATTCTGTATGGATGTCGTTGCGAGAGACCGATAAGGTTAAAGGTTTGCGTCCACTGCACACCATCTGATTCATTACAGTCAATGAACTTCTGTAGGCACCGTTTTATAGGTAGATACATAATAATAGGTACTTATTATCCTTCGAAAAAAATCTATAATTAATAATTATGCCAGGTTTTTAATAAGGTATGTACTCGGTATGTCTGTTCAAAATATAAATTGTACTTTGATGATAGAGCCCAAAGGTTCTGGTCCCACCCAAAACACTTCCAATCAATCTATGCAACAGGAAGAGATAGACAGCCCATCTAGAGTCACAGTGTCCCCCATTCACACAACCTTTATGATATTCCTTGGTCATTGCTAATAGTAACTGTATTATAACCTGTGGTTCCCTGACCGCAGGGTAAATGAATCTTTGGAACAGCCTTTTGTATGAGAACACTCATTAATGCAAAGTCTGACATGTCTTGTGGTTTGTAAGACACTATCTGACACATACGGTTACCCGAGGATAAGAATGAAAGCAAAAGCAAAGAAAGGAGAAAAAGAAGAAGCGAAAGCAATTAAAAACAATTCGATAGTGACTTTGCCTCCTTGCACTTTTAGGTACCTACTTAATTAGGAGGGTTATCTAAATAAACTTACTTAATTCCCTACCTTTTATTGAACAGTTTCGACATAAAGTACGATACAAATAGGCCTAGGTTTTTCAGTAATTTAAATTCTTGTTAAAAAGAGCACTAAAAGTTACATTCAGCTCACATTGGGGCTAACGCAACTATCAGAAAAATAACCACGTTGTAATCTATAACTAGATGTAAGTAATATGTAGTTTCACACGATAGCTATCCGAAAATGGTATTTAGTCACTAAGAATAGGGCGCAGTTTCCAGAAATTCAATAATTGTTTTTTATGGGGTGAATGCGACTATCGTCCGTAAAAATTATCTGTTGGTACAACAGTAAGTGAACTAGAAGGGCTTCTACACTTTATACGATAGAACAAAATTGCTCTACTGTTAAACAGATGCCACGTTTTACTATAATCATAAGATTAAGAAGAAAAAAATTTGTCACGTTAGTCTCATAGTTACTTTCGCCCCGGGTGACCTTACCTATTTTTTATTTGGTTCCTCACCCACTTGTGAAGTAGTTATTATTGAGTCTGTAGTATCCCATTGCAGGGCTCAGGTCTCCCTTTCCACCTTTCATTCCTCTCTAATGTTAGCCAGTTGTGACCACTCTTAATTAAGGCATCAGGTAAATAATAAATAAATAAATATGTTGAACATAGCATCACCTAGCCCCAAGCTAAGCAGAGCTTGTGTTATGCGTACTAAATGACTGATATACTTAAGTTAATACAATACATTACATAGATATTTTTATTATTCATAGAAAATACCCAGAACATTCGGAATATATATTTGCAGATCGTACAAACATTTGTCCCAAGGGGGGAAACGAACCCACAAGCTCCTGCGCTGTGACGTGAATTAAGAGCGGACCTTCGTCCGCCGCGCCACATCGGTCATCATTCAGTTCATCTTTCCATCTCCTTCCTCGAGGTCTTTGCCCATTTGGAGTTCTGAAGTAACAAAAATACCTTATTTATCGCTGGGTCCGAAACTTTTTTACGTACTTATTTGAGATTCTTAAAATGTTTTATCAGTTTTTATTGTATATGTAGTACCTAGAGAACCCTAGTACCTAGAGAACCCTTAGAGCGCAAGTCGCACTCGCACTTTACTGGTTTATTTTTTATTTCATAGACTTGACCCTGAAATCCAATCCTAATATCGAACCTTCTAGCAAAACGCATAAAGTCGCCCTTCCTCGAATAATAACAAGACTGAATCAGTTTCTCCAGTAATGCTATTCCTCATCTCTGGTTACTTGCGGGAAAGCTGTAAATATGACAATTAATGGTCGCTTCGGTATAACCCAGGAGGTTAGGCTACGGACACAGTGGATCTGTAAAATATATACTTTTATTATTTTTTTTTATTCCTAGAGGTGATAAGGAAAACACAACAATCACACTTCAAATCAGATTGCACACTCACGGTAAGATCAGTTTGTATGGATGTTTATTTCATTTTCACGCCAAAACTACTAAACGGATCGGGCTGAAATTTTGCATAGTCATGGGTCTAGACCTGGAATAGCACAAAAGCTACTTTTTATCCCATTAGTCAGTTCTCTTGGAAAATAAATAACCTTTATACGTTTCCATAAAAAACGCGTAGGAATCCGTGTGCAGAAACTAGTTCGTTATAATTGTTCGTTATGTGATTTGTGACGAATAACGAAAGACATGCTTCGAGGCCATTTAAATTTCCCGCAACACCATTCGATACTTACTAGTATATTTTTGTTTTTTAAATTTACTAGATACCTAGTAATTCCTAATAAATTGTGCCTCATTTATATATTGTCTATTATTCCCGAGTGTCATGTGTATGAGTATTCGTGGTCATTTTAGTTTTTTAATAAGGTGCACTGACCTAAATCTTCCTTTTTAGACATTTCTTCGTTCTTTTTTGGAAATTATGTTGTTCTAACCACACCCTCGGCACCGCAGCGTGACGCAAGCGGCCGCAAGGACGCATCTCCAAGCGCCTCGATGGTTAGGTTAGGTTATATTTTCCCAAAATATAAATGAGGAACAAAAATTTACTAAATACATACTTAGATAGGTACTAGTAAATTTTTGTTCCTTATTTATATTTTGTCTATTATTCCCGTGTGCGAGTATGTGGCCATTTTAAAGTTTTTTAATATATTTTCCCAATTAATTTTATCACACTGCCGAGCAAAAGCCTGCTTTAGATTGGCTTACTTATCCTGCCATACCAACCTCCCATCAATCTTTGAATTACAGAATTTTCATTTAAAAATATCAAGCTTAGCGTTAGAACACTTAGAACACCACGAACAACGCCTTACCGCGAATTGCTACAAACTAGTCTGACTTCAGACAGGCCACTGAGGCCACCCTGGGTTGACTATCAATTTGCAAGTTTTAAGATCTTACGCCCACTCTTACTAAGTACCAACCAACAGTCTATACGCAGAAATGCGTAACTGCTTTAATAATCTGTCAATGCGCAAATGCATTACTTTTGTATGTGAGAATTTAGAAGATTTAAGAGATGAGATGATGTTTTTGAAAATAAAGTAGGCATGTATTTTGATTTATAAACGACATAAATTATAAAAAAATCACAGAATTTATAAAATATTTACAGAAATATGTGAAAATTTGGCTAGTACGTTGGTAGGCTCCATCATTCATCAAGACAAAAATAGGTACAGTGGCGTTCATTGTTAGTTGACACCCTGGCAGGTTCCAAGTCTCGTAATTACATCAGTTTTGGTTTTACATTATTATATTTCTTGTTTTTTATAAAAATCGGCTTGCTATCTTCATTTTACCCAAAGATTCTATTGTTAAATAGTTCTGTAGGTACAAAAAAATACTTCAAACATAACAGGGGTCAGCTAACAATGAATCTGACTGAAATTTTGCTTATTCAATTATATAAAACAGCTTTTTTGTCGACCTAACTAAAGCCCCAAGCGGCAGCTACTTTTGAATACCTGAATCTTATTAGAAGTTACTAGAACTTTTGTTGACATTCGAAAATAGAAACAACAAAAATATCCAGCCCCAGAAAAGCATGTCGCCTGGTGAATTCATTGTGTCGTATTCTGTGTAGGTCGATGACGTAACACGGTCAAGGTCGCCGATGTATTGAGGGCCAGTGTACGGAAACAGGAAAGACAACAGTGAGGGTCTACTATCCGTCAAAATCTGGATATTTGGATTTGGAATTTGGAAGGCGGTCGTCGTTATAGTGACATTTTACTACAGAGTAGCCAAGGCAGTTCACAAAACTAAAGTAACGCTAAAATTATTGTTGTTTGTTCGAAAATATTTTTTTAACTAACTGATACTTATATCAATACCTCTAGTCTGTTCTTCGTAACCAGGTTACGTAATTATGTTGAATATTTATTTTCCCACCTTGCAACCGTACCGATCAATTTTTGTTTTCTCTGAAAGTTATTAAACCGGGATTTCTAATTTCCTGACAGTAAACCTTTCTAGGATAGTGACTGTTTCCAGCTAAAATGCTTATTGCATTCACCTCCTTCAAATTGATAGGAAAACGAGCAGCAAATTGTTACATTTTGGCAATTACCCCGTCTTGCACGACAGCTATCGATGGCACAGTGTAGCAGTTCAGCAGAAGGTAAGCTGCTAACTACAGTTGATTACGATGGTTGCCATGCCACCTTACATCAGATGATTGGTGTTCTAAAATATAATTCTGCTACATCTCCGGTCGTAGTTGTGATTTACTTTTGTTCAGAGGGACACCTAACAATGACTTAGCATTTTTGTCTTATACGCTTTGTCTTCTGCAGCTTTAATTTGCACACACAGGCTTTTTTTAACTTTGATCTGAGTGATATGAATCAAAGTTACGTACAAAATTTACAAACAAGTGCCCACCAGGATTTTTCTAGTGTTGATTCTGACCTCTTCATAAAAATTTCAGCCCCCATACGTTACTGCTGAAGAGTTAAACTCGTACATGTTGGCTCGACCCCAAGTAGTGTGGGATAAGGACAGGGAGAAGAAAATATACGTATCTCCAGGACATAGGCATCTCCAGCCATTCCGGGCCGCCTTTATCTACCGACCTTGTGTCACCGAATCAGTATCTACGACAAATCCTTTTCCATCCAGGCTATAAGGTAGTGGAATGTCCTACCAGAGTCCATTAGAAAAGCGGTATCCTTACCAGTTTGCAAAGCTCATGTCAAGGAGTTTTTCCTGTTAGAAAAGTGAATATTGGTACTATCTATTCATGTATCTATGTAGTATATTTTTGTTATTTGTATATATACCTATGTATAAATACATATATATATATATAAGTTAGGTATTTGTTGTATTTAATTGTTCTTGTTTTTAGGTATTTAGTATGTTGTCAATATTTATAAACATTATCATTGGTACACCCCCTGCCTTTCATAATTTTTTCCATCCAAAGGTTGCCTGGAAGAGATTGCTTCTAAGCGATAAGGCTGCCCCAACTTACTTTACCTTTTTCAACTAACTTTTTAAGTTACTTGTGTCTTATTTCATATCTTTTGTATTGTATTTTATTGATGTCGCCTCCGTAAAATCAGCCCGTTTATAGAATGGCTAGGCCGCTTACAAAACGAGCAATGATTTGTCGGGCACACCTAATTAATTTCATTCGGTGAGATGGCGATGTGACTATATTGTCCATATTGTTAAAAGTTGATCCTTCAACAATCGACATAGACAATTAACTATATGGCACCGTTTTATAAACCGCCTAACTATTCTACAAAGCTTATTATTTGATCCGGCGGCGACATTGATAGGTTCACCTTACCTTCTGTTCTGATCCTATACTGTGCCAGTTAATTTCGAGCGTTCTCCGAATCAGAGTGCGGTTTGCGGCTATTGTTTTACGAGCGCCTGCAATTTAATCACTTGTAACGACAACTTTGTTATTATGAACCGACGATTGAGTCTTACAAGCTGAAAATTCTATTTGCAGATTGCATTTTGTTATAAAATAGGTCTAACCTATCATGAACAGCGTATAATTCGCGCCTTACGGTAACGTTTCGACAAGATTTTTTTCGCTATATGGCTTGATGAGGTGCGGTTTTGCAGTTCCGTTTTGACACATTTAAACATTATTAAAAACAAACTATCTGAGCGTCTGGTGATCTGGTCGAAGTGACGCGTGACCCGAGAGCTGGTGAGCATCTGGCGCAGCACATCAGCGGGGCGCTTCCGATTGGTATTGATATGGATCAGTTGAGCTACCTGTAGATTTTTGCTTGTTTGCAACAATCTGCACTTATCTCAATTGTTTTAATTTTAAATACTAGTTCTAATCTGTCTCTATCCTTTAATTGTAATTTTCATTGGTAAAAAAAACGTAAAGTTATTTTTTTTCGAGTTGTTTTAATGTGTGCTACACAACTACAACCTGCCTGACATTCAATTTTGTTATACCTCTACAATGTGTAAATTAACAAACCAGTGGTTTGGTTAAGTATTTTAACCATTGTACATAGAGCTAGTCACACTGTCTGCTTACATTCACGGGTGCAAAAGGTATCTGATGGTATTGCAGGAAAATGTTCGCATTCCAAAAGGTACCTGCCATTAAGGCTGTTGTATGCCCCAACGGCCTTAAGAACATAAAATAATTATCTGTAGCCGTATAAATAATTTGTTTTATACGTGAAACGTACCAGTTGTGTTAAATACTTTGACATATATTTGAATGAAAGAAAAATACTCAAACTCAATAGCGTTTAGAAGATATATCCAAATATAGAATATTTTAAAAATATTCGGAGTTCGGATATATCTTCTAAACGCTGTTGATTTTGAGTATTTTTCTTTCACTCAAATATTTTATAAAAATGGTACGTTTTACAAATAAAACAAATTATTTATACGGCTACAGATAATTATTTTGTGTTCTCAAGGCCGTTGGGCCATAGGCCAGCCTTAAGCCGGGTACTTACTGAACGTTGTTACGTAGAGTAATGTAGCGAGCAAGACACGTTACGCTGCGCCCGCAGTGTGCTTATATCCATCTCGATGCTCGTTGCGAGCAGCGCCTTCTTTCCCCGTACTGACTGCACGAAAGCTCGCTGTTTAACACGTTGTCTGTCTGTTTTTTTTTCCTGCGTACAATCCCTTATGGTGCTTCCTTTTTACTTTTGTAAAAATAACTTGTGTTTTAAATGTAGTCGTCCTATTAAAATTTAGTAAGCAACGACATCAAGTGTATATGTAACACCTGCTACGGGGGAAATAAATGAAATGAAACGGTACATTAATGGAGTTACGTGCGTAACGCCAGACAGTACCCACCTTAAGAATTTGATAAAGTTGATTAATTTAATTTTTGAAAGCAGGAAGACAATGCTCAGGCTATATAACTTTCAATTACAATAGGTATTGATGGGATTGTCAAAGCTCCTATAATTTATTCTATGTCAATCGTAAATTGAAAACGACAATAATCCTTAATTCAATTCAGGATGATTTTGTCCTGTTGATAATAAATCGTCAATAAACTGGATGCAGTAAAACTTTACAGGTCTTTAGTGTTTAGACTGCTCTTATGCATGCAATGTGACACCTTATTTGGCATTTTGATAGGCAAAAGCACTTCCGCGTTAAGCTCAACTTTGATATTCTTAGCGGAAACATCCATTCTGTGTTTCTTTTTTCCTTATAATTATGTAGTTCAATATTGAAAATACAGTAAAACTTGGAAAAAATAATGATTGGTAAATTTTACTTAGCATAGTATAAAATTGATCATCATAGTGCAACACGATATCCCGATCATACGATACGCTAGGAAAAAAGTTATCACCATATAGATCCAAGATTTCCAAGAAACAAACAATGTTGCACAAGTACCAAATTAATCATTACAATGTTGAACAATGTCATCGTGCACATTGCCATTGCCATCCATCTCCGAACAATAGGTGAGTGTTGCCAACGCCTCACCAAACGTCATATTGTTTAAACTTTTTAAAATCTCGGGCAAAAAATATTTAAGAGCGGCCACCCCAGTGGCTAACGCATCCCAACATTTCGACACTAAAACATTGATTTACGACGTTTGGTCCGCCGATTGCGCACTAAAACGGCACTTACGTCACTTTCAATTTTAAAAGGGTTGATGTCACACCGATTCGTGCTGTTGCATGATCGTAGAAAGGCTTGCAATGAGTTTCGAATATTGAAACACATCGGAACTGGTTGCCAATATGGCATAAAGCAATGGCAAAGACGATTCTAAGCGACAAGTATTGTTGTTTTTACAATAGGGCTAAACGAGTCCTCAATGTCAAGAAATCCAACCACGTCATGTTTTTTTCGTCTTCAGGCCGTCCATAATTAATTCATAATGAAGGCTTCTTCCATAAAAATTCTCAGGAAAACAAGTAGACGTTTCTTTAAAAAAAAGTTCAAATGTATATTTCTACCACACCGTCAAGAGGGCTGATTACGTGGGACTAACAAATTAAATGTTCTCCTTTCCAAGGTTGCCTGGTAGAAATCGCTTTCAGCGATGAGGCTGCCTATTGTACAACACATATTAGATACAAGTTTTTTTTATTCATAATAAAGGGTTCATTCATTCATTATAGCGGCATAAACCGTGCTTATTTCGACATGACATCCCATTGACATCCTCTCCTCCAAGCGAAAGATCGCCATCTAATGAGTTCTGAGGTAGGTAAATAGGGTTTTTTTAATCTTTGGAAAACGGCTCATTTAAGTAATGCTTAAGGACACAATTCAAAAATTAATACATTTCGGTGTAAATGCGCTCCACTTTAGCGCAAAGCTCTTTAACTGCGCTCGTTGTAAAACGACGCATCATGATTGTCCGTGTTACGCAGTAAACTTGCATTTTCATGAAGAATCATGTATTCACTATAATCTATAGGTAGGTACATGATTTTATAGGTGCCACTGGGACTGACGGCTTATTCTTTCTTATTTTTTTCATAACAATTACATTTTGTGTTCGCGTTTTATGTAAACTTACCTAACATCACACGGTTACACAGCATATGGTAACTCAATTTACTATAATGTCTTTACTTATTCCTTCGTTTTATTTTGATGTCAACTGTTTCGATGGTAGGCATATGGTAAATCTCATAAATTAAACTTTTTCTACAATCATTCATGAGGGAATCCATTCCAGTTCCTCAAATCTTGGCCTGCCAAGATTGCAAGACTGGAATTGATTCCTCATTGTGGGTTTTCGCACATTCCAGGAGATCAAGAAAACTCCTCAGTTTCCTTGCACTCTTGAAATGTGTGAAAATCCAGTTTTAGCCGACGTCTTCAAAAAAAGAAGGAGGTTCTATGATCTGCTGTATGTATGTTTTATTTTAAGTACCTACCTATGTTTGTTCGCCGATTAGAATTCAATTATGAACCGATTTTAAAATATATTTCGCTATTGTAGAGAATGATCCCGAGGTGCTCCCATAAAATTTTATTCCCGAGGGATTAGTACTTGTCCCGCAAAACTTAAAAAACAGTGTAAAATTAAGGGATTCGAAGTCAGTTATGAGCTTTTTAAAACAATCAATTTATTATTTTTTCATCCGCCATACTCCGCGCAGTACCTCAGAGTCAAGGGGCTTCTAACAATTTCGTTTCCTGGCAAAAGTTGGTTTCTATGCTTACCAGCTAAAAGACTATATGGTGGACCTGTTCAGACGACATTGTCAATATAGCCGGAAAAGAAGAGACGAAATCAGACCTCCGTCTTTTCTGTCCAGAATGACGCGAACGTTTTCTCATGAAATATTCAGAACTTAAATTTTGGCTAGCTAACCGTTAAAAGATACCCGTTAACGGGAAAATTACAGTTAAATATTTAAAAGAGGTTGGTTGATATTTAAACATATTAACTAAAGCCATAAACAAAAGAACGGAATACAGACGCGTTGAAAAGCGAATTCAAAATCCGCAAAGGCCCCTCCGGATGAGCGCACGTCAAATGCTCCCATCTCATTGTCTTCTTTGTGAGTGGTCAGTGGCAGTGCAAACGAGAAACCCCCTCAACCAGGTGGTCACAGGTGTTGACCCACTTGACAAAATAATTGTGTGGACTTGCACGCGTTTTTTATGAATGAATTTATCTTAATTCCAATTAATTCCAGGGATACAATCCATGTACTTGCCAAGTTTCGTGAACATGTAGGCTTTCAAGATTCAGCGATGCAGCCCGTCGAGGCACATCGCTGAGCAACAAGCCGCTGATGAAGGCTAAGTGCGTCGATGGCAATCAAAGTGTTAAGATCCGTTCAGCTGTACGAAATCGTGAAAAGGTAACAGGCTGTTGGCAAGCCAAAAGTTAAATTGCTTAGGTATGCAATAGCATCAGTTTGGTAGAAAAGTAGCCCGTTTGCACTAGCCCTTAAGAAAAGAAAATGAGTATTTCATTAAAATATTAAAGGGCTGACAGACGATACGCACTTCCGTTCTCAGCCATATGTTGGCAATTCTATTTAACTGTAACTTGGTTATAATAAGTTAAAACGGGGCGTGATTATGAAACGAGATTGCGCATTTGTTAATTTTGAGCAGATTGCTGGTCATTTTATGTTGCGGATGCCATCTGGTGGCTATGAATGAAAGGATATGGCTATTACACGTATCTCATACAAAGATGAATACCTACATTATTTGTGAATGAATGAAAAAATGAATAGGTCTTCCATCATATTTAAAAGAAAATAACTCAAAGGGATAACTTCAGAAAATAATAAAAATAAACGTATTAAATGCTAAAACAACATAAAATAAACAAACTATTTTTTAACCACCCACAAAAGGCTAAAAAAACATAGGATTCAATAGAACAAACAATCAAATGACTTAATTACTTCCGCCGAGTAGCTCAATCAAAACATTAAAACCTCTCTACATGAGCATAAACAAAACATTCTTTATTCGAAATTGAAAGAATCGACGGTACTTAAAACTCGAACGTGGGGCGTGGACGAACGACGTAAATGACGTTAGTACAAAACACAGCCAGCAATTATAGCACCCAAGTAATAATTACTGTGAAATGTATGATAGGCTTGAGAGCCTTGAATAACTTTCCATACATGCTCAAGGATATTGAGCTTTATCTTCTTTGGAAATGGTTGGTTTCTGTCTTTTACTAGAAAGCACTGATTTGTTTACATTAATCGATTTTACTGTCGATAACTCTACATGGAATCGCATATTATTTTAGGGTTCGTAGAGTTCTAATTTCAAATTACCCGTACCTACTAGTATTATTAAAATGTCAAATATTTTTGTTGACAACATTATTACCAGAAAATATCTCTACACCAATCTAATTTACGGGCTTCTAGAATTCTTACTTCAAAATTCAAATCGATTTGTTTACTGTCGAATTTCACACAAATGGAACAAACTACCTACCTACTAGTATTTACTAGTACATATGTAAATGAAGGTCTGTAACGCATTCACTGCCCAGCCCCGGCGGCGGTGCGATGCGCAGCGTCGCGCGCTTTCGCTACACGGTGGCGTTGACGGTGGGTGGGTAAGTGTAGGTAACGTTAAAACAAATGTAACAAACTAGTGTAATACCCATGTTTTAGTGTGTATAGATAGGTGAGTACATGTATGCGCAAAAGTGCATCGTAGTTCTGAGTGTTTACTTCATATCTGTTGTATCGGGGCCAGATGAGGCGAAGTGAGATTTATGATTCAGAAAAATCTCTTAATGGACCAACCCGCGCATGACCGGCCGTGATAAATGTTCAATTTCAACTTTAAGAATGCACCAAGTTTTGACTTCAATGATATATGTTATGTATTTATGTTGTTCTCACTATTGGTTGATTAATGTTCGCTTTGGGTATTGTTTTATGAAGTGGATTGTTTGTCTTTGTATGGAGAGTAAAGTAAAATCAGATGGGCGAGTCTAGTGGTTAACCTAGGGGAGGATTGGAAATTTTCAATAAATGGTATCCTTACTGAGCGAGATAAATTGCCTTTTTTGTTTTCAATCACATATCACTGAAAACAAAATTCAGGAGGCAATGAAAAAGAGGATTGATTTGACTTACGAAATGAGTTAGAGATGATAGAGCAATAAAAATAAGACACTCCAAGAAATTTAGCACAGAAATTAATTATCTCTCGCAATAAGAAAGATATCTTGGCGTCGCAAAAAGTATACTACATCGTCCAGCCAAAACCCGACCGTTTTAATTACGCTACTTTGTACGAAATAATGTGAGGCAAGACAAAGCGGCAGGACATTAATGTCCTCAGCAAATTGGGAGAGTTAAGTGCTCGAAGGACCATAAACAATACGCATCGCCCCGTTTCAGGCACTCGACACTATAATTTTTCCACATTCATACAATAAGGGCCGCAGTCAATGAGTCTAGCCTGATACTTCCACAAGTGAGCTCACGCACACACACGCACTCCCTATCCGTGTAAGCTCGGAGATCGCGTGCAGAAAGCTCCACACACGCACACACCGCAGACCCGGCGCCCTAACCTGTGGTCAGTACTAAGGCAAACTGTGTGACGGACACACGAAAGACGAGCTGAAAACGTATCGCAAAACAAACTAAATCATTTGTTTCCGAACGCACACTCGCGCGTATCCTCTCGTACGATCAGCGCGCGTATGTAAATGTGAACGTGCGCTTGTGTTAGTTTATGATCTGTCAAAACTCGGATACATGTGACGTTTCGCATCTGAAATGTAAACAAGAGTTGTCCGGCTTTTGGAAAGATATTTTTAAGTTATGAGTCAAATGTTACGTGAGATATGAACTTGGGTTCGTTGAATTAATTGTACAGCTTGGTGTATGCAGTTTCGGATTGTTTTTGTATGAGTAAGTATAGAATTTGTCGGTTGTTTTATGAGTTAAGCTTCGGAACAAATGTTCGTGTCAAATATTATGATTTGACGTCTAAATGGGTGAGTTTATTGCTTGTATGCAGTGTATGACAGGTTGTTCGCTTGTGCAAACTTTACGGTACGGCAGTGTCACTTTGTTTGCGGTAGCTGTAGCTAAATTGTTTTATGTAGTCAAAACCTGCATGAGGAAAGTACTAAGTTCTGATCGTTTACAACTTGGGAGAGATCTATTCCTTTGAAATGTATATCATTTGTGATGGTGATTAATTCAAAAACGCATACTCTATGTACATAAATGTATGTTTGCAATTTTAAAAGTTCAGATTGAGAGAAGGGTCTAACTGCTATATTTACCTATTATCTCAGTTGAATTCATGTGTTAACTTAATCTCTAAAACATAATAAGTAGACGATCTCTCTTCAAGCTACTTCAAGCTATTGTTCTTCATCTACCGACGCCGGTTTCTGTATAGTGTATGTAAACGATTTGTTTTGCCTCGGCACAGAGAGTCGAGTTTTAACAAACTTGAGACAACTACGTACTTTCTCACTGCCGTAGGTGTTTGACAAAGTATGTAGAATTAATCTATAACACTTGTAAAAATATATTCGTTTTCTCTAGAGCTACGTAAAACCTTTTTTGTATATGTTTTTAAAGTAGGTAGCTTTTGAAAACACCAGTTCGTTAAGAATATTTTGTTAAACTTTTGTATGGCTTTGGAATTTGCCATGTATTTTCAGCAGTAATAATCTGTTAATTAATATTGCAATCGGTGATTCTTCATTTGCGGCGATGTGGTAATCTCATAGACACGCGACTAATCCTTGGGGTGACGTCCGGTTACACGGATATACTTACTCAGCAGGGTTACCACAGCTTGGACACTTCGCAAAAGTGTCATGGCGGCGGAAAATGGCGGACTAATTCACTATTTTAATATTTTTTTTAAATACAAAAACTTGGACACGCTACTACGACTTTTGGCATAGACGCGCAGATGTATCTGCAAGTTCTGAGCCAGCGTGCATAAGTTTCAGGTAGACGATATAGGATTGACAACGAAACTTTTATTGATAACTTGATACATTAGAAATTAACAATATGCAAATTAAAATTTTTATTTACAATAAGCAAGAATATTTTGTGATCATTATTGACTTGACTTAATTTCATAGCTGGCACAATAAATCCTCTCAGGTGAATTATTCTTTTGATCGCGTTACAAGCTTGTTTGTTTTACGTTCAAAGTTTTTTTTAGTCTCCAGTTGAGGGAAAATAATATGGAGAAGGAACTCCCTGACAAGTGACAACCCTGCTGTCACACAGACATTTAAATGTGTGCGTACGAGGTGCCAATGTATGGCACCCCTAGACGCCACCCCTGTTATAATTGCATTCCACTAAAATATGACTCTTGAGTTTATTTTGCACTATGCACATTAATATAGATAGAACTGCTAGATAATCAAGTTTTAGGATTAGCTGTTTTGTAATTTTAATGTTTGGCGTTTGCCTTAAATAAGGGAAAAGTTTTCCATTTATTATTTCCACTAGGTTTGATTCAAACACTTTTGTCCACCGTTACTTAAATCATTACTTACCTAGTCATCTATCTTATCATAAAAAATAACTAATAATAATAAATGTTTCTGACATTTTTTTTAGCCCGTGTGTTAACGAGCAAGTATATTTAACCGACTTCGAAAAAAATACCTCCTCCTTTTTTCTATGTTTGGCTGTATGATGTTTTTGTTTGTATTTCTGATTTCTCCTTCAATTGTAGACCAATTTCATTCATTGGAAAAGGAATTCGAAATAGGTTTTTAATTTTTTATTGTTTAAAAGTTATAAAATAGTAAATATTGTAGTTATTTAATTCAAGCTTCAATTTGATGTTACTCCCAACCCAACAAAGCAGTTCCAACATACAATAAATAGCGCTCCGTAAACTTGGTGAATGTTTTCTTAATTTCACCCCGCAGTGTGGCGGTTAAGAAATTAAGAAAATGCGCCAACGGTCTGTCCGCCACTTAAGCGCCCAGCTTACTCTGTATTGTCTTCAGGATGCTTTCTGTCGTAATAAAAACTTGTAATTACGTTGATATGTTTAATAAGCTTTTTTGTTTTCGTTGATGAAAATGTTTTCTTATATTAGAGGTTGGCATATCGAGCTCTAAGTACAGTGTAAATAGACTAATATATAATCTCATTATTAATATTATAAATAAATAATACATAAGGCTGGATAATCCACACATATAGCCCCATATAGCCCCAAGCTAACCATATATATGTTTAATATACTTACATAGAAAATACCCAGAACAACCGGAACAAATATTTGCAGATTCTCCCAAGGTGGAAATCGAACCCACAACCTCCTGCATCGCTGGTGGACCTTCGCCCGCCGCGCCACATCGGTCGTCGTATTATTTGTAGAGTTTACAAATAATAATAATAATGACAATGCTTAAGAAGTCAAATAATATTCCAAAATAAGTGAGGCCCTGGTGACCCGTACCACAGGTTTAACAAACCTCTCTCGGGCACCAGTCTCTTACAAAACAAGATAACTTCATATAAAATGAAGCTTAATCCAATAATTGTAAACTATTATCTTTTGTAAGAGAAAATAAATACCTACATAAATATAAATAAATAAATAAAAATTTCGTCTTCGTCGGGACTTGAACCCGCATCCTCAGGGTTCAAGTCCCATCAAAGTCGAAACACTTTGGGATATTATTTGATTTCTTAGAAATTACTCCGAGTTTGAGGGCTTACGCACTATATACAAAAGCCATAGAATGACAATGCCGTTTATTTGATCATTTATAGCTTGATGAGTGTGATGAACAAATGAATCAGTGCTGCATTGATAAATAAATCTGCGTGTAAAAGTTTCATCATCATTGTCATCTATAACCTGACTATACAGGGTGGATTATTTGAACGGGACAGAAAGAATAAGAATGTTTTTATTTCAAAAATTACAAGCAATTGTGTAAGGAGAGGTTCCTTAACTGGTGAAGCAACAGGAAAATTATAGGTATTAGGACAATAGCCATTTTTTTTTTTTGCGATCTGTCTTTTTAAGTCCAACCACAGTTGTTCAGATTT
This sequence comes from Eupithecia inturbata, assembly GCA_963662085.1. NCBI lineage: Eukaryota > Metazoa > Arthropoda > Insecta > Lepidoptera > Geometridae > Eupithecia > Eupithecia inturbata. Next base: position 6,150,842 of record OY759191.1, on the reverse strand, counting down.
AACTTTTTGATCAGTAGCAATAAGAAGCAGTATCGATTGGCATCAATCGTTTTCGTGTAAAATGCCCATTTTCTAGGTAACTGTAAATTTTTAGATAATCTGAGAATGGGATGAATTTTTTTCTATATAATATGGATATGGTCTCCCTAGAACATTTTCCTGTAGCTACGCCGGTTAAGGTACCTTCCCTTGATTCCCCGTTTAAAAAATACACCTGCTGCTGGGTACCTGAACTACCTACTAATCTTGGTCATCAAATTCTTGTTCTCTACATATAAACAATATTTTTTTTTAATTTGAGACCCCGATTATTGTTCCAAAATTTTAATTTCCCACAAACAACATCTTGCATGGGAGTTCTTATACAGGATGGATTTTTGAGACTCCCGTCTCAAAAATTTGAATGTCTCAGATGATCTCCTGGGAACCTTTTCCTGTAACTATAACGGTTAAGGTACCTACCCTTACTGTCCCGTTTTAAAAATGCACCCTGTATACTACACGTATTCTCTGTTTTCCTAATATAATTTGGGTGCCTTCTTAGAACTACTGTAATGAAATGTCCACGTAACGGCTTAGGACGGTTTACGTAATTAAACAGGTGTTGTGAAAACAGACTTAATGTTATCACTTTTGTTTGTGATTGTACGAGCACCTACCTTCTTGTACAGAATTTGGTTAAGTTTATAATCCATCAACTCAAATAAAAAAATTACTTTGTTTATGTAATTTTTTTACCTACGAGCAAGGTTCTTTTTGCAGAAAAATACACGACACCGTTGTGTTTCTCAATAAAACTGATTTTGACGTTGTCTATTTTATTGTGAGATGAAACATTTGAATGCAATGAAAAACAGTAAAAACCTACCTACCATACAAAAGCTGTATTTTCTCAGAGGAAAACTCCTTAAACGTCTTACCGCCACGAAAGCAATAAAGAGCGCAGGCTTCCACGTTCATTAATTAACCCCCAGATTATCCCTCTCGCTCTAACACCAGCTAACTATTTGTAAATGAGCATACCTCTCACTCACACCAGCTTTGCGCAAAAATTAACTACTACATGTTCCGCTTTCCCAGTATTCACATATAGCGAGAATGCATGTTGAGCTGGTATCACTGGTATGGACTTGCATTGAAATTTGAATTCTATAGACACATCGGTAAAGTGAATTTGCCATAAAGGCTCATGTTTTCAAAGATTTGAATAGGAGTTTTAATCAAAATTCGAGTCTTTGTAAAACAAATGAAGTAGGTACCAACCTAACAAAACAAATAAAGTTAACTAGGTCGAAAACTCGAACCAATGTAAAAACTCAGCAGGATTTTTTTTTCTGTATGTTCTAAATACGAATTGAATATGCGGTGGTCAGTTGAAATGTTTCATCAACACAATTTTTTTGTTCACAATACTAGTCTTCTAGCATGCAGAAATTCTAGTCGTTTTTCCTTTCCAGGAAATTGGTGTTAATTACCAGACTGATAAGGCGGAGTTTTCTATGCACTAAATTGGTTTTATAGTATGTTTTATGTGGGTAGTCACGTGTTCTATCCTCCTATAATAAATCTCTTACTGCCCGTAATTACTATGTTCTTGTGTGTTGTGTGTTTTCATTAGACGAGAGACGTATGGGATTACATTAAAAATTTCTGTTAAAACTCCTTCTTAGACTAGAAAAAAACAATTTTAGATCGCATTGAAATCGCAACACAGAAAAATGCATTCGTTCCGTAACCCATACCAAATATTAATTCTAACTAAATTTTACTTTAAGGGTTCAATTTTGGTTTTTACTCGCAACTCCAAAAAATATGGTACAAAACCCCAATAGGCCATAAAAGAATCTTAGTAGTTCAGTACCTACGATATAACCTTAACTAGTGAACCCTAACACGTCATACAATCAGTTACGCGACTCATTAAAGGCCACCTAACCCATTCATGCTCTCTCGTTCATATTGTCTCTCAATTTATCAAACCGTGTCGCATCCGACGCGAACCGATAAATTTACTTTCATCCTTTTCTCCACGCTTTCCGCCCTAATTTGTGTATCAACAGAACCTGACCATAAAATTTCGATTTAGGCTTTGCGATTTCGCTGTGTAGGGTTAAGAATTTAGAGATAAGCTCGTGATACAGTTAAAATTTGCTAAAGTGAAGTGTCAAACGTAGTAAAATAGTGCTCTATCCCTGTCGCTCAGGCTGGGCGGCGGCGCGGCTTGGGCGGGCGGTATGCAAATGCCCAAAGCCGTGGTAGTGAGCGCTACGTGTGTGAGTGTCTTGTACCATTGGCCGCGCTAGAACGACCAACTTCGCCACCAGTTACGGTTGTTTTTCGTTCCGTTTCTAATTAACTTCCGTATATTCTATAAGTAACTTTTCTCATCTTGTTCCCTCCACTTTTTTATTCGTTCCAATTAACAGGCTATGTGAAATACTCTCGCGTGTGATATGCAAAAGTTGTATCTAATTTGAAGGTGTTTGTTTTTTTCGCGTGCTCGGTTCCAGATCTTAAATTATGTAAATCGTGTGCATTTTGAGTTATCAGTTCTATGCAAGTTGACGGTAATACTCTGTGACACGACAATGTTTTAGTGAATGCAAAGTATTGCGAGGCTTTTAGTAAACGAACTCTGTAATCTTGGCTCGTGTTAGTATGTTAAAATGTTACTTTTACTGCAGGGAGTGAGGTTTTACGAGTCTTAAAAATAAATTACAGACCTCAGACGGATAATCGTTTGTCCCAAGGCTTGCCAGTGAATATTTTATTCCCGATTAGTGAACAAAGAAGGTAAATAAATCGTTTGGATTACTTTATCAAACTGAACCCCTCATATAGCTTAACAGACTCTTACTTTCTAGAAGTATTAAAAGTCATCATAATTTATACGAAGGCACTAACACGTACCTTATAATATTATTGGGAATTTAGTTAATCAATGCAGATTATGAAACCATTAAATTCATTACCCCTGTTTTTAAAAACGTCAAAGGTCGAGCATAAATCAGACATTAATTATTATGTACAGCTGTAAAAGAATCATAAAAAAGAAACACGTCAAAGAATCAAAACTAAAATTCTGTTCGCTTATGGTGATAAAACCGTGTACAAATTAATATGTGCCAATAAGGTAGCATTAATTTTATAAAAAGAACAAACTTGAATTATGAACGCCGACACGCAAGTATACGTGCCAGATTGCAAAATTTACTTTTTTTCCGTCGTAAAAAGGGGGAATTAATCCTGAGTTTATGGCAACACCAAACACCTTTAATTGCTCCTTTGACAGACGTTATGGGTTATCGGCCAGTCTTTCGGGTGTGGTCAAAACAAAATTGAACATGGACAGTAGGCAATATATTTCTATGGCTTTTTCGTGAGGTGTTGTTTTTTATTATTGACCAGGTTTATTTGCAACATTCGTTTCAAACTGCAAATTAGAAAGTTTATGTGCAAATGAGTCGATATATCGTAAATTATATTCACAGGTCAGCAACTCAGAGGATGCGCGTTTTACATTTCGAAAAGGGCATTTTTAATTAGCCTCCAAGTGATTTATACGCCATCAAGTAACTTGAATAAATCTTGATTTTTGAGAAAACGAAGACACAGATTTAAAATATCTTTCAAGCTGTCTCAAATAAAACAACAGCATTCCGACATTTTGAAACGAGGATTAAAAATCCGTTTATGATATTTTATGTTTTTACTGGCTTCTTATTGAAAAATCTTGCAATTCCTGTTTGGGCTACTTCATTTATTGGCAATATTTCACCGGGCTCATATTAAAACTACGATCGTGTTCATCCGACACGACGGTTTCATATATAAAAGTTATCGATAAATCGGACGCTGGCCAATATTTATTCGAGAGAATAAAAAAAAATACAGGGTAGAAGGCAGGCGACGAAAAGTATTCGAATCGGAATGCACTTTTGCATACACAATGCCTTTTGTTTAGAGAAATTATTTCACATTTGAACCTGAGTGATTTATTTTTGTATGATTTATAAAAGCGACCAGTGGATCGTGAGACGGCAGTACGTCTTTGATATATCTTTTGTGTTTCGTTATGGGTCTCAGAGTTCTGATACTGGTATTTTAGTATCATTTTATTTCCCATCGCTACCTTGCATATGCTTTTTGATATGCTTATCCGAAAAATCGAAAGCCTACTTCATCTAAAATTTGCGTTTTGTAATATTTTCTGAAAGATTCATAATTTTATTGTATTTCACTAATTTTCCTACCATGTTTTATTTTTAATACCTACATAAATATATGACATCAATTTTTTTAACCCTTGATCACTGATTTATGTTTAAATTTTGTTTATGAAAACAACAGGACAGGAGTGATAAGTGATTTATAAATGAAAACATTAGACTATCAAAGCGAAGCCTAGTTATGGTAACATGTGCCGAGGCCGCTTCAAAAATGGTGAGTTATTAGAAATTACAACACAATAAAAATTGGTAGTTACCTAGAAAGAGTCCTCCCACTTGAGCGTTTTTCATGGCATTATAAAACTAAAATCACTCTTAGATAAATCTAAATTAAGATTAGGATGCGCAATTTAACACTAGCAGGTATTTTGCGCTAGTACCAGGTCTATTTTGATAAACGAACGATGTTGACGCATGACGTCGGATCGCACGAAAGGAACCGTACCACCAAGTTGCTTTGGGCGCGTCACCAACTGAAACCTTTCGTTTCGGATATCTAAGAATCATTTTCGTAGATAGAACAGTCAGTTACTGATCGACCCATCCTTCGTTTTGTGCGATCCGACGTCATTCGTCAACTTCGTTCGATTTTCAAAGTAAACATCTTGGCGCTTTTTGTAATAATTCTGTAAAACCGAGCGCTTATTTATGTGGAAGAATTCTAACTAAATAGTAGTAAGCAATTTATGAATTATTTGAAATTTGAATTATTAGATTATTAATTATGTAAATACTTTCAAACATGTCCTAAAACTAGAAGTCCAAAAAAATATCTAAGACCAATTTGTTTTCCATATTTCAATTTCCTTGTGATTAGGTACTTTATTGGATTTCTTAGATAAATTTATAAATAAACAAAAATAGTTTATTAACAAAATGTTTTACGATGTTCACATATAGTTGAATGACCTGTTTGTCTTTGCTAGACTTTGGGCTGATTTCTGATAATTATTATTGGGAGAGTTGGAGCTCACTCAGACTATTGGTCTCACGCGATGTCAAATCCGGTTTCCCGACGAGAAACTGATTTTTATTGACATTAATACTGTATAGGTAATGTGTATAAATAAAGTACTATCTATTTTTATATCTAGTAAAATATACTTACTAAAGAAAAAACATAAAAGAAGAAGCGGCTACTTCGCATCTGGCAACATTTTCATCTCGCAACCAATTTAAAATCGGTGATACAGTAAGCTCTTTAGAATTACATTTCGCAAATGAGTAGCAATCAAATAATTCCTAATTTTTTGTCACCATTTTATTGTTTTCATGTCAAGACACAAAAAAGCGTTTTATTCCTGGCCAGTTTTCAACGCAAGTTCATTGTTAATTTTACGAAGCGGTTCAGTTAAATATTTCCAATCATCAAATTCAATTATTCATCCAGAAGCAATAATACGGACGATTACAAACAAAACCAACATGTTTTTTATTTTCCAATAATCCGTAATTACTGACAAAACAAATAATTAGAGGCGACAATAATTATAATTCATAAATGGGACAGACACGATATTCGGGGGCGCGCCATCTTGCCAGCGGCTCGGCCAAATGTTTCCGCTTAATTTCTCCGGTAATTTGGTATTTCCGGTGAACCAATCCGTCCCGTCGACCGTAATTATATTATTTCGGCAATAAATTATCGAATTTTGAATACAAAAGCTGGTTAAAATGATGGCCTCCTTAATTTTGGTTAGACGCAACAATGAAAGCCGCTTCCATGTTTTTTGTACATAATTTTAGTACCTAAATTATATTTATTTTTGTGTGCCAGAACTTATTAAAAGTCGATAAATTGTTTTTTTTTTCTATAAAAGGGAAAGTTATTATTCATTCATATTTTTGTTGGTTTTTGATTATAATGTTGTTATCAACTCATTGTTCAATAATTATGTTGGTAGAGCACCCCGGAAATCATTACCAGGTTCCAAAATGTACAGAAAAATAACAACAATTTAAAGCTAAAGAGTCTGATTAGAGAAAGCCACCAAAAGTGCCAGTAAATAGTCCAGCGTTAAAAAGAAAAGCCCACTAAACGCAAGCACCTTCCGTAAAGTGCCGTCTATTTCAATTCCTAGATATCGATTGATTGCTTGATTCGATTAATTCCGTTAGAAATTAACGCGGTGGGTAAGCAGGGTATCGACAGACGCCGTTGCCATGGCAACCCGCCCCATACTTACAACGCACTAATTATGCCACACTGATTGCTTTTCACTTTTTCTGCCCCACGAGAATCTCGTTGCCACCCTATCTTTAGTGTTTGGCACGCGTGTTACTTTTTATCGATTGTTGGATAAGTTGAGAAACTTTGAACATGATCTGAGCTCGCCATAATCTTATGGGTGCCTGCCTAGGTGTATAGAGTTGCTATGATTTGTAAGAGAAACTACTAAGTTTTGGTACAATTTTATAAACAATCATAACGACACAAACACTCATTTGAAAATAGCTGTATTTGCCTTATTTATCTTATTTAAGTCTACGTTATGTATATTTTTGCCTATCTCTCTATTTTTATCAAGTCACCTAACACATCAAAAAATATTGAAATCTATTAAGTACGTACATTCAACTTCCTTCAGTGACACAAACCAAATTTGATTCGTGCAACGTTAAATCTCAGTACTTTATTCCCATCGACTGATTGGAAACTCACCACAACACAGTGACTATGCATTCAAATTTTGTTGACGTCACGTTGATCGATTCAAGGAAGCGGGTCATTACTCTGTTTTTATTCGTCACACTAATTAATCAAGTGATTAATTATACAGTTTCTATTAGGACGGGTCGGTTTTTTGTTCGCTACGAATCATGTTTGGTTAGTGTGGTAACATAAATAAAAAGCTCTATTGTGTGAACCTTAATTAATTTTGATTTTATATCGTGATTCCCATCCATATTTTTGTTAAATAAAAACCAACCAAATAAAATAAAAAATGTAGGTTCCAATTGTGTGCCGCTGCTACTCACTATAAAGTTTATCGTTGAAAATTGTCTAACGTTTTTGAGGTAAGCATTATTATTTTGCCGTAACCAGCAATTTCAAATCTCAAATCGCTTTTCATCGATATCGATTCTCCGTTTCGCGAATCTGACCATTGATCTGATAGCACAGCCCTGACCTTGCCCAAACACTCACACATGCGCCGCACGCAACGTGAACTGTTGCACACTACGCGAATTTATTATTGCTACATGTGACGTTATGGATTATGGTAGTTTAAAGTTGTACGTATACATAATCAGATTAGAAATTTAAATAAATTAGTACAAAAATCTTTTTCGAACCTTATTTGTAATAAAATTAATAAGAGAGCAAAACCTTGGGGTTATTCCGAGTGTGTAATTTAATTTATTTGTTACAATTATTGTACTCCAACATTGTGATAAAGCTTAGTAAGTTTATAGCACTGACCTGATAATTTAAAGATCACACGTCGTTCAAAAATCAAACTCTTTTTAGACAGACAAAATAAAAATCTAAAAGAATTGAATAGGAACATCGAAGCCCAATCCAGTCAAAGTTCAACTCCCAAACATAAGACGCCTATTAACATTTTAGCAATCACAACAGCCGATGAACACGCAATCGTTTTCACTCACGATACGAATAACTCTATACATTCGATCATTCGATGAGCAACTTATCGATTGTTTTCTATTTTAATTTAATTTAATCACTGTCCATTACACTCACATGTGTGCGTGTATCCACACTAACGTGCATTCGCAACATAATTAGTGGATAGGGTCGATAATATTAATGAGAGGGGGAAGGGGGGTAAGACAGGGTGTGGATTGTTATCTATGCGCGCTTTGTGTTATTTTCTATAGATCAGTATATTCGTTAGTTTAGTTTAACAGTTTAATAACAGGGACTAACTGTCGTGGACACCTCGCTTGACACGTTAATGGTATGTCGAGGAAAGTTGTAATTTTCCTGCAATTATTAGTTTGAGGTGAATTTTCGGTTCACTTATTCACGTACTTGGAAATAGATAATGTGTTTGTTTGTTGACGTGTGTGACCATGGTGGTAAACTATCCAAGAAAATGCTTTAGGTACTGACATTTTAAGTAACTCCAATTTGAAACAAAGTGCAGTTTTATAATCTTCCAATATGTAAAGCTCTTTATTGATTGATGGAAAAAAACAAGTTAAAAGGAATCAGAAAAAAGCTTTGGATTTTGTTGCATAAGACACGATTTGCTGCAGTCGCATCTTTTTCTTTGAGAACTGTTGTTTTATTATAATTATGATAATATTCAAATTCAAACTGGAGCTATATCCTGACCTGTATTTAAATTCTTCTCTGAAAAACAGAAGTAAAATTATTTGACTGAAAACTAGGTCATTAATATCGTGACCAAATTAACATACGATGAATTTCTAATAAGAAACAACGCTTCGGTACCAAATAGACATGTGAAGAGGCGGCTGGTACTTCACTGATTAATAAGATGGGGTTGCAAGCAAGGGGTACGATGCCACCCCACGCGGCACCCTAGCGCCTTACCCACGAAACAAAAAAAATGTGACTCATCAACACACACCAAGAAAAACCACCTACACACCAACGCAAAACGCGATATTAACCACAAATTCCCCATATTAAACCCTACTCTTCGATAAATAGAGTGCGGAATTGATTGATCGAACCTCAAGATAGAGCTGTAGTTAAGTAAACTAGGTCTCTTATAATCGTTCATTATCGCACACAGAGGAGGTCAGTACGTATTGTCCGACACGCATACAAGCACGCCTTAATTATATCGGAAAGTGGTTGGTAGGGGTTGGTTGATTTGATTAATTCCAGCTTGGGTAGTCGACGGTCTAGTTAGATATGCCATAAACATTGGAATATTCCTACTAGCCGTTCACGAAGACCGGTTTGCAGCTTAATGGTGACTTCTTACAAGTAAATGTTTGTTTATGTTCATGAGAATCAACACCTGGATTTCTTGTTACTTGGTTTTTAAGGTACAGAATAAGGTTATGATTAGCATTTTTGATAATAATCAGCCATAAGCTGCAGTTGTAGGTAAATAACGTTTATCTAATGGAACTTGGACGGCATGGCTTCTTTCAATGTTAAGCATTTTATTAAATTAGGTATTATTCCCTACCTACCCAATTATTTTGTAACAATACCTAATCTTGTTTGTGTTGAAATAAAACTTATTTCTAAAAAGCTTACAAACATTTTCTTTTAGCAGTTTTTGGCCAATTATTTCTTATGGTAACAACCAGTAAAACGCGTTGCAACAAACTAAATATTGAATTATACCATCTGCATCAAAACTTTCAACAATTAATATAGTTTTTGCAATTGTTTTTCTCTCTGTCACAAGTAAATAATGAAAAAATACCGTCTCAGGCATTCGTTGGCAGTCGGGCCTTCGCGTGCCTAATATAGCCGAAAAACGAGAAAAACTACAGGAAATTTTTATTATCGACTCAGCCAAGCCTGATACGGACTGCTGACAAATCGCTCGGGCCTTTATTTCCATGCTGTTTCCCATAAATATGGAACCATGCTTCAGATCCAGTGCAACCGTCGTAAAATATATTTTAATTGCATGTCCCCTGTTATGTGTTGACATATCAGGCCATTGTGAAATGGCAAATTACTACATCCTATCACGCCACGGTACTTGCCAAATATAGTTGCCTTGCATCTTATGTTTCCGGGTTTTTACATCATTAGCACAAAGTAAAAGAGTCAAATCAATAACTATACTTTTCATCCTAACACCTCACGCCCGATTAAAGCACGTTTCGAAGAAATGTTATCTTCTTATGCAAAAATATTAGCTCGTGCCGGACTTTATGCAAATTTGGACCTACCTACTGGCTGTATGAATCTGTCTCGTGCCTTGGACGAGGAGGTATAAAGAAGCACAAACGTAGATAAATTTGGGGAGTATGGTAATTCGCGCGTGGACTCTTCATATGCAAAGCATCTTATGGCTTGTGACAATCTCGTCTTTTCTTATGTTGATGTTACTCCAATCATGAAATTGAATAATTATTACCATTTTATTGAAATATGAACTGCATTAAACTAATCATTAAAATTTTAAAAGGTTGTGTGTCGATAACATTGATTTCCCGTTGTAAATGAGAACAAAATTCCTATTTATTCTGCGTTTTATGTTCCAAAATTATACTCATAACTAATTGACTTTTCTAAACAAAACACGGTCAATATCGTTCTGCAGAACTATAATACAACATTTCATCAATTCAGAAACAAAACGAAAGACGTTACTTTCCCAAAGATATTCGACAGTTGCATTGAAGTCCCACCTGTTTGGAATACGTACCCTATCGATCGGCAATACCTCGCTATTCTCGAATTTCATATGTATCTCTAATTTCAATAACACCCTTCCCTACCTGTGCCATCTCATCTACATATCAATGTTCGCAACGTCTCCGAAATTTCTTTTCTCTCGCTAAAGTATGCAACGCCCGTGCTCCATATCATTACAGCTATAAGAATTTCACTAAAATTGGATCGCCCTCTTGCGCGTTGTCATACCCTTTGGTAATAGTAACGGTTTCTTTTCATAACGAACATTTTTGTAATGCGATATTCGCGTTGTTTCCACTAAGGGTGGGATTTGTTACATCTTTGATTGGCAAACCTGCTTTGATTTTTCTGTTCCTCATGTTAACAAGGAAATATATAGTTCAAAAGACAATACAGTCTTCGTCGTCCGACCTACAAGCAACAGACATGTACCTACATTTTTCTGATTTAACATTGGGTGTCCTTTCGATGTAATTTTATTTTCAAGTTGATCAAGCTAATCTTCAAATGCTGTAATTCGTAACAATCATTTGATAAGTATCATCTAAACCCTTCTTCCCACACGATAGTTCGTTCAATAACCATCTGATGCATCTTGACTATTGTGGGCATCCTCTTACTACCCTTCTATGTATCTACAATAACGTGCCTTAAATTTATGCATGTAGATGACAATAGTAACATCGGCTGCATAATTTGATTGGAACCTTTGTCAGATCAGCGCAGGTATCGGATCGTAAAATTAAATTTAGACCTATCATTGGTTAATTTTCGGATTCTCCCAACCTCTCCATGTTCGTCGTAGGACCCCGGTTGGTATCATTCGCAACAATAGTGTTCAATCAATTATTATTTCTTGCGCACCTTTGATGAAATTTTAAATTGTTGCGATAACGGTCGCTGCATTGTCGTTCGCTTTATTTCTGCAAAATTTGCATATCAGTTATTGATTGAAAAAATATTTAAATATTACTGTTTAGAGTCATTCAATCGATCCGTTACGGGTTTCGTAATAATTTGCGTCTACAATGGATTTGCAATTTAAATAATGTTTTGGCTGGATTATATTTTATTTGCATGATGAAATATCGATTGTTTCTATGAAAATGTTCTTTCGCGTTGTAGACAAAGAATTCGTAGCTCGTCATGTGTGTCTGCTACAAAAGTACCCTCCTCATGGTGAGAAGTGAAAACTTAATTGTTGCGGTTCTCGTTGTGAAAACTATTGCATACACGTCACTGTTTCCTGCGGACGCTCGCAAAGCATATTTCTGAATAGCTTTTGTTCTTACTGGTACAATGATGAGATACGAGCCGCTAACCAGATAAAAAAGTAGTTGTGTTTGTTCGAATACAGTTTGTACAATGGTCTCTAGAGAAAATAAAAACTAAGCAAATATGATATTCCTGTTTGATAAATATTAATATAATTAGAGACGCGTGGCATCGTCGTGTGCGAGGACCGCGCTAATACCGATGTACTTTTGTATATCTAGATTATTTCCCACATATATTTACATAAGAATCGGACAATTTAATATTTCTTTTGCACCATTATCTTTTCCAGGTACTAAACGCTTTGCATATATTTGAATAGTTGAAGAAGACGCGTGCTGTGTATTTCGAATTTGCATACTGAAGTCAAAATGCAGACTCTTCGAATTACGTTGAAATATTTATATATGTAGAGAATTTTTAATATTATCCCAAGAAATTTCAGTAAATTTAAACTTTACCAGACTGTGGCCAGATTAATGGATCAAGCAATCCATTAATCTGGTCAAGAAAACATTGGCCTTAATAATTGCTAGCTAAATAAATATTTCAGTAACATAAGAACGTGGCCTAAGCCTGTTTATGTTATTATTTATATTTTTTTATTTACATATGTAGGTGACAGTTATCTCCTACTCCATATAAAATTTGCATTTCTATAGAAGTGTCAGTCTAAACCCAGTTTAGTAACCTAAACCAGAAAAACCAAAAAAATGACTCCTGTTCCTTTGAAAAAGTGGCTTGTGCCACCATTTAGGTGCATAAAATTAGAATATATAGAAATATTTGCATATTACTAGAAAGATCCCTTCTAAGATCCAAATTTGCATGTCCACAAGTAGAACCATCACGCGTCCAGTTATTGTACCTTGTATAGTTTGGTAAAGGCTTGTGCTGTATGTATCCAAATACTAAAAGGTGCATAATTTTGCATATCGTGACGAAAGAGGGATAAGATAATTTGCATTTTTCTATCTGAAAAGCATGTAGGATTTGTCGCGTGCCAAACTATTTTTTCGAATCATGATTCATTGTTATCTTTAAAAATGGATTTCTTTAAGAAAAACATTTTGCTGGGCTTTCTAAACTAATTTTAGATTTTGTTGAAATCCTTTGGCTACCTTTTCACTACTATGTTTTAAATGTATTATTCATTTTCAATAAAATAAGAAAAAAAATACGTGGAAGAAAATACACATTAACACAATGAGTGCACTAAAACCGTCTGTCACTTAATATGCTAATCGTCAGAAACTAATCACAATTTTAATCAGAATCAGTCACTTTGCACTCCGGGAGTGTCGAGTTATGTCATTCCAAGATGAGCTTTTGATTTGATGACCATTTTGGTGAGAGCTTCGAATAAACAAAGACTAGACCGACCAAGGGATCAGGATAAAGTAGCTGCTGGATGGTAATTAGAATATTCAAGGGTGAAAAATATTGCATTATATATAAGTGTTCATTTTAAAATCTCAGTATAACGAAGCCTGCATTACTGTACTGTTTTTTATTAGCGGTTTTCGGTATAAATGGTGTTGTATAACGCACCTAACTACCTTATGTGGAAAAGAAACATTACAAATAATGTTTGCGTTACGTCGTTTTATAGATTTTAAAAACATTAATTTAATTTATCGCTTCCCGAATTAATCACCCCATAAACGAACCACCTAAATGTGATCATAATTTTGGCAATATCGTGCAGTATTTGCAAATTTAGGCGAAAATATCGTGCAGTTGTCACAAATTTAGGCAATAGCGCTGAAAAGTTTGTCTGAAATCGCAGTAATTTTTCATGGGGCTAATTAAATACTACGAAATTTCGTGCTAAATGCAACCGGGCGCAGGCTAACTACGACTTTGAATGTTAATTTAGGGTTATCAGATCTTGGGGTTTATTAAAGTTTAAATTTTATGGGTATTCCGAAAACTATGAGAAACCTACATTTAAAATATGGCATTTGCACAGCTTCAATTTTGAAGCTAGAATGCAATCTTGAAAATAGCTAGGTGCTAACTACTGAGGAGGGTAAAAAATATACTGACTATATTGTGTAAATTATGTTGGTTCATTTAAATAATATTTATTATCATCATCATCACCAGCTCATATTATTCCACCGCTAGACATAGGCCTTCCCAAATGGGCTCCGCTCTACAGCGGCCTGTCTTCAGCTTGCCGCATCCAGCATCTGCCTGCAGTCTTTCATAACATATTATGGCGGCATACTGTTGGCAGATGATGATGAGTACGTCACCAACTTTATAATATTCTGCGTAATCCGAACACGAATACAAACACGTACAAAACTGCAGTTGCAAGTGTAAATGGGAAACCCTAGTAGTGCAGCACTACACAGTCTTCCGTAATTAGTGTCGTAATTAAATACACTGTAATTGCTTAATGCAATCAGCCACGCTATGGAACCTTCGAACCTACCTACCTAAGAAATAGGCTTAAATTCTAGAATAATTCTAGACTTAGGTTAACTAATCATAAAGTAAGTAGAGAATTTAACTTAAAGTTATTACCCAACAAATGGAGCCAGGAAAGCATGAAAACTTTCATATTAGAAATTAATTGCAAGAACTTCTTCTCAGTTTGGAGTGTGCCTAGCCATAGTCGTCACGATTTTTTTATTTGCTGCGTGGACCGTGATAGATTTTCAGGCTTTGGTTGAAGACTGACCGCCGTCAAACAGTACCAATAATGATAATGGTTAGATTTGGATAGCCAAAGCACCAAAGAAAAAGAAAAGGAAGGATACGTTGGCACGCGTCTCGATAACGTGCGTTAACAAGACGCGCGTTATGCGCGTAGTGGGGTCAAAAGTATATTTTAGCGTGATTAAACTGTTCACCAAAAGGTGAGCAGTATAATCACGCTAAAGGTTGAAGTCTCAAACAGTAACAATAGTCCTATAATGATAATGGTAAAATCTGGATAGCTAAAGTAAACCAGAATAACCAAAAAGGATGAAGTGGAAAAGAAACAGAAGAATACCTACGTTTTCATAACCTTGAAAACTTGGCTGACGCTCTATCGCGCATTATCTAGACGCGCGTTATTAGTGCGTTGTCGGCACATCAGCTTTTATACCAAGCATCTATTAGCGTGATTTAACGAAAGACAAAATCACGAAGATGATGACGAGGAATCATAATATACGTAAATATTTGAAAAGTGGTTGACATGGGTCGCATCCGACCGGACGCGTCGGACACACCGTCGCCGGAGCCGCTCTATTCTGTGGGATCGATGCTGGTGTCCGTTTTATTGTTAATTATCGCCCATTACAGCTGCTATCGATAGCTAATTTTGTGGAGCTCCGAAATACGAAGTTTTAGAATGTTCTAGTAAAGAACGATGACTAAGCGAAACATGGGGAAGGACCTACTTACTCCATCGCGTGGCACAGTAACCCGAAGTGCATCTTAGTCACGGACAACAGAAATCGCCAGTTCCTGGCTGATCCAGTCCAGTACGTTGACAACGCGATTTTCATGTAGGTCATCTGACTGAAGTAACATTCTCTAAATTTCTACACCAAAATACGTAGTATACATTTTTTTCGACTTGGTTCTGTGAGCAAATGACTTTCTACAGGCAATTTTTTCCTTTTATCAGACATATGGATTCCCGAAAGGTGTCAAAACCATTGATGACGCATAAGACATTGCCAATGCGTCGCATCAGCTTACAATGGGTGACACGGGTCACTAGACGGCACCGGCGCCGGACGGAAGTAAGGTGGCCCAGTGTGCACGCTCGATATCGATCCACTGGATGTAAACAAAACGTTTATCATCGGTGAACAAAACACTCGAATATGTTGAATTTCATCAAACAATGCCAGAAATGTAAACTACTCAGCGCCATCTAGTTTTTAATAACTAAGCAAAGTGTAGTACTATATTAGTTTTTCTGCGTCAAAGTGACAGGCTTATTAATTATTATTATCCATTGATATGGATGTAATATTAGGTCCTTACATATGAAATTGGCGTTTTGTATGGGAGGAACAAAAAGTCGAATATTTTTTAATATAATATATTTAATTAATCAAAGTATGAACCATTATTTTCTATGCACTTTTGCCATCTTATAGGTAGTTCATTGATCCCTTTACTAAAAAAACCAGTCGGACGGGAATCAATAAAATCTTTGAAGGCGATTTGGACTGCCCCATCGGAGTTGAATTTTTTCCCTTGCAAGAAGTTATCCAAATTTCGAAAAAAATGGTAATCTGTTGGAGCAAGGTCCGGGGAGTACGGAGGATGTCTTAGACTTTCCAATTGAAGCTCTTCTAATTTAGTAGCCGTCTGTTGCGCAGTGTGTGGTCTAGCGTTGTCGTGAAGCAGCAGTGGCGTGGAGCGATTGACCAGCCTAGGTTGTTTAGCCGCTAGCTTTTCCATCATGGTTTGCAATTGCTGACAATAGACATCAGCCGTAATAGTCTGGCCAGATTTGAGAAAACTGTAATGAACAATACCGGCACTAGTCCACCAAACGCTTACAAGTAACTTTTTTGGGGTTAATTTTCGCTTGGGGCAGGATTTGGCTGGCTGGCCAGGATCCAACCATTGCGCTGAGCGCTTCCGATTATCGTAAAGAACCCATTTTTCATCACAGGTAATGATTCGGTTTAAAATACCTTCATTATTGTGCCGGTTTAGTAATGTAACGCAGCAGTCGACGCGCGTTTGCCGGTTTGCTTCAGTCAATTCGTGAGGTACCCACCTTTCAAGCTTTTTAATCTTCCCAATTTGCTTCAAGTGAATTAAAACAGTTTTATCACTAACATCGCAGCCTGCAGCTAACTCGGACGTGGTTTGCGATGGATCCGCTTCCACAATAGCCTTCAACTCTTCATTATCAACTTGAGTCTCAGGCCGTCCACGGGGCTTGTTCTGCAGGTCAAAATTTCCAGAACGAAAACGTTGGAACCAAAAACGAACTGTGTTTTCTTTTGCAACACGACCACCATACACATCATTCACCCTTCGAGTTGTTTCCGCAGCACTAGTGCCACGGCGGAACTCGTACTCGTAAATAATGCGATATTTTAAGTTTTCCATTTTGTAAAATGAGTGACGCAAACAGAAAAAAACAGAAGAAAAAAAACAAATGAATGACGATCATCGAAGCACAAATACATGAGTCTATAGCTGTACAAATTTGAATTTGGAATTCCTTACCAAAGAGGAGAAATTTGTGATTAAAGTGGCCAGTACGAAAAACGCCAATTTCATATGTAAGGACCTAATATTTCATTGTAATTTTATTTGTTAACAAAGGCCATTGATATGGATCAGTTCAGCGAAGACCCGACAACCGCTGGGGTCAACGTATTCTCGATTGGAGACTGCAACTCGGCAAACGTAGTGTAGGACGCCCTCCAGCCAGGTGGAACGATGACCGGCGAAAGACTGCAGGCAGATGCTGGATGTGGCAAGCTGAAGACAGGGCGCTATGACGCTCATTAGGGGAGGCCTATGTCCAGCAGTGGACTAATATAGGTTGATGATGATGATGATGATGATGATGATATGTATCAGTTGAGCTACCCCTAGATTGTTTGCAACAGTCTGTAGTTAGCTCAAATATTTTAATTGTAAATACCTACTACATATATACATAGTACTAATTTGTTTCTATTCTTTAATTGTAATTTTCTTTGCCAAGCCGAAAAAGATATCGGCATAATAGGGTAGGTACTCGGTATTTTTTCATCATCATCCACAACCTGGCTTTACCCACTGCTGGATAATATATGTACCTTCAAACTCTAGGGCCATTGTATTATTTATCTGACTTAAAAACAATTAAAATTACCAACAAATGTGCGTGACCAAAACAATAATTGCGTCGCGCACACTTTAATTTTGTAAAGGACCTTTCACAACGGCGCTTGTGACGACTTTTATACGCCCACATTCACGCTGCTACCGGAATATTCAATACAATACAATAAAGTACAATGGGCGGCCTTGTCGCTTAGAAGCGATCTCTTCCAGGCATCCTTTGGATGGAAACAATTCCTTTGTAGTTATAATGCCAAAGTTGGCTCAAAATAATCAAAAAGCAGTAGATCAGTTAATGCAACAGACACTGCAACTCTCGAATCTGAGGAAGTCAAACAAAAAGCAACTTTTTTTGTTGGCAAAACATTTCGCAAGAAAGTTGCTTTACTTAACTCCGTTAGAACAGCTGTCATAAAGTTCCCCAATGACTGCGTGTGCGAACCGTAGGTTTTACTTCCAAAGGGCCTGAGGCCAGTCACAGGTGGGGTGCACTTATCGTCCGATCTAGCGACCACTTCGCCTTTTTGACACTTCGGCCCTCCAGAATAGTGATATTTTCCACCGATATAACATAGATAAAAATAAACACGTGTTTTATAATCGCTGTGCTATCTGAAGTGCTTGTTAATCGATCGATGTCATTTTTTGACATTATTTTGATGGATTAGGAGGTTAGTTGGTAAGTTTGTGATAACTAAGGATTAATCTTTCATTAGTAATGGTAGTAGTACTAGATAAAAAAAATTAAAACATAAGGTATATTAATTGATATTTTACCTAAATAATATTTTTATTCTAACGTTCAATGTGCATATATAAATATATAGATAATAAACTACTGCAGCGGGGCAATGCAGCCAGCGTCTTGGGAACGCTTCCGACTGGTATTGATATTATGGATCAGTTGAGCTACCTGTAGATTGTTTGCAACAGTCTGCAGTTAGCTTAATTGTTTCAATTGTAAATACTAGTTCTAGTTTGTTTTTATTAAGTATTTGATTGTAATTTTCTTAATTAATAACGGCCACTGCAGTTAAAAAAAAGTTAAAAAACTAGGTACCTAGTTTATAATACCCATGCCTATTGTATAAATAATAGGAATAGAAATTGAGTAGGTATCTATCAATCTAGCTAGCGAGTATCAGTGTGAAATAATGTGACCCTGATGGAAGGAAAAATCTTAATAATGGCGGTTTCAAAGGTATGTATACTTACTTAGTTCCTAACATTAAAATACTTTTAAATTTAATAAAGAAGTCGCATAAAAAGTGGAAAGGCGTTCCTAGAACGAATAAATAACTGCGCTACTGTGGCCATTTAAGAAAGCTTTATAAACTCATAAAATATCTGAACACATAAACTATGAACACAATGGAGGCACAATTAAAGAATGGTGTACGATCTGCTAATGTCTTATTTATGGCTTTTTGTATGTCGTACACACAATTTTCACATGCTTATCCATGCTACTCGTACCTGAAGGTTTATAGTTTATAAATATATCTGTGTAGTGTTATGAAGTACTTTGTTTTGGGGACGCTTCCGACTGGTATTGATATGGATCAGTTGAGCTACCTATCAGTTTAGCTTAATTGTTTCAATTGTAAATACTAGTTCTAGTATGTTTTTATTATTGAATTGTAATTTTCTTTGTCAATAAAGACTCAAAAAAAAAAGTACTTTGTAGTCAGGAATTATAAGTGAATAACTAGAAGTGCTTGTTTCTTTTTAAATTATCTGTCGGTTGGTTGATGTCTACTGGTTTTCCAAATATGGAAAATAGAAAATAGGTATTTATGGTACTGTCTCTGTTTTAAATTTATCCTTAGACGATTTTTAGGTAAGTACATACTTAATTACAGTCTGTATTTTTTTTTTTTGCGTTTTTATAAATGCGTGCTAGTTTGTCTATTCATTATTTGATTCACGATTCCTTATTAACTCTACCAGTGTTGCTATAGCTATTCTAGCCGCATCTATAACTTCTAAACTCTACATCTTTACGATTTCTGCTCGAATAGTTTGTATCGTTTGCGATTTTAATATGCGTTTTGATACCCTTTTACCCGTCACTAAGGCAGTAGGTAACTTTTTATAGGCCATATAATATGTCAGATATGGTTATTTAACGGTTTCGGGTTAGCAGATTTACTGTCATAACATTTTGAGATCTCGATGCCATGAGGTTAAAGAAAAAGTATTTTTGCGGTATTTGTAGATATCATGTTGTAAAACTATAAGTATGAAGAAATCTACAATTTTCATCAGAACATTTTTCCATGCAAGTAAAAATATTTGTGAAGACCACATTCGAATACTTCGCCCTCGGATGCTTAATAATTATGTCGAATAAACATGCTAACGCTGTGTGTAATTTAATGTACAGAGAGTTGCATTAAAAGATATTCTAGAAGGGGTATAATGTTTAAAGTAAATCTATATTAACACATAACTATTATGAAATTTTGAAACTATAATCATCCGGTAAAATTATGATAGCAAGACTAGACAGCTAATTTTCTAAATTAAAATATATATATTAAAAAGAAAACTTAATGTAATTACAGGACTGCTCTGCTACATTAATATTTACACGGTTTTTGAATTTTGGAGGACAAATACTAATCACTTTGGAATAACCTATCGAACGGCGAGAAAATGCGCTTTAGCAATTTGGGCGCATATTATAAAGGCGAGATATTTTATAACCTGAACTAACACGTGAACAGACTATAGGTATGAAACTCCACGTAGGTACATCAGTAGAACAAAAAATAGACACCTTTATCTCGAGGTTGATATATGAGGCTTAAAATCAATCAATCTACCATAGGCTAAATGATCTGGCTAACCCTAAATAGACCTATGATCTCACTGGCCAGCCGCTTGATGAATAGCTTGAGAAATTGAAGTCTTGTTTTAGAAATTTCTCCATTTGTATGCTTTTGAATTAGGAAATAACAATATATATGCAATTTTTATTAATGCTGTAAAAAAAATTGCCATTTTTTTCTCGTTCATTTCGTTCTGAAGACACCTCGACTACCAACATAGTTGCTACACATATTTGGTTGCCCATTAAAATTATAAATAAACAACCGTGTTACAATTTTTCATGAACATTAAGTCACAAAACAAGCACGTTAATATTTCTATTGACAACATTTCAAGATATTTGCCAAGAAGTCAACCAAATTGCAATTTTTCAAACACCGCATTTTATTTTAGGTCCGTTTCTCTCGTAGTTTGGAGGGATTAAAGTTATTGTTCGATTTGTTCAAGCAAGGGTTAAAAAATAATATAAATATATCACTTTACAATGTTGAGGCAAAGTTTGTAGCTCATTGTGGTACCAATCAATAGTAACAGTAGTGACTGTGATTCTCAACATTTATTTTTATTGACACAATGGCTTCTTTTATTTTGTTTCACGGAACTTTCATTTATTGGAGGTGCCTGTCGTTCAGTATCAACTTTTTTGGACATAACTGTAAAATTTTTAAAGAAAAACAAATATTTTAGTTTTTCATGACATGTTTTCGAATAGTCACAATGTGCATTCATATGTATACGCTTTAGTACCTTGTCATACCAAGTCAGCTTTATAATGACAAGGAACAAACGTGTAGACAAATCAATGTACATCCACTATACCATCTCTCAGACAAAAATTGTAAGGTTTAGGTCTCACTACTCTCACTCTCATATCTTTGGCTGCACTAAGTAATAAACGATATAATTAATTTAGAGTTATTGAAAGACGAATCAATATTTAATAAAATCATTTTGGAAACCACAGGCCAATCAAAGAAATACATACGTTGATGCAGCTTTAATCCTCCAAGGTTCACGCTCACTAGGCACATTTCAAAACAATTTTTGGCTTATTAAACGAACCCAGGTAGACACCTAGTTTCACCCATCCGTTATGCCCTTTGGACCCCTTACGGTAAGCCTCAGTCAATATTTGAAATTTGTTATGTTTGAAGTGATTTCCTTTCGCTGTTTGCTGGGGCAAAACTATAAATTGTGAAGTAGACCAAAAAGCTCCGGGTTGGGGTCTAACTCCAAACCAACCCAATCTCTTTTTAATAATTTTTTTTAAAGGTTTTACTCACATAAATACCGTTACCTTGATTGTTAGGTAGTTGGAAAGAAAGAACTTCTTTTATTTCTTAGATCATTAAAAGAAAGTTGTCGCAACCCAATAATTACTCAACAGAAGAAAAATACTGTATTTTACAACAATGACAAAAAACCAAAGGGTGTCAAATAAATAATAAGGCTGCCACAAAAAACAAATTGGTTAAAAATAATCAGGTTGAGAAAGTCCCATCGTCACCCGTGAAAGTTTTACCAGAATAAGGGTGAACTATGAGAGTCGTAACAAGCAAGAGAACCTTTATAGTAGACTGTATATGAACAAAGCACTAGTCATTTACAACGGGATATTTACTATGATATAAATATTAAGCTTTCCATTTTTAAAAGATTTATTATGATCAGTAACTGATCATAACTATACTCTTACATCTTAACTATACAACAAGTAATGTATAGCAATATTGAAAACAAAACTGTAGGTGATTTTCAAAAATTAAAGAACATATAAAATGAAAAATGAAACGATGATTGATTACTTTTTCGATCACAGTTGGAAGAGATCGCTCTTAGCGATAAGGTCGTCCATTGTACATTATCTATATTTGTGTTCTGTTATTATTTTGATTATTTTGGTGTACAATTAAGAATATTTGTATTGTATTGTATTGATAATCGTACTGATTTTTACTCTATTGTGATTGATACCTAATACACAAGAATTGGTTCATACTATCGAAGGCTCTCAATATGCTCTCAATATGGCTCTTAATACTCCAAGAGATCCTATGTACACTCAGCCGATAATTAAGGCGTATTCAAACTGATCGGAAACTATAAATAATAGAATTTCGAAGACCGGATCTCTTTTGTGCGATTATTAAGAATCCAAATCGATAGGATTCGTTTAATCATATGGTTCGATAATTTCACCTCCTGTCACACACACTGACAGGTGTGTGTATGAGAAATGTTTGAACCTTATGTTTAATTTTGGTACTTACTACTTTTTTAGTAAATTTCACCTTATTGTTTTGATCCGATAAGTTTAGTGCTGACTAACTTGACTTAAAAAATTGAGAAGTTTTGAAAAAGAAATATAGAAACATAAAATCTTAAAAATGTTAAAAAAAATTGTGTTTTTTTATGAAAACAATTTTAACAATAGCTAGCACAAAACTTTGAGATTAAATAGGTCGCTTTAACGGTTCCCATTTGGACTATTTCATTACAAAGAAAAAATAATCGACCTTATAATCTTGGTGCAAAAAACTGTTACAATTAGAAAGGTTTTTGTTCCTTAGCTTTGATTTAAAGAAAAATAAAGTGACAGGATGGGAAGTACAATGACATGTCAGGTTGGGGTTGACGAGTTTTTTTTTTGTTTCTCCCCCTGAAGTGTTAGGTGACACTGGATCGCAATTTCTGACGGGCCTTTGTATTTTTTTTATAAGATTATCGTCTTGCATAAATTAACGTGGAACTGGAGTTTGAATATTCCCATGTCTATTATTTTTTTGAACGCCTTTTGATCGATCCTTTGTGCTGAAAAAATTGCGAATTTAGAAATTTAATTAAAGAATAACAAAAAAAGTTAAATTATTTTTTACACTTCCCATGAAAGTTTAGCTAATTAATACTTACTGCTATTTTGGTTATCGTACCATTTTCAGTAGTTAGGCGTCTGCAAAAAAATTCAACAAATTCAGTCAGAATGTTTTAAAAACTTTTAATTGTTATTAATTTAAAAAGGTCTCTATTTCAAATGCAATTCCAAATACCGTATCAAGTAGATACGTAAACAAATATTTATAGCTTTCTTGGTCTAAGCCCAAATGGACAAATTTACGACATGCCGTATCAACTAAATCATTTACGGTGACGTTTTAAATACATTTTTGTATGCGAGCCCGATGTACTCGACGATTCAGTGTCTGTATTTTGATGACAAAACTCTATTCAACATTTGACTTTAGTGAACTGCAAATAAAGACTGAAATAGCACTCACAAATGTTCGAGGTATCGTTGCGAGGCGCTTAGGAAGTAAAAAATAAGTAATTTGCGAATAAATCTTCCTCAAGGAGGGGAACTTTTTGCAATCTTACATTATAAGTAGACTATTAACGTCATGTACCGATAATTGTCACACATATTTTATAATATCCCTTCGATGGGATTTTGAAAAGAAAGAAATGAGCGACTGACTGTACTTTGTTCATGGAGAATCGCCCTGTTATTTTTGATCTATATTCTTGAATAGCCTATTATTTCAAACAAAATCTATAGATTTTTAAGGAAATGTGTATTTGTGAGAATATTTTTAAGAAGCAGGAATCTCTTTTGTTACAGAAGGTGAGTTTCAACGAAATACAGTAAACGTTACAATGGGCACAGCTTCTCAGATTTTTATAAATGGTAAGCGAATTGTTCCTATATTTTTAGTAAGTATTTGTTACATTTTTTTCCCTCAAACTTAAAAAACTCAGATAAGTCCTAGCCTACGTGGAAAAAGAAAACTCAGAAACAGGAAGTACCATTGTTTCACGCGATCAATGGACGTAAAGGTGCGTGCAGACCAGCGGCGATCGAGCGTGGCATCCGCTTTGTGACATAAAACAAAAAGATAACGGAATTTGGTTCAATGCACTTGCTGATATTACGATGCCATCACATGTTACGGTTAATATACAATTGAGGGACAGTGATAGCTATAGTAAAATATATTTCTGAGTAAATTTTTTCACAAGGTAGCTACATATATTGAAAAACGACCTTCTTTTACTGATTTGGATATGTTTTTATAGAGTGTAACATTTTAGGTTAGATTACTACCAATTCTAAAGTTAAGCATAAAATCATTCTTTGGTATCAATCTTCTTTTCAATTTACTCTACATATTATATGACATAATTTCATTAAATGGAAAACGAAACCTAACTAAAAATTTATTTAATTTTATCCGATCCACCATAACAACAAGCAAAGGAAAAAGGCAAATAAAATTATCCATCAAGACAAAGACCATGATTACATTAACAAGCGAATACGCGACGAACGAAGCGGAAAACTTAGCGGGCCCGCCCCGCCTCACTTCGCAAAGAAATCGCCACAGAAATATATCTAGAGAAATCGCCTATTTACGCAATCACAATGGCAAGTTTGTGTCACTGTACTAGTGTAGAAAGGGTTTTATAGTAGAAAAACGACGTATTTTAGTTAATTACGACTAAACTGGCTTAGAAGACGACCTGATTATTTCGCCTGTTTCGGCAAGGGCGTCAGACGAAATGGAGAATCCATTTCGTATGACACCGCGCCGGTTCAAACTGAATTTAAACGTACCTAAAGAAAATAATGAAAAATATTACACAGCTTGTAATTTTCAACAAATAACGTGTAAACCAAAAAGACATCTACAAGTGAAACATAAAACACTGAACACTGCGTCATTGTCTGTGTCAATGCGTAATGGCACTCGTTAGCTGAGTCGCTGTTGCTGAGTTTGTACAGTAATTGACATTATTTTACAATTTCTCTATGATTTTATGATTTTTTCCCGCAATGAAATGTCGTGCATCGTTGGTCCTATACTGACTCCTCGATATTGGTATTCTAGTTTGAAGTACCCCAATGATAACATAAGGTAATAGGTATAAAACTATTACCTAGGATGTGAACGCCTATCCTAGACCAAATTGCACGTTCTGAATTGAGTACTTAGGATAACTAGTACCTACGTATGTAATTGGCTAGATGAATGACATATTACTGTATTAGATAAGATAGAAACCTTGGTAGAAACATTACCGAAGAAAACGCTCGTCACACATGAATAAAAGCGTTTTAAAATATGATATTTTACATTGCTTAGCTAAAGGAATCGATAGTAACAACAAAATAAAGCATCGTGGTTTACTCCTATACAGATCTAAGGTATGTACATTTATTTATTTATTTATTTTAACAAAATCCACAGTCCTTATTCTACATAAACTTATAATATAATATTTTCTTACGACCAATAATGGATTTACATTTTATACATGATAATTTTAAAACAGACAGTCAAATAGCAATTACATAATTACAGAATTACATAACTAAATCTTCGTCGATCTTTCTTCGAGTTATAACAATCTACATACGATAATGACTCTCAAACGACTCAACTGCGTTTTTCATACGACGCAGTAAAGAACCCCGCGATCTCACCCCTATCACGAAAAAGTCACCCCCGCACGTAGAAACACAAAAAAGGGCACCGGAGGGACGCCACGCATCCCAAGTAAGAACCTCATTGCTAGGGTCTGCAGATGTCTTTAATGGGTTTAAATTAAATGTAAAGAGCTAACTGCGTAGGTGATAGATGGCACGAGTATATTAGAAATGCCATTGTTTTCCCTTCTTTCTTTTCGCTGTAATGGGGCATGTGAGAGATACCTACTATGCCTATTTGTTACTGAATTTCCGTCAGTTCTTATTGGAATTTTGTATAGTATTTATGTAGACATCGGCTCATGTCTTATATTTTTAGTGATTGTATACATCGCAGCCGGATTGTAAAATCAGCCTGTTTGTATAATGGCTAGAAAAACGGCACATTTCAGATATGTACATAAATACCTATGGCGATTATTTAAACAATCAACGTTCAACAATATGTCTTAAGGCCACTTAACCATCTCGTCGAATGAAATGAAATAGGTTTTCCCAACAAATCAGCGCTCGTTTTGGTAACCAATAGGTAGCTATTGGTACTTTCAGAATGTTACAAACTGAGTACAAAAGCCATCGTCAGGAAGTTTTCAAACAACGGCAGTTTGACCGAAACATTACAGAATCGAAATTGCCCTCAAGGTAGGTGTTAGAAAGCGAAAACATTGAGGCAGTTTAATCACAACGTACCCTGATTAAGGCGACCCTCGCGGCCATAAAAAACATTATCTTCCATCCCTCCACATGAAAAAACATAAAGAACAAATACAATGGAACTGTGTGTCCGATGCTTCAGATATTGGCAATGTTTAGGGTTATGGCTAAAATGGAGTAAAATAATTAAATTATAAGTATGCAATTTTCTTGACTGTATGTTAGCAATGACCAGGCCTTAACAAAACACCAAATTTCTTGTCTAGACAGCGTAATATAACAATAATAGAAGATTATTATGAAGGTGATTTTTCACACTACAAATCTAAAATCAGTTTTAAAATTTAAAATACATGAATTATTGGAGGAAAAGATAAATGCTTTCAAGCAGTGTTATTCATCGATTGGAAGTTTGAAGGCTGCAAAGAAAAAACCGAATGGGGAAACGTAGCAACCCTAAATACATCAGATATTGGCAGTTAGCATTTGACGCGTGTGACTTAGCTGATTAGATCGTACTGTTATGGACCGTTTCAATTGTTGAACTGTTGTTTTCGCAGTTTCAATGCTAGTGGGATAGGCTGATTAATTATATTGCTATTTTATTGATAACGTCAAACGTGTTGTAATCGTCACTGACCTTACCAATAAGTAGGTCGTAGGCGTACGTATGTATCTGTATCCACTTGGTATAAATAATATGGTAGCACTTTTTTAATGGAAGTGCTTTTCCATAAGGGGCCACCGGGCATAAATACTCAGATTAAAGGTTCTTTACCAATTCCAAAGATGGCCAAAACACAAATAGCCTTGAGGGTGGAAATCTGAAAGGAGAA
Organism: Eupithecia inturbata; assembly: GCA_963662085.1. Lineage (NCBI taxonomy): Eukaryota > Metazoa > Arthropoda > Insecta > Lepidoptera > Geometridae > Eupithecia > Eupithecia inturbata. The sequence continues at coordinate 6,123,398 of OY759191.1, read as the reverse complement.
AACATTCGGTACGCGGCACCGTTATGCTTAATGCACCCCCACAGAAATTATCGATTAGAAGCTTTTTTATGCAAGAGGGAGTGCGTAGGGGAGCCTACCCAGGGGCGAGTGGTTGAAACAAAAAACGCGAGTGAAGAGTGAAATAAAAAGTTTAAACAAGCACTGCATTGCCCTCAAGACGGTAAAATCAATAATCGAAGCCGCCCCGATGCAAATCTTGCATCCCGATCGGAATTTCAATTGGTAAAATTTGAAGTAGTGGCGTGTGTTTTTAAGGTTTATTTGGGCTTCTCTTTGTGAATGTACCTTATGTCTGAGTGAGCTTGAACGCAACGAAACATTCAAAGTAGTAACTACTTCATTCCAATGAAGCCCCAAAAATATTAGCGAAATAAGGACATAGCAAATACATCCAGCACCGCTACCACAAAAATAAGCATTCAAATATGGGCTTAGACTCGTAACCTTTAGATACATTTTACAGTGACAAAATGGCACACACCAAGCTTCAAGCAAGTGACTCGTAAGCTGTCTGTTATCCGATGCCGTCAATATGAAACGCATATGAAAATGATATAATTATATTTTTTTGCTGTGCGGCAGTTGTGCGCTTAAGATCTGTGACAACCTTTAGTCAACTAATAGTACTAGCTCGTCTCCTGTCGTACAAGACATTCTATGTCAATCTTCATCTTCCCTGACCAAATTTAAAAAAGAATACAAAACATCTAAATGAAGAATTTTGACGCAACAAGTATTCAAAAGTGCAGTAGCAATTTATTACACAAAGTCGAACGTTCCATAATTTTCTATGAATATGTAATTCAAAATAAAACGTAGAATACTCAATAAACATTAAAGTTGATAGTTTGTTGCCGGAGTACTGGACGTTTAACACTAAAGTTGGTATTACAAATCTTCTGGCTATTTACAATATTGTTATAATAATATAAAGAGCAATGGCGAATAACTTTCTGGTAACTTTTGAAATGTCCAAACTTTCGCAAAGATGTTTTGACAATATGAATTCCTTTATGACCATTGGTGCTATCATTCCCGTATTATCTACATTGAAGTCCGTGGTTGTCTTTGTCTATAGGATTTCAAGTGCCCGTATTAAAATAAAACACTTCTTTCGAGTGTCAATCAATCAAGAAACACAAAATTCCTCTCGCGTCCCAACATCCTTATTGTACACTCGTCCCAATTAGCCCACCCCTGGGCTCAGATGTGCACTCTTCTTGATCGTTCGAGCGTCATCTTTAAATTTCCGTCGTTAAGATTTAATTTTTATCAAGGTCCGCACCCCCTACCCCCTCACTTCTTCACCCCTAGGGGGTAACCTGTCGCACCAAATATTTTCCTTCGTAGTTTTTTTCCTCCTTCGATGGCACTTACGCCGCCCCTCTGTACGAATTTTTTTATCATTAAAACACGGGGGTCGCCGAACCCGCGTTGCCAACTCGCGCTTGTCATAACAAAACATAATCATACGGAACCAAGCGGTTTTGGTCACGTTTGCAACTATTCGTACGATCGGTTGAGCTAAGAAGCTTTAGAAATACTATTGGCCTGTCTTTCTAGATTTTTCTCTTTTCGTTAGTGTTTTATTCTCTATCTTACTATTATGTATATATAGTATATCTTCTGGTAGCTTTCTATCCGACTTCGAAGAAAGGAGGAGGTTCTATGTTATGTATTATTATAATATGTTTTACTACTACTCTAGTACTCAAACCTCATCCGATCCAATAGAGACTTTTGATCCTTATAAGAAACAGGATCAATAGGCATCCAAAAAAAATTTTGTGTAAAATTACCATTTTCTTGCTGACTGTACATTTTTTAAAAAATCTGTGTACGCAGTTCAGAATATCTTAAAATGTTATGGATGGTCTCCTAGGAACGTACAACAAACAACATGCGACCCGACAGACATTGTCCTGTTTTAACTATGAATATTGAATTCGGTCGTTATATTATTAGCCGTTATATTAAATTATTAGTCGTTAAGTTTTCTTTCATAAGAACCTTCTCCTGACAACACAAAAAAAAAGGAAAGGATTTGCCAAATATATATACATATAGACATAGACCTTGACCTGACCTCTCCCCACCTATAGAGGTATCTAATGTATCCAATAAGGGCGACCATCGGATGACACATATCACTTACCCTCCTGTGTAATTAAGCTGGTTACGTGTTAATTACGAAGACATCAACTCTCACCTCAGTTCATTTTCTTCAGCATTCTGTTTATGAATAGGATTAATCTTCTCATGTAGGCAATCGGGTGATTTTTCTTTAGTTTTATAAAAATGGGTAAAGTATTGAAAATATAGGTACTAACCTTAATGTTATTTAGCAAAAAAAGGGACTATACAATGACACAAAAAATCATGAAAATTAAACATCTAACTATGAATAAAAACTGTTATTGCCATGACCACAATCAAAATTGTTTTAAGTACTTAACGACTTACGGGACAAGGAATGAGCCATTGACTCTACAATTTATCATTTTCGTTATTGGGAAAAGAAAATAATTATTTACTTACGATAGTACGATAAAGGAAAAAACACAAAGAAAAGCAAAGCATTTATTATCCGTCAACATCATTTACTAGCTTAAATGCGGTAAACAAAATTAGCGTAGGTAAGTAAAGTTGAAAGTTGCAAAACTCTTATAATCTTGTTAAAGCTCAGACGCCACTAATCCACCTCCCATCAGCTAATTAATCCCACAAAGTTTTGTTCTCAAAAAGTTTCAACGAAGGAAGTAATTTCGCGCTAAGAATAAAGGTGACTATACACTGTGATGCAGTTTTCTAATCTTCGCAAGAATTACAGAATTTAATGACACTTAGAATCGTTTACGTTTGGAAATATCAAGAATCCAGAAGTCATTCGGTGAACAACAAATTATTAGACAATAAAAACACAAGGTGGAGGTAGAAACTTAGAATGTGGACGTTCAATCTTAGTCAGCCCCTGAAACTATCTAGAACCATATCTATATCCAAGTCAAATCATCTCAAATGAATCAAAGATTTATAAAATACAAGCCGCAATCATAACCTGTAATACACAACACAGGTAATATAGGTGTAAAATCTCTGTTATATCTAGTCTGGCAGAAATAATTATTTTGACAAATATGTTTAAACGATGGGTAGCGCCCATCGTTTAAACATACTAATTAAGATCGCATCTTAATTGGTATTAGTACATTCTGTATTTTATATTATGTACCAGTGCCTAACTTTAGAATTTGATGTGTAGCTTTTTAGATTATGGAATTGGTGTTCACTTAATGTTTATTGACCTTGTTGTCTCAAAAAAGAAAATATTATTAATAATACGTGTTTCTCATTTCCATGATCTCAGGCCATATCGTGGCCCGGTCCTTTGGGAGGCATGCGTGCTTTTATTAGTATTATTATTATAACCATTTAACAGAGTAAGTACTACCTAAGCATTGCAACTTTATTATCAACATCTTTTTCAGCTTTTTAACAATGATAGCCTACCCACAGCCTTACAAGAAGGAAACTTAACACTTAGACTCGGCGAGTAAACACTCATGACGTTTCCTAATTAACGGACGCAATTAGTGGTCGAGCTCGATGGACCAGAGGGTGGCTGGGGGGTTATAAGTGGCCTCAAGCGGAAAAAGTTAGGAGGAAATTCGTGGCGTTACACGGGTACCTATACGTGAGCCGCCAGACGCTCCGAAAGATACGAGTGACCTTGGAAACCATTCGAAGTTCGTCTGGTTTTTGTTTTTTTCTGTTTTACGGTAAGGGAGAGTTATCTGTCTTGTATTCATCACTGTGCTTTTAAGATGTTTAAGTTTTCTCTGTACCCACGCTACAACAGTGTCATAGTTTTGCTAAGTTACTTACTCCATAAGTCACCGATGTGGCGCGGCGGGCGAAGGTCCGCCTCCGACGCAGAAGGTTGCGGGTTCGATTCCCGCCTTGGGACAAATGTTTGTACGATCTGCAAATATTTGTTCCGGGTGTTCTGGGTATTTTCTATATATAATAAAAAATATCTATCTATGTTATGTATTGTATTAAGTTTATCAGTCATCTAGTACCCATAACACAAGCTCAGCTTAGCTTGGGGCTAGATGATGCTGTGTGGATTGTCCAGCATTATTTATTTATTTATTTATTTATAAGTAATTACTTTACTTACTCCTTAATATGGTAAAGGAACACTATTTGTCCCGTTGTCATTGAATTGCCTTGTTTCCCTCTATAAAAGATAAATAATAGTTATGTATTTATATAATAAAATAGTATGTAAGATTTATAATATGTAGTTTGATATGTATAGTATATATTTGCTAATATTCTAAGTAGTAAACGGCTTAGATTTTTAAGAAATAGATATTAAGTGTATATACTAGTTGTAATTGTTTTATTCTGTTATTATCTGAAATAAACCTATATATAGATAAAAAAAAAGTAGTAAATACATATATTATTATTATGCAAACTGATATTATCCCATGTACAATCCAACGATCCTAACCATTCAAGGTTGTCTGGGATAGATCGCTCTTGAGCGATAAAACCGCCAATTGTCGCTTATTCTTAATTATTCTTTTGTAAATTATTTCTAAGTTAAGTGTGCAATAAAGTATTATCTATCTATCTATCTAATAATGTGTAGTTTTGTCGTGTATGCTTACGGGTAATACCCGCCCTAGCTCTATGTCCACTTTTGGACGTCATTCGGCGGTGATGATACTCGTTTTTTTTTAAACAACTCAATATCACCAGTCAAACATTTACCTCTCAATTATAGATTCACGAGTGTCCGAGGACCAAATGAAAAATAGCGCTCTCTACTCTCTTCTTATTAACATTCCGCCCCTGTGCGTTTCCGATGAGTAATTGCTTTCTTAATTCGCGTCATCCATCCTTAAAATAAGGCAATTTTTCATTCGTCTTCACCTACTTGCGTTGCCTTGTATGCAAAGGTAATTTCTTCATTACTTAGGCTTCAAGAGGGTAGGGGAGTCAGTGAATTTTTGTTGTGCTATGTGCAAAAATATTTTAATTTGTATTATGTTTTTTTTTTCTAATGGCTAATTTGCCTTGCCAGCTGAATTATTATAAGCCTTTATGACGATTGATTTTTCATAAAACCATTTTATTATAATTGAAATATTTTCATCATTATTCGCAGTTTTATGGCAAAACATTTTTATTATAAAACCACAACACAAATAATTACGTTGCCAAGATTTTTGCAATTTATAAAATCGTCGTATCATTAAAACGCGCTGAGCAACAAAAAATCGTCAGTCCTTGTTTGCGGTACCTTGGTTTCTTTTTCTTTCTATGCTTTAATTTATTCCCTAAAAATATAAAAGGATTCTGGGGAGACGGCCTCGTCGTTAGCGATATTGTAATTTGATTATTTGTATTTTTTTCTGAATACTTTTAATCACCGAATCGGTTCAATGGGTGGGGAGGAAAATCAGATTTCAGTTTCAATTAGTGACGGATCTTCGTGGAAAAATCCAAACGGACTGAATGACTATTGATGAGTTTGGTCGTTAATATAAATGAGTAATTTAAGGGTGCCCAATCAGCCATTTTATTTGCCATCCTCTTCTTACCCATAAAATCTATTTGCGCTCTTCGTGATCGAGGACATCGGTGTTTACGATTCGCTAATTTATTTGACCGAGATACTCTGTCATGATATCATAGTAAACATAATTTTATTGCGAACAAATTACCCAGGTAAGAAGCCTACTAAGTATGCAGTAACAAAGTTACAGGGCAACGATGTAGTTTGAAATCAAAGCATGCCACGTCATAACCTCTCATACAACTAGATAATTAGAGCGCGATTGGAGCACGCGAGCCACAAATAATTCATTAGGAACCTTAGTTCACCGCATACAATCACTTACACTGTCATGCAGCACGTTTAAACCCAGCGAGCGGCGTAATTACTGTACTGAAACAACCACCCACTGAAAGGTTAGATATAATTGGATAATAGATATTATGTTATGCACTCTAATGACACTTCATTGCTCATGTCACATAAAACGACACATTTCAAAAAGGCCGATTTATTATCGTTGTTTGAGCTCGTTGGCAAATTGAATTTGTCCAATTTGTACGACACCAACCAATTATAAAACCGGACAAGGAAACCCGCAATTAAAAGAAATCCTCGAATATCTTTCGAGTTAATGACTTCTTTGCTTGTTAATTCCTTGTCGCGAAGGAAAAAACGGGAGTCAGATTAATTCCAAGTGCAAGTCGATTGTTTGCATAAGCCTCAGCCGAGCTAGGGAAGCATCGTCTCACCGCCACCGGCTTAAAAAAATAATTAAAATTCGTAATCACTCTTGACTCGACCCCCCAAGGGGACGAGTTTGTCTTGGAAACGCGACCGCTTTCAAATAACATCGCAGTTTAAAAAAGTTCAACCAGAATGTTCCTGCAAATTCGTTTATGTGACATTTCATATAATTTGCGCTACTTGAAAGTTATAAATATGACATTATTACGAGTCATGAGTCGGGGCGTTGGTTGTTCAAATAGTGGCACAAAAGGCATCTTGATGTGATCATAAAAAAATTAAACTGCATACACGATATGAACTTTCTTCGCTAATCTTGCAAGGTAACCTGCAAATTTTGAAAGCTTAGTTCATCCTTTGCATGTTCGTTGGTAGTTTTCTACCCTCTTAACAACATATTTCGGAATATTTCGATTACCATAAAGCGTTCCGTGTCTTGTATATTCACGTTTCATTATAAGTACTTATTCACCTTACTACCCATGTACCTATTAATTTCTTGACTGAAACGCTTCAATAGCGATTTCAAGGAATGTATAATGGAGCGCAAAAATAATCGAAATTTTTAAGAATTTTGCTGCTAATGGTATGTAAAATAATTTACAACAATAGGCAGACATTTCTTTCGTCTATTCAAAAGAATCCAAGCTTATCACGGCCTTAAATTAATAAGCATTCAAGTCGAGCCAAGTAAAAATGAATAAAGCTCGTAATACGGAACAATAGCGTAATAAGGATGGTGCATTTTGTCTCTGAGAGCTCGCTTGCAAAACAACAATAATTCTTCTTTCCGTGAAAAGATTTTCAGCGTTATTCCACTTGAAATTATTATTTTTTCTTGTCGTCGTCTTACCATTGTCTCGGTCGGGAGGTACCTAAGTAATGAAGGAAATTTGGGGTTCTCTGGGAGGGACGCTAAGATTTGCGTGGCCGACCGCTGTCTAATGCGGAATAATGAAACAGCTTTGAATATCCTCTTCTGCTCAGCGGTTTGGATTTATTACATTCGCTCAAACAGAATTAGGCAGTCACCATCACCAGTTCCTATAACTATAATATATTATGTAAAATGTGAGATGCAAATATAGCTGTTCTACAGTTTTTTCCTAGAGAACTTTTTTGTAGATCTTGTTTTTTCATCGCTCCTAAAAGTTTTCGTTGGTAACTAGGCATCGTTCTTGATACAGTAGACTTCGAGACAAGTACCGCTTCAGCGGCGTATCTATTTCACAAAAGCAATTAAGGATTCCCAGTCAAGAAAATCCAACACTGATAAAAATCCAATTAACTGCTGGCTCTTGAAGAAACTAAAATAGATTTATTTAATTAAACCGGGTATAGAAAACCTTGACGAAAAGTAGTTACTCATCTTCATCATCATTATCATTACTTATGGTCAGCGAAGCGATATAACTTCTCAAAGATTTCTTACATGATTTTCGCTCGTAAACAAGAATTTGAAACAGGCTAAGAGCAACGCTTTTTATTTTTGTTTTCTGGATGTCTTTTATGTTAATGTTAGTGAGGAGCCAACCCGATTTCTATTATCCTGTAAGTATTAAGAATATGTGTTATCTAGTACCCATAACAACAAGTTTTATTCACCGACTTTGTGGCTAGATGATGCTGTGTGGATTGTCCATTATTTTTATTTATTTATGTATTATCATTAGGAAAATAATCTGAACTGACCACTTGAAAAAGAAAACCTAATCTGTATAAGGAATCTGAATAAACTTGAAAAGCTCCGCAACTTCATCAATCACATCTGAAATTGGATCGGCGACCCACGGCAATAATCTTCCGTCCACTCACAAGGCGAAACTCAAACATTACTTTTGTAGTTTCCTATTTACATGCCCCCAAAGCGGGTTACTTCGTAAACTCCAATATTTCTTGGCTCATACTAGAACCGTTCATAGAAAAGGCGAGACTGCTTGCAGAAACATAAGACATGTAAGAAGTTTTGTAAAATCTTTTTTATTCTAGTTTAGATAGCTCGTCTCTTAAAATCTGTTAAACAAAATTTAAGGGTCTAGAATCTAGAATAATCAGAGTTTAACTATAAATTTAAAGCTTAAGGAAAATCGAGTCTAAAGATCCGGCCCTGAATTCAGTGAGAACTAAACTTCTCACTGAATTCAGTTGAAAAAAAAACTCAAATCGTTATGCTTCGTCCAAGGTTAGTAACTTATTATCATAAGATGTGTAGGTATTTATACATTTGCCAGAAACTTCCTTACCTCCACCTCTCAGTAGATTTGCAAGTCAAGTATTTATACTGTATTCACTGTGTCCCGCTTTTCGGCAGTCCGCCATCTAGCATTTTTAATCTTGTTCTGCGGATCTCGGCACACGTGGTCCCTTCGTCCCTATGTTTACCTTCCGAAATAGTTTAACGGTAACAATTTGCATCTGCTTATGCGAGGAGCGTCCCCGGTAGTTAGCTATCAGTCTTTTTCGATTGCAAATTTTCGGAGGTCTGTTTTTTCGGGCCTTTGTTTGGCGTTGAGTGAAGTATGTTGTGTCCGTTGTGGTCGAATGTATTATGTAGAAAGTTGTATTGCTCATTATTATTTTTGTGTTGGACAGTAGAGTAACCCCAAATCCGGCTTTTAACGAATCTATTTGATTAATAACGAAGATTTCCAGCTCTACAGTTCGATGTTTAGGTACTTTGAAAATACTCAATGTCAAAGTCAAAGTCAAAAACTCTTTATTTCCATAATAACAATAAATGTACACTTAGAAAAGGTCATATTCTTAATAATTAAACACTGACACGGAAATAAAGTGATATTTATGATTTCAGTCCCTTTGGTTTCTTTGGTTTTTAGTAAAGAAGCGACGAAGAACCCTTTAGCCTGTTAGTTAATTGTTATTTTTCGAGTTGGAGCAAATCCCGTCCCAAGTTTTTTTATCCTCTAGATAATCTGATATTATATAGTAGGCCTTTAACACAAGAAGGTTGTGCTGATGGTACTAACCATTAGTTAAGTAAAGATATATTAGTTTAGTAATTATAAGTTACAGGTAGAATTAAATTCGTTTTTTTCATCGTTCAAGAAACATAAACTAACCCAATACACACGAGTGTTCCGCGAAGATATGGGCAGGTTAGAAACTTGGCCCTAATCGATATTCTTATAATGATTGCCGGAGGAACTCGCATACGAAATAAGGGCGCTTGAGGTGTCCGGGGGTGGAGGGGGAGATATGAGACGATTTAGATTTTTTCCCTCTTCTATTCTTTCGTTTTTTTGGGGGAGCCCCCTCAGAAAGGGTGAGGAATTTAAGACGGCACCGCGATCGATTTTTTGCGTATGCATTGGTATTCTCGTAATGTCTTACTTTGAGATTAGAGTTATGCCTCTTTTCGTGTTCATCTTTTGTATTTTTTGGTGCGAAATGTTGTTTTTCAGTGTTTTGTGTTTTTGTTTTGAGTTTGTTACTATTAACAGTTTACAAGTTGAAGGTTAATAGTTAATTGGTGCATACTAGTAAATTATAAACAGAATACTTTTTAAAATTATGCTTAATCCTATACGTTGTACGATATTTTGTACTATTAATTAAATACGTAAATTTATATCTACATTATTATTACCTAAACAAGACATAGATGACACATAAATAACAAATAAATGTCTTAAACTATTCAAATGAAAATGAATTGAGTAACCGAATCGAAAATAAACACTCAGCTAGCCCAATAACAAAGAAAAAACGTTCTTTGTTCCTCAACAAATTCCGAAATGCTAATAAACCGTCTCATTCCAAATTACGCCAAATCACAAAAGAAACAACTCAAGTCTTAACCGGGGAAAAATATTTCTTCATTAATAGATCACCGGGCATCAACAAAAGGCAAAGCTAAAGGGGCTAAAAGCCTTCCTGCCCACAAAAAAGTCTCAATTAAAATCCTGACGGAAGCTTTTAGAAGGTATTCTTGAAATTGTTTCCAACGCCCCCTCATTAACACCGAAAGTGTTAAAAAGTAAACTTTTTAATCTTTATTACTCGACTAAACGGGTTAAATTATTATAGAACAAGAAGTATCTCATTTTTTACTTTAACCCTTCCTGTCTTATTTATTAGCGGAGTTTGAGCGTCTACGTTTTAATTGAGTGAAGTCATAATTGCGGGGTGTTGTGATACCATTCCTTTAAATTTTGTGGGCTTTGAAATCAGACAGTGTTTAGTTTACTTTTTAACTAAATTCCTAAACGAGAATAGGATATTCAGGCTGACTCTCGATTTCTCTGTCTCGATGGGTCTGTTTTGACAAATCTGTCTAGTAATTCATTAAAAACTATAGAAAAACCCGACTCAGTCCACGTCTTTCACCTGTTTTCAAAAAACGACAAGGCAAATGCCTACAAAATGCCATATACGACTGACATTTTAATACGTCATTTTTCAAAATTGCTTCAACTTCTTCTTTCTTTCTTTCGATTCTTCCATCATCCGAACCATTTTGATCTAATTCTCTATACAATAGCAAAGAATCATCAAAATCGCTATTGACGGAGTAACCGACGAACATACATAAAGCCGAACATAAACCCTCCTTTTTTCACTCTGTTAAAAAACGAAGTACCTACCTATGTGCTAATAATGACATAAACTACCGCAAACAATGCAGAACATCCAAACGGAAGGCACTAACTACTAATCCGTATCACGGCTTCGAATGTTCACCAAAATACCCAAACAACGTCACCTCATAAAGAAGTCGGTACAGCCCATACACTAGCTAGACAACAAAAAGATACCAGAATGCCAGGGACTCCAAATAACTAACCGTCCGAAATAGCAGTTGGACAGCACACGCGACCAAAAACTTGCGTGACAACACTGCTTCATTATGTGCACCTATATTAATTACTTCTGTAAGTAGATTTGATTTTGGTCCCCTGAATTTACGAACCCTTTCATTGGAGCTTCGGTTATTGCAATTTTGAATTTGGTCATCTTCAGATATTCTTATGTTTCTTTTGTTGGTCTGTTTGCTGTCTAAAGCCTGTATTACGAAAGCTTGCTCAGTTATCGATCTCTGCTTGGGTAACGCTTTTCTATGGCATAAAAGTCACTCAAGCATAGACCTCTAGCATAGACTGACTGCGCGATCTATGAAGCTTTCATAATATGGGCCTAAGTCTATGTTCAGATGGCAAAATATAGATGCGAATTTTAAATGGCGCGTCCTGAGATCCCGTTATTTACCTAACAACCATTCACATGCGCGCGCGTCAACATGCGTTAACGCAGCGCTCAGAGAAAAAGTCTCTAGATACAGGCGATCGCGCGTTGACGCGCGCTTTGATGTCAATGTAACGTACATTTGCTGTTCAGTTGAACACGCGCTCTCATCGCAATTTCATGTAGGTACTTTTTACCTGACGAGTAGTGACGAGTGCTCGCTATGCGCGGTAGCGATTGTCATCTGAACACTCTTTAAATTTGATCATGCTTTGACGCGCGTTAACGCGCGTTACATGTAAACTTAGCCTAAATGCAACGAATTGATTGCATCAAAACAAGATTTCTAGAAAAAAGTTGTATTGTACAAATAGCAGAAACATTTGCACAGTATTAATTACTTTCTCGGTGGACCAACCACAAAATAACGTGCCAGATAAGTCGCCTGCGATTTATTGCGTGCATTTCTTTTGTCAGCTTTGAAATTGTACTCGCATAAGTTAACCGAGATTAAAGTAATCGAACTTATAAATTTTGTCGCCTCACCTTTATAAGGCGATGGCGGTGTCGACGCGAACTTTGTTCAAATTAATGGGGCACATTATCAGATCGAGCCGTGTACATGGCGTTTATGCTGAGATAATTTTGTTTGGTGTTTTTAAGGGATGTCTCAGGATGTAAGCAGACGTAGGCGCTTAACATGCTCTAATTTATACTGCAAAAAGATAAGTTTTGATGTAATTTATAAAAGCATTCAACTACTTTTCGAATTTGAGTAATTCGTATTTTCATGAGTCGAAAAAAATGGCGCTTCAGCGGGTTAATAAAATTTACTTGTGTTCAAAGAAAGGACCTTTGTTACCTCTTTACGGAAGGTTGAAAGACTCATTCATTTCAAATTAGAATGATTTGAATTTCGAGGAGTTTATAAATTTAATTATAGAATTAGTGTTTATAACAAGGAGCTTTGTAACCTCCTTACAGAAGGTGTAAAGTCCCGTTCTTTTCGAATTCTTACGATTAAAATTTCGAAGACAATGCAAAACAAAAAAATTAAAATGAATCATCGACAAATCCGTTACTTAGTCCCTTATCCAACATTCAACGCTCAAAAACGCTTCAAAACACTAATTAAGAAACTAAACAGCCACCAATAGCCATGAAATTCCTTATAGGAGCGGTAAACCAATTTCGAGGCACTTTAGTTAGAAGCGCGCGCAGTGGTAGCTAACTAATTTAATTGTCAAATAAAGACCTGGTAAGGCTAAACTATTAATTTCTGGTTGACTCTACTGTCGGAAAAATTTAGAGTACTTGCCCCAAAGATAACGATAGTTCATCGGTCAGCAACGCGCTTAACTTCTTCCACATAAAAAAAAAAATTATGTTCTGTTATCGTACTCTGTTGATGAAGTAATCTTCAGTTGCTCAATGTTATCTTACCTGAGTATGAAATCAACAATCTATCAATCTATCTGTCCACTCTTGATAAGTCTTCCTGATATAATTATTTTTATTTTATTATGTAAACACTATTGTTTTCTTGTCTTTTTTTGTCCTATTATTGTAGGTTCTGTTCTTAAAGTACTTCTATTATTTTTAATACTTCATCAATTACGCCACCGTCAGCTTCAATACGTACTGATCCTATCCATCCAGGTTGCCTGGAAGAGATCGCTGTCAGCGATAAGGCCGCCGATTGTGCCACATTAGATATAATTAGTATTAAGTTCTTGTTTTATAAGTGTATTGATGGTGCAATAAAGTTATAATCTTTCTATCTATCTAAATCAAAGCCCAATAAATATTGTTTTTAAAATTGACCAATACAAACTAAACAGGTACGACGTTCGTGTAGCTAACATTATATTAGCCTGAACTAGCTAACATTGTTGACGGTACTTAAAATATTTAGTTAGTATGTGTTAAAATATATATAGTGAAAAGCTTGTAATAAGCTGTTAAGAAGCCGTGACTTGTCTATGAAATTGAGAAATGACTTATAATGCTAAAGATGAACCAACACCTGAGTTTGTCTATCTTCTACGAAAGAGTGAAAAGAATAAAAAATACATAATTATTATTTCCTATATAATAAGCATATAGCATATAACATGTATTATCTATGAGTTTAGGTTGTAAGTCATACATAAGAAATTAACATTATTGATTTCTTAATACATAAATTATTTTTTTATGTACCTAAATAACGCTTCATTTTTTATTTTTGTTAAAGGAGAAGTGATGACCAAGGTATTAAAATTAGTCAAAAAGAAAACCAGAACATATAATTAATGGATCTTAAAAAGCATTACAAATCGTCACCCCATAAAATCCAATGTCGACATTCAAAATGAATAATTAGTCCGGTTATCTTCGAAACAAGGGACTTTGGCTTAATTATTACACCATTATAAAGTGCAGGCAAAACGACCCTTGCTGGTACTGCAGAGAGATATGAAGGAAAGTTTCACTTCATCTTCCAAACAGAGGAAGTTTTGAGTCAATTCGTTGAACCAGAACAAAGTTTATACTATTAAAAATACAAACTGCAATAATACAGTAGGACAAGGGTGTTACGTCACATCAAATACACTAAATAAAATAGAAGAAAACGTATAAAATATGAACGAGTTCATTGTAACAAAAAAGTGTTGGTTGGAAAATTTCAAGAGACATTCTTAGGGATAGTTATTTTGTCCCTAAATGTCATAGATGAGCCTGTAGGAAGGTATTGTGGGGTCAGAGTAAAGAAAAACACAATCAACTGTTTCTTGATAGTGTTTTTCTTTATCCCACAGTAAAAGATCAACCTAAATTCTACGAAATAAAGCTCAATTCGCTGTTCTTAAACTCATGGAGTGGCACAGGGACAAGTCAAGAGGGCAAGACAAAAAAAACGACACAGGATTAATTAATTTTCACCAACATCGTTCGGTCTGTAAAATGCTTAATTTCCATTTATAAGGAACTGTTTTTGTTTCGAGTGACTTAAACTTTCCCGGGGCAAGACGCGATAAATGCAAATGCCCTGTCACGGTTTCATTTGAATTAATTAACAGTTCTAATGAATGCAAACTTTTTATTCCGTCCGTTTTTCCGTAACAATGTTTGCGGTAAATAAAACTTGTCAAGGAAATGGAGGTTTTTTTGTCCATCTGTCGGTTTTTCTTTTTAATTCGCAGAGTTCGAGCGGGATTGTTGGGATTTATTCGTGTAATTAGTGAAGTTTGTTCCGTTTCAATTATTTTTATTTTGTTTTTGCGTTTGTTTGTTACAATTTGGGGGAATTGAATTTGGAGGTGAGTTTGATTACATGAAAATTAGCGGTGTTCCGGTGAAGTTTTAAAGCACGTTTTTTGTTAGTTTAATTTACTGAGGGCTTTGTAAATTCTGTGAAATACATAGAACTTAGTCATCAATGTAATCAAATAACTTGACTGTTTTGAAAAAACCTGAAACTGAAAACTTTTTTTATGTTTTGTGGGACAAATACTAATCCCTCGTAATAACATGTTATGGGACTACCTCGGAGTCATTCTCTATACAGTAAATAATTTTCTAAATGGATCCATAATTGACAAAGATATCGACGGACATATACATTAAAAAAACATACATACAGCTGAACATAGAACCTCCTTCTTATTTCGAAGTCGGTTAATAAGATAAGCACATTGGAATAAAAGTTTTATGTCACCGACGTATTCTCAAATTAAAAAAACATAAGAAACCTACTCACAAAAGAAAAAAACCGCCTCTATTAACATAAAAGCCCAAATAAACATTCCTACATTACGTAAGCTTGCACTAATCAATTTAGACGCACTAATGAGGACAATATAAATCGATGTTCTTAATCCCTGGAAGGCTGGAGTAATAAATAAAGGCATAAGAACACGCGCCATATTTCTCGATTAAGTGCGAAAGTGAGGCGGTCGTGCTACACTGCCACTATAGTGGCGTCAGAGTGCGAGCGGACAGCGATTTTCAAACATTACTTCAAATAAATGAATATAGCTGGCTGGACCTTTCACACAACATAATTCATCTAGTCCTAGCCCCAAGGCAAAGCTTGTGTTATGGGTACTAGACAACTACTTTAGACTTCAATTGTAGCGGTTTAATGTTGAGAACATTTACGTGTACTCCTAAAATGGTTGGGTCAGTGTGCAGGCGAGAAGCAATTTTTGGTTGAGATAAAAGTAAGGGCGTATAGACTACGCCTCAGAACCGCAATAGTGTTGGGAATTTTGTACCAAATAACGTGTCATAACTTTTAAACATCCCAATAACCCTAGATTTTTTTACAATTGTGTGTGTTCACAATCGTCGTTTCTTTTGTTTGATTTGACAGCCAACATCACATCATCATCATCATCTATATTAGTCCACTGCTGGATGTAGGTCTTCTCTAATGAGCGCCATAATGCCCTGTCTTCAGCTTGGCGCATCCAAAATCTGTCTGCAGTCTTTCGCAGGTCGTAGTCCCACCTGGCTGGAGGGTGTCGTTTGCCGAGTCGCGGTCTCCACTCGAGAACACTTTTACCCCAGCGGTTGTCGGTTCTTCGCGAGATATGGTCGGCCCACTGCCTCTTCAGCTTGCAAATTCTTTGCAACATCACTTATTACACATTATATTTGTCTGGAAACCACATATTGTGCTATGAATAAAGGTATTAGGTTGAAGTTAGATCCAAGGCACTGCTGTGAGCGACATCCATAATCCATATAGTGTTTAAATTTCTTGTGTGTATATTAGAGTAGGTATTGTTAAAAACAAATGCATTTTATTTTGTATTTATTTTAAACCGCTATTTTCATGGCCATACCCTTAGGCCATGCGCAAGCGCATATAGGCGGTAGGCCCACGTCATTACCCGCGCAGGATTGGTCACGCAAATCAGATCCACGCCGTCCACGCAATTATAATCAAGTACAGACTCGTAATTCTAAAGTAATCAAAGGTTTGTACTGTACATCTGTTGCTGAAGCGGCTGCGACAGTGATCGTGTTGAATGGAAATAAGTTCAGCTTATGGCGATAACATTAGCACTTCAACTTAGTCAGATCCTTCTAAGCTCATCGTTTCGTAATTTTTTTATGGTGCCTTTCCACTAGAGAGCGTAATGTAGCTAAGCGGTAAAATGTCTGAAACCAAGTAGGGACGCTTAGTTATGACCTTCGAGTGATTTTATTTGTTAGCTTCATTGCACATTTCTAGTTAATATAAATGCAGCCTAAGCTCAGGTAGGGTTAGATTGCGTTTACTCTTAGGTCCGTATTATGAAAGCTTGCTCAGTCATCGATCTATGCTTGAGTACAGCTTTTTTATGGCACAAACGTCACTCAAGCACAGGTCTGTGACCGAGCAAGACTTTTTCATCATAATTATTTACTATTCACAGACATGAATAAACATCTGATCTTACAATACAGTCATTAAATAATCTGACTGTATCCTAAACAAGTTCGCATCAAACATATTTATATTGGATCAAGTATTTCTTCAGCTTCTGAATCTTTTTCTAAACAAAATATTGTTTAGGATACTGTCAATTAATCCTAAAAATATTGCATTGTTGACGCTCGATCTCCATAATCTTCAGTAAGCTTCTTACCATAAATAATACGTACTAGTTAGAATAGAGCATGCGTGGGCGCAGCTACAGATCGACAGTCCTATCCTGATTGTAAATCAGTGCCTAGACTATTTGGATGGGGTTATGAAGTAGGCCCTGTTATGGTTATTTGTTTGTATGGGAGATTGTTGCTGGCAGTAATATTTTAGTAACTTTCTTATTTTAGATTTTGTACTCAGAAGGGTTTTATGTTGTGTTCCACGTTCGCCTCGCAGAGTTTTGCCCCGCATTATTTCAATGCATAATAAAAAATATATCTAGGTTATGTATTGTATTATGTATATCAGTCATCTAGTTTCCATAACATAAGCTCTGCTTAGCTTGGGGCTAGATGATGCTGTGTAAATTGTCCAGCATTATTTATTTGGTTTTATTATATTTCTCCGGTCACCGTTGTTATGAGCGGTCTCTTGCCACTATTAAGTACTCTACTTCTTCCTCTTTCTTAGATTTAAATATTCGTTTGAGTGTACTGCTCATCAAAGTTATATCCATACATTGATTAATCTGGTCAAATAACCATAATCTTGGTATTTTGCGTCCAACTCCATTCAACAAACAGGGATGATTCTAGCATTTTCTTCTTGGCAGACCTTGACGTCGCCGTTCCCGTGCTTCTAGATAGATAGATAGAACTTTTATTTATTTTTTTATTGTACCACACAAACACAAAATATAATACAGAAGAAAATGCTGAGAAACAAGGAAGTACAAAGGGCGGCTTTATCGCTTTGAGCTAGCTACTTCTCTAGCTATTTCTTCTGTTTGCTATGGAGTAGTGATGTCTCATACCTTTACCTACAACGAATTGTCATACAGATCTACTTTCTGCACTAAATAGAATACAATGCAGAGATCCTATACAACAGTGCTATGTCACACGTCGACCACGCCTGTTGCGTGTAAACCGCTTGCCTCGGGGCCCCACTCGGTACGAGTAGGGTTGTCAAGTGTTTGTTGAACTTGGCAAGAGTCAATACAAAATGGAGTACCTAGATTCTGGACCTGTTTATTTTTATCCTTACAAAACATTTGAAAAAATTTTGATGGTATATATTTGTATGTTGGTGCTTTAGTTCTACCGTAAGTAAAATTATTAATAAGTTGGATATATTACGCATATTGATATTTAGCGTGGCATAATTAAAATTTTATCGTATATTTTTTATTACTTACTTAGTTATGACATCAAAATTTCTACATTAATTAGATTTTTTTGTGATTAATGAGCTCTTTCCATACTTACTACTATTATAAGTTTAAAAGTAACTCTGTCTGTCTATTACCCTTTCACGTTAAAACGGCTAAACGGATCTCAGTGAAATTTGTCAGGGAGGTAGATGATATCCCAGAGACGAAAATAAGCTACTTTTTATCCTGTAAAAAAGCATGCGAAGCCGCGGGCAGCAGCTAGTGTTTAATAATTGTAGTTTAGGTACATGGACTGTAATCCTAGCTTTATTCTGTCGTTGTAGTGACTTCAATATATAAAATTACTAGCTGCTGCCCACGGCTTTGCACGTACTTTCACTACTACTACACTACACTACACTACTTTCAAGTAGCCTATATCCGTCCCCGGGATACCATTTACCTCCCTGCCAAATTTCGTTGAGATCTGTTCAGCCGTTTAGGCGTGAAAACGTAACAGACAGACAATGTTACTTTCGAATTTATAATATTAGTTTGGATAACTGTTCATTATAAATATGTTGTTGTGACTTTTTTACCTTCTATGAGTAGAACAAAAATAAATCTTAGATTATTACTACAAATCAAACGTGTTGGCAATAACAAAATCAACAGACTCTGCAGCCAACCCTACCCTCCTTGACGGATGTTTCGACACAGCTTGTCTCTGCAGAATAAACACCTCTGATTCATACACTAGAGAACAATGTTTTAGCTAATGGCTTTCTACAATGTCTAACAATTGCTGTACTTAGATTGGACGGATCTAGTTTCAATTTATTTGCAAGTATAAGCTTTGGAGAACACATTAAGGAGAGCAATTGGTATACTTGTTACGATTGCTCAAAGACTCAAATTATTTTGTAGTTAAGTAATTTGTCAAAATTAAATAAAAAAGTTGTAATTTATCTATCTGCATGACGCTGACGTCGGATATTTATGACACTAACAAAAACTTATAAAATAATTTGAAAGGAAGTAAACACTAAAATTATATCTAATGGAGCACAATCGGCGGCCCTCGCTAAAAGTGATCTCTTCTAGGCAACATCAATACCTTTAGTATTATATTAATTATCCATAACACAAGCTCTACTTCATGTGTTTGTCTGTACCTACTGTTTGTTTTCTAGTACTAAGTAGTCTCTTTTTATTTTATTGTCACGAAGTTTGTTTATGTGTGTAGTGTGTAATAAATAATTTTCTTTCTTTCTTTCTTTCTGTTAATTAGCTTAGTGTCTAGCTAGATGAAGCTGTGCGAAGTATCCAAAATTATTTATTGACTTTTTGTTTTATTGTGACTTTGTTAGCAAACAAAATTACAATGAAATAATAGAAACAAATTAGAAATATTATTTACAATTGAAACCATTGAGCTTACTGCTGACTGTGTATTTACTTATTAACTTACCATTTTCAAAACCGCATAATAGTTAGATATAAACGGTGAAAACTGATCTTTATTCACTTTTTCACGATTATATTCGAATGTCGGAGGACCGGTCAAGTTGTTGCTGATAATGCCTATCGAATCTTGCAAAATTAAGATGACCTTCCTAAGCACAACAAATACATTGAAACAAGCACTGCTAAAATATAATAAAAAGCTATATAATAGTTATCTCGCCACTTTACGCCAACGCACAGATAAGAGCAGGGTAATAGAGAAATTACTCGTACAATATACATTAACACTTTACCTGGATGGACGACTGAATTTGTAAAGGAAACAGGCAACCAGCGCCTACTTTTATGCTTAAGGGCTGTCCACACCGAGTCATCAGAAACAAGCCTATGCAAGTCAAAAACCCTGCTATGGCTCGGCCAATATGTGATTACGCTATTAGAATTTTTGGAAATGCTGAATTCTTAGTATTTTTCATAGACGCAAATAATAAAGAGGTCGTTCACCTATTAGAGTCCACAGAGTGCCCGCTGACAAGACGACAAAACACTAACAGCACTGCCTACAATATTCATACACAGGAATGTAATATACTCGTACTAACCCGCCGCCGGGCGGTATCGCCGGGTTCGGTATGTTGTGTAGAGTCCATTATGGTCAATTCGCTTTTACAATTTGATACCTTCAAGTACAGATTTTATAATAATATATACCTTCAAGCATATTAAAAGATATATTTTAAAAATATATTTTTATCAAAAGCGCATTAACGTATTTCGAAATATTAAAGCTATTCATGCCTGAACTGTCATGATTCTGACGTGGTCCATATTACCCGTAAAAGTCAAGGGCCTGATTACAAAGTGAATGTGCCCTGAAGGTGTTTGTAAATTGATATAGGCTGTCTCCACGTGCGAACATGTTCGAGGTGTTGATTGTAATTTGTAGTGCGCGAGCGCGTCTGGGGTATTCTAGATCCTTCTTCGTTTTGTTGGTGACTACGTGTTGGAATGGTGTCTTTAGGGCTATATGGTGAGATTGCTTTGGTTAGCGAGATATCTTTTGAAGAAGGTATAGATACAGTTTCATAAAGGTACGTGTGAATATAACAAATTGAGCGTTACAATTATTGGCACGTAATGTTTTGCTGTTGGAAGAAAACCTCGAATGTAATGTCCTTGATGTTGCAGGCGTCCTTAGGCTACGGTATCCACTTTCCATCAGGCGGACCGCATGCTTGTTTGCCAGCTTGGTGGCATAAAAAAAATGTCACGATATTTCTTTAAAGGGTTATAAGTGAACGTCATTGCAAGTGAGTATACATACGTGACGTGACCACTTTCGGGAAAAAAAACAGAAATAGTTTTTTAAAATAAATAAACTAACTAATTGTGCTTCATAAGTTAGTTAGTAGACTAATGAACAATAGGTACCTACTGAAAATACCGAGTACCATCTAGATCGCAAGAAAAGATAACTTTAAACACATAAATTTGACACAGAATAAGCCCTCAAGAAATCCTCTGCAGTGGACGATCTCGTAATTTATACTGCACAGGATTACTCCACCGAGGGTCGAGTTTATGGCGAGCAAAGCCACAAATTATTGCTCGAGCTTAATTATTGATTATAATCTGACTACTCTTATAAAATCATATTGAATAATTTCACACTTTTTTATTCATACGTCAAAATAGAAGAAAGTTAATTAGCACAAGAAAAAAATACAGGAAACCATAAGCATAACTTATGTTTTGGAGACCGTGAGATACTAAAAATCCTTCACAGCCTATATTGGTCCACTGCTGGACCTAGGCCTCTCCTGATAAGCGCCTTGTTGGCTTTTATCTTACGGGGGTAATACCTATAATCCCTACGCTGGGCAGTTCGGTTGTAGAATTGTTCTGCAGGGGGCGCTGCTGGCCGCCCCCGGTGGGTATCCCTTAGTCGCCTCTTACGACACTCGCGGGAAGAGTTGGGGTGGTGCAAATTCTAAGCCGGCACAACGCAGCATGAATATGAACATAATCGATGGCAATATTGGCAATAACCTGCAAAAGGCTGCAGGCAGATGATTGGGTTGCGGCAAGCTGAAGACAGGGCGCTATGGCGCTCACTAGGCTAGCAGTAGGCTAAGATAGGTGATGATGATTATTATTATTTATTTATTCATCAAATGTACTCTATTTTTACAGGCGCAGGTACCCAATGCCAAAGATTACTTCTAGAGTATTCTTTAACATTTAAACATGATGATGATGATAATGATGATTGGCAATAACTAGAGGCCCGAGTCTGGCTAACGATAGTATCGAGACGTGATCGTGACGTCTAATTTTTGTATTGGATTTATGTTGTTATTTATGTTGTGCTGACAGGAGTACCAATACCATAGGATTAACGATCACGTCACGATCACGTCTCTAAACCTACTATCCTCAACCGGAGAGAAAACTCAAAAAATTTAAAAGTTACAAAAATCTGTCTAGGTATATTACGTATATTGTGACTTAGAACTGGCTAAGAAACTTTGGTACACTATAAGGTAGAAACAGACTAACCTGTTAACATGCAAACGATGCGTGCAAACACCGGCTCCTACGTCAGTTTGTTTTTCTCCTACAATTCTGACAACTCAATCCAAATGCCTTTACAAATGAAGTTACAAATCAAATGAGCAAACAGCCAGTGGCTAGCCTTAAGAACAAATCACATAGGGATAGTTCAAGAGGTGATGATGAGTTCTTTAGAAGATAAAATTATTTTACTAGAAATGTCGCACACTGCACCCAATAGTATGTTATAAATCGAGGACAAAGTAACAATAAACTAGATATTTATAGATTTTTTTTACTGTAAGTTATGGCTGGGCAGTTTATTTTCTCATGTAAACATAATTAAGTCAAAGGAACAAGTCAAACGAATCATAAGCAAATTGATAGATGTTTATAAGTAAGACGGTTGATATTATAAGATGATGCTTATATATTGGTAGTCTAGGATCGGTACAACATAAACGAATCTAAAAGAAATGCTAAGCCAGTGAGGACTGTTCATCTGAATTTTATACAGCTCTAAAAAAAGATTTGCTACTGCAGATATTCCAAATACAAGGGACTCCTGGTCTACAAAGAACAAATCACTTCCATAAATCACTGTGTAAACTCCGTACTTTACCTTTTTTGATGTATTTTACGCTTCGGATGGCTAAAGCATATTCGCTGTCCGTTTAGACTTAACTAGTCTCTACAATGTCTGGAATTAGCTTTTTCTATGTCTTTTTATTTAACCAGTTACATCAGTTAGACAAATATTATGAATTTTGGGAGTGAACAACGAACTTTCGTACAATGGTATTTAAATTAATATTGTAAATTAGTGTTATTTTATCTGAGGAAGAACGTAAAGAAAAGAAAAGAAGAAAGGAAAGATGGTTGGATGGATATGTTAAAAAGAAGACATAGTTAATAAAAGGTATGAGTGAGTATAGAGATGATGGCTAATAGAAAGTAGAAGAAAAAGACATCTGCTGACCACCTAAAGAAAGTTAAGAAGTTTAGTTTTGACTGAGCTTTGGGTAAAATGTTAACGCATTCATACAGTTGGTAAACACCAATCATATGACCAACAAGCTTAAAATCAAGTGCTTTAAAGCTGGTCATTTTAGTGGTATTTTATTATCAGAAATGGTAATTTCCATTATAACCATTGTGTATTCTATCAAGCCATCCAAAAGAAGGCTTTCCTCCCACAATCCATTGGGAACAAAAAAGGCCGAAAGATGACGGGTGCCCGCTAAGTTAATTTTCCATTTAAGTGTCAAATAACATAGTTTTGTGGGTGCAGCGCTTACGTCATATCCTGTGTCATCTTTGAACGAGATCGTTGATCCAAATTCATATATCGTATATGTGTAGGTTATATTTATCTTTGTATGCATGTAGGTACAATCCCTTTTATTCTGTGGGTGACTGCTTGCTTTCTTTATCTCTATCGAAATTGTCTGATATCGTTTTCACAATGATAACGTAATCGATACCTTACAACCCAAACCTACCATTCATAATTTTAATAAGCTTAGATATGCCTTTGAAATTGCATATCTAAGCTTAAGAATTGAAAGTTGTATAAGTCTACAAAGTAGCAGGCATTTACTATTGTTTATTATTTAGGTATTGCCACAGATTTTATAATACTATATATTACGAAACGGATGCTTGCTTCTGCCTCAAAAAGTTTCAAAGAAATTTCTGTCATAATTATTAGGTTGGTAGTCTCATAACCGTATTTTGACTGTTTTTATTTCGATGATCATGCATGAACAAGATCGGATTATCTTGGCCCACCTTAGTGATTCAATACGGAATTCTTTATTGCAAACACCGATGATTAATTGAAGGCTTAAGTCGTTATTGTCGCGTTTTCTGCTCTTGCGCATAAATGATTCACTGGGTGAAATTGGGCTGCAGGTCAATTCGATACAGATAATGGATAAAATTTGCAAATTATCGATAAAAGTTTAAACAGTGACCCCATCGTTAGGTACGAAGTACAGCTAGTATAGCTAGATTTAGATGTATTCGTAAAACTAAATCGACTAAACCGTGTCACACATACTATTTTCGGCGCTCATTTGTTCATTGTCTTTTGTTTTTTATACGCAATGAAAATGCAGCTAATGAGCGGTGAAAATAGTATGAGTGATACTATTTTCACCGCTCATCCGCACCGCTAGTGGCCACACGAATACATTTGAATCGTCCAGTTGTACTTCGTATCTAATGATGGGGTCATTGACTAAATTTTTATCAATAATTTGCAAATTTTATCGATTTGCCTTTTAACCCAAGATAACGTTGAAGTGCCTGTCTCGAAAGCTTTGAATAATTTTATCTTGTCGTTTCGTGGTCAGAAATTCAATAAAGGAAATACTCGTAAATCCAGTGATTAGCCAGATGTGCTAATTAACACGGAAACCCAAAATAACGCACAAACTTGAGCTTCATACATCTTTATCATATTTCTTACAAGAGTTATAGCCGCTATAAAGTATAGGGCTACCACATAATTCTATCGATAATAGTGGCACAACGCCCACATAAGAATTAATTAACACGTGAATGTATAAAAACAGGTTCTCGATGTCGATGTCAACAGTCGGGTAAAATGGAACGGAACTATAAAGGCAGCTTCGACATTTTTATGGTAGGTATACTGGATTAGACTTGAATGACTCATTCCATCTTGAGGATGGATAAGGTGTGGTTAGAATTGGAATGTTACTTTTGTATTGCACCCTTAATTAATCTTAATTCACAACATCATTTCATTCACATTCCATTCCATTCGTCCAATGGAGGTGGAATGGACACCCTACCTTGCCAAGGTGCGATCATGTCATTTTTTTAAGCAATTTGACTTATTATCAAAGCTTCCATAAACATGACATAAGCTCTACTAAGTGTAGAATCTCTGTTCAAGTACATTTTTAATATAGAACGTAACTCTGACCCCATTCTGATTGCAATCCCAAAATGTCTGCTTGAGTAAATAGGGTCTTGTTTATGGTCTGTTTTGAAATTCACACAAAAATTGAAATTCACACTCGACAGATTTTTCTACAGTTTTTTTATTCGTTTGTTAAAATAATTGATATTGATTTGACAGTTCAATATCGTTCTAAATAAGCAATTACTCAAGTAATGCTTGTTAACCGTTCAATAATACGTATAAACAGTTACTTGAAAGCGTGGACGGAGGAAATCTGAAGACTACTTTAATTAGTATTGATTTTGACATGAGCTCCCAAGCATTGTTTTAAAATTAGTCTTTACTCATAACTAGACATAAGGATCGCTCAAGCACATATGACTGAGCTACCTTTCATAATACGGTCCGTATTATAAAAGCTTGCTTAGAGCCGATTGTTCGTACGCTGATTAACTAATCAATGTCAAATATTATGTCAAATAGTTATTTTTCTTGCTGACTTGACGTTGACAAGAGATTTGATTGTTGATTAGTTCAATAAATAGATGATCAGCGTACGAACAACTTGGCTGTAAGTGTTCTTTATTTCTTTTTTGTTGGGTAAAAATTATGTAAGGTATGAAATATATGATAAGAACATTGGTCAATATTGGTGCACCTAAGTAAACAAGATGGGCTCTAAAGGCGCTCTGACACCACGCAAGATATAGGCTTGATTCAGAAAACACTGATGACGCTTATCTTTTTATCGACATTAACTCAAATTGTTTATTAGCCTCGCCCAACACTATCTCAAACGTATAACATTATTACCATTGTGGCATTGAAGCTACATTGAACTCTACAGATTTTTGGTTAGTCGATAAGGCCGCATCGGCTATTTTGTGACCGTTGTAAAAGTACTATTCCTCATGAATGGACCTCGGTCGCCGGTCATGCGTGTGGTGACGTATCTGTGTGTGTGTTGGTTTTTTGTGAATGGACAGCGATATCCGGTCCTTCTCCGTACCGTACAGGTTTGGTTATCAACTCTCGGACACTGTCTAAACACAAGATATAAAAATTGTGTTTTATTACGTTTTACAACAGCGATCCATGAATATCGATGAGACGGTATCGGATAAATAGACTTGGAGAAAAAGGTTCGGGGTATAAACGTAGGTGTCAATGCGTCGCCCGTTCCTACTCAAAAGCAATTTAAGGAGAGGGAGTTAAATTTTACATAACAAAAAAGTTTGAATTGTGAGTGGAGATTTGGGATATGTTAATTCGATTTAATTCTGGTTCTGATAACGTATTCGAGCGACGACGTGGCTCTGCAAAAAGCGAATAACCGAATGTTTGGAATTGTGTCGAGGCGCTTTTGCTGGTGTAAAGCGAATTAGCACAGTCGACATATCTTTAGGTAGGTAGGTACTTTCTTGAGGTTTCGTTCAAGTTTTTCTTTATTGCTCTGAATGGTTTAAATAACTAGTTAGGTATTTAGAGTGATAGTTTTCGTGCGTCAACTCATCCGATTTGACAGCTAAATATTATACTTAAAAATACTTTAAATCATTTATATCGATTGAAAGTATTTTTGTTATTTTTCTATTTATTTATTTATTTAACACACAAAACACATTACAATGTCAGCCAAAGAATGAAAATACAAGAAAATTGTTATAATCTACATTGTAGCGTAAACATACATACAGCTAGGTATGTATATGTATATATAAATACACTGGTGATAAAATTAAGTTTAAATTTAAAACCAATTCTACAGCCAGGCAACATCCACCTTTATTTGCAAGCAATACCCATGCCATTTAATGCATCCAACAAAACTTTTCTCGAAGTTCGCAGTTACATACGAATCCAAAAATTGCCAGTATAAATTAAATTCCAACACCATACAAAAACATGCAGACGGTAAATCGAAACAAAAAAGTGGCCACCCTCTACCAAACGAAGACAGAGTTAGAGAACAAAACAGGGTCTTGCCTTATCAAAATTTAAATTTGGAAAAAAGCGGGGGCCGCTTCTCATTTCAATAACCGTTATACGAGGCCTCCCCCCGCGTCCCCCGGTCCCAAACTATAGGTGATTGATAGCACCAAAGAAACAATGGACCGTCCAACTGCCCCAGCTCACTGCGAATCTCAAACACTTTTATTTTCATCGAATAACGAGACTCGATAATAAATATCGATATATCGACTTAGATTCGGGATTATCGACGCAGCTGTGGAGAATTTTAAAACACGCTGTTAAGGATTCATATGTCTGAGTATAAATCCGTTTGAAAAAAGATCGCACCATCTTTTTATGCGGCGACGAACATGGATTGTGATCTTCTTGATCGATACTGTGTTCTTGTATTGCTAATTGACTTCGTAAAAACTGTTCTACCACGGTTGTGGACTTAATGGACTCGAAAGATTATCGAAAGATAATAGATTTAGATTTAAGATGATTACAATCAAATAATAAAAACAAATTAAAACTAGTATTTACAATGAAACAATACCTTTTCAGATAACTTATTTTTTTAGGCTTCCAAAATAACCACTAAGACATAGTATATACATACACACACAATACAAATTTTATATGTAATGTACCTACTAAATTTATGAACAAATAAGAAATAAGGTGTTATTGATTTTCTCTTCGCCTCTATTTTTTGTGTACTAATGTAAGCAGTTAAAAGAAACCACTTGTGTATCACTTATGTGTCTATACATCTTTGTTTTGCCAATCTAAAAAATAAAATTATCAGGAAAAATTTTGTGTTAAAATTTTTATCGTCTTGATTGTCTTTGTATTAACATAATCAGTCGCTTTTTCGGTTGATCACTGGTATACTTTTACTGTAATAGTAGTGTTTGTAAGACCATCTGCGAAAAATTGCATTTGACCATTGCAGATTGCAAAACACCCATAAGATACACACATTCATTAAATCTACGCAACAAATCCCATACCTATTAGTCATTAACTTACAAATACTAGGTACTAGTACCTACAATTGTACAGAACCTAAAACGCCCATTTTCCTTCTCACTTGTCATTAACTATGGTGTAAAAAGTACAAGCAAAGCGGCTCAAGCATAAAATTTCGCGTCCTCTGTACGATCATTCGAGCACATCATTAGACAGTAAAAGCGTTTACAGCTGCTTATGTTCGATGGAAATAGAAGCGATATTAGTAGTTAGAGTAACGCCAAAATCTCTCTGACATACAGATAAATAAGGTTTTAAACGAAAAGGTCATGTACTCCTCGTACATGACCTTTTCGTTTAAAACATATTTCATTTAATGTAATGGAACAGTACTGAATGTCATTCATTCAGTACTGTTCCATTACATTAAATACACCAATAAGAACTGTACTTGATATTAAAATAAATAAAATATCTTATATCCTAATAAACAATAAACACAAAAGGCGGCAGTACTTTATGTTATTAAGCTTCTTATTAGAGGATAGTAATAATAGGAAGGAAAGAGTAATGTAGTATTTATTTATTCCACCGTAGGTACACATGTTACACTTGATGTAGTAGTGAGATAGCAGTGCTCTAAGTTTGCAGACTATTATGAATAAGGCAGTATATATGTAATTAATAGATATATAGAAGGGTGCTATTAACACAAAAAAATATATGGTATTTTATTTAATTCAGTCAATAGATTGTATCTAAAGAACACACAAATATTCGAAAGTTACTAAGCATTAATCTACAGTATGGCAAGATGAACCATGGTGAACGGATCTAGTACACTTGCGCGAGTTACACATGCGCGAAGGCCATTTCGCGAGAAGGCTTTGGAGGAATGAGGAAGGGTAGGGAAAAGTTAGTATTTTGAAAGAAAAGAACAACAAGTTTCATTTACTATACTGAAAACCGTAACTCGTTAGGTCTTCTAGTTCCGGAGCTAAGAGGAATTTAGTGTGTTGTAAAAAAGTGGGTGCGCGTTGTAGTCTTTGTATGCTACGCTGGTCCGTCATAGCATCGTAGCACGTGCTACGAATATCTACGTTAAAAGGTTCATCTTTACGGGGAAGGAAGAGGGAAGAGTAGGGTAAAGTGAGATATATGTATCAGAGAAAAGAGAGCATAATTCCATACACAACACTATGCGACTTCTATTTCAAGAAAAAAAAGTTTTGTGATATTTCGCGCGAGTGTCCGCTCCCGCAAATGTCCATCGCGCAAATATCCTGCTACCCCCGGAAATCTTAAGATATGAATAGAAATTTGAATCACCTGCTGCAGTTCTTTCAAAAAGTTTTCTAACTCCAAAAGCAGTGTGTCAGCTAATACTAACTTGTAACGTCCATTTGCGCGAAAGCATCTACGAGTTCGTAGTGATTGCGTACAATCAACTCATTGGTTCATTTCACATGCCAACTCATTACATTAGAGACCATTATTATTTAACACTTTCATGGTCCGCGACACACATGTCTATCTGGTGGTCCTGCAGGCGGGCAGTGAATTATTTAATTACATCCACATGTTGGTCGAGTCATGACGAGCCTTGACTCCATGCTAGCCGTGTCATGGCCTTGACTCTTTCAGGCTTGTACAGTGCAGTCTGTCAAATGAAATAAAACAAACGATATTTGTGAACAATAGTGGGCCAACTTGTTGCAAATGTTTCAAAGCTCTATCACAATGTTTTCCCTGTATTACCTTGTACCAAACCATCGACCAAGAACTCTTTATCCAGTATTTTTAATTATATAAGGTATTACCTCGTCTACTCTTCCATCAAGAAACCAGAGATACTTCATTAATATTAATAAATAGCGGCCCAAATACCCACTGGATATTTAATTACAATAATGACTTGATAATCCGTTGATAATCAACCGATTCGCATACAAAATCAAGATTTTCACTTATTTGAATCGCTTTGCATTGATGGGCATCCAAATGATTAGGGACATGGTTCGGATTAATTAGTTTTGTTAATAAGTATAACTAAAATGAACAATAATGTTGGTTTGTCTATGAATAATTTGATTGTAGGTGAATGTAGATAGAACTGCTGCACAGACATAGGCCTCTCCTAATGGACTCCATAGCGCTCTGTCTTCTCAACATACTTCAATTTAATCGCGCATCACTCAATGGCAAAAAAAAAACTTTGATACTATAATTAATTGTAATAGATATAGATAAAATTATTTATTAGCAATTTCAGACACACACATACAAAATAAAGCAATTATACAGTAGGTATTCTAGTAAAATCAAACAATAATAAAATACAGTTGACTAATAAAAACCAACAATAAAATAAATAAAATCTAAGTAAAATGTCTGTGTGTACGTAAATAAAAGGTCATGGCTCAGCGTAATATTTTGCTCAAGAAGCAAAAACACAGATTTTCAGCCATAACCCATTGAGGGCAAGCAGAACGAGTTCCAAGTAATGTGTACTAATTTTTTTTTGTAGTGATAATGATGTCCTTCTAATATTGGTTTATTATATTAATAGAGATAAAAGAGATATAACTTCTAAGGTTAAAACAAAATATATTAAAATTATTTTAGAATAAATAATACTGGATACACACAGCATCATCTAGCCCCAAGCTAAGCAGAGCTTGTGTTATGGGTACTAGATAACTGATATACTTAAAACAATACTATTATACATAGATAGACATTTTTTATTATAGAGGTACTTAGAATACCCAGAACAAATATTTGCAGATCGTGCAAATATTTCTCCAAAGGAATCGAACCCGCAATCTCCTGCGTCGCAGGCAGACCTTCACCCGCCGCGGCGCCGCCGCCGCGCCACATCAGTGGTCAAAATGGATAGGTAATATTGCTGCATCCAGATTTTAAACAAAGTCGCAGGCTGGTAGCAGGTTATATACATAAAAAAAACATGTTTGACCGGTCCTCGCTAAGCTATTACCATAAAAATTTTAATTGCCGTCGACCATCTTCATTAATACAATATCTACATTAATATAATCATGCTGATTGTGTTTCCATGATATATTAGTTCGTGTATGTTAAAATCTGTTTAATAATTTTGAGATAACGTTTTTAATGGTTTATTAATATTGCTAGCAAATTAAAATGACAGACATGTTGAAATGTTTATAAATGTTACCCTCTTACCCCAGAACATATAATATTCACCAAAATATTTATATAAAGACAACTAGTATTCCACTAGTAATGTATTTATCTGTTTACCTTACCTACCTAGTATTAATCATATAAATATACATAACTTTTGGCCTGTTTATTTTTTATATATTTATGAGGGAAACGGTGTTGGTTGCACTTATATAAGCACTAACACTTGGAATAAGTATATATTTAATTAGGCTATGAGGTGCTTTATTTGTTTACATATTAAATGACGTTAGAATGGCAGAATAAAACAATTACAAACAGTATTTTTTTTAGGTTAACAATCAATTACACTCGTAATTATTTGTTACCCAGAATAAGTAGAAACTAAAAAAAACTTTACAAAACTAGTATGTTCCCGTAGCTTTGCACGCACGTTCCCGGGATAAAAGTAGCGTAGGTATGTATGACCGTTCTCATAAAAACAGCGCTGCAATGGCACTGGTGTCATTTCAGCATTAAACTGAGCCGGTGACCATTTTGTGTTATATTATTAACCTACATTATTAGTAACTATATATTTGAATTAAGTTCTATATGTAACACGAATAAAACAAATTCTATATTCTCGGGATACCATCTACCTCCCTGCTAGATCTGTTCAGCCGTTTGGGCGTGAAAAGGTAACATACAGGCAGACATAATTTTTTTTCGCTTTCGTAATATTAGTTATAAATAATATTAACTTTCGCTTTCGTAATATTAGTATGGAAGTATGGATGTCTGTAAATTCTGATATGACTTACATATATGTATAGCATGAAGTTATAGATCTTTTCAAGTTTGAGTAATGCAAAGAAACTACACCGCACACAACATACCTTTGAGATTTTTGGCAATATCAGTCACAACTTCAAAATCGATTTTAATTTGGTGAACTAGCGTAACATCGCCTTTATTTTAGTTTATTTCCGTCGATGCTTTGTTAATTAACTATTTATTAGATTAACGGTTGATGGGAAAACCCATCACAATAATGATATCTCCAAATTGAAGCTTCTTAGGTCATCGATGGCTTCTATTTCTATACAAATTTTAGTTTAAGGTAAAAAATTATAACTTTTATCTTGTTTAGTAACAATTGTGTGTATGTCTACTAAGCAATATTTTTATTAAACTTTTAATGAACTTGTGCGGGATTTTTATCATTCGTCACTAAGTTGAAATAGTTGTTTCAGTATAATGAGTGAGCTGACTTTCGATTGTGATTTCAGGTAACGATGTGAACGAAAATTATAAGTGACATCACAAAAGATTGACTCACTCATAAGTACATTCTAGTAGAAACAAACTCACGCAGCTAACGCTTTCATAAATCATAACTCACAATAAACAATCTTAATAACACCTAACTCACTAATAATTTAACCAGTAAACCAAATTGCTGCTAATCATTTTGTAGCTGTTTCTAAAATTGTACCTGGTTGCTGTTATTATAGTAATGACTTGGGCGGAACGTACAAACAAACAAAAATTATATGCAGGTAATTAAAGAAAAGAGGTTCCATTTGATAATGGCTCGATAATTTCGTTATGGCTTCGTATCGAGCAATTTTCTAGAATTATAACAGTAAGTGGGACTTAGATTGCCTTCAGATTCACTCGAGATACACCATGATTGATTACTTGCACCATTTTGGAGCTAAATCTTTTTTTAATTTGGGTTATTTAATAACACATTCGTTTAGTTCAGTTTATTTATATCCCGGTTAAATGTTAGAATTCTAATTGAGTGTTAAAGCGACGCCAGTGTCACTTTCTACAATCAAAATCTTAATTTCATTATCATGGGTGATAAAGATAATTTAAAAATCCCTTTGAATATTCAAATACATTCCGAATTCAAATGAGATGGGCAAACGTTCGAAGAAACGAAATTAATAAATTAGTTCATCAAACAATTAGGACGGTCCGAGGCGCCCGAACAAAGGGAGCCGGGTGTGACTGAAAATTTCATTTGGCTCCAATTATCTCGTACCAAAATTGAATTTGCTAACAATTATACCCTGGTACTGGGATATCCGGCTACGGGCCGTCGCAGCCTCCGACAGAGATGACAACAGGGTGACAAAGACAGAGGGCTTGCAACAGGTTCCCTTTCGAAGCAATTAAAACGGGATTTTAATTAGTAGGGGAGCTTGATTATTAGCGAATCTCACCGCGCTTTAGGGCTTTTTAGTGGAATGTAAACCACTTCACAGCTTGGGGGAGTGCGGTGTTCAAACTTGATGATTCACATTGTAATTGTCAGTGTTCTTGTCAAATGAAAAACTCTATTAGTTAATGACTGACCGACATTTGTTAATGTTGTTCATTGACAATGTGTGGAATTTTGTTAGAGCAATAGCGCACTAGCGGCGCGGCCATGACGCGCGACCCAGCCGCAGGGTCGTGGCCAATCAACGTGGCCAAAACCGTGGTTACAATCATCAGTTGCAAATACATCGCGGCTTCGATATCGTTGGCCACCACGGCTCGGTTTGGCCACGATTTCATACTAATGTATGCATTTCGCTGACCGCTGCGACCTGGCCGCTAGTTCGCGCCTGGCCTAGTCAGAAAATTGGTAGAGACAAAATCATGTAAACAGTTAGGAATACTATTGTATTGGTGTTAGCTTAAACTGTGAGTTATTTTATCTACTAGCTGCTGCCCGCGGCTTCGCACGCGCTTTCTATGTAGCCTATATCCGTCCCCGGGATACCATTTACCTCCCTGCCAAATTTTATTGAGATCAGTTCAGCCGTTTAGGCGTGAAAAGGTAACAGACAGAGAGACAGACAGACACAGTTACTTTCTAATTTATAATATTACCGAGTCCCTCACCGTACCGACGACTAGTAGTAAATATTATTTGTCACTTCTAATGGGTAATTAGAATAAAAAGTAATAATAAAGTCGTTAGCCACCTCAAAACAGGAAAATGGTGAAGATCTGACTGAATATCTGCATAAAATTTGGAGGTTATATAAAAAAATAAACATAAAAATGCTTTAATTCAGACAAACAGATTTACACTTTAGAATAAAATAAAATAGAAAATATAACAAATAATAGACACTAAACAGAAGCTCAAAACGCCGAGGTTAATCAATAAAGGAAATAGGTTACATACTTCATTGATCATTGATCTCCGGACACATATTACCATAGCATTGAATCAGGTTTGTCAAGCCTTACGTCCATCAGATAATAACAAAAATCACTAAAAACTTCGACCCATATTATGACATCTGTCCTAAGCACCGAACTACTATTTTCAAAGCTTATTCGATACTTAGCTTTTCTTGAAATGTCTGCATTTCCTTATCAAAAGACTCCCAAGGGTGGTGGCTGGTGGGTGGAAGGCTCGGGGTGGTGTTTGCATGTGTGAGTGAGCTGCCATGTGTGGCTAGTCATCTATATGTGTTAATGCGTTTTCTTTTTACCAATTTTTGGGGTGACCTCGCTTTTTATGGAGGAAAATTTGCATATTTGTAAAAAATGTTGATAAGTATGTAAACCAGCCATGGGTTTGAAACAGCTGTCGGTATGACTTATTTTAACGGTTCGATGTTGCGATTTCGAGAACGTAACATTTCCGTTCAATTATTTCGGTGAGTAAAATATTTTTGTAACTTTTGCTGCTGTACACACGTACACAGAAATTTATATTAAAACTCCGACGATCCTAATCGTAAAACAGCTTTTCAGAATACAGTAGGACGTTTAAAAAATCAATAAAAAAATCCAAACAAAATGTGTTTTTTGCTGATTTTAGCGATAAACAATGGGCACCCTAACGTCTTCGCTCCACACGAGCAAAGCTTGCATATGATTTAAGCACACACGCGAGCGGATTTGCGTATGTGTTCACTTGTATTATATATGTGTTGTTCACGATTTTCGCATCGATGGTGTTGGTATTGATTTCGTATTGTCGTTAGTTTGCGACATGTAAAAAGAAAGGGGTCTTAGGCGGCGTTCGCACATGTGAACGTCGCGCGTGGTAGACTTAAATGTAAGAAATGACCATTGGTAAAATCTAGACAATGTTGGTTCTGAAATGAGTTATTTTTTGTTGGGCATTGTAAAGCGTTTGACAACACTTAAGAAAGTGAAGATTTGGGCTAAGATGGAGCTCGCGTTATCTCAAATTTGATTTTGGTTCCAAGATTGTGAGTAAGCTGTATAAGCTTAGTTATTAATCATTTTCTGACATTGCAATACTTTGCAGAATAATATAGCTGTTATTATAACATATATGATAAAATTGTTTTACTTCGGTATTAACATACAAAAAGTGTTTGGTCTTTGGAAAGGAAAATCAGTATTCTTACCAACTATTATGTTATGTAGGTATGTTGGCGATGTGGTCGACCAGACAAGGCCTTCTGTTGTATGATTTGAGAAAAAAATGTACGTTAGCACATCCTCAGAAGATTCATTCAAGTGCCACTCTATATTGTTATTTTATGTCCAGTCCATCCCAAGGCTGAGCTATGAGCGATCTCGTCCAGGCGGGACGAGATCGCTCATAGCGATAAGGCCGCCCTTTATACTTCCTCTATTCTAAGCATGTCTGTTTGTATTGTTTTCTTTTTGGTGTAGTATATTATAGTACTTTCTATATCTATCTCTATTTATCATCATCATCATTATCATTATCATTCATCGTTATTATTAATGCAAGACTAGTGTAAACGGATCCTTATAAAGAAAAAGGGTCTCAAACACGGTCGACCATTAGAAAAATGTCGCGATAGGATGTTCAATCATTTCGCTTCCAATAAGGGGTGTTATCGATTTTGCGAAAATGTCAAGCTAACGGTAGCTATCAAATATCGGGTTTAGGGTTGGGTAGGAGTTGGAATACATTATTACATTGGTGTTTTTCAGCGAATCATCTCTTAACTCGGTTTATTCGCTATTCGGTAATAGAGCATGTAGAGTAATTTCGATGGAATTCGGACTTGCTAAATTGAAACAATAGCTTGGATTTGACTTTGGTATATCTAGGCAACTTATTAAACGTTACTAAATCTAGATTCTATCGAATGAAGAATGCTTTAGAAACGTACACAAATACAGCTTAGGACTATCTAAAATAAAGTTTGGCTTTAGTTGTTTATTTCAAATTAACGAAGCATCAATCAAATAGTGGATGGGTTTCCTTTCAACTTACATAATATTTTTTGTTTTAGGTATGAAGAAGCTTTGAAGATCCGAGAAACCAAAACAAACCATCCACTTGAGTTCGAGGTAAAATTCACTATTCGCTCCAGAGTTTCAGGGTCATAACAATAACAATTTTACTTCCTTGACATTGACTTCATAAAAATACTGAATAAAAGTAGCTCCGCTATCCGTCAATAGATGGCAGCACGCTTAGAGCTTTAGGAATTAGGGTTTTGGGGTGGCGGACACATACGTCCGTAGCGCACCCACACACGTGGGGAGTTTTCTCGACTTTTCTTGTGTGAAGGATTCTTTGTTGGCGTAAAAGTTTCATGATTTTCACATAGGGGGCAGAGCATGCTGCGTTTGATGTTGTTTAGAATTTCATCTTCGACCGGACATTTTAGAAATACAAAAGAGGTTGTCTCGATATAACAGCCCTTTTCAATTTACTGTATTAAAATAAAATGTCTTTAGGATATAAATGCTTAGACACATATCCCTATCGGCATATAAAATTGCTAACAGGTTTTCTAATTAGATAATTACTAACAATAGGAATTTTGTAAATGAATAATATAATTAATATCTTTTCAACATCAAGCAATAATAATTTTAATTTCACATGATTTTTATATAACTTTGTAACTTTAAATAAATTAATTTGGAGTCGACAATTATGTACCGAATTCATGTATCAGTGATGATTTTTATCTGATTGCTTGCCAAGAATAACTGTTTTGCTTTTAAATTTATCTCTTGGTAAATGTGTGTTTCCTCTACAGGAAACATACATTGACAACAAAAATAGTCCAGAGGGGTGTGTCTATTTCACGTTAGTAACGAGATGTGATCGTGACGTTTCCTTTTAGTATGGGATTTGACTAGTTGTCCACACGTTAGAGGCGCTGTACCAAATTGTATGCAAAAAGAAGACGTCACGATCACGTCTCGTTACTAACATCAAACAGACTCAGAATTAGCAGTTGCTAATTCTGACTTAGTGCGTAGTTACGCACTAAGTAGTCCGTTTATTTATTACAAGGAAAACCAGCAGTCCATACATATACATAATAAATATAAAAGAAGTCGAAGCAAAAGACTATTAAGAGGTTTTCACCGTTAATTTAAAGATCACGGTCTTTTTACTACATCCACTGAGCCCCCACGTGGCCCCACCAACAGACTCACTGGTTCCAAAACATAGTTTATGGTAAGAATGTTTTGGCTGAGATAATAGTACCATAATCGTTACAGCAAAGATACCTAAAGATAAGAAAAAATAATTGAAAGGACCTACCACAGCTTTCTTTACTCCCCATAACCAATCCGGGACCAAGAGGACCCACCTGCACCAAAACACCCTATCCCAAAACTTGTGCATTAAGGAAAAAATGCGAAAAAAAAAGATTTTTTAAGAGAAATTATTTAATTGTTGTAAATTAATGATCTTTCGGCTGAGATAAAAGTAGACAGGTAGGTAGTTACTTACCTACCTATTGAGATTCGTGACCACATAGACAAAGACACCAAAACACGAAGCAGCAAAATAAATTTTTCGCTCTCTTCTTTCTCCACTAGCTGCTGCCCGCGGCCTCGCATGCGCTTTTCATGTAGCCTATGTCCGTCCCCGGGATACCATAATATACATATCTCCTTGCCAAATTTCATTAAGAACCGTTTAGTCGTTTAAGCGTGAAAAGGTAAGGGAAACAGATGAGTTACTTTCGAGAGCTGGTGAGTATCTGGCGCAGCACACCAACATTGCCATACAGCGGGGCAATGCAGCCAGCCTCTTAGGGACGCTTCCGACTGGTATTGTTATGGATTAGTTGAGCTACCAGTAGATTGTTTGCAACAGTCTGAAGTTAGCTCAATTGTTTCAACCGTAAATACTAGTTTTAATTTGTTTCTATTATTTGATTGTAATTTTCTTTGTTAATACTTTGGAATGTATAATATTAGTGTATATAATCAACTTGGAACCAACGGAACTCACCTGCACCAAAACATCCTATGCCGAACATTTGCGTGCATTTAGAAAAACCACATTTCAAAATAATCTCCATACGTTTGTGGCAACTAAAATAAGTACTATGGAATATAAATACCTAACGATTCAACAAAAATAATCCTGATTAAGCACCTACACACTAAGCGGTAACTTCTTAGGCTCTCTTCATTCTCTTTCGTAACCACAAAAATATAGGGTTCGTAACCAACTCGGGGCCAGAAGACCCAAAATAACAGCCTATCCCAAAACTCGAGTGTTTTTAAAACAACGCTAGAATTAAAAACTAACATGGTGCCTATGTGGCAAGGTATATTTTCCCCAAGATTATTTTCTAAAACAGTTATTTTGTCCTACCAACCTACCAATTGTGACAACAAAGATACCTACCTAAAAATAAGACAAGAAAGATTCCACACTAAGCTGGCTTAGTCGCCGCCGTGGCCAAAATTTGGCTAAAAGGCCATCATCACCATTGGATACCTTATTTATCTATATAACGTGTCATTATTTTTAAAAATTTTCAAGTTTCATTAAATTTAAATCCTGTTATTGGTTGTAAGTGATATTTTTAGGTAAAGTTACTGTTATTTATGGAAGCTGTGAATTATGCAAAAACGAAAAAAAAATATTCTAATCTCCTCCGTTCCTCCCTAATCAAGTCGGGACCAAGAGGATCCACCTGCCCAAAACATTATATTCCCAACAAGCGTATATGAAATGATACGTTACGAACTAAAAGTTCTTGAGATCCTAACTTGTAGTCTTTACGTGATTTTGACGTAGGAAACTCTTATGAATAAATTCAATAATAAAAAATAGTAATATTCAAATGGCTTTGCGGTAAAGTATTTTAGGCTGAGATAAAAGTACCATTCGTGACAACAAAGATTATCCTGTTTAGGAAGTACCAGAGGAGAATGGAGGTTCCATTCTCCTCTGTTTCAACTGAGGACCAAGACGACCCACCTGCCCAAAACATCGTATACCCATGTGCGTTTAGGAAAACAGCGTTACGTAAGGTTTACGATACTCCAAGGTCAGGGGTTGGCCACGCAGGTCATTGCCCGCACCGCTTTTGTGACTGAATAGGCTGAGGTCAACGGTACGACGGGCGAAATTTTAAATCACGAACTTTATATAAAAAAATTATCTTGTTGTTAAAAAAATCCATAATTTTTTGTAGACGAACTTTTAAAAATACTAACACGTACCTACTTACTAATTTAAGAATTAGGTACTTACCTAAATCTTCGAAAGTGGCTACCTGCCTCTGCAAAGTTAAAAGTGTGTCATCTTCTTCACTTTTATAACAATTTTGGGATAATTTTTAAAATGTAGAGCTCATTAAAAAATTCACCTACCTATCCGTTACCTACGGTAGGTATTATCAAAGTTTTTATTATTATAGTGCGTAAGCCTCACACTGGGTTAATTTATAAGAAATCAAATAATATCCCAAAATTTTTTTCACTTTGACGGAACTTGAACCCGCATCTTTCCCTCAGTACGGGAACGTGCTAACCCACTACACCACGAGGTGCAGTGACGTAGAAGACGAAAAACTTTGGGACAGTCATCGGACTATAGCGCCGTTAGCTCCACGGGCGCGGGACGCGGGTTCAACTCCCGTCGAAACCAAAACAATTTTGGGATATTATTTGATTTCTTACTTATAGTATTGTTTAAAAAAGGCTACGCCTATTGGTTCTAAGGCCCGTATTATGAAAGCTTGCTCACGCAGCTGTCAGCGCGATCTATGCTTGAAACGCTTTTCTATGGCAAAAACGTCACTTAAGCATAGATCTATGACTGAGCAAGCTTTCATAATACAGTAAGTTTTTTGAACATAGAATGTTCAAAAAACAACCTATCGTTTTTTAAAATTGGTTTTAAAACTCTACCTTTTTTATACATGTAATATTAATGTACCTATGTTTATTCTTAAGGTTAAAATTGTTTTAAATTAACGTTAAATATTAGACCTACTTAGACCTTCATTTTATCCCTACAAGTTGGAACTCTGACAAGTAAGTTGGTACCCAATGTTGGTAACTCTGAAGTAAAACCGGAATTCCTATTTAATTCGCTGTAAATACCTATTTTCAAAATCTGTAAGTACCTACCTACGTCTTTTTTATTTATATTGTGACCTTCTTTAGATCTTATAATTAAATGACTGCTTTATTCAATAATGAATGATTTTAATAATTCGAATCGAACGAAATAAGCTATTATGTGAGACCCTACATTCCAATTTTTTCTAAAACTTAAAATTATATTGACAGTGCAAATTGACAATTCCCTTCGAAAAATTTTTATTAACAACTGCACGCCTATTCAAATAGCAGGACAGGTAGCTTGCGACGCATTTTTTGCATGCGCAGGCGCAGTGGGTGGGCGTAGACCGCAATGTTGAGGGAAACATTTATTTATTTATTATCGCTACCGTCACTTGTCTGCAGTCATAGTGGGTACCTATTTTATAGCAATTTTTTTGTTGTTGATATTATTCAGTAATATTTTCATTTCTTTATTTAAATTTTAAATAGACAGTTTGTATGGTTTTACTACTGAGTAGATATTGGTTGGCAAACCATTTAGTAGCGTAAAAAATTCAATCGTTTTTTTCTTCTGATACTACAATTTATTATGTTAGCCTGCTAGTTTAAACGAACTCTATCATTTTACTCGTTGGTAAAATAATGAATTCTTATTAATTTTGTATATTAAAATTAGTAAAATAAGCAAACTAGGTATATCGAAAATAGATACTTAGTTTACCTACCAAACTGCATTGATTAGAAGCGACTGTAGATTTTCTTAACAGTTTTTTATAAGGAGTCTGAGACCAACCAACAATCGTCTACTTTTTGGCCAATTAAAATAAAGTGACGAGACAATCGCCACACGATAGACAAAACAAAGAAGCTCCCTCCGGACTTCGGTTCGCAGAATCCAAGCAAAAACAATTGCCGTCCGAGAAACAATGACAATTAAAACGACCGTAATTAAATCTAGGCGTGGCTTGGCGTTAATGAGGGGCGCACATAGGCGGCAGCGTCCATAATCAACATTAAAGATTGGCGGGAGATGCGGCCCCCCGCACCTCTCATTACTTATACAAAATACTTAAGACGAGCATCGTCCCGCTCTCCGCGCGCTAATAGCTCGCGCCCACTTGCTATCGCCGTCCCGCTTCGCCCGTTGAGCGTAATTAGGGCTTTGCATCGCCTCGGCTCGCTAGGCGGGCGGCCCCGCCCCCTCCGGCGGGGCGCGGGGGGTGCGCGCACGGGCGGGGGGCGCAGCGGCCGGCCGCGCGCAGTGTGCCAGCGACCGTTGACTGTGCTACGTCGCGCGCGCCGCGCCGACAAACCCGAACGACAACCAACCACCAACAACACAACTTTAGTTCCTCATTAACAGTTACAGTGCGTGTTTTTGGTGCAATAACAAAGTTACTAGTGTTTTGACTGAACTTTTTCAAGTGTTGTTCGAGTTTTACTAAGTTGGATACTGGACAAGTGATTAAAAAGTGACTGCGTGCTATGCCGCAATTACGAGTTTAGCTGCGCTCTGCAGGCGATGCTCACAGGTTAATATTTACATTTTAATTTCGTACCTGATTCTCACTGGGAGCAGATGCTGGTTCAGCTACCGGGAGCCACTCTAAAATCTTGTTGGAAAATTGCAGTAAACAAGGAATACAGTAAAAAAAATTTAAAAGGCCGGCACGGATTGGTAGAGCTTCCTGCAAATGTCCCTCGCTTATATTTACGGTATTTTTACACTGGCTGATGAAATTAAGTTATTTCTCCGCCCGCAGTTTTTTTTCAACAGACTGTACCGTTGGGAATAGTTTTGTGGTTGAATTTGTTTATTTTTCTTTTGCTAGAGCTTTGAACTTGGTTGGTCCTAAATCTTACATTTTAAAGGTGCAACCAATAAAAAAATTATATCATACATAAAAGATAACAAGCCAGAAATTTACACTATATAGAAAACTGCTCCACCTAAATGCAAGGTAACTACTCGACCTATGGATCAGAGTGGAATAGATTCAA
Organism: Eupithecia inturbata; assembly: GCA_963662085.1. Lineage (NCBI taxonomy): Eukaryota > Metazoa > Arthropoda > Insecta > Lepidoptera > Geometridae > Eupithecia > Eupithecia inturbata. The sequence goes on along the minus strand of OY759191.1, from coordinate 6,080,743 downwards.
TCAGTGGAAACTGATTCACCCGGGCTGTGGATCAGAGTGAACTAAAAAGTGGAAACAGATCCATTAGCGGATCTGCAAAGTGGATCAGAGTGGAATGGAGCAAATGGTCCGGGAAGTTCAGATTTTTTTTTTTATTATTAGACATACATATGTTTGACCAATATGACCAGATGGATAGTGACGATGATTTATCCCTAAGCAAGGTTTAGTGTCCTATTCAAATCAGTAATTTGTTTTTTACTATTTTAAAAGATCAATATCACTATAAAACCTAGCTTTTATTAGTAAAAAAATATGTTCAATGAAATAAAATCGATACCATTCATAAAATAAGAGATCAAAAAACCTCCCGAAAAAAGTTAATTTTAAATAAAATAGTGTAACTCGGCCGCTTATGTTTTTTTCCTGTAAAGTAAAGAAGTATCAAATCATAACAATTAATGAGAAAAACCACGTGACGATAAAGACTTCTTTTTTAGAACGACCGAATAGGTATTTAGAGTTTTTTTGTCTAATTAGATTCCACGGTCATATGGGACCACGTAACTCACTAATAGCGCTCCCTTACAAACCTCTGTGGTTTTTAGGTGTTATTATTAGTTTTATAATGTAATAATCTTTTAGAAGATAAATAAATAAAAAAAAGTAGGTACTCGTTTTCATACTGCATAGGACCTAGATACATTTCCTCGTCGAGAGCCGTTCTAAAATACTATCTAATAAATTACAAAAATGTTGTTTTTCAACACAATGCAGTTTATAATTAATAATGATTTATATAAATATTTAATTAGGTTGTTATTATAGTGAGGGGAAAATATCTAATGCAACATTACGGATAAAAATGTACTTATTATTCATAAAATGCGGAAAAATAATTAACACAAGTAGTTCATCGTAGTTACCTATAATAATTTGGTTGCTACCTATAAAATTCATATTTAGCAATTAGTTATCAAAAAAACACAGTTAAATTTTAAGTAATACCAAAATTCTAATTTTAACCAAGTCTTTCCTAGTATGATACCTATGTAGTTCGAAATTTAAACATAAACAGCGCGCGCGCTTGCATTCCCTCGCGACGGGCGGCCATCTTGCATCCAAATAATTCTCCCGTCAATCCATCGATATTCTAAGACAATTAATCATATCAGATAAGCATCTATCTCGCACTATTGGTATTTAATATATTATTGCTTATAATGTACATGATCTGATAACTGACAAAATGAGTATAGGTTGGACAAAACTTTTGAAAGTTTTATGATGACGCTTCAACGCAGCCAGAAGTAAAATGACGATTGACGATGAACTATAAAATAGACTTCAGTCAACGTATCTGACCCCATTGATGATGACAAAGGTATTATCCTAAGCTTACAAATATACATCAGATAGCTCTTATTAAAAACGTCAAGAAATCTATAATTGTTTTTTGACGCTTGCGTAGGCACAAGGTCGGTGCGAAAAGCTTGACAATAGAGCCACCGAAGACGTTATGGTAATAGACCACCTCCAAACAATATTATGCACCTATTTATGAATAGAAAGTATAGCACCTTATGAAACGTGCATTCTTATTAATGTGTTCTATTTGATAACCTATAAGATTACGAATGCTGGGTGGTGTCTGATTTGCAACAAAAATATCTTTGTGATGAAACAATCATTTATAATTTAGTCAGATATTTCCTCAGATGCAGTATAAAAATATAATTACTAATAAATATTTAATAAAAGTAGTAATCGTTTGGCACATATCAAATTCCTATTTCAGAAAACATACACTACTAAGTACTATGTTAAAAGTACAGAAAGTTCCAATTAAAAAAACTGGGGATAGTTTAAGGGGTTTTAAACATTCGGTTCGCGGACGAAAATGTACGAAATGTCAGTTTTTTGCGCTACTGTCACTTGTTACGTGCTACCAAACTTGAAACTGAAAAAATTAACGATTTTACAAAACCGTAGAGGTTAATTGTTATAAGCGCCTTGAAAAACTGTGGTTATTTTCCAATAAGAAACTCATGAATCTAATCTTAATTTTTAATTACCAATAGTCAACGCTCTATGAGAATTAGATACCTCGTCTATTATTATTATTAGAATTAAATATATTTAGCGTTGTGTTTTGAGTTGCTGCTTGGCTTTTGTAGGTTTTTTATGCTTTGTTTCAGCTTTTTACTCTTTTACTTTGCTTGTGCTCGTAAGTTTTTTTATATTAAAGAATATTCTTTTAAAAACAGAGTAAACTATACAAAAGAGGTTTCTTACAGTCTTGCAGTCCTTTTTCCTCGAGTAAACTGAACGTATCATGAAAACAAAGACACCCTCTTTGAAAAGTACGCTAATAAGATTAAAAGTATATTCTATATAATTTGATATAGTATATATGTATAGTATATATGTGTATATATGTGTTTATAGCGGTAGGAAAAGGAAACAATATAGCATAGGTACCTAAGTAGTAGGTACCTAAATTGCACTAGATTAGCATACTAATTAATAATCTGTGGTGCCTGATGCAACAAAAAATATAAATACGCTAAACACTTATAAAATTATATACAGCATTATTATAAAAATTATCAAATACCATGAATATCTTAGAAATCTTTTCACAATAAGTACATCTCCTTCGTTTACATATGAAAATAAAGAACAGCTCCGAAGAAGTTTCGAGATCATTAGCAATTTTAATGTGTTGAAAACATTGTGGTGATAAGGCGAGTTTTATTATCTCGGTTTTAAATCTTCCGGATTATCTTTGTAGGAAATTTTGCTTCCGATGTTGGTACTTACTTATCACCTTGGTTTATCGGTGCCTGACTTTGCTCTGTGTTCTTCGTGCCTACCTATGCCAAAAAGGTCGAGTAGAGTCAGATTTCTTATTGCGTAGGTATGGGTCAAAAACCCTGACGTAAAATGTAACCTTTTGTAATCTGTTTGTTTTATACAACATGCTATTTATATTTTTTGCCATTATGCAATGCCTTACTTCTAATACCATCATACCTGATTATTGATTTTCATAGTCATAACAAGATTGTTTGGCAAGCGTCACGGTCGCCTAATAGAAAATTGAAATGTCTACGACACACTAAACATTTAGCGCCATCTAGCGGGAGGTAGATGAACTATAGTTCATAGCTGAGGCCAAGAGCCTCCCACTTCTATAGAATCAAATTGGATGTCTATTTTGAACACTTCTCATTCATTTATGTTACGCATTTCTGTAAGTTAATAACATTATTTGAGAAGGTAAAAATTCTTAAAAAAGGATCGGTTTTTCCTTATTGCTGATCGCATCCAGATCAATAGCCCTTTTTTAAATTTCTACCTACACAAATCAGATTTATGTACCTAACATGACAATCTGTTTTTCATATTATTTTACTTAATTGAAATATGAAAGGCACACAAAAAAGTTTAAATAAAAAATAGCAAAAGCATTATGGAAATTAGAGTAGCTATAAAAATTCCACTCAGTGTATTATTGTGATTTCTGTTGATTACTAGCATAAAAATTTAATTATTATTTTAATTAATCGCGAAGTTGTTATGGCTTTAATTCGTAGATAACGTTATGGCAAGCAACTTTGTGGAATGTTGTTTATATTATAGTTGTATAAGATTAATTTATTTAACGTTTTCAAAACATGAGAAACAAATTAAACAATATTTTAATTTATTTGAAAGAAAATGTTTTATAGTAGATAATAATGATTCTTTATATTATCTGAGTACAAAATTATGCTAGGGTCCTAGACCTTTTGCTTTATTAGGTATCGACATATTTTCAAACAATAAACGACAAACTAAAACCAAGTAAAATTTTAAATTTGGTGTTCTATTTTCAAATGTATTCGTTTTTAAATCGAATGTCTACAAATATGGCGTCACGCAAATCGATTATATTAACAACGCTGCATTCTACCTTTAAAATTTATTTACACGCAGCGACAGTTGCTGCTCGTTTTTTTTACTAAAATTATTATCCAAAAAAGGCTGTCAACCGTTACAACGAATAACTGAATGAGACACAAAAAAACGTGTTTATATTCCTAACGCTTTGGATAGACTTATTATCTTTTTCGGATGTTGTATTCAAACGATTGGCTACATTTCGGTTCATTTTCTTGCTAGCAATTCATCAGTTGAGCGACATAAGTTTTTCGTCAATTCTGTACGTGCTTATATGGTTATGATAATTTATTTCCGGTGTTCGAAGCGCGTGCGCATTGCACGACAAACTATTACATTCATAGCTTTAGCACGATTTGCATTTGAAATAGTATGGCGCTTACAATGCCTTCGGGTATTGAGGTACTATGTCATATCAAATTTCGTGGTACATTTTTCAGCGGCCCGTGCCGTCTCTTTAGTTGTTGATAATAGGGCTCGTTTTGTCCCGCACGTGCGTGAATAATGCACGGCGTTCTAGCGGATAGAGCCGTTTGGCTTTCGTATCTATATCCCATACATCATCTATGTAAAGCATGTTTTGTAACTAACTCATCCACAGGTTGGAGTCCCCCTCTCTCTTTTTTGTGGATTAAGTTTGCTTATAATTTTTCTGGTTTCCAGAATAAACAATATTTGAAAGCCCTAACTTAGTACCTACTAGGGTTTTTTGTTTAACTTAAATTAAAAAATGTAGAGCTGTGAAGCAACTTGGCAAAAATAATATCTATACTCTGGCCGAACTCAAGATACAATGTTTACAAACATGGCTCCATACTTAACCTAAAAATCACTTTCTTGTTGTTGATTTTTTGACAGAATTGTACATACCTACAACTTGTCGATTTTAGCTCTTTCCTACAATGCATAGAGCTGACAATTATATTTCATACTCGACGCTACAATGAAAATTTTGTAGTTGTGTATTGTGAGTGTTTACAAACATTAGGTAGGTATTTCTTGAGAATGGCTCGAGTATACTTACTAAGAGCAACACAGATATATTCTTCTCGCACATACTGTGCCGTGAAACCAAGTTTAAAATCTTTACAACTCAATTTGCAACAAAATCAAAGTGCAATATTAATCGGGGTAAGCATTTCTTGGAGTAAAAGCGGCGTGGTGGATGCTTTTGTTTTATTGAATAATTGCCAGAGGTGTTTCGGACGAGACTGACTGGTTCTCCAAGGCCAGGCGTCGAACTTGCCGGACCATTGTCCCTATTCCGGCGTTAACGTTCGAGACGCAAACATTTCTGCGGTACTTCAGAATAAGTCCATTTGCAACCGGCGTTTGTTTTAACGCAACTGTCATTTGTTTCGAATCTTTGTTTTCAAACGCGTCATCAATTGGTTTTCTTCAACGAATACCCATAAAAACGTAGCGTTGCAAGCGTTGTTGTCGCTAATTAAAATGTTCTTGAGCAACTTTGTACTATGGCCAGTTGTGTTATTTATTTGCCGAGATAATTTAAATAAGGTTTCTTGTACTCTGGTGTATCTCACTTAACACACTGTAACGAATGACGTGGTCCGTGTTGCTGTCTGTCTACTTATTACAAAAAAAGTATTAACATCTTTTTCATTAATATTAAAAACGTACATACCTAAGTACTTGAGTAAGTTATTGTTATTAGATATCATTTGTCGTAATCCCCACAATATTGCTCTATATCTGCTGATACGGATAACTAACGTAAATAAAAGTAGTTCCGACTATGATTAGGTAGATATGTGGTAAATTAGTAATCAACTGTTTAGTAGAATCTTTGTGAATCAGGATTTAATTGAATCCTTTTCACATAGTTTCTTTGCGTAGATGATTGGCTCCTCAAAAGGAGATTTATAATTTATATTTAATTATTATTATTGTTATTATTATTATGTATTATTATAGTAGAGTCCAATTCAATGATAATAATAAAGACTAGCCAATATATGGCCCAAGATCATGGAAATGAGAAACACATAATAATTACACTGGACAATTCACACAGTATTATCAAGCCCCAAGCTAAGCAGAGCTTGTGTTATGGGAAGGTACTAGATAACTGATGTTTTTCCATATCGTTGAAGATCATTATTTTAAATACCAAGTTATCATCCATAGTAAGTAAAGAGAATCTCTATCCTTTTTAAATACTATATCGACGTTAATTTTCCAATTTACAAAAGTTCATCTGCAGTCTTGATAATATAACGTTTTGCGGTGAGCCGTCTACTTAATGTTAGTCACAAACTCATTTTGTTATCTACTAATAATTAGCGATAACTCCAAAAATGTTATCTCTGTTTGCTATTAAATAATCGATAGATTGCCGGTCATTGCCTATAAGACGGGAAAATGCTTTACTCAGAAACTATGGTATGTTATGTGACACACCCCTTGAACTGGTAAATGAGGCATAATCACATGTTTTCTTTGAAAATATAATGTATGGCTCACCCATAATTTCAAGGCATACTTTTAAAATCTTAAGCTAAAATGCTAGGCGCACTGAATATAAACTTGATTATACCTCTGGCTTTCGTTTTAATTAAATTTGATTTGTAAATATATTACTGTGAAAATCAGGTTTGACATTGAATTTCCCTTATTTTTTTACTAGTGTTACTTAATGATTGTAATAACGTTTTATTATGCTACCGGTAAACAAAATCATTTCAATAGCCTATAACATTTTTCATCAAGGGTGAACACACAAAGACAAAAGTCAATATCAATGCCATTTCTCGATAAAATCACAAGAATAATAAAATTGTATCGTTTGTTCCAATTTCAAATCTCCGCTATAAAATTTTTGCCTTCATTTAATATTTAAATTAATAAATGAGGTTTTATATGATATTTTTGTTAATTAGCATGGCTCATAAAAAGACGCGTTAATATATCTTGGAGATTTTGCAAATTAAATTAATCAATATTTATATTTTGCGTGGGTGGATATGTCATTTGATTGAACGAAAACTAGTCGTGCTAGTCACATTTGATGTCCTGATAGCATCATGATTTATAATCGTGCTAATGCAAAAGCTGGCATAGCGTTTACTTGTCCTTTTTGGTAAGTAGATACTTAAATATCAATCATACGATTTTACAGTGTTGATAAACGGCAGAGTACAGCTAGGTACAGGACACCATCCATACTTTTTACATACCATTCATACTTTTTACAGTATTTCCTGTACCCAATATATTCCCTATATGGTGCTAAAAAGAGAAGCCGTTGCTTCAAAATTTATTTCCTCTAAAATAGCGATTTCAACATTTTAAATTGAAATTAAATTCTACAGAAATTCGTTCAATTGTCCTGAGATCACTTTATATTATCTCAAAGTGAATCATTTCGTTTTGCATGCCGAGGTGTCACTTTAATTAAGTTTTTTGTTGCGGTTGTGGAGGACAGTTGTAAGGGTCGTTATGAATGTCTCTTTATTATTGAGTTCAGAAATAGCTGTGATGCAGCAGATCTCGAACAAGTCCTTTTAGTGTGTCATGATGACTGATTACAATTAGTAGGTTGGTAAGTTGCTCTGGATACCTTGCTTTTTTCGGTTTTTGTTAGTTTCATAAATAAAATTTGAATATTTGTTATTATATAATCTCACAATTAAATTTTTCATATTCTAGTTTTGCTATTTTTGAGTATTGCGACTGACATTCTATTATTCTTCCATCTTTAAATTCTTTCATTAAATAATTATATAGGTTATTGAGCCATTATATTGTCGACGAAGTAGACCGACTACTTCGTTTTAAAAAGATTTCCAGTAAAAATTTAAACAAAAAGGTGAAATTGTATGACCTAAGGTTTATTTACACTTCATCCAATACAGGTTAACGAGCCCTCACAAAAATACGTAGGTAATTAACTAATAAACAAAGATAAAGATGTAAAAAGCCGCTCCAGTACCTACGAGTACGTGCCGCTAATCCTAGTGATTTATAATTAGTTAGTTGTAGGTAATTACAGTATTAGTTTTAATTATCAATAAAATGACGTAGAACGAAGTAGGTCTGTTTACAACCGAGTTTTATACAAGCGACAAATTAATGCTGATTAAATTTTATTGTACTTTAAATTAATGATCGTAAAACACCTTTCAGTTGGAAATTTATTTTATTGCGCAATTCAAAGATGTCGAAATGTGCCATCATTGATAAAAATATGGAAAATTACAGAGTGCACTTAGCAAGCATCTCGGGCAGGGCCGAGACATCTTGTCACATAAATACAAACATGCGTTTGATATGAATATATAGCGCGACAAATGCATGATAATGCATGAGTCGTTATGGATATGGCGAAGGAGCACGCAAAGACCTGTTTCAAGATTTTCAAGTACTTCAGCAAAAAATATTAGATATTTTTATATTTCTACGAATGCAAAAACGTGAATGTACTTGGATAAGAACAACGTTACCGATGTGAAAACCTAAATTGTCTGGCTCTGGAAGAAATGTGTATCTGTATCCAGGTGCATTACGCCAAAATCAGATTGCACAAAAAGTTGCTTGCATCTCTTTAATTATGTAAAAAGGTAAGGATGTATACGCACTGTCCTCCGCCACAAGCAAAGGCAGCCCGACAAAATTACCCTTCTCGGTACCATTGTTCAGGGTTGCCAAAAGCAATAAAAAAATCCTTAAAACAATAGCACCCTGCGGCGTCCACTCCTGCGAAAGATCTTCATGATAATTATTTTAGAAAATATCCCGCCTTAAAACGCTCCTTGAGAACAGGTGTGGTGGCTTTAAAAGTAAAAAACACTTACGATATAAGTCTTATGATGCTGTAGCTCCAATTTGTTTAGCATCTTTGTATATCTGAGTTATGCTTACAATATTATATATCTATAATATATTGTAATATGTATTTAGAAATACAGGGAAGCTTTTTGAGGCGAGAGTGTATGGCCAAATCTGAAACTGAGAACTAGGGGAACTCCTTTAAGGAGTCTAAAACAGAAAATACTAAAACAATACATATGTGCAGTATTTGTTTTTTCATAAATTGAGCCCATGAGATTGAGCCCTCCTTACACGATATCTCTAACCTTATATACATGTACTATGTATAATGTGCGTCTTCAAAAGCATAGAACCCGATGAAAAAAAAGAAAAAGGAGGCATTAACTCACCTGTTGCCCAGTAAGTAAATACATATCTATAAAATCTATACGTCGGTGCATAGTAGCTTCAAATACTACCATTTTTTGTATAGGAGTAGTCACACCAGTGCCGCATAGGTTTAAATTGTCACCTTTGCTTCGCTGAGTTTGTCGTTGCTAATCGTATTTTAATAACGTTTTCTGTGTTCGCATAATTATGTATATCGTCAACACTCCACAATTACCTAAGTAGATTTTTTTCGTAGCCAAATCATGAATTTATGGTTAATGAACGGCGGCATCAACTTAATTCAAAATGGTAAGTTCTTCAAGTTTATTTTTGTTTTAGTCATTTGAAAAGATATTGAGATCCCCAATCAAATATTTAAGTAAGATTACGTCTTTCTAGCCGAATATCGGCCACGGTGACCAGTCTCAATAGAGACTAGCCGTTTGTACAAGGCATAATATTATAGTGCTTTGTTATGAATATAGAATAAACATACGATTTTTTTAAAGATATATCTTTATTAAAAATTAAACCCGTTATGTGTTTACGACAAATATGAGTGAGTACCAAGTATATAAGTAATTGTCAAAAACAACACAATCACGTCTTACGGAAAACTAAAAAACTCATCAGATGATATCACGTTAACTACGCTTTCGTCCATAACAAAAGTCATTATAAGATGACATTTTATTTCATAAATCATCCCATGGTTGTTATAGAGCTCAAAAAATTATACATCACGAAGTATGTAGACCTCACACTATGATAGCCTTTATGATAAGGCTGAACTCGTAAGTCCAAGGAAGTATAATACCTAAGCCGAGGATACAAAATAGCTTTTTCAACGTATTTTGAAAGCTAATTGATCTAAAATGCTATCTAGGTATTGATTAATTAGTGCTGTCCCACAGACATTTTGTCGGCAATTAATCTAAATCGGAATAATACGAATTACAAATTGAATTTTATAACCAGTTCCTAAATATGTTTCTGACGCTGCATTCGCTTACATTTAATGCAGATTTATAGCCATTTTAGGTCTAATGTGTGTCTATAGCTGGTTGACCGTAACATTATTAGGTATGATAAAGACTTGAATCTTATATAAAAGTTTTCTTTACAAAGGACAGGTTACAAGGTAGGAGTTAGAAATAGCTTTTGTATCAGACAGATGGTGCGGTGGAGGCATCGAAAATATTTATAAATATTCATATTTATCGACATATTTTATCGATACTTATTAAAGACCGGCTACCACCTCGCGTCCGGAGGTGAGAACGATGGCGCCCCCTGCTGCGTTTGTTCAGAGTGAGAAGGGAACATACAGAAAGGAATTCAAAATAAAGTTATGGCTTTGGATTCCTTTTTTTCTCATTTAAAAGCTGATTTTTTTATGTCTTAGCATTCCTGTGCTTATGTGGCTGAACTTTAATGTTATATGTATGTGTTGTAGAATCTACCTTTCAATTAGTATCAGTAGAGATTAGATACAGTCTAAAATTCACTAAAGAGACGAGCCTCGGTGAGTGCGAAGGCTTCAAATTAAAGACATACGAATTTGCTCCACTACGTTTTTGATGGAATACTAATATCAGCTCTACCTTCATATAAACAAGGATGAAAATAACGTCACGAGCACGTCCCATTGACGGCACTTGGTGGAAGACAGAAACGCACCTTCGTCGCCATTAGCTTGCGAGTTGGGCAAATATCGAGTTTTGTTTGCAGTCGCAAGGTAAATATCGACAAGTCGTCAGCGGAGTTTGCGTTACGCATCACTAGCGACTGTTTGTCGATGAAAGCGCGTGTTCGCGGCTGCTACTGGAAGGGCTGGCCACTTCTTCACACTTGTCGATAAATAAGGGAAGTTATTCATTTGCTTTGTCACTGGTTCATCGTCGTACAAACTCAACGAAACTTTCTCACGATTTTTGATTTATTCCTAACAAGTAGTTTTGGTTGTTTTTCAACATTTTCTCGTAGATATAAGTAAAATGGTTTAAAAAATGATTTTAATCTTGTTCAATCAATCATCGCCCCACTAAAACATCTTTTGACATTAAAACCGATTCTATACATTTATAATATTTGTTCAATATTTACATAAATCTATAACATTAACATAATTATATCATCCGTCGAGTACCTATATAAAGTTCAGTCCAACATTTTCAACAATTAAACTATTGTTATTAATTTAACATAAATTCCCAATATGTTTTCCTTCAGAGTTAACTATGGTTGTTTTATTCATGAGACGTGGTCAAAAATATACTACAATAATTTAGATTAGAATAGTTTAAGGTATTATGTCACTCATATATAATATTTAAATGAAGTCGTGCTCGTTTATATGAGTTTGATCAATCATAAGGTTCGCGATTAATTACTTAGATACGCGCCTCTGTGGAGTAACCTTCTATACGTGCATCAGGCTGGTATAGCCTGCTTATCCGTTATTATGCCAAGTACAAGATCATTTTAAAAATCTGGCGCGAACCTCTTTCGTTTTGCGTCTTGGAATTTGGATTTGTAACGTCAGCGTGGATAATTATATGAAATAACTAAAGATAACCGTGCCAGTCTGTAAAAAATTACCTATACAACCCTTTATCGCCGCCTGGTCGTAGAATCAGCCCGTTTGTAGAATGGCTAGGTGTACTACAAAACGGCGCCATTCAGCTGCCTATATCGATTTTTGAAAGATCATATTTTATACCTATGACAAATCTTATTACAAAGCAGAATGTCGTCTGTAAGAATAGAAGCTCATTGGATTGTTAGCAAATATATAGTTACAGATATTCTATTGTCCACTTAGTAATCAAAAGTTCAAGGTTTCTTGGTGATTAATTAATTACTGTGGAAATACCACCAGCGAGCTAATCAGTGTAGATCTGACGAAACAAGATACATACTCGTATATCTCATAAATTTAAATATTATTTCCTTGTATCTTGTACCTACATACATACATAAAATGTTAAGCCTAAGATTTGACTTGTTTTTGACCATGTGTACTTGTCAATGTCAAACAAGTAACTTTCAATGGTTTCACCTATTAATAGAGTCTTATTAGCTTCTGCCCGTGGCTTTGCACGCGCGTTTCAAGCAGCCCATGTCCGTTTCCGGTATACCGTTTAGCACCCTGTCAAATGTTATTAAGATCCGTTCATCCGTTTAGGCGTGAAAAGGTAACAAACGGACAGAATTACTTTAGCTTTTATAATATTAAGCAGATATAGATTTGGGTAGGGTTAATAATAAATAATGACAATAATATAGCCTTTTATTTCCAAAACTGTTAGGTACATTAAATGAAAAGATTCTTAAACTATCTAAAGTACTGTTTATCTAAATTATGTTGCCATTTCTGTGTTATTTCTACAAAATGTCTCTCATTTTAGTGTGCTTTTAGGCATAGGCCTCCTCCAACTGCCTCCATTGAGGCCTGTCCTCTGCGACTCTTTGTCCAATATTTGAGTAGGGTTAGTATAGCTTTATTAAATCGATCAAAATTTAAAAACCTACCACTTTTATCTTCTGCCCACAAATCATGAATAAAAAATCATATTCGTTTAATTTTTTCACATTTTCAATCAATAAATTAGACGTCAACTCATTCACAGAACGAAAAATCAATCCGCCTCTCACTTCTACCATTAAACGTATCATAATTATCGGAATTTGATTAATATTGCCGATGCATAATCACGTAGAAAATTAATTAAAAAGTATTTGATTGAAAGAGTTACCGGCTCGTTTCAGGGTGAATTTATTTAAAAAGCCGGTAAACCGGCAAACATAAGAGGGCTTACTCGGAAGATTTATTCCGTCGTCGATTTACAAAACAGTATTCAAAACATTTTAACAGTGTGTTTTGACTTTGACTTATTTATACAGGGAATAGAGTGTATTTTTAACACCTCCACTGCGATCACCAATCTAACTACTAAGCGTGAGTGTAAAGATGTTCATTGTAGGACGTAGGTATATGGGTTGATGAGGACACTATAAATAGACAGTCGATCAATCTCCAAGAAAGTAGATATTTCCGTTAATATATGTATATTGATTGTTTAAAATTCAAATCCTTTAAAGTTAAGACCAAAAAAAATTAGCACGAACTTGCTTATTTGTTGCTTGAAGTACCTATATTCCGCGCTCGAACAGAATGTGATGGACCAACTGCGGTCAGACATTGACAAGGTTCTGTCCTATTCTAATAACGCACTGACTATAGATAAGTACCAACAAATCGAGTAAGCACCGGAAAATAAGCGGCAACCTGCTTTCAATCAGCACAACTTAGGTGGACTCAGAATGTGCCAACTAACGGTGAGTGATGTGACTTACTACCGGTTTTACACGTCCGGTAATTACGGACACTGTGGAGTCATTTGTCGAAACTGTTGTGTTCTGGGCCTAGAGATAGTTAGATGTTAGTTTTGATTTGAAACCCGTAATTTCTATGAGAAAGATTACTAATTGACATTGATTGTGGGTACCTACGTTCAATCACCGTGATTCTATACATCATTAGTAACACTAAAAAAACTTGCAGATATACCTAGGTGTGACAGTGTGTGTGAATTTAGTCGTCTACCAAATGTCTGCCACGGATCAAGTCAAACATTATTACTTTGATCAAAATCATTCGTTACAAAATCTGAATTAGCATTTAAACTTCTGCTTAATTTAGCTTTCCATTCAAATAAGATTTCACCAAACGATTGTCTAGCTCAAACGAGGCTAGAGCTCGATACTGAGGACACGCAATTTGTATGTAAACAACGACAACAATCCATGTCACGCTTTTTGATTCGCTCAAATCGTCATAGCTCCCATTCAATCCACAGGCAATTCATTCACAAGTCAACGTATGGTCAATTTCAAGGCTAGATCTTGTATCTTGTAATACCAATAACACTATTAGGCATGAATAACCGTCGTTGGTGGCAGCTACCAGTTTTACGCCCGAACTCGGCCATTAACATCGGACGAATTTTCGGTGTCACAACACTTTTTGTTGCCGGATCCGATAATATTTACCTTCTATGTTTTAAAGTTATTGTTCCGGACAAATTGAACTTTATATCTGTGAAATAAGGATTGGAGAAATTGCCCTTTTTGAAACAGGTAATCTAATCTGAAGCTCATGATTGAGTGAATGGAACAGATCAGATCAGGTCTTGTTTTGGTAGATTTGCTTAGTGGTAAGTTTAATTATCTTGATTTGAATACCTTAATGAGAGCACAAATCAACTAGGAAATCGTGAAATTCCCGAAAAAGAGGAAGTAACACTTTCGCAGCACGTAGGCTGAAGGAAATGAGTCACTGATTTTATACTAATTGCACTTTAGTCATAAGTGTGTAACACTTTCTCATTAAATCCAGCCTGATAAATAAAAGTTAAATAGAAAAACATAACATATTGAAAGCAGACGTTACATGTTGTTACGCAAAATAAGTACTTGTCAATAAAATATTTGTAAAGATGACATCACTAATATTTACCTATTAGGTAATTCTTGATTTGTAATTGACTACGAAACTTAGCAAGTGTGTGATGTGGATATAACTTACAAACTATGTATATAAGCGTAGGCAAAACACAACAAACTTAAATACACCTACAGGATTTGTAAAAAATCGGTCCTATAATCCTGTTAAACTTATGTTGAATGTGTCCGACAATAAAGACCTTAATATGTACCAACGGTTGTAAATGTGATTTAAAGTGTTAGCCACCTGCATATTTGGCCGATCAATAAAGATACAGTACAAGTCGTTAACCTATTAAACAAAAAGGTGTAGGTTTATAAGGCAAGCCATGCACGGCCATAAACCATGTCCACGTGTGCTTGGAATAATTACAGATCGGATGCCGGTTAGGTACCTGAGTGGTTTTGACGAGGCTGAATCACGACCGCTGACGCAACCGCCGCTACCGAGAGCAAAACACGAGAGAACACAGCAAAAACTATCACCGAAGCAACTGCTACAAGTGTGCGTTCAAATGCGAACAAAACCCAGTAGCCCGTCTTTGAGTTAGCACCTCAGTTTTTATCCATTTTAACATATAAATTCGACCAACGGAAGTATCACGCAGCGATAAATTATTTACGACCTTTAAAAACACTTAAAATACCAAAAAGCATTTCCATTCATAAGTTGGAGTCACCGAAACGAAGTCGACGCACGAGCGATGCTCATGAAACCTGTTTAGATTTTGATAATTTTATTAACGATCGAATGCATGGCACGCCGAAATTGAGGGTCTCCAAACTTCCATATATTATGGCTTTAACACAAATTATACAAGTTAAAAGCCACAACATAGAGCGCGTGGGTGTCTTAATGTTGAAATGTGTCATCTGTAATTATACGATCTAGGGAATTTTAATGTGTTTCAAATGTCGTCTTCTTTATTACAATAGGAGATTTACTAAACTGGATCTATCTGATCCATTGTCATAACATACTCCGTTTAATGTGAATAATAAAGCTTGGAATGCGATCAATCTCAGCTCAGTCTGACTGGACGGTAGAAAATTCGAAACACAATGCTCCGAATTATGTAGCGTCATTATTTAGACAATTAGTTATGTGACGATACGCTCCACTGAATGTACGGGAACTGTAATTACTGCAGTCCATTCACTTTACATCATTACCGAGATTTCTATGTCTTCTTTTACCATAGCAGTGTCATCACAGTGTGTGGCGTAAATAATTTCATCTTCCCGTTGTTCATTAGGAACACATTGTCTCTTCGGTGCTACCTTCCAAATTTTATTACAATAATTTAGTGAAATTGCGTCATAGCGAGCCGAATTAGGCAGATGGAGATTTCACCATTGTGAAAGAAGCTTATGCTGCCAAACTTATTTGTAGTCCTTGGTAACAAATATGTGCTAAAATATCGGTTCGTAAGATTACCTCTAAGCGTTCTCACACCATTAGTACTCACTTATGTAACAACAATATCCACAAGTGATACGCTAATCATGCATCTATCGAAAAGTTAACGCCTCAAATTCTTAACACAAACACAAGATAGAGAATTTATTGGTACGGGGAATCAATAGGACAAACCGCTTTCGTACTTCAAGCGAACCATCTACTCGCTACATCGACAGGCAGATTAATTAACTTCTTACGACCAAACGTACCTCTTCCATTTAAGTCTCGAACGAAGTACTAACTTTAATTAGTAGTTTTCCATTTACCAGACACCTGGTAAAAGCCATTTGACTTATTAGATGACTGTCGCATTACTTGTGAAGATTGACGAACATAAACCTTAGGATGTTCAAATAAAGCTCATATTGAGAGTCGTAGCTCTAAGTATTTTATCATGAGTTTTCAGCGCAACGTGATTGGTCGGCGCGTGTTAACGCAACGATCACGAATGGTACATTTTCAAATAGTTGTAGCTTTAATTTGATAGTCTTTACGTCGTCACTGACTTGTAAATTGGGCTTTATTATTTGTCTTTGAATGTTCATGCTAATTTATTTTTAAGGTTTAACGGTTTCATCATCATGTTTAAATATCACGATTAGTTGGTGAGTCGTGTGTTACTAATATTTCAATATCTTAATACTTCTTACTACGACAAATTTTATGAATAACAATTTTATTAATAAATTCTATCCTGCCTATACCACAATCAATAACAGCTATGTTCAAAAGCCGAGGCTGCGGCATTGAAATCAGAATACGTGTCCAGGACGGCTATAGAAGACCATCGTTCATATTTGACATCTCCACACATGTACATAATGTCATCCATTTAGCGACCCCTTGCACTATTATTGTAAGGTTTTCGTTCGAGCAAGTCATTAATGTAAAATTAAATCAATCATTTTAAACTCGTCTGAATGTAGTGTAGTTTCAATATCTGCGTCGCGCGTCGGCCATTTATACAAACAATTAGCGACTTTGTACAAATTGAAAATAATTTTCCTGCAGTTGAATATAGCAATATAATAACAAATATAATAATATATATGTATATATTAGCTAGTGCATGCTTTTTCTCTCTCTTTACTACAATCTGTTGATAGTATCGATTCGTCATCTCTACAGACACTACAGAGCAAATACTCTGTAGAGATGACGAGGTGACGAATCGATATGCATATTATTTAGTAGATACATGATAAGAATAAAATAAATCTTCTTTCTCACTTCTACTACTAATATGCCTATCGAAGTCTTCGTCATCTCTCTTTTGATCTCTCTGATCTAGTTGTTACCCTCAGACTGTTCATTTTACTGAATCTAGTTTTGCAAACAATCTCCGTATAGATGACTAATTTTAAGTGACACCGTTTTGGTGTCACCATAATGTTGATAATTAAATTTCACAAAAAGGCTCGCCGCCTAATAAGTGTTACACGAAACAATTGTGTCGCAACGCACAAACAATTAGCATTAGAATGTGCTAATGATACAAATTTGAAATTTCGAGAGGTTTTAACATTGCCATTTAGGCGTTGTCTAATAAAGCACTTGACACAAATGATATAATGAACGGAAAGCATACTACTATATCGAATACAAGATTTTAGTATAGTAAAACTTTCAGAATACGAATGATAGTGTCGTCCAAATAATATTGAACTGAAGTTTTGAAACATGTTTTATTTATCTCGAGAAAGAATTTCAACAATATTTGTTGTAAGCTGTTGCAAAAGTTTCTAAGCAGTTTCCTTGTTAAAAATTATTGTCGTGATACCATTTAATTGAGAAGTTACGACGCTCTACGTGACATTATAGCGGAGTACATAGGACTGAGTTATGTCGCGACAAAAAACGTTCTCATTTAGTTTCACCGATGATGCCAACAAAACGTGAAAGGCAATTTCATGCATTTTCTGTTTAACACGCTTTTAAAGCACTTTGCCCTTCCCATTGTTATTATTTTTAAACAAATCCAAACTTACTGGTCATGTCCATTTGATGGCGTCCATCACTGCTCCGACATCAATTTGGAAATAATTCCCAACCAATGATTAGAGTGGATTTGGACAGATGCTGCATTCAATAGCCACTGCGATTATGAAATATTCCCAATTAGTTCCAAATGCGGTAGACTATACACATGCGACATTATCGCTATTTTGGTTTATTGTTCACCAAATATATGAACCCACACAATTTGGGGAATTTGTTATAATCCGCGCCGTCTCTATTGTTATGCATTGTCGGAGCGGATTCTAGGGGAGACTAGCGGTGTTCGGGGAATATCATTCGTGATTCAAAAAGTGATTGATCTCGGAATTGCTGTTATTCAGTATATGAGATTCCGTGCACACGTGAACCACCTCTTGCGGTTATTAAAACGTATCGTGAATATATTAAGGAGTAGTCATAAGGTGCAGGTGGAAGCCCCCGGGGCGAGGAGTGGGATGGGAGTCGCGACGGTCGCGTCGCATCGCAGTCGTGCCGAACCGGAGTGGGTTATTAATAATCTGCATTCACGGGTCGCACGAGCGAGCGCCGAGCAACCGGCCCGCGACGACATTCCATACCATTGTACCCAGCGACCTGCTCTGCCCGCGACACTTTTGTCTATTCACACCGATAAATCACCGCAACCTACACAATACGACCTTTACTAACGAACATCGATTAATTAGTGCAACACTACAGATAAGATAGTCGGGAAAGCGATCGCTTTCAATTTCCTCTCGAGGGGCACTTGGCGTAAAGTGCGCGTTAAGTGCGGACAATCGAAGATAAAACGTGCGAGACGAGACTCCCTTAATCCAGTGATCGAAGATTGCGAGAAAACGGTTTGTCGTGGGGTTGCTTGCTCTCTCGCTCCCATTGTCTGCGTGTCTTTAATTTGATTGCCCACACACGGCACGCGCTGACGTGGGCGACCGCCCGATGCGGTTCCCTAATTAAACCTACCTCTATAATATGCTAATGGGACTCATTCGTTGCAAGGTCAAACAGGACGGGCTCAGAACGACACCAACTTTATGAGCAATCTACATAAACACGTACTCTTTACAAGAGGGCCATACGCATCTTGTTTAGATGCGATCAATATTGAACTTGGTCATATCAAGCGAATGTTTTTCCATTTTATTGAATTACCCGTTCCGTTCGGTCTCGCCACACGCGATGCGATGGTCTGCCCAGACGCAATGTAGTATCTCTGTTTTAAATTGATTGTAATGTGAATGAGTTGTGAGCGGTTGTGATTCGAGTTGCGTCTCCTGCTTTCATTACGTTTACATGGTCATTCCTCTTTGACCTTAGTCTCGGTACAGCATGTTTGATTAAGTTTTCTTGTGATATTAAGAACATTATAAAGGTATTAGCAAGAACTGCCTCGGGGCTCGCACTATCTATGGCATCAGCCCGGTTAATATGCTTATTAAATTATCTCGATGGCAAAAAGAGACTGGTTCGTTTAGCTTTAGGGAGTAATTAGCAGAATGAGTCTTATCAGAGATCTAATCAATGCGTAATAATTACTGGGTATGGTTCGGACCACACTTGCACGCTCGCTCGTTCCCTTCTAGGGCAGTTGCTTTGTTCGATTAAGGTAGAATATCGATCTTGTTTGATATAAATAGTATAGCTTGTTATATTCTGCAACAAAATAATATCTGCCAATCGAAAAATCATTCGTTCATAAGCTTCGGCATTGATGAACAAAACAATAGCACTATTGTAGCTAACACGATTGTTACAGTTGAATAGTAATTGGAATTAGGGTCAAATCTTATTGATTAGCGAACAAAAATTTGTGAACATGGGACCGGCACTGCCCACAACCGTAACGGCCTAACTTTGCATATGAATGTATGCCTACTTAATATCGACATGCATCATTTCGTTTAATTGCATTTCCTGAACTAATTTTGTGTCTATTCTAGAACTCTACCTATAACTGTTTATTTATAATCAAACGAACATGTTACACGTCAATTAATGCTGGGAGAGAGAAATAATTGACGTAAAAACGGCCTCAATTATGCAATAAAATAATGCCGAAGGTTCGCCATATACGACAATCGAACTCGAGTTTCGCTACCAAAAGTAGCACAGCGATTTTTTGTCGCCAGCAACTCAACTCGATTGAATCGATTTGTTTGTTTTGTATCGATACGTCATAATTAAAATGCGGGTTAGACAATGTGAACTCGGAGGCGCCTTAATTAGAGATCGAACGATAACCTAGTCAGCATGGATCCCATAATTAATAATTCTCTAGACGTGACCAAACGAGGAACTGCCAGGTCAGATAGACGCCTAACATGGACGGGGGGACCTAGTTCAACCTTAATCGACAATACTCTCGATTCATCAGCGATTATCCAGCAAACTAATACGGTACATCAAATATATGTAATCCACGTCGATTTGTACGCTTTGCACATTGTGTCCTCAGATGAATAGAACCACTGGTCCTAGAATCTGTTCAAAAGTGTTAAATCGGTTATTATAATGATGATGGATGCCGTTCCGACCAAACAGCCCGCAGCGGGGGTGTTTTACCCCACTATACAAATAAAGTATTTTTATTATTAACTATTTTCCCTCCTTCTCTTACCGTTAAGACTAACGATGGCATCATCTCTGTCGCACTGTTTAATCGAAATCATATTTCTGTTTTGTCATTATGGTATCACGTTTAGAGTTCCTCTCTTTTGTTCAGGATTTCGAGTCGTCGGTTTCTTGTTTCCAATGCAGCTTTGATTCTTTTTTTTTAATCAGTCGTAGCGGCAAAGAAATCCGAAACGAAAAGGTTTTAACTTTTTGGTTATTTATGTAACATTTATGATCCATTCATTTAATATTAAGTGAGTTGGTATTTATTTAAGACTTTGACTGAACTTTTTATTCTTTCTTTGCAGGTAATGCAGCATACATCGCCATCTGTTGACCAGTAGCAAAGTATGCAGCTCAGTAGAGTTTTTCCGTGACTGCTTCCTATGAATGAAGGTTCGTTCCCATAAAAAGGTGCAACCTTGTCAAATTTGAACAATATTGTTTAAACCCTAAGACAGACACACATGAGTTTCTTTCATCATCGAGCTTACCTGTGGGGGCGCACAAAAAACACCTCAGGTAGCCCATTTGTTTGTTATTAATTCTCGCGTCGATTCTCTTTTTTTATTCCTCCGACCACTCTAATACTGTGAGAATATTAATTATAATTATAAACGAGCCTCGTCGCGTTCGTTTTAACGTCCTCTGGTTCCCAGTTTTTGGTTTCCAAATTTAAATCCGATCATTTATCATGCGACAATGTCGAGTTTATCTTGATTTTATATTTTTATTTATTGTTTTCTTTTGAATTTGAATTGTCCTACATAATTTAAAGCTTTGGTCCTTTTTGTAATCTTATCGTAATTAATAATGCTTCCATTATTGTGTAAAGATTGGATACACTGTAAATTTAAAGTAAAGTTCAGATTTATTGACAAAATCGCATTAGCTTCTTTGAGGCTTCATATGTCTCGGTAATAGGTTTGAACGTTGTGATTGTCGACTGTTCATTTAAAATATTCCGCCATGTTACAGAGTCACGGTGAGCGCGCCAGTAACGTCGTAGCTTCTTGCAAATTACAGAGTCCCTCCCTAGCACGCTTTCTGCACACACTAATCAACTTAAAAATGATACTTAGCGACTTCGATGACCGACTGCAGTATTACGGTTGGTTATGTACAATCGATCTAATGGCCGAGTACCTATTAATGGGACTGTGTGTAACGTTTTGTTAGATCAGTTTCCATTTATCCAGTACCATCATTATCATAGTCAACCCCCTAACATGCGCTTACGTTGAACCTGACAATTTGCTTGCTTACATTGTACTCAATACTTTTACTAACATGTAGTAGTTATAGTTGTAGTTATAGTACTTGCAGTCATTAGTTCACTAGTTTCGTTGGCATGTTTGACAGTGTTGTCTGCATAATATGCATGTTTGTTTTCAAGATACTCACATCAACGAAAGATATAGATGAAAATAAATATTACTGGATACACCATCATTTAGCCTCAAAGGAATTCTTGTGTTATGCGTATTAGATGAATAATACACAAAAATATTAGGTCCTTACATATGAAATTGGCGTTTTTCGTACTGGCCACTTTAATCACAAATTTCTCCTCTTTGGTAAGGAATTCCAAATTCAAATTTGTACAGCTATAGACTCATGTATTTGTGCTTCGATGATCGTCATTCATTTGTTTTTTTTCTTCTGTTTTTTTCTGTTTGCGTCACTCATTTTACAAAATGGAAAACTTAAAATATCGCATTATTTACGAGTACGAGTTCCGCCGTGGCACTAGTGCTGCGGAAACAACTCGAAGGGTGAATGATGTGTATGGCGGTCGTGTTGCAAAAGAAAACACAGTTCGTTTTTGGTTCCAACGTTTTCGTTCTGGAAATTTTGACCTGCAGAACAAGCCCCGTGGACGGCCTGAGACTCAAGTTGATAATGAAGAGTTGAAGGCTATTGTGGAAGCGGATCCATCGCAAACCACGTCCGAGTTAGCTGCAGGCTGCGATGTTAGTGATAAAACTGTTTTAATTCACTTGAAGCAAATTGAGAAGATTAAAAAGCTTGAAAGGTGGGTACCTCACGAATTGACTGAAGCAAACCGGCAAACGCGCGTCGACTGCTGCGTTACATTACTAAACCGGCACAATAATGAAGGTATTTTAAACCGAATCATTACCTGTGATGAAAAATGGGTTCTTTACGATAATCGGAAGCGCTCAGCGCAATGGTTGGATCCTGGCCAGCCAGCCAAATCCTGCCCCAAGCGAAAATTAACCCCAAAAAAGTTACTTGTAAGCGTTTGGTGGACTAGTGCCGGTATTGTTCATTACAGTTTTCTCAAATCTGGCCAGACTATTACGGCTGATGTCTATTGTCAGCAATTGCAAACCATGATGGAAAAGCTAGCGGCTAAACAACCTAGGCTGGTCAATCGCTCCACGCCACTGCTGCTTCACGACAACGCTAGACCACACACTGCGCAACAGACGGCTACTAAATTAGAAGAGCTTCAATTGGAAAGTCTAAGACATCCTCCGTACTCCCCGGACCTTGCTCCAACAGATTACCATTTTTTTCGAAATTTGGATAACTTCTTGCAAGGGAAAAAATTCAACTCCGATGGGGCAGTCCAAATCGCCTTCAAAGATTTTATTGATTCCCGTCCGACTGGTTTTTTTAGTAAAGGGATCAATGAACTACCTATAAGATGGCAAAAGTGCATAGAAAATAATGGTTCATACTTTGATTAATTAAATATATTATATTAAAAAATATTCGACTTTTTGTTCCTCCCATACAAAACGCCAATTTCATATGTAAGGACCTAATACTACACAGCATATAATTTTCACAATTTTTAATAATAAATCCATCTTTCTTTTTTTCTTAAATTCAAAACTAACTAATCTCCCTATTGCTACAGCTCTTTAAATTTGTGTATTGGCAACCAGTCAACGGGACCTAAATAGTTTGATGTATCATAAAATACTGTGAATTCAGGTCAAACCCTAGGTGTCGACTATCGCAGTAATGCAATCGTGCCTTATGCTGGTACGATAGAGCCCTCATGCGGTTACATTTCACCGCAACGCCATTTTACTGTCTCCACATACATACCTCTATACTAATTTCGTTTCGAGTCTGATTTGAGACCACACAGTCCACGCCAACTTTCACGATTCGATAATTTGATGTTGGTTCGTAGTTAACCATTAATGTATATATTTTATTATTGTGTAGTTGATGTGTTAGCTAATAAATAGATTTTCTTTCTTTCTTTAACCCGCTTACATTAAGGATGTAATGAGCTTTCATGATGTTACCTACAATCGGTTAATTTCTTAGATCATTCTAAATATTAACTTGTTCGTTCTTGTTGTTATACATCAGAAATACAAGACTAGTATTCTTATTTACATCACCTTGATTAACCTTTTCTAGACATATAACCTTTTAGCTATGCAAATGTACAATCGTGACAAATTGGAATCAAAATCATTTGTAATCCTTGACATATGAACTGTTTTAGACGATTGTTTTTATTTCGACATTTAGAAAGTTCAAATTGCAATCGGAAATCATAAAGTTTTGGTGTAGAGGAGGCGCGGTAAGAGGTCACCATAAGCTCCTGGGCTAATATATCACGATTTGAGCATTAGTCGTTCTATCGCCCTACATTAGAAGCGATTGTCAGTGGAAAGCACCCATTGTGGCGGGTTAAATGTGTTTTCTTTTGCGTGGGAATGAAGCAATTATGTCCGATCGTAAAGTTGCCAAAAATCATTCAATTTTAATCAACATGCATAAGGCAAGTACTCATATATTCAAATGTCAACTCCTAGTTTTAAGTCCTTCTTTAATAAGACACTCGAGTCTTGAAGTGAAAAAAATAGAAAGGAAAATGTAAACGCTCCTTAGTAGTATCCTAAGAAATGCGCTGACAAAACGCAAAAGCACTACGTATGAGTATTCCCGTTCCTATGATCTGTGAAACCAAGGAAACCCAAGTGGAGTAAAATAAATAAAAGATGTCGGGTGGAGCTCGCGATACTTCTCATATTGAATATTAGATTGGAATTACGCGCTCGGGCGGCTCTCTCCTCCGCCTTTTGTTACGCGAATGATACATAAAGCGCGCGCGCATACAAACACAGCAATAAGAATTTTAAATTAGCATTCTTTTTGTGCTCCACGCCACCCCAGCCTACCCTAACCTCCTGCACCCCACCGTCTTAATAATATGGAGAAATTGAGTTGTTATACACCCTTTTCGGAGGAGGCGCGGGTGCAACGGCACACCTCACAGAGAAGCCGTTTTGTAATTGAATTTAGATATTCTTTTCCCGGATATAACGAAGGGGAGGTTGCTAGTTCACTGAACGGAAGACGTAAGTTTATATGAAATTCTCGGGTCGTGTATGTCGCTATATTTCCATTAGAAATTCTTGCTTTTGAACAAATTGTACCGAAAATAGGTTCTATTAATTCGATCAGCCTTCCGAGAAGCAGCGATGGCATGATGCTGGTATGTAATTACTGAAGGCTATTAACATCGTCCGTGTACAAACATGGCGGCTGATTGTGGGTTTCGTTTTAATTGCGCATACGCATCGCGATACAGAGTTAGAGCTCTCACACTGTTTCGTCGATGATGTATTGGGAATCGTGAGAACTTTGATTGTGTATTGATTTTGAAGATTCATGAACACACCGGCAATTAATAAAATTACGGGCAAAGTTTCTCAGACCCCCTTCCACTCTACCGTTGTTAGTACCCGTCTGCCTGACGTGATTAAGGACATAAACCACAAAGCACCACAGTCTTTACTCAACCTACTTGTACGAAATACCTGAACGTTCAAATCATAAAAACAAACTCATCACTCGTAAAAGATTCCACTAAAAGGAAAATAAAAAGCCGAAAATGTAAGTCGTTGACAGCGCAACAACCAGTGAACTCAGTAATTATCCATTCAAATTTCGGTCTGTCAACGATTTCGTTAAAATTCCCACAATTGTATGTCACCCGGTTCCCATCTCGGGGCATTAAATAATAGTTAAAGTAAGCTAATTTTACGGTCGCCTGTGAACGTAAACTCCCCTCTTTCACCATTTTCCTCAGGTAGGTTTCGAATCGTCCATTATGAAGTCAACACATTACGCGACACTACTGAGCCCTAACTTCTTCAGGTTGTGGTGCAAATGTAAGCGGTAAGCGATTTGTTTACCATTATCAATTATCTGTAACGAGCACTTTTTGAGCAAACTGTCACAGATGTCTCGGTCGTTTTTGCTCCCATCTTTTTAGTTTGTTGTTTAATTTTCGTCTATGACATTAAATCGCTAATTACTACCAACCTGGCCATAGGTACTTGCAAGCTTTTTCCTACTTAATTGTTTCAACATTACGATTTTTTGACTCGTAATTATCGGCAACGTTGCTGCTCAGAAACTTTGTGGCACCACAGTCGTAAAATTTAACCTCCATTTTTATTTTCTTTTGTCTACCGAACTCTGAGGTTTCTTTGTTGGTTTATTACCTCTAAAATTATTTAAAAAAAAAATAACCAATCATACAAATTAACGCTAATGACACATTTCTCGAGAATGTTAAGTCGGCGTCACGCTCATCGCGGTGAAATAAGATTAAGACTAATTCGAGGTCTCTCAAATTATAGACGTAGTGCGGCGGATGTCGCCGCTGCGGCCGCGGCGCCGCCGGCGCAGCCGAAACCGCACGTCATTGTTTTTTGTGAAGTTCGAGCCCCGAGGCACCTCCGATCCATTCCGACGCCAGCCGCTAATTAATTATTTCACATGTATCGATCTTTAATTACGGCCCGATGGAACCCGCCCTTTATCTGCCTAATGACACCAGCCGATTTGTCCGATACAATTATGTCCCAAATTACTAGCAGAACAAAACGAATAATGATATTAAAAATATTAACACGGATACGTTACACGGCGTAGGCACTAATAGCAGAAAGCATCGAGATCAAATCAATCTTAATCTCATTCCAAACGTACCTAATCCAGATTTATTTATGACGGAGGAGCGCGTGTGCTATTATACTCGTCTGCGGCAATTTGCCTCGGAAATTGTCTTAATCGGCCGCTCAAGGGACTATTTATGTATAATTATTTCCAAATTCGACGCTGCGTTTGATGCCTTTCCGCTCTCTGTGAGTTGGTTCGACAAAAAAGTCATCTGTTGCAACAATTAAGCCCGAGGAAAAAATAGATATAAGTATCGAAGGGTCCGCAATAATTACAGGCGCAAATTGAGGGTTCCTGAGAGCCAGATTGGTAGAGTGGCGCCTGCCAGGGTACCTGGGAATGCAGGCTTCACGCGATGCCTGACCTCTAGAAAACTTCCTCCCAATTCTCGGTATCAGAATTTTAAACATGATTGCTTTGCCTACCATAATAACGCCTTATTAAGTACCCATTTCACGTTATAACTAGACATCGGCTACCAACAATGTCAGATAAAAACCTCATACAAGCGCAAGCCTTTACGCCAGCCGATCAAAGGCTCTGCCCACAAAGCGAGCCCGCGGGCACCTAACACAATTAGCTTCGAAAGCAAATAAATCATTAAATCATCCGTTTTATGATCATATTCAAAGATAATTTTGTACTTACATTGCAAGCCTTGTATTGTTTAGAGCTTATTAAAATGACAAATTATTGAGAAAGTAGAAACTCATTAATGAAATAGGTTTCGTGTTTCACTTTGTAATTACACAAAGATTTACGAATTTGCGTTGTCACCTCAACGTGTGAAATTAGAGAGCTGTTTTAATTAATGACTTATAAAACGAATACAATATGCGTCAGTACTTGTTTAATTAACTGGTTAGACTATCAAATTCATCAAGGATGTGAAATGTGACGAAGATTTCAATATGATTCTCGAAATTTTGTCACTCGTTGTCCTCTTTGATCCTGATTTTCATCCTTTTTATTATCTCCTCTTAAATGTTATTCTTGTGAGAAAAGCTTCAATCATTTTCATGTTTGAAGTCTTATTAGCATTCTCGATCTTTAACTTTCTTGCACCATCATCAAATGTTGCGCTTTGCTTCGTGTTGAACATAACCATTACCAGTAAAACCGACACGAGCAAAAAGAGCCATTCCCATCGGCAGGGTTCAACACTATTACCATTAATGAAGGTTTAAACTTAAGCCCTAACGGTGGACATTGTCGAGCGCGATCTTTACCATGTAGTAGCAACCTCAACTCTGCCGTTCCCACGTCTAACAAGCCTCCCCATTACAGACAACGTTTTACATACATACCCTCCACTTATTATCAATGTATTAAGTAAATCGCTCTCAGACTTCGCTCAATTTTATTTCCATTAATCGCTTTTCGACAATTTCGGCGCGGTGCCTGACAACGCCCGGCTTAATACCTTATTTATTGTAATTCCTCGCGCCGACTTAGTAGATGTTGTTTAAAACGCTTTTACGATGTTTTGGTGAAGAAAGCACTCCCAAGGTAATTATTTAGCAGTGTTCTGCGGTTTCTGCGAGCGTCGGCCGCTAATGAGGGCCCTGGTAATAACCAGCGATTATTAATGCGGACGTAGTGATGGCATCTTCTGCTTATGGCGCGTCTTGCACTTCGATACTCCGTATTTGTATTGCTGTGTTTACTGTTCGCGCTCATCGCCATTTCTCATTGCTCCGAGTGACATTTTAATTTCCTCGTTGGTAACAAACGTCGTGATTTCCATTCGCTCTGCTAGAATTGTTTACTGCTCATAATTTTCACTTGTCTAATGAATCTCCAATAAAGTGCCCTCCTTGGGTTTCATGCAACACTGCTCGTAGAGTAAGTGGGTTGTCCTGCAAATTTCAAAGTTTCAACTAGTAAATTCTCATTGGAAAGTGATACATGGATCACGAAGTGCTACGGATACGGTAACGAGCGCGCTGATTGCCTTCTCATGGTGTTTGCTTTTGCTAATTATCGGATTAATAGTCAATCTCCAAGTGATTTAGCTGGTAGTATCACTCTCCAATTTCACTGCGTTGAATTGGCTTTCTTTTATGATGAGTGTGATCGAGCTATTGATCATCATAAATTGGACATTGAGTTAAATGTCATTGATTTGTGAAGTCGTCACGAGGGAGCCTCATTAATGAATTGAAAATCTCGAATCTTCATTATGATGTGCTTGATAACTATTGTCGACGATGCGGGCCGCATGCCTGTGTGAGTGTGGCCGAGTGCGTACGCGCAAATTGCGTCAGTGTACGCGCACACATGAATCATTATTTCCGCCGTACTTTTCTCACGCTCACATGCGTGCTAGTGTGATTTGCTTATATGTGGTTTGTTTGTGTGCGTTATTTTATCGGAAATTAGTTCTGCATCGGGCATTAGGGCATAGTGGAAATTGACAACGCTGATTGTATGGGAACATCTGCACATGCCGACATTAAACATTTACTCTATTTGTACCATCAATCCAACACTTCGAAGATATAAATTATAGACAATTCACTTTGTGATTAGAACTTTGCATGCTATCTAACAAGCGCATCATAGATAGCTAGCTTTTTATTCTAATTGAAATAAACTGTCTTATTAGTATTATGAATTTATCCCATATAAATAGAAAATACATAAATAGAAGCAAATTATAGTATAACCGATCATTCACCTCGGGTATAATTACCTACAGGTCTTTGCATAATTTCCATACACATTAGCACTGCGAAATTATCTACAAATTACTATTGCTCGAGAGAGCATTATAATTATAATGACAATTACATTATTTTTTACTTTGTCACCTGATGTTTCTTAATTATATGTTTTGTTTTTAACGCATACACATATTTTGTAGACTACACATGTTTTGTCTACATCAAGAACATTATTTAGTAGCTAGGTTACTGCAATACTTAATCATTGTTTTTTTTTTAATTTTACTTATAAATCCATTGACTGAAACTCATGACTCACCTACCTGGCTTGTACCTACATTATATAGAGCTACAAGCATCTGCCCGCGGCTTCGCTCGCGCTTTAAAAAAAAGCCTATGTTTATTTCCGGGATACCGTCTTCCCCCCTCCCAAATTTTATTAAGATCCGTTTAGCCGTTTAGACGTGAAAAGGATGACAGACACGAAGAAGATCACAGACCGACAGAGTTACTTTCGAATGTATTATTATTTATTAGTATGAATTACACTTTATTTAGTGTTTATTAAGTTACAGTATAGTCCTATTGTCACGAGAATTGGTTCCGAGTACAAACTCGTTTTAGTTACTAAAAACTTTATCAGTTTCGTAAATATAGATAAGATTGTATTTATAGGTATTTTTTTGTATTTTTAATGTGGTTTTGCATTATCTTTCAACATCCTGCTTAATCACTCATTAGTCCCTATTTGGTGAATTCCCACATATTTAAACAATTCATATGAAATTAGTATTCAAAATTAAATTGGGAAGGAAGACGGAAAACCTATTGATTATTTTTAACGCAAAGGTAAAAAATCTTAAAATTTGTAGAGTTCGTCCTTACCGATACACTAGCCAAACTCGATTTGAAATGTTTGTAATCAAACCATTACATAAAAAACTAATCATATGCTTGGCGCCGAGTTTCAGATATAATTGTAAGCGTAATTTATTGACGGAAAGATCTCAAATCGACAAGTATGTAATGTAAATTGCGTATGAAAAGACGCGGCAACAGAGTAAATTTATGCTTAATTATGAGCGGTTTGTTTACAAACATTGTACATCCAATTTGGCTGGAATAAAAGAACTCCGTTTACTAGCTTATTCCCGCAGTATGTACTAGCTTATTCCCGCAGTATGTACTAGCTTATTCCCGCAGCATCGCATGCTTCTTTGATGTAGCCAATGTCAGTTATCGGACGACTTTTGTGGCGTAGCTGGTGCAGGTCCGCCTGCCACGCAGGATGTTGCGGTTTCAATTACCAGCACAGGTGAAATACTTGTCGGATCTGCAGATATTGGTTCCGAGTCCGGGTGTTTTCATATTATAAAAAATATTGCCTACTATGTCTGTAATACATCTAGATTGTTTGCAACAATCTGCAGTTAGCTCCACTGTTTCAATTGTACAATACAATACATAACTCTTTATTACACTATAAAATAAAATACATCATAGACATTACTTAACATAACAAACACAAAAGTACAATGGGCGGCCTTATCACTTGGAAGCGATTTCTTCCGGGCAATTGTAAATACTAGTTCTAATTTTTTCTATTCATTAATTGTATTTTTCTAAGTACAAGCTGCGTCCCGTGGCTTCGCCTGCGTGGAAGTTAATTGCACACCCCCTAGGGGTAGTTTTGTAAAAATAAAAAAGACGCGTATCGTTATTTATTTTATAGTTTATTTTTACCGAGTTTTGAGTGAATCGAACCAAGGAATAATAATTTTCCATAAAATCCTTATCTCTCTTATTAACTCCCTCAGAGGTTAATTTTTACAAATTAAATGAGCCTATGTTTTATTCTAGAACTATATACAAAATAAATTTCATTGAAATCCTTGTGGCTAGATGATACTGAGTGGATTGTACAGCATTATCTATTATTTTTAATGGTCGATTAATACGAACTAATATTAACACTCTGTTGGTAGCGTTACAGAATAAGTGTAAAGTAATATGTAGAGTCTACATTCTATACTTGAACCAAATCCAAGATACAATATTTGTCAACAAGCCTTTCATACTTAACCTAAAAATCACTTTCTAGTCCTTGAATTTTGAACAGAATGAGCGTTACTAATAATACTTTGGAATTGACACAACTTATCGATTTGAGATGTTTCCTATTTTTCAAATGAGACGCCAAAAATAGAATTTTATATTTTAGCAAGTTGTTTATGTGTGTTTAGTAAAAAACTTATTTACAAACATAGTCTCTTGAAAATGGCTGGAATATAGTAGCTGTATATTTTAATAGAATTTTCCCAAATTCATCAATTATCTGATCACATGAGAAGTTTTATCTCACCTGTCAAACTAAACAAATATACATTTTAGTACTCGTTAGGTATTTGTCGGACCAGCAGGTATCTTGATAACGCCGTTGATAACGCAGATGATGGCTTAATCTCGATTTTAACAAATTTCATTCTTTATCTCTTGTCGCCGTGCTGTGGCTGACCAATAGTCGTCTTTCATTTAACAACATACAGTATAATTTTCACTGTATATTTTCCGCAGAAAAGTAAAGATTATTTGTTTGAAGAGATCAAAATTTGTAGGTTGCTTAATTGTATAGGTGTCAGCATTGACAGCTTGTCAAACGGATAAATTGATCACAGTTGTTTGCGCAAATCCTTGATAACGATTCCTATGTATTTTAATTTGAGCATTTAGATATCACCTATGGGAACAGCGCTATCAGTTTAAACACGGCTTTAATATCTCGAGCACGTCGAAGACGTGTTCATAAAAGTGTTTAATCAGACGTTAATCAAATATTTACCTTCGTTTCCAATATGTTACTTACCAAATATAGGGGAATCAACGGTATCTAAGTTTGAAAAACAACGTGGATGACACAAACGGCCGCCCTACCCACTTCCGGTCGTCGGGCACAATCCCATTCAATAGTCACCTTCAGCTAACTGAGTTGAAACTGGCCCGTGAGAAATAGGCGATTGATTACGTTTCGGAGCGTTTGCACCCATTTATGTGAGTTCCAATTATTTGATGGTGAATTAAATTGAACTTTATCTACCATTGAATAAATTGTGGTTATATTTATCTTCAACATTTCCGTCACTAAATGTTACATCTATATTTTTAGTAGCTAATTTGAATATCGTTTTAAGTTGTGCGTTTCTTTTGTTGCAGGAGAGCATGTGATGCCGGCCTTTGACGCCCGGCGCCATGCCCACGCCGCTGCAGCCCGGCGGCACCGCTAGCGGGGCGCCTCCGGAGCGCAAGCGGCGCCGCAAGCGCGACGACCCGCAGAGCTCGATAGCAGCGGAGCTCGACGACGACGACGGCGATATGAGTCCCGAGGAGGATCCGCGAAACGCGCCCGCCGCGCCGGCGGCGCCGGCGCCGGCCCCGTCTTCAGCACCCGCCCCTACCTCACCCCCCGCCGCACCGGACGCCGTTGACCTCACCTCCCGAAGAGACTCGCCACCCCTCTCCTCCGATGTCGAACGCTTCGATGGCAGGATTGTCTACAACCCTGATGGCTCGGCGTACATCATCGAGGACCCTGAAGGATCAGAAGGCGAAACCAGCTTACCAGATCTACCCAAAATAGAACCTGGCTGTATCGTAGATAGCAGAGACAACAATCTTCTAGAGAGGCAGCTCGAATTTCCTCAGATAGCCAGCGCCTTCTATGTCTCAAGAAACCCTTCGTTGTATGGTGCGCTATATGGAAGACTGGCAGCAGAGCGAGCGCGAGCTCGACCGGATGCGCCTGTGATGCACAGCTATAGAGTGTTTAGTTTTCGAGGAGGAAAGGATGTTCCAAGGCCGCCCTCGCCACCAGCTGAATGCCCTAGTGTGCCAGTGAAACCGATCCTTATGTGTTTTATTTGCAAGTTGAGTTTTGGTTATGCAAAATCATTTGTAGCGCATGCACAATCAGACCATAGTTTATCATTACTTGATACTGAAAGAGATGCTTTAGCGAGAGAAAACGCTTCAGCATTCATTCAGTGTGTTGGCAAGGACAAAGAAGCATTAGTGTCGTTTTTAGAACCAGTGGGTGCCGGAGCACCACGTTTTTCTGTGTCAGGAAGTCCGGCAAATACATCAGAACTATCAAGTCCGACGATGGACAAAAGACACCAGGATATGATGACCCCTGATAAAGAGAATGATTCCTTACTACCTAATGGATCATGTGATGACCGAAGACCAAGCCCAAATCAATGGAGACCACCAAGGTCGATAGCAGAATCATTGATTCCCCAACATTCCTTGATCTCAGTGGCTCATCCTCATACGATAAATGCGTCAGTACAACCCCGGGGAAGTCCGAATTCATCTCCGCCGTTCCAAACTGCTCCACCGGCTTTCCTATCTGGGACAACAATTGGAGTATGTCCTGATCATCTTGGTGGACGACCATCTGGCGCAGACTGTCCAAAATGCGAACTTATATTAAATTCTGGACGATTAGGAGGCCCTCTTGCAGGTATGCATAGTAGAAACTCCTGCAAAACTCTAAAGTGTCCAAAATGCAACTGGCATTACAAATACCAAGAGACATTAGAAATTCACATGAAAGAAAAGCACCCTGAAGCCGAAACGAGTTGCATCTACTGCATAGCTGGTCAACCTCATCCCCGGCTGGCTCGGGGCGAAACTTATACTTGTGGATACAAACCATATCGATGTGAAGTGTGCAATTATTCTACTACGACAAAAGGGAACCTGAGTATTCATATGCAATCTGACAAACATCTTAATAATATGCAAGAATTACAAAACGGTGGAAACCCTGGTGAAGGAAGTTTGCCTCCTCCTCCTCAACATACTCCTCCAGGTGTGCACAAGCCACCGCTCCCGCATCATTCTCCCCTTGGACAGAAGCCAAAGCCTACTTTTCGATGCGACGTTTGCAATTATGAGACAAACGTTGCGCGTAATCTGAGGATACACATGACTTCCGAGAAGCATACCCACAACATGCTCGTACTGCAACAAAATGTTAAACACATGCAAACTCTATCAATGTCAGCCTTCCATCATAGACAACAAAGTCAGCAGCAGCAGCTAGAGAATTTACTACATTTTCATGGAAGTGAAGGTCCTCCACAAAACCCAGAGGCCGCACTTGCTGACATGGCTTACAATCAAGCCTTGATGATCCAACTAATGACTGGAGGACCTGGGCCTTCACCACCAGAATTGGGTGCTCATCTAGACGTTGGACTTAACCCAGATGCAATGGAACCACCACCAGAGCCCGCAGATCCTGAACCAGAAAGGACATTCCATTGCTGTATTTGCAACTGCTTCTCAACAGACTCCTTAGAAGCTCTAGGCCACCACTTAGCTCAAGACCGCACAAAAATCAGAGAGCAAGAGATCCTTGCGCTTGTTGCGGGACATTATGTCTGCAAACTTTGCACCTACAAAACAAACCTGAAAGCTAACTTCCAGTTGCATTGTAAAACCGATAAACATCTACAGAGGTTGCAACACGTTAACCACGTAAAAGAAGGAGGTCCACGAAATGAATGGAAATTGAAATTCTGTGGAGGTGTTGGAACTGGAGGCGCTGGAGTCGGTGGAGTTCAAGTGAGATGTTGCGCCTGCGACTATTACACGAACTCAGCGCATAAACTGCAGCTCCATGCAGCAGGAGCGCGACACGAGGCAGCAGCTCTTCTCCTAAGACATCTTCGAGACTGCTCGTCAAGGATGCCTCGAGAGCGTCCGAGGGTGTACCGTTGTGCTCTATGTGGTTTTAATGCCCCTCACCGCTTGCCACTCCTACAGCACGTGAGATCCGTAAAGCATCTACAAATGGAGCAAATCCATCAACTGCAGAGACGATCGGAAGGGAAAGACCCAACACCAGATGTTGCTGAGCTCTTCCAAGTGATTCTTCAGCCATCAGAAATGAGCAGTCCGTTTGACCAACAGGACAATGGTAAGTTATCTATTGTCTATGTTAGCCGAAGTATAACAAGTCTCCCGCTAATAAGGTTAGATTTTGCGCGAATTCAAAAAAAGTTTATTCATTCATGAACAATACAGTGGTAATAGGGAAACTCTAGTTACTTTTTCCTATCTATTTTTTTCCTTATCTTCCGCGAAGCTGACTTTGAGCATTGACTTAAATACAAATTAAACAGAGTAACATTGTACAAGTATTTAATTTATATAACAGTGTAGGAATATCGTGTGAGAAACATTATTGC
Organism: Eupithecia inturbata; assembly: GCA_963662085.1. Classification (NCBI taxonomy): domain Eukaryota; kingdom Metazoa; phylum Arthropoda; class Insecta; order Lepidoptera; family Geometridae; genus Eupithecia; species Eupithecia inturbata. The sequence continues at coordinate 6,045,191 of OY759191.1, read as the reverse complement.
GCTTGCGCATAGTAAAACTTTTTGAATTATCCGCTAGATGTCGCGCTCTGCAAATTTTTATCACAAAGTGTGGCAACATAATATAAATTTAATATTTATTGCTCTCGTGCTAAAGATATTTCGTAACATATTTCTATATAGCGTGAAAATTCCATTAAAATTAATTCAACCGAAACCATTACCGTCGTTCGTATCGATAAAGTAATACTGAGTCGACTTATGAATGTGATTTCGAAACGTCACTATCGGTTTCCAATTTAAACCGATTCGTTCCTTAATCAATTTTACTTTGAGTTTTTACCTAGTGAACTTCTTGCTGTGGTCCGTGTCAATAAACATACAATTTGTTTCATGTTAATTTGTGTACTTTTTATGATGTGAGGGTTAATCACGTGTTCGGTGCTCGTCATCGAGGCCTTAATTATCATCCACCGCGTCTCCGTGCTCAATCTAAGAAGCAATCTCCATTTTAAGCGATGAGCATTTAGCGGAGAATTCGTAATCACAATAATGAGATAATTACACACGGACAAAATTTAATTTAAAGCGCGCAACATTAGAACAGGTTTCTTTAACGTACGCCTTACACGGTGTCGCCACAGTCTGGTGCCGTCATTGGTTGGAAGCGACTCCGCCCCGCGAGCGAGGGAGACGGAAAGAAGATTTGAATTGAGAACGCGAATTTTCCATAAGTACCGCACACGGGACAATGACTCGCATTACGTATGTGGCGGTCGCGCATTAAGGATGATTGCCCCTTGTGATGAGGCTGGTACATCATCTACAATGTCGCCGGCCGCATCTCCCGACGCATGTTTATTGCCCCGGCGAAATACAATAACTCTCGGAGAAATGTAGTGTCGAAAAAAAATTACAAAATTACAGCGATGTCCATTGTATTCATGTTTATGCTTATTACTTGTTTTCACCTGAGAGAGTCATTTGAATCAATCAATTTTGATGACTCTACTGCCAGCCAGCCTTCGATAACCTATTATTATGCAGACTAAACATTCACACGCCCTAAAAACGCATTACGTTATTAATTTAAGAAATGGCTGAAGAATGCTCTGTCCGAGTTTTGTCTCTGACCCCTTCAGACTGCTTCGTTGGAATAATGCCCATCTTCAACACAATCAAAACCAGAATGAAAACCGGTCTCATATGCAATGAGTCATACAAGCAACACCCCAGCTTATGTTTTTTGCGTTTTCGCTTTATGTAACATACCTACAGAAATTACTTAGCGAGTTTAGTGCCCATGATTACTGGGTATTTACACTTTCCGAATCAAGACAACAATATCGCCACTGCTGTACTATCTAATAACCTATAGATTTTCCTTTACAAGACGATTCTGATTTCAGGTTATTTATGACAGAAGTTTGAATAAAACAGGCAAATAACAATCTGATTTTATATCACATCCCACTATCTTGCATAATGTTGCCTGATAAATCGAACACCTCACCATACAGACTATGGGTGAGACAGTAAAATATTCAGACCCCATTGTATTCCTGACGCCACATTGTAAAAATCCTGACCTAAATCTCGCAAAACAAAACTTCAACTACACAATACTTACTTTACGACGCTATAACGATGTGGTGTTTCCTTAGAAAAGGCCCTTTGTTCATTGACAAAAACCGTCCGAGATCGCATTTATGCAGACAAGTCCCTCTACCTGAGGCATTGTTCTATGTTCCTACCAGACTGGGGGTCGGCGATTTAACATCATAAATAATTATATTCACTGGTCAGTCCAGCCAGGCTGAGAATTAGGGTCAGTTGCGCTATGATTATTATTATGTTCTCGGATTTACTTTATCCCTCTCCCCATCATTAGATGTAACGGTTTTAGCTGGTTAAAACTATAGAACGGGTTGCATACAGGGGGCCGACTGGTTTCAGCTCCGCTGGACTGTGAGATAATTTCTACTTTAATTAAGCGCAAAATCTGGCTCCCCTTCGTCGCCGTCTTTTGAGTGTTCCTAAATAATTTTGTCAAATTTATACAGATTGTCTTTGCTCTACTTTCTCATTTGTATCACTATCTTTGATAAGCGTGTTTTTAAATCAGCAGGTATTTGTTCGGTTAATGAGCTTTGTGTAAATTTTAGTTTGGGCTGAACATTTCCAGCCCTCAAATTGTTCATCTAATAAAGTATAATTGTAACGTTATCGAAACTTTGCCGTCCCCTCGTTGGTAGTTTCTTTCACCTTCCTTATTTGAGCGTAAACAATGCGGCAGCTTCTTTCACACGCTGCCGTGGACTTATCCCTGGTCAAATAATAATTGCACACTCACATATCTTTAGTTTTGTCGTCTCTTTCGCACTTAACTACACATGCGTCAATTCTCCAAACGCATTTGATCCGACGCGAAACGAAATATTTGAACCTTTTGTAATAATGAACAATGATTGTTTGCTCGTCCTGTATCTGCCTTTGTGTGCAAAATTACAATATACTTGTTACGTTAACATTAATACATCTGTGTATGTGTGTGTACGGGATGGATAGAGCGATACCTTTGTCTTGCCGGGACGTCGCAAACAAAACGAGTCCTACTAATAATATAAAAGAGCAGAATTTTATTTTTAACTTCAATTCAGAAAAGTAACAAACGTTCGCACCGAACAATAGTGGGTTTCATTTACCTATAGAAATAATCTTTTTTTGTAGATAAATCTTACGTAGATTTAGTGTAGGTAGTCGTTGTGGATTTACGGCATACTGATCAGTATCCATTTGGTTGGAAGATTCCGCAGCGGGAGGTTCGTTAGGTACTGATTTTCGTGTTTCCATATTTGCTTACTTTTGTTTATGTTATATTTGTTTTGTCAACAGATACCAAGGAACCAATAGACCAAAAGCCTGATCTTACCCAAGAACAGAAAATGTTGAGATTTTTGGAACAACATCAACAGCAACAACTTCAGAACCAAGGGCAGTCGCAACAGCAAGCGCAGAGCGAAGAAGATCGAGAAACGCCTGGACCTCACGCTTGTCCTTACTGTAATTTCAGTTGCTCAAGTGAGAGTCGACTTCACGCCCACGTAAATACAATCCATAGTGAAAACACGAGGCATTTCATCTGCCCACTGTGCCAGGATGCATTCAAAGAACGCAATGCTCTTGAGAGGCATGTTATGCAGATACATTCGGTCAACTCCGAAGGGCTTCAGAGGCTGCTTCTACTTGTAGATCAGAGCCATTGGCTCAATGGTGGAGCACAATCTCAGAGTGAATCTCGTCAAGGAGACGAGGACCGTGAAATATCTTCACCTAGATCAGAAGGAAGTTCCGACGGTGATATTGAAAAATGTTCTACCTGCAACCGCACTTTCCGTAACGTTGACGAACTGTGCCAACATCAAAATGAATCCGGCCACTTAGAACTGAAACAGACGCCACAAGGGCCTGGCTATTTTTGCTGGAAGAAAGGATGCAACAGGTACTTTGATGCGGCACACGCTCTACAAAACCATTTTAGAGAAGCTCACACCCGCAATTCAATAACAAACATGTCGGTGTCTGAGAAACATGTGTACAAGTACCGCTGCAATCAATGCAGCCTTGCTTTCAAGACTGTGGAGAAACTACAACTACACTCGCAATACCATATCATTCGAGATGCAACAAAATGTGTATTATGCGGAAGGAGTTTCCGCTCCGTTCTGGCCCTTCAAAAACACGTTGAATCGTCGCATTCCGAGTTGACAGAAGAAGAGCTAGCTACGTTTAAACGCAGCCTAGCGTCTAATCCTTTGCTCCAAGGTAATCATGGTACGGCTCTGGATACGACAACAGCAGAGTTTATGCGCAAAGAGGCTCTGAGGACACCCGATGATGACTTAGCTGATCTAGAAGACAGAGATTCTAGCGCTACAATGGCCGACGAGTCTGGTCATAATGATGCTGAAAATTCTGACGATTCTATCATCTACAAAGATCAACAATTCTTGGAAGATTATCTCAATTCCCAAGCCATGGCAGAGGATTCTTACAATGACCCGAATAGGAAATACAAATGCCATAGATGCAAAGTGGCTTTCACCCGCCAATCTTATCTTACTGCACATAACAAAACACTTCTTCACAGAAAAGGTGAGAAACTAACATACCCAATGGAGAAATATCTTGACCCGAATAGACCATTCAAATGCGATGTTTGCAAAGAGTCATTCACGCAAAAGAATATCTTGCTGGTTCATTACAATAGCGTGAGTCATTTGCATAAACTAAAGCGAGTTATGCAAGAACAACAAAATAATAACAACCCACCCATCTCGCCCGGAGCGGGATCTGCGCCCTCGAATTTAACTCTCACTCCCAAAAGTACTTCTAGCGAAGAGGACGATCGCAAACGCTACAAATGTAACATCTGTAAAGTGGCCTACACACAGGGTAGTACGCTCGACATTCATATGCGATCAGTGCTCCATCAGACGCGAGCGGGTAAGTTGCAGGAGCTCGCCGCGGCCGGACACGTGGACCTGTCAAGGCCTTTAGTAGAGCAACCGGACAGAAACGACCCCGCGAAAATTTTACAAGACGTTTTGTCGCCAAAAAATACATCCCCTTCGTCAACTAGCAGCGGGGGGCCTCGGTCTTCACCCCCCGCGCGCCCAGGTAGCCCGCGATCTCCGCGCGCAGGTAACGCCTCGTGCGAACGCTGCCACGCGTCATTCCCGACCGGGGAGCTACTCGACGCACATCGTGTGACTTCATGTCCGTTCGGGGATGCGCGGGCGCAGTCGCCACTAGGTGAGGCCGAAGCAGCCGCTCTGGACGAGATGGTCGCCAAGGGCCAACCGCCCAAACGAAACTCACAAATGTATAAACAACTTCTAGAAACCTTCGGCTTCGACCTCGTCATGCAGTACAATGAAAACCAACGGAGGAAAATGCAAGAGGAACGAGAAATGGCGCGAGTTCCAACGCCGCCACCGCCTCCGGAAGAAAAGCCCCCTGATAGTGAAAGCAAATCAACGTGTCAGCATTGTAACAAGGAGTTCTCTAGTGTGTTTGTGCTTAAAACCCATTGTGAGGAAGTGCATAAAGACAAAGTGCCGCTGGAGTTCCTTGAGCAATTCGCGGAACAATTCAAATCCGAATATGAGAGGAAGAGTGGTGCTCCTAACTCTCCGCGCGCGGCGTCACCCGCGCCCCAGGGTGACCGGTCACCTTCCCCCCGCGGTGAAGGGAACTACAACGAGAACGGAAACGCTCAAGGCGAGGCTCAGGCTGGAGCCTTGCTTGCCGCTCAAGTGCAAGAGATGCAAGCTGCTTTGAACATGATACAGCTTCAGCAACTGGGCCAACTGCACCCAATGGTGGCTCAGATGCTCTCGCTTGGATTACCGCTGGGGTTGAACGTAGGTGCCTTGGCTGCGATGAACCTTCAGCCGCCCCTAGTGCCGCTCATGCTGCCCCCGCCGCCCTTCGATGGCATGTCCTTCGGAAACCACGAGCAGCTCAAACAACAACAGCTGATTCAGCAACAACAGCAGGTTAGTTCCTACAAAGATATTATATTATTCTGAGTATTTAATTTTATTTTATTTGTAGGAATAACTCAAAAGCTGAGATAAAGAAACAGCATGTAAATTTTTTTTTTTTAAACTCTACAACACCAACTGTTCCTACAGTTAAAATCATACATGAAACTGATATGCATTTATTACAATAGAAAATAATTAAATTAATTCAAATACTCAACGATTTTTAGGGTTCCGAACCCGAAGGGTCAAAACGGAACCCTATTACTAAGCCTCCGCTATCCGCCTGTCCGTCTGTCACGTAGCTATATCTCATGAACCGTAAGAGGTAGACAGTTGAAATTTTCAGATAATATTTATTTCTCTTGCCACTATAACAACAAATAATAAAAATAAATATCAAAATTAAAGGAGGCTCTCATACAACAAACGTGATTTTTTTGGCTATTTTTGCTCTTAATTTGTCAAGGCTGTAGGTAAGGTGTGTCTTGAACTGCAATAGGTGGACACATGAAACTTTCTATAATTATCTATAATTAAGTAACACTACAATTGTAATGATAACAAATACTAAAAATAAAATAAAGTTGAAAATTTAAAGGGGATCAAGTGAATATTTTATGTTCTTTGAAAATGTTGCCTGATTTTTAAGGTACGAAACCCTTCGTGTGCGAGTCAAATCGCACTTGGCGGTTTAAATACGATAAGATATTGTTTTATTATTTATTATCTTTTTATTATAATAATATCGACCTTAGCTATTTCTATATGATTAGTTTCCAATAGGTATACATAAGTCTGACGCCGCCGTTAGAGTTATGATGTGCTCAAGATTCATAAGTACATGAGACACACCTATCTATGTATGTGAATTGAAATGGCATATTAAAAAAATATATATTCATAATTTTATTAAATGGACGTGCTAAAAATTAATCTACCTATCGAAATTTATACCATTATTAGCATAAAGGTTAAACCCACAAAGTTAAAAGTCAGACGTTGAATGTTTACATAGCTGTAGGTACACGTGGCAATGAAGTGATTATTTTTGTCAGTTGGTTATTCGATCACGGGGCAGGATATCTACCTACAAGGCTTCGAAAGATAAGCATGGCGATTGAACGTTAGCTATCTGTTTGCACAAAGCAACAGAGCTCCTATTGTTAAACGTCTAGGGTCGAGCCTTTATTATTACCAACGATCTGTTATTATTCAAACTTACCTGCCTGTATCGACCAGTAATGGTTGAAGATAAATGATCCCTATAAAGTTTAACTTCTTTGTTGACTCGTAAAACTCGTTCTTAATTTTATGGATTACTTAGTAATTACAATCGTTTGTTGCTTTAGTTTTGAGTTTTTAATTTATTTTCTTTGTTTGCAGGCTAATGCTGCCGGACAAAAAAGAGCTCGCACTCGCATTACCGACGATCAACTGAAAATCTTACGGGCTCACTTTGACATCAACAACTCACCGAGCGATGAAGCGATCGCAAAAATGGCTAAACAATCTGGCCTGCCCACAAAGGTAATAAAACATTGGTTCCGTAACACCCTGTTCAAGGAGCGCCAGCGAAATAAAGACTCTCCATACAACTTCAACAATCCTCCTTCGACGACACTCAACCTTGAGGAGTACGAGAAGACAGGAGAAACCAAAGTAACCCCTTTGGACTCGTCAGCAAGTTCCGATGAAGGTAAACCACCACCCGAAAAAAAAGCAAAAACTGAAGAATCGTACATAATCCATCAACAGGATGTAAAATCAGAACCCAACGACGAACCAAGTATGGAAGAAAAGTACGTTTCGTATGATGATCGCCATCAAGAGGACAAAAGTTTTATCTTCCCACAGGTGCCTCAGAGCCCTGCCCCTCTTATTAATAACTCCGATTTTCACCACCAAAACATATCAAGGCCTCAGACGCCTACTCATATGTCATTGAACTCTCTGATACAATCTCAACTAGACTCTATACCAGCTACGAGTATACCTCAGCCACCACATCCGTCGATGCTTCCACCAAAAATGAATACGAATTTCACGTCCCCAAACTCCGTGCCCCCGAACGTCCTACCTTTGACCCCAAATCGCAGCATGAGCCCCGGCAGGGGGCCAGCCGATTTCGGACTTTCCGGGGGCAACTCGAACGGATCCAACAGCTCGGGGTCTTCTGGCAAACGCGCCAACAGAACTAGATTTACTGACTACCAGATAAAAGTTCTGCAAGAGTTTTTTGAGAACAACGCCTATCCTAAGGATGACGATCTTGAATATCTGTCGAAGCTATTAGGTCTCAGCCCTAGAGTAATCGTTGTCTGGTTTCAAAATGCTCGTCAAAAAGCAAGAAAAGTGTATGAAAACCAACCTGCTGCGGATCCACCAGCGGGTGCAACTGATGATGCAAATAGATTTCAACGAACGCCTGGTCTAAATTATCAATGCAAAAAGTGCCAACTAGTATTCCAGAGATACTATGAGTTGATAAGACATCAGAAAACGCATTGTTTTAAAGAAGAAGATGCTAAAAGATCCGCACAAGCACAGGCAGCTGCAGCTCAAGTAGCTGCTACACTGAGCAGTGAAGACTCCAATTCTAGCACTGTAGAGCACCATGGGCCCCATGTGCCAGTCTCCCCCGCGCCGCCGCGAACACCTACTCCGGCTGCCCCAAACTATCCGGTGTCACCGGCCCCCCCACCTGCTCCTCTTACACCAGTGACACCATTATCTCATCAGCCAAGAGAGGAGAAAGATGGAAATTTCCAATGTGATAAATGCAACCTAGTCTTCCCAAGATTTGACTTATGGCGAGAGCATCAACTCGTTCACATTATGAATCCAAACTTATTTCCAACTTATCCACCAGATTCCCCTTTTGGAATCTTACAACAACATGCTCAGTTGCAACAGCTAAATGCACTAGGAAATGAAGAAGCTCGACATCCTTTAGTCGCAGCGTTGAATCAACAGGTTGCCAAAAGAAAGTTTGACGAATACGAGGAAATCGATACCGGAGATCAGCCGAAAGACAAACGTCTAAGAACAACTATACTACCTGAACAGCTGGACTACCTCTACCAAAAGTACCAGATTGAGTCAAATCCATCTCGAAAGATGCTTGAGAATATTGCACGTGAAGTGGGTTTAAAAAAAAGAGTGGTACAGGTTTGGTTTCAAAATACACGAGCACGTGAGAGGAAAGGACAATTCCGCGCACATGCGCAAGTTATAAATAAGAGATGTCCTTTTTGTCCTGCCCTGTTCAAAGTCAAAAGCGCTCTCGAAAGCCATTTGAGTACAAAACACGCTGATCAATGTGCGCGGGGAGAAATCAACGTAGACGCTTTACCAGATGAAGAACTGAGCACAGAATCTACACCAAGCTTCGGCTCCCAACAAAGTGACCGGCAGCAAAATTTTTCCCAAGCGGGGGCTCCCATGTTGCCCCCTATTTTCCCACCATTCCACTCAGACATGGAGAAATTTATCAAACAGTACAGTGAAGAATCGATGAAACGTTATGTTAGCGAACTGCAAGCGCATGCCACACAACAACAGAACGGCGGCACCAATAACGAACAGTCTGAGAAACGCCCAGAACATGGAAAATCAGAAATCCCTTTAGACCTTAGCAAGCCCGTCGATCTTTCAAGGCCCGGGTCTGACGCAGATGAGCGCTCGGACACTGCTTCCGAAACTATGGAATTTTACGATGATGACGATCCGACATCACCTGGGCCCGGCCAACTCACTCCGAGGCAGCCTGGCAAACGATACCGAACTCAAATGTCATCTGTTCAAGTGAAAATCATGAAATCACTGTTCACCGATTACAAAACGCCAACGATGGCCGAGTGTGAATCCCTTGGCAGAGAGATCGGCTTGCCAAAACGCGTCGTGCAAGTTTGGTTTCAAAACGCACGAGCCAAAGAGAAGAAAGCCCGACTAGCGGCTGGCTTGTCGGAAGTGTCGGACGCGCCACCGCCGGAGGAGTGTCGTGTGTGTGACTTCAAGTACAGTCACAAATACTCGGTGCAAGATCATGTGTTTACCCGCGGGCACATCGCCACGATGCGCGCGCGGATCGAAACCGGCAGCGGTGGCATCGTCGGCGCCGCCACCATCGGTGCTGACGACAGCACGCTCGCCCTTATGCAGATGGCTGCTCGCCTCGAGAGTGGCATCGCCGGGGAACTTCACAACGCCTTCCTGCGGCCGCAGCTCGCCGGAAATGGTGAGTGCACCACTTGAGCACGATCCACTAGCTAGAGCTCAAAAGCTCTACGTGATTTTGGATCTCTGTAGAACCTCGCAGCGGCTAGCTTCGCTCGAACGTTTTATTCTAACTTTATAACTCACTTTTGCGTCGGTTCCTGACGATTTAGGCAATTACTGCATAATGATGAACATTTAGGTTCGAGCGAAGCTTTATTTAGTGCCGTGACGGTCGTTGCTAATTTCCTACTAGTGAGTCGTCTCGTATGTAAATATTTAGTTGTAGCTAAGTAGCTCTACCTTTACGATGTGTTGGTATTTCAATAGTGCGTCGAAGTTTGCACTTAATCGCTTGTTCTGATACAAACGTTATAGAAGCACGTACAAAACCGATTCAATCTTTGAAATTATTTTGTAATTTAAATAATTATTATGTACTTTATAGCTCGAAGCGTGACAGTACGGCCAAAACTGTTATATTATTTCAAGATCTTAATTGCATTATTTTGGATTAGTGTAAAATTATAATCTTTCTGGGATTCGCGGACGGTGATTTCTTTAGAAGGGAAAGCCTATGTTATTTGATCTTGGCACAGCTGTGTTGAACGATCCCCGGGCATGGAGCACGAGACACGGTGTCATCGAATGCTTAGAGGCGTGCCGCCAGTGGGCCGGTGGGCGGCCGCTTTAACCCGCCACTATTCAAATGCAAACGAAACTTAACAATGGTAGGAGTTAGGACGCGTGAAGGACGTCGCATATCTAATGGGACCGATCAGGCATGCATTTTGCTCCACATGAATAATCAATTATTTAAATGACACCAATCAAAAATACTTTCTCGAATGCTGTATCCATTGTTTCTTGAACATCACCGTTAGTTTTCGAACCGTTGAAAACCAACACAACGTAAATATAGACTAGTAACCTGTTGCATAATATTATTTTCTTAGTTGTTCATATTTAAAACTCCTATTAGGTATTAGGTCTTGTCGATTGTTGTAGGATTGTAATGAAAACCAAATTATATATTTTAGAGAATTTAATTGTTTTAGTTATCTTGTAAAGTCATAGCGAAGCCTGAAGTCTATATAACTATTTAATAAGGTGCCTTGTAGGATTCAAGTAGGTTTTGTAAATTATTTTCTGAGCTCCACTGTACATAGTTAAACAATTAAAAGTATACTATTAGTTAAAGTGTGATAGCGCATTGTAAAATTATCTTCGACCGCTGTTCGTAATGTGAATTTGCATAGTTCGTATCTATAAATAGATCTAAATAAATATATTGTTTGTTTCGTAGAGGCATCATAAGAATTTGTGATATAACTGTATGTAATTAGTATATTCGTATTTCGCAAGTGCCCCGACGACGACGGCACGAGTTCTAAAGTACAAAAATATATACAGACATAACATTAGAGTTTGTCGAATTTTACATAATAATGAGGTCTCTGTCGTGTGGGGTCCCAAACGGCTGCAGTTTTTGCTATTCTTCATAGAATTTACATAAGAGTGGTTTGGAATTGGGGAGTTAGGCGATATGCAAATATTTTCTCTGAATTTGAATTTGAGTGACTTATATACCTACACAGGTAGCGCGTGGTACGTCCCGTGCGTATGCGCACGCGCCGCGGGTGATGCCATTATACTTGCGTTATTATGTGGAAACTCTACCGTCTTATAATCGTCTTGATCCTTCCCATATTGATCTTTCAAATGCAAATATCGTTATTTTACGCCCGGTTTACCATATTTGATATGTAGTACCTATTATTTACTCTCGCCAAATAGTAAAGATGTGTGTTGCAGTCTTAACGATTTCACTTTAGGTTTGAGCATGTTTATTTGCATATCGTTTTATGTTATTTTTTTTTTCATTGAGTTATGTTTGTATCTATTTTTGTTCTTTAGTTTTATTTTTATTATTTTTTGTTTTGATATTGTAGAAAGATGTATGTGATTACGCCTTAGCATCTGGTGTATTATGATATTGATTTTGCCTCCAATACGACTTCCAATAATATTATTTTAATTTGTATAATTTAATTATAATTAGTGCGATTTGCATTTACAGTTATTCAGATGACGTTATGATAGTTGTTTGAAACAAAGCCCTGTGCCAGCCAGTGAAAGAGTTCTTTGGTGAGACTATTGTGAGTCTAAAGAAAAAGATTGAAAGTCTTGTAAACTGAGTAGTATTATTATAATTATCTACAGTTATTTTTATTTGCAGAATTCGTTGAAATAAATGCAATATTTATATTATTGAATTATGTTTTTTTGTTATTGTTTCCTTTTATTTTTAGCTTTTTTTGCTTTGTTTTGTTTAAGAATGAATTGCAATTACCTACTTTATTGCACAAAAGTAGTATTTATACAACATATTTTTTGAAGCGTCCTGCTAAGTTGAAGAATTATCGTATTACTTGGGGCAGGTGAGCAGAGAAGGTAATTCGAAGATGTATAGGGTTTCATGGAGAGTGATACAATTGAATTCTATGCTTTTGTACCTGAGACTGTTAAAACAAAGGCTCTTTTGTCTTTCTCTCCCAAGGTGAAGGAAGAATAGATTTTTAAATGCAAGATGTAAAATTCATCGTGGGAGGCTGCACTAGAAACATTTAAGGGAGAGTTTACAAGCAGGTAGAGGTAACAGATTGCTAGTTCAAAGAATCAAAAACATACACATAAAATTCAAAAGGATACAACGATCGTGACGGCACCTACATAAAAATTATTTCGCTGCTGCAGAAAGGCTCTGTCTACCTTAGGCATAATTTATTTTGCGTAAGTATACCTATTTTAATATAATTTGACAAACATAATGGTTAGAAACCACACATGCAGAAATTCAAAATACTAGATACCTTAAAAAATTATTAACTAATAAATTATCAGTTATGGCTCAATCCTCATACAAAAAGGAATACAAAGAATAAGACGATTTCTCTCTTCAATTGAGATATGGTACGTATCTAAACATTAATAATTCAAAAACTATAGAAGTATTCGGTTTACCTTCTCATATAATTTGTTCATAGTCTTCTTACCAAACCATGACTTGCCGCAGCAGGCAGTTGGTAGGTTCGATTCCTACTGCACGCACATTACAGTCTTTGGTTATTAGGTCAATTGAGAAACATATACTTTTGCTAACTCGAACGTACATTACATAGGTACTGACTGTTTAACTTTTACGTAATAAGTAAACGAGTCAATAAATTTAATTTATTCTAGTTATTTATTTACCTACCTGCCTAGATCAACATGTAAAGTAAAATTAAACATTATTTGTTTTGTTACATAAAATGCAAATAACACACATTATTTATACTAATATTATAAATTCGAAAGTCTCTGTCTGTTTGTTGGTCTATCTGTTTGTTTGTTACCCGTTCACGCCTAAACCTGGACGGATCTTCAAGAATTTTGGCAGGGAGGTGGGTGGTATTCCGGGGACGGACATAGGCTACTTTTTATCCGGGAAAAGAGCGTGCATAGTCACGGGCAGCAGCTAGTTTAAAAATAAATTATAGAGACGAGACAAAAATGGTTACCACTCAGCGTGTACTATGACAGAGCAAATCATGCCATAGCGCTGGTCTTCGTGGTGGCCGTGGGTAAATTCTTATAAAGAACCAAGCGCCCATTTAGATACAATTTGCCAATAATGACAATAGTAAAAAATAGGCTCAGTTTCTATTCTATACACGAACAAATAACGATGTATTTTTTCAGCCTTCCTCTCACTTGCTCAAGGGTTTATTATAAAAAATATTAAATTACAAACGCACAATGAAATAGGCTAATACTGATGAAAAAATATACCCGTTACTGAACCAGCTAATTATCTTATTGTACTACACAATATATAGGACGTGCTTACCAGAAAATGGGGTTTTTGTTAAACTACAATGGATTTTTTTATAGAATCGATATCATGAAGGTAAAGTAGGCAGATCATTGAAATACGGACTGTGGTGATTGAAATTCAAAGGTTGATCCGAATGCAGTTCATGAAAAAAATACACTTAAAAATCACAGAATTCAACAAAACCCGGATTTATAAAGCGCTTTAATTTTTACTTAATTGATAGGTTTAAAAATTTAAGTGAATAAAACAATCAAAACTTAACACTGTTAATATTTCTTATATGATAATAATTTATTTAAACTATAAATTATATATATATATTTGACTTGTAAAAGTGCTTATTTTGTAAGCCTAACGAAATAAAGTTATTGATTTCAGATTTCACTCTTATCTGCATCTTTACTTCACTCCTATAAACTGTTCTGCCACTCATATAGGCCTGCTGGTTTTTACCTTATTTTTGTAACTAATTTATCAAAAGCATCATCCAATGCGCTAGAACTCTGAGCTTCTGAAATAATTAGATGTATAATGCTTACATGATTTCACTTAGGAAGGAACCTACATAAAAATTGATTCTCTCACAATTGGACAGTAAGTACACGTATTTCGTACAGTCAAAGACATTAATTTGTCGACAATCTATACCTATCTTATAATATGAGCCCATAGAGCATAAAAGTAAAGCAACAGAACAGAGTTTAACATACTTGCCTACATAAATAAGTATAGCTTCTGCAAAAAGACTATTATAGCCGACAAAACCCAGTTTCACGCTTATACACTTACACAAAAAACATTGAATAGAGTTATTCTTCTCCCGCAAATTTGGTGACAAACCGAAATATGCAGCTGGCGATTGAAGATAGTGAGTGGCATGATTTCACGGACGCATCAAATCGTTAAGAAAATCCATGATACGCTGCAATAAAATTTCTTAGTTTTTTACCCGAAGCTGTCACAGACTGTTTGTTTGAAACAGCTGTCATTTACAAACTTTTCGAATATGGTTCATCCGGCCTTGGTATCAGTTTTGCATAGTGTACGAAAACTAGTAAGAATAAGTTTCCTTTATACATTTACCCAGCTTCTTGCAGCGCCCCTACTAGATACGGAGAGGAACGACTTTTCGTAGTATGACGGCGATCCAATAGGTCCATACGAAGTCGATACGTAGTTTTCGAATGATTTCTTGCATTGTGGCAGGACGAGTGCAAACATTGACAAGTAAGCGGTAGTAAACTATCATGTTCTCGAAAACTTTTTCAGTTTTGGTACTTTGAATACTGACTCATACTAGACGCTGATTTTTTATCAAACATGAAATGTTTTATTATGCCGATGTAAGTAGATAGTTATTCTTTTCATAGATCTTAAGTAACATTAAGGCCTTTTGTTCTCTAGCTTGTTATTGAGCGAAATTAGGTAAGTTTCCTTGTTGTTTTTGTGTTTCTTGAAAGTAATTTCTTTAAGCTGGCAATGCTGCTATCATATTGCTCCGCAAATTTCACTAAACGTTGAATCTAATAATGACGGTGGTTAGCGCCGGAGGGGGTAGGCCGTGCAGTCACGTCGAATCCCAACCATTACTCGCTCCAAACCGTATCGACAAATAACCGCCAATTATTGGATCGCTCTACAATCTTTTTACAATTTCTTCTCAGCCGTTATTATATTTCTATTAAGCCTTTTTTGTAATCAAACTGCTAATGATTCGATTCCATTTCCTAGGCGGACGTGCCGTCTCCGTTGTTAATGACAACATTATTACGCTCACAATTAGATCCGGATGGTTCGAGAGCGTTGACTTGCGGTGCC
Organism: Eupithecia inturbata; assembly: GCA_963662085.1. NCBI lineage: Eukaryota > Metazoa > Arthropoda > Insecta > Lepidoptera > Geometridae > Eupithecia > Eupithecia inturbata. The sequence goes on along the minus strand of OY759191.1, from coordinate 6,029,768 downwards.
CGACCGGTAGATAATAAGCATAGTGTCAATTTTACTAAAAATATGGTAACTTACAGTCCACCATATTGTTTCGCCTTGAATTTGTCGCTTAGTGGAGAGACAGTTAGCATCTTGTCGACCCAAATTGTGTTTTCACTGCAAATTATCTTACTGACTCTAATTTGACGTTTTATTATCATGGACCAGAAAATGGGGATCTTCTTTAACTGTTTTAGGACTTAGCCAAAAATATTTAGACTATAAAAATATCTTGATTTTGTGTTCATATTGGAACTTTACTATTAGAGTTGGTAGTTTAGGAATTGATCGAGCTATTAGTATAACAGTAACTTGGCAAAGTCACAAATGACTAGGTTATCTTTAAAGCTAAGCCTTAAACAACATTATCTATCCCCAAAGTGCTTTAAGAAGAGCTTGTGTTAAGGGTACTATTATATAAGTATTTTTTATTAAAATACATAGAAGGAACCCGTAACAAATATCTGCAGATCGTACAAACATTTGTCCCGAGGTGGGAATCAAATCCGCAACCTCCTATTCAGAGGCGGACCTTTGCCCATAACATTAACTGTTAACATCAGTTTCAGGTAACATTACTCGTATATACTATCTGGATCGATTTAAAATACATAAGAGCTTTCTTCAGCCACCATCTTGCTCAATAACCTCCTGAGTACTCGATACAAAAACTAATAGCTACATTAGACTCCATCCGAAGATCGTGACTGCGGTCATCGCCGTGTCAAATGACAGTTCTAGCCAATTAGAAGTTCAGTCACCCACCTCAGAGAGAACACGGGTGAAAAACGACTAGTGCAGTCATGTTTCAATTTGTGAAATTGATTTGTGTTCTTGCAGCATATCCCGATATTACAATATGTATGATTATATATCAAAGACTTTTCAATGCTTCAAGAATAATCTACATATGTACATAGGTAGGTAGGCAAGGTACGCGATTTTCTATTGTTTTGTAATTTGTTTTGTTCATTTCTCGTTCAGCGTAGCGTAGAGCATATTAAGTAGGTTAAAACATTGGTTAAAATCAGGAAAATAATTTCAATCTCTGTTAATGTTTTCTTACGATGCCCGTGAAGGATTTATGTACTGCTTTAATTTGTTCTTACACAATGGTTGAATGCTTAGGCATAGTTTTCGCCATCTCATTTAATAACAATTCTGAGACAATGAGCTGGGTTTAGTTAGTAATCAAGTTATCACTACTGTAAGATATATATGAATCAGTAGCGCAACTTCGTACTATACACTAGCCGAACTCGATGTACAATGTTCGTAAACGAACCACGACACAAAAAAAATTTACTTGCTTGGCGTCGAGTTTCAGGTATAATTGTGAGCAATATTTATTGAAGGACTCAAATCGATGAGTAATGTAAATTGCGTAAAAAGTCGCGGTAACAATTCTAGGTTAATTTTAGGTTAAGTATGGGCGGTTTGTTAACAAACATTCTCCATCGATTTTGGCTATCGAGTTGGTAGCGTTATGTTCCTTTGGAATTGATAAAGTTGATATAAAGAATACTATTTCTACCATGAAGAATTCATACTCCTTTTCAATACTCAAATGTTTTGTTTCTAGTAGAGCTTTTGCAGAATATTACTCAGTTTTGTTTTATAATACTGCGGTCAGAGACAACGAAACATTACGTCTTATTACAAAGTACCAAAGTCGTGATTACTTATACTTTAATAATCGTTTCTCTAACAAAGCCAGAGACAAGTTTACCGGTAATTATCATTCCGCTTTGGTTGTGGTTAGAATTTCTTTAGTCTGCAAACTCAAATTTACTGACTTCTATTTGCTACTTTTCGTCCGAATATCTAAACGCAAATTACATTTTAACAGGTCTTCAATGTAATTTTTTACAGATTTTCGTTGAAAACTTTAAAAAACATCGCGCCATAAAACGTGCTTTAATGTGAGTTGCGTTCGAGTAATTGAATTAATTTGGTAGTTATTTTCATAATAGGGAGTTACTGTATTAGTGAGGTAGGTTTTAATCCTGATTAAATATAATCCTGGTAAAAACATAAAATCGTAACTATTTTCCGAATTCCTCTCCGCATACGCTGGAAAATAGTTATTTATTTAGTAGTATTTAATTTAAATAATAATGGCAAGTCTATGAGTACATTGATTGTAATTATTAACGTTATCATCATTATCATTACCCGCGCGCGATTAGAATGAGATTCAAGAATGTTAAAGTAAATATTGTACGCTACTTTTATTATATATATATATGGATCAGTTGAGCTACCTGTAGATTGTTTGCAACAATCTGCAGTTAGCTTAATTGTTTCAATTGTAAATACGAAGTTGGTATCTATTATAGAATCTCCAATTCGCCATTAGAAATCAAAAATCAATAAGGCTTTTCTTTTGGCCATTAGAAATCTTTAGGCTTCCATAATAAGCACTTATGCAAATGAAATTTTGAAATTTCATTTATTAGCAAATCACACTAATATTATAAATGCGAAACTTTGTAGTTTGTATGTGTGGATGTTTGTTACCTCTTCAGGCCATAACTACTGAACGGATCGGGCTGAGATTTTGCATACAGGTAGTTCTAGGCATGGAATCAAACATAGGCATACATACTTTTTATCCCAAAAAATTGTTTTCATAGGATAGAAATCCCCTTTAAACGTTTCCATAGAAACAACGCGTACGACTCCGCGGGTAAAAACTAGTAAGAAATAAAGTGTTAATTGATTTTCTCTTAAATTTTTGTCCACTAGTGCAAGAAGTGATCATCTATTATTTATCTGAGCGTCTGGTTGAAGCGACGACGCGGGACCCGAGAGCTGGTGGGTATCTGGCGCAGCGCATCAGCATTGCGTTGCAAACAAATTAGTAATAATATTTTCAATTGAAACGTTTAAGCTAACTGCAGACTGTTGCAAACAATCTACAGGTAGCTCAACTGATCTATATCAATACCAGTCGGAAGCGTCCCCAAGACGCTGGCTGCATTACTCCGCTGTATGGCAATGCTGATTATTAGATTGTAGTTTTCTTTACTTATACCTTACTCAAAGTATTTTCAAAGCCACTCGCCGCTTTCACCCAACTCCACTGCTATCTACCCTGGATAGCAGAAATACTGTACTGTAGGGAATCGTGGCCTACAACAACAAGCCGCACATTCCTTGCGCGTGACGTCCGATGTTTTCATTACCACGTAACAATTCTAGTAATAAACTTTGTTATGAAGTCTTCGGGATCCGTATTCTCTGCGCTTGTATAAAGCTTGTCTATAGAGTTAGTGGAAAGGAAAGTGTGTCACGTAAAAATATACATGATTGGGAATCTAGAAAGCTCTAGTCTGTTCTAGGAGTTAGTCGTTTTAAGTCCGACGTGGCATCGTAGCACGCGAAAGACGAAGGTCTACGAAATAACAGTTGTACAGAATAGAGAGTTTTTTCGTAGTACCATTAATACATGTCATTCATTTAATAGATATAAAAAGTATGAAATTATAATAACGGCAAATTAAAAAATTCAATAATGTCATATATTACTAATTCAATGAGCCACTTTCTTAGTTTTTTCTTAAAAATATGTGTGGAAGCTGCATCACGGATCCAATCGAGCAGCCGAAGTAAACCGACCCATTATATAAACGGACCTCTCTGGTTTCTGTAGCTTATGCTCAGGTGTGACCATGCAGTAGTGGTGTGGTTGTTACTACGCAGGGCGCGAGAGGCGTTGACACCGCGGGGCGCTGGAACAGGTCCACGTTGTTGTAAATGAACAGAGCTATTTGGTAGATAAGTTCACCCGTGAGAGTGAGTATGTTGTACTCCTTGAAAAGCTCCGTACATGAGACGTCACTCGGCGCACCTGCCATCGCGCGTAGAGCTCGCTTTATCTACTGGGAAGGGTAGGAAAAGGTCAGTATTTTACGAGCTCTATACTGATAACCGCAACTTGTTAGGTCTACTAGTTCCGGAGCTAAGACGAATTTGGTGTGTAGTAGAAAAAACGGTGCGCGTTGAAATCTTTTGTATGCTACGCCGGTCCGTCGTAGCGTCGTAGCACGTGCTATGAATATCTACGTTAAATGTTTATCATTATGGGGAAGGAAGGGGGAGGAGTAGGGAAGATGAGATATATCACAGGAAAGAAAGCACAATTCTCTACACAATGGTGCAAACCGAAACTCTCTGCGACGGCTATTACGAGAGATATTAAGAGTTTTGTGTTTTTTGGCGCAAATGTCTACTCGCGCAAATGTCCTGCTACCTCAAAGTGGTTTACGGTATTACAAAAAAAAACTTTTAAAAAGGAAAACGAAAAGCAATGGTAAATAAATGTTTGTCCATGTCTAATACGAAATATTTAACCTAAAATATGAATCACGAGAAACTATGAACTATAAACGCATGTAGAGTTTAAAAATAAAATGATTTAGGTACACTCACAAATATGTAAATCTCCTACATCCACGCTTTATTGATAAAGTACCTGGTCTACCTGCCTGCTAAAGGCAGATAGAGTTGACATTCCCTTGAAAAATCCTTCAAACAAAAGCTATAACTTTCAGAGAATAGGCGCCATAGATCTCTATCAAAACTTTTTATATCAGTTAGTGGAATCTACGAATTTGCAAATGAGCCACGTAGGCGACAAATACTGCATTTATAATAAACTTTAAGCCATAAGTTACTTATTTTATATTAAGCTTTTGCATTTTAATTTTTAAGGCAACACAATAGTTTGTGCTGACAATATTAGGAATTCTATGGACTGTTTTGACTTATCGCCATACTAACAAGATAACACTTTTGTCGTGGTTATTATTCCCCAATGTAGAAGTCAACGCAAGTACTTGGATACCTACCTACTTATTTATAACATAAAGATATTTCTGGTAAGGATAAAGGCGTATATAATATGATGGGGATCTATTTAATACAGATGCCGTCACTCGTGCCTTGAAAAATACAGTAGTTTCTGCTGTTTTTTTCAAGATATTTAATTAGTAAGTAAAGAAAGGTCATGACAAAAAAGCCAACATAAAAAACTTTATTCTAATCTTTACATACACCTACGTAGGTCTAAATTTCAAGCTCTAAGCTGTAATTTTTTCATTAAAGTTAAATATAATTTTATTGAATAAAGTTATTCTATTCGATTACAAATTTAGATATTCTGGAAATTTCGAGAGAATGCTTATTTCGTTCCATATGAAATTGGTTATGAACACAAATATTTTTCATACTTACCTATTCAGAAAGCCTCACTCTGTAGTCGAATCATCGACTGGATTATGATCACGTTCGTAGAGAGATGTAAACAAGCATGCTATTATGTTAATTTTATAGATAAGGCAAAGTTACGTACATATGAATAGACATAAATAGTCATAGTTTTCAGCTAGTCTTTTGTGAACTACAAAACACTTGGTTTACTTATTTTGGCTTTCGCCGTAAAACGGTAAAGGTAAGTAGGAAAATCTGACAGAAAATGAAAGAAACTCATCACTTTATAGCATACATAATAAATAAATAAATAATAAATAATGCTGGACAATTCACACAGCATCATCTATCCCCAAAGTAAGCAGAGCTTGTGTTATGGGTAATAGATGACTGATATACTTAAAACAATACATTACATAGATAGATATTTATTTAATATAAATAGAAAATACCAAGAACACCCAGGACAAATATTTGCAGATCGTACAAACATTTGTCCTAAAGCGGGTATCGAACACGCAACCTCCTGCGTCGCAGGCGGACCTTTGCCCACCGCGCCACATCGGCCGTCCGTTCATACATAAATTGTAAAGCTAAATAGGTTCTTGAAAAAAAAATCTCCATAAGCCGGGTACTGACAGGAGTTACGAGGCGAACACTAAACATCAATAATCCATCTAGTTGCTCGTTGCATGCGCTTTCTTTCCCCTTACTGACTGCATGAACGCTCGCTGTGTGACACATAGTACATGCCTTTAGATTCTAGAGGTAGAAGAGGCTCAAGCAACTGTTCCCGAAAAGACTGTCTCTGCTTTACTACAACACACATAGATAATATACTCTATATTCCATACAAACGAAAATAATGAATAAGTTACTTACTCGGACGCAAGTCATGCCGTCATCGCCATCAACACTTTGATAGTATGATTTGCAGCTGCCGGTTTATTTCTACGATTCCGTGTGCACTTTATATTCCTTGCATATTAAATGAGCTACAAAATCATCACAAATTACCCTAAAGATTTGACTGTGAGATGTATGTATGTATAATGTACATGATGTATGTACCAACGTTGTCCAGTAAAACGTTATTTACTCTAAATTCATCGTGGAAATTTTCTGTAAATGTCGCATGGTGTGTATCATACATAACATACTGAACCCAGTATTGTATGTAAGGTGAATTGATGAAAGCGAAACCACTTGCCAACCACTTCTCTAAGCTGTTTATTTTCCATTTCAAAGCGTTCGTGGTTCCTGCTTACTGTCAAATTACTATTTGTATCGATAAAACCCTCATCGACTCATACCTACCTACTTCTATTTACTAGAATTCAAAAGTAGAAAGTGTTAAATATGGAGGCCGTATTGTAACAAGTGACTCAAGATGCACGCCTGATATTAAGGCCAGAATAGCTATGCTAAAACAGGCATTTCTCATTAAAAAACACAAATTTACAAAAGAAAAAGTTTATAAAAACATAGGTTCGAAACAAAGCTCCCTATATGGATGCGAAACATGGACTGTAACACAGCCGAATAGAGAGAATTGAGGCGTTTGAAATGTGGTGCTGGAGGAGAATGGAAAGGATTAGCTAGACGGAAAAGGTTATTGAGAAGGTGTGAAAAGAGTTGAGGAGAAAAGGTTTTTGACGAACACCATTCAAAACTAAAGAGGGAGAATGTAATTAATAAGTAAAACAACTTCATAAGTAACATCATAGAAGGAAGACGAGGCAGGAGAAGACCAAGAATTATCTATATGAGTCAGATTAACGAGAAAGACGCTGTCATGTCGTAAAAAAAAGTAAAAGACATTGCATTGAAAAGAGAAAAGTGGAAGAAATTGCCTTATTATACTAATAAGAGCTAGGCTCTTTAATTTATAATAACTTCAATATACACCTTTTAAATTTGCATAGTGTCAAATTTGCAACCCGACAAGTTGTCCAATCAACCGAACTCATAAAAAACTTAATTAAGAGCTCCGATAAACAAATAAATCACATCGCACTAATGTTATAAATGCGAAAAATTTGATGGATGGAAAAATGGATGTTTGTTTCTTCACACAAATAATAAGTATGGTCTATCTATCTATCTATATGGTTGTATTTTGCATCAGGAATCAAACAAAAGCTATTTATACATACTTGTAAAAATCACACTAAAAAACCAGCTTGACCTTAGGACGCATAGAGACTTTGTTTTAAATGTTACATCTACAAGTTGTACCAAAACTCAATCCAACTTGTAACGTTTTAGCCGCACTCACCCACTAGGAAGGGGCCCGCATATCCTCCAACCTAATTGAATCCTATTGCGCGCGCTAAATAGTCCAGATTGGAGCGAGGATCACATTGTTAACTGATTGAACGATTTCACAGGGATAGCTAATGGAATAAGGAAGCGAGTGTCTAGGCGTGATAGGACGGGATATTGGACATTATGAGTATTATTCTGTTGTGTTTTCATTGGTGTGAGGATCTGTTCTTGACATTGTCTTATACTAGTAAGTAGACCAAGTTTCAACGATCTCCGCCTGCTTGTTCATATGCAGTTTATAATTGTTCATGCTGCTTTAGAAACAATGTTTCAGTATGCTCCCTTTTGTAGACAGGTTATAACTAGTTTATAATTTTGTCTCAGGATCTTAATATGGGTCATTCCCACAGTGTTTAAACCCTTTCATAAGGTCCAATGTCCTAATATGCCAATTCTAAAGAATTCTCTTAATACTCAAAATGTACTTTTGAGTCCAAAAGATGTAAAAGCAATGGTGGTAATATAAAATCTCAGACAGTCACCCAAATGTAAGACGCAGTTGCTCTCATTAAAAAAACATATTGTCTGACTATCGAGCTTGATTTAAGGAGCACTTCGCACAATATGCTGGCCTCATTATGAGGGTCCTTTGTCCTAAGAACCCGTTCTTTTGTACTGACCTTTTTAGCAACCCAACGGGATGTACAATAAGTGTATCAAATCAAAATGTCCCCTCACTAGTTTCTTTATTCATGACCTATTCAATCGTAACTTCGAATTTGGATTTAATTAAAAGTTTTGGCGATTCTCTTGTGACTTACATTTTTTGTGATGTATCTCAGTTCTCTTTGTTTAAGTAAGCGGGTTGCAGAGAAACGAGAATTTCATTCAAATCTCCGAATGAATAGCTTGCGAAATATTTTGAAAAGATGATGCCACCCATCCGGTCATTGTGACTGGGCACTATCCAAGTCTCATCTCAGATTGACAAAGCGAAATGAGATCAAGTATTTCCAGTTATTCCACAAAAATTTACACCATTTAAATTTGCTACGAACCAACGTTCGTTTTCGTTTAAAATTTTAATAAGACTATAGAGCTTGTCACTCACTGCATAATGCGTGACGTGGAAAAAATGAGCGTGAATGAGTGAGAAATAGGTGCTGGCAGTCTTTTCAGAGTGCAAATACCTACAACGTCTTCCAGGGTCCATTACTTTTGTCGAACCTACCACTGTTTTTTTAACTATCCCTCCTCTCGTTACTCACGTATAGACGAGAGGCTAGTCACCTACCTCACTCGTACAATTTATAGACATTTTACGCGTGAGGGAGGTGACTAGCCCTTATGTTAGAACTAGGTCGTTCAGTAGAAGATTGTTACCGACTGGCAGTTACAGAATTCTTATTATATCCTTCTGGTTTATCCAGCTGAGCTATAAGCCCAAGAATAGCTAGTTAATTACCGCCGCCGCAGTGCACGATCCGCAACCACGGCTACATACCACACGGTTATGACGAGGTGTTTATTAGAGGAAAAAGAGGAAGGAATTTGCTGTTGATGGCTTTGGAATTAATGGAATACCGAATACCTTCGTCGTTGTTCATTGCTGCGTACGGATTGTCTTGAAAGTATGTTTAGGTATCTAAAATTACCTGCATGTACAAAATATATTTGCCAACTAAAACGTTAGAAAAATTTACATTTAACAAATGCTTAGTTGACTGGTCTGGATTTAAATTTTGAGGGTGGCTACTACGAGTTTGCTCAGTACCAAAACGTAAAACGATTTCGTTTACTACCGATGTACTGCCAAAATGCAACAAATCACACAAAATCATTCAGAAACTATAATCGAGTTCGTATGAAACTTCTATGAAAACTAGTTCCTGGTAACGCTAGCTGCAAACTATTATATTTTACGTAAACTATTCAAAACTAATCCTAAAGTCTCAGAACTAGCATAACTTCACTGTGAATATATTAAAGCAATTTATCTTTTTTAAGAATATAAATAACATAACATTAATTTATCCTGCTTTATCAATAACATAAACTTACATTAGCCTCACTATTCAATACTAATCTGCCTTTACACTTTAGTAAGATACCAACAACCATAGATCCTTGCGTGCGGTATTATTAAAACGTTAGAATTTGTCATTGTTATGTAAACTGTCATTAATGATTTGCAGAATTACATGCTTGTTTATGTCATCACTTAGCTCACGGCTCTGTATTTATGTACCAAATTGCGTTGTTCATGTAATTACATCTAGGCACGTAATCGTTGTATCTACAGTAGTTTCAAAACTACAGTAGATACAACGATCACGATAATCAACGAGATGGTGAACTCAAGTTCATCATCTCTTTTTCCGATTCTCAGGCTGCATATTGCATCTATTAGTTTTTCAATTTTGAGCTGTTGGGCTTTCTATTTTTACAGCCTAATAGTTAATTTGTTACACAAAACTTACCCAATCGAGCAGTAGGCAAAGTACCATCAAATAGATTTAGCTATCAAAGTATTTGTAAATAAATTCTCACAAATAACCAAAGGACTTTCTTTCAAAGTTGGTCCTTCAAGCATATCGTTGCGGTTCTTCGCATAATTGTCTCATAATTGCACGTTTAACATGTTTCACTTTCGAAGACGGACCTGCAACGGATAAGGGTACAGTGCACTGCAAATCATCAAGCAATAGCAAAGGGGTTTGAAGATTTTAGTATGGAGAGTAACCTAACATCGGCCTGTTTTTTTTAAATCGTCGCGCTCAGTGAATTTCATGGATTTGGATAGTGGATAGAAAATATTATAATATTATAGTATTGCTCTATTTTTTTTTCATTTCGATTTGTGTAAGTGTCCTCTATCTAAATACTATACAACTTTTATCGTGCGTGGCGATTTTGACAAAACAACAGTGTGATAGCCGATGTTAGGGACAAAATCTTAAAACCCCTTTGTATTAGAAGCTCCTGTCGAAATTTCTGACATGAAACTTAAATTTACTAGCACCAAACATCTATCTACCTCACTCACACTGTTGCCTTTCAGTTTCTAAGCTATATTTCAGAGTGTTGTAAACAATCTACTCCTCTAATCGTATTTCCCCATCTCTTGTTCTATGTTTGTCGGCTTCATCGTTCTAGTCTATATTTTCTATTGTTTGTTCCTCAAGTGCCACATCGACTGCGTGCACTGTAGCAAGTCACCGTCGCGTGATTCCCCCATCACAGTATTGTTTGCCAACCATTACACAGTTAATAAGCGCTCTAATAGCCCTGATGGTAATTAATACTCGACTTGAGACTGGAGCCAGTGATTGTCTGGCGTAGTTTTTGATTGCATGGCGTAGGTTTTATGTTGGACGGGATTGGCCGAGTCATGTCAGGTTTTAGGTTTGTTGCAATTTGTCATTACATTACAAACGGACTGTCGTTCGGACAACATATTTGATTAAAAAATATTTTAAGATGTTATCCAAACTGCTCGTAAACTTAGGATACAACTATGATTCCTCATGTTATTTCGATTATTTTCTTTTTGCCTAACCAACCTATTACGCCAAATAACATAAACTAAAAAGTCTGCCTGTCTTTTCAAACAACATTCAAACTAGAACGTATGCCAACTGACTCTATAATTTCCTTGTTCATAAAATTTGTTCTGCAATAATAGCCTCCATAGTTTTCTCATTCCTCATTTTGTTCGTTTATTTGATGCGGGTACGAAGGCGTCGGCTAATTACTTACAGAATTATTCGCAGCCATTGCAACGCCTATAACCGTTGCGTCAAGGAATTTAATTGGCACGTTTATCGCAATTACACGCATCCATGGTTTGAGGGCGACAAGATTTCACTTCTGACCCAAGATAGCAATGTAATTGAAAATTAACTTCTCGCGGTATGCCTCGATGTCGCCTTTTTAAGGTGTTGACTACGTGGTTTTGAATAATTTGTTTAAGAAAATAGTAGCGGATTCAAATACATTATTTGATATTCTCTGGCTTAGGGCTAGTTTAAACAGGGTGGAATCCGCGCGAGTCTTATTTACATTACATCTTATTAGACGTTCACACTTATAATAGTTAAATATTGCTAGACAATCCACATCGCATCATCGAGCCCCAAAGTAAGCAGGACTTGTGATATGGGTACCTAGGTACAAGAAAACTGAAACAATATAATTATAGATAATTTTACATAGAACACACCCCGACCTGTAACAGATATTTTCAGATCGTACAAACATTTGTGTTCATTCGGGAATGGAACTCACAACCTCTTGCGCCAAAAGCGGACCTTTGCGCGCTGCGCCACTGAAGTCGTCCGCACGGATCATGTATCGTGGATTATAACCAAGTGGTTTGTCCCCGCGTGGATTCCTCCTTGTCTGAACTAACCTTTATAGATAAGTTATGTCTTTAAAAGGTAGGTAGTTAATTGAATTATAGTTTTTTTTCTACCATAAAGTTGCCTTATTTGACGAATGGAATGTCTGCCAATTATCTGCTAATAAACATGTCTAAGTCAGGATCGTGATTATGGTCCAAGAAGTTTATCGTAAAAGTAAAAGCCTACTGCGTAATACCAGGTACAAATTAAGTAGTTTCAAAGGTACGGTGGTGGTAGTTTCTATTCCTAAATTTTAAAAATACCTTATTCTTATCACGATACCTTTGTTGCACCTTCATAATTAATACGAACAAATCGTGGTATTGGCACGTCCAACAAAACGTCCAGGGCCGTTAAAAAAATCAGTCACCAACAATGGTGGCGAATTTGTCATTAGGGGAACGTGACTTCAACCCAAACAATCCATGCGGCGCAGTCCTCGTGGCTTTTATAATATCATTTTTTTATTCTTTTCCGTCAATTTCACGTTTTTATATTCCGCTTTTTGTGCGTCAACGTGACGCCTTCAAGATTTTTCATAAATAGTAATTTTCGAATGTTCTTTATTGGAATGTCAATTTGCATGGCTGAAGGTAAAGTTTGAAACGAGTTTCAATGGATTACCATCATCGTCATTACCAGTCCATGCTGTAGGCCTCCTCCACTCTGTGCCTCCTCCTCCAATCGATCTTGGTCTTACAGATAGATAGATAACGCATCCAGATCCTGGTCTTACTTTCATGTTACATAAACTTTTTTTTGGTTTAGAAATGTTATAGGTACAATTTATTATACTTACTTCATTCGGTTGTCTGGTAGAGATCGCTCTTGAGCGATAAGACCGCTAATTGCCACATTTTTTGTGATTTTATTTTATTTGTTAATTGTTTCGTGAAGTGTGCAATAAAGAATTTTCTATATGTATCATTCATCTATTTAAGGATCTTTTTTGCTTTTCTAGATTGTTCCCCTCTTCGCCTCAGACACTACGTCGTCTTTCTCATTACATTGTTTTTTCTAAGTGCCTGTGCATTTAGAACAAATTGATCATCCTAACTTTCTTTTGTTTCATGTACTCCCTTAACCATGATGCCAATAATAGTTTAAGTACGTATTAATATTTATAAAATTAGGTAATTCTCCGTTCTTTTTCTATATTTTCTATATCTAAACGATCGTAATTTGAATACTTTATTTACGTAGGTACCTACTATGTACAAAAGTATTCATTGTTCTGTTAGCATAATACAAAATTAATAGAAAACCCCGCATTGAGGTCCAGTCCACCTGTCAGTCCTATATTTTCTAAGAACAGGCAATTTTTATTTCACATGCTAAATACAACGCCGACACAACTTTGAAGTCATTTAGCGAAAACAATGAAAAGATTCGCGCGCTGTCTAGCATTCTAATACAACATATTTAAATCAACTTATTCATATTATGAACCTGTCTTGCTCAACCACTGGTAAAATTTATAATGCTATTTTTACGCCTAAATGAGTCATATGGGTTCTCTGAATGGGTTCTTTACCTTAGACTATCGATACATTAGTTAGCTGTAATGTGACATTTTTATCTGTATAGACTTTCATTTAAATGCAGTATTTATTGTAAATGACGATGTGGGTGATGATTGAGGGAATATGACATGTAGCGTCATTAGGAAAACAATGTTGTAGTCAGCACAATGCTTTGACTTGGTGTTGGTTACAAATACAAATGTAGCAGAGTCCATTTCCTCTTTGTTATAGGGCTCTTTAACATTGTATGCTTTCTCTAGATCTTATTACACGGTCATATCCTTAAGTTTAGACTCAGCTTTACTTTGATAGACAATCGTAAAGTAATGCTCAGATATTGAATTGTCTTTTGGTCGTCATGCGCTGAAGACTGGGCAGTTCAGTTTAGTATATGGGTTAATATGAATTAGTTTTGTCAAGTTTTCGCTCTAAATACTAACTATATTTAGAGAGTGAAAGCTTGTTTTCACTTTACAATATTTTAATACAATGTTTGTTATCACTCTAAATACAATTCGTATTTTGAGTAAACGTTTTCACTCTAAATACTAACCGTATTTACAGAGAGTAAACTTGGACATAACAATTCCTTGCGACTTCCTATCTCGTTTCATTGCTAGGTACACCAGTCAATCTTTGTTCTTCAGGTTGAAAATCAGTAGGTACCTCACTTACAAACATGGCTCCTACATCTGCATTAAAGATTTACACATCTACTTCAAATGACACGTTTCAAAGTTACCTTTCCCCCTTTAACGCGTTTATCACGGTTGTTACAGTCTCCCGTTATGATGTACCCTTCCGTTACATCTTACTCAATTTGCATCAGGTGCCTTATGAACTTTCCTCGTAGTTTTCGCCATCATAAAGTGATCAAATAAGTGATCAAACAGACCGAGGCTTTCTCAGTCGTTAGGATTCTTCACGGTGGTGAAGTCTGACAGCGAGCTTTTTGTTTGGATCTAATGGTGAGATGGCTTCCTATTCATGTAATGCTTGAAAGTTAATGCTATCTACGAATGGAAAATACTTGGTTCGAAAATCAAAGGGAATTGAACAATTTTCCCAATAGTCTGTTACATTAATTCATACCTGTACCTAAAAAGCTGGAACTCCGATTAATCTGTTTTATTTTTGTTTTATAGTTACTTACACTCAAGGAAACTTCTAAAAAATTAAACAATATCTTAAAAATAGAGAGTTCAAGTCCCGCCGAGGTCGTTTGAGTTTTTTTCGATTGTTTTTAATTTTCTATTTCTGGTTTTCTGTGTCTCCGATGAAATTAGAGAAAAATCTCTGAAAACCATGGATTACGATTATTATTAGTAGATATTTTCTGACCCAGTTCTATGCGCTTTTCAAATATCCTACATGGATCAGTTTTTTTGTTTTTAGTGTTTAAATGAAACCTTTTACACCTTTAAAAACAATTGAAAGAGAATATCAGACTGTTTAAAATATAATTTGACGTCATCAATTCCTCATTTAAAAATATTCAAAATAAAACAATAACAGAACGTAAAATATTCCTGTTTTTCACATGTAGGTATAGTTAACGATTCATTTAAAAAAGTGCAGCCACACCTGCCTGCTGAGTGGGTAGATTATTTTATAGCGTAATGAAAAAAGCCTGATATAGTATCCACTGGGTAAGAACCAACTGACACTTATTATCAACAAAGTTCTAAAATTAAAAGGCTTCTGAAAAATGCTACCTACTTTTCTAAACTTATTCCAGTTTTACCCCTGGACAATTCCGGAATTTAAAAGTCCAGAATTCACCTCAACGTTTTTTCTTAATCTAGTTTTCACCCTTGTTTAAATATTTCTACACGTACACAGGTTTAAACATTTTCTTATCCGTATTGAATGATGTTAGACAATTTCCACTTTTTTAAACACGCTGTGCCCACAACTAGGCTACACAAGATTAATGTATCTTTTTAAGTTGAAAAAATTGTCAATAAATAAATTCAAACAAATTGTCAAACATATCCTTTTTAAAAAGGCTTACTACAAAATATCAGATTATCTAGAGGATAAAAAAGCTTGGGACAAGTTTTGCTATAACTCGAAAACTAACAACCTAACATGGTAAAGGTTTCTTGTTCGCTTCTTTGCTTTACCTTAAAAATATTGAAGTGAGCAAAAATCAAAGTGATCACTTTATTTTTTAGTTTTACTTATGTAATTTGTATTCTGTGACGTGTCCAAGAGTCCTGTAAGGTATAAAGGAAATAAAGCACTTTGAATTTTGAATTTTCCGTTGATTTGGTCTTGAAGCATATGAACCCCTTAAATGTAGGGTAAAAAAACTACTAAGAAGATAGGATTTTTAAATGATTTGATATTAAAAGTATGAGCCTTGATTTCGCAATAAGGGTAAAGTATAAGTAAGATTTAAGCTGAGACCATTGGTATGCAAGTGTGTGAGAGACGAACAAAAGACATTATAACATCCTGTTTGCGCGACAACTCTTATTATTATCCTAATGAATGAAATTTATAGCAGCTTACAACCTCCGTGCTGGTAATATTAAACCTTTTTTGAGGGAAATGAGGATTTTGAATGAAATTGGAGCTACTCTGAAAAGAATACAAGTTTTGATATTGCGAGAGAAAACTTTACAGAATGTTGGAACTGCGAGAATGTAGGTACCTGTAGGTGCCAATAAGGGGTAATGTAAGAAATTAAGTCAGGTAGGTACTATTACCATAACATGCTTTTATCTGAAGTTTAGCCATTTATGTTTGGGATATTGCCAAATTCAGTTTGCCACCGCACCAGAACATAGTCGTTCAGCGGCTAGCCAAACTACGAGGCAAACTCCTTGCCTTATTGTGATGCATGTACTGTTATTTCCAAGTACATAATATCATAAATGCAAAAAATCGTTTTAAAATTGACATGAAATATAATTATAATACTACTGCCAGCGTCTTGGGGACGCTTCCGACTGGTATTGATATGGATCAGTTGAGCTACCTGTAGATTGTTTGCAACAGTCGGCAGTTAGCTTAATTGTTTCAATTGTAAATACTAGTTCTAATTTGTTTTTATTATTGAATTGTAATTATATTTGTAAATAAAAAAAGAAAAAAAGAAAATTATAATACTAGCTCACCCGACAGACGGTGTCCTGTCATAACTATGGATAGTGAAATTTTCTAATTTTACGCGCAACTTGCTTAATTTTTTCTTTCTTAAGAACCTTCTCCTGACAATAACAAAAATAACAAAAAAAAATAACAAAACGCCCCCTTTCCTCCCTTGGTCACGGCATCACGCGTGAACATAATGCCGTGACCAAGGGAAATAGGGATTCATTTTTATTTAGGTATATATAGATTTAGGCACATTTCCTGGAGGTACTCCTAACTAATTAGGTAGGATTATTATTGAGGCACTTTTTCTGGACCTAGGTCATCGTTTAGAAACTCGTTAATTAGTAAAATTCTTGTTTCAAGGTAGAGCCCCAGTAACGATATCGTATTGGGAGGTATGGTGCGTTAAGATATTATATACGGTTATGATTTTTTGAGTCGTAAGAATCTGGATCCGCTCGTAAAATGCGCGAAGGAAACGCCTAATTGTGACCGATATGAGGTCTTGTAAATTGATACTTTACAATAAAATACAAAGTTTTTATAAGTTTTGCATGAGGATATTTTTTCAAGAATTGTTTCCTAAACCTGTTTAATTTGCTTGGATGCTTATTTTATTAGTCCTGGTGTTTAATTTCTGCCTATTAAAATATATTTTATCTTTTTAAATGTTACTTATCTCTTTTGCAGGTAAGTTGACACTTGAGTTAATTATGTAAGCAGTGGGTAAGTCCTAGAAATTAGCATAATAAAATACAAGGTGGCAGCCGTCTTTAGTATAAACTATTTACCTTGTGGGTAAAAGTCTTCATTTTTTAAGTCATACGCTTAATTATTCGACAGGTCTGTAAAGCATCTGAAGACAGAGCGGTTTTTGCGTACTTGTATAAAGTTTTGGACCATCACAATGAGAGATCGTTTTTGCAAAAGCCACTCGTCATGGTTCTTTATGAACCTTGCTAAATATGTTTCTTGATGAAAACACTGATCACTGAATGGGAAATATCATGAGCGTGGTGTTACCTCCATAAGCTCTGTTATCCCTTTATAGGTAGGTAACAATAGCCTATTCTACATCTGATTTCCCAGTTCTTTGTTGTTCATATTCTCATTAGCATAAATAAAATATAGATCTGCCTATAACGAGATATTATTCTCACTCAGATATTAACACATCAATTCGTACACCTTTTTAAATTTTACATTAATAAGTACATTTATAAAGATTGTAATCCAAAGAATATAAAAACCTTATCGTCAAACCGGAAGAACAACCACGGTTTATGCATATTTTAGCTCAAATTTCCCGATATCCAAGACAGGATTCAGCTGCCAAGTCATTCAATTCGTGAATATTTTCCTTTAAGTTTAAACTGAGTATGCATCGATGTAGTGTAGGAGCTGGTTAGCTTACGAGATCTGGTATATCTACAATTGTACACGGTGAGTCTGAAACTTGTACGCTGTAATTTAAGTCAAAGCTGAAACTACTCTTATTTTGACTAAAACTATCGCTTACTTTCACGATTAAGAACTAAATAAGTAGTGTAGTATGTTTTCAAACGATTTATAGTGTGCACATCGTAAGAGGAACATTTTCAGTGCTTAGTATTTTAATGCTGAGAGAAAACTTTTGCCTAAACAAGAATGGGATGCTATGAAACATAACTAACCTGACCAAAATACGCAATCGTTTGTATCGTTAATTTTTGTTTTTGTGCAAATTGGTACTCTAATTTGCTGTACATCAATTGGCCGAAACTAGACACGCAGTTTGATGTTGGAGAATTATAATGGCCCCCTAATTCCAGAATTTCGTACATCAAAAGGTATATACCATTGATGGCTCT
This sequence comes from Eupithecia inturbata, assembly GCA_963662085.1. Taxonomy (NCBI): domain Eukaryota; kingdom Metazoa; phylum Arthropoda; class Insecta; order Lepidoptera; family Geometridae; genus Eupithecia; species Eupithecia inturbata. The sequence continues at coordinate 6,011,387 of OY759191.1, read as the reverse complement.
TAGTCTATGTGGTTTATCTGACTTATGTTCGATGCATCTGCATTTAAATATGGTATACCTACGCTACGTTGAATTTAATTTAATATTTTAGACTGTAATGCAGTAAATTTTATCCAAGTTGTAGAGTAGGCACATGATTTGATTTGTTTATCGTAGGCAATAATTGCTGCAATTTTTTGAAAAGCTTAGGAAGCTTAGCTTTATCTATGAAGCCTAACGTTTCCAAAATTTCTAAACTGGTCATACTAAGCGGAATTTTAAATGTTTGTTATACCACGTTAAACCCTCTGAACGTATTGAGCTCAAATTTTGCGTATAAACAGTTCAAGGCTGAGATAACTCAATATAATCTACTTTGCTAAGAAACCGCATACAAATCAAATCCGCGGATGGACGTTTGTTTCCCTGTACTACGTGCAATAGCAGCACTTTCCCCCAACTCTCCTTGTAAAGTACTTGAGTGCCCGGCTCCCCAGCTAAAGACGTCGCGAGACGTTGTCTTGGATTTTTATGCAAATCCTGTCCGGCGCAGATGGAATGTCCATGTCCATCGCTGGTGCTTTGTTTTGTATAATTCGCTGGCAGTTGTTTGTTTCTGGCTGAGAGTATGTAGAGCAAAGTATAGAACTCGGTATAATCAGTCGGAGATTTAATGGCGTTAAAGATATGCCCTGGGATTTTAACTAGCATTAAATATTTTTATACTTACGCGATCTGAACACATTAGCAATAGGTAAATAAACGCGATAAATACCCGTTTAATAATACTAATAATAACTAAAATTATCATAGTTATTTATATTGTTCCTTATCAATGTTTTGATTTCTCATAATTTAGAAGCATCGGTTTTTAACTTAATACGTGTGAGTATGACCTGATATAGGGATAGATTCTAAATTGGAAAGGGTTTTCTTTTAAAATTTGAAAACTACATATAAAGTAGATTTTTTTCAAAACAGAACTGTGACATAACTTAGAAATGATGATAGATATTTTAATGTAACCTGCCCGCAAACGCAATTTAGATAGGTTTTATTAAGGTACAAGTAGAGTATGAACTATAAAAGCACGTTCATAAGATCTTACCCATTTATTTAAGACTGTGCCTATGATTTTTGTGATTGCTCTAACGTTTTTGTCTAATTTGAATGTCTAATACACGGCTTATCATTCAGCTTACAAATACGGCTAAGCGAGCGTGGAGATAATGCAGTCTCTAAAGAAAGTTTATTACAATCTGGGTATTTTTATACCTTATTATGGTAAATAATGGTGATTCGTTGAGTGGGTGGCCACGATTCTATGAAGTTTTATGGCTATTTGACAGCATCAGTAATGATTGAAGGGAATCGATACTGTAAAAGTTGTTTTCGAAACTGTACCGATATTTTAATACGGATGTACTTACGTACCAACACAATAAAATTAATATTACACCAGCCAGTGTTTTTAGATTATTTTCGTTGATAAAATATTTTATTAAAAGCTATTTTTTGGGTATCAATATTTGATAAAAGATCGTATTGATACCCAAAATAGAGTGGTCCAATACCTATTCGCACAATCACGTGAAGGACACTCACACTACCACCCCCCGTCAACGGAATCTAAAGTCTAGCGTTTCTTCCCAAAGCCTCCATCATTTCAATATCGGTCCCACTAAGCCAATAAACGCTCCTTTTCACTCGACTCCAAGCATTATTGAAAGCAGTTTTCCTATCGACTTCACGTTGTATAATCAACGCTTTTCCCTGTATTTTTATTGATTCTTCCAAAGAAGCTCCCTCCCTCCGAAGACGGGACCACCTCCTACCGCGCATTCATAATCGCATCGACACACACGATCAAAACACTCAAAAAAATCCCTTGGAACGTTGCTCGTAAAGTTCGTTTTTGAACAACGCATGTGACTGAAAGAATGGAGCGGAATCGTGCGTTACCAGTCTCGAGACATTAAGCGTCATATAAATTACATTAGCATATAAATAAAGTATTTTTGTTGCCTTCGGTCTGCGTAGTAGTCTCTCTTTTACGAGGATCTTGAAGAGCGAACATGGACTTAACGATCGGGATAACGATAACATAGGGTCTTGTTTCAGAAATACATCATAATTTTTTTAATTTTGCAAACGAAGGATTAATGTGAAACTTAAAATGAATTCAAAAGATATCTTTGAAAGCTCTACCGGCTTAACCGAAGCATGAGTATTTGGCCAAAATTTTTCAACGTTCAATTGTTTTCTTAATATTTACTTATGGCTCAGCGACACGAAGTGTGCCTCCGATAACAGAAGTCGCCATTTTTAACCGACTTTGGAAACAGGAGGAGGTTCTATGTTCGGCTGTATATATGTTTTTTTTTAATACCGTTGAGTCTTATCTTTCCAATTATGGACCGATATTGAAAATTTAATTTGCTTTTGTACAGAGAATGATCCTAAAGTGGTCCCATGAACATTTTATTCCCGAGGGATTAGTATTTGTCCTACAAAACTTAAAAATAGTGTAAATTTAAGGGATTCGTAGTTGGTTTTCAGTTTTTTCTTAACAATCATAATGATTGATATGAAGTGTACATTATTTTTTCAATACTGTGAATATGTAATGTCGATTGCTAAGTCGCTTCTGTAGGGTAGACTGGGGACATTTTCGTTCTCTTTAGATAAATCCACGGTCTTAACGACCTTAAGCAAATACATGTTATCGGCATACATTTATTGCTTATTCGATCTCGTAAATAACGACGATGGAAGCGAAATTAATTTCTGTATGAAAAAAGTAAACATTGGATCTATCCCACCTACTCGAAAAACTCGTCACAGCTGACTCTAGTCAGCTGTAGTAGGCTTAAGTTTACTTATTAAAACTAAGTACCTACTGATGAATAACGTATCTGTACGCAAGTATTTATGCGCAGGAATTTTTACCCATTGGCAATATGATAAAGCAATTTCGTTGATCGTATTAGTTGGGAGGAAAGGGTATGATTTGTTATTTCCGATGTTATATAAAAAGGTCTTTGGGAAGATCAGGATTGGAATTTATTTTGAACAATTATGTTCAATGCTTTATTTATTCACTCGATTATTTGAAAGCCTGTGTTAGATCGCGAAGAGTGAAGGAAAGAAAAACAGGCCTCTCCCCCGCAGTGAAATGGTATAGAGATCATCACGCCTTACCAAATCAGTCCCGGGGGCGAGTTGTTCATTTTTAAAATTGTTGTTTAGGCGGCTTCTCGCCTGAAATCAAATTCAAGAAGAATTCAGAAAGAAGAATATAGAAGATATATATATCCTTCTTTCTGAATGATAGAGATAGAAGAATTCAAGAAGAGAAGGCCAGTTGTCCCCAACAGCGGTGGTCATATAACACTCAAGTTGCTAGGTGGCCAGTGTACGCCAACACTTAGATGAAGGTGTCTGGATGTCGTAAAAATTTTATCGGACTGAATACGCTATAATGATATGAGCATTTTATTTTTAGTCATAACATCTTATTAGGTACCTGTAATATATGTACATTTGAGACCAGGTCTAACAATATAACCTAATAAGTATAATAGTTACTTATTCTTTCGAGAACTGCGTCATCAATAGCTCACAAAATTAATATTAGCCACCTCTAAATTTGGGAATTTTGTCAGTATCGTGATATTACAATAATAATATTATTATAATAATAATGCTGGACAATCCACACAGCATCATCTAGCCCCAAGCTAAGCAGAGCTTGTGTTATGGGATACTAGATGACTGATATACTTAATACAATACATTAAATACTTAGATTATTTTTTTTATTATTCATAGAAAATAGCCAGAACACCCTGAACAAATATTTGCAGATCGTATAAACATTTTTCCCAATGTGGGAATCGAACCCGCAACCTCCTGCGTCGCAGGCGGACCTTCGCCTGCCACGACACATCGGTCGTCCTAGGTACGAACGTAAATAATATTTCGAACCTCTATTTTCGTACTTCTGGGTCAAGGCCAGCCCATTTCTCGCCACTTCTTCCTGCCCAGTGCTATTTCCTGCCCAGTCTTAGTTCATCTGAAGTCAAGCTGTGATCAAACTCTTAAAATAAACATTTACCAACACAAACCCATGAAAAAATGTAAGTCTTAACAAAGTGCCACGTGTAACAGCCACCCCAGCGGAATATATAATCCCGTAGGAGTAGGTACCTGTACTCATTCATTGATTTTTCTCCCGCTGCGTCACAAATTTTTCTCGTTTCCACTCGCTTCGAGCTTTTCTTTCGCTACCTAATGAACTATATTATCATTAATCTTCTGTTTACGGCTGTTATCGATTGTAACTTAACTAAAGGTTGAGTTAAAAACCAAGAATATTTGCTGTCTAAGGAAATTTATTACGACAAAACATACTTTGCTGTTGAGAAGTATTTGAACAAAATTCATAAAATTTTTGTTCTTAGATTACATAGTACCTAAAAAAGAAGAAAAGAAGTAAAGAAGCCTTTTGTTTCAGGAATTTACAAATGTCAATAGTCCTTGATTTACGAACAAAATAATAAACAAACTTATATGGGGAATGGCTATTTGTCAGTAAAATATTTGTCTTAATACTGTCAATAGGTACGGTAGAGTACCTTAGCATATAACGTATTCTACCATACCTACCTACCTTCTGTTTATGCAAATCGCACACATGTATTAAGTCCTGTGGCACGAATACATAACGAAATCGTATCGAGATCGCCGGAACTCGGGCGACGAGATAAATGAGGCTCGTGTAAATCGGTCGTCGACCCACTTCGGGATTCTAGGACTTACGAGTGCCGATTCGGTATTTGGGGAAAACCGTTATTTATGGTAAGCAATACCTGCATACACGTGTTAACTACCGTCTTAGGTCATATGTTAACTGGTGTTCTGATTCTGTGCAGATCAACATATCTTAGAATTTTTCTCTATTATTAGCTATCCCACGACGGGGCAATTGTTTTTCGACTTACGTAGTCATTAAAACGCCCTGAAAGATTCCACATTCAAAAAAATTAAGTCACATCTCCCTACTAAGAAATCATGCAACAAAGAGATGACGTATTACCCCAAAAAAATTGCCTATACAGGAACAAATCAAAAATATATGCACCCTTCCACCCTACGTGATTTGATTGCGAAATGCCCGATTTACGTGAACATGCCCACATAGTCGCGTGCCGTGATTTTTTATTTAAATCATACTATTTAGGTATGCCAAAAGACATTTTTCTTTTGGTAAATAAGGAAATGAGGCTTAAAGGTTTTCGGCGTTAGAGCTGAATTGCAATTTTGTGGAGATACCGAACATATACCTACCATTACGAATAATGAATGCCTCTACAAGTAGAAACCTATCTAATTTTTCCACGATAAAGATTTGAATGATGAAATTATCTATTGGCGAATTTAATTGGGTTTCTTGAAAAAACGTATGTACCTCATTTCTATTCTACGATATCTTGACGTTTTTATCATAAATGAACTGAAAAAAACTGATATTTGCAATAACCGAATAATCCAATTCGATGAGTAAGTAAACGTTAACCGAAAGTAACGTCACCTAGGTACACGTTGTAATTTCCATCCACAAACAAATCAAATAAGTACGAAAATAGTCAAATAAATTTATCTCAAGCATGTTACTATCTATCCATTATATTTTCAGTCGTATCATACAGTCTTAAAGCTCAAATCTCGAGGGTCATGCATCATGAAGCTACCACCCCACCCCCCTCCCATAAAGGCTTATCTGCGATTTCGAGCCCATTTCATTTGAATGTTCCCGTTACTTGCATTAGTTTTAAATCTTATTACATGACACATAGGGTCGATTATCTACATGTGTGGTGAATGATATTTCTTTTTCGATGAATCTAATGTACGTGATTAACGTGTATGTGTTTAAATGACTTTTAAAAGAAATCTCATTATGTTTGAAAACTGCTTGAGTAAAAGAAATTATAGTCTCAAAACTTTGAGATTGAAATCAAATTTAAATAACTTTTTCTACACCGTCTAGACATCATCACAAACAAATAAATACCTACCAACAAACTACAGTCATCAGAAAGTAATAAAATTCCTAAAACCAGCCAATTAGCTTACGTTTTGTGTGGATTGTCCTGCATTATTTATTTATTTAAATCCCCCATTAATAACATCAAGCACATAACAATAGAAAAATCTTACCTCTAACCTCGAGAACCAACAGATTAGGGCTTTTTTCCTGAAACCACGAGATGCCCCATCCCCTACCTATCCTAATCAAGCAAGGCGTGAATGAGCATTTGTTCTACCCTTAATTAAAGGTTACAGCGCATGCGTCGGCCACGCCCAGCCGCGCAGCCTCCTCCCCCTACCCCGATTAATTACTGTCAAGACATTACCCCTTAATGCCCTATATACAGGGCACGTAATTACTTGGTTGAACATAAAAGGCTGTGCTTAGATTAGATTTCTTTTGTAGGTAGAAAGGCATTGTTGTTGGTGATGTTATAAAATAATGAGTTAAATCTTATTGAGTAAAATCTTATTTAGGGTTAGTCATTTTTCTGGGGAATTGACTATTAAATTGGTTAGATAAGACGAAGCTAAACAAGGGTTTTAGATGGTCGAATAACTAAGGGGAGTCTCGAAGAGATCTGAGTAGACATTTAAAGGTCTAAAGAAATCTATCTTTTTAATACCAACGCATTCACTGCCCAGGCTCGAGCAACAACTATATAATACTATGTATGTATACGCTTCTACAACAAAATACCAAACAAGTTGAAATAATTATCAATAAATTAATTCAAACAAATTGTCAAACGTATCCTTTGTAAAAAAGGCTTACTACAAAATATCAGATTATCTAGAGGATAAAAGCTTGGGACGAGTTTTGCTTCAACTCGAAAACTAATAACCTAACAAGGTAAAGGTTTCTTGTTCGCTTCTTTAATTTACCTTAAAAAGATTGAAGTGATCAAAAAATCAAAGTGATCATTTTATTTCCTAGTTTTACTTGTGTTATTTGAATTTTGTGATGTGTCCAAGAGTCCTGTAAGGTCTAAAGGAAATAAAGCACTTTGATATTTGATATAGCTATTTTCAGTATTTAAAACAACATCATAAATTATACTACAACCAAGAAAACCGTTTTTAAACCCATCCGTCACTCTAAATTACGTAAAAGCGACCAGATGCAAAACTCCCTCATACAAACCTTGAGTTTTTCCTCTCATTTTCCTACTTACAAAGTTGTCGCGTCCCGAAATTCCCCATTAGCCATATCTCAAAACTACGTCCCTACATACATAATGCCGAGCTTAAAGGAGGATACACACTTAGTCATTTCTCTGAAATGTAACATTACAGTGAATGCTTTGTGTACGGTTTTGCTGTTTATTGGTAAATTTTTATCAGATTTGCTATCATGGTTATAAACATTAATCGTCTGTAGGCGAAAATTCGTTCAACTCGAATTGTTGTTAATTTTTAGGATGAAACAGAATTAATCGCATGACGTCACGAAATCTAACCAAAAGCACAGCAATCGATAATCTTTAGTTTTTCATACAAATTCATTCGTAACAGTTTAACTGTCTTTTGTTTTTTTATTACTGTAACCTACGCTTTGATGTTACTAAAATATATTCTTTATTTCTTTCTGTTTTAGATCTGCTGACGTCTCTAGTATTTAGCTAGTGTGCACACACCTTTATGTGGAGGCAAATGCTCATTTGTTACATAGGGGTGGTATGAATGCCAGGCACGTCCGGTTCCTCTCTCATTTTTCACTACATTGGTTTTACGTGTGAATTATTGTCTGTAAGCTTCCCGCTAGCTTGTGTTTTTAACGGGAGGTAGGCTTCGAAGATATTGCTTCTATTTCCGCATACAAATAATAGGGAAAGCAATAAATGGTAGGTACTTTCCTCATTAAAGGAACATAATTTTAAGAAAACCTTTCACATGTTAATAAAACCACAATAATAAACGAAAACAAGACGGAAACATGTCTTTACAAAATCTGCAGATATGTACGCAGAATGGCGTATATTTTTTGAAGACAAAGGATTCGTAATTTACTACACCCAATTTTATAAGTTAGAGGTAAGTATGTGCAGGTAAATGAAATCCCAGAACCTGGTACATTTGAAGCATATTTAAGTGAGTTGGCACACATGCAAGTTTTCATTACTATTACATAGGTACGCTCCTCATTCTGTATGCAAGCAGCCGCTCGCGCCTTTCAAAAACTCTAAAGGCACTCTTACATAGTAAAATTGCTTCGCTTTTGTACGCGCACACATTAAAACTTTCGTGGAAACTCAACATATCTATTTATAGTAGCAAATCGGAACAAGCTCCGAAAACCATTTGTATTTAAGATCTATTGAACAAAAGAGTAGATAAGTCACAGATGAATACATTCACAAACCGAAAACCAAAACTAATTACGTAAATACAAATACCATTTAATTTTGGCGATGGAACTATGAAAAACGAACTGCGGAATTCTGTAATTTCTTATCGTTTGTGATCACGTGTACTGCCCAAACTCAATCTAAATTTCATTTTACGCCCCAAATATCACGTGCGAGCATACAAAATAGCCCATCCTTCCTAACTCCAAGAACGCTGTCAAATTTTAATTTCTCCCTCAAATATTTACCGAGGGAAAAAGGATTCCCTGCGGGCCTCACTCTAATAAGTTTTCCATAAGAACGTGGGGGGAAAGGGGGTAAGAAGGCTCTTATTGTGTTTGCTGAAGCTGGCGCATCCGGGCGCATACCTAACAAGATGGATATGTAGAGTCTGTGTCTGTCCCACCCTCCCCTTTGGACCTCCCTATGTATGTAGATATGGACGGACGGTGCGCTGCATTGAAATTGCATTTCGGATTACTAATGCCTTCTTTTCGGCCAATTGTTCGCCACTTCAGGTACGATTCGGTAGATTTAATATAGGTTGAGAAGCAATTGAATACGAGCGAGATGAAAAATACTGAAATTCAAATTTATTTCTAAAGATTGCGAGCATATTTGCTTGCCAAGAATTTAATCGCTTTTGGTATAATGAAATACCTTTTTATAACGTTTTAAGTTTAATAAAAGTAATGTTAGAGTTCAATATGTGGCCGATACATGTCTTTGACCTTTGCAAATAAATTGAAATTCACTCGTGTTAGCGCCCAGACTTGTATCAGATCAATGTTAAATTTAAATATACATAAGACAACTCAAATACTTTGTCTAGAAACTTTCATACTAATTTTATTTCGATTTCAAATTCATTGGCATTGTATTTTTTTCTTGTTGTTTTTAATAAAAGAGGGAGCTAAGGGTTTTCTAATCGCAGATTGGAATAAAATCGTAGTTTCTGCTGAATAGAAAATAAATTATTTCTGAACACGTCAGACTTAGTCAACTAATTTAAAAAAAATTTAGACTTTCTTTATTTCGTTAAGGTTCCAAGAATAAATAAGATAATGTGTTAGTACTACAGTTTCTATTGACTACATTTTAACCTCTAGACAAGACATGAAAGACAGTCAGCAATATTCTCTAATTTGACTTTCGGTTATGCTTTAGTAAATATACATACCATTTTCACTAATGCATACATATCTGAATCTCGAATTGGAAAATCCCGTCGAAACCAAAGCGCCAGATTGAACGAAAGCGCATTCACTTACGTCGGTGAGCTTGTCGCTTCCAAAACTGTCCAATATAGCTTTTTCCCGTCGATTATTCCAGGCTTTAATGTTTTTATTTAACGCCTCCGGGTATTGAAAAGATGTCGGCTTTCGTCGCTCCTAATTTATTGCGGGTCGAGATCCTCGCAAGTTTTTGACGTTGCAAAAACGCGATTCGCGATCGAGAATCGCGCGTACCGACCGCTCACTTTTTTACCCGCGATTCCCTTTAATTATGGCGGCACGGAATGCGTCTATAGCAGCGGCCATTATTGTTTGTTTAGCCCAGAATTTTGATATAGTTATTTATTACCCGACGTGTGGGTAAAAAGTTTGATCAATGTGTTATGGTCGCACTTGTTGTGCTTTGAATAAATTGATCATATTATTTATTTTAACAATGTGATAAATGAAGCGGACGCGCATAGGAATATACGAATTATAATAAACATAATTCTAGACCGGTTTTTTCCTATAGCTGAGCCAGGTTTTTGTATCCGAGGAAAACATCGTGATTCTAAAAACTAAACAAAACACAATCTCAATATTTTCTAGATCGCAGGTTATCATCCCATAAACCGTGTGTGGACACATCCTGAAAATTACCTTAGCGAAGCCTCCCTGACCGGGGGTTGAGAAAACATAAATTTTTAACGTAAACCCCCCTAGGGTGAGATAGGGAGAAAATTACAAAAGAAAACAACCTTAATTTCCAATGTCATCTCCGGTCCACCTAATCTTCTTATGGTTTTATATTTCTGCCTTTGAATTTTCATTTATTATTGTTTAAGGAAAAGTGTACCGTCAAGTTTAGTTACTTTATTGATCTGCTCATTATTTATTTCGAAAACAATTACATTGAACGAGATAACAACATTCCGTTAGATATGAGAAAAATGAAATACCTACGTTTTCTGGTAACAATCTAATAAATTTGAGAATAACAAGTGTTTTAAATGTTTCTGAATGGAAAAAAAAGCTAGCAAGCAGGTTGTCTGGTAGTCTACATACCGTAGCGACTGAAATCAAAAATATCACTTGATTTCCGTGTCAGTGTTGAATTATTAAGAATTTGACCTATTCTAAGTGTACATTTATTGTATTTATGGAAATAAAGAGTTTTTGACTTTGACATTGTCTGGTCCAAAACCAGATACTTAAGCTTCCTAAGCAGCTAAACTTCAACACGAATATGGCAACAAATATAGGTACCTACACATTCCGATCTGATCGTCGTCGATGCAGATCCAAGAACAATAGTACGTCAACTGTGGATGTCGCATTAATCAGTCGTAGTGCAACCATAAATTCAGTCTCGGGCCGCGGTCGGAGTGACCAGAGGTCCTGATGTTGGAAGATAGGGGATGTGGCTACGAAAAAGCTCATATTTATCTACTAGTCTCTGCCCATGGCTTCGCACGCGTTGTTTCTATGGAAACATTTAAAGATTCTTTATATCCCATAGAAACTGATTTATGAAGTGAAAGTTGCCAAAGTGTTATTTCAGATCTAAGTTTGCAAAGTATCAGCTTGTTTCGTTTAGTAGTTCTTGCGTGAAGAAGTAACAAGCATACATCTATCCATTCGTTGAAACTTTCGAGTATGTAATATTAGTGTGATAGTTCTTGTGTGATTTTTCTATGGAATTTTATTTCAGTTGTCAATATTTCAAAGTTAATATAGACCATTTTTCATATATATAATTTAAGTTGGGTGAGGATGGAGGAGGTGCAGATCATGGATACAATGCAAAATGACACAATAGACTTCCACCTCTAGATTTACGGACTTTGCTCAAAAACATTTCACGTTCTTCACAGATTCATTCTACGTCAATTCCGAATAGTTTCTAAATTTAAAGCATTCAATATTTCAAATCCTCGCGAACCCATTCATTTTATTCGGGAAGCAAATCTCTCCCAATCATGCCATCTAGAGCTTACCAACTTTATTGGCTCAGGCTAGCTGAACTGCCACATCCATCCAAGCAGTCATTTGTCCAGCTTCGGCGAGCGAGCGGGGCTTTCATATTTTACATAGAATGCGGAGACGTCAATGTGTCCCAACGCTCTGTCTCAATCACTCAGTGAGCTCTATCGAACGACTATTTGCAAATTAAAGGACACGATAAAATCGGACTATTGAGCTCAGCCCTCATTAATCCAATATAGCTACCACACATTACATAAACGTGCATTCAATCGAATTTGGGCTTAAGCCGTTATCTTTAGATACATTTTACAGTGACAAAATGGCTTCCCAAAATTCATCCAAATGTTATGAATTAAAGCCTATATTTGAATGCATATTTTTTTGCTGTGCTGCAGCGGTGCTTTCCAGGTATGCAACAACTTATCTAACTGACTCACATCACAAATAGCGCTAATTTTCGTAAATCTAAGTTCGTTGACTGACGTTCAATGCGTTTTGCCAAGTTGACGATTATTGATACAAAACCTGTTCGATAACATCCAATAGTATGGAATCCGAGCCGTGTTCAAAGGAATTTTAATTTGAAAGAGATTATTAACCGAGTTTAATATATTTTAAGTAGCAATAAATTAATATTAGGACAGTCACACAAGCAGGTAAGCGTGACTTGAAATCATAAAAATTTAAAACATCAACACAAATAAATGAGAATTAGTAATTTATTATCTAAATCGTTCCAAGAACAACATTAGGCCATTAATTGGACTAAACCAATAAAGACGACATCGCAAGACACGTGTAGGGTTTCGTTTTGAATAATAAAAAATAAAATTGTAGCTCTCGGGAACGTATTCTAAATATTTCTTTGGCCAGCCGTCGAGCCTTTAATTGTTGTTTTTTGTTCGGATTCCGTTTTTTGTGATTGATTCAGCATGCAGTTGTCATTGTATTCGTTCAGGTTTTGATCACGTTTTTTTATCTTCCAATTGTTTGTGTGTTTTAAGAAACGGAGTCAGGGTTCTCTTTTGTCCGGGATATGGAAATGCGAGACGGTTAATCAATCTTATGAATTTCAAATCGGAATTCATTATGTTTATTAAAATTGTTGGGAGCACGGCTATGAGTAGATACTGTATCTAGATCAGTATCATTTTGTTTGAATAATGTGATGTCTATAAAAACTTTATTTACATAATCATTCCTTTTAGCAGAAACAACATTAAGCCCCATTACGAATACAAGATTTGTACGCGCAATTAGGTTACTTGTTTAATGGAAAATATATGTATTTATACACATGATTGATTTTCCAAGTTACATTAACAAAGAATGATATTACTATAAAACATAAAGGTATATATCCTTTTATTTTCCTTATATTTTTGCTAATGGATTACTAAAATCATTTCCTAATTTTGATTGATCGAGCGTCCCTCGCTGCAAAGAATCTTCTCGATGGAACCCATTCTACAGATATTCGTTGAACAAAATATTGTTAACCTATGTTATGCTACCAAAACAGTTAAACACAAAGATATTTTAAAGCTCCACAGGATAGGAATCGAAGCGTACGCGACGTCGGTATTTACAATATGCCTAGAATCGGTATCGGCAGATATGCCGAACCCTATGCACGCTGTATCATAGAAACCAATACAAAGCAAGAAATCCTTACGCTGCGTACGCTTCGATTCCAATCCAGTGGATGCCCAGCCATACTTGCTTCATAGTTTTTCTTTTTTCCTTTACGACTCTTTCATGCTCCAAATGCCAGTCATCGCTGAAACATTTATCATATCGACACTGCACCCCAAACATTAATATGTGCTATTCATAATGTTTCATTAAGAGGTTTGATACCCTATCAATGGTGTGATATTGATGTGCTATCTTTGTCGGAAATAATTTTCAAAATGGGCTTAGGAGTGGTCAATGGACGGATTGTTGGGGTAGGCTGATGTAAAGTAATTGAAACTTACTATACTAAGGCTATTGATTTTCAATATGAGGCCTCTATGAATTCTAATAGCAAATTCAAGATTAAAAAGACCTGTTTTAATCTTGAATAACATTACCATCGGCTTAGTTTCAGTCGGACATTAGTCTACGATTATTTATTTATTGTTTACGATTGAAAACATCGAAAATTAGATTTATAATTTGAATACGCAGTCACATTACGAATTGCCAATCCCGCATCTGGAGCAGTATGAGAGAGCAATCGAAACAGCAAAAACATAAAGCATTTTACGACCAACGGTGATTTATTCCACATTCATAATTTGATGTTCCTGAACATCAGAGGATTTAATAACGCAGATAGAGATCGCTTAAACCGATGTAAAACTGCTCACGTCTTATGTAACAATCGTAAAATATACATTAAGAAGCATTAAGAGAAGCGTAGACCCAACTGAAAATCTCTGCCATAATCTGCAAGTTATTTTAAATTCAGGAACTTTATTGGCCAAAGTAATAAACAGTTTTATTGCTATAAATCGTTATTATGCTAATATTGTTTTATTGCTGCTGTTTTAGCGTTTCTTGGGCACCAGTGTTACAGCTATCTTATCAGCTTAAAACGAATTGATGAGCGGTTACCTACTCTTTTCGTCGTCATGGCATTTTCCCGAAGCAACGACCAATGAAAAGGCTGGGTCAAGTATAAATGACGTTTCCTCAAATAAAGGTAACCGTAAGAGCAACCAAGTTACCGTGTCAACAATCAACATGCCCAACGTAAACACTTAATTAGCACCATAAAGTACCAAGACGGTGCAATCTTCAAACACTTATCAAACGTCCATAATAATTTGAGACGCGTTGTTACGGCTAGGTGCAAAAGTGGCTGACCTGACATCACGCCTGTGACCCTCGATGCTACACCCCTCCCTTTCACTCCCATCTTTAGTTCTCTCTCGCACATCACGCCCCCACTTTTCCTAATCATCTTAAAGTCACAAGTTTTGGCTACGACTGAAAATTAATGAACTTTAAATCTCTGGTATTAAATACTAGTTTCGGTTGCTGCTAGCAATGAGCCATAGAAGTCTCGGTCCATCACCGTCATCTATTGTCATGTCTTCTCGAGCTTCATAAACAATCTCTTTTATTTTCACCAAGGGGTTTAATCGGCGCGCGCTCGTGGAATTCCGTTTCCCCTACCCCATATTCTCGAATCATTTTATAATAGTATAGATCACACTCACCGCTGTCGTCGACGAAGAAGGACGCGTCAGTGGTAACATATACGGGTTACTTACACCGGTCATAGGATATAGATTCGAGAATTCGTAGTGAGGGTGACCATTCTATTCTTATCGGGTGGTCGTTCCGAAGCTAACGAGAGCACAAAGGTTGTTTTGAGGTGCCACGACGTGTCAGCTGTGTACTAAAAGGAATGAACTTTCGTGACATGCTTATTTCTTTTTGTATCATCTTGCATCGACACAATTACGTTTTGGGTGTAATGGACCGCGTTTGTTTATATAAATTGATGCATTAGGTATACACAGTATACAAAGCAGATAAGTAGATACCAATTTTTTTTTAAAGATATCAACCTAATCCAGGTTTTTAAAATTACTTTTATTACAGAAAGGAACTAATGCAAGAATAATAAAAACAAAACATTTAAAGGTTTTAATAAAATAACGTTATTGCCGTGAAAACTACTAACAAAAAACGAAAACGAACGAATATCCACACGGAGGACTAAACTCTTTAAAATTCATGGATATTTCGATAAGAGTTGGCTCGATCCCAGAAACGTTGTTACCTTCTTGGTTCGAAGGGTATTTTCCGAACAAAGCAAGTCAGGTCTCTATTTTTACGTTTTTAAAAAAACTAGTGAACTGAAAATACGTCAATAATTATCAATGTTATCGACTTTTGTTGCATTTTCAATAGGTAAAGTATTAGCAAGTAGGTTTATCTTGTTTGTTGGTAGGTATATTTTTCTGTGCTGCCTGACGTATAATTTTCTAAAACGCGTTCTCTTAGCTTCACACTTCGCTACAATTTTGCTACCATCATTATCCCTCACAAAGTGACTTTTTATAATGCAATTTGTCATTATTCTGGTCCTGTTTTTGCTTATATTAATATGATATTAATTGAGTGCTGTTTGCTCGATTTATACTCATTTCCTAGCCATAGTACTTTAATGGAGTCTGATAGCGGAATGCGGCCATAATTTGTAATGAGTCGAAGCTAGGATCGTGAGATGTTTCTCTTCGCCTCGCCTTGTTTAATAGGTTTGACTCGTTACTAGGTTCCCATGCTTTCTGTAATGAATGAAATGTTCAACCGAGCTGAGCTTGTTTGAGAGTTTCTGCTGCGTTGTCTTGTCTCGTGAATTCATCGCTTATAATTTTCTGCGCTTGTTTTAAGTCATCAACAACAAGAGTGACGAAGCCTGCTACTAAACTGAGACTTTACGTGTTGGCCTGTTTTAACAACTTAGATAAGGCTCTCCAATCTCCAAAACCAATACCATCCAGCATGTAACTGGACCAAAGAATAACTCTTTCATAATGCAATCTGTTTACCATCAAAGATGATCTGAAAATGTTTCTTCACATAACCACCCACTAATTCAACATGAATATTCTGTTGGATATTATTGTAGAATCAATCATTTTCTTCCTACAATACTTGCAGCATTCAATTCCAAATTATGATATTACCTACAAGCCGTTTACCAAGATCGTAGCCAATTCTCAGTTGTTACCATCGCTATGTCAACTCACCCTTGCAATTAGCTCTCAATCACATTCAGTCAGGAATTTTCACCAGTTCTAGAGCCAACTTGTAAACTATTCTCTGAGACAGCAAGTTTGCCTGAATTTTAACCATTTCTTCAGTATTGGTTCTACTTTTTCAAATGATTCGTTTGGTCTATGTTTGTCACTAGAGACCGGATTATAAGCAATTGCATAATTGCTTATATGCATTTGCATATTTAGCCCAGTTTCATCGGTGGTTGCATTTGTACCTAAAATCTTGTGATGATGCATATTTTCGCTATATTATCAATATTTCTGGGTAGGATAGTTATAATAATAATAATTATGATAATGAACAAATTAAATCTTACATTGCTCAGTTATTGAAATCTGCTGCGATCGTCATTTACTTTTCATATACCTAATAGGGCACTACTATATTACAAAATTTCGTTTCATTTCGTTCTATCGGTAGGTACTCTAAGCGAACGAAAACTGAAATTTCGTATAAGAAGTTGAATTGCCTTTTCATTTTGGATTGAAAATGTATAATTTCAGTCCTTCGAATGGGTTATATGTGAAAATTATGGCATATTGTAAAACTTATATTAATTTGTTCTTATGTATCTCATTATAGGTCATGTGTTTGTATGACAATGAAGTTTTTAAAACCTAAAATGTATTAAAAAGTAAGAATCATTAAATTCGTTTGAAAATGACCCTTTTGTATGTAAGCGAGAGTATCTACAAGTTGACGTATGTACTTACTACGTTACTAGAATAGAAAAGAACTAGGATAGGCTTAGGCCAGTATCGACAGATTTGTGACGTCAGCGTGGAATGTATGAAAAACTTATTTAAAGTTGCATATTTAGACACTCTTTATGCATATTCCATCATATTCTATCTATCCATTCCAAGCATTTTTCATGCATATTATACGTTTTATATTGCATATTATGCGTTTTATATTGCATATAATCCGGTCTCTATTTATTGCACTTTTAAATGCAGTGTCAAATAAAACATAATGTCTCACAGCCTCTTCATGAGTATTATCATCATTTGTATATATTGATCTTAAAGCAAAGTCGGATAAAATGTTTTATAGCTTAATCTGAATACCAATAGCTCGAAACGGCTTGATCATTACCGTTAAGGTCTAATCGCCTCGTCTCCGCTTGTCAATTTCTTTGAGGCAAAGGTTTTACATTTTCGTTAGCAATTTTCGATCCGATCCGTATTTAAGCAGGCACGAAGCAGAAATTAAGTGCAATTAGTGGTGTGAAAACTGGTCTGAGGTATTTTGTTGAAAAAGCGAGTATTCCTCGATTCTTCGCAATGTGTCGATAAGAACGCGGCGACTCTCCGCCATTTCAATTGTCTTTCTGTCTGTGACTTAATCGCCAGTGGACTTGTAATTGTTGAGAATTTCGATTGGGCTCAAACGTTTTTTCCCTTTTGGAGCACCCAGTTTAATTAACGCTTATAACTTAAAACCGTGTCAATGTTTGTTTATGTATAATAGTCATGACTGCCTTATTGTTAAGTAGTACATTAATTTCCATTCCCCGTAAGTACATGCATACTTGATTTTTGTTATTTCTTGTAACTGTGTCATTTCAACAAATTAAGCAAACGTCGAAGCTTTTCGTTTCCTAAGTTTTGACAAATGTCAAATTACAATACAATACAAAACTCTATTAATGTTGGTACGGAAGGCAGCATCATTTGTTTGGTAACATAACGTTTACACTTCTACCGCTAGAGGTAGAGGGTTACCAGTTGATGATGCTGTCTGTACACCGACAAAAAAAAATTACAAGGAGATATTACATGATCCTACTTTATACAACATAAGCAAATTAAGTACAATGCGGCAGCCTTAAACGATCTCTTCTGGGCAACCATGACGTGAGAGCTTATATCAAAAGTGGCAGTTGCGATTATTCCCAAGGTGACAGTGGAGGCGAGACCTCAGACAGCTATGCATTCACTAGTAGACCATCGACTAGTGCAGGCATTCCAAATACAAACGGTAGACGGTAGAGCAAACATAAGCCGCAATAATCCTGAGTCGGCTGAGTCTGCTCAATCAATGCATGGTGCCAAACACTCGCGCATTGTTTTGTGTTCTGCGCGAGAGCAAGTTGCGCACAACTGAGTTACTGCCCGTAGCGGCACAGCTGTTAATTATATGGAGACTTTGTGCGCCGGTATTTATGATGTATTCTGTTTATGAGGATCTGTTTCCATTGCTATCTTGAAATTATCGACATACTTTTGTATGAGGTTATAAGCAGAGGTCTTAATATAAGTTTTGCATACTTAGTTTACGAAAACTATAAAAGTTTAGGCATTTAGGTCCTTGCAGCGTCCTTACCGGATACAGTGAGGAACTACTTTTGTAGTATGATAGCGATCCAATAGCTTAGAACTAAATATATTATAGTTTTCTCTTGCTAGACGTACAGTTACTGTTCTATTCCTATCTCATCCGTGGTATAAATAAAAACCGCCAAGTGCGAGTCGACTCGCACACGAAGGGTTCCGTCCCGTAAAAATCAGGCAACTATTATTTTTTGTTATTACAGTTGAAGTGTTACTTATTTATAGAAAGTTTCATGTGTCTACCTATACAAGAGATACAGCCTTGACTACCGAAGAGCAAAAATTGCCAAAAAAATAATGTTTTTTGTATCGAACCCCCTTGAATTTGAATATTTATTTTATTTTTATTAATTGCTATTATAGCGGCAAGAGAAATACACATTCTCTGAAAATTTCAACTGGATACTTCTTACGGATCCTGATATGTGACCTGTGACAGACGCACGGACGTGCGGACAGCGGAGGCGCAGTAATAGTGTTCCGTTTTCTCCCTTCGGGTAAGGAACCCTAAAAAGCATCTAATAATCTTAGGTAACACTTCGTACTAATTTAATCTTTTTTCCGTAGTTATTTATACCACAGAATTTGCTTGTAAGCCCGGCAAACTTCATTTGCTCTTCGCGTGCTTTGTAAACTTTAGGGCAATTCACCCCAACCATGCATTATGCATTTGAAATTAATTTTTAGTGCCTAACCTTGGGGGATATCTGATTAAACCTAAAAGTCTTATTCAAAAATTTCTCACTAATATCTTAATGTCCTCATGTAAAAGGTACCTAACGAAAACAACTTCACAAAAAATACTCTAGATTTGTATGGATTCGTCAATAAATATTAACTGCCGATGGTAAAATCTTGTTTTAAATAATGGAACATGGAGACAACCACCTCTAAATTGTCATTATTTCGGATATTGAAGCGAGACGTTGAAAAACCGCACGACTTTTATGGCGCAAGTGAGGATGCTTTATCGACTGTCAGCCTGAGGTCTTGCAATAACATTCAAACATGACCGATCTCATTTATGTACTTTTGTTTTTGTCACTTCTTCGAAAAAAGAAAACGCGCAAATATTAAATGTAGAAAGTAAAACAAAAGAACGCGTAACATTGCTAGAGCTTTTATTATTTACAGAAAAACAATGAGTCAACAAGGTGGTTGAAGGGCCTTGCTTGAGATGCTTTTAAAGCTCAAGTAGCAGCCTATTTCGTTCTTGTTTCTCTGTTTGCTTGCCAGAGCTACCTGTTGCTCACTTACTTTACGATTCCTCATAAATACTATAGAAATTACTATTTCAATTTGATATAAAAAATATTACACCCACCAATTAAACGTCCAGATTGTCATAAACAAACTGTCCGAGGGGCAAGCGGACGCATAAAACCCCAACATAAAATATTAATAGAAATGCACGTGTGTTCATTGTCAATAAATTACCCAAGTGACAGAGCAATAAAAAAGTGTATTTCTTGGAGTGAATGGGAGGCTGTGGAGGCTTCGATGCGAGGTAGCCAATAAAACCAGGCCTCTGTCACTTTCAGAGAAACCTACAACGTAAAATGGGCCATGTTTGCTAGCTCAGCTAACATAAACCAAGCATTCTTTGACAGTTTCGTCCTTCACGCCTTTCAGGGAGAATTGGACTCTGTTCATTAATGATACGTTTCAAATTCCTCCGTTGTCGGTTGTCAGTGATGTATATGAGCTGAAGATGGTGGTTCGTCTGTGTGGAAAGTGGCTAGCGGCGGCCGCTCGTAAACCTCCGCTGTAGACTGCGTGGCGAGACGCATCCTACACCATCTCACATTCTTCTAAGCTACTGTACCTCCGCCTGGGGAAAACAGAATATAAATTAGGTACTTACTGAAAAAATAAATGACTTCGTAACCTCATTTAGTCAAAAATTCATACGCAAGGTGAAAAATGGAGAACTGCACGATAATCAAGAACCTATTGAGCCAGTTTCAGAATTAAATGCCCGGATTACCAAAACTCCCAAGACAACTTCAATCGGAAGTAATCATCAGGATTGTTCACGAAAACCTAGCACTACTAAAATAGCCACAGACTAGGTAAAGCGCTATAGGTACAGGTGAATTGTATTAAAATAATTAAGAAACCTTTTGATAGGAATTACATATTTACTGTAGGTAAAATTATTCAACAGGTTTTTTGTAAATTCCTGAGTTTTCCACAACAGTAACTTTTGACAGTGATGGTACTTTCTTGACACGTGGGTCCTCAACGCACCACCTAACAACCACCTACAATGAAACTTGCTTCAGATACAGAAAGGTCATCAGTAAATTAAATTAGAATAATTCTTCAGAGACAGACGGCTGGGACGGCCAGTTTGACGTTTATAGATATGATCGGTGACCCGCGGCTGCTTATCTGCTGGTTCGATCTTCTAATACCTCGTCTTGTTTTCGATGTTACAAAAAATATGTAATGCTTTTAATTAGATTAAATTGATTTGATTGAATGTGGTTTGATACAGGGTGTTTTGTTGAGGTATCTAATAAAGGCATAACTTTGGGTTCCTCGTACAATCTGTGTTGAAGGAAGCCTGAAACTTATGTCCCTCAGCCTCAACGGCTCGAGTAAGTCAAACAAAACGTGAAAAAACATACACCACACCAATGTTAATGACGCAACTTACTATACCTTACTAGCCAAACTTGATGTAGAATGATTGTAAACAAATCATGACACAAATAACTAGAACTCACTCACTATCAGATATAATTTGTAAGCAATATTTAATAAAGGAAGGATCACAAATCGACAAGTAATGAAAATTGCGTATAAAAAGACGCGGCAACTGAGTGAATTCTAATTTATATATGGGCGGTAGTGAGTTACTTATGTACTCATCTTCATAAGGTGGCTTTCATAACAAACCTTATGAAAATTATAGAACTCTTCATTAAACCGCGCTTTTCTTTAGTAGTCCGACCGATAATACTTACCGATTCAAAATCATTTTGGTTATATTATCAAGAAAGTATTTTACATACCATTTATTTATATCATTGGCAGAGGTAGTCCTTTAACATGGATTGAATTAATTGGCCCTAGTAGGTACCTAGTGGTGCAAGGAACAATCAATTCCGGAACACCCTGTTTCTCCAACTAGATCGAATACTGAGATAGAATTGAATGGAGATGATAATTAAGCTAGCAAATAAGAGCCGTGACTAACGTTGAAGATGAATTCTTTAAATCGTTACATAAGTAATCATTGATAAGAACTAGCCGGTCTTAGTAAGAGCTTTTTAGAGCTTTAAAATCAATCTAGAGTTGGTAAATATTAATAAGCTTTTTGAAAGCTTTAGTGCCTGTTTTGGATTGATTCTAGATTATAGAATTTTTTATTTTTCTAAATGATATCATTCTAACTTATTTGATGAATCAAGTAAATAATATGGTAGGTTGGGTAGGTTAGTAACCTAAGTAATATTATTTTTATATGGTTTAACTACACTTTGGCTAAATCTCATAAACGATTGGTTTTCAGATCTTGATCCGACTCAAAATTATCTACAATAACATCTCACGCAACAAAGGAACGAAATCCTAACCTAACAAAAACGAATAATTAACAATAATTTGTTAAACAACCGTAACTATTCATTGGGTCTTTATAGAAGCCGACAAAGAAACCCGCACATTCGCAGTATCGGGAGTTCTAGCGACTAATTAAAAATGAGCCACTTATTCCTAAATAGTTTTAGCATTCCTAATAAATAAAGCCCAAATTAGAATCCCTCCCATTAACGTGATATACGATTATGTATGATAGAAATACCAGAATGAATTTTCCCAAATTATTGTTTTTGAGTCCAATTCAGGGGAAAACAACCGTTATTTGAGTAAAAATTAATTAAGTAAGTACATATATTGAAATGGCAAGTTAAGAAATTTTTTGCTTAAAGTATGATTCAGTAGATACAGATGCATTGCACTAGATTTTATAAATCAAGAAATAGCAAACCAAAGAATCTCCGCTTCCAAAATAATCCACAAAATTCTTTATTCCCGGAACAATCCACCCAAACAATTCATTTCTAAGATCAAAGTCATCAATATTCCGAATAATAAATCTAGTATGTTCGACTCGGAATGCGTACCGAAAGCAAAAAAAACCCACCCAGCTTTTATTGACAAAACTTCTGAAGACGAAACAACAAGATTCGTCCGTTCAACCCTCGATCGTGATCCGAAGCGCGAACTTAGCTAATGAAAGATGAAAAAATGTAAGTACACCTGTACCAAATTTCATTTTCCTACAGGTTTACGTAAAGAACTTTATGGTTTAGGGAGTAAGGTAGAAAATGTAAGGAATGTTTGGTTTGTGGTCGCAAATAAACGTTGTTGTCATAATCTACCTGCGAGCGCTTTCTGCTCATTGTCTAGCTTGCACAGCCGGCATATTCATGCATTTTTGTAGGGTTGTCGTATAATCATAATTTAATTTTTAAAATGATGTGGATGTAGGCTCCAGCTAATGTATTGGATTTATTGAATTAATTACATAATTAATTATGTAAATCAAATAAAATATATTGCAAACGTCAATTAACCTCACTGTTATGTACATTTTTAGTTTTAAATTAAACGTCAAACTTATTTAATTCAGTATCAAAGTTTTTCAAATTGCAAGTCTTTCTACAAGCCATACATTTTAGAAAAAAAAACACTAATACTTAAAGTTAATCTCGTCACCCCTATAAACTCGTGCACCTTTAACAAAAGATCTAATAATTATTATTTTTCATCTGCTTCGTTTTTGTCACAGTTATCAATCAACGCTAGAAGTGACGTTTCATCTCTTTCTATCTTATAGAATTATTTATTTACCTGTCCTTGTTATTCACTATCCAATGTAATTATATGAACACCTGGGCGCAAAAGAATGTCGCACAAAGGGCCGGGTAATGACGATCCGAAACATAGATCGGGTGTATTTTGTTACTAAGAAACTCTTGCTTCATTAATTATGAAACACAATATGCTTTACAATTTTTCGTTTAAATTATGTTCCATCATTTTTGTCATATTATTTGATAAATAGACTTCGCCTTCTGTATAATTTCATAGTTGATAATTCCTATCTTTGTTTCGTTTACAGAAAGGCCACGATTTTCAAAACTCGGAATACCTACGTAATTTATAAAGATTAATTGGAAATAAACATGACAACATAAGCGGGCTTCCGATAAATTTGAATCAATTGTAAATGTCACATAAATAATGGTTGTCTAAGTTTTAAATGAAATCGCGGTTCTATGGTGAAAATACGATAAGACAAAAAATTATGTAACTAATGAAGGTGAGAATGTTTAAAGAAATGAATCATTTTTAATATGAAGCTCGGAATAAAGCCCTCAGGTGCTATGACGAAGAGTTTTTCCTTGCTAAAGTGGTAATGAAGAAATATTGTGGGGTTTTGATAAGTGTCCCGATAAGTTGCGCCGCCTTACACAAATTATACCTACCAAACTATAGGCGGCCAACGGGAACTCAATGTTACCAACATAAACACTGTTCGGAATTTAAATTTAGGGTAAATTTTCGTTCACTTCCATTTAATAAAATATAACATGGAGACCATGAAGCCCTGTTTCAATCAACATCAGATCCACGTAAAGCAATTTCCACTATCTAAACACCTATCGAATTAACGTTTTACAAAAAGAAAGCGGTCAAATATTACGTCGAGACGCCGAAAAAAATCATTTACAAACACAGTGTTTGATAGCGTTATATTTTATCCTTCCACGGCAAAACCGTAACGATTAAAACGACTAAGGGAAAACATTCAAGTTTTGTCACTAAAAGCTGCGGTATAGGGTTTGATTTTCAGTGAATCAATCCGTGATGAAATTTCGGCGTATTAAATTGAAACTATTGACGACGGTCAGCAAATCCCGTATGTGTTTGTTTAGGGCGAGCCCACCCTAAAATATTTATTTTATCTCGGTTTGCCGAAGTCGCGTCAATAGTTTGTTTCCATTTTTACCTTGGACCAGATAGGATCAATATTCGGTTATAATTTATATGGCCTTGTTTGCACCACGATATGTAAAGCCTACATCTTCTGAACAAACGTTATCTTCTTCAAATACTTACGCGGAATTGGTCATCACGGACTATTGATTTTTGGAATTTGGAATTTTTAACATCCTGCTATTTGTTTTATCTCTAAAGTTTTGTTTACATTGAATATACAAAATGTTAAAACAATTAAAAGACATATCTTATCAGTTACAATATAGCAGTTTTAAAAGGATGTTCTTAATTATATGCTGTCAAGAATTTTCACTTATATAATTTTATAGCATTCTTTTCTTTTACCCTATCGACCGATGTGCAGTTTTAGGCAGATCTCCATTCAATTTGTCAAGATCATTCGACAGTAGATTTAATCCTTCAATTATAAGCCTATCATCTATCTATACTATCTAGGTAAATCCACATAACTAATTCATTCAAATTACCGATGTTGAATCCAAATCGAGCTTTTCGTTTACTCGATTTCGGTTCACCCTTGCAATTAGGTTAAGCCGTTGGAAAAGCAAACTTTCCTCAAACACAATACAATATCTTCCAAGATTAAAACGACAAAACATCGGTTCTTTCGCGGAACCTAGCTAAAATAGCGTATCAAATCGACCATCTGCATCCAGCTAAGGACGCTAGATCCCTAAAGGCTAAGTGGTAGAGTTCAAATTGCTTTGAAAGTTAGTAAGTAAACGGAAATAATAATGTTTGCAGTGATAGTGCTACCTGAACTTATACTCATTGTCTAAGTACAATTGCGGTTCTAGTCCCGTGTCTCAAGGGACATAATCCCTTAACAGACGGCACCTTTTATTTTAAGCCGTGACGTAAAGCTTTTTGTTTTCGAGGATTTGTTCTGTTTTTACATGTACGTACAACATCGGAAAACAAAACAACTATTGTGCTTTTTGCATTTTGTGACCTAACTACCTGCTGGTTTCAAGAATAACGTCGTTGTAAATCTTGAGTGGTTGAGACAATACTGGGCTGTAAATTGGGCACGAGCCAAATTTCACTGTCTAAGCATGGTCTTAGTGTCTTTTTATAATTATGAATTTACCTTTCGAATACTAGTCACAAAACATTACCCTCATAACCTTTTTGTTTCTTAGCTGGTACTGAAAAGCCTCTTATTGAAGTATTGGTCCGATGAAGTATTGATACAATTCTTGGTTTCATTAAAAAACATGGTGACTCAAATACTAAAACTTGTCAAAGAAGACATTCTTACAATAGACCTCAAAAAAACCTTTTAATTATCAGTTGCAATTTTTTTGCTGTTAATTTATCCTACTCATCAAGATCACCTTTTGTCATAGGTATCGAGTTTACACACGGATGCGCAGGCGCAGCGAGCAGCTGCCGATTTTAACAAATGGCTATTGATCCCTTCGTAGCATAGGTGCTTGTTTTTTCTTTAAGTACTCATTTTTCGTTTGATATTTTATTTATCAATATTAGGGTTAGTACGAACTGGTTTCTATTAATGGCAACGAAATCCTTACACAACTTGTAGGAATTCGTTGATTTGAGCGTCTGGCTGTGGAGTCAGTTGAGTACGTTACACAAGTCAAAACAAAGATAATAGGAGACATGTTTCTAATAGGATTATTATTGTGAAATGTTTTGTAACAACCTATTATTTTAACTCACAATGAAGAGCGTTACCTCCTAATACAGGTATTTATATACTTAAAAGGAGGTCTCGAACACTGAACAATGTACAATGTAACTTAAGAAAATGATTAATAAACATTTTGTATTTTTATTTTGTGCGAGAGAACTCAAATCAAAGAATATGTAACAGGCTTAATCTCAGTAAATTTAAGAAAATAGTACTAATTAAGGTGTACCAATGAAGCCCGTCATTTGTACTCTTTTCTAGGAGTGTTGCGTGTTCTCTTCGTTTTAGCTAGTTTCGAAAATGTTCATCAGCCTTTGGTAACTCATGTTTCACATAAAAATTTGAAGGAACCAAGTAAATCTTCGAACAGATTTAAATTGGTCTTTGTCAACCCTGCTTCTGCAGCGTCACGCACGCCCAGTTTTGCCATCATTTTAAAATAATTAATGACGAAAATTTTCAGTACTACCTACCTAACATTTTTTTATACGCAAAAAAATATTGGCATCGTCCATTGATACCTCCATTGTCCTTACCCACCCCACATCGACCCACCTGTAGTGAATGGCCCGAGTGTTACAATGAAAAATGTATTTTTTTTTTCATTCTATGCTTCTTTTGTCGGTGGCAACACTATATTTCACGTGGAACAATTATCATTGTCTTTGGCACCTCGGAGGTGTGCGGTTTCTTAGTCCAGATTGTATTGTATTTACGCATTTAGACCTCTTTTGTCTTGTTAAACTTTCTACTCGGTTTATTCATCGTAACAAGAGAACGCAAGAGTATAAATAATTTGTAGGCGCATAGTTCTCGCACATTAAGTAAATTGATTTATTGCAATTATTGAAAACATTAAAACGGGTATTGGCGCGGGAAATGATACTGGGACTTAGAGGCGATTTAATTTAAACTACAATTTACGATCGGCTATAAATAATTCTGTCGGAGTAACTCAGCGCTATTGTCACCATTTTTTTAAAACCATTAAAAATCGTATCAATGGCATCGATACTTTCAAAATCACTCGCGTTACAATTTACCCCCAAAATAACATTATTGCTCTCTTTCTAGCGCGTTGTAGAACTCATTAAAATCTGAAATAGAATTAGTGAAACATGTTAGCTAACTAAAAAATATTAACATGCGTAACAAATTTCAATAAATAGGTAAGCAAATAACTTGGTATTCGATAAATGGTTATTGTTAAAAGAGTAATGCTGATTTATATGAATATTCACGCACCTTAATGTGTGGTGTTCGATATTTATTGAAATATGCATTAATTTAATATATTTTATTGAAACTGCGTCCCTAATGGCCGTTAGCGCTTGTTTATTTTAATAGAAATATTTGTTTAGGTATTATAATAACTTCATCTACGCGTTATGTAAAATATAAATAGTTTTCAGGCTATAATTACGATTTACAATACAATATAAAGATAAACAGTGAAAATTCAATTAACTTGTAAAAATATACTATAAATACTTACGTCATTGTGTAGGTTCATTGAGCATGGAGGATGTAATTAATCTTAGAACTACTTAGGTAGTCGGCTATTTTGGTATTAGTTGTATAGTACAATAAATAAGAATTCAAATTAGTACTGTTTCTTATTGTTAAATTATACCTCTTAAAATGTTCTTATAAGAATCTTGTTAGACAAAAACCATGCAAGCAAGCTACAAAATGTACCAAAGTAGGCATTACATACGGTAACCTATTTCCTGAAGACTTCATATTCCATACCATTCTTCATCCCAGATACAATGTTTCACAATTTTTCTTTGCCGGTGACAGCCGTAAATATGAATCCTACGACACAATACATAAAGATCATTCAAGTGCAATACAATTTTGTCACGTATTTGCCTTAGATGTAGGCACGTGTTTAGGACTGAATTCTGTAGGGGTTGAATTTGTGGGCTAGACGGATGTTTCAAGAAATATTTGGAAGTAGATGAAATGTAGGAGTCGAATCGATGAAAAGGTAAAGACGTGCGGTAGGGCATCTGATTTATATTATTTTACCATAGACTTATTATAGATTGCAAATAAATTATTGTTTAAAATCATATTTTTGGACGTTTTCATACAGCATCATCTGGTTCCAAAATAAGCATAGCTTGTGTTATGGATGATTCCATATACACATAATACCTATTTATACACCAGACCTGAAACAATGCCTGTATACAAGCATTTTACCCGCAGCGGGAATCGAACCCACAACCTCCTGCGTCGAAGGCGGATCTTCGCCACCTATTGATGATGGATTTAATTGATTCAAAATATCAAACATCGTTGCTAAGTGGCATTGAAGTTAGTAGGTACTTATACGGTATCAAAAGTAGGCTTGCAATATTTTTATGGTGAATAGACCTTCGTTGCACTACAATCTCACCCAATGGTAGATGACGATGACGTTTTTATCATGTTAGTCACAAGTGTTTTGACCCTACCCCCTTGCCTGAGTTCACCACTGTCGGATGCGCCCGTGCACCTTGTCATGACTAAAAGCGATTCGTCGCTAAACAAACAAGCTTTTTAAATGCTACCTAACTTGTCTTTTTTATATGGCGATTTGAATATTTCCATCGTTTTCAGTGAGGTTCGTGACACGACTCGGCACGGGGATCACGTGAGAGATATTTATAAAAGAACCAGTGTATCGGCAATATAGCGTTATTTCCAATTTAATGATTGCTAATACCTACTGAATCGGGGCCGCCGCACGTCAGTCGGGCCTTTATTATCGGCAGCGATACGACTTGGGGTTGCCTTTATCAAACCTATTATTCTAGTCTAAATTATTTATCTATCGACTGCTGATTAGAAACTTTTCGAGGGAATATTATAGTTGCTGCGAGGCTTGGCATATTGCACCTTTAATGGGTGTTGTATTGTATTGTATGTAGCGTACTTTTTTGAATAAACTTAGTCATAAAAGCTTAAAGTAAAGTCAAAACAAATGTACTTTTACTCAGGTTTATTTAATATTCAAGAAGTTTTTAGCAGTTAGCAGAAAATAAAAATGCCAAATCATCTGAATATCGTGCAAAATCCGCATAATACAAGAAAACTAAACATTATCATAATAACAATAAAACGCCACCCCTCAACCATAAACAACGTGCCACTGAAATGTTTAACCACAAACTTCAAATAGAGCCATGCCATAAAAATAGTCTTTGAAAAAAAACGTTTGAAAAACTTGATCAACAAACTCGCGAAAAAACTCCCCGCAACATGCAAATGCCACCGCGGGATCCGCTCATTACCCCACCATAAAACCATTACAACACTCATTACTGGCACAATTAAAAAAAAACTTTGTCAACACCCAGCAAGTGTGACGAAACCCCTTACGGTGCGCCCACATAGTTTATATTCAATACAGAAAAAAACTTAAAAACCGAGGGCGCCACCGTCTTATGCAAAAAAACTCCTTACATATTCACCCCTCGCGAATTTCTACTTTAATGAATGCTCCTCGTTTTTTTTCTCTAACACTCGACGCAGTTGTTTTGACGGATCGCAATCTAGCCACTAATTGCTTTTTCCTCCGCGGGGCGAGACGCGAAATTACTTTTTATTAATTGAATTATTCTATATTAATGATACTTTCTCTCGGCGATCAATCTTTAATGACGTTTTTATTCGTCGCCGAGAGTGACGCGGGCTTTTAATTTTTTTCTTCATTTTACTCGAAGATCGATGTTAATTATGTATCTAATGGCTCCCGTGATACACTTACACGGCGGACGATGTCGACGTCGTCCTACTCGACAAGATTTAATAACTACGCATTCTGAGATTAATAGTACATCTGTGGCCGGTGTCGTTATAAAAATGTGTCTATGCATGCACCCCACAATCCATGTCATTTTCTGCAGCTTTCTGCAAAATTACCCCACATTTTCGTAATTACTAATCTGAATGGCGTTTATTATTATAAAAACGGACGGGCGGACCAAAATGAATCATATAATGCAGTACTTCATCTGTGCAAATTAATCCAAAAATCGCGACAGCTGCCTCGGCGCCTCGCGCGAGTTGTCAAAAAATTTATCTATCGCGCTTTGCTAAATAAACTTTGATTCATAATCCAAAAGTGTCATTGTTCTCTACGGCTATTATTATCGCTTTTTTATGTTACCATTTTTATTATCCTAACGATTTTTTTCGCAATGGATCGCGCGTTATAATTTCTTTTGTTCCGCGCACTAACATTGTTTCTTTTTTCGGTTACTTTTTTGTCACGGTGTTACCCCGTGATTTATTCCCCCTTTCGGGTAAAACAACACCCGTGCGAGTTACGATTAGTCGTACGTAATATCTAATTACTATGTGCGAGCACGTACAAACGTAACTCGTATGATTCCTCCCACTGATGTGGTTTATGGAATTGGATCCTCATATTTCGGCAGTCTCCCGGTGCCCATAGTTTTTGTCCGTGTCTGAACCAGCAACACTCTAAGGCGTAATCTGATATCTTTATCGCTTTAGCATAACGGAGTAGGCTTGGAGAGAATAAAAAAAAGTCGCAGCCTACGCAAATACAAGGTGCCTACTTTAATAATGCATCTTTCCCCGGGGAGCTGGGATGGTAGCTAATGTTGGTAATACCAAATTCAATCATCTCAAACAAAGAACTTTTCGCGCGTAGCTAAATGGCGCTTTTTTAATCGGATATTATAATTGATGTTCCTTTTGTCGCGTGCTGGCGTGCCCTCGCGCGAACAATAGGATTTCTAATAGAAAGAGATATAAATATTTTTTCTTAAACACAGAAGGCTACCTGGCGATAAAGCGCAGACGACGACGGCCCAAGCCAAATTAAATTAGAATAATAAAATCAAAGAGCCTCTTTGTTTCCGATCCCCGTGAAATGAAAGCGACGGCGATATTTATATTCCATGGTTATTAATGGCCGGTCCTTTCCGTAGGTTCGAGATCAAAATAAGTTATGAAAAAAAAAGTAAAGTTTGTCGTCGGCCGCGTGAGAGTGAAACGCAACAATGGTACCCCGGTGACCCTCTGGAGCGAGCATCGCGAACTGGAATTGGCGTAAATTTTTTATCAAGCGACTGGGCTTAACCCCTACGCGCCCGGAACCCTTCCCTAACCCATACAGAAAAAAGCACTAATAGTTAAAATGTACGCGTGTGTGTTTTCTCTGTGGGTATAAGGAGAAAGCAATAAAAAAAGTGCATTATATCACGCTGCCCTCCCTTCATTACGTGTCGCGGAGGGTCGCCAGTGTGTGGCTAATGTTTTTTAGGATCTTTGCAGAATTATTGTGGTGCTTTCAACTGTCAGACCAGATCTCAAGATCTTTCTGAATGTAAACCTACTAAAAGAGTCTTATTTTTTTATTAAATTCTCAGACTCAGTCAGACATTTTATTTTGTCAAAAATTAT
Source organism: Eupithecia inturbata (assembly GCA_963662085.1). NCBI lineage: Eukaryota > Metazoa > Arthropoda > Insecta > Lepidoptera > Geometridae > Eupithecia > Eupithecia inturbata. Next base: position 5,979,529 of record OY759191.1, on the reverse strand, counting down.
AGTAAGATTATTATTACAATAATTGTTGCTAGAGCAATAATTGCTCCATGCTTAACCCCTCCGCCGCGGTGACTCGGCTATTGCAAACATAACGAGCCCGCGCGGGCCGAACACGTTTTAACATATGCATTACCCAATACTAGCTTAATTTACTTTTGGACTAGTTGGGAAAAATCCTTGTATTATTAATTTTATTGAAACTTCCTAAGATGCAAATAGTTTGATCCCAATAACATCGGGTCACAGAAAGTCATCAAAAGCTTTCTAATATCCCATTTCAGCAAACTGCTTCTCATCTAAAAACTCATAAAGGAAAACAAGTAGCCTAACGCCCTTCCATATCGGATCCTTCCCAAAATTAACACGAACATAAAATTGGGTTTCATCGATTTTTAGAGATCCCTGGGAAAATCACACTAAAAAGTCATCTAGTAATTTGTCAATTAACCTATTCATTCAAGGTTACAAGCGTTCTTGAGCGATAAAACCGCCAATTGTCACTAAGTATTTGAGTTTTTTTTGATGTTCATTTATTAGTACTATTTGATTTAAGTGTGCAATAAAGTATTTTCTATCCAAATATGGGTAATATTTTTAATAGCAAATCTAGGAAATATCAAATATCAATATCACTGTATACTTGTCAAAGTTAAGGTTAAATGTACAGAACCCTATCGGTATCTGACGTTACTTGGTTTTTCACATTTAAAATAGAACTGTCCTGAGAGACTTATAAATTAAGCTTTGTTCAGGGTATTGATTCATATCCTCTTTTTTGGAAGCAATAAAAATAACTACCGGCTCCGAATTGTTGTGATCGTAAATCGATAGAGTTTCTATAGAGCTTGATTAATTTAGTTGGCGCAATTATATTCTGCGCACACAGTAGCGTGTAAAACTTGACACCATTGTGATACATTTCGATAAAGGAGATGAACTGTATGATGAGGGTATTCTGAAAATAAGGTGATTTTTAGCTAATTAAATTAGGTAAACAAAGACTTTCAAACATGGCGTAATTTTGATACAAATTACGCCATGTTGCAAATTATTATTATGTTACAAACCATGATACAAAAGTGTATTCTTTCTGCTTAATATATAGAAAAAAAAATACTATCATAAACAATGAAGAATACAGGATTATTCGTCCTTTTTACTGACAAACAGATAACCGACGCCTATAAACTGCGAACGATGTACGTATTAATATATATATTATATGTACGAATATTAAATTGGAGTAAAACAAATAGACATTAAGTCCGAGGTCAGACCGTATCGCAATTTCGTGCCATAAAAATAATCAAATATATTCGTTCCATCTCATTTGACGTCGTCTTAAACGATTTCTCGTCCGTCCTTTATTACCGAAAACATAACTTCTCATTTTGTTTTTTATCCCCTATTCATGCCACCCGATAGGGCATAAACCTACACGGGGGTTGCATGCCTGTTTCTTATGTATTTTCCGCTGTTTGCCCCGTGAGTCTTCCTTCTTAATTCTACGTATAAATTATCATGAGTGCTTGCTCTCTGGGAAATTAAAAAGCTTATTTTTCGTCGAGTATTTCTTCTCATATTCATTGATAGACAGTAAATACAATCAAGTGATCTAGGGGAAAGAATTGGGAATGTATCGTCAAACATTTCAATAAAAATTTGCTATTTAGGTCAACAATCGAAAACGCGTTTAACATGCCATACGCGTTTTAGGTAATATTCAAAAAAATATTTTAGTGTGTCCTTACTTATAAATAAATAACAAATAATGCTGGACAATTCGCACAACACCATCTAGCCCCAAGCTAATCAGAGCTTGTGTTACGGGTACTGGGTAGCTGATATAGGTACTTAAAACTAGACTCATTATAGATCAATATCTTTACTCTACATAGAAATACCCAGAACAACCGGAACGAATATCAGCAGATCATACAAATATTTGTCCCGAGACGGGAATCGAATCGGCAGCCTCCTGCGTCGCAGGCGAATCATCGCCCGCTGCGCCAAAGTGGTCGTCAATAAAGTCTAGAAGAAAACGGTGCAACAGCTGTAAAAGTTAAAAGTCTCTCTTATTCGTAACCTAAACCCATTCAAAACACAACAAAGCTTATTTTCCCCACAATAAAGATAATACTCATAAAAACATAAAACCACCACATTGTTTCATTTACGCGAAAAAGCTCCCAGTGTTTTATCAGTGGGAGCCCACATATTGCAGGGGGACGGGATTTCCCGTAATGCGGTTAATTTCCTTTTTTTTCCTTTTTATTTATAGTAATCCCCTTTATAAGGTGATTACGGAAATGTGTTTTGTGGACGTAAAGAGCGCAGCAGGAGATGATATTCAGGATTTTGAAGCGCAGAACGTATGAAAGTTAAGGGCTTTCTTGCACTCTCTTTGCTGAAACATTTAGGTGATTTTTATGCAATGTGCTTTGTTCACTGTCTGCCTGTCTTGGGTTTTTTTATGATTTAATTTTTTCCATATTCCCAGTTTCTTTCCAAGGTTTCAGTGCTGTATGGTTTAAGCTTTTTTAAACATGTATAACATTATTCTTAAAACTCTCAATGTACCTACTTATTCAAAACAGAAGACTCCAGAACAAGTAGTAGGTTATTCAACATACTTTACTCTATTGAATTATACAAATGAATCGTAATACCAGGAAGCTAGTCAAATGACGCACTTTAAGTTGTCCTCGACCCAGAGATTTTAATATTAATGTAGCTAGTTGGTAAAAAAAAACAGGAGTATTCAAAGACATTAGAAATTTTCCAGAAGTTACTCATAGAACCTTTTAAAAATTTACAACAGTTACATAATCTTTCCGTTGATTTTACTTTTAAAACTGTTGGGTTGTTTCTTAACTTGCTTTCAGAATTTAAAAATAAAATAAGTGATAAAATAAATACCTATATAATAAACTTGATATAAAAATCACGATAACGCGTTAAATACGTTAAAGTTTTGGGTTATGTTCACGGGAGAACTAAAATAATAATACCTACTATTACTTTGAATCACGTCCTGCAATCTGCGATAAGCAAGATTGTGTAAAAATACTGGCCGGCCACAAAAAAAAACAAAAACCGTACGTATCGCGCTTTTATTTATTTTTCGTTTGTCTAAGATAACGATCAGTATTTTGTTTAACTACCTCCCCCTTTCGCCGCTTGTATACCTTTGTGCGAGAATAAGGTGTAGGACACATAGGCCGCACCGCACCCGCACAGCACCGGCGCGGCACGCCTAGCCGTCCTTAATAATAAAATTTTGACTGGTTAGTTAGTAATAAGTAGTATGAACATTACATGCGCTCGCCGACTTTAACATAGCCGATATCATTTTACTACTATTTTTTTCCTTTTTCCACACAATTGTAAACCTACTTATCAAAAGTTAAATTTACCGTCAACAACTCCACATTATCATACCAAAAAAATACGCTTTTAATATAATTTTCTAGTTAATTACATAAGCTAATGTGATTTTGTAGTATTTTATTGAACAAATTCTAATGCAATCACAACAAAGTGTTCAAGTAGTCGATTACCATAAACATTGTCTATTTTTTACGGAACACGTGATAAGTGAGAGAACGTGTTGGAAATATCTAAATTCCAAGATATTTTGTACGTTCTAGTCAATCTTGGTCCAGTGTACGATTCACATAGGAATTTCCAGAAATCTATTGGTCTTCATTAGCTTTTTTTTAATGCCTCTGTAATAGTTTTATTTTGAATAGAGATGCGATGTTGCTCTTGGTGGCCACCAAACTCGCATCTCTTTCACCAGTTTGAGTCAGGGACGTATAATATAATATTAATATTTAAACACTCGATTCTACAATCAAAGATATATTTGGTAAACATAGACCTTTAAGTATGAAAACTTTACTCAAACTGAAAACATTAAGAGGGCGCAATGCGCGCCATTTTGTAAAAAGGATAGGCATAAAAATAAAAAGGGTAGATTTCGCGGCCGTAAGAGACAGAATATACGTTTTTGGATTGGTGGTAGCCCAAAAATCAAGTTTTTGCTTATTTACAAGAAAACTACATAACTTAGGAATAAACTGGTTCATGGAACCAAATAATTAATAATAACTTACGAATCAAAACATAAGTCATTTCAATAGACCGCAGGATTCCTGAGATCTTGACCAAATTATGTGCAAAACTTTATGAATTCTAAGTATTTTAGCATTTTGATCTGAAGCAACGCGGTCATTTAAGAGGGCGCATTGCGCGTCATTTTGTGAAAAGGATAGGCATAGGTATTTCGCGTTCATAGGAGCGGGACAGAGCATACGTTTTTGGAGCGGCGGTGTGAGCCCTAAAATCATGTTTTTGCTTACTTACAGGAAAACTACAAAACTCATTAAGAAACTGGTTAGAGGAAGCAAATAATTGGTTATAACGTTTTGACCAAATTATGTGCGAAACAGTGCATTTAAATGTTATTTTTTTCTCTGTCGTGGTTTCACATTCAAAGAACCAAATTTTAAGGATTTTTTGAGTAATTTTATGTAATTCGAGTTTTTTACCACGGGGACCCGTTTGGTTCGCCCCTTAACAGAAAACCACAAGGTAACAACAATGTAACCACTAAAAACCAAAACAAACATTTCAACACGTGCAGCAAAAAAGGTGCAAATTTAATTTCATAAACGGATGAGAGACGAATTAATGATAAATAAAAGCTGTCAGAAACAAAACTTGTTTGTACCTTCTGCTTTGATGATATCGTTAAATATTATTATATTTCCTTGGATTTGTAACTCCTTTATTTACAAAAGTAAAAGATATGTTTGTCCCGTCTTCTAAACTGGACATGATAAGGTCGATAAATTAGGCCCACTCAATACCCAATCTATAGATGCCTATATCTACATCGCAAATTACTCGGCTTATTCTAAAAATAAAACTTTCCATCGAACACGTAAGAAAATTGTGAGTCCAAAGTCTCCCCTAAGAAATTTCGAAGTACCTCATTACGGTTCCTCCCTCCCTTTGCATATAATTGCATCTTTTTGTCTGAAAAATGCTCGCCTCGGGCTCTGATTTACGCATACAAGGTGTGCAACAATAATGCTGCCTCAGATAAAAATAAAGCAATCAAAAAAATATTCTAACACCTCGGGATAAGACTTATTTTTCTTGGTCTTGAGTGTTGTGTTTTCTGAAAATGTTGAGCAAAGAAAACGCTTGGGGATTCCACCCTCGGTTTTTAGGGGCACTTTTTCCTTAATTATTGTAGAGTTTTTGGTCTCATCTGACGCCTTTGATGGTACGCTTTATGACCGCAGTAAAAATTGTAATTTCAATTAGGTTTCTCTCATCTAAATACTTCATACCACTTACGATATATGGTATATCTAGTTAATATATGCTGAAAATCAGCAGTGTGGGGTTACTCGCAACATTCATCTGAGCACCTATATATTCTATAATAAATTACCTAAGAGCTACAAAGACTTAAATGTAAACCTATTAGAGACTAAATTTAAAAAAAATATATGAAAATGCTACTATAATATTGACGTGTTCCTCAATGATGTATTGTCTAATTCTATGCTAAGTATACTAAATTCAAATCGATAAATGAATAATCTGATAATGTTATGTAAAATTAAATTTAGACCAGCATGCCATACTCTTTAATTATTTTACTCTTATATCTTTTTAAGTCGTGTGTCGTGTTTTTTGCTCAAGCTATAGGTATACTTACTCGTAAGTTTACCTTTATATTTTCTTACACCTGTACGTACGTGTACTAGCTATACAGTGTACTATCAGAATAAATATATTTTCTTTTCATTTCATTACTATTTACAAATAACTAGTCTAATTGGGCAGCGACATTAGTCGGTATTCAGTATGATCTATAAGTAGGGATCTTAGAGCCCTGCCTATTATATTAGTCTTTAACATAAAAAGGTTATGAAAATGGAATGGACAAAATTTTCGTAGATAGCATAAATTCAATTTCTGATTCCAATTACCAACGTAACTTAGATACAGTCGAATTCTTAGAATCGCGAAAGTATTACACGGTAAGATGGCTTTCATGGTATCGTTATTAAAAATATAGCCACCCTCCGAAAAGAAAGTTAGCTCATATTAAAGGCCGGTATAATTTTTCCTTTTAAAACTTTTTGATTAGATAAAATAATGGGGTGGGTAAGGAGGGAGCCCGAGGCTTCGATATCGGCTGTTCTAATTGTTGTTTTCTCTAGCGATGTTTACATTCCTTTGTGATTTAAAAAGATCTGCTGCTTGTTAGGGACCTATCCAAAGTATTCGCTGGATATTTTCGAAGTGAAAAGATCGCCCTAATTAATCCCATTTGAACTTTTGACCCCCTTTTGACCCCCTGCGCCTACGCTCGCTGAAAGGTGTATTGATTCAAATCGAAAACATTGACGTTGGAGAGTGAGATGTCATTAAAAAGCGGGTGATTTGTGTCGATTGCATCACTTGCTATTGAGTGCTATTCACTTGGACTTTTTATTTGGGGGTTAGCTGAGTTTGTTGTACGGCTTCTTCACTTTGCTTAGTTAACAAAATAGTCCCAGAATAAAACAAACTTAAAAAAATGAAGATAAAAAAATCGCTCGTGAAGTTTCGTACGAGAAATCAAAACTTGTAGGAAATCAGACTCATCGTTGGTCCAAGAAACAAAAACTTTCTGAAAAACTTTTACAAGACATGTCTAAAAATAAAATTACATGTCTAAATAACTACGACAATAACAGAAAACACGCTACACAAAAAATAAATGCAACAATTCTACACAAAAACCTCAAAATAAAAACTCCCTAAAATATAAAATGTCACAGCCGATAATGGTCTTAGGGTTGTCCCCTGCTTTTTTTTCATTTTAAACCATTTGACAAGCCGTGTGTCGAACGCAGCACTGCCCTTTACAATGCGAGTTATCAATAAGATTGGTTACACTACAGTAAGCAACGCAATCAATCAAAATTGCATCGATCAGTGATGCACTGGGCATAGTGCTGATTCTTTGTACACTCGCAGAATTTACAAGGATTTAGCCGGATTATTTTTAGAATATATGTATGTATGTATATATATTTTAAAATTTTATAAAATCATGGTTTAATCAAATATAAATAAATATGTGGGCCCATAGTTTAATATACATATTTGGGCCTGTTCCTGAAAATCTTATATTTTTCTGACTAATAAACTCGATTCGTAACAATATTAAGGTCGATCAGAATCATCTTAATCAAATCAACGCATTTTTCATATCATCAGATTTTTTGTCATTTATCTGGTTTTCCTATCATTACGTAAAATCTAACAATGTATCTTCAGACATCCGGCTTTTAAATCCGCCCTTTTACGTCATCCAACTCTACATTTATACGTCCCTAGTACAAACTAAGCACGCTCTCTGCCCGCGATCATTTGCGGACGAAATTATTGCACTTATCAACTGCTTGATTCAATTTGAAACTGTATTGAAATTGAAGCCACAGAAAAGCCACCTCAGTAACATTTTTATGTATTGTTGTGATAGAATCTGCAGAGTATACTGGAAACTCTATCTGGTACTGACTATGTGAACTGCAAATATACTATACCCAAATTATGTAGGATTTTTTTAATTTAGGTAGTTTTTGACATACCATTAATTTTTTTATTGTTTTTGTTTGTATGGTGTTTTTTTTTCTTTCCATCTGGTATTGGTATGGGTCAGTTGAGCTACCTGTAGATTGTTTGCAACAGTCTGCAGTTAGCTTAATTGTTTCAACTGTAAATTAAATAATAATTATAATAATAATATTAATAATAATTTTAATGTAATTGTTCTAATTTGTTTTTATTATTGAATTGTAATATTTTTTGTCAATAAAGAATTCTCTTCAATCAATTAAAAATAATCATATATACTGATACTGATTGGACCCAGTTTATAAGTAAATGCAGGCTAACTTAGCTACGTACTTAGCTCGATCTATGTAGAAATATAATTATTTTTATTGTAGTGTACAATATGCGCTCGACCATAACCATATAACGGTAAGTGAAGATGTGACATGGATCTCACTTATTTATTAAGTTTTTTTATAACCTGCGTAATTATAGAATGGGATTGAGAATGACATCGACTCTTCTTAAAGTACCCAGGTTATACCTTCAAGTTTATTATCTGGTAAGGAAACTGACCAGTGTTTTACGCTAACTCGTAGTTTTATCGTAACCCTTCTAACGAACGCGTTTCAACACTGAATATAATAAATAAATTAAATTTACAAAAAGTATAAAGCTCATGTGCAATGTAAACAAAACAGAAGGTAAACGGTCCGTGAAATAACAACAAAAACTCGACAATTACACCCGAGATATATCTCACGATAGTTTTAATGACAGCCATCACTTTCTTTAAATCATCGGACGAACAGGGTAGCTAGTTTAGTTAACATATCACTGCGACAGAAAACATATATTATGTATATGATCTCATAACATTTAATTATTTTTTTTTTAAAGTACACTTTTCATGATTAAATAATAATAATTTGACAAACAAAAAAAAATGTGCATATTTTTCTTTAAGAACACTTTTTTAATGTAAAAAATACGTGTTACACAATACGTCACGTACGTCACGCTACATTGTGTAACATTCGTGCAAAATGCTTATATTTTTCAAATAATACATTATTTTTTATTTATTATTAAAAGTGGGATGAGTTGACTAATCAAAATTGATAAAATTAATAATTTAGTCAACTCATCCCGCGGGATGAGTTTAGAGCGGGATCAGTTGACTAAAGAGCCCGTTTTGTGTTATATGTATAAGTACTAGGTAGGTACATACTCTACATTACGTCGGTCAAGTGTGTTTTTTTTTCAAACCCATGATGGAGGCCTATCTCCAGCAGTGGACATATATGGGTCATTATCATAATATGATATGTACTCTACAATTCTACATTGAGCCAGCTGTGATCATTCCAGCTACATTCATACAAACTTTCTTGTAAGTTGAAGTTTGTAATTGTCGTTAAATGGTCTGTGACGCCTCTGTTGTTTTAATTAATATCGTTTTAGCCGTTAATAATTGCTGGTATTAAAGTCAGGTGTAAAAAGAAATTATTAAGGTGTCAATTTAAGAAATTGTTCATTTAATTTCCTACTTTGTATTGTCTATGTGGCAACCCCAGTTGGTAAAAGTTCTCACGGTTGTCGAGTACTAGACAACCGTACTAACCAGATACCAGTTCAGATTTATCGAACATTCTAATTTGTTTTAATAATCCATGTGATTTGACCTACGAATAAATAGTAGGGGTTGACATTCAGATATTTCAGATATTCTGTCCATTATTTTGTTTCTGCTATAATTTTTAATACTAGTTCTAATTTGTTTCTATTCATTAACTGTAATTTTCTTAGTAAATAAAGTAGTTTATTATTTTAATAAAAATAAAGGTACAGAAAAATTATATATATCGATAGTTTTTTATAACCTTTATTGACAAAGAAAATTACAATTCAATAATAAAAACAAATTAGAGCTAGTATTTACAATTGAAACAATTAAGCTAACTGCAGACTGTTGCAAACAATCTACAGGTAGATCAACTGATCCATATCAATACCAGTCGGAAGCGTCCCCAAGACGCTGGCTGCATTGCCCCGCTGTATGGCAATGCTGATGCGCTGCGCCAGATATCCGCCAGCTCTCGGGTCACGCGTCGCGTCGACCAGACGCACAGATAACTTTTTAAAAACCCGGAGAGCCTCGGTACCCCACGGACCTAGGGTCTCGACCCCAAAGGGAGCAAATATGTAGGCTCTGTCGAGACCTGCATATTTGCGTCTCTTGAGATCCTCGGCCAAATCTGCCGCTGCACCAGCCCTTGCGGATGTCCTTGGAAGATGGGAAGGCGCAAGTGTGTCGACGCATGTAGCGTCCCACACAATGGGCCTCCCCAACTCCCATGGGACTAGTGTCATGCCGTCAGGCCTCTTAGCATAGTCACGCAACAGACCATTCGGTTCGAGAATAGCTGGTACGTTAGCGGTGACAAAGGCCCGCCGGATGACGTCGTTAAGGCTGGCATGACGAGATATCCGACCGGCGGCCCTAGTACACGATAATCCGTGATGACCAAGCTGTTCGACAGCAGTACCGCACTGGCATTGGTAGTTAGTGAAATGCTGCACCGTTTCTTTTTAAGGTGTGTTTTTGTAGACAGAAGCTTTTCAATCTGTGTAGAAATAAATAATGGCTTTCATAATACCACCTTCATCAAGACGCCCCTTGTCGAAATAAAGAAACGGATAAATAAAATTTACATTTCCTTGTAAAAAAGACTAAAAGAAACAGGGCTGGGCTCATTAATACTAATATAATTGTAAAGCTGTAATTTACTCGATTGAAACAACGAATTAGAAGATAACTAATGTATGAGGAATGTATGAACGCCCACTTTGTGTGCCCGAAACATTCTTCATTTGACTTGGCGTTTAATTTGATTTTTTTAACATTTTTCTTTTTCGGAGTTTTGATGTAATTATACTGTTCTGTTATGTCAAACAGTTGCTTAAATATGCACCGTTTTAATCACAAGAGGGCTAGATGGAGTGAAGAGTTATTTTCCACTGACACTTTTTGTGACCAAAAAGATAAAGATAAGAGAAGGATTTGGGTTAAAACATTTAATTCTGTTTTTTATACTTATTATCCTGTCAAATCTAAACCTCATTTCAAATTCAACGTGTTGACCAGAAAATGTTTTTACAATTATGTATGTACTTAAACAGAACTTACACAAAAAAACAAAGCAAATTACAGATAATGAAAAGACAGTAATTAGCAGCGTAGAGTAGAGTAGTATTGTAGCTATTTATAATTTAAACAGTTGAGCTAACTGCAGACTGGTGCAAACAATCAAGACGTCAAAAAAATGGTCAAGCATCCAAACACTGATCCAAACCTATATGCGCGTCTAGCGAAGATTAACCGACTGCGGGCTTTGTTACGTGAGAACGTCATAGCAATGTCAATTTACCTCCTCCATTTCCCCTTTTCACTTTTCATTTTCAAATCAAAAAGCTGAAGTGAAAGGAAACCCTGACCTACACTAACTTTCCCATGAGTTTTCCAACCCTTCTGTTGTTAATTGTTCCACCCTAACGAACCATCAGTTAACCCTGCAAATACCGCCATGCAAATTAACCCTTTCGCTGCCTGTTTGTGCAGTTTAACCCGCTTTATTGAATTAGAGGCTTGGCGCTAGGGGTGTGGCTGTGAGTTATCGATAATACAGTTTTTCATAAAAAGAATGACCTCACTTTGGTCTGCATTGTTGGTTTGCAAGTTCTCAAAGTATTCAAGTAGTTAATTTTAGAAAATAAAAATGTAACGGAAACTTTACATAACGTAATAGAAATAGCATACTTGGGCCTTATTCAATAACTCTTTCTTACATCTAAGCGAATACATATATAGGGAATATAGCTTGTTGTAAGTATGCAAAGTGTATATAAATAAACATTATAGTAATACGAATTAAACAAAAAGACAATACAAAAATTGTAATTTAATGAAATAAAAAAATTATAGAGAGACAAACTTTGTCCATAAATAACCGACCCATCTCGAAAACTGTTATCGATATCATCCCATCACTACGATTTAAAAAGAAAGGGTTGTTGGTAATTTGTAAGAAGATTCCAACATAATTAATAACAGCCTAGGGGCTTTCATTAGCTGAGGTTTGTTCAAAGCATTTCTAAAGGTTTTGGGGGTCAGGTCGGGGTGTTAACGAGCTGGTTAATAATGACTTCACAGATTAACTGTGTAATGGGTTAAATGAGTAACAGAATGAGGAAATATTTTATGATAATTAAACGTTTGGACGAAGAAAAGTTGTTCTATTTTAAAAGAACAACTTTTCTTCTTTATTGAAATTGACATCCAATACTCAAGTCCGTAGCTTCTTGGAGCCGTGATATAAATCAGACTTCTAAATCAATGCAATCAAAAGGTACATGCATTTATGCCCGAATATTTTAAAACTTCCATGAACAACAAAATTTTTTGATTTTCGCCATGGACCAAAACAAAACCTATAGGCTACTTCCCTTTGACCTAGAATCATAAAACTTGGCAAGAAGCAAGGTACGGAAAAATACGGAACCCTCGGTGCGCGAGTCCAACTCGCACTTAACTATTTATTTTCTTAAGAAATGATTTCGTAAATGTTATATACTAAACTACTATAACACTACTGTATAGTATTATATTTATTTATTTACCATTTATAACATAGGTCGTTATACAAGGTTAGTCAGTAATTGTACAATTTGAAAAGACTAAACCATACTTAAATAAATCATTTTAAAAATGCACATACATAAGGACTCGTACTGTTTTCATAACCTACTTATATTGTACAAAGTATGCAGTACCTACACTATTTACCTACTCCAAAATTAGCCTTATTAAACTTATATTTATCATCGTAGAACATAGATCAATACCTATATATATTCACCGCTCAGCAGCATTAAGATAGGTTAAATCTAGGCTGATCTTTATAAAACATGTGACGTTTTATATTTCTATTTCTAAAGACATAAAATTAATCCATCTATCCACGTTTTTCATTTAAATACAAACAGAAACACGGATCCTCAGTCTACTCAAAACAGTATTGCATTTTTAATGTACCCTCACTTTTTATCTCCTCATCCATCCCCAAAAAGTAATCCATTTTTAAAATCTTAATAAATTAAACCCAAACAACTCGAACATCAAACGAGGGGGCTTTAGGGAAACCTCAGGATTTCAAACTCTCAAGTTTTCCCTGGTTTCCCTGTTTAATGAGAGTCCGCCCGCCCAACTGTGTTAATTGCTTAATCGCGTCGTCGAGGGCGGCATTAATTGGCCGGACCACTTAAGCCGGAATTTCCCGGCAACTTCCAACAAGTTAAAGTCCATAATTACAAGGCGAGATGTTTAATTACGGGTCGCCGGACACTGGGAATTAATTTTAAGCTGTTTTTGTTTAGAAGAGGGTTCGTGTTGCGCTGAGGCTTTCGCGGCTTTAAAGGTGATTTTTGGTTGGGCGGTTTTGGTAATTTTAACACCTTTAATTTTTCTAATTATGCTGACCATTTGGATATTTATTAATTTGAATGAGTGGCCATAGAAATGCAGATAATATTTCCATCATGAGAGTTAACCATGCGCCTCGTGGGTGGATGTTACAGCTTCTTTTGCACATGATGTACACTTAATTTACCTTTTGTTTCTTTTTTTAAGTTATTTATTATAATTTTATTGTTATTTTATGTACGCAATTGTCGACAACATAAATTTTACTGTTCACACTTATGTAGTGTATTATGATTCTATTAGCGAATGCCTATTATTACCTTTCTGTGTCCATTTTAATTTCTATTGTAATTAGTTAAGCTGATGGCTATCCGAATTAAATAAATAAATTTAGTAGTATGAAATTGAAATTTTTGAATTAAAGAAGAATTGTAGATTTTTCCAGTATGAGGGTTTACCATTTATTTATTGATGTTACCAGTGTGGTATTATGTCTTTCCTAACTAATTAGGGATATAATACCGTCGTTGAGGATGCGACAGACACGCTAAGTTGCCGGATTTTGTTAATAGCTACTATTAGAAATTTTAAGGTCACGTGATTTGTACAGAACTAGTAGAAATAAGCGAGTTTTCGTAGCAAATTTTCTTGGAAAATCAAATGTGCCAAGCCCTTGATTGATTTTCCATTTCTTATAATTAGTGTTATTTCTTATCAAAGTAATTTTTTAAATTACTGTTCTAAACTGCCAAGATCATGATCAAACAGTAAACATAGGTAATTTTCTGCAACAGAATCTCAGTGAAAATGTTTTCCATTAATTTTAATGCAAGTTTGCAATCAAAATCCGCGGAGAAATTGCAGTCAATGGGAAAGCAAAGAAATCGAAACGTTAATCACGACCGCTCGCTCTGTCTAATTGGATATCAATCAAGGAGAATTACTCCAGTAAATAGAATTAAGAGAACTCGGAAACCCGAGGCTAACAAGTCTCGATTACAAATTAAACAGGCTGAGTGTCAGCGGCCGAGGATGCTGACTTAAGATGAAAAAGAATCTAATTACAACGAGACTTTCCGTAGCCGCTCTTTAATTGAGAACTTTGCATCCAACCCCCCGCCCCTCCGGCTCCATCCTGTTTGCATTCTCCCTAATCGCGGCGTCGATTACATTTTTTCAACATTTTTTAATTCCGTTCGAGCTTTTAATTTTCTTCGCGCGCGTCTTTTCTTTAGCGCCGTTTTTTCTTTAGCGCCGTTTTTTCTTTAGCGCCGTTTTTTCCTCGACCGGTTTCTCACTGCTATTATACGGTCCCGTAATGAGATTTTCTTTCATTATGTTTAATCTCCCGATTAATTCAAATGTTAATCTCCTTTTGTTGCTTTTTTATAGGCGAAACGTTGCCGTGGCGAAACGTAGGCGTCATCGACATCGGATTTCGGGCGCGACATTTGAAAATAATTAAAGGACGTGATCGACCGTCGCAGCGGGTGGCGGAGTCCGAGAGATCGGCTGGTCCGATTAGATCGTCAATAATTTAATTCGCAGCAAATTCAAAACTTCGTCCCGCCCCCGGGTAGGTGAGTGGACGTGTCCGGAACGCCAATGGCGAGTCCAGAAGTCGGCAAATTGAAAACACCTCGGGCGCGGCTGTAAACACGTCACGTGATTTAGGTTTTAATCAAGAAGGGACGCGCCGCCCCGCCGTAATTGTGACAAATCCTCTGTTTGTCCGAAAGAACTTTTAACTCTCCGGCGGAACGGCTCCGTAACTGCTCTCCGCACGTGCCCCTGAAAGGGAGTCGTTTTTTGTCGACACATGTGCCTCCCCCGCTCTCTTGATTAATTTTTAATATTTTCCTTCCAGTTCACGTACGCAATTTTCACTTTCCCGTTTAGCTTGCGCTATTTCAATATGTGATCTAATAATGTCGTCGTAGCACGTAACTTTCGGACTTATTCAAATTCGCTGGTAGATTTGGGGCATTCGTAGATTGCATTGCAGCAGTTTCCCTTTACGTTTAAAGCGTTTCCTGACTTACTTTGATAGGTAGGTGTAAGTATGATAATGCCTTTGGTTCTAGTTACGGCTAATGCGCTAGTTAGCATTAAACGTTTCGCCCGCGCTACTCCTACGTACTCATTAGCGAATTAGCTGAGTAACAATTGTCGCACTTAAGGCAGTAATAAAGGCAATGAGCATTTAACTGGACGACATTTGTGGTTTCTCAGAGACTACATTAACTAGGTATACCTACACAACTACACTTTATTGTTTTTTTACAAAATTAATTAAGACCAAACGTACTGAGATGCACTAGTGTAAATTTGAAATAATACAAATTTGTCTCATAATTTGTATAACGTTATATTACCCATTTTAACAAGCAAAGTCTAAAATCATCTCAAGATGTATTACCATTTACTTTGCCACCGCAACACTAAAGCATTAATGTGCGTCCAGATTAATTAACAAAACATGCTATAAAACATAAGTCAAGTCGAATATCAGCGTACGCGTCCAGATTAATGTTACATAATCTTAATTATGTAACATTAATCTGGACCCTTATAATCACGACCGTCTTTTTGGAGTTAGGTAGAATTTTGTACTAATATGTTAGTAGGTGACCTGTGAACTAAGGTACGCAGACACATCCAATAGGTAGAGTAGTGCCACTAGCTGTAATCTGTCGCAATTATCGCGTGGCGCATATCCCGATTAAAGGCCAGACGGCAATTAGGTCGGCGGACACTCGCGTTAACCTGCAATGAGGATACGCCTAAACACCGCTCATTGTGCCAAACTATGCTCTCATACTTACCTCTAGAACGTTTAATTTCGGAGGTAATATGACTAGATATTTTTTTCATCGTAATCGAGCTTTGTTTGATCACAATCTCACAATATGGTGAGTGACGATATGGCCGACAGCGAATACGCGACAATCAGGGTTTTCAAACTCTAATGAGTGAGACTCTAGTAGGTTATTACTGCTGAAAAACCACAAAAGCAGCTGCAGGAGAAGGTAGCAAGTTGGAATCACCTTGTGTCTGAAAGAAAATTTGAAGAAATTCGTTCATTAAATTTTTTTAAAAAAGAACCTAGGACCACTAAGAAATGATAACCCAACAATTCAAAACTGATGAGAAAACCCACGCATTGCATTAACCAAACATAGTGCACCGTTTTGATAAAAAGGTATAGACGGCTTATGATACTTACTATGTTAATAAAAAATTGAGAAAATATTCCATGAATGGTCATTCGAGCTCCCCTATTTATAAATCACATCCGCACTCTTTGAAAATCCACCTTCCAAGTCACCCCACAAGTTCAAAGAAGCTATGTCCAAATTATAAATTCGCATTAGATCGGACGCGCACGGTTCGTTTATCATTTCATTTCGGTTCAATATCGCCACTCTACTTTGTTCCACACATACCCCGCACCCCGCTTCACCCCTCGCCTTAAGACGCCGGAAAATATCTGCGTTTTAAGCTATATTTCTTTCATCCCTCATTTTTGCAGTTCGTAGCAATCTGAAATCCAACACGTCTCCCGCAGGGTGTCCCCCCGCGGGTGGCGACCCCCATTCTTGTACCCGGATAAAAAACGATATCTATTTATAAAATGTACGCACGCGTACGTGTGTGGACAAGATTAACGCATGTGTGAGTGTGCGAGCGCGGCTGTGTGCGTGCCCGCTCATTTGCAAACCGTCTCCAGAGATAACGTCCTCGACTCGGTTATCCCGTTCTTATTGCCTCCTTTTCTTGATTGCTTTGTGTGGAAAACTTTCCAGTTTCGCTGATGGAAATTGATTTTGTTTCTGAAACAGGACCGAGGCTAAATCCATGTTTTTAGTAGTATGATATGGAAAGCAAAAGATGATTTAAATTCAGTTCACATTTCATTTAATAATTAAAAAACCAATCTTGGAAGAGAGCCTCTTAGAAGGAGAACTATTCTAAATAAGTAATGGTGTTGGTTGAGCGGTGGCTCGGCTGTGGCTCGGGTGGCGCTCACGTATGAACGTAATTATAAAAATTGAAGGCAACTCGAGAGTCGAAACCCACTCGGCCCCTCTCCCAGCGTCGTGCATTTTTTCGTACATATTAAACTCCCCACCCCGCGCACCCGCTACCCGCGACTCCTCTTTTTAATCGATTTTTCCGACACAAGGGGTGAGTCCTCTGGGGTGAATGTAATTTTTTATGCGTTTTTTCCGAAGGAGACCGTCGCCGGAGGTGCCATTACGGCACGGCTTGTTGAGAATATTTTAATTATAAAGCATTAGCGCGTTTTATGATAGCACTCCAGATGGAATTTATAAACGATCGAGAGCTGAAGTAATTAAATATTTGAATGCGGTGAGATTTCCTCGGGGAGGCAGGATAATGGAAGTTTCAGGCCACTCGGGTGTTAATATGATAGATATAAAATTCGATGGAATTATTGCTTAATGGCCGTTACAATTGCTTTGGGAGCATGGTGTTGTCTGAGACCTTCAGTTTTCTTATAAAATTGATGATTCAGCCGTATTTAAATGAAGAATGGCGACCTGGTTTGATACTTTCACTAATTTAACCCATAAATCCACATAGCTCCCCACCTTTGATGCCAGGAGTTAAAATACTATGGGCGCTAAGCTCTACTCACAACTCAGGCCTATTTTAAACAAAAATGAGTTTGAGTAGCATCTAAGTACATAACTTATTTCACTTAATCCATACTCAGCAAAGACGTGTGTTTAAATAAAATATATTAAGCACTACATCCATTTTTTCCTAGCGAAGTTTTCAGGCTTTCAACAATGGCAGCCTGATTGATGATGTCCCATCGCCCTACAGATTATCGCTTTAGATTGCGGGACACGTTGTTTGTTCTACTAAAATAATGTTTTTCAATCGCCCCTATGAAAGGACAATCTATCTCGAGATGCTTTTGCGGAGTTAAAATGGCGAAGATGGTCTTCGTGATGCATACGCGTCATGCCCGCGACGAAGGGACACCCCTTCGTCGCGGGCATGACGCGTATGCATCACGCGCGGGCGTTTAGCCAGCTGAAATGTTAAATATGATCAAATTAGTATCGCAGAGATCTAGGCTTCTCTTCACATAATATTGTCACATACATTCATTATCTAAACAACATTGTTTTTCATTATAATGAGGTGATATTAACGATTTCACTGCCCATAAAACCATGTGCGGCATGTGCAATAAAAGTATTAGTATATCGCTTTCACTGCCCAGCCCCTACGGGTCGCACCGCGGCTACAAGCAGTTAAGTGTTAAGAGCGCTTACGCTTTCCATGCGCAGTTTGGCTCAAAAACAGTACTTTTTAAACCCTTTAATATCATGAAGAACTTACCTTACACTATATGAAAA
Organism: Eupithecia inturbata; assembly: GCA_963662085.1. Taxonomy (NCBI): domain Eukaryota; kingdom Metazoa; phylum Arthropoda; class Insecta; order Lepidoptera; family Geometridae; genus Eupithecia; species Eupithecia inturbata. Next base: position 5,961,022 of record OY759191.1, on the reverse strand, counting down.
TAAATAATAATTTCAGGACATTTTGTTGTCCAAATAGTTAGTTAAGAAAATATTTCGATTAATATAGTATGTACGCGTTCTATCAAGATAACTTTTGATAGAACGCAGAGGTTTTCTTAATTTCCCTTTCAGCATCAGTTTCGAAGCTTAAAATATTATGAAAATACTGATATATCTTAATAACAAAAAATAATAACCAATCAATAAGATCCTTGGAATAATAGTTAGTTAAAAAGATGTTTGGTTTTGGTATCTTAGTATGAGAAATTAAAATTCAAAAAATGTGAATTATTACGAATTTTAAATGATTTTTTCAACGATATATTTTATTTAATTTGATATAACAATAGCTTACCAATAAAGTACAGCATTTTCATTAACATCATACATATAAAATTTTAATTATTTCGTTGTTATTATTTTTGTATAAATATTTTAAAACTACTTTAAAACGCTGCGCGCAAATCATTTCAAGTCAGTCCCACACACATCGCGCGCTAGGCGTAAACGCTCTTAAGATAATACTCTTTGTTCGTGTTGTAGCAAGATGTCCGTGCGCTAATCTTCTTCTTCTTCTTCTTCTTGTCAGATGGCTTCTGCGAACCGTGCGCTAATCATCTTTATAATTAATTCATCAATTACAAATCTCTTGTCAACGTCTATTCGGCAAATGACAGAACAATGACACATGATCATTGATTAGTTAAACAGCGTACCTGCGAAGAACCTGCCGTTAGCTCTTTGAGAGTGGGAACTCTCTCCAGCCCAGCCCAGTTTATTGTAACGTTTCCTAGAAGCAAAAACCTGTGTGTTATCCTAGACCTGTCATGTAAAAACACGCGACTAGAATGTGCTAATTCGATTACTGCAGTAAGTAAATGAACAAAGCCGATTCAGCTGCTTACAACTGCAAGTAGTTAGGTGACAAGGGAAAACGCCTGACACCTAGGGTTTCTTGTACCACTTGAAGTAAGACGGAGCATGCTGTTACTAACACGCAAGTCGCTGCAAGGTCAAAGCTATGAAGGTTTCAAAGCGAACTTCCAATTGGCATAGATGCATAATGTTCCAGAAATTTTATTTGAGTCGGCGATAAGCTGAACAACAGGCATATTTAAATGGAAGCTACGCAATGCGAAAGGTTTCCAATGAAACCTGTCAAAATCCGTAGCACCCGCTGTTTACCGAATATGCACACCAAGAAGAAAAACTTTACCTGAAATGGTTGTGATCGGGCACTTTGCTTAGTAGGTGCCTACGTTGTGGCATCGGCATGTTTTTTATGAAATATCTACATTCTACATCAATCATTATTCACCCTACAGAGTTCAATGCCATATCTAAGAATCCTCGAGGTATCTTGTATCCACATTTGCAAGATCCCAAGTTCAACCGGCCGTTAGTCTAATTGCAGAACCTGACGTTGATGGGACACCCGGACAGACGTCTGTCCCGTCTTGTCCTACGCTTTCAGAATACTCCGATAATGTTCCGCTTTATGGGAACAGATTGATTCGATGAAACGTGGAAGTGGATTCAAAAGTCGAGACGATTGATAAGGCTTGCATAGTTTACCTGTAAAATATTCAAGAGCAGAATTATACCTATCTACAATAGTACTTAAATTTATGGGATCTGGAAAATATATGTTGCATTTAATGCATTTTTTTATAATACATACCCTATTTTGATACCCTATTTTCGTATGAAAGTTTTATGTAATTAAGGAACATAGGTAACGATTCAGATTGTCAACTTTCTCTTCTATCCGCTGATCTTCTTTAATTACCATCAATCAGGCGGCAGACCTGTATCAGCCATCAGGGACGTCCTAATACGGGCAAGCGGTAATTGATGTGGCTAATACACGTCCAGAACTGTCTTACAATAGACATGACAACGGCGGCCCGGCCCGCTTGAACAGAAATCACCCATATCCTTTATGAATTTTATGTTGGAATCAGTTTTCTAATTGCAAAATAAAAACAAATTAGAATTAGTATTTACAATTGAAACAATTAAGCTAACTGCAGACTGTTGCAAACAATCTACAGGTAGCTCAACTGAGCCATATCAATACCAGTCGGAAGCGTCCCCAAGACGCTGGCTGCATTGCCAAGCTGTATGGCAATGCTGATGCGCTGCGCCAGATACCCGCCCGCTCTCGGGTCACGCGTCGCGTCGACCTGACGCACAGATAAGTTTTTGAAACCCGGAGAGCCTCGGTACCCCACGGACGCACGTTTTCTAATATTTTGAATTCTAAAGTAAGCAAGATATTTAATACCAGTTTGCAGTTAGCTCAATTGTAAATACTAATTCTAAATTGTTCCTATTCGTGATTGTTATTTTCTTTGTGAATAAAGATTTATACCAAGAACTATCTTAATATTTATCTAGAAATGATTATTGGCTCAATACAGAATGTTATATTCACTTAATTGGAAAATTATAATCGTGATTGTGCCCTTGTCCCTTCAAGAATCAAGCGACATAGATAATTGCCTACTCAAATCAAGTCTATACTTTCAACTTATTCATTGACCGTTAAATGAAATAATAATAAACTATATATCATGCGTCCAATTAATTTCAATCAAGTCTAATAGAAATGACGGACATATCTCTATTAGGAGATAATGTTAGACAAAGGAAAACATACATCGTGACTTTTGTTTTGTCATGGTAAAAAAATACATATTGAGAGATTTAAAAACAGGAAGTACACGAAGATAATAGATGAAACACACAAGTGGATCACGGGCAATGAACGTAGAGGTGGTAGCCAAATAAAACCAAATTAGCTAGCTATAGGAACAAATTTAAAAAGTATAGTCTCAGCTGCGATTCTGTATTTGGAGGGCTACATATTGCGACTCGGTCCAATAATAGCATCCCTAATGAGATGTAAATGAGCGAAGAAACAGCCGACTCAGGCCACCTTATAATAACGCGTAACGACCTACAAGTCCGGATTAAGAAGCCCTTTGACTTAAACCTGGACATTGGAAGAAATGGACAACCCACGCTCAAACTCACCATAGCAAAACCAACCTTAGCCGTCTGAAGTAAAGTTGCCTATTGGTTGCCGTTTCTGATAGTTAGGTGCGATGTGTGCGCGTTTGCAGCACAATAGTGTAGCTATTTTGATACTAATTGGCAGAAAGGGTAGCGAATTAACGTCATGGCCACGGCGTGAAGTGGCTTTGTGACACCGTCTTAGTAATAGACAGATATTTGAATATAACCTATTAAATATTGAAAATCACGACAAGGGGTGACAATAGCACCTTATGCGGAAAGATTGTATGAGAAATTCCAAGAAAACTAGAGCTGATTCAAAAATGTAGAGTAAAAGCTCGTATTATCAATTTGATAACCACATTCTTGGCTCCAGATACATTTTCAACAACATTTATGTATGTAATTCGTATAGCATAAATTGCTTGAAATCTAACTGGTGCGGCATAGGTAGATATAATGCAAAGTAAGTAAATATACGTAACGCCGAAGGCCTAGGTCCTCATTACGAAGCACACGATCGGCCAATCAGGTCGATTGTTACATTGAAAGCTAAAGCTACGTTCCGTTTCGCACGATATCCTATCCAAGCAAGCGAATAAATTAACTGGAATCAAAATATATGGATGTTATATGCAGTTCTGAAGAAATATATTATGAGCTATAGAATACAATGATTAGAAAAAATCCGCTAACCTAAATTTCTCTACCAGCTCTACCAAAATCTTATAAATTCTTGCATTATCTCCTTCAAATAAACTTAGCATATCAAAACTCTCATCTCAACGAGTAAACATCATACAAAATATTCAAGGAACGTCCATTTGTTTGTTAAAATGAAAGAAAGATCTACAACTCTCTGTCAATCAAGATCATTATTCACGAGCCCACAAAGCAATGTGACCATACTCGCTCACAGATTTAAAACGATCCAAGCTATGTATTATGCATCCTTGAATAAAGCCTACGTGAATATAGCGGGCATAAAGCAGCGTCCGAATCAATTACAGATGCGGAGCAGCTCGTTAGAAACGCATCACGCATGTACAATCGTCCCGCAGTCAGGTAAACAGCGGTTATCTGGTGCTAACCTATTGTAAACAATGGTATGCCCAATTTGGGGCCCGAACACATCGAGATCTCTGAGATTTCAACTGAATACATCCATAAATATATCGATGTTAATAAACTAGCATTTTGTCTTTGTCTTTTATTCGTAACGTGTAAATTGTTGTAGAAAGGTCAGTTCACGGCTGTGGCTGACCCTCAGCCACGTAAGTGGATTAACCCCTTTTCAACGCTCAAGTGCCGTTCGAGCCCATAACACCCCACGTTTGACGTCCTGTCTTTGGGAATTGAAACAAAATCTTGATAGGTTTACCAACCTTTTTATTGGAAAGGCATTTGGTTTGAGATTGGCAGTTGCATGATATGTTTTCAATTATTCTAATCCCGAAGTCACTTTTGATATCATTATGAGTCAGATAATCAATGCTATATTTCTATTGTTATAGGACCCAGCCCTAGTCCGCTCCAGCCACAGCCGCAAGGCTTGATAGTGGAGACCGGAAATGGAGCCAGTGTCCTCCAGCTGCCAGCGAGCACCCTGGAGCAGATCCGGCACATTGCGGCGGACCCAGGTGCGTCGACCCTGCGCCTGCCGCCACCGGCTGCTGAAGCTCCCGCAGGCGCGCGAGAGCTGGACTTCGATCTTTGCTACGTTTGCAAACACTGCAAGGTGGCGTTCCCATCGCCCGCACCCTTGCAGACGCACCAGGCCCGCTCCTGCTACGCGGGTCGCGAAGCGTCGCGCGGCCTTATCCGCGTCGTCCAGCCCGCGCTCGAGTGCCGCACGTGTCCCGGGGAGCGGTTCCGCACGGTGGTAGAGTTTCGGCGTCACACGGAGACCGACGCGCACCTGCGAAACGGAGTGCCACCGCTTCCGTCGCTGCAGCCTGAGCCGCTCACGCATGAGATGGAGGACGTCGTGAACCAGATTACGCTGCTGGCGGCGCGCGCTGCCCAGGAGTCCGGCCCTCCCAAGGACTCCAACGCCAACTTCTGCGCACCCGGATCCCGCTTCCAGCCGCCAGGCGAGCTCCCTCTGGCCAGCGCCGGCCACTAATCCTACTCTACGAAATGTATAGTTACTATCTATTGGAGCCCCTCGCTCTCTCCGTTGTCCGACAACGCAGCAGTTCACTATTAGCTCTTAATGCTTCTTTTCGTTGATGAATGTCGCCGTAATGGCACTTTCCTAGTTATATATTTAAAGCTTGTAGTCGTTTAAGTATAGGTTAGTTGGGAGCCGACCGTCTGTGTCAGTGTTAGGCGAGACGGTATACGGCGGGCCGCTGGCCCCGCCGAGTGTTCCTAGGTCGGCCCCGCGCCGCGCCCGCGCACTGGGAGGCGGCCTCGGCGCGCGCCGGCGTCACCACCGCTCGCGCCCGCACGCGCATATCATACGTTAGACAGGTTTTATTATAATACGTTTATCGTTGCGGAGCGCGCGAGGTGGCCGCGCCGGTGCCTCTTCACTCCTTACCATCAACTCCCAGGAAAGCAAGTTCCTATCTTTATGGCATATAATATTATCGATATTGATAATTACGATTTAATTATTGTTTAAAGCTATGTAATACATACATATAATCGTTCTAATTTTAGGCATAGATACGTTCTCGTAAGAAGTTCCTGATGCATCGTAAATGTATGAAGATATAATATATAGTGATACGTATATGATTTTTTTAAACATGAAGCGAAGTTAGTACGTATATTAGCAGTAGTGCGGACGTCCTTTCTCGCGGATCCCATTCGATCAGGAACGGCATCGGCCGCGCCTTCCGTCGGATCGGAGGCCTCTCGTGACGGCCACGTAGGGGGTACACTTGACGTTCAAGTAGGTACGCAGGCAGTGCTTCTTTCGACTAAAGACAGCGGTACTCGAGTATCGGCAGCACCGAGCGGACTCAGGTCTGGTGCAGGCGCGAGCTCCGGGCTACCGTTGGTACCCGGGCCTCGCTCAGCCGCCCGTGGAGACGCGACGTCAACCGCGTAGGCTTATTGGTAACGGTTAATTATAATTATTATTATCGTAGCAAACTTTCCAAAACGAACGAACTCGAAACTCGGGCTGCGCGCTAGCGCACAGCCTACCTCGCAAACAAGTGAGTTTATTTTGGAACTAAGTGTGATTCTTGAATTTTTATTAATATTGTAATGATTATTAGTAGTTGCGTAAGTGAGTCCGAACTCAAGGCGTGGACAGACAAGCGTCCGCTTGGCGCGACGCTACGTTCCCCGTGGACGCAGCGGCGCGCTCGTGGTCGCTCATTGCCTTACCGTGTGAGTGGAGTCCCTAATATTTTCGGCACAGATTAACGTTATTAAAGTATTTTACATATTATACATTTTATCTGGCGGATTGTATTACAATATTTTATCGAGTGAACCTACTACAAAATTGAGTTTTGTTTTTTTCTAAAGTGCAATATTTTATTCCACCGGTAGCCGGTCCTTGTTATATATCTATAAATGTGTGCAATGCCGATGTCTGTAGCGTTGCGTCTCTCTCGAATCGCTTTACAACTCCCCGAGGTGTCTGGGGTCACTATTTCACGAGCGACACTGTCTGACTTCTAAATTATTATATTTGAAATTGAAATCATATCACAGCATGCGGAAATGTATTTAACTTGCTGGAATTTAAAACTATACTATAATTTTATATAATTATTAAACGGGTTGTTTTCCCAGTTCGGTAGACCTTGTTACCTAAGTTTTTGCCAGTAGTTAAACGTTTTACTATCATGTTATAAATTTTTCACTATTCATATTTTTTATCAATGAGTTATTTAAAATATCGCTAAACTTTCTCATTATTGTCTGGCAAGTGATTATGTAAACGAGAGAGACGCAAATCTCCAAATTATGTTAGGACGCGAAGGCGCGCGTTTACAACACTTTTGTTTGATTAGTATTTAATATAGAGAAAGCACGTATATTTATTTTGTTGAATGTTGCGTTCCAACTCCACCGCGTGGCGAGCGGACGACTAGCAGTCCGTCGTAGGCGAGTTTATTTGTATCGGTTGATTATCGGATAGGTATGTTTGAGTTAGAGTAGAGATGTCGATAGCGATGTTGTGTCTCCGCGGACGTCAGCCCGCGGAATGAATCATGGTTCCTATGTATATTTCAATATTATCGCATCTAGAGTTTCACTATACTTTCCGAATACAGATTTTAATATTTAAGATTTATTCGGACTAGTCTGTTGTGTCCGCTACAAGAGGTGCCGCCACGGCCATGTTGTTTTTTTATTTTTACTGAGTCTCATTGTATGTATCCTTTGTAAGTTATTTTGTTGAAATCACTGCATAGTTGCATTCTAGGTGTTGGTTGCGAGTATTTAGTTTATCATCGTAAAGGTAGCTCGTCTATCATAGTTCCTATACTATTTGTAATACTATTAAATTATTTTTAAATTTTCCTAGTGAAATATACCGTTCCTACTATTTTAATCTGTAACAAAATGTTATTGTGAACATGGAAACCCAAAATTCACTTTTCATTATTTGGCACCATTGAAATAATATGTAACTATCCACATACAGATTGATTTTTATAAATATTAGGTGCAATAAATAGTTTAATCATTTGTCAAATAATCATACATTGCTCTCGAGCAGAATATATTGTACCTAATTCTGTACATATTAGGCGCGCAACCCGTCTGCAAATTTAAATACATCTTGCAAAATACTATGTTCCTAAATCAAGTTCCAAAATTGTAAAGCTGGTTTTTTCTCCTAATATGTACAGGAAATTTTATTTGATTGTCAATTTTATAGCATTTGGTAGTACCTTATTTAGTTCATGGCATTCGTAGCGCCCTCTACGCGCTACGAAGCTACGACGCATGCAATCGTAGCCACGACAGATTACGAATACATTGTCAAGTGTAAATGGTAAAAATAAACTCAAAGTTAGTTTATCAGACACTGGAGTTTCATTTTTGTATCCCTTATAAATTTATTTTTAAGTGGCTATATCGCCATATCGTGCGCCTTGCAGATCGCACCGCGTAGGCTGGGCAGTTAATGGGTTCAGAAAAGAAAGTGATAGCCTTGCCCTGCAGTGGGGGAAATATTAGCCCAGAATTCATGCTTGGTTTTGCCATCCTTCAGAAAACTGGTTGAGGCTAGAAATGATGAGGGCAAAGTGGCTTCATGGTCCTCTAAAGACGTGTGTTAAATTCCTGTCAAACAACATGTTTTCTAATATAAATTTAAGCAACTTTTGAAGCGGGTTCGATACCTGCGCTAATATATAGTTTAATTAAAAAATATTGTATGCAACTCGTGATTTTCTTATCTTAAAAACTTAGAAAAGTGTAAGCTAAAAAAAGTAGCTACGACTTTTTTCCTGAGTAGGCCAGAATTTCGTGCCTAATCTTAAATCTGCTGCAATCTGCTGCTGTTATATTAAATCACATTTTCACATTGATAGGGAAATTCGCCGTGTTTGGTAGTTACAATAATAATAAATGATAATCTTAAATAATTTATTTTGTTAACAAAGAAAATTACAATAAAATAATAAATACAAATTAGAACTAGTATTTACAATTGAAACAATTAATTGCTAGCTTTATTGTTGTTGTAACAGACCGTTTATTTTGACACAATTAAATATTACAGTATGTTTGTTGGATCTGTCTTCAAATAGCCTAAGCTGAATTTCAGGATTCAGGGCTTCTCTTAAAGTTTGACAGTTATGCCTTAAACAAACTATCAAAGTTAAACTAAAAATTAATCAATCAGAACGAAATCAAATGTCACATAAGAACCTATAAGAAGGCTCTTATAGGTTCTTATGTTTCTATTCTACTCTGATCCACTTTCTGGATCAGAGTGGACTTTTTTTCTACTCTGATCCACCAATGGATTAGTTTCGACATCAAGTTCCAGTTTGATCCACCGATGAAGATGGACACTAAAAAGTGATAAAAAGTGACTATAAAGTGATAATCTATGGACACATCCGAGTTTAAGGCCCGTATTATGAAAGCTGGCTCAGCCACGGATATATGCTTGAGTAACGCTTATGCCATACAAAAGCGTTACTCAAGCATGGATCGATGACTGATCAAGCATTCATAATACGGGCCTTAATGTAGTAGTTTTTTGATAACTAAACTCCGTTTCTGATAAATTCGGCCTTGTGTTTCGAAAACTGACACACCCGTTTATTTCATACCAATTTGAGCTTTCTGAATACTGCATGATAAATATAGCCAACTATAAAATGTTAGCAAGAACTAGAGGATGGTACAAGGAGGCATCATTCCCAGAAGTGGGTACATCCGGGCAATAATGATGCTGATGATACCGAGTCAGCTAATGTAAAAGTGTTAGTATCTAGAAACCTACTCGTACAAAGGTACACAGACAACCGGAGCACCAGAACTCACAAAAATTCGTATCAAAAACCCATCAGACGCTGCATATTGAAATGTAAATACCAATGAACTGTAATATCCACAGATGCGCAATAACATGCTTAGTAGCGCTCTGCAAACATTTACATAAACCTACAGAAGAATCTCAGCACTTAGTGCCAGCAAAATGAGTAACCAGCTCTAGTGAATCGTAAAACAACATCAAAAGAACTCACAAACTGTGTTCGTAGAGCACGTTCTCTAATCAAGCAGTGTTTGAACAGAAAAGTAAAAAACAACCCTTCAAGGAACTGTCACATGGCCGGATGCAAAGGGGATCTCACTAAGTTATTGATTATATCGGAATAAGTCGGGGGTGGTTCTCCACACACCCTTCCCCCCGTGGGGGTAGGATATATCGGGCGCATTATTTTACATATATGAGACACTGTTGCAGCGGTACCTAATTTTCGGAGCGTGAATTGAAGATAGATAAAGAAAGATTGATTTTGCATGTTTATGTTTGGTTCAGTTACGAAAACTATGCTGTTACTTTCGTACCAGAGATGAGTTTGATTTCTTTTGCATCTGAATTCTGAATCTGAATTTCATCTGAATCTGTATTCATCTGAAATTATTAAAACATGCAAAAAAAAAAATTTTTGTTTGTAGCACGCAAAGTCTCTCCCTGTACCTATTTAAGAATATGGTTTATGAACACTATCTTTCTTCAGTCTTAAATAGTTAGTTTTAGTTTTATTTTTTGTTTTATCATCTCTATAAAACTTGGTATTTATATTATTATTATTATAGTATTTTACACTATGTATTGTATATTTAAGTAATACGCCACCGTCTATACGTGTATAACTGTTTCGTGTCCATCCCAAGGTTGTCTGGAGAGATCGCTCTTAGCGATAAGGCCGCCCATTGTGCAACTCTGTTTTTTCTCTTTTCCTGTGTTTTTTTTTCTTGTATTTTATTTTTTGTGGTGTGCAATAAAGTGTATTGTATTGTATTGTAGTTATGAGTAGAGTTAGAGAATAGTTCAAACTATTTTATGTTTTTACTTCGCTTGCTCAAAAAGTGTATTATTAAAGCATAGCTTGGCGGGAGTAAAATTTGACTTTAAGCCCTGGGACTAAAAAGTATTTTTCCTTTTTAATTTTTGTCCGAAATCATCATCCAGTGTAACCCATTCGTCCTCTAACATAAAAACTCGACTTTTTGGTTATTCCATCGACAAAGAACATACATTTTATTTGAATTTATTTTAAAAATAGGACTGAAAGGACCTTCTTGTTGATTGTTGGATGTTTATTTCAGACAAGAAGTTGAAGTTGAATAAGGTGATTCTTCCTCCATGGTAGAATTGCGTACTTTACGTTGCGCGTCAAAAGACATTAAAAAGTTTTACGTGAACTAAAGGTGAACGTGGCTTAGGTATTTAAATTAATTGACATTGTCATCAAGCGATTATTGAGACAATAATATGCAAATGGAACAGAAGCGCAAATTATTAATTAATATGAATCTGTTGCGGTCGAAATCACGAGAAATTATATTTAAAGACTCACGACAAATCCGTGAAGTAGAGAAGTTAAAAACGAGTGCACTATATTCCTAAAGGTAAGTTCTGATTGTTTTATTGTCTCGCAATCGAAGTGAAAAGTAGAATGTTTAACTCTGGCCAAAAACCACCATTTATTACTCGGTCTTGTCATCTTCCCTCGCTGAGCTCGGTAGTATAACCACCTCGTACATATAATGGGGTAGTTTAGTCCCTAGTAAACCAATCTACTATTTTTTTTTTTTCAGAAGTCGAGTCTTCACCTAAAATACCAGTTTAGAAAAGGGTGGTATAGGAAAACCAACTAACAACGATAACACAGACAGTCTAATCCTATCTCTAATGAGGGGAATATCGAGAATCCGTATCTCATGAAGACATATGAGGAGGCGGCGCGTGTCTCAACCCTTACGCATAAGCATTCACACCAAATCCTAACACGCGATTTAAAAAAGAAAACTAACGGCCTTAAGAAGGGGGTAGGGGACGATTGAGATGGAAATGTCGATTGTCCCGATCGACGAACCCACCGATAACTCCGTTTATAACGATGGGGAGGGAATTTTAATGTACCACCATTTTGGCGCAATGCTCAAATTTTACGAGCAAGAAGTCATTATGAGTGAAATTATTGGCGCTCTGATTGCTTTAGCTGTGATAAAAATTCTTGAGTCGGCAATAAGGTGGAACTAATTCCGAGTTAGATTGTAATGGCGCTTACCTAATGGAATTAGGTTCATACTTTGTAGGGCTAGGGTGCGCACACAGCCGCGGGTTTACGGAGCCGCTGTCGACCGTCAACTGACATAACATTTAGGAGATGGACATTCTTGCCAAAACAATGAGGCGTTTTCATTAAAAGAAATATTTCGACAAACTTTAAGTCGGTACATTTTTACGTAGGGCTGTCAAATTCAAAAAGCATACACCGTGCGTACACTGCATTGATATCCTAGATCCTCTCCGAGAAAGATCCACACCATGTATTGTTAGTTCTTAGGTAACTAAAGGTAATTTTTTTTTTGCAAAAACGCCGCATTGTTTTTACAAAAGGTTAACTCTAGAATTAATGTCATGCAACAGCATCTCTATGGTATGTGGAATAAACAAAAGATTTTATGGAAGGTACATCTCAAACTACGTAATATTTCACATTACAGTAAGAAACAAAACACGGAGTAGAAAATTATCTATTGTTTTAAATAATTGAAAGTATTCTCTATTGTTTTATGTTCTACATTTGAAATTGAGTTGCGATACCTAACCAATTTATTGGGTCGGCTAAGTTGTAATTATTTTGAATCGAATGTCTGGAGACTTTTGAAGAAACCTATTAAATTTTGGTAAATTATTAGGTTTAAAGGGCAAAAGAAAGAATACGTTACCACACAATACCAACGATATAAATAAGGTAAACTTTTTTAAACAAGTGACATTGCCAGCATTGAGACATAACTACGAACGTAGTATAAGGTTTTGCTATTTAAGAATACTAGAGAAACTTCAATCAGTCTTTCAGAAAGTATCTGACTTCAAATTATCAACATGAGGGTAGTCAGAGATGGTCTGATACATCTTACCTCTAGCAATGTCATTAGCAATCCACGCTTCAAGCACAACGCCAGTGTAATAGCAAACTCGATTTATACGGCGTCGCACTAACTTAAAAGAGCATTAAGCTTCCACGTTACACTTGATAATACAATAAGGAAGCCGAGACTCAAGATATATTACTATTCAACTTACTTAAAACTCAAAGTCCATCAAAAGTTTTGAACAAAGCTTAGAAGTTAAAAGAAAATATCCAAGTCAGGTGGAGTCTCGCTCGGATGGAGAAAGTTTCCGAGCGCCAGGTGATTAATGAACGCTACTGTTTATTCCTCGCATCTTCAATGAGGATTAGGTTCTGGCTACTGTGGCTTCCTTGGAGCGGCTTCTGAGGTGTGTGGCCGAAATATTGTACATGCTGCCGTGCCGTTGAGATGTGCACCTATAAAAAAGAGGCGTGAAACTCGTATTATTGTTCAGGGCCTATTCCTATAAGTAATACCTATTGCTCTAAGATCCGGTTTTTATCTGTGGAACTTTACCTCTGTTAGGCCCAAGGCTATCTAGCTAGGTAGGTATGTTTTTAAAAACTGGCACAGATCGTGTTTTGTTATTGGTTCTGTCACTTTGAAAACTGTAAAACACTGCGCAACCAGAAATAAAAGACGTTTGCCTTAACTGTAGATGCGCTTTACCTTATAAAACATTAGAACTAAATTAGCTTAATTAGCTTTAATGAGCACTACCGTTTACTCCTCGCATCTTCAAGTAGCATAAGGTTCTGGCTACTGTGGCTTCCTTGGAGCGGCTTTTGAGGTGTGTGACCGGAATATTGTGCAGGCCGCCGCCGCGTCGAGATGAGTAGGTACCTATAAAGAAAAGAGGCGTAAAACAATGAGGAGTTATTTAAGAAAAGTTTGTATGTGCCCTTATTTGTTACTATTCTTTGGAGTAGCTCTGCGCCGACAAACATAAGTCTGAGAATCTGTAATTATTATAATTTTACATTTAGGTAACATATTTGACATTATTGTATGAATACTTTTGACATTTAACATAATTATTATAATTTTTTTAATTTAACATTTTCAACATTTAATTTTAAATTTGGCATTCTTGATTATTAATTGTTTTGACATTCGAGTAATATTATTCTAGAAATATTTCGAATACGCATTATTATTGTTTTATGTCTATGTATAAAATTAATTAATTTTTTAATAAATTAATATTAAATTGACATCCGTAAGGGCTGGTGCGGCGGCAGATTTGGCCGAGGATCTCAAGAGACGCGAATATGCAGGTCTCGACAGAGCCTACATATTTGCTCCCTTTGGGGTCGAGACCCTAGGTCCGAGGGGTACCGAGGCTCTCCGGGTTCTTAAAAAGTTATCTGAGCGTCTGATCGACGCGACGCGTGACCCGAGAGCTGGCGGATATCTGGCGCAGCGCATCAGCATTGCCATACAGCGGGGCAATGCAGCCAGCGTCTTGGGGACGCTTCCGACTGGTATTGATATGAATCAGATGAGCTACCTGTAGATTGTTTGCAACAGTCTGCAGTTAGCTTAATTGTTTCAATTGTAAATACTAGTTCTAATTTGTTTTTATTATTGAATTGTAATTTTCTTTGCCAATAAAGAATTTATTATTTATTAATTTAATATTAAACTCCAATTCTCCGTTTTGATTTTTTTTTTGCATCATTATTATAATTACGCTGTAATCTTACAATTCACTCATTAATAACATGTGCCCCTACGTGAAATTTTCGACACAATGTAGATTGTTTGAGAAATAAATAAATGATGACTTAGTTAGTATTTAAAAAACATACCTGCACTAGGTAACTAGAGCCTCGAAGTCGTCTTCTCTTCTTTAAACAGAATAGATCTATGTTTATTCTGAGTACAAAAATAATCTTCAACAAAAAATATTATATTCTGATATCTCATCATGTATCTCTAGACTTTACTTAATCAGCAATTTCTTTTAAAATAACAACAACAAGAATTCTCATAAGACAAGACACCGAAGCGCAAACATATCGAAGATCGAACAAAACGGTACAAAGTCAACGTAACGAAGGGTTGAAGATAAATACGTGCCAGGGGTCGAGATAAACATGGGGTGTGCAATTTGTACAATACAAATGCATGGGCGCTGGCAGGGGTGACCAACGTGTTGACCTTCGAATTGTAAATGAGAGTAATCCTGTAGCAAGTGAACGGGGTGTTTTGATAGGAGTGCAAATGACCATGTCGGAATGTATGATCAAAATAAAACGCACTTTCAAAAGTAAAGGCTGATGGATAATATTTTTTACTAGGTGGCGGGTTGGTGCGACATTTCAGTGTATGAATATTGTTAGCCGACTATGTTTTGACAACGTCCCCACTAAAGTCGGCGATTTGGTGTATAGACTCCATAAGACATTTGTTTGAGGTTATTTATGAAGAAAACTATAACTTTGACTCTACAATAATGGAGTACCTAATAAGTTAGCGTCAATAGAAGGTATGAGGAAAGGTCATAAGTAAGGGTGTGAAACATAGTTAGCCCCAAAGAAGTTAACTGCATAATTTAAACAGTCATTTGCGGTGAACGCTGCCAAATGTCAAGACTTCTATACAACCGTACGATACGTGAACTGAAATGAAAATGGAAAAGACCATAGGTGCCGTTTTCGGTAATAAACGGAAGCTAATTTATGTTTGAATGGAACATTTGCTCGCTGGTCACGATATCCGTGACAGCGCATCCTCCCTTACGTTTGTCGAAAATACAGCAGTAAGTAAGTACATACGTTTTACATAAAATGTAAAAATCATTACCAGTTCGCCAGGAAGACCATTTAATTGTTAGATAGTTTGAAAAAGTGCGATTGATAGGCAATCGCATACAAAAACGCGCCTACACTTTAACGGATTAACTAACTTGGCCAGAAACACCATCTCCGTTTCCTTAATTCCTTAATTCTTTATTGCACTAAATAAAACATACATTAAAAAACATAAAACTAGAGAAGGAATGGCAAAGGCGAGCTTAACCCTAAAAAGAGTTCTCTCCCAGCAAACCTTATTGGGAGAGAGAGAGACAAGGTTATGAGACAAGGTCCGTTCCATCGGAGGTTAAAAGTTTCACTACACGTGCCCTAAAAAGGCCCAAACAGTATTTTATAAGAACATTTTAGGAGTTTAAAATCGTACGGTATAAAGAGCTTCACACAGATTTATAACCATAATTCCTAAAAGAAAACGCCGAGGTGTTATCGAGGTTGTATTGACACTTTAATGCTATTGTTTGATTTAGAGGCGCTCATTACGACCGCTCGTGCGAACCCTGAGTCTAAAGTATTCATCATTTTGTAAGGTTTCTTGGATCGAAGATGGTAGAGGCATGTGGAAGGTCTGGTGTTGAATGGGGTATGGGATGTGGTCTTCTTGTCCAGTCTAGGTTATTCAGTTCAACAGCAGCAGTAGGCATACCTTGCTAAAAATGAGACAAACCCAAAGATCCGAATAAAATTGGTTTGGTTATAAATTATTGGAAAAAATAAAATGCAAAACAAGTAGAAAATTTGTTTGGTATGAATTACATTGTCCTGTGTTTATTTTGATAAGACGCTGTATCCATTCCTAGAGATCCACAATTTTCGATAGTGAGCTAAACGGTTCGTGATTTGTCCGGACTAACCCTTCTGCGATGCGGAGATACGGCCCGCTCCGCCGCGTGCTATCCACCGTAATAACAACAGAGAATTTTACGCTCCAGGACAATGCGATATAAAATTATCTGTTAGATCCAATAATCGCATGGAACAGCCGGGACTTAATGCCGGCCAATCATTAGCTACGAGGGATAACGGAGCCGACGGCCACCAGAACCATTAACGTCGGTAGAGGCTCCACTCCGCGATACCCCGTGACCAAACGTCAATGCAACCACAAGTTTTACGCGCGCATTCGCGACGACGCATCCCTGAGGCGTCAGACGTCAGAACAAAGGTATGACTTTATCGTAACCACAGTTTAGAGACAGTTTTATATCCTTTCGCGGAACTTGAAACATTGTAATGAATGGCCTGCGAAGTGGCTCGCTCCAATTACAGTTTAATTACTGAAGGTTCCCACAGATTTCGCCAGGGTATTTTGCGCAGACGGCTCTACGTGTTGTTAACCTCTGTTAATGACTAGTATGGAGGTGCGATTAAGCGCGAGCACTTATAAATACCGGTAATTATTTTATCGGGATCGGCTAAAGAGGACGCCAGTGGATGCAGTGCACTATCATTAGCGCGCGGAAAGCGATCAGTTATTTACGCGGCCGGCCGTGTTGGTTTACAGCGGGCAACCCCCGAAGGAGATGCATTCCACCATTCCACCGGCTCACGAACTCACGACTGCACAACAATAATTACCCGTGGGTGTACGCCATTATACTTCGCCAGCGATTATTATCAATCGCTGTACTAGCGAACGGTCACCGCTTAGAACCCGATGTAATGGAACCAAATTATTGTAATGTTATAACAAGAGATGCAAAGCAGATTATTCGATAATTATACGGAGTAAATCAAAATCTCACAAGTGCAGGATTTTTGTCTTTGTCTTTTGTGTTGGTTGTGGTATGTTTGTCTTTGTCGGGTGCGCCGGCGGCGGTCCCGCGGTTGTCGCTGCGTGCGCGGCTCGTGGGTCAGTATTGTTCGCCGCCGCCAGGGGCGATCCATTCCTCACCCGGCCTCCACCAGGATGTTGCTAATTTTCTATCATTGCGATCACGTCTAAGTTTATAGACCTTTGGATTTTGAAATTGAGGTGTCAGTGAACCGTATTTATTGCCGATGCAAAGTAATTTTCAGCGATCCCTTCACAAAATCCCTAATCATAGCCGGGGGGAGCAGACATAATGTACCATTATAGTCTGAAGATTGTTTCCGTATAGTCACATTATCGTAGGACATTTTCCAATATAAAGATTTTGGAGTGTCATATCAACCTGCGTAGGGTCTAGGCCATTTAATTTCAAACTAAAAGCGCCATCGTTTCAGTATGGTGCAACTATTTTTTGACACTAAACGCCTCATTACCCATTACATTATACTCACTATTTATTTTGTGGTTGATTTTCTTAAATTAGTCTTAGGTAAACTAGTATGGAATTTTATATTCTATTGTATTTGTTATAACTAACTAGATTCCTTTTTATTGTAAAGTACCTGTGAAATATTACGTACCTATGAAATGCTCACAACCAGTGGTCGGTTGTGAAGTCACCTCATACAGGTTTCATCTGAATATCAGCGCTACCTTGCATTAATGTGAGGTAGTATTATGCTGAGGTGGAACCCTTTGGCCTGCTCCGTTACAGCGCAGAGCATACACTAGGTAGCTGACTCACCCACTAGGTACCTAGCTTACCTAGCTCATTTTTTTTTCAATTTTGTATTTACTCTGTAAGATAGTTTCCAGTTAGGTAGGTATCTGTTATTTTATATTTTGCTTTTCTTTTTTTGTTCTGTTCTGTGACACCACAGACCTTTGTTGTGTCAATAAATGTCTCTCTACCTTTATCTATATCTATGTATCTCTATGAATCAAATGATTTCATACCATTTTGCATTGCTCACTATTCTCATGAAAGGTGCCTTAATTTTGAAGATAAGCCATTATTATCTCATATCCATTTAACTTTGACCCAGGATACAGTACCAACGTGTAATCTTCCGTGGAAGCTTCCCCAGGCCCTTATGCCGTAGTTGAACATAGATGCGGCCGACGCCTTCAGGACTTGGTAAATTGTCCGTCGAGATTCACGCTCCCCTCATTACTTTTGCCAATCGAGATTAACTCCTCTAATGCTGATGCTCCTAAGAAGTGTTGAGTTTTTTAATTAAATGTACAGGGGCTCAAATCCACTTTCGTGCTTACCTGTTTGAAATTCGTTGTACAGTCTAAAGTTTTTTAACTAGATAATAAAAAATATAATTTAATCAAAAGAAATATAATTATGCTTTGGTCTTACTCGAAGGCGCCATCATAAACGGCCATCCCTAAAACATTTCACTATTGGTACATAATTGAGGTTTGTCTGATTTTAGTTAATGGTCAGTTTTCTCTCTGTTTAGTTTTCGTGGAGACAAATTGGTGGGTGATTACTGTAAAACTGCATTTCATGGTGACACTGGCGATTTATTTCTTACGAAGATTTTGATTTCACGATTGTCTTACTAATATAACAACAGATTGTAGGGATAGGGACCACTTATAAAAAAAATATCTACACGACTCTTCGTGACACGATAGTTTTAAGCGGTAAAACGAAAAGCAATCAAATATTTTTCTGTTAAAAAAATGTAATATTTAGCGCTTGGATCGTGTAATAAGTTAATTGACGGTTTGCAAGTGATCGATCTATGAATTGCAAGGGGTATGCGCTTGCGCGCAACGTGGTGGTGCGCCTCGGGCGACGCACCGTCTCACCTGCAGTGTGCTAGGGCTTGCGAAGATGCTGTGACAATCTGCATGCTGATTTTTGTAATACTAATAGCCGGTTGTTTGTATGCTGACTGACTAATCAATGGTACATGATGTTGTGGATGATGTCAACTAATCAGTGGAACATGATGTGGTTGGTTGTATGCTGACTAACTAATCAATGGTACATGATGTTGTGGATGATGCCAACTAATCAGTGGAACATGATGTTGTTGGTTGTATGCTGACTGACTAATCAATGGTACATGATGTTGTGGATGATGCCAACTAATCAGTGGAACATGATGTTGTTGTTTGTATGATGACTGACTAATCAATGGTCAAGAGTGGAGCATGATATTGTTGTTTGTATGCTGACTGACTAATCAATGGTCAAGAGTGGAACATGATATTGTTGTTTGTATGCTGACTGACTAATCAATGGTCAAGAGTGGAACATTATATTGTTGTTTGTATGCTGACTGACTAATCAATGGTCAAGAGTGGGACAGAGTGGAAAAAGTGGAATCTAATTCATTAATAGATGCGCTCAGTAGATCAGAGTGGAATAGGGCAAAACTTCTCAAATAGTTAGGTGCCTATTAAACTTGTCGTATTGACTTCGACAATAAATTAGATCATTGACGAGTTGGGTTATTTATAGAGATAATCAGCTTACGCACAATCGCCTGTGAATGGGGTAGAGATCAGAGACATTATAATCAGTTACGTATTGACCCAATTAGACGGTGAATTTTCGTTGATATCTCCCAATCAAATTTTGTTACTATACAAATACGTAGAAACAAATAGACATTTCCAGATTAACAAACGCTTTTCCGTGACGGTAAATATTTTCAAAGCTTCCTGCATTGATATATATACTACGCACTACATATAACTCAGTGGCTTCCTGCGTCTTCTTCTCAAACTTTAGTAGAGAGAAAATCATTGAACTATTTAATTGATAATAATTTATAGTTTAAAATATAATCTAAGAGCTTATTTTGTAAGATATTTTATTTATTCAACTACTGTCCAATTACTCAAGAATACGGACATAAGACCGCTAAATTAGTGTACGAAAGAACTTCATTCTTCGGCTTAGTGAAAACGTTGAGCACAGTTCATCAGCGAGGCAGCCCTGCTCTCGCCGCATAACAAAGCAAAAATTGCTGAGATAATGAAGCATAATGCAAAGCGTGATATAAACCTCGTCCGCCTCGGGCTGGATTAACTTGTTAGAACCTGGAGTAACCTGGAATGCTCATCAACACCATGAGAGATTAAAAGTTAGCTGTTGACAGGCGGGAGAGAACACAATGCAGCGAGCCTTTAGAGAACAGAATACATGATGTTCTTTTGGACGTGAATAAAATGTGAAATGAAATAGTTCGCTGACTCTGACAAGTTTTGTTTTGTTTTTATCAATTGATGTAAACAAAAGGGTTGTATTATTTCCAAGTTATATATGTATAGTACATAGTAACTTTACATATGAGTACAATGTACTACATAGATTAAAGTCATATACCTAGTGAATATTTGCACTGTTTTTTCGCAGGGTTTCAGCTGCCTTACCTATCTACAGTCACAAGATGATTGAGTATCTATTATTGAATGTTGTCTTTGTATCGCAGTCTTGTTGACAGGGTTAAACACTAAACGCCGTACTGAAGAACATTACTATGAGGTCTCACAGTCCTTACGAACGCATTTGGTCGGTAAAATGACAACTTTTATATGGGAAAACTGTAAAAAATCTGTACATGGCTTGCTACCATACATAAGTATTGTTCTTGAATACGGGTGTAAATTTCTCATAGCCTATCTAGAGGAATGTGATATTAGGTTCCCATTTTCCAAAAAAAGGTTAGATAGAACCAAGGTCAACCGGATAGGATCAAATTACAACTGGATGGGTTAGACCATCGAGGAATTCATAAATATCTCTAACGTGTTTAACCTCAAATCACTGTAAATTATTATTGGAAGTTTACATTATTAAAATAATGAAAATGATCGCCTTCGGCTGCCCGTGCGTGCTGCTTGCGAACATAAAAACCACTTGAGGCGATTAAAAATAAACAATAATTGGGCCGGCCATTCACGCATGTAGACTCATTAAAACAATTAAATCTTGATTGAACAGAAATTATAGCTGTCGATTCTTTAAACATAATACGATGTTGCCTTCCCTGGAATCTGCTCCGAAAGAGATTATCTTTGATTTTAATAAGAAACAATTATTATGTATGTGTCTACGTCCCACGGTCAAGTAGTTGCCTTAATTTTAGACCGGTTAGTCAATTATCAAAAATTACCGGTGGCGTTTTTTGGGGATAATTTGGGATTTTTTGTCTACTCTCAGACAGAAATTATATATGATGTGTCTTTTATTTTTCGTGACATACAGTATAACGACCTGTCTAATAATAGTTAGGAGATTGTAGCGTTTCATGACGAAAGCTCATATTTTACTAGTATGTTGACAAAGATTATTTTCCGACCAGGAACCTCTCCCGATGTTATTCAGCATTCGGAAAGCTCATGTCTAAAACAATACGTTAGACAGGATATATTCCCAACCGCCCCATTAACCTCTCCATCAATGGGGTGGTTGGGAAAAAAAACACATCCTCCCAATTACTCAAGTCAATGGGGCAGATGGGAATTTTCGCCCCATTGACTTAAGTAAACCACCAGGGTCACAGATTTTATAACACTAAACCTACTAGTAACAGAAAATGTTAACTGTTGAACAATTATAAATAACAGAGAACTGTTATTTATAATTGTGTACCTGCCTCCTTATGTATACCTACCTACCTAAATACTGTTTCTGTTGATTTGTTATGTTTTCCTGTGCTGTTTGTGTGTGAACTTAATACAAATTCTTATC
Source organism: Eupithecia inturbata (assembly GCA_963662085.1). Lineage (NCBI taxonomy): Eukaryota > Metazoa > Arthropoda > Insecta > Lepidoptera > Geometridae > Eupithecia > Eupithecia inturbata. Next base: position 5,939,061 of record OY759191.1, on the reverse strand, counting down.
TATCTATCTATCAGAATGTTTGGCAGAACTTGCCATATAGTAACTGGAGGTAGGTGGAACCAAGTGCGATAGCTTCGCGGTTTTTTTTTACAACACGGACCTCCGAACACCCTGTATATAATTAAAGGTACACCTACGATATGCACCTTTTATCAATTAATACGATATCACAAGCTGAAATTCTCAAATGCTATCCAAAAGTAGCATTTTAGACCTCCGGGGGCTATAAAGACGTCACCGGTGACCTCTTGTTACTGGTGATCGCCGCCAATTCAAGTATTTATTCGAAAAAGGATCCCCTTTCGTTTTTCGTATACAACGGCCTGGATTTGAGACGTCAGTTATTTGTATGAAAAAACAAAAGGCAACTTTTATAAACAAGACACAACGTAAACACTTTTTAGGTACCTACCTACGTTATTCGTCCATGCAAACAAGTTCTATTGTAGAATACCTGCTATCAGACAAACGTCAAAATAAAAACTATAACGCATTATGGTCAATATGCGAAATCTGGCTACAACGTTTCAAATATCCCAACGAGTACCTACTTATCTGTTTAGGCGGCAGATGGGTACCGTAGCATTAGCTATGGAAATGAGCTAATATAATTATAATTAATCTACAAAATTGGATCATCATCTTTATAAGATAATGCTGCCAGGATAAAACAACGCTCTTAAAATTTGTATTTTGCTCTTGGGAAGAGACGTTTTTCAAAATTAAGGATAAGTGACGGTAGATACCTTCCTAATTAGAGAGGTCTTGACTCGTTTTTTAATGATAAACTAGCTGCTGTCCGCGGCTTTGAACGCGCTTTTTGTGTAGCCTATATCCGTCTCTGGGATACCATAATCTCTCTGCAAAATTTCATTGAGATCCGTTCAGACGTTTGGGCGTGAAAAGGTAACAGATAGACAGAGTTACTTTCGAATTTATAATGTTAGTATGGATACGAATGACTACCTAGGCATGTATCGAGTTATGTAGGAACCTTCCTCAAAATCTAGGTTTTTTTTCGTTGGTTCGCCAAGTTACTTAATCTGAATAAGAAGCGTCTGTGGTCTGAACATCATTACGACCCCCATACATATTTACGTCTTATGATATTTTTAATTCAATTTTCCCCACGAAAGTTCGGAACCTACTCCGTTGAGTGTTGAAAGCTATCCAATTTGCGTAATACTGCCAAAATATCTCATTTCTACGCTCACTGCTGACCTTCGACCTTAGAATGATCTAACTACAAATATCAACAACTGAAAAAATAGCTCTACCAACCAGCGATAGAGTCTAAACTTCCCTAGCATGATATTGAAGCAAGATGTTTAGGCTTCGAAATAAAATGGAGTTTTGGCAATTCCATAATGCGAAAGTGGTCTGTTCAAGCTTTTGACTCTATGAAAAAAATACAAATGTCGGAAAACGATAGAGAAAATACATTTATATTTTCATAGAGTCGTTATTTATGGTTCGATGGACGTGTAAAAGCGATATTTAGAGCGGCCGGCACTCTGCCGATTAGTACGTAAAACCTGTGTGCAACGGGCCTTATGGTTTCTGTGGCAAACCCTTTCAGCTTTGGGCAATCAGAATTATTTCATGAGAGCTCAACGTAAGCTGGGCTTCATTGCTGTTTGTGGTCTTGTGCTGCGGTTTTGTAATGCAGAGCTCGTGCATTTTGTTACCTTCCTCTTCGTAGTGGATATTGGCCGGAAGTTGATATAAACAGCTTTAATAATTAATTTAATTGACCTTTAGATTTTAAAATGATTATCCAGCATTATTTATATATATTTATTGAAATTTAATAACCAGGAAAACGCAGAGGGGCATTCATAAATTACTTCACACAAATTTTATGACTTTGAATCCCCACCCCCCCTCCTTGTCATACATGTTCACATATACTCCACCCCCTAGTGTGACGACACGACGCATATTTTGCAATTTTGCCCCAAGAAATAATAAAGAAAATTACAATTCAATAATAAAAACAAATTAGAACTAATATTTACAACTGAAACAATTAAGCTAACTGCAGACTGTTGCAAACAATCTACAGGTAGCTCAACTGATCCATACAGAAATGATTGAATTTAAATAGCAGTTCCAAAATTTGTTGAATTTCAATTTAAGATATTTTTAATAAAATCATCGAACATTCGAAATAATTACAAAAGTATTCGTTTACTTATAAAATTTTGCGTTTCAGTACCTAGATTTTATTGATTTTAAAATGTGACGTCACGAAAGTTATGACATCCCTTGTCACACAATGTCACACTTCGTCGACCCCCTCCCCCCTTATGGTGTGACGTAATTTATGGATGGCCCCAAATTCGTTCCTATTTCTCTTCCCATTGATCATAACTTGATTTATCAACAGAGCTTATTGTTTTGTGTACTTCATAGGTAACTCTCGCTTTATTAGCGAGGTGCGTGCGCGGAATAACCACCGGTAACTAAGTAACCAGGGGTGCGGTCAGTTAGTGTTGCCATTATTTATAGCTACTATCCAATTAACCCGTTTGTGTGATGTGCTTAGAAAGCTGCCGTTTAGGATGGGTTCGGTACCACCATAACACCTGGGTATTTATAGAGTTTTGTTTAATTTTAAGTAGAGTTTCGGAATTTGGCACTTATTCGTATATTCGCAAATGTATGTAGCGTTTTCTGAACTTTTCTGAAGCTTCGTTAACAAAACTTCCAAATTGAGTCGTAGGTCAATCTCTCGACGTCCTTCTTAGCAAAGAATAGGTAATATTGTAAGTGCCTGAGTTACATTACTATTCTAGCTCTACTTTGACTCGCTCATCAATTTTCACGGCCATTAGTCTCTTACTACATCAACAAGCCAAGTTTATCGTGTAGTAGTCCAACTTTCCAAGATCGCATCAAATGCAGACAGTTTGGCTAAGCCAAAAGACACTTCTATCAATTACCCTCAGTCGTAAGCCCACGTCGTTACACCACCATATGTACACGGGTTAATTCCAAGGCTTCTTCAGAGAAAAATGACCCTTTATTACTTATTAAGGAGCTTCTGCCCCTGTATCACGTTATTTATGTCGTCTAATAATAATTTGTATTAAATCACGGTCTCTCCCTGCAGGACAAACAGGATTTGTTGGCTTTTGTTGTCGACGGTTTCTCGCTGAGTTTTCCGCGCAAAATGAGGAGATATTGTTTGTTTGTTCTCTTATGGAAAAAATATGGTTATAATCGAATCTGACTTTGTTTTGGCTTTGTGGGAGCTTGAGGAAGTTTTTGTCATTAGGTATGATTAACCAACTGTAAACTGCTTTCGGTTAGATAGGAATTTCAAATTCAAACTTAAAAAGTTATATTTCTTTTCGATTTAATTTTCAGCCCCCAATGTTTTATACAGCCCAATAGTTTATATTCAACGCAAAAAGAGGATTATTTTTTTTAAATAATTAGTTTAAATGGCGTTAGTGTAAAAATATAAAGAGGATTTTTGAAAGGTTTTTTTTTGGATTTGGATGCGTGTGTCTGTGTCAGTCTGTTCTATAGCATCGTAGCTCCGAAACTGATGAACAGATTTAAAATTTGGTATTGTTTCGTTATGGTCGAAATGGTCACTTCCATTTGCCAATGCCCATTTCAACGAAAGTGTTCAATCGAGAGTGTTCGTAGCTATGATTGACTAAAATGCTTTCATCCCATTTTATCATTCACCCACTTGATAATTTTCCTTTAAAACCTGTGCAGCCGTTATGATGGTTCTACAAAAAATCGTCGAAGGTTAATTAGTGTAGTATAATAATTAGGTTGTAAAATAGAGCACTCTGTCACTATAAATGTTTAATGTTTTGAAATAAAAATATCAAAACAGCCGCACGCGAATTTGTGACCACAAATTGTGAACGATAGTAGCAAATCGCGCAAATCTTAGGCTTTTAGGGTAATCAGTGAAGTTTTTTTTCTAATGTGGTCTTTCACACGATTTTCACCTTATTTAGCTGTCGGTGCTAAACATTTATGGTTGGTGAACTAATGATGGGAACAAGTGTTAGTTCGCATCACGGAATAAATCATCGCCAAAAAATCTAACAAAATTAAGGGGAAATGATAGAGTGACGGCTAAATGTGGTGAAATGCAAATAACATGGATAGCTTTTAAAAGGGAACTAAAATTTAAAAGAATAGTATTTTTAAGTACTTTATACTACAGAAGGATAGGTTGGTTTCTTATTTTAACCCACAGAAACGCAATTTTTTATGTATACTTTATATGGACGACGCACCCTGACCTTAAAAAATTTAATTAAGTAGGTAATTCGAGCGAATAAAAAGCAAAGTAGGTACCATCTATTATCTTACCTAGCAATGTAGAAGTGGTGATATGCGTAGGTATATTTAGCTGTATTAAGTGTCCATATGTAACTAGGTAAGTAAATAAATTCATGATAGTAATCAATGGTCAACGAACAGTTAACTTCAAAACAGCGAGGTGTAAATCTCGTTCCTTATCTGTTCTCAATTCACATACATTACAGCTTGAAGATACTTGAGGCGACAACATTTGCATTTCAGCATGCTAGACCGCGCGGTAGCGCACACTACACTTTATAATATGAGAACGTTGTGATGTGAATTATATGTAGTAGCACCAGGCAGCTCTACTATATTAAACATATAGGTATTTATCGATTAACGACTGAAAAATTTGATCAGAGGAAGCTGAAGATAAAACTGAGGGTACTCGAGGAAACTGCATCCAATTCTCAGCAATAGCCATGCAGTAGCTCGGAGAACATCAGTCATCCCGTGACCAAGATCGCTCTTATGCGATTGTTGGTATAAACACAGGCTGAATGAAATCAACTGTGAATCAAAATAAAGACTTAGAACTGAAAGGAAATTGTCACAACTTACATGCGCATCGTTGGAAAATTGAACAAAGTAGTTTATTCTAAAAGTTGGAACACAAAGCCACCCTTTTGTGTTGAGGGTAATGATCACGCTTAGCAGTAAGATAAGTGATTGCAATAAAGTTATCAGTACCCATTCGGAGGATGTCGCAGCCCACCAATAATCTGGTGCTAAGCAAACGGTGGCCTAGCTTATCGATGATGAACTTAAAGGTGATGTGAAGGCACCACCTTACCCGACCGAAGCCTTCAACAACAAGTAATTATAAGTGGGCGCTGTAATTACTCGAGAGCTCGAGATGACACGCGTGAAGAATGCTTTGCAATTTGTTCACGTTACTACCGGGATAATGCAGCGTAGGAACAGACCACTTGTGTTTTACTGTGCGTGTTTGAGGTCTGTTAATGTAGGTATGGCCATCGCCAAAAGTTTGGAATCATTATCAGCCCACAAAAAGCCACTGCTGAACATAGGCTTTCCCCATACGCCGCCACAAATAGCGGTCCTGATTGATCCACCTCCATAGAATATATGGACTCCTTGTAAATGCTACAATGTCGTCAGTCAATAAATTTACATAAACGTTGTTCTTATTTTGACTAACACTGCCCGTATTATTAAAACTTGCTCAGTTATAGATCTATGCTTGAGTGACGATTATTCTATGGAATAAACGCAAAACGCGTTACTCAAGCATAGATCTTTGACTGAGCAAGCTTTAATAATACGGGCCTAAATCAGTGACTAACTTTCCACAACGAGAGCTACACAACTAGGAGCTTCTTAGGTGAATACGAAGCCTCTCATCAAAACTAGGATAGGTAGGTACCTAGATAAATTCTAAACGTAGGTGCACGTAATTGATTCAACTCCCCACCTTTTAGAATAAACCTTTCACATTCGGTAGGTACAAGTAAAAAGACGAACTAAAAGCTCCGATTCAGATTACCGAGAGTCATTACTGGGCTCATCGAATCTCTACGTAAATGAAAACTCGCCTCATCACGTATCAAATTGAAATCCTTCATTCCCTCGCCCGCAGACGTACTTTTTCCCCTTTGTTTTATTGTATTGGCCGTGCCTCGATTATTCGAATTATGTTTAATTCATTTCCATCTCCATGGTAATGTTCTAGGCAAGCAATGTTACGGTGCGCTAGGAACAATCGACCAATCGTGATTGCTGATGCTTATTGCTCAATTAGGTATTTCGGACCCTACAAAGTGCATTTTAATGAAGGAAAAATGGAAAAATGGTGCTGTCCTAGAGCATTATAATTATCACTATGGTGTTGTCATTAAACACCAAGAAAGTATGTTACGGTACGAGTAGATCTAACGATGAGATTCTGGACAAAGTTACTTTTATTTCGATTTCACCGCCTGGCTGGTAATAACGGACTCTACTTGCAATGACTTTACCACTGTAGCAAACTTATAAAACCTCCTACCAACACCTTGGCTGCTACTCAAGAAGCCTCGCCTAAGACACAAATCGAGTTATAAGTCTTAGCTGCTGGACATAAAAGTATTAAGAATGCAGGTCATTAGGGGCAATAATGTGGTTACGCAAGACAGATGCCCGGCAGAGGATAATTAGAAACGTGATACTGACTGTTACGAATAGGCCATTATTGTTTAATCTGATTCAGTACACCGAAATCAATTCGAAATATTGCGGCGGGACGTGCCTCAGACACCTTCCGGCGTGAAAAATCATTTTTGATAACTCAATGCTCAATGTAACGCTATAATTGCAACTTTAGCGGTTTTACTCCGACTAAAAGATAATTTCTCGGTCTCTTCCCACCCTTTGTTACGGATAAACCGATTTCCGGCGAGCTACGTGAAAATTTAAACCAACTTAATCCCCTATCGAGCTTTTAATGACATTTTCTTGGAACGTGAAGCCGCAAAACAACCATAGGTACCCAATACCCGAGATGGTTACCCGCAAATCATAGATAGATTTGCCGCATTGGCAAAAATAAACGTCGGATTACATTACACAATCAATATGAAATTGCATTTCCTAATGTCAATTGTTAGTTACGAAGTGCAATAAAGTTCCAATAATCATGATATAATTCTTGGGAGATGTGCTCAGCTGGGCGTCGTTCGTCTCTGTCTGTGCTGGTGTTATTTGGTATGTTTGTCTCTGTCGTGGCCGGAGGATCGCAGAAGGTATGATGAACTTGGTAATGATCCAATCAGAAGAGAAGTGCACCAAGTCTTGCCTGTGAGAATGCGGTTGGGGGTGCAAAAACTATGAGCACGGATTTAAATTAAACTGACTGCTTGAGCTTTGTTTCGAGACGTCTCAGTCGTAATTTATCGCTTGAAATACAACGAGTTGATTTATTCAATAAATATAACCGTTCACTTCGACAATTTAAGATTAGATCAAAATTCTTCAGATTTTCAGCATATCTATGCTAAAAATCTGAAGAAATCTGAAGGTATATCTAGCAACCCAAGCAGAGCTATGCAATGCAATCCGGAGACTGAATTTATTTCCCGAAAAACTGACTTTTCTTTTATGTTTCACGGTAAATTATTTAAATAATTAGGTATTTTATATCATGCAACATGATAATATTAATCCAATAAAATTACATATGTCTTAATCGTCGCACTCATTGCCGACACTGCACCAATATGTACTAAGTATGCGCTTTTAAACGTATTTTCGGAATTAAAAAATAAGTAATGGTCTCAAAATACTGGCTGTTACGTTTCTCCGATGGCTTGTAATTATTTTAAATGTCCCGCATGCGCCTGCGCAAGACGCGGTGGTGCCTTCGGGCAATCCGCGCGATTGAGAATCCATATTGATCCTACAAAAAAACTTGGACTTATTTATTTTTACTTAATTCGGCTCATTGAAATTTTTGCTGTCGGTGCCTGCGGAAATTGAGGGTTTGAAATAAAATGCGCCGATGTTGATTGATTTAAGAAACTAAAAGAGACTTCAAAGGTTACTAGTAGTACTACCTACAAACCTAATTTGATGTTTTTTATACAAAAACTAAAAACCTACTTTAAATTCAGAAAATTATTACTGTTTTTATGGTTCGTACCTCAAAAGGAAAAACGGAAGCCTTTAAGGCTCACTTTTCGTTGTCCATCAGTCCGTCTTTGACAGACAGACTGATGGACAGTAAGGGGGTACTTCCCGTAAACCTGAAATCATGAAATTTGGCAAGAAGCAAGGTCTTGTTTGCACACTCTCGAATGCTTCAGCATTGTCTTCGGTTTGCTGCAGCGGCCCAGGAGATTCAGCATGCAGACGCATTCGAACTGCTGGTTTGTACACCATTGGTCGATGTCGAGAAGCCTGGAACCAATGAAACTATTTATTCATTGTGATTGTGATAATACATGAGATTTTAAGTCAATCAATATCTCAGCAGAATCTCAATAACGTCTATGATCTCAGTGACGCAGCGCGCGAAGGTCACCTGCTTCGCAGGAAGTTGCTGGGTTCGACTCCCGTCGTGGGCCAAATGTTTGTACGATCTCTAGATATTTGATCCGGGTCTGGGGGTTTCTATGTAGGTTCTAATAAAAAAATATTATCTAAGTATGTACAAAAGGCATAACATAATAGGCGTCGGTGGTAATTTTTAGGGTTCCGTACCTCAAAAGGAAAAACGGAACCCCTTAAGGTTCACTTTGTTGTCCGTCTGTCCGTCTGTCAACCCCATTTTCTATCGAGTTGAAATTTACATCAAATACTCAAGTCCTTAACCCCTTGGGTCCGTGATGTATGTAAATAAAACTTCTAGACTTTAACGCAATCAAAAGTGACAGCCGTTTATGTCCGTATATTTTGAAATTACCAAGGGAATCAAAATCACATTCACTCAAAACGTATAAGGGTACTTCCCGTAGACAATCATAAAATTTTGCAAGAAGCAAGTTTTTATGATTATACGGAACCCTTGGTGCGCGAGTCCGACTCACACTTAACGGTTTATTTACGTTTTACAAGACAAATAGCAAATTCCCTGTGAGTGAATCATACTCAAAAACAATACAGCGCCTTACGTGTTCGTGAATACAATGACTCGTTCAGGGTGCTGATGGGGCTGCCTCGGTTCTGTAGCGCATCAGGGATGTTGGCCGAGCCGCGCGTGGACTCCTTCTACACCACCACCACCATGCGCAAGCGAGGAGCATCTCTGGTGCCCAGGGTCCGGGCCATCTCCAACAGCATTCTCAGCGTACTTGCTAATTGGTTTCACTGTAGAGGTAGAATATTTCTCGACGATGCATGTTTTGACTAATAATAATATTATAAAATTTTATATAATATAATAATAATATTTTATTTTTCCCTGGGGAACAAAACTTTTATGGGACCACCTCGAGATTATCCTCTAAACAAAAACGAAAGAACCATCAAAGTAGTATGTATATGTACCAACCCCATAAAGTAAGTTAGTTAAAAACACTTATCAACTCTCTACTACCAATAAAGTCTAACCTGCTTAGGTGAAAATCTTCTCTTCTTCTTCTTTGTAACACTCTAGTAAGAGCGAGCATGGTCAACATGCTCTTTCTGGTTAGGGGCTGTTGTGATTCGCCTCGCGATGTCTCGCTATCTCTCTATTTTTGGTATATCTATTGCACTCGTGTATGTAAGGGATCGCCCACTGCAGCTTTAATCTGGTCTGTCCGTCGCTTGGGTGATCTATCGCGTGGTCTAGTGCTCTACTCTGCCATGCATCACAAGACGCTCAAAAGAGTCGCCTTGAGACGTGTGTGACAAGTGTCCATGGGGCACATCTCAAGTCGGGACGGTGACTCTTCAATTACAATTTCATTTATTTTCGGACTGTCCGAAGTCTGTAGGTACCTATTTAAGGATACGAGTCTGGAGTAGTCTGGACCAAGACAGATAGACGCTGTTTGATGCCAAGTTCTTGGAGTATGAGAACATTGGTGCGAAATTCGGCCTACGATACCCCAAGCTTCAGCACCACATCTCCAGAGCATCCATTTTATTCCCAATTTCTCGCAGAGTCCACTTCTCAGCAGCATACAAAAATATAGGGAAACCATTGTCGGGCTACTACCTACCTAATCTATAACAATGTAAATTAAAATAATGCAATGTAGATTAAAATAATTTTTGTTGTATTTTCATTTTTTAGTTGACATTGTAATTTGTTTTGTGTGATAAATAAATAAATAAATCTATAACGCCGTTAGCTACTCCGGTTATAACGATATCGTAATCAACATGTAGCCGTACCGTTATCGCAGTATTCTTAAATACCTACTGAGATAACAGATAACGTCTTTACAATAATAAACCTACCTACCTTCTAATAGGTAGGTAGGTTAATACACCTACGTTCGCCACTTATCGCTCACTTCAAGGTAGTCAGCAATCATTATCTACTGAAGTCACGTAAAGTCTACGAGTTTATTCTTTAGTGTAGTGTATAAAATCATCAAAATGGCTAAATGGCCTTTGAAGACAAATATTCCAGAAGTTAGAGAAAACGTAAGTTTTTTTTCTGTAACTTGTTCAGTTTTAGTTTAATAAAAACAAACTGGTACCTAGGAACTCGAACAATATTTTTTTTTTAATAATATAATATTTTTTTTTTTAATAATGCTGGACAATCCACACAGCATCATCTAGCCCCAAAGTAAGCAGAGCTTGTGTTATGGGTACTAGATGACTGATAAACTTAATACAACACATAACATAGATAGATATTTTTTTATTTTATATAGAAAATACCCAGAACACCCGGAACAAATATTTGCAGATCGTACAAACATTTGTCCCAAGGCGGGAATCGAACTCGCAACCTTCTTCGTCGCAGGCGGACCTTCGCCCGCCGCGCCACATCGGTCGTCATTACCATCAAACAATGTTGAAGTTACGACGATTATGATTTTATGGATATCGTTATGGTTGGCAGAGTTATCCTTCAGAACTGGTGAATTATTTAGTTTAATTTGTAAGCGAGTCAAAACTCACCATGACTCGGCCAAAAATTGGGTACGCCCTATAGAAGGTCAATGAATAAAAAAAGTACTGTGATTAATTAAATGATCTACGTTAAATAGTTCAAAGGTGCCTTACTCTACCTTTCAAATAAGGTACCTGCCTGGGTAATGAGGTCTTAGGTAGATTGGTACCAAGGTAGGTATTTACTATTATTTTATTTCACTTTTATGAAGTTAAGTAAAACTAAACAATTAAATCGGTCGCCTAACGGCATTTGTCATCGTTTTTTGGTGTGATCGAGCGCAGCGCAGCGGTGACTCGAGAGTTTGACAGTGAATGTTCGGTCACGGCCAAGGCCAACCGGGATCAAACTTCTAATTTATTGCATTTTACCATAAATTAAAAGCCTTTCACTTATCAAGTACGTAAGGGTTTACGAATTCCTACCGACCGTATCGATATAAAGTGATCAGCAGGCAGACCACTGCGAAAGAAACACTCTACGCTACGTAGAATAGAGAAAAATGGTTAACTTTGCGCTACGGGAGATTGTTGCAAAAGTTTCAGTGGAATCAAAAAATGAAACGGTAAGTTTTTAAAATCTTGTCTCCTAAAACGATATACCTGTGCCGCATACAATCTTCGCCGCACGCGCTGCCGCATGCAACTTCCAGCGGGGGCTGCGTCATCCATCATTTACTACTCTCAAATTAACCAGTAACCACGTTTATTTACCTAGGTACTGTTTCCCCTTGCTTCTTCGTTCAAGGCATTTGCCTTGAACGATAGGTAAGGTGCCCAAAACGTACTTGTTCCTAAATCGTACCGTTGTTGGTGTTTCAAGTACCTACTCTGTTATACTTTCAAGCGCCCCTAGTTGTAAAAAGTGTAAGGTTTTAGTCGGCCGATATGTTTTAAAACAAGTGATGCGCTGTCAAACATATTTCACGCGAAAAATTTAAAAGTAGGTAAGTTTTTTGATCACTTTTGTACGATTTAGGACTATTGTTCCTAAATCATACATTTTCATGTTTTTAAAATTTTGTGTTTTTGAGCCTATGTAGCATATGTTAGATTTTGTTTAATTTTATTTAGTCAACTGTTGCCTAGATAAATAAAGTTTTGATTACTTTTAATTTTGTTTTGATACCTACTTTAGTTTCGTCACAATAGCCATGGCATTTGAACTGGTACGATTTAGGCACGTTTACCTTACTCTACATTTTTGAATTTTGCCGCGAAGTTCATAACAACGTAGTATCCCTTTCATTTTGTTTTCAAAGAACATGGGTTCAACATTAAGAAAACTTTTAAAATAATTACAGATTAAATTTTATTTGCTATCGAAACATAACTTTGTATGGTAAAATGTAATCACCAAAATCGTAATATAACCTATACAAAATGATTCACCATCTCATTCTTATCAATCTAAACTGGCTTCGTAAATATACATTTTGCCACGCCATCTGTCGGAAATGACGTTAACAAACTTTGACATTGACATTAATTCACATGAAAATCAAAACAAACCAAAGCTGAGAATTCAAACTGATGCGTTTTTTGGATTATTAGTGTTTTTAGTCAAGAATTTATAGTAAATCAAGCATGCATGAAATAATTATGAAGTTCATTTAGTAAGTTTCAATATATTGATTGAAATTACTGGGACAAAGTGAGGTTATACGCCCGTAATTCACAACCAATTTCACGTGAAAATACGTATGTTTTGCAAGTCTAATTATGTTTTTTATGCTAAATGATGTATAAAGTACTAATGGTCTTTGCTTCTCATCGAATAAGCCAAGTTGTATCTGCAATCAATCTAAATAAATGTCAACAAGTTGACTTTGTTTCTTACACAAAGGAAAGCTACCTGTTCTGCCAAAAACATGAAAATGGTTTGAACACCAAGCTCCAGAGAGTACCAAGTAGTAATGGTGTAAAAGACAGCTTTAAAATGGCAAGTGGATCAACCACTTTCTTCCGTCCAAGGAGTGCTATGGCCCGAGCACTGTATGAGAAGCAAAGCAATGATTTGTATCTTCAGGAGTATGACAAGGATGAGGTGAGTCTATCTATATAGATTGTAGAAACAAGGGTTTAGAGTAGATAGTACCAATTAAGCAATACAAGCTTACTTGTAGTGTCACTCAGATAACTTATTATAGAACAAGCCTACAGTTTCATGAAGCATAAGGATTGTTCCAGATCTAGAACTAAATTCAAACAACATTTCAGCTTAATCCAATAAAATTTATTTGATGAAAATTTTATGATGATCTTACAAGACAAGTGTTGATGATATATTTTTATTACTGAACAATAATTTTACATTCAGCATCAAATTCATGATCCAGTCATGAATTTGATGCTGACATAATAAAAAATATCTAGCTGGGATGGCCCTATATCAGTTATCTAGCACCCATAACACAAGCTCTGCTTAGCTTGACCTTGGGGCTAGATAATGCTGTGTAAATTTTCCAGCATTATATAATATTAATTCATAATCCCAACACACAAAATAACCATGAGTGAAAAGTAGATGTTAAAAGTATCCAGTACCTACATTGAACTTTTGATTTAAGGTGTCTTCAGCTGTATTAGAAGCTTGAATAGTAGAAGTGTTTCCTAACTTCACCTCACCAGTAATGCCCATAATCCCCACGCTGGGCATGCGGGTTGGGATCACAGTTCAGTGGTAGAATTGTCCTGCAGGGGGCGCTACTGCCCGCCCCCGGTGGATATCCCTTAGTTGCTTCTTACGAAACCCGGGGGAAGAGTTGGGGTGGTGAAAATTCTAAGCCAGCACCACTTTTACACAGCAAAGTGTAAAAGTGTTTGAATAAATGCAATGAAAAAATTTTAAAGAAAGAAAAATTCAAAAAAATCTAAAACATGATAATATAATATGTCTGATTCGCTAAAAATGAAATATACAAACTACTACACTTACCAAACTCAATGTAGAATGTCTGTAAACAAACCACGACACAAATAACTAAAACTCACAGCAAGTGAGTCCAAGTGGCGGCGGGCGGCGCGGCGTCCAGTTTCAGATTTAATTATTGTAAGCAATATTTATTAAAGGAAGGATCAAAAATCTACAAGTAATGTAAATTGCGTATAAAAAGTCGCGGCAACAGATTTAATTTTAGGTTAAGTATGGGTGGTTTGTTTACAAACATTGTACATCCAATTTGGCTGGAATATAGGCTCATATTAGAGGCACCATGTGATTAGATAATTCGGAAAAAAAACCTCGACTTTCGACTTCTTTGGAAACAAAATTAAATAAATAAATAAATAAATAATGCTGGACAATCCACACAGCATCATCTAGCCCCAAGCTAAGCAGAGCTTGTGTTATGGGTACTAGATGATTGATAAACTTAATACAATACATTACATAGATAGATATTTTTTTTTTTAATTATATATAGAAAATACCCAGAACACCCGAAACAAATATTTGTAGATCGTACAAACATTTGTCCCAAGGCGGGAATCGAACCCGCAACCTTCTGCGTCGGAGGCGGACCTTCGCCCGCCGCGCCACATCGGTCGTCATTAATTACTATGCTGACGTAAATGTCCCACGTTATTGGTGTACTAAGCGGAAAGGGGGTGTTCCACCCAGACCCCACGAACATTTATTGTTTTAGCACTTTCCGGGTTCCAAGCTTTTTTACTAAAAAAAGGCCTCCAAACTTTCATCCGAACTACTGAACTTTTTGTGTTAGTGGGCTTGCATTCGAATATTCGAATAAGAACTGAAATTGCAATATTTGCATATTCGATAAACTCAATAACACCAAACTCAGAACTCTGATGTGCATAAAATGCCACACAAAAGTTCGCGCGATTTATCCATACAAGACAATACAAGTTTACGTCGTTGTTCGATACAACATGACAAGATTATAGGGTTCGGAAACACTCGGAGTACCGCGCGTGGCTGGGTAGTGCATTTGCGTATTTGACAGGACTCTTCCGTATATCTGTCTCTGTCGCTCACGTGAATGACATTGTGTTAAAAGGACGCAAAGCGCGCCATTTTGTGAAAAGATGGGCAAATGATTTCGCGTTCATAGGAGCGGGACAGAGCATACATTTTTGGAACGGCGTAAGCGTAAAAATCAAGTTTTTTCTTATTTACAAGAAAACTATACCTACAACTTATGAAAAAACTGGTTCAAGGAACCAAATAATTAGTAATAACCTATGATCAAAACATAAGTAATTTCAATAGACGGCAGGTTTCCTGAGATCTCGACCAATTTATGTGCGAAACAGTGCACTTTCATAATTTTTATATGATTAAAAAATATAAAATTGATTAAATGCCAATCTACTTACTACCGTGTTACAGTTACTTACCGTGTTTATTTATCTTCTTGTTACTGGGTAATTTTTATTGTAGATATTTTTAAAATACCTAAGTACTAACCTAGATTTTGAAGACTTTTTTAATAAGAATTTGT
The DNA here is from genome assembly GCA_963662085.1 of Eupithecia inturbata. Lineage (NCBI taxonomy): Eukaryota > Metazoa > Arthropoda > Insecta > Lepidoptera > Geometridae > Eupithecia > Eupithecia inturbata. The sequence goes on along the minus strand of OY759191.1, from coordinate 5,923,705 downwards.
GGTTGATTGTGCCAATCGCAAATATCTCGTTACGGCGACAAAACCTTTCGTTAATTTTATTTCAATTTGATATTTTTAATTTGTTCATGCAAATAACACTTATAAGAATAAAAGAAGACGTCATTATAACAAAAACATTTTTTTTCTTTTATTCGAATAATATTCGAATTATTCGAATATTTGCAAGCCCTAGTTAGTGAAAACCCTACCGCTCTACCCTAATCAGCTGTTCATCAGTAAGGTTCTGACCTTCAATTGTCACCGCCCATATCTGGTCCCCATGTTAATCAAAGGCTAGAATCTATTCAAACCAAATTCATTACGTTCATAAGCTTTAAAGGCTACAGTATTTATGGATCATATAAAGAAGTTTGCAAGCGCTAACGCATAGATTCACTCGAACAAAGACGCAAACAGTATGATGTCATATTACTTCAAGACATATTGTCTGGACGCTTAGACTGTCCTGAACTGTTGATCTGTGTATCATTTCAGGTACCTGCCTTCCGAACACGACACACACCCTTCCTCCATGTTCCCCAGGTTAGCACAAACTATGCCCAAAACTCTGTTTTGGGCCGAGCAGCTCTATTCTATAAAAAATAATACTCTTGTCTTGATATTTCCCATCTGTCTAAAAATTTCCTGAAATGGGAAACCAAAAAACTACATCGCAATCAGTAACCCCCTCCCCCCCTCCCTTTCCGTCCCCCCATTAGCACACACACACGCACATATTTTCACGTTGTCACACACACACACTCAAGCTCATACATTGCAGTGAATATCTTTGTACCTATCTACCTATTAAGTTGAAGTTTTATTCATTGTAAGTTCATATAGCACTTTATTAAACCTAAACCTAATAATTTACCTAATAAGAGTAAATCTTTCTTGCCTTAATTTTAAGTTTAATAATGTATTTTTGTATTATGTATTGATAAGCTACGCTGTTGATTTACCAATAAACAAAATAGAAAACATAAAATATTTAGCCGATGACTGGCTCTCGGCCGCTCGCCGCACCTCTGCCTCCTGCGGGGCGCGGGCTCCGCTGAGCCTCGCGCAGGCGCAGCGGAGCCCGCGCCGGCGGCCGCGCTGCATTACGTGTGTGTTCGTGAGTGATAGAGTTGTCGCTTTGCTTAGCGTTTGAGTTAAGTTATTTTTTACTATGAAAACTTAAAAAAACATTTCTGAAAATCAACCATGCAGTTGGGTATAGGGTGCACAACAACTCCCTTTCGGCTTAGTACACCAATAACGTGCACCTTGTATAGGTAAGGGTTTTTAGTGATGCTTGAAAAGCGGCTTTAACTATTTTCTGGGTTCTACAAGTAATTTAGATAACAGATAAGAAGTTTTGCGCGCATTGTAAGCCATTTGCTAAAATAAACTTTGAATCAATTGTATTTTGTAGTCAGAATGTTGATTATAGTAAAAAATCTCTTAATGTCAATAGACTCCAAAACGACAATTGATTCGTAGATTGTTTTAGCGTGGGTTCATAGCAAATGGCTTACAATGTGCGCTAAACTTAAAAAATACCTAATATAAAACCTAGAAAATCGTAATAACCCGATTCTTTTTTTCGAGCATTACTAACCACGTTATGTAGTGTTCGTATGGTCAAGTATAATACCTCTACTTATAAACCTACGCATAACTTCGCAAAGTTTATTATGTAGATTTGTTAAAAAGTTTTGATACTTTAACATTTCCTTTCTGTATTCATTGCGAATTCAATGGATTTTTTCTCACGAGCAATCGATAAGTTTGCTCGTGTTAAACAGAGGGTAGGTAAGGTACAGTACCCGCTCGTCGGTATCGCTCTGTTCCAAATCAGAGCTCGAATGATAACGACCTAGCATTTGTCGGGTTCGGTTTGATTGCTAGATCCAATTTTCCTACAAGGGACTATTCCAGCAATCTACAGTCTCCCAGCCGACTCGCTCGGGGTATTTCATAGCACACGCAATCGGGGCCTCACGTGTGCCACGGTAACGAGGATATATTTGCGTATGAAGAACACGAAATACCTCTGAGTTGTGGAGGGAATAAGACATTCAACCCTCTCCCCACCCCACCCCACACGACCCTTTTAACTTTCATCTCTGTCGAGTGCTCGGTCCACATGCTTTTGTTCTATTTGAGCAATGTTATTAAAATGTCGCGAGTTGCCTGGATTATAAACATTTGACTGTGGAATAAGCTACTTTTTACGCTACGTGGACGCTCTGGTTAAACTATGGAACGTAGGTATCTACTTCGCTGGCAGAAGTCAATCACTTTATCTTTTTAGGCTTACAAAATTAGCAGTTAGACAAGTCAAACTTAAAATATAAATTATTATCAAATAAGAAATAAAGTGGTAATATATTTTCTCTTCACTTAAACTTTGTGTCTGCTATTGGAAGAAGTGCAAAAGAAACCATTAGCACGTTTATAAAATGAAATACAGTGATTAAGTACAATCACTGAATTTCACATCTTGGTTAAAATTCCTTATAGGTATTCCCTCAAATGTTATCGTCACATTGCATTCAATTTGAAACTTCCAAAATAGATTCATTGGCAGATGTGGTGCGGTGGGCGAAGGTCCGCCTGCAACGCAGGAGGTTGCGGGTTCAATACCCGCCTTGGGACAAATGTTTGTACGATCTGGAAATATTCGTTCCGGGCGTTCTGGGTATTTTCTATGTATAATAAAAAAAATCTATCTAGAGGTATATGTAGTATTTATTTGTTGTATTTAGTATATCAATCATCTAGTACAATAGTACCCATAACACAAGCTCTGCTTAGCTTGGGGCTAGATGATGCTGTGTGGATTGTTCAGTATTTTCTTTTTTTATAATAGTTGTGTTACTTTCGAAGTACACCCTGCCCAATCCTACCGGTTAACCTTTATACCTTCACAACTAGTCTGCTTCCTAGGCCAATGTCACGCACGATGAATAGACTCCACGAACGTTTAAACACCTGAATGGTCCTGCCTCCATTATCGTCCAGTGCACAATCGACCAACGTCCAACAATTCGCGTGATTGCGTCTCCGTACGCGTACGAGCGTCACACGATCGTACCCATCGTCCGTAATCACTGCTATCCATTCTGTTAAAACCACCCGAGAATAAATTAGTTAAGTAGAAGCTTCCGTTAATCGGCCGCGGTCGGTGCCGGTCGCCCGCTCTAAATGGATTAATTTATACTTGTATAAACGAGGACATTTTCGGTGTCACGCGAGGATGGGGTGATTGTTGTGATTGCTTGCGCTTCCTATGAACGCGTCCTTAACGTGACCTGGCTTCTGTGAACATTAAAACTACGACACAATGATAAGTGACGTGAAGATCATAGACGATAATTATTTTGAGAGGGGCGAAATAATCTTTAACGACAATTTTAACTGCAGAGATTAAGTTAAAAGTTCTTCTAATCTGAAGGGTTATAAGTTTTTATAGTGTGTTTATTACGTTGTCTCTGCTGTAGATTTCTCATTCTTGGTTACGAGCAATACATAGTCAATAGAGGTGTGATGTCCACACAGAGCAGAGAACTAAGACACCTGAGTCTCGCTGGGCGCATCGCTCACTGCAATCTGTACATTATTTCTCCATTGTTCGCGTAACGAGCTCCCACCCCCAGCGCGCTACCCCCACCCGACCCCCCCCCCCCTCACCCATTTCCCACACCCCACCCTGAGGCGGTGGGACCTCGCTCGCGCCTTTCTTTTATCATTCCTCTCTTTATTTCCGAATGCAAATAATCCTCCACACGTGTGAGAACCGAAACCATTGTTCTCTCGCCTCCTTCCACTTACCCCCATCGGGACCTTGGTGACGAATCTTTTTCTCCAGCATTTAGTATCAACGTGTGCCTACTGTTTCTACATCAGATGCCTTACGAATAATATGATACTTGTTATATGTATTGTAAATTTATAACGATCTATTGTCCGGTAGACTAAGATGCTGCATTGTGGAGTATTAAAATGATAAGACCTTCCTTAAGGAAGGATAAATTGATTCATAAAATTACTACCGACGACGTTCAGCTCATCACATTGTAAATTTATACTTCCATACTAATATTATAAATTCGAAAGCAACTCTATCTGTCTGTCTGTTACGTTTTCACACCTAAAACTGGCTGAACATACATATCTTAATGAAGTTTGGCAGGGAGGTAAACGGTATCCCAGGGACGGATATAGGTTACTTTTTATCCCGGTGAAGTGCGTGTGAAGCCGCGGGTAGAAGCTGGTTTTGAATAAAACGTTATTAATCAATAACAAGATGATGCGGGAAAATCTAATAGGTAATTTGCCAGTGAAGAGTGGGTCAGTGGGTGATGTGAGTATTGTGAAGCGACAGTTGGAATTATGTTAGCGGAGGACAAACAGCTCGTTAGCCCTCCGCGGAAGGGTGGAGCAACGCGATTCCCAAGAAAAACGCTAAGTGGGAAATCAATACGTATTAGGCGCGATATCGGGCCGGTCGCACGTCATGATGATGGATGAAGGCCCCAAACTTTCCTCGCCAACTCTAATGACAATATACAAATTGACGGCGAAATACTTCCGAAACGCGATAGCACCTTGTCCTCACCGACGCCACTCAAATTATGTAAACAAACATGGAAAACAGCGATCGCATTCGATTTCTTTAATAGAAATCACAATTACGTATATGTTTTTTGGGTGTCATCTATCATGTGCGGTGCTCCCGTGAGCCAATCGACGCGTCTTATAATGGCGTCGCGTTGACTCCTCACAAAGAGTGCGATATTAGAGTGGATCGACAGGCGGGAGTCACCGCGTCTACATATTGAGAGCTATTTGGGATTCGCAAATAAATACATAACCACCCCACCAACTCGCCATAGCCGTCGCCTCTATAAAATTTAAATCGCATTTGCTGACAAAACACGGACACTATGATTTCGTTAAGTATTCGTTTAGTAACACTGCATCAGTCAAACATGGTTGTGATTTAAATACTAAGAAATGACATGCAAACGCACATCATCTTGATTTGTTTTGTTGGTGTTTCGTTTTTCTGGTTACCTCAGAGGGTAATACTGAAAATCAGTGTTTGCTCTTCAAGCAAAGCTATGAGCTGAGTTATTACCTTTTTGTCAGGCTACAGCACACACATAATCACATCACTGAGAATCCGTACTTTTTATGTATGTATAAGTATATGTACAGACTATTTTTTGTGTTTTTTTTATGTTCTGTTGTACCTACCTTTTTGGTGTGTTTTATATACCTTTGTATTGTGTGTTGCAGTTGCAAATGAATGTTTTATCTATCTATTACGATAGACCAACACAGTTATTGTTGGTATACGTACCGACAATAACTGTGTTGGTCTACAAACCAACGTGTGCAGAATTCACTCTTCTCATCATTGCATTTCAACTATTACCAAAGTACCAACCAACAGCCTAGTTGAATATTCAATGGTTAGGTTAGGAAGTAACTTTAAAAAAAACATGGTATCGAAAGCTTTTGGTAGAACTTGGAATATCCGTTACAAATATGTAGGAGTTACGGTTGTAGGGTCGCGAACTATGAATGTAACATAAGTCTCGAGGAAACATACAAAAGCCATTTTCGACGCACTCACCTGGGGCACCTTGTCAGAGTGCTCTCTTGAATATCTTGCACCTTACAGTTGTCTCCATACATAAATACTCAGCGGCTCTTGAGTTATGTACAGCCAAGCGATACCACTCCACGATAATAGACTATCGGATCGCAGGGAAAAAGCAAAATGTAGTAAGTTCTCCCGGGCTAATTTTACCTGCCCGGCTGTTGCCAAGACGTTTTAATGTGAACTACTTCCGTGCCATATAGTCTTACATGAGATTAAGCCAGGGTAGTTGGAAGTGAAGGGGGGGTGTATTTATGTCACCTCGGGGACGCAAACGCTCGCCCCACCCCAATTATACCGCAGTAAAAGTCATAAAAAGACACCCGAAGTTTTTACACGAGCGAAGAAGAGGCTCAGGCGAAATTAAGAGGGGCGCCGAAATGTGAGATGAGCATGAATTTTTTATAAGCTCAGATGATGGTGTTCCGTTTATGATGTCTTATGGTGGATAATGCCCGCGGTACACGCGCTCTTTGTTTACGCCGGTGAATCATTGATGAGCACGCCTTTATTACTGCTGCGGGCCATATGAAATAATTAATTACGGACAAGACGACTCGGCTTTCACACTAACGGCCCAATAACTTCCAAATAAGAAGAGAAACAACACTTTAAAAGCGTCGTTGCTACATTGTTTGTTTAAATTCATGCTAAATTGCGGATATCAGCATTAATTTTGCTCATATTCGGCATTTTGGGTAGGTCATACGATAGTGTCATCAGGCCATTAATTATCTGGAAAAGTAAAAGCTGGACACTTACATAAATACACCTTTAACGATAAGCTGTTTATAAAAAACAATTGTAAAAGCCAGTATAAGAAAGGTGTCAAGTTATATTTTATTGTTCCACAGTATTCAAGATTATTTTAGCCTCACGTTTTAAAACAAAAGTAAACCCATAGTTTATGTCTCCACAAGGGCCCTGGTTGACTCAAATATGCTTTTCAATTGGAAGTACGAACGTCATAAATAATGCTTTTATTTAATGAGATTTATGTTCACGAAAGCAGGTCGAAAACGAGCTGAGTGCTAACCAACTCTGAAACCAAACAGCGAATTTCGTTTTGTTCACGCTTATATGAAACAATACATTCTCACGTTTAATTTCTTTCTGGTTCTTAACAATTGATTCTTTTACGAGTATGTTTATTGAGCACATTCGAAATGCTATAATTTCAATGGCTACTTACGATGAGGCTAGGTACGTCAGAAAAGGTAGTGTAGCGTCATCAGCATTGAACTGGTTTTCAGGCTCGATCTCCTTAAATTTTGCTCTGTTATTTACGTTTGCTATTCTTTTAGCACTTGTTTTTGCCAGAAAGTGCCTAGTTGTAGAGATAGGTTGGCTTTGAATTTATAATACAAAATATCATTCACAGAAGATAAACTTAACACAATTTATTCATAAAAAATATAAAAAGACGCGTACCTCTTATCGTCTATAACTACCACGTTTTGTGAATTCCTTGGACTGATCATTATCTAACTAAAGTTTCTTACGAGTACTCCATTAGTATGTTCAGCTAGTACTGAGTTCTTAGAGTCCAAGTTCGACATAGTTCTTTGGTTTGCATATGTGTTATGTAGAGGTAAACGTACAGGCTTGCGATGGCTCTCACGGTAGCGGTAGGTAGAGCAGCGTAGGGTCTGGCCGCGTATGTGGTGCGTGCGTGCGTGCCTAGCCGGCCTCCGGTCGCAGCTAATATGATTATGACAGCGCTACGTGCCAGCCCAGCTCCGGGAATCCTCGCACAAATATTCATTAATCTTTCACGGTCCGACGTCGACCGCGATGGAGATTTAATCAGATTAAGGATCATCTTTTTTGCGGGAAAAGTCATGCCCTTTTGTTACTAGTCGGCCGTCGCTGGCACTTTTGTGGTAAATTTATGACTGGCGTTGTTTGCTCTGAATGTAAATTTGGGTTTGATAGATATTTCCACTTTTGTTGATAACCTGCTGGAGGTTTAATCATGTCGGATGTGTGTATGATCGAGCCAACAAAAGCTGTGCGCGTGTTTGTAGACGGCGCCATGACGACTGCTGCGCCGCCCGCCTCGCCACGCAGTCTGCCAGACGTAGCGAGCCGCCTGATACGCTTTTATGGCCTCGGGTTCCTAGTTTGATGGCGGGCCACTTTTATTTTAAACTATGAAATTAAATCTTTTGATATTTATCTAATCGTTTTACGGTTCATTTATTTTCTTCGATATTTCCTTTTTGTTTAAAGCGAATTCATTCTTACGTGCCTACATGTTTCATCAAAACTCTAAGAGAGAGAAGGAAGAAATTAAAATAATCAATAAAAAATCGAAGGATCATGGTAAATGTTAACACTTAAATGGCCGCGGCGAACAGGCCGGTTGATTCGTAGATAGGGCGCGGAAGGCCAAATAAAAAGTAGAAATAAGCGCTGCGAAACGCGCGTAAAATTATTTTACCATTGTATGCAAATCGTAGCCGCCGTGATTATTTTATTTCCTAAGAGGCTCCGAATATAAATCCCGATTAAAAATAAACTACTCTTTCAACCGTCTGCCCGGTTGATAAGTGTTTATACGAGAATTCGTAAAGCTTGGAGCTAACCAGAAGATATTGTTAATTGAATCGTATTTCGCCGTTAGTAATACAGTCGTTGCAAAAAAAAAACAAGTGGACATGTCATAAACCGAAGCTCAGACATACAAGAAAAGTATGAATGAGTAAATAAATACACCGAAAGCTGACAACTGCGATCGTTGCAGAGTTTGAGGACATTTACAGCCAACAAAAAGGTCGTACGTGCCTTCCAAATGTGGAAATACCTGCGCACATTTTTGATGAATTCTACACTGACAGTTTGGTATCTGTTCCCATGTAAGGGAATTGCGGTACCGCTTGTTAGGACATCATTCAGTCATCACATCAATCAAATTTTGAATTCATGATCTCATATTCTGAGCATGATAAAGAAGCCTGCATACATAACTAAGAAACTAAAGATATGACAGAACAAAATATTGCTATAATAAAGAGCAATGAAACAAACAAAACAGACAGGCAATTAAATATAGTGTACAATGAAATATCAAAGCTTAAAAAGCTTACGGCCATCGTTACATTCTTGACACTCTTGCGGTGTAGCAGGCAGCCATCTTGGATATAAACGCATAACTCATTTATTAAAAGGAAACGGCTTGGTCCCTGCGGCGCGCGGTGTCTAATGAAAGTTGGCTCTGCAAAAACGTCGCCTCGACGGGAATGTGTCGCCCTCGCGTTCTTGGACGTGTACAGGCTATAAAAATACCGGTGGATGGAGCCCCGCGCTCCCCTTCATTTCTTTTTCAATCAATTCAATCAACGGCTACCGTTTGATTAGATTTTGACGCTTCCAATAAAATACTCACGGTTTAGTTTCGATACAGATGACCTGTCTAGGTTCCATCACAATTTCTAACTTGATCATGTTTATATATCAAAGAATCGAGCGTTTTTCTAAAATAAACTGAAATAATATAATAAAATCTGTCGCGAAATAGGTACCTATGTAAACATGACTTTGCATAACAAAATCAATAAATATGAAATTCTGGGGCCTCTGGATTTCTCTAGACTCTGTTCAAGGTCGTTTATTAATGTTTGTTCTTGATCGAGCAAGGTAAATCGAAAACCTTGAATTAAGTTATTTCATAGACCTTTCTCAGTCAGAAAACCTGGATTTGAGGGGGTTTTATAACTACCCTTTATTTTGACTTTGATATTGGAAGGCCAATCTTCATTTCAACCTTGCAATATCTCTTGCAACGTCCGATCATCTCAGTTATATTGATTGTTTAAAACGATTGCCGGCAGCTCCATTCGTTTTTTGTACCGGCTGTTAATTTCAGCGGACAATGGACGCTGCGATCGCGCCCGAACAATCGCGAGGCCTGGCGTGCGCCCAGTTAATTGTTCTCTTTACCGGTGAATCACTTCCATTCCAACACCAAGACCAAAATAAAACTAACACCCAAAGAATCAATGATAAACAACTTCATCTCTCCATGTAAAAACTCGGAATCGAAAAATAAGACGATCGAATGAAATGTGGAATCTTACCAAACGCGACCCATACTTAACCCTAAGTTAATTTAACAGCACTGCTTGGGTGGTAATGGTAACCAGCGACGGTATTGTCTCGAGTAGTGATTTTACGATCAAATCGGCCCTGTTGGTGCTTCATGTAAAACCAGTTTAAATATAACTCGTAAATCTTTTGAACACGTGCCCACGCGTTGTATTCTTGCATGACGTTTCATGCAATGCGTGCGCGCATCTTGTGTTATTGTCCAGATAATTTGTGGAACGCAAAAACGTCTACTGGCGAAAATCGACCCCTCGTAAATTTATGTGTCACGACTCCGCGCCACGTGCTCAGAGACGTACAATTTTCAGCCAGGAAGGATTCCTTTAAAACACGAACAAATAATTACTTACTAGATCGATGCTAATTTTATAGCCGTGCAAATTATTCGAGCGAAATGATGCTTGATTAAATTCGTGGACGTTGCATTCCCATGGTCCGCCGACGCGGAAATGGCAGAGAAAATGAATTTGAACAGTATTACGGGCGGAGATCACGTCGGACAATAAATCGCGACCCCCGATAGAACAATTAAAAGACGAGTTTAAAACAATTACGCAACAGTGGCCCTCGAGCGGGCACGTGATTGTAGACCAAAGATTTGCCTGTTCTATTGCGGGACGCAATTTATTGCCTACCTATGAATCTCGTGCAGTACATTAAATACTTATGTCAAGGAACTTATAGGTAACTGTTTACTGCTTAATCCCGAGTTCGACATCCTTATTTTCTACGATATCTAAAGTTGAACTTTAATAAGCTTAAACTGCGTAATTTTCTGGACCTTTGTCTGTGCGTCACTAAGCCCAACTATTACAACATATCTAACGACAAATATTCCTCATTTCAACTCCTTTTTATTCTGGTAATAACCAGAGCATACATATCAGTCGGTGTTAGTATACATATCAGTTGAATGGTTTATTGTTTAGTAGCTTTGTCGAATGTTAATCGAAAACAATTGTTTTACGGCAATAAGTCAAGTGCGGGCTTTTAATTGAGACTATCTGGCATCTAGCATGCTCGCCTCAGGCCATACAACAATTACTTATACAACACATTGTGTTCCTATATGGAACGTGGAGAAGCGAGTCCCTATGGATGTGTGAAACATCGTATAAAGTATGAGAGAATATTCTGCAAAGTAATCAATATAATATCATCCATTTTCTCAAGCCGGAGAGTCTTACACGTCCCGGTGCAGCGAGTACGTCCGAGCGATCTGCATCCATACTGATCCCATTTTAATGGAGCGCCCGGCAAACAAGCTTCGGAGCCGCTTACCAGCAAATCCACCGGGATCCTATGCGCCACTTAGCTGCGAACATACAATGTTTTATACTTAACTCCATAATACTCCTTTGTCGTAAACATCTACCATCCAAATTTACTTGATACTATGTAACGTAGTCTCGTATATGATTTCAAGTTTAATTTCTATGAAACACAAATCAGCATCTAAATTGCCAAGAGAAATCGATACAGCTCTTCAAGTGACGTTGAATGCTTTCAATGGTCAATCCAAAAACAAAACGTCAAGGACCGATTGGCTACCCTTTAAGAACCATTTATTTCGTACTTTAAACTGGGGTATTGTGCGTCAGTCCATCGTTCATATTCCATGGCGTTTTGACAATAATCTCGTAGATATCGCTTTGATTCATTAAGTGAAGGCGAACGACCTATGGAAAAAAGACCAGCATTCGCATTCGCTCCATAAGCGCACCTTCGCTGACCTGAGCGCTAACGAGTCAACAGTGGATAATGAATGCATTCAAAAGGCTATGACTGGCCGAATGAACATCAACAGTATTCAAATTAAGCCCCTTTCTTGCCAAATGACGCGTACCCTGAAAATCACTAACCCACATACATACATAGACCGTAAAACAAAATAAAAAATCGCCTCGGCCTCGATAAGTCGCGCATTGAATAACTCAACCTCGATTTGTCTTTCTAACAGGTAGATTTATAAAATAAGGAAATTGTTATTCATGCAAATATAACTTACACGAGTTGAAAATGAATCTTAAACATGATTCTCATAAATAAACTCTTCTGAAGTCTACATATTCTTCAAAAACAACATGAAATTATATTGTTGTCCTAGTTGATGGCTCCTTTCCATTTAATTTTTTAGTTCACATTATACATCATTTTGACAAGAAGAACGACAAATCGTTCTTCTTCTCAAAATGATGTTGACTTTATCAAAATAAAGTCGATCACTAAGTTCAAGTTATAATAAACGAAATGACCCTAAACACCACTTTTATTGTATTTTGTTAAGTAGATATTGAAAAGGTGGCACAAGTTACCTAATTAAAAAACGACGACATTTTGCAGCAAACAATGCTTACAGTTTAGAATATATCGATGACTTCATAATTCAAAATTTTCCACGATTTGTATTCCGTCTGGAGAATTCGCCCGTCGAGTCCCATAGTTCCGATGCAGGCTATTTTAAATGTAAAGACGGCGTATTGCATAATCACCAACGTGATTCGCTATCAGTATTCAGTAATAAATATTTATTTACTTGGCTTTTTACGATACTTTTTGCGGTTCGTCGTAAAACGTTCTAGATGCTCACTGCCAATCTACATACGTCATGTATCGTCGTGCTTGTTCGTCATTTACACCTTTACCACGGAATAGATTTCTTCAAATGTTCGGTACCTACTTTATGAAAAGTTTCAGTCAATCAATAATATAATGTTGAACTTATTCCTTCTTTTACCATTTTCAAAAGCCCAGAACTTACTTGAGAACTAGACTAGGTTCTATTTCAAACATGACTTGTCAAGAAAATAATGTATGAGACTAACTCCGAAAGTTACAGTCATAAAACCATAATTTATAGAGGACTACCGAACTATAAAAATTCAATACGAGTTACCTGACTGCCAGCCATTCAATATACCGATTCCGTGACGATTGTTTCAACTACCGGTTTTGGGAACTTCAGGGTTCCTCTGATAGAACTATTCAGTATGCATTCGCATTTTCATGCAATGAAAATAACTTTATCAACGGAAATGGTATAACTCTTGCTAAATTGCTGCTTAGTTCTCAGTGCTGCTGAGCGAAAACTAGACTGCTGGTAACACATAAAATGAAGTCAGTATAATAACGGTTCAAGCTCGTATCCGATCCGTCACGAATATCCCGAATAAGATATTCTAAAGGATCTCATAATTTTACCATACAGATACAATTTGCATCGAACCCACTTCACGAACAGGCTCGGCTTACTCTTCACTCAACTTTTTGTGAGGTTCGATTTTAATATAAAGACAGATCTGGTATTAATTAAGTTGGGTTGACGAGTTCGCGTCCCGCCGTCATTACGTACATGTAGAAGCGAGAAGTTTTTTTAATTCGTCATTATTCTGTGGCGTAAAGAAATGTTAATTCGAGGCAGCGTGAAATTAACAGCGGCTTGGATTGCCCTTTGTAGGGCCGCGGCGGCCAACTTAAACACACAACGGGTGACGAGCTACGCGCTCCTTTTATTACACTCTTATTTGCACCCGATTACATCTTTTTGTATAGTTTCATTAGGAACCTGGAGCAAGTTGTTAAACTACAATTTGTATGATGCATGAACAGCCTTCGCGTCTTTCATCATGCCATCACTAATGTGTAACGTTGTGGACGTTGATTATCGTGTTCATTAGAGATGCATTTCTGCTATGAATAAAATGGAACTTCTCTATTTGTCTAGAGTTCACAGCTCTTTATAATAAAGTTTTCCATTCCATTTCTACTTCAGGTTTAAAATGCTAAGTCAGAAATATTGTTCCAGTGGTACCGAGTGAACGCAGACCGCCTCAGTCCAGAGCTGAACGAGAAGTTCGTGCAACTACATGCAGATGAAGAGACAAAAGCGTTCCTGAACTCCTCCATAGAAAAATCTCAGTGGATCTGGACACAGATCTGGTACCTCCTGGCGAAAGCTGTGCTCAAGTACTTCTGGTCCATCACTGATATAAATGGGTAAGTCGAATAAACCACTATAGCTTTCTTGGTTTCCTACGCTTAGAACACCGGCCTATCAGGAAAACTTATTGTTTAAGAGCTGCTGGCTGATACCTTTGCACTGTTAGTAGGTACCTAAGTCATTTTGTTAATGGCTCTAGGAACTTAATGTTATGGAAACATTCCTCAGGAAATGATCTGCTACAAAAGTAGCTTGAACCAGTTACTGCAGATTAACACTGAGCGCGCATCAAGACCTTACAGTTACAGATCTATTCAAATAGCAACCTACTTCCTCAATCACGTACTGCAGCATTCTGTTATCTGAAGTATATCATACGTATTTTACTCTCCCATTCCCTATCAAAAAACCACTTCCATCTTTGTATTATTCATGTTTGACACCAAGAAAGTGACTTACAGACTCGTAAAAGTGTTACTCGTCATCACACGCTCTAAAATCTCTCGATAACTGCATCCTCAAATTTTACTGTCGCAGTCGTGTCGAGACTGACTTTCAACTGGGTCGTAAGCATTCACTTCAAATCTGAACCTAAACGCAAAACATTTATCTAGATTTAGAGGCACTTGCAGTTTGTAAACAATCGTTTCATGGTTTCATGCGAGGTGAAATATCGCAACGTTTTGAACGAACAGCGTAAAATGAATTTTATTTTCATTGCGAGATGAATTTGTTGTACCTATCTGCTACTTGTATTTGCCATGACTTAGCATAACGAACGGTTATGTTGAACACATGGATTCTGGTTTAGAAAACAAAAGACATGCTCTCAAAACTCTTCATAATCTAAGAATTTATATATCTCAAAAAACTACGTAGGCGGGACTTGAACCCGCAGTCTTTCACTCTGTAAAATAATGACCACCTAACCAGTCTACAATCTCTAGGATGTTCTACGGCTTTTGTGCCGTTAGCTCCAACTAAAGTGAAACATTGAAGTTATCTAATCCTGTTCAAAGAAAAGTTTAATTTAGTTCATTTGACGAGAACATTTTTAAGTGTGGGTAAAAAAATAACTTCGGAATCTGTTGTCTAAGGACCGTATTATGAAAGCTTGCTCAGTCATCGATCTATGCTTGAGTAAGGCTTTTCTATGGCATAAATGTCACTACAGCATAGGTCTATGACTGAGCAAGCTTTCCTAAAAAGGATCTAAGAGTTCAGCCTAACCTCGTTTTTAATTTAAAAGTAATGAATCACATGTTTCAGACGATGAATTTCCATTTGAATAACGACAATGGGGCATTATTAAGCGTCCAGATTCGTCCAATTACGCCAATTACAATCTCCCGGTAGCTGTGAGTGGATACGAGTACATGCATTATTTCCTCATCCACTGTGGCGTATCTGCACAAATTAACTAATTCGATAGTTTCGCCAAAGGCCCATGTTTTAGTTATCGATGAACACAATATTTTCTGTGTCAAACATTGTCGTAACGGGAAGGTGCCTATTGTAATTTTCCACAAACTTTGCTCTCTGAAGAAAATGTCGCAACAGTATCATTTGAATGGTTTTTTTTTGTTGTACTTTGTCTTTATACTGTGCAAAGAAGAGACGATTGAGGGGTTTGTAGAGTTAGGAGCTTGGCTCTTTAGGAAATTTGATTAAGCTAAAGCAAAAAGAAAGCTAACGTTAGCTTTCTTCTAAAAGATAACGTTTGCTTTCTCAGATAACGTTTGCTTTCTCAGCTTTCTCAGTAAAAAGTTATAGTCTTGGTAACCTAATTCACATTTCTGTTTCTTCTTTGATTGCTGACAAAAATAAATAGGAATCGTAGAAACGGTGATCACAGAAACCTAGCTGTCTTAGTTTGGTCTAATTTCTACGTATGAAATGTCTGGCCAGCAAACCGACTCCTTCCCGGTAAGATTTCAATGGAACTCATCCATGTTGATATAAAATAACGGATCGCGCATCATCGATATCGATATTCCAATTAACGGCTCATCACTAGCAACGTCCGCAGTCTGTGAACGCGCACTGAAAGCGATCAGGGCCGGGTGTCTATAGCCAAGCACTAATAAATAATTTAAATAAATTGACGGACGAGATTTACTCATTGGTTGTTTCCGTCTCTCGATTACGCTTTATTTATCACTTACTACCGACCGACCAAGTCTTTGGACTCCGCGCAGCTGACGTACATCATCATCATCAGCCTATACTAAACTAGTCTGCTGCTGGACAGAACCCTTCCCTAATGAGCGCCAGCCGTCGCGGCGTAAGAATCAACTCATCCGTATTTTTAACAACTTCACTCCACTGCGGTCACCAATGGTGGTGATTTTAGGCACACCCCCCTCCCCCGCCCCTGTTTAAGGAGGCACTTTCAGCAGTGAAGTATGTTTACTGATGACGGGGGAATGAGATCCTTCAGCTTCCCTTCCAGTCTGCCTGCAGTCTTTTGCAGGTCATCATCCCACCTTGGTGGGAGGGCATCCACGGATTGAGTGCTTAATGTGCTAATGCACAGATCGTTGTTCTAAACTCTGAAATTTTAAATGCAATTGCTTGAAGTGTTTCAGCATTCCCGTTTCGTATACATGTTTATGTATTGTGTCGCCCATTAAGGAAGTTTCTCAGAACAGTTGTATAATTTGAACGTTATTGCTTTAGTTCAGTCTATTGCATCCCTTACTAAATGAAACTAGTTGCTTAGGCTCGTTGATATATTGCACAGCCCAGCGTAATAATTTTTAACTAACGTAAAATTATCAAATCCTCTTGGGCCTTGTGAGCGCTTTTTAGAGTTATGGTTGATCGAACAAATAGTGTACGATTTGCGGCAAATAACTTTCCTCTAGTTTTATCCCTAGTAGAATGCAGAAAAAAATTTAAACCACAAAAAAAAATCTTAAAATAAATTTGTTTCAGAGCTCGAGTCTATTTGACGATAGTTTTTAGACGTGATCGTGACGTCTCCTTTTTCCATAGGATTTGCTACAGCGCCTTTATCGTGCGGACGTGGAACTACGCTCTCGATCGCTTTACGTTACTAAAGTAAAAAGATACAAATCCCTGGGATTATGACGGTTTTTGACATGAATTGCGAGTCCGAATGATGCTTGCGTTACAACGTAGAAAATTATATATTTATATTTAAAATAGGATAAAACTGTTTATAGGAATAAATATTGACTGAAAATGCTTATCATAATTTTAGTAGCAAGAATTGTGGTAAAAATATTTTTTCTCTATGGTAAATCCCAAAAAAAATAAGCAAATAAATAGAATAATCTAGCCTTTGAGTCGTAAGGTGTCGAATATCAATGGTTCGTATACGAGCTGCGTTCCAGATGAGAACCATTTTACATATCTGCTCGACAGCTACTCGACACTTCCACGATAGCTAGCGGACTACCAACAGTCAAGACGTGATCGAGACGTCCACGTCTCGATCACGCCATGCAGACTTTCCCCTCTCCGTAACTATATAGAAAATCATAAGTTTTAACTTTTTCCTACAAATCAAATCACCACAAACATGATATCCTCATTAAATCCTATACTTTTTGTTTTAGAATTTGTGGCCCTCCCCCATGTTAAATATCCGGGATATTAATCATTGCTTATAGTTATAAATGACTCAATAGACACTGAATGTTGCCATTTCCGGTCCAAATGAATTCGTTTTCAATAGATTTCAATTGGATACTTTTGATTTATGTCAGAACATCCTATTTACAAGTAGAACTCGTTTATAGTTAACGCTCCATCTTATCAAACCCAATATGAGACAGTTTTCAGAAATTCAATAACATAATACAATAATACTTTAGGTAGAGCTGACATATTTGATATACTGGTATTTTTAGCTTCATTAAAAAAAAGTAATCAGTTTAAAGAAAGTTTTTTTCATTTATTAGATTGGACCTTGATATTCTTTTTATCAGTCAACAAAAATCGTTTCATTCTTCGAGTACCTACTGAAATCAACACAATAGACTGACAGGTCTTTTAATTGTCGACAATCAATAGCAGACAGGCCTCACTGGGTCCGAACAATAAACTGGGCCGAATCAACTGCCGAATTGTTCTCTGCGAACATGCTCGTAAGTCGATCGAATGTCATCGCTTTCGATACTGTCGAAATTCAGTCTCACGTGTGACGATCAGATGTCCATGGTGTGGATATGTTGTTTTGTTGGTAGTAACAACGAATTTCACCACTTTCAGTGTGATCAATCTTGATCCTTTCGATCAAGATGTGTTTTGGATGTTTTATGCTATGTCGAATATGATTACAGAGTGTGCGTTTAGTTTGACTAAAAATACTGATAGGTTCTGATATAAACTGGGATACTACATACACTGAGACATCTTATATTTTTTTTTTATGTTATTTCGCTTTCACCTCATTTTGTAAACAAATAAACCATCTTTGTACATTTGACATTCTAGCAATATTACGCAGTACTATTGTAATTTCATTACGCTTTATGAATAAAGATAACACGACATAAAAGGTAAGCCAGTAATGCAACTTACACAAACTTAATACACCGCCAAGTGCGGGTCGACTCGCTCACGAAGTGTTCCGTAGCGTAAAAATCAGAAATCTTTTTCAAAGAACATTAAATTTTCACTTGTTTGGAGACCAATTTTCAACTGTATTATATTTTTAGTATTTGTTGGTATTGCAGTTAAAGGGTTACTTATTTATAGAAAGTTTAATGTGTCTACCTATTGTGCTTCAAGAGCCATGACATACGAAGAGCAAAAATAACCAAATATCATGTTTTTTTTGTATAGTAGCCCCCTTTATAATATAATAATAATAATATATTCTTTATTTCCAGACACGAGATCTATAGTATAGGTATAATACAATTCTACTCTACTTTAATTTGGATATTTATTTTATTTTTATTATTTGTTGTTACAGCGGCAAGAGAAATACACATTCTCTAAAAATGTCATGTCTCTACCTCTTACGGTTCATAAGATATAGCCCTGTGACAGACGGACGGACGAACTTCGGAGGCTTAGTAATAGGGTTCCGTTTCCACCCTTCGGGTACGTAACCCTAAAACGTAAGAAAGAATGCCAGCCATCTGAAAATCCTCAACAGGCGTCCAAAATATAATTACGCGCAGTATTCGCAAATTATGATCGCGCATTTAAAAAGGTCGTAGTAATTAACGTCCACAATAACAATCGCGTTAATGTTTAATACGAAACGTTTATGGAGGGATTTGCATTTTAAAGTGATTATTTACCTTTATCGTGTGTCAGTTTTTAAATAATTGTTGTTTATGTTTCGTGGAATTTTCATTATCCAATGCTAAGGATTCTTTAGGTTAATTATTTCTTGAGAGTCGGGAATATTTTTTATTATTATTTTTTAATCAACGTAAGATGTTTTGATGCTCGCTAAAGATGTAAAAGTGATATTTAATTAGTTAACGAAATATTTTATAGCGGCGGTGGTGGCAGATAATTGTAAATGCAGATCGACTTTCTCAGTAGAGTCGGCTGTCAAAATATATGGGTTGTCTTTTCATTCAGTCAATTCCATCGTTTTATGTGGTTTAACATAGGTAGAGCTTTAGCTATTGAGGCTCTATACTGAATCCTGTAAACGACATTTTCTGTTCGGCCAGTCGGAATGTTTATTTATTTATTGTGGGCACTAAACAGCGGTGGTCCCTATTCCGAGGCGGTCTCCACTTTTCAAGCTCGGGTTGCGATCGTTCGATAGTGTACCATTAGCGCGAAGAGTCGCGCCGGCATCCAATTGTGCGCTTAGATATCGCATACAAATGTCCGATCGGTGGCTGCACTGCACCGTTCCCGCTCATCTGCATTCAATCCCATTGTTGCCATTATTGTTGTATATTATTCGTAATCGCTAATTTATGGATCGCACTGACCGCTTCGGCGTCACCTGCGATCTAATCTGTGTCTAATGGTTTCTGGATATTGTTCCGTTGTAAGCTTGGGGATAGCTTTCTAGCCTTTCCGGGCTTGTCGGTCGATGATGTAGTGCCGTGTTATGGCGGAGGATTACGCCGGTGAGCCTGTAGCCTTATAAAGCTACGTACAGTCGGCACTGCGAGTAATAAAAACATTAATGCCAAACTCAGAAACAATGGAGGGTTTTTCTAGCGGTTTTGGAAGGTTTCCAAGCGGTCGAAATGTGGGCTGAAGTGGTTGCGGAGGGCGACAGTAATTATCCGCAGCAAAAAGGCGACAGGCTCGTAATAGGACTGAAAGGATGGCTGCCCGCCGCCGCTGCCGTAAAAAGCGCAAAGAATACACCTCGATATGATCGCACAAAAGCCGCTCCTGAATCCTACCTCAATGCTAATTTCCACTATCGCGCTCGCCCTCATTCATTTTCAATCGAAGCCAGACCCTTTCTTCTATTTTTTTTAAATCACATTAAAGAATCGAATATGGTGGAGGTTTTTTTGCACGAGCGGTGTGCGACGCGATTTATTTATTTGCGGGGTTTTTTAAAGCGACATTCCGACTGGCTGTATACTTGTGTCTACCCGCAATTGGCATTTCGGACTAAGCGCGCGCTATACAAAGTCGCCGTTCTTAACGGTTGTTTTTAACGCTCTCAAGAAACGGAGGATACAAATAAATTATTAATCGTTTGTCCTGTCTTTTATAAATTAAAATCCGTGCTTTTTTTGGTCCGCCGCGCCTGGGCTTGTATTTTTTGGTCGCATCGCATTATCTTGTCTGTCCTCGAATTTATTCAAAAGCTTAAGCCAGAGGTGAGCAATTAAATCTGTGACAGAAATTAATACGGAACAAGCCGAGCATTGCATGCAGCGGGCGACCGGTCCGCACTCCGCGCCACGGAATTACTTCTTTGCTTGTGTGCTATATTAATCCTCTTACTTATTTTGTAAAATACTTAGCTCGTTAATATTCCAGCTAGACTTTTTATTTTAATTCTTCTCATTTCTCACCATGATAAAGAACAAGCTTTTATGAAAAATCGCAGTTATTTTATACCGAACACGAGGGTGCGAAAAATTATACCTAGCCTACGAGGTTGAGACTACGACCGGGGAAATTTCTTGAAATTATCTAATTAGGTACGTGTGTGCAAAGAGAAAAATCGCGAGTTGCTTACGTAACCGCCCGGAAAATTACAGGCATAAATCACACGGGTCAGGGGGGAAGGGGGACGGTAGGGATGATTTTCCATTCGCTATCTTTTACCTTGGTATTATTTTGATTTATTTCCTCGCGTAATGAAAGCGTACGTCTCGTGTTGATGTACCAGAAATTCAGTATTCATTTCGCTAAATTGCTTTAGGAGCAGGATGGTGCATCGTTATTAACTAAGTATAGTGGCAGTTTAAGTTTAGTAATAAAATGGGATGAGCATTACCGCAAATAGGTGTAAGTTGTGTAAAAATGTACGACGGACGTTGTGGTATCGTACATATGGGTTTCGTATGGTGTGACTGTATGGTAAAGACGTGTGAGATGATCTCGTTAACATGGAAAGTGCCACATTCCTGGACACCGCACATTAGGCTGCGGCAATGCAATTATCCGCTCCCATTGCATACCCTTTGCGCATCTCATGCAACTCACTTTAAGTACTTTACATCGCCCGTTGAGGCCGACTTAGGGCTTCTTTCCCCTTCACGCAGAGTCTAGTAGGCTAACCACAATAGGAACATTAGGTTACTATGGGCTAATTGAATTCCAAGACTGACGAAGAATCTGGTCAATGTATGAATTGTGGTTTCCTTTAAAATCACACATAGGTTATTCACATCAAACTTACGAGTTACCTACTACGAAACTAAGCAAATTTCTATTGTAAAGAGTGTGTCATGGCCAGTGACGCGCTCTACGCTAAAGTGCCACGAGAGACCTACGCTGTAGTAGCTCGCCGAGCTGCTGCAGCACACTCTGAGTGGTAGACGTTTTGGTGTAATTTTTTAAATTATATCTTAAAATCATTGTATATTTTATGTGGTAAAAATAAATTATTAAATCTAAAAGGGTCAGATTATGTCTGATGTTGATGTTACTTCTGGATCTTTGCAAGAAACATATCTAAAAGTCACATTATCGGACATCAATACATTCCTCAGTATGAAAGCCCTATCCAGCCTCACGAACCTCCTCGTGTTGTCAAGTGCAAGTGCATTGTGAAGCCGGAATGCCGAGAATGAGATGTAATGGCAGACATTATCGTTGCGCTAAGCAGGCGACAAGACGCGACCACCGACACTGGTAGCCGATCGCTCTAATGTGCTCACAGCTTTATTATGCCTTGTAAAAACTGTGGGTATGCAATTACTTGTCTTTAGGCGTACGGGCTCAATTTCAGTTCTTTCTTAGTCTAGCTAAGGAGAGAAAGAAAGTGATTCGGTGCCTAAAGACATTATTTACGTGGGTACCAAAATATTAAAGTGCAACAAATTTTTGATCTGATCGAGCTGGTTCTGATCAGTTTGATCATGATAAATGAAAAAAAAAAAAATACTCTTAGGACTTTTAAACCACGCAACGTTGAAGCAGGTAATAAATTCGGTAGGCTCAAACACATCGAAACAAAACCTAAAACTTTTAACGGCGGCAGTCCGAACATTTCTTAATTAGCCAGTTTTTATTGTAGAGCAAATTCGGTGAGCTCTGACAAAGGATCCCTTTTCAAATAAAAACAAATCTGTGACTCGTGACGAATCACGGCCACGAGGTGTTTCGCCTGATTTCATCTAACTTCTAACCCTTTTTGGGACAACCGCTCTAATCTAGTGCCCCTCCGAGTTTTAATTAAAGATAATGTAACATAGTTTCACGTACTTACTGCAGGCACATCGTTGTAGGGCTGGCTGGCGGCAGTTTTTGACTTCTTTCTAATGAAAATAAAAGATCCAAGAAGGTAATATACCAGGAAGCCATGAACTTTGTGCGCGGGAATCGTGATGTGATACGGAAGATTTACAACGCGCTCTCGCGGCGCGACGTTTCTGCGTATTCAAAGGTCAAACGCTTGTTCGCATTGTTTTCTTATGTTAGCCAATGTAATAGTGCATTTCTTGCACGGTAAGACGCCGAAGTAGTATGTTGCTGCAAAATAATTTTAAGAACCACAGAAGGAATAATGTAGTTCGTGCAACTACACAACACAACATTTTTACAACTCAAAAGTAATAAATCATTATTCTGACAGCCCTAACAGATTGCTGTGCTTTGGTAATTAGTGAGAAGCTCATTCGGGCAGCGTGAATAGCGGCAACAGTGTAGCCGGTAGCACCTCATTTCCACCTATATTCAATTATTAATACAAAGAAACGACCACTGGCCGCTTCCATCAACAAAGCAACCAAAAAGATTGAAGTACCTACCAACACAGATGAGGAGCACCATTCCCTAAACTGAAACAACTTTTATTGGTCGTCTACTCGCAATCGTAACGTCATTCCTTTCTAATTCTCGCTCCAAAAAAGTCACATTAAGATGATCTTTAATAGCCTTGATTACCATCTATGCTGAGTGGGAACGATTATTTCGGAGTCGGGCTCTTGATGGAGAGAAATAAAATGCGTGTGCGCACGCGTCGCCACCGGGTTACGCTGTCGTTAAGAAATTACCGGGCGCGGAGTGGACGCCGCCGATTTTATCGATGGAATTTATTGTCGACACTCGAATCGAGACGCGCGTGCGCTCTCCATATCTCGGCTTAGATTTGGATATTTAGCCGCACAGAAGCTGGCACGACACAAAGAAATAGTCACTTCTACATCGATTCCTTTCTCGAATTTGTCATTAAATTTATTTACCTTGGTGGAGGAAACGAAAATAAAAAGTCGCAGAAGTCAGCTACAACCGAAATCGAACATCAAAAAACAGAGTTCAATAAAAAGTCCAATCAAATATTTTATTAATCCAGTTGGAAAACAATTTGTTCGATTTGTTCGGAGAGAATTCGTCACGTCCCCGCTGGACGCTCGGTTAGACGGTCCAGCGCAGGCGCAGCACAGTAGTAACGAGTGTATAATTATTATGCCGCGGCGCCGGTAGCCGAAAGGCCGACTCATCGTAATTTGATGGCGTCGGCCGACCCGCCCTGCCGCTGCCGACAAAAAACTAATTAACAGAGATGGACCAAGATAGGGCATCCGAGCCTCATTCGCAAGAACAAAATAAAACAACCTAACGGTGACTATCGATGATTAATTTTAATTCATTGTGTTACTGAACTCGGGTTATTGATGACTTGCGCGAATGATCTTTGTCTGCTCTTTTCCTTAAAGTCATGACCCGTGTGAGATAAATTAGTACCTCTGTCAATAATGCAGATTTGTTCGCGCCGCGAATCATGCGGCGTGAACAAGTTTTATCTCATCTCTTCGGATATTTAAGTTCCTTTAAGTTGTTATGCTTATGTGGTATCCATTTCCACGTGTGAGTAGTTACATAATGTAAGACGCTCGTCCTCGGATCCCTTGATAGATTGTCGCCATGATGGATCGGCAATGCCCGCCAATGGCGGTTCCGACCGCAAACACCACACAAATACATGACATTAGCTAAACCAGATCGAATCACCTATCTTGTTAAACTAAGTCGCGTCTCTCGGGTGCGACTATCCTTTGTTGGAAAACATCTTGAGGGAATCTGATCTTGAAGTATAGAATGATTTACCAATCTTGAGGAATTTGTTAAAGTGGGTACACAAATCTGATTTCACATCGAGCTTCTCCTCCTTCTCCAGTGAAATAATAACAGGCGTTTTATGAGTGACCTCTAACAATGTATGGGACTATGGGTATTTCGGTAGTACCCGTGAATGTGAGAGCACAATTGCCAAGTATGTACCGAAATTCGATAACCGAACACAACACGTCAACGGGCCGGAGTTAATCATTTTTAATACGTTTTACTGGTAAGTGTATGACTCCTTGCCAACGTGAGGCGAATTGCCATTGTTCGCCAGCTTTGCCACGTTTTATTACCTCATAAGCGAAGTATTTCTGGCCACGGACATATGTATGACAGCTACGAATTTGTACAGAAATGTAACCAAAACAGACACCTAAATAAAGCAAATGGAAGGATATTTTCCTCCGAAATGAGTGACGTATCCTCGCAAAAATTGCTAATTTTAATATGCTTTGAATGGAATGTGACCTGACCTTCGCCTGATTAGTCCTATTCAGAAATCCTTTTTAAATTGGCGGCGCCGAAATCCGACGCTTCATTAACGCAGGGACACGGCGACCCAAAGAAATGTCACGTCAAAATCGCTTTCCGAGAAGCGTAGCGCTACCGGAGCCGAAAGGGAATTAATAAGTACAAAAAGGTTAAAAAACTGTGACAGAATTAAGAGTGGGCGCGTTAAAAATGGTGGTGCCCGCGAACAAGTGAAACATAATGCGCGAAACAAAGCAGCCGGAGCGAATGCCTTAAATCATTTTTAATTATGTTATGGCGCGGGCGCGCTGGTTGCGCGCTGCAGGCTTGGGTTACACGAGGCTGCTGCGCATGCGCAATCACGCCGCAGCCCATGTCACTGTCCGTCCGATGCCTGACCCCGTCATGCCGAGATCACACCTACCTACCTTCTACTTACTACGCGCTCACGTTCCTTGACTGCCCTTACTGACTTCAAAGAGATAGATCTTTTTGATAAACATCTCGGATGCGTTTCTTCCCTCTCAGTCTAGGACTATGCTGCGGTAAAATCTCTTATGCAAACCAAGTTTATAATAGAGAGTCGTGAACAATATTGAGTGATTTAACTCACAAGGAAACCATAGAAAACTGTAAGTACTAGAGTCTAAACAACTTACCACGTTACTAAGGCTTTATCGAGCTTAGACAAACTTTCCGTAGGTTTTTTTATCCCTGCAATTTACTGCAAAATCTGCAGGAAAAAAATGCCTTACATTTTATTTCGTTACAAACTTTTTTTAGAACAATGTTTTATTATTGAACCGATTTATTCCAATTAATTTCGTGAAAACTTGTTTTGTTTGACATGTTTTTCACAAAATTCTTATTTTACGACATCTTGTAGCATTGTTGGGCGATTCTTATTTCACGGTAGTTAAGCCATAGCAGGAATGACTTTCGCTAAACAAGCGTGCGACTTTTAGCTATGTTAATGTTCTGCGTCGAAACGACTTAACTTCTTTGTTACCAGACGCTTATTGTCATTAACAAAGAAGTGAAGTCGTCTTTAAAAACAAACTATATGCGTTTGTCAGTGGAATTGAAAGATTACTGCTGGGTTACAAGGACACATCATCCTAAACACTATGAATATTTTTTTATTCATTCTTCTATAAATTTATGGCAGAAATTACGTAATCATAGCTACATATGTTCTACAATAAATATATCTGTAATTAAATATTCTGTTATAGAAACAGTGCAGTGCCAGTGGCAAGGCTAGGATAAGACCTTTGCTATAAGTTTAATTATTTGTTCATGTATTGGGAGTTCGAATGGAAAAGTTTTTTTTTTCAGCCTGTTTTGTCCCACTGCTAATATTATAATAAAGGCAAATCCATTCCATGAACCGACCAAGCGCGATCATCGACCAATCTAAAAAAAAATAAGAAAAACAGGCTTTTACAAAACAGTTTTTTCTTGTTTATTTTCTCGTAACCAAATAACTTTTTCCTATGACCGCACTCTTTCCCGGCGTGCGTCCTCAACCACGAATCTAATGGTAAACAAACAGCATGAGCGCCGCGCCGCACAGATTTCAACTACATCTGGTCTTGTTGGGAGGTACTGAAGTTTATTCCGTGGTAACGTAACCAGTAGGAACAATGTGACACTTTCACGTTATAATATAATAATATAACGCAATTAGTTATGTAATTTGTTTTTCTCTGGCCGCGGTCTTGTTCTAACGTGAACGGACCTACCCCGTTCACGTTAGAACGAGGATTTATTTTGGATTTATTTATTTATTTTGTTTTATTCCTAATTATTTAAAGGACTGAGCCATTTGGTACGACAATGTCAGTCCCGTATTTTAACTAAACAAACTTCTTTAAAGTAAATTTTATCTAAAGCTAAATAATTTTAAGGCCGCATCACTCAGCGCAACAACTTAAAAGCACTAAGGGGTGATAAAGCTTTGAGTGAGTTCTTAAATAACCCTTTAGAATGTAACACATTGTACCTCTTCAAAACTTTAATAATGACTAGCTTGCCCGTGGCTTCGCAGGTGCTGTTCCCGATATGTTATTAGGGTTTGCAATCCGGAAAACCGGATCCGGTAATACAGTGAATCCGGTTGTATTTAATGAATACCGGAATCGCGTTGTTGCATGAGTGAGTAGATAATTTAAGGCGGCTGTACACAGTGGGCCAAAGCGGGCGTTGGGTCAAGTTGGCCAATTCTCAGTGGGGGTAACACTCTCATGCGAGATTTCAGTGCAGATCCCAGTCTGCACTGAAATCTTGCATGAGAGTGTATTGTGCAGTTTCCCCCCGCCTAACCAGGCCCTAACCAGCCCAACTCCTTGAAGTACCTGAGATTAACAGCTTCGTTTCAGCTTTTCTGTATGTGTGGAGACTTTTCAATCCTGTCTTTTGTCTAGCCTTCTGTGTGGCCGTGCAGTGGTATACCACACGACTGTGAAGAAGAGACTGTGGAACACGTTGTGGTACCACAACGTGTTCCACAGTCTCTTCTTCCTGGAAGCAGCCACGCACGACAGAGGCTGCTGTCTGTGGCTTCAGTCTTGAGATGATGGTGTTAGTTACGGTATTAGACTAACGTGTTTTTTTTTTAAGAACGTGTTGAGGTTTTTTTGACGTTTGTTGGGCGTTTGCGACCAACTCTCTGGCTGGCCAACCAAATAGATATACACTGCCGGCCAAAAGTTTGAGACCACTGTAAAAATCTTTGTCACCAACAAAATATTTCAAAGTACACATATGATAATGAGCTAATTTGAACACCTGCGTATTCTATTATTATTAAAGAATTTCTAAGAGTCATTATTTATGTTGTTGTTTAAGTTATCATCCTAAAAAGGTCTATTGTTTCAAAACATCAATGAGCGCCGCGCAAGGACCAGGTGGTAGAGTCATTGTAATATTTTTATGATCTGCTCATTACTTATTGTTTTGGGTTTGTTTCGCGTTAACCGATATCAGGGATTATGTTAGCTTCCTAAAACATATTTAGTACCTGAGTTTTTATGGAGTAAATTATTTTCTACCTTATTAGTCTGAGCTCGTCGTTGTTACAGTGAAGACATCTTAAAATGGGAAAAGTTCGCGAAATTAGCAGTGAAACTCGCTCTGCCATAGTTGTTTTATACGGCGAAGGCAAATCTGAACGTGCGATTGCCTCTCAACTTAAGTTGTCGAAGACTTGTGTTCATAACACAATAACCCGATACAAGGAGACTGGCAGTAATCAAGATCGTTCGCGTTCGGGAAGGCCGAGAACTACCACTTCTCGCGAGGATCACTTCATCGTCACTACCAGCAAGCGGAATAGACGCCTAACAGCACCAGAAATCCGCGTAGAAGTGAACAAATCCCGATCAGAACCTGTATCATTGACTACAGTAAAAAGACGTTTGAGAGATGCTAAGTTATTTGGTCGCGTCGCCGTTCGAAAACCACTACTAAGGCCACAAAACAAAAAGAAACGGATGCAGTGGGCCCTTACCCATCGAGACTGGACTGAAGAAGACTTTAAACAAGTTCTTTGGTCAGATGAATCCAAATTTGAAATATTTGGTTCAAAACGACGAATTTTTGTTCGACGTAACGTCGAGGAAAAGATGATGCCAGACTGTGTGGTGCCAACAGTCAAGCATGGTGGTGGTTTCATTATGGTCTGGGGATGCTTCTCGGGCCATGGAACCGGAGATTTGGTACGAGTCGAAGGAATCATGAAAAAGGAGCAATATAAACGAATACTACAGCAAAATGCCATTCCGTCTGGTTCAAGAATAATTGGAGATGGATTTTTTTTCCAACAAGATAATGACCCAAAACATAGTTCAAAATTATGCAGGGGTTATTTAGAACACAAATAAACAGAAGGGGTTTTAAAAAACATGGTGTGGCCCCCTTAGAGTCCGGATCTCAACCCGATTGAGCTTTTGTGGGAAGAGCTTGATAGAAATGTGCGCAGTTGTTGTCCCACTTCGCAAGAAGACATGTGGAAGGCTTTACAAGAAAGCTGGAACAATATATCACAAGATACAATCGACAAATTGATTGCTCGTATGCCAAGAATAGTGAAAGTAGTAATAAAATGCAAGGGAGGGTATTTCGACGAAAAATCTGTATAAAATATGAGCGACATTTTTAAAGTAAATGGTTGATTTTTCTTGATTTTTTTGTTTTCTTCATAATGTATGTGTATTAGGAAATAAGTATTTTAATTCATAATTAAACCTCTTGCTTTGTATTTTGAGTTTTATTTCATTTTCCTACTTTGATGTAGGTGGTCTCAAACTTTTGGCCGGCAGTGTATGTATATATATAATTATTCTGATTTCATTAATCCGGTCGGGTCCGGCCATATTGAAAATGTCACCCTTTGTCTTCCAGCTACATCTATGAAAAATTACAGCTAGATCCATTCAGTAGCTGAGCATGTAGCCATTCAATGTTCCTGTTTTCAGATCTTTCATAAAAAGAAACAAATAATGCTGGACAATCCACACAGCATCATCTAGCCGCAAAGTAAGTAGAGCTTGTGTTATGGGTTCTAGATAATTGATATACTTATTACATTACATAGGTACATAAATGTATATATTTATTATACATAGAAAACACCCAGAACACCCGGAAAAATATCTGCAGATCGTGAGAACATTTTTCCCGATGCGAGAAGAGAACCCGCAACCCCCTGCGCCGCTAGCGGTCCGGTCACTGCGCCACAGAAGTCGTCAAATCAATTTTTAACGGTAGTATCTAGCTCGCCTACTGCTGGGCAAACGCCTACGTATGTTTTTTCCACAAGTCTTATCGAACTCACGAACTGTTTAAGTATAAAGCTACTTACATAATATAGCTTATTATAATTTTGAGACTTGGACCACCAAAGTAGTGGCTTAAGTTAATGAACCTAAATAATTTAATCTTAATTATCTCTGTAGGAATCTAATGAATTTTATAATTAACTCACTAATTCATAAATTAGATTTTGCCTGCGGCCTTAATATTTTGGTTGTGTGACTGAGTTATGTAATTTCTAAGATCTAGCCTAATGCATTCAGAAAACCCTAGCAGAGAGCAAAGCCGTCAATTAGTCAATGTTTCAGTCCTCCCCGGTCTCCTTGTCACATGCAGGTTCATAGTGGAAACGTTTTTACCTTGTAAATGTTTAACTTTGTGGTGACGCGGTTTAGACCTTTAGGTACATAAGGACCACTTCCCATAATGTTCGCTAACAATATACCCACATCCGAAATTGTCCGTTTCCTAAAGTGTTCGTTTCGTAAATTATGCGTTTGCCTAATTGTCCGTATGCTAAATTGTCAGTTACCCCAGTGTCCGTTTCCAAAAAAGTCTGCTGACTAGTTTCCCAAATTGTTGACGACCGCTGTGTCGCGGCGGGCGAAGATCCGCCTGCGACGCAGGAGGTTGCCGGTTCGGTTCCCGCCTTGGGACAAATGTTTGAACGATCTGCAAATATTTGTTCCAGGTGTTCTGGGTATTTTCTATGTATAATAAAAAATATCTATCTATGCAATGTATTCGATGTGTGCAAGTTTGCTTGCTATGTGTTGCCGGCTTAGAATTTGCACCAACCCAACTCTTCCCGCGGGTGTCGTAAGAGGCGACTAAAGGATATCCACGGGGGTGGGCAGCAGCGCTCCCTGCAGAACAATTCTACCACCGAACTGCGATCCCCAACCCGCATGCCCAGCGTGGGATATATGGGCATTACCCCCCGTGAGATAAAACCCAGCGAAGCGCTTATCAGGGGGCCTGGGTCCAGCAGTGGACCATTATAGGCTGTGGAGGTGGAGGTATTAAGTTCATCAGTCATCTAGTATCTACCCATAACACAAGCTCTGCTTAGCTTAGGGCTAGATGATGCTGTGTGGATTGTCCTACATTATTATTATTATTACAGTCCGTTTCTCAAATTGATGCAGACCCACCCGTCCCCTCAAGGGAACAGACCCGGGTGACGGTTGCTACGTCGTCTAGCTAATTTTGATGACTATCTCTTACACAACAACACTTTTGTGTCTCCACTGACAGTAAAAACACTTATTACCAATAAATAAAAGATATTATTTATTAGAAAGGCGAATCTACTTACAAAAGACATCAACGCGTACTTATTGCGCTTTCACATAAACTGTTCAATGAGAGGCTGATTGCCGTTTTACATTATAATGCTTTGAGATACTTTAGCTTTATGTTTAGGGTAATAGGCTGTATTATACACTAGCCAAACTTGATGTAGAATGTTTGTGTTTACAAACTGAACTTCAGATTAAGTATGGGTTGTTAGTTTAAACAACCCATACATAATCTAAAGTTCAGTCTGTTGCCGCGTCATTTTATACTTTACAGTCTTTACAATTACTTTACAATCATATTTTACAGTTTACATTACCAACTTGTCGATTGGTGATCCTTCAATAAATATTTATTACAATTACAATTACATCTGAAACTGTCGTGGTTTGTTTACAAACATTTCACATCGAGTTTCGCTGGTGTATACTTACTACTACTCCTATGGCTCTAATCTAATGACTGCCTCGTTGGTCTAGCGGTCGCGTATTTAACCGCTGATAATGAGATCTCGGGTTAAAATCGCGGGTCGGACCAAAAATGGATATTAGGATTTTTCTAGTTATCCGGAGAAAGGAAGTCGGCGGTGTTACACCCCCGTGCCTCAGAAAGCACGTTTAGCCGTTGTTCCTGTGCCTGACCTCTCCCCGGTCGTGTCGGTCTGCCGTCCAATCTGTTTATGAAAGTAAGGAAATAGAGTGTGCACCTGTGTTCGCGCACACACTTGTGCACTATATATGCTGACCACATAGCTAGTCTCCATTAAGACTGGTCTGGTGGTAACGTGGCCGTAGAAAATTCGATTAAAAAACATCATTATCGATCCTGTGGCTAAATGACCTGAAGTTTAAATCTTTTTAAAGTTTCGCGATCTGATTGATAACATATAAAAGATTATAACGAATATACATAATACATAGGAAAATAAATTAAAAGGTACGTGATAAATACCCGATAAATAGTCTTTAATATGACCTAAAGTTTATTTTGGCCTTACACAAAAGGCTTTTCTCCTCTGCTTTTAAAAATTCCATCTCACGCTTCCGACTGGGAAGCGTGGTGCTATGGTGATTCCTTCACTTTGCAGGCCGCCAGACGCCCTTTTTCTATCCGGCAAGCTAAATCCCTTCTCATCTTCAAAAGTATGGTTCATCAACACGATCTGTCCACACTTAATAAATATACCTGATATTATTTTTGTTATTTTGTTTATCATGCCTGTTTTCATGTGTCTTTTTGCTTTTTTTTGTAAATTTATTGTAGTTTCTGTTTTTTTAAGTACTTTTATGTGGCTAAACCATATGTATATTATTTTCAATACGTCATCAATTACGCCACCGTCGGTTTCAATGCGTACCGATCCTATCAATACAAAGGATGCCTGGAAGAGATCGCTGTTAGCGATAATGCCGCCGATCGTGCCACACTAGATGTAGTTAGTATTAAGTTCTTGTCTTAATGTTTTATGTATTGATAGTGCAATAAAGTATTAATCTATGTATCTATCTTTTCTAAGCATCAGTTCAGTTCTTGTAAATTATTGTAACTAAGTAATTATAAAAGTGAAGACCGTTGTGGCGCGGCGGCGGGCGAAAATCCGCCTGCGACGCAGGAGGTTGATTCCCGCCTTGGGACAAATGTTTGTACGGTCTGCAAATATTTGTTCCATGTGTTCTGGGTATTTTCTATGTATTATAAAAATATCTATATATCTGTGTATTGTATTAAGTATATCAGTCATCTAGTACCCATAACACAGGCTCTGCTTAGCTTGGGGCTTAGATGATGCTGTGTGGATTGTCCAGCATTATTTATTTATATATGTTTTCTCATTTAGTTTTTGCATAATATGATGTCGTAAAAAAACGGGCGAAAGGACTACCGAGTCGTTGGACTAATCTCAGTACACTGTCAGATTTATTAATGCTCAACTAGTTTGTCAAAAATAACCTTTTCGGGAAACGAAAAGGTTCATAATAAATATTAAATAATGCTGGACAACCCATACAGCATAATCGAACCCCAATCTAAGCAGAGCTTGTGTTATGGGTACTAGAAGACCGATAAACTTAATACAATACATAGATAGGTATTTTTTATTATACATAGAAAATAACCAGAACACACGAATAAGAATGTCTATTTCGTTCTACTACACGTCTTCCATTATGAAGTCTAATAATTCCAACAATGCATACCCGTGTTACAGTCCAGCGTCCTAAGCGCTTGCAATCAGCACGCGCTAATTCGCCACGTTGTTGAAGCGACATCGCTTGATGTAACAGTAGTGCAATGTCCAAGAATGCATGACCGATCGGCCACGGCGGAAAAAGCGCTGTGCCAGCTGAATGAAGCGATTAGCGCTGAATGGTTAGCCGGCACGCGGAACAAACTGAAAGGCACGACGCGCGCCGTAGTGTGAGCTGCTCATGACCTGATATCTTCCTGATTGACTTACGGATATTCTCAATTTCCAATCAGTCTATAACGTACATATATGTATACCTAATATTAAATTCTAAAGTAACTCTGTCTGTCAGTCTGTTACCTTTTCACGCCTTGACATCAAGCAAGGGTAAATCACAAAATATCTAATTTTCAATAGGCATTTTTTTTTTCAAACGCTTGTCAAGCATTGGACAACTACGATGGCGACAAGTAACCAGTATTTATGACCACATAGGCAGTGGCATCTTTATCTAACACTATTCGTTTATTTACTTATTCGTTTTTCTGATACTGATGTTTTTTAGTAAGTGGCACAATACGCAACGTGCAACCACATATGGAACTAGGTACTGTTTACAATGTGGTAGAAGCTCAATGTCGCTCAGCGAGCCATGGAGAGAGCTATGCTCGGAGTTTCTCTACGCAATAGGATCCGGAATACGGACATCCGTAGAAGAACCAAAGCAACCGACAAGAAAAAACATATCTCTCAGAGTTAGCAGGTTGAAGTGGCGATGGGCTGAACCGATAACCGTTGGGGAGTAGAGGTTCTCGAGTGGCGACCGCGATGCAATGCGTAACGGAGTGTGGGAAGGCCCTCCACTCGATGGACCGACGGCATTGTAGCGGCCGCAGGGAGTAGATGGACGGAGGCGGCTTAGGACCGCTATTTGTGGCGTCGTTTGGGGAGGCCTATGTTCAGCAGCTGATGATGACTGTTTACAAAAGAACTTGCACCAAACTACCAAAATATATATCTCATAAAGCAATTCCGTGCATCGGGAGCTCACACTATAACGAGCATCGCCGTCGCCCGCGCATTGTCTCTGTCCGGTTGACCCGTGCCCCGGGATACTATACCACCATCTGTGCCGGCAAAAACCCGGGTAAAAACTAATAGGAGCCTCCAACCGCTTTAATTGGAGAAAAAATTTACGTTTTTGGATAGATAGCTGACAAGCTTTCGAATTACTCGTCGTGCATCGTTGGCTATCTCAATAGTTTGCGCTTTGCTTTTTGTTTTAAGTATTGGATTAACGGCAGCCTTATAATCACCTTACTAGGGCAGAATAAACAAAAATAAAATGAAATGCATAAACATTTTAAAATTCATTACATAAACATCAATAAAATACGCATACCATGTGCTGTGTGGTGCCGGCTTAGAATTTCCACCACCCCAACTCTTCCCTCGGGTGTCGTTCTATGAGTACTTAGCTGCTAGCTTAGCGTCCGCTACGTTTCTGTGTAGCGTGCTACGACGTAGCAAGCGCTACATTGCTGTGTAGCGTGCTACGACTTAGCAAGAGCTACGTTGCTGCGTAGCATCATTATTGATGGTAGTAAAGTGTATTTTGCGTTATCTCTCAAATAAATACGGTTCTTGCCAAAGAATTCACTGACTTGATCCAGAAACAAAATCGGTGTTTTTGTTGTTTATTTATTATCATTAAGTTGATCGAAATATCCTTTTCCATAATACTTATAAACAACAGTCATAGAATAGTAATCTTCCAATGTGCACTACAGTGTTCTTGTTCACACTCCCTACAAGTAGGTAGCTTAGCTGCTTTGAAATTCGATTACAGTATAAAATGTGGGTAAAATATCCGCTCGTTTAGGATAAATCCCGGCGGTAACAAGGCGTTTGTTAGCCCAGTGCTGAGCTCAGCGGGCGTCGTCGTTGCTAATTTAAAAGGCTGTACGGACAAACCGATTTTTTATTCGTAAAAAGAGCCGATTAAATCGGGCTGTTTGGTCAGGTTTATTTGCATAAAAATAAAGAATAAAACTTTATCAAAAGTTTTTTAACGTGTTGTTTCTTACAAGCTTGAAAAGGCGTCTCTGACTAAAAATAAAATTTGCGAAATTCCTTCAGCATGTGGCATGTTACTGATGAATGTAAGAAGGGCAGGGAATCTTAGCGCTATAATGAACAGAGCTAGCAGAATAATAATCTAGTACTTGCCAATCTAATAAAGAACAGCTGTTATAACTTAAATTAAATGAGCGAGCGCCTCCAGCGTTTCCACTGGCCGGCAAGCAATGGCAAGCAAAAATGTATGATTTTATGATGTTTATGATGTTTTCCACTAACCGGCGCTGGCAATGGCACGGCTTTATACATTTTTTGCCGGTGCCAGTGCCGTGCCGGAAAATCGGGCAATGTTCCAAGGATAATCTCTTTATTTAGCTCACTATTCAACTGTTGGTATTATTCACAAAAATAATTCGAGAAAGCTCTCCGAATTCGATTAATCGGAATCACACAAAATCAAAAACAGGTCCGTCTGTATCGTCCTTAAGATTCTGTGGTCGGTGTTCTCGGTCCGCAGTGCTCTCCGCATCACGTTTACCTTATTGAGAAGAAGCGTGGCTGGTTATTGATGGTTAAGATTTAAAAGATTTTGTTCTAGGTAGGTATATGACAAAATCTGTAGGAAGGGAAAACAACCGCAAAAACACCGCGTTAGTAACGTTGAGTGACGCTCAACGTTACTACCGCGGTGTTTTTGCTATGTACAACCAAAAAATCCATTCAACCTAGATTTAAACTAGAAATTTTATGAAATCGTTTTCCTTCCTACAGATTTTGTCATATACCTACCTAGAACAGAATCTTTTAAATCTTAACCATCAATGAAATAAATCAAATAACTGCCTGCCTACCTATATGACTGCGAATCGAATGATTTGATTAACACTAAATCGTGCGTAAAACCAGACCGTCTGTATCCTCCTAAAGATTCCGTTGTCGGTGTTCTCGGTCCGCAGTACACTCCGCATCTCATTTACCTTATTAAGGGGAAGCGTGGCTGGTCGCGTCACTCAACGTCTCTCCACCGCGCGCGCGCATAAACACCTCTCCGATACTCTATCACCTCTCTAGTCGAAGTATTGCTCTCTTCCGACCTATCCCACCTACTAACTACCGCGCAATCGACGGATTTAATTTGACTGATGAATCTTTCTGTCCAATCAATCTTCCATTGCACCTTCAATGGCACTATCTTCTCGAAGCGTCGGTAATTTTAAACCCTCCAGCGTATATATGTAATTTGACTAGTGGTTCCTCGGATGCCAATGCCAATCCATCGTGAATTGCTTATCTGGCTGGCGTGATCAATTTCATATTTTAATGGCATCCCAGCAGACAGAAATTCTGCATCCAATAATCTCGATTGAGTCTTTAAACTGACGCCGTTGGAGACCTACTGTGAATTTGAATAAAATAGAATTTGAAATTAGAATTAAGCTTAATTGCGCAATCCGAATTCCGAACGTTGAATACTCGGCGGCTAATGGTCTTATTCAAATTTGGTATACGGCGAGCAGAAGGATAAATCTCGGGAAACTCCACGAAGGCGCTGGCTTCAGTAATGAGCTAATTCGGCATGCACCGAGCGCTCGTGCTCTCGTAGTACCTAGTCCTATAGCTGTAGGTAGCAGTAGATAGGTATGCTGCAGTAATGCAGCGGGGAATGCGGGAAATGCACTCGTGCATATTCTTTATACGATTAGCTTTATGTATATGTATCTACCTACCTTTATTACTTAGTTGTACGGGAGCTGAATGAAATGCAAATACATCAATTTATTTTCGCTCAAGCAAATTTCATCCCGATGAAAAGTAAATGGAAGGCGTGGTAAAATTCGCAAAGACAAAAGACGTCTATGTGATTGCGATAAGACCCCGACCAATCCGAGGCCACCGTCGCGCGCCGTCGGACTAATTAAAAATTCAAATTAGGAGCGTCCCCTCGCGACGAACCGATGGTGATTACGGAGCGTTAATTACAGGCGACCAATTAAAACGCGGGGCGACGAAGCGGCGAGGTATCTAGCCAATGGCGCCGCGTCGCTGAAGCGAGGCGTGGTAATTAAGACAGCGAAAGGGTTGCGATTTTCCGAGCTAGGGGCGTGCAATTAATCACTGAAGGAGTGGCGCGGACACTCCCTTATCTAGCAGCGACTACGGTGTTTCAGGTTGACGAGCGCTAATGTAAACGATTCCATGGGGTGATGTATCGCTGTTATGTAAACGGAAATCATTTGTTGGTGTGGCCTGCTTTGAGGTTTCCTGAGGTTTCGGATCAATTAAACGAAAATCAGATTTGTTGTTGGGAGTATTAATTTTCGCCACTACGAAACAATGTACCCAAGAAAGGGATAATTTGGTAGGCACAATAAATAACTTGAAAAAACTAACACATCACGTAATCTCGTCGTACCAAGTAACAAACTCAAACGCACTGAATTATACAGTTCAGCTCATCGGTGGAACATAAAAGATTTCCTACGAACATAGTTGTAAAGTTGGTAAATAAAGATCTAAAAACGCTCCTTCCATACCATCAAAGGAACAATAACGCCGGTCTATTTGCATGCAGCAATCCATTGGAACGTAAAACAGATGTAGGTGAGACTAGTGATGGCTAGCGCTTGAAATGCCTGAGCTTTTCCGTATGCGGAAAATCTAAAGAATACTTGAAACCAGGCTCCAACAAAGCCTTTGAGCTTTTTGTGTTTAACAAAATTTCACTCAACTTAGATTTATACTAGAAACTTCACGAAAACAGTTCCTTTTAAGTGATTGCATCATGTATGACAAATACTAGATCAATCATCAATGAATGAAATAAATACCTAGGTATTAAACTAGCTACTAAGTAACTAAAGATATGAATGAGTTTATTCTATATAGTGTTATTTATAGAAAACCCTAAAAATTGGTGCTTGAGTCTGTAGAAAGCCCCAGATTTTCGACTAGATGGGTACTTCACCTTGAAAGGCAATTAGTTGCGCGTTCGCGTACTGAGTAGAAGATTGCGGGTTCAAGTCTAGATCGTATTTTTTTGGGATTTAATTTAAATTATTATGAATGAGATTACATGATACGGACAAACTGATAATTTATCGTAATTTTCCGTAACAGATTCTTACAATGCTCAGCACTAGCTGAAAGAATTGAGTTTTAGTTCGCTCCGCCAACCCCGCGTAGTAAATGGCCCTCTTACGCACTACGCACCTCGCTCCAGCCTTAAATGCGTCACTATTTTCCATAAACGTGATGTTTTTATCCACGATCTCGAATATCTGCTCGAAAGAGTTTATCGGCGCTATAAACTCATGTTCTCTGATGTTGATGTGAAATTTTGAACAGTTTTTTATCGTTTTACGTGCGAACTAAACGGGTATTTTGTAGTCGTTCGAGCCGGTTTCGATTTTCAGTTAGGTGAGTTGCTAGTCGACATATTACCATTTGACATTCAGGGCATCAGCAGCCCATTTTAAAACTTTTCCATAGCGAATCCATTTAAATGATTCACGACGGAAACTTATCAAATATCTGCATCATTTGAACTAGATCGGCATCCTATCTCCCATTTGGAATTAAACCGAGGAAGCACAAACATAAAAGCGATAATAAACTAGTTTGCGTTGAATCATAAACGTATTACGTCATCATAACGTTTCCCATTTCGAATTTCCTCATTTCCCATAAGAGCAAACCATAAACAACTTTAATTATACCGCACTATATTAACTAAGTCGATGAATGACGCGTAGCCATTTCTCGTGGAGTCCCTCACCCCCTTTCACCTCCCACCCGTCACCGCCAGAAGAAAAATGCTAACACGCCCCCGCGAAAACTATTAGTTATTTTGGCACCCCCCCAACCCTGTGCCTTCGATTATGGACCACTACACTACATCTCTTAGGCGGAAGTGATACTAATCTTAGGTTAAACCGGTAAGCTTGCAATTGACCATATCTACTGAGAATTCTTCTATACATTCATTTTATTTCTATGGTTTAAACTGTCTTATAAAGAAGATTAGAATAAGTTTTAATTAATAAAGAAAATACAAATAAAAAATTTGTTTACCTATTGACTAGAGCTGAATTTAGTAACTTATTAGGTGAGTGAAAACTTGAAAAAATGCATGAAAAAGAAACTAAAAGAATATGGAAGGAAGACAAGCCGGCTTAGCCCTTAAATCCGGCATTGCAGACGAAATGATGGAATTCAAAATAAGATAAAGAATATAGCCCATAAAAGTTTCATCGCTGCTAACTTATTTATGAAGTCTGCTACATATTTAAATGTATACATACTTACCTATGTTAAGCGAGATTGTAATGTATTAGCGAATGGTTTGTGTGCGATATCACAAAGATTCGTATCTTTAGTTTTTTTTAATTTTCGTCACTTTAGTATTTATTTAAAGATACTTAAGTGACACTTCTTCCGTTAAGGGACAAAGAATTTAAGTGAAGATGAAATCAAGTATATTTTTTCTGTTATTTGATAATAATTTATGGTTTATATTTTTACTTGACTTAGACCTTATTTTGTAAGTGTTAAAGTTATTGATTTCTGATTTCGTGCTATTAACACACACACACACACATATGATCACATGTTAGAACATTGAAGGTCAGCAAAATTAATTCCACATAGAAGAATAATATGGCGGCTTATTTCTCTAAAAAATGAAGACTTGGTCAGTAAGCTTGTGGGAAAGATTAGGGTGCCGGCGATCCTGATATAAATGGATGTATGTGTACAAACACCCCATCCGTCATCTGCTTCCGACACGGCCCCGTTGTTTAATTGACTGTCTTCTCTCACGTACCGTGAGAAGACACCGTTTTTAATGTACGGCGTACCTACGGCACATAAAGTTGGTACGCCACGAGCATTAATGAACGTTGTTTAGTAGGAAATACAACCTCCACGTGATATCGGTTCGTGCTTATGCCGCTTGAATACCTGAGCAGTCTCGTAATTGATGCCTCCTCAAATTTAAAGTAGCTACAGTACCTATAAAAATTTCTGCTATAAACCGTAATAGGACATACGGCTAATCTGGTGCACGCTGATGGCGAGATACACAAGCTTGTTAGACGTTGAATTTCAACAACAATTTTCTATTTCCTCGCAACGTAGTTACACGAGAACTAAGCTACGGTCGTGTAGATAATGCGAGTACATCGTACCGCTTACATAACGGACACACAAAAGGCCAGCACTTGCACACAAATGAACGTAGTTTGCACATACGTTGAATAGACAAAGCACACAAGCACGTGAGGTCATCTCCCCTCATTAGGTGGTTAGTTTTCCGGGCGTGTCCGCAGACTCCGGCTGGTGTGAGGTGCTCGGGGTGAGGGGTGGGGGGTGCAGTCGGGAACTTACTTAATTAATCCCCTCGCGGCCGCCATTGGCCGGCGAGCCGCCCGCGCCTGGCCATCTCATCGCCCACGCGTTAATTGGGCGGGCGGCCGGCGCCCAGATTAGACATAGCGATATCCGTTAATGAAACCCCGGCTCTACCTACTCTCCACACCCTTATGTATCCATTCTGCTGTACCAGCCTTAATTACAGAGGAAATTAGGACAATAAATGCTCACGAAATTAGGAACATTTTGGTAATATTCTTCAAGGCTGAAAGGTCCCTCTATCTATTTATACGAAGCGAACATATTTTCATTACCTATCACATTTCATCATGTTACATGTAATGAGATTTCACAGAATTACGCTCACACCAGCGAGGCGCCACCCACCACACGTTGCGATCAAACCGCGCCGGCAGTGATTGAAGTTATAGCCGTGTTGGTAGAAGTAAATACATAGTTGGGGTTATTCTTTTCCCGATCCGCATTACCTGTTGGTACTCAAAGCGCTTTTAAAAGGAGGAAATGAAAAAAGTAAGTGCGCCTGGCGTATATGAAGCTTGTGGAGCGTTAATAAATATTGTAGCAGGGTAGGAGTAGTCGGCTCGAAACTAATATCGCTCTCGTCGCGTCAAGTGAACGTATAAAGCTCAGATTTAGCGTGAGTCGAGGGCTGAACGGGCGCGAAACGCCCAGGTAAAGTACCTACTTACAGCTCGATATACGAGGAAACGTAAATTATAATATTGTGTGTGTCGGCGCTAACCCTCTCGCGCTCACGTCGCGGCGAGGCGGGGAGTGTGTGCGCGCCCACTGAAAGAAAAGCAATTTCCTCCGGGCGGCGGGGGCGGCTGGGGGGTTGAGGTGAAGCGCGAATATAATTTTGTTCATTTTTTTCATTCGGCCGAGTTAATTCGGCTTCGCGGCGAAGTCAGCTATTGATTAGGG
The DNA here is from genome assembly GCA_963662085.1 of Eupithecia inturbata. Lineage (NCBI taxonomy): Eukaryota > Metazoa > Arthropoda > Insecta > Lepidoptera > Geometridae > Eupithecia > Eupithecia inturbata. The sequence goes on along the minus strand of OY759191.1, from coordinate 5,882,122 downwards.
CGCGTCTTACGTTTTAATTTGTTTGCGCGCGCAGCCCCGATGCACCCGCCGAGATTTGCTCCCCCGAGGCCGGTGGAGGCCCCCGCGCTCCTAATGAAGCCTCCGCTAACTACCACTGCCTGTAATCACGCTCCTCTTCACAATCATGATTTCACATCAAGATGCTTTCTTCTACGTACCGGACGCTTCCGACGCTTTAGCTTTAAGGAAAATCTTGGTTATTATTTAATATAAATGATTGTCTGGAAGATTTCTGCCGTCATCTGCCATTACTGTAAAATTCCACCTACTTCCCATTAATTTGTTGGACAAAATAATTGAGATGAAATTATTGATTTCTTTTAGCTGCTGGATTCAATCAATTTTTCTTCTATGGGTAATGTTTCGTGAGATGGCATCGTGCAGCGTAATTAGCGTTGCAGCGTCAGAGCGCGGGTGGTTGTGCCTCCCCATTGGTCATCTCATCTTGTTCCCCCCCCCCTTCACTACAGCAAAAGTCGCTACCCCCTCCCCCCACTGAAACAACGCCGCCTGCATGTGACACATTAGTAAATGAGACGGCATTCGTTACCCGTACCACGGCATCGCAAGATTCGCTAGCAAACTTCGGGAGTTACCTTCGAGAAATATCCGAGTTTCCTCGCGAGACCGATCCCAATAGAATCCCGACCATTTGTTAAGTGCGACGACCGAGTGCATGCTTCAGACATGATAAAATATGCTAGTTAAAACTTTCGAGCTCTACTGCAATGTAGAGCGCGAGAAGCGTAACTTGTACCGAAACACATGTTCGAGTTAAACTCATAACGAAACTTTTAGATGATTCCGCTCACGATTCGGGAGTGAATCTTTATTTTGAGTAGGTATGTTGCAGGTAACTATAATATTGGTTTAAAAATAATGATTTCTCTGTGGTTTGTTTCTTTCGTTAGCACCGATGCTATTTTATAAACATGAGATAACAATGAATGGCCGAATTTGGCTCGGCCATCAGTCCAGAACGGGTCGAAGATCCTCGGTCAATAAATCGAGATGCCTCCGCCGCCTCCGCTCGGCCATTAAGCCTCTCGATAGTGAATACTCTTGGATGCTTACTTTGTTTTATTACTTTCATTTTATTGTTTTAATTTGTGTGCGGGTGCGCTATTTGCGTGCGCGCAGTTTGTCGCGGGCCCCGCCCACCGCGCGGCATCCAATGGGGCGCGGGCGCGGCGCCCGCGCTCGCGTGCGCGCCTGCGCCCGCGCCCGCGCCTCGCGTCCACACCTCGCGTCCACACCTCGCGTCCACACCTCGCGTCCACGCACAGACATCGCGACAATGCTCATTGTTTCAAACGAACCTCTTGTTCTTATTTTGCTTTAGTGCACCTCTTGGATGCGCGCCTCCCACCGAGCGATAATTTCAATGTCTCCATGTATATTGGCGATATTGAGTGAGATTCCACTCTGCGCATGTTTTATCGTCGAAGGCGCGTCTCGTCAGCGCTACTCAATAAGCAATAAACCATTCGCCTCCGAGAAGTTATTTTAAACCATGCCTGGATTCGAATGGAGCCCACGCCTTTTACCACCTTTAGAGGTTATTGTGTTTCCGAAACACTAACAATAATTTGCATTTCATTATCTTACATAGTCCCATCTTCTTGGAGAAAATGGTTTACTTTGTATCAAACCTAAGTATTCCTTTTACGATATACCTAATCTACATAGCTAAGTGCACGCTTATATCTGGTCATCTTATCTAGTGACGAGCTTAGTAAAGTACTTTAACCTCATCTGAATCCGATGAAATAAATAGTAATCGACTATCAAATAACAGTAAGCAATCACATTGCAGCTGAATTATATAGCGTGTTAAAGCGATCTAGACAACAGGCGAGTCGTCGAACGAATAATATTAAAGGGGAAACTAAGCAATTGATAGTAAAAATGGGTGGCGAAATAGAAAAATATCGCCGGACGCATTCGTGGCCTGGTAAAATATTCAATCGGGCCAATAAGGGTCCGCGTATAAATTCGGCACCGCCATTATTTGTAGCGCGTCCTCGCGACCGAAAATCGGTACCATTGATAGTCGTCATTTTTCTTGAAGGTATCGTTAATATTTTACGGGTGCGTGTCAACGGTTTATGGTTCCACTCTTAACACTAAAACGTTTTAGCCGTGCTCTCATTGTTTATACATTTTACTATCCACTTTTTTATTGTTTATTGCAGCTTGAGTGCTGTTCGGGGTTATGACACCGCGTAGCTTCGACAATCGATTCCACTCCATTCAACTTGATTTTTATTGTGCCCTAATAACAGTCTGCAACTTTTCCAGTTTTCGCGGCTCTACCTGGCACTGTCTGGAGCATTCAACCTACCTAATCATACTCCGATAATATACCCACTGCTCATCCATTAAGGTTCGAATTGCTCTCCGTTATCCAACGACCTCTTATTATTTTTTAACTTTCAAACGACTTTGTCTCTCTCTATAGCTAACCATATGAAAATCGTATAACACATAAGGAGCTCGGAGTTATCTAAGTGTAATTATCCAACCAAGTTTGCGAGCGCAGAGAAAGAATTGCTTTCGTCTCCATGTCCCTTGCATGTGTGTGTGCGGGGTGAAGTGGAGTGGGTAGGGGGGTGGGTAGGCTCACATGGGACGCTCTCTAATGAGGTGCCTGAAAGCGACAATGTCTTTGAGTAAAGCAAATGTGTAGGTATCTACATACGTAGGGTGGGGCTCTTCCTATCTGTGCCACCGTGTTTAATGCGTACATATCTGTAGTGTGTTTATTTGCAGTAAATAACGTTTAGAAGCTCCTCGACATGAATAGGGAATGAGTTACCTAACTTCCTAATGGATTTTTTTTGCTAATGCTTTTCATATATTCCCTGACGAAGACATTATTTGGAGAATCCAAGCGTGGAATCCGTACGCCTTTTAAGTATCTCTGCCCCTAATAATCTGAATATTAAAATAATAGAATATATTGGAATGTGAATCTGATGTGCTAAACCTGCTGTAACTAACTACGCGGGTACTAAACCTGTTTCGGAGGCTCTTATGTTTCTTTAAATTGAACTTCTTACTAAACTCCAAGATTAGTTTAGGAGAATTTAGAAAAAACATTAGAGTTAGTATTTTTCCGTGGCGGTGTAAATGTTTGAGTGGGTGTTCCCGTCGCGGGGGTCGGATGGGACGAGGCAGAGGCGCGCGGAGAGCGCGAGGGTCGCTCTCGCCATCCGGTCCGGAGCCGGTTTTAATTTCCCTTGCCAGGCAGCGTGGCGCGTTAAGTTTAAACGACCGGAGATGAGCCGCACACGGACTAATATCATGCACGGCCCGGGCCGTCGCCATAGCGACGCACACTCAAATGACGTGTGGAGCCGGAGCTAGTGTGAGGCCGGGGGGTAATATGATTTGAGCGGGGGCCCGTCACACCCCGCCCGCTTGTTTGCTCTCCGATGCAATCGCGATACGAGCCCTGCCGACCCCCCGGCGCCCGACGCCCGGCCGGCGACACATCTCTCACCTCCGCCGTCGATAACCGCATCGGAATCCTTGTTGCAAGCCACCGCATCCTATTGAAATACACACCCGCGCGCCGTACCTACTGCTTTACTCGATTTACTTGCCTACACCCGCGCCTCGCTACTTCCACGCGATGTTACTCCTCGCTCTGATCTTGAGGATTCCGTTCCCTATTACCTACTCCGTCGGCGCAGGCAGGTCTCGTTATGTGACATAGAATACCCCTAAGGAAACCGGAACGCTTTAACAGATTCCTTTGTGGCTTTTTACGAGGGAGAACTAAAGAAGTTCTCCGAACCAAACCCATTCTCGTTATGGTTCTAATAAATCAATCATAGAAGTCTCGTAGTATTCAAATAACGACCTACGTCATATTCCCGAGTTGTTTTTGCGTGCGGACTTAATCGAGGCGGCGGCGCGCGAGGTGTTGGAATGGCGAGTTTACGCAGCTCTGGGTGACTATTACGCGGAGCCCGTGCTCATTAGTCGCGGCCGCGCGGCCGGTTCATGCAACATGTATCGCGCGTCGTCTGCCTGGCTCGGCCAGCACACCCGCAGACGACAACACAATAAAGCAATCAATCTGAACCGCTTCGTCCGCAAACGAGCTGCGAGACTCGGAAGATGGCCCGCACTATCCGCTCTCGATAACGACACGTGTGTCACACAAATTCACACAATGCTCCTCATAACTACGTCCAATAAACCAACGAGCTCACACGAGGACCGAAAAAGGAAGCGCTGCAAACTTTCCTATACGTCTCGTAATTGAGCACTTTCAAGCAGGCCTGGCAGGGCCGGCTAGATAGGGTATTGTGAGATTGTAAGAGACTTGCAACGTTCACTGCAGTAATTGCGGCGCGGACGCCGGGGGCCGCGGGTAATGCCGCGCGTGATATATGGTACTACGGCTAATAACAGAGCTCGAGCCTCGCGCCGATTATCCCTTTACCTGGCGAAGACGAATTCGTATCGATTGGTGCGACTCTGGTCTCGGCTAATGAGAGCTGGATTTACTTATTATCCAGTTTCGCCGGGGCCCGGGGCGCGATGAAGACGTCGCGGCGCTCTCCCCGCGGCGGTCATTTTGCCGAGGCCGCTAGACTGCACTCGCCCGCAGCCCGCTTTGTACTTTATCCTCGGTAATTGCGGCCCGCGATGCTCCAACAACCACCACCACACGACCAACAACGGTAGTGGATAATTGCACTATTGTTGCCCGGCTTAGTCGCAAACCGCAAATCGCTTTCAGGGTTTACGTTTAAATTAGAAGGTTGCAACAACGAGCTTAGCTATTTCGACAATTAACTTGGATAAGATTAATAGTCGCATGGAACACCGCTGTAAGGCAGCGAACGATATCCTCGTTCACTAAACGCCACCACGTTTTGAAATTGTTCCCTCTAATTGAGATGTTATGTCGTAATTGTTCCTGCTTTCTAACTCGATGATTACTTCGCCAATTACAATGCCTTACCTATCTGTTGCCCGTTATTACAACTAAGTAATGCCCTAGCTGTCTGTTCTGTATAGATAGACAGTAATGTGCAATCAAAAGAATAGAACTTTGCCTACAGTAGGATTCAATTGGCGAATTTGATGATTTAAAATTAGCAATTGCCCGCAGCTTCGTCCTCGTGGTACCCTACATCGTGTAACTATCCTTCAGGAATCTTGCCAATCTCCTTCCCAAGTTACAGACGCTTAATCGTGACATACAAGGTAACAAACAGACAATTAGTTGCTAGTGATAGAACAGGGATTGCATTGCAACAGAACAAACTATGCTTGTATTGCTGCGGAACTTCCCCATGACTACCGTAACATCTCTTTCTCGAGCTAGATACCTGTCTTTCCAGCTGGCTAATTCTAATTCTAAGTAGGGGAACTGAGATCTGCACTGACATCTCGCATGGGAGTGTATTGTGCATTGCCCCCCCTGCCTAAACAGGCCCTAACCAGCCCAGCTCCTTGAATAAGTACCGGAGCTGCTAATATTTTGAGAACCTAGGTATAATTTTTTTATTATTTGTGTTTAGTCTGTTTTACTGTACATGCTTGTTTCTTTGTTTTCTTTTTTAAGTTTCGTTTTATTGTTATAGTATTTTTTCTTTGTATAGTCGCGTACGTGACGTAACGTTCTGGTTTCGACGGAAGATCAGCGTTGTAGTAGCTATAACCTATAGCTATCACAACATATGCTGAGTCGAACGCCATTTTGTAGCTTTAAGGTATTTTATAAGTGTGTAATATTATAATATAGTTTATATGGGTTTGTAATTTTATTAGTTTTTGTACATGTTTTAATACTTAGCTACAAATAAAGTATATCTTTCTTTCTTTCTTTCTTTCGGAGCTGGACTTTTGATGACTGACAGCTTCGTTCAGCTTTTCTGTGGGATGGGGTTGATGCCTCAATGAGACTCTTCAGCCCCGCCTTGTGTCTGGGCTCCTCTGTGGCCGTGCTGTCCTCGTGTGTACTACAACGTGTTCCACAGTCTCTAGCTGGCTAGACAGAGGTTTAATCGTCCTGTCCGAGTACCAAACCCGCCAACTTCTCACCGTCAGCGCGCAACGGCGGCGTCAGCTTTCGGCGACATCGGCTTTGCTATAATCTAGACTAGGGTTACTGTGACATCCTTATTGCCTAATTAATACCACCCGGTCTCCATCTTTCCAGCTGGCTAGGCAGAGGTTCAATGTTCGTCCTGTCCGAGAACCAAACTCGCCAGCTGCTCATTCCTGCACCTCGGTCAGCGCGTGACGGCGCCGGTTCTCTTATCGACGTCGGCGCAGGCGACGGCGAGGTCAGCCGGCGGTTCTCCAAACTGTACACTGCCAAGTACGCGACGGAAATCTCGGGGAGTATGCGGAAAGCGCTATCTAAGAAGGGATATACGTGAGTATGAGATCATCTTCCTCTTCACTTAACTAGCCTAAAAAGATTACTCATAGATACTCGTTTATTCGCCGTAGCAACACAAGGCACACTTCGATACGTCAATTTACAATATTAAAGGTTACAATAGATAGTGCTTAAGTTTTAATTCAAAGCCACAAAACATACAAGATAGGAAAATAAAAATAATGATCAAGGAACATAGGAATATGCATACATAACTTACAACTTACATAACTTAGGAACTTACAAAAATAGGTAAATTAATAAATAGATCAACTGTAAATGGGCATCGTTAAGTCCTGTAAAAAATCATAATTATAAATTTATAGTGCTGCTGTAAAATAGCATTGTCAGTCCTAATTAATTCTTATTAAAAAAAAAGTAGGTATCACATTGCATGCAGTTCCTTTACCTAGGTAAAATATAGCTGCTAAGTGTGCATTATCATTTGTGGACTAGGCTATGATACAATATAAATATAACATTATCACAACTTATTCAATGTCATGAGTGTTACAATAAAATGAAATAGGTACCTAATAGTAGATTGTATCATAGGGGAGCAAAATATTATATTTTTACGGCGAGGACGCTTTTTTGAATCCAGAGCGATGTGAGGGATTATTTAGTACAATCCTGAACGTAGCGAGGGATTCAAAGTACGTCGCCCGAGCCAAAAATATATTTTGACATCACCCTCTATGAGAAAATAAAAGGCGCCTCATATTTTATTGTAATATTATTATTTAATAAAACATAGAGTAACAACTAAATTGAAATTAAATAGTATCTAATAATTAAAACAACTAAAAACTTATATTTTCTTATGAGACATTTTCGCAATTCTGAAAATTTATTGTTACAGTTTTATTAGGAATAGATAGATAGATAGATTATCACTTTATTGCACCATCAATACACTGGAATAGAGCTGGTTGTAGATTTTATATTCTGCGTGTTTGAAATAATGTCCGAATCTGGCTCATTTTGAGGAAAATGTGACGGTGAATCTCGTTGTTTGGATGTAGCACCAGCCGGTCTTTATTCAAACAATATTTGCTTTCGATTTCTTTGGCGCTGAACACTAAGATGTTCCAAATTCAAAAAATGCGCGGCAAAGATAATTCAGCGCACTTATAAAGAGGATTAAAAACTCATTACTGCCCGCTAAAAGTTTCTTATCGAAAACACCACCTTTGGGTGCACTTTAAGGCGATTCAAGTCGTCCTTTACGAATAGATGGGATGAACATAAACATAAAAAAAAATTGAGTTAAGATAATCTAATAGAAGTCTACTATCTGCTCTGAGGCTCTTCCCCATACTCTTTTTGTGTAAATTGATAACCTAAATAATAATTTTTGTTTCGAAATGACTTTTCTTAATACCCTCTTGAGTCATATGGAAATAAAAATTATTGATTTTGATTCCTCAAGATAATTTTACAAAAATGTCAAAACCCCCGGCAAAAAATTTAATTTTTATTATTATACCCCGTCCATGAAATAATTTGCTGTTTGGTACATGCACGACTATGAAGTTCCCTGATTGCTGACAAGTGAGAGAATGAATACAGAATAAATTATTTCATAGACACAGTTACTTTTGACTGTTATAGATACGATTCTGTCGACTCGATAAATATGGGGACTTACGAAAGTCTCGATTTTTGAAAAAGGTTTGAAAATAGTATAAAAATTATAGGTTTACCACAGTAACTCAATCTGTCTTACGGAAAAACGCGTTAAATGCCGCGCGCGGGTAGAAGCAAGTAGCAATAAAAACAATAAGAATAATACCTGCTATGTTATTCAATTTAATATTATATTTAATATTCCAAAAATAAAGTCATTTAGACGTGTGAGTAAACTCTATAAAATAATACAAAATGTTGAGCAACAATAACAAAATCGATTACATCTTCTTCTTAACAATATCGATTGTCAAAAACAATCGAATCGGTAAAGAATTCGAAAGAAAAGAATTCCGAATTCTTTTCTTTCTTTCATTCTTCCACATGACATGACTTGATTTGATTGTCAATCGAAATACCAAACAGCAAATTATTTCATGGTATTAGTATAATTTATTTTGTTTATGACACACTGGCAAAGTCGTAGCGAAAAGCAAGCGGCGCCAAAATAAAGAAGTTGAAGTATAATTTATTCTAAAAAGATTTTTGAGCCTGCTAAAAAATCCGAATTGATACCCATTTTAATTCTTCAAAATACGCAATCGTTTGTTTAGTCGTTTTTGTGCAAATTCGACCGAAACGAAACACGCAATCGTCGTGTTGGAGAATTAAAATAGGCCCCCTGTGCTAAAAATCCAGCAAAGGTCCCCTTGATTCTTAAAGCTTGCAGACAAGCTTGCAAATAAAATAAATATAAAATAAATAAAATAAAAGAAAATAGATTTTTTGTTAGCCTATTCCGTCCCACTGCCGGGCAAAGGCCGCCCCCAAATCTTTCCACTCCGCGCGATCTAGCGTGATTTCCCACCAATCATTTAGGAAGGCGGTGCAACATTTAGGTCGTCTCGCTAACGCTTTCGTGGCTTTCTCGACCACGGCGTCCTTTCCGGTGCCAGGGTGTTGATCACAACACCCTGCACCTTCATGAACCCGTAGCTCATCCAGGTATTGTCCATCCTACGGCCGATCTCTTTGCCCTGCCTGTTATAGAAGCTAGTTGGCTGACCCAAGTAAATGTACTCGTCGACGTACCCCATAAAAAACTACCACCGACGCGACGTCTTGCTTGCCCTTTGTACATGCTTAGATAATATTGTTGTTGATAATATTGATAATATGGGCATTGGGTAGGAGTCGAACCCAGCAACTTCCTGCGAAGCAGGTGACCTTCGCGCGTTGCGTCACTGAGATCATCGACGTTATTGAGATTCTGCTGCGATATTGATTGTCTTAAAACCTCATGTATTACCACGATCACAATGAATAAATGGTTTCATTGGTTTCTTTCCAGGCTTCTCGACATCGACCAATGGTGTACAAACCAGCTGTTCGAATGCGTCTGCATGCTGAATCTCCTGGACCGCTGCAGCAAACCGAAGACAATGCTGAAGCAGGCGAGAGGCGCCATCGCTCCCGGAGGTGTCCTGATTCTGGCACTCGTGCTGCCTTACAAGCCTTACGTTGAAGGTAATATGGGTCAGTGTGGTGTCAGCTACTTTAGTAGTTTGATGAAGTAGAATCATGGTAGTAATCTTACTCCCACTCTTGAGCAAATTGTGCTTCACTAGTTTAGTATTCTCCGTCGACACGTTTATATTTTTATTTTCGATGCATGCCTATGAAGTTCCCTAATTGTTGACAGATGATTAAATGAATACTGAATGGAATAATGCAAAATTTCATATACTCTGTTTCATTTTAAAAACAGTGACGCAAATCTCTCGACTTGAAAACTATCGGAACTAACGACAGCTTCGATATTTATCGAGCTGATAGATTCCGTAACGAAAATTATTGTAGTAGATTTTTCCATGAAAATTTGTATTGAAAATAGTTTACAAATTATAGCTTATATGCCGCGGGCAGAAGCAAGTAGCAGATAAAACAACTAAAATAAAACTATTTTATTCGAATCGAATTCTAAAAATAAAGTGATAGAGACGCCTGATCTCTGTAAAATAATACATGTTGAACAAAAAACAAAATCGATAACAATTCATTTATAAACGAAATTGATTGTCACTCGAGCTGTCAAAATGAAAAAATGCGTGGACGCAGTTTAATATATTATATTGCTTTCACTGCTCAGCCTGTGCGGTGCGCCCCGCAGAGGCTCGTCGCTGTTACAAGCAGTACTAGAACCACATCACCGTCGTGGGCATTGAAATGGTTAATCAAGGGGTGGTTAATGATCTAAATAATTAATGGTCTAAAGCAGTTCTTACGTCACGGTCGACTTATTGAATGCCAAGCGTAACTCCTGAGTTACGCGCCACTTAATATCACAGACACAGGCTGAATCGATAGGTACTGAGGTCCCCCACCCCCAGCCACGGATGATCCAGCCCTCTAGTTACACCCTGTGTAGACTATAGATGTGACGCTTGGACGAATGAAATCACCTATACTCCCTGATCGAAAGTATGGTCAATGTTACGATCAGGGTTTTTAAGTTTATGTTGTAAGATTTGCTTGTTGTTGGTAGGTCGTTATCATTTCATCATGTCCTTTGGGATTTGGCCTATTAACATCTACGAATGAGGGTTTAAGTAGGTAGGTAGGTACTGCCAAATAAAAAAGTTCTTTGATGAAGTGTCTAAGTGCTTATTTTGTAAGCCTAAAGAAATAATTAACAACAAATTATCTTCTCTTCCAGTAACACCCGACCACAAACCCGAAGAGCGTCTCCCGATCTCAGGCGTCGGTTTCGAAGAGCAAGCGTCTGCCTTCATCCGGTTCATGCGCGAGGAAGCTGGCTTCGAGCTGGTCTCCTGGGCACGCGCGCCCTATCTCTGCGAAGGGGACTTCTCGCAGTCTTACTACTGGCTAGACGACTCAGTCTATGTGTTCACACCTAGCAACTAGAATTTACCTACTTACCTGAGGTTAAAGTTTAAAAGTATTTTAATTAACTTTTCAAATGATCATGATCGTTAACACTAGAAGGACTTATAGCGGGATATTTGCCGTGAATTGTGGTAAATGTGCATAACACTTCATTTTAATTTAATTTATTTATTGCGTCATATTAGGGTACATCCATTTGTCAGGACTTCTTGACTTGTCTTGACATGATTAAGGAAAACACACAATATGTTGTTATATGTAATATGATATTTAGGGTGTTGCAATGGGAGACGGCCAGATACGTTATACAAGGTGCCACGTTATTCATGTACTAAGACGAAATTGGGTTGTTGTGCACCCTATACCCAACTGATCCGCATGGTTGATCCGCATGGTTCCGCATTTTCAGAAATACGTTGTTTAAATTTTCATAGTAAAAGATAACGTTACGCATACGCTTACAAAAATTACAACCCTATCTCTAACGCAAATCCGACAAAATTTTAGGGTTCCCTTTTCATGCAGAAATAAAGAACACATTCATCCATGCTAAAAATAAAACTAGGCACGTACGTAGCACTTTTTTAAAATTTCGCAATTTTTTAACTACCTAATGAAGATTATTTATCGGGTATTTATCGCGTATCTTTTATTAAAATATCGATAAACAGTCTTTAAAACGTACCTATCTACAGAAAAACATTGTAGACACCCCCCCCCCCCCCCCCCACTCCTCCGCTTAGTACACCAATTACGTGGCACCTTGTATAATACTAATTTAATAAAATGGTATGATAGGTACCTAAGTATGTCAAATTTATGCAAGATTTCAAGCAAGACTTTGGCACTTTGGGTGCCCAAGACGCACATACCGAAGTAGACCCCCTAATCATGGTAAATATCCCGTTAAAATTAGTAATTAGTGGCAAACCAAGTTGTTACCTACTTCAAGAGAATCAAATGGCTGATGGGGTGCCTACGAAACATCGCACTGCCGTGTAGATGCGCCTCTTGTGCCTGAAATACATTCGGTACATTCAATGCCTTTCAAGCCAGAACACAGCCTTACTGCTTTGTGGCAGAATAATACCCCTTTCAAAAATAACTCTACTACATGTGGTCTTATAAAATTGTACATGAGATCTTTGTGAGTTTGTGACTAAAAGAACGAACTTACTTTCCATATTTAAAGATTATTTATCGGGTATTTATCGCGTACCTTTTGTTTTATTTTCCCCTATTTATAAATAGCCGATAAATAATCTTTAATATGTTAAAAGATCGCGAAAGTTTTATTACATTCCATATCTTCCCAACAGTAAACTTAAAGCTTTGCCTCTACTCCTTTGCTAGATATAGAATACTTTGCATTCCTAGACGTGTATTTCAATGTGTGCTTAGAATTTTATAAATCTCTGTGTCTTTGCTCATTCACGTATACCTCGCTTTTGAAAAATTTAACTGTACCTATCGATAAGTATAAAAAAAGTCTGTAATTTTACTTCATAATCTATAAGTTATATACTTGTTAAAATTTTGGCATACAGTATTCTTTAATCCGGCATTTAAAAATGCTGCAAAACTCATAGAACATAAATTATGTCTGAGTAGAATGAAACCGTGGGAAAGAGTAAAAGCAACTTTGAACAAGAAAGGAGACTGTTGAAGGGAGTCTGGTGAAAGGATTCGATTTTTAAAACCATTTTTAACCAAATTTTTGTTTAATATATGAAGCGATATGTAAACTAACTGATAAGTTTTTGCAGCTATTGTCTAAAAGCGACAATCTACTTACGCTGATATCTTACGCTTATGATAACAAAACCACTGAGGCCGAGTTCTGCTAACTAATCACTTTAGTATGACAATGGTATCGTCCATAGATGAAAGAAACTCTAGATAGTGCGTGCGGTGCTAATTGCACACTTTTGTCACGCATCTCTCCCTCTGCTGTTTCTTTCGTCAATGGTAAAATGCAAAAATGTGTAATTTTGAGACGATATCATTGTAAAGCCACAGCCCCACTGCGGCGCACGCTGTGCACGCTACGGCTTAAGCCGCTGTTCCATTGCCGTGCACTGCGGCGCACGCTGTGCACGGCCAAGCGGCGCATTTTAGCTGCGTGGGTTCGTTTGTTTGACAACGTGGGTCTACGTTTCCACTGCAGCACACACTATACTTACATGAAAATTAACCCACGACTATGTACAACTTAGCGCAGCACAGTTTTAAATCATACTAAAGCGAGTGAAGGCACGCATGCGTGTACCACATGCATAGTGTTGAGCTACTACTACTAGCAAGCCACGCGTGTAGCAATTAATCTTGTATCCGTGCGTAGCGTGTTCGGGGGTTGCAGTGGACGTTATATACACGTTCTTGCAAAGCGAAGCTAGACACTCCTGCGTAGCATCTCTGTGCGCAGCAGTGGGGCTGTGGCTTTATGGTGAAGCGATTCATTTAATGGAATTAGGGCCCTGAGTATAACTGTTTCATAAACTGAGTATTGACATGTCTTAAGACTTGATTGGTACATTGATACGCACAAGAACATCTAACTAAAGGGTATTTTACATTTTATACTGTAGGTCATGTGTTTGTCTTTTATATTAGATGTGATATGAATTATTATAATGTAACGTGTATTGTATAACTGCACTGTGAAATAACATTTTGTACATCTTGGCCGATGTTAAGTTGGCCACAGATAGCGGTTGTGTGCGGTCTTCTCATTGTGATGTATTAAAAAACTCGTTTCTGAGCTTAAATTAACACCGGCCTAGACATTGGTAGTCAGTTTTACTATAGTACTTATACAAAGCATGTTTAAACCAAGTTATTTTCTTGATATTTATCTAGATTGATAGGATTAATATTAATTATATGTATTGTTCATCAATCAATTGGCTAAGGAAATAATCATTAAAAAATAGCTGTTGGTGCCAAAAACTACATAATGCGTTGAAAACGTAAATTATGAGTACTTAATAAAGTATTATACTGCATGGCATTTATTAGGTGAACATGGAATAAAGTTCTTATTATAATTAGCATTTGTATTTAACTAGATTTTTGTGATACATAGATGTTTTTAAAATAAATGTTTTACTGTAAATAAATGTTATTTTATTGTGAATACTATCGGCTATTTTCTCGCTCATGAAACGTACAATAGATATACATTCCGTGTAAACAAAAGAGATAGCATATATTAATAGTTTGTCGCTGAGCGACAATACACACAAAAGCAACAAAAGCTATCAAAGATAATACTCGCTCAGCGATGCTCGCTTGGCGGTTAGAACTCATGCCGAGAGACCAACCAGCGGTCACTGCCGCCGCGAGCGGAGGCGCAAGTAATCGTCCGTCACACTCGCGTATAGCCAAGCGACAAAACTATCGGAACTACACACTCGCTTCCCGCTGCTCGCCAACTCGCTTCTACCTTCTAGCTCTACTCGCTTCTCGTTCATCGTCGGCGATGGGACAACTGCCTAAGTCAAGTAGACGGCCGCCAACGGGAACACTTTTCTCGAATCATCTCCAGGCACTTAGCTGTCGATATCTTTGTTACAAAATGAAACCTGGAAAGTTTTTAGGTAGGTACCTACTCTTCCTAACGTAGTTAACTCCAAAATGTCTAGTTTCTAGTCAGTTTAGGATAAACGAGTATCTATGCCCCAAGTATCGCTATTTCGTCCATACTCACTCACTGCTGACTGACGGATCTTATAAATGGTTAGGTACTTCTAGCAGGCCTACAAACGTGAAATTTGTAATGTAGGTAGACATCGGGGCCAAAATAAAAGGGAATTTACCTTTTATTTTTTTAATCAAGATTTTAGGGTTCCGTCGTTACATAAATTAGACCCCAAATTTTTTTCCTTGTTTTCACTTCTAGCATAATGTAGATACTGAGAAAGTAATGGGGAAATTCTAAAATCATGATTTTTAGGGTTCCATCCGCGAAAAAAGAACCCTTAAGTTTTTTCCTCGTTTTTGCTTCTAGCATACCTACAGATTTTAGATTTAAGTATATGTTTTAGGGTTCCGCAGTAAAAAAAAAGACCTGTTTTATTTCTCAGTTATATCTTGCCTACAAAAATTGGTGGGAACCGAACAAAAACATTAACGTAAAAAAAGAGCCAAGCCAGCCATTTTACTACCTTTGGCTATGCTACCTACTCGAAAGTTATCCTGAACTACCTATACCTAGGTAATTTGCCAACTTCATAGTCGAAGGTAATAAAATGGCGGAATTGGCTCTTCCCGTGATCTCAAAAATACGACAGCGGAAGCATTACGAATTTACTAAACGAGCCTTTGCATAATTTTTACATTAATGTTTATGTTTGCATTTTGTATTACCTATAATAGGTACAAAACTAAGAAAATTAAACCACCACGTTTTTCATATCATTTTATTCTAAGCACTGCTTTTACATAATTACCATTTGAATAAAAAATACCACAAACAAATAAATTACGGATGGCAAAGCGAACATCAAAACATGTTAGTAGGTCGAGACACACTTTTGTACTTAAATGTCTAGAATACGTTAAATAATATAACATCGCTTTGCCAACATTAGAAAACCATTTGAATAAAATATTTAAATAAAAATTGCAAGACAAAATTACATTTTGATATCACAGAATCCAGGTGCCAATATGAATTTATGATTTTGATTAAATACAATTTCTGATATTGTACAAAAGTTCACTAACATAAGTACCACCTAATGTATAGAAAGTGCATAACCATTAGTGCTTTAAAAGATAACCATCACTTAACTAAATAAGAAAAATAATAAAGGAATAGAAAATTAAATAATAACCAGTCTGGAAAAAAGTAAAAGTGCCCGAACATTTCAACCCGCCACTTTGCCTATTGATAAAATGCAATAAATAAATCACGATAATTTTGAGATCAGTTTTCCAAATAGTTATACCCAACAACAATGAATATGCCGAAGCTAAAATGATCAGGCTTTTAGAAACTCATAAACACAGTACACACAGGGACCAATTCGTATAAATGTGATATGAAATTAATTTTTGACTAGATAGCTTATTCTAATACAGAGAGAGATTCTTCTGAAAAATTTAATACTTAAGAGTACAAACTCGACGGTTACATCTGCATAATATTAACACTAAGGTGTATTGTAAGTTGTCATCAAACATTATAGCCTCGTTATATTTGGATAAAAAGGGATACAAATTACGTAAAAACCCAACACACCGAAGTTTAAACAAACATGAAGCTTAACCATAAAAGAACAATAATAAAAAGAGCTGCTTAAATCATATTCAAAACAGTTATAAAGTTAAATTGTAAAGTAGACAATCAACACGACCAAACTTACACAAAATCAAATCAATATGCTACCTTATGAAGGGAAACATATTCATATCATTTTTAGAATATTTTTAGTACTAGGATACAAAACTTCAAAATAGGCTTTGCCTAATTTATTGCACTTATAAACTTACGTAATCATTATTTCACACAATGTGATGTATTTGGAAGTTAATAGCGACTTCTGTTGTTACGTTACTCTCACAGCTCCGACTTTATGTTGAGCCTCATTTGTCAGTACAATTCAGCGATAGTCCTACGAGAAAAACGTTCCTAAAGCTTCTACTGACAAATTAGGACCAAGTATTATACTTTACTGCACACTCAGAACTATCTTCGGGACAATATCTTAGCAACCTGTGGCAAATTTTCATTGAATAGCGCCATACAAGTAATTCTTGTTTCGACCCGTATAAAATGCCACGATAGATATTTCGGATGATATCAAACTTTTACCAATAGATCCAACAATGCGGAATCAATTCAAATTTACTATGCCCCTATTTCGTAGTATGTTCTTAGTATGCAGCAAGCATCAAGACAACTTACCAAACCTACAAACTCACAGGCGACATTAGCTAAGACGTGAAAAATGCAGTCTTCAATAAGATACTAACCTTCCTACCATTCACAAGACAAGACACGCCAAACCTTACGTTAATTTACGCATTCCCTTTGATTGAACCGTCGTCCTTGAACGGTCGGGGGACAGATTTCGGAAACATTGAATGATGGTAGACCATATTCAATGATTTCACAAACTAGTACAGCCATACTTTTTTATATTTATTTCTTCGTCATTGTATCGATATAATTCGGTACACACCTAAATATATTTTATTGAATATTATTTGTCTTAAAAAGTTTATGGGATTTATTTAGGGGAATAACGTTTTTTTAAGATACATTTTTGAATACTTTTTTTACTGGCTGTACATGCGTAACCATATCAAATACCAATACGCGCTATGATACATTCATGTCAAGACTTTGCTCAAACCTACGACTATTACACCTTTATCACAGTGTAAATAATACACTTACGAGAAAAAACGGATCAACACAAACTAATTAAAAACTGGGACGAATCATAAAATACCATACGGAAATAATAACATAACATTAAGCATACAGACTTGTATAACGAAAGATCCGATAAAAATGGAACTCGCTTTAAAGATTTCGCCTATTGAGTTTAATTAAGGGCGATACGAATATAAATAAATAACTTGCAAACACCAACAAAGCAATAAAAACGGAAAATTATGCGTATAAGAAAACCTACATTGTGCTTAAAGTAATATTACGAAGATAAAATATGTTTAAGTCTGCACAGCGATGGGTCGCTGGTGCTCATAGTTGGCAAGATATAATGCCGCTTACTTACTAAAATCTACAATATTAAGAGGAATACAGCTCTCTTAGTTTTGTCGCATCACATAGCGGTCATGTCACATACAATTTAAAATAAATGTGACCGACTGCAATTTAGAGATAAGATGGCAAGAATACCAAAGATCTCATAAGCAGATCTATATGTTTCAGTTTAGAGAATGTACTTATACAAATTTTATTTTAATATAAACGAATCGTAGCAAATAATTACGTAGCAGATAACGTAGACGCTACCTACATTTTTTTTTTTATCTTTTGTGCTAAATTGTCCATTTTGAATTCATATTTCATGAACCCCATTTCCATACCACCAAGATCTAGATTTTAAATACCTACCGGCAAAACAATAAACCAACCAACCAACACCCACCACACTTCCAGATAAATGTACCGCTATTGATGCGTAGATTCCAAAAGTCGAGAAAAGTCATTGCCATTCCACATGTCTGTAGTTTTAATTGCCGCTCACGATTTTACGTGACTCCAAGTCATCTATGGTATTAGAACTGTAACAAATACGTTTTCTCATTAAATTGCTTTACGATATCTAAGGCAAACATTACAGACTATATTTGGTCTAGGAAAGTACGTACACGTAAAAGAGAAAGAACTGCCTCCCCCTTACAGACAGACGCGGACTGGCAGTCAGTACAATTTGCAATTCCCGAATACAGCGCAATATTATCCCTGGAGGATGCCCTCGGACAAGTATTCATAAAATCATAATCAGACATATACTTAGAGCAAAGATAATGGTAGGTAAATAGTCGTTACCGTAGTTTATCGTCGTTCTTCCACGAAGTGACTTGAATGTGCGGCGGCGGCAAGTAGCTGCGAAGAGACTGCACCAACTGAATGGTATCCAACAGAACTGAAAATCACAAATTGATGCTACAACATGGCGAACAGAAGTTTTGATTATGTTTACTGAATGGTTGATAAACGTAGCGTGCAATTATATATTACATTTCTCTAGGTACCAATCGAAAGAAATGTTTAAGCTTCGGTTTTTTTCAGAACTGCAAAGAGCAGGTCTTGACCTAAACGCTAGCCAAACTTAATGTAGAATGTTTATAAAGTAAACAAACCGCCCATAATTAACCAAAAATTCACTCCGTTCCCGCGTCTTTCTATCCGTAATTTACATTACTTGTCGATTTGTGACCCTTCCTTCAACAAATATTGCTCACAATTATATCTGAAACTCGAAGTTATGGCATTTAAGCGTGACAAAATAACAAGTATCCATGCATCCAACTACCGCATCGCTCGCTTGAAGCAAGTTGCACGAGCATGCGCCTCTGAAAGCGCGTGCACAGCGCTAGCTGTTGAGTCGTACGGATGCTGTGCAAGAGTGGTGCTGTTTAAATGTGCTTTGAACACAAGACTTACTTTTCTGCAGTTGCTCGCTCTGTTTCCCATACGGCTTGCACATAGCTGGTCTGACGCACGGCCGCATCCGCTGCAAGTTGCGCGCGAGCTCAGCGAACGCGCGCACGACTCTCTCTTGACCGCCGGCGGTGGAGCTTGATGAATTGCGGTCGGAGTGGCCAGCGCCCGCTGAGAGAGACTCTAGACTTTCTAGGTTGGCCCTGGAAGAAGTAGTTTTATGTTATGCAAGAATAACTATTGCTTAAAATGTGACATGAGGGGTGACACTTCTACTTTTAGGTCAACTCAGTTGAGCAATCTATGCTAGTGCAGGAAAAGTGGACACATCAACTATTTTTTACATATTATGCTTTCCTATATTGTGTGTTATTACATGGATTTGTCCAGTATACCATGCCCTAAACTCAGTCAACCTCACAAAAACAGATGAATTTATCTGGAACTGGCAAAGCAATGAGTTTTCTAACCATGTTTGTCAGGTGGGCATTGTTTAATAATGATTGAATGATAACGAGTTTTTTTAATAAATTTGATCAAGAGTTTAATACTAGTTTAATATTAACGCGACTATTTTTGAATATAGAACAAGACTTAAGGTCGGATCGGCTTAATATCTTTACCTCAAGAAATCTGTGATCTTATGCTCATCGCTATAATGATGCTTGGACTTAGACTCAAGGCCGGATTGCGAGGATGTAGTAGAAGATCTTGTTGAATGGCTGTACTTGTCCAGATTCTGGTGGCTCAGCGAGCGGCTCTGATGCTGGAGTAGCATCTGCTGGTGTTGCGAGAGCTTGTCTTCGCGGCGGCGTTCTGTCTTCTCGTTGGTGAGGTTGGCTGGAAAAGGGATGGTAAAATTGACGAAAGTGTCATTGAATGGGCGAGATACTTGAAATTCATTTTTATCTGCAAAAATTTTCATTTTTCTATGACGTTTTTTATCTTTTTTTCCTTGAGAAATCGCTGTCAAGGAGTCGTCCATTAATCACGTGAGGCACGAAAAAAAAGGGTCCGGAAAAATCTTGAAATTTCACAACACCCCCTGGTGAAATTTCATGATTTTTCCGGACCCTTCTTCTTTCGAGCCTCACGTGAGTGCAGTGAGATATCACGTGAAGTGATTTCGGTTAGGGGGGTAGTCTTAAACCTCACCACAAATCACCAGGAGGGTTTCAAGAGTTGCTAAAAAAACATCCCCTGATTAATGGACGACCTCGCCCCCAAGGATGGTAGATAATGCTATCCCAGCAGATTAATAAATAAATAATGCTGGACAACTCACACAGCATAATCTAGCCCCAAGATAAGCAGAGCTTGGATATGGGATTGGCTCTAGCTCTAAAAATTTTGCAACTTGCATTACTGTTAGAAAGATGATTATTTTATGCAAGAAAGTATGATTCATAGGAGTCATATTACAAAAAAAAACCCCAAAAATTGCACAAAAAAATATTATAAAACAGTTTTAACCGTTCCGCCCGAAAATTCTCAAACAAAACGTAAAAAAATCATAACTCGAAAACTACGAAAAATCGGGGAGTGATGCGTTCATTTTTTTATGACGTCACTGTTTGGTCCAACCTGTATAATCTCTATCGATGTGATCTCATTAAAATTAGGAAGCATCAGGTGCGTAAAAATCAAAGAACAAAAATCGCCGTTATTAAATTGCCGCTGAAAAATTATAATACAGATTTTTACATAGCAACTCACTGAGAGCGGCGAGGTGAGGCGCCAGCGGGATCTGGTAATCTTGCGGCAAGGCGGCCCCGCGCAGCAAGCGCTCCACGGCCTGGCTGTCGGATAGGTTTGATGCTCCGGCATCTAAAAAGGTAATTGTTTATTTAAGAAAATTTGGGTGACTTGTTTAACCAGTTAAATAGTCGCCATCTGTGCTGAGGGCTGTTTCTGACTATCTGGCCAATTCTATATACAGACACTGGATTTCTATCCATATGGCTGGAAATAAAAAATAGGTAGGTCTTACTTATGTTAGTTTAATCTTTTTATTTTAAATTTTTAATTCTATTGTGTCCATTGTATTTTTTTATGTGATATGGGTCTTTTTGTGCCTGCATTAAACTGATTTTATTTTTATTTATTATTTATTTATTTAATGTAGCTACATTGTAAGTAAGTAAGTAGTAGCTACATTGCGTGAATAGTCCATATATTTTTTATCTGTCTCTTTAAGTCTTGGTAATACATTATTGGCGACGTTGTGGTGAGAGGGGGCAATCAAGATCTATTAGTGATATAAATAAATAGTTTCCTTCACCCAAAACATTGTTCTCCAATGTTTACGTAAACATATTCGACACAATCTTATAAATTGAATCATCATCATCTACACCCTTTACATGCACAAAGGATGGTTTGTTCTGGTTTGCATGATTGATAAATTGACAACATGTAATAAAATTGTAACACTTGTAGGACAGGGAGTGGTATACTACAGGATACATGACATTTACCAGGTATGTAAGTAGGCTGCTGTGACAAATGTTGCATGGACTTCTGAGTCATCTCCAGCTGACTCTTGTAGTAGCGGCACGCTGGGTTTGGGCAGTTCTGTATAACTTCCAGGATAAACTCCTTCTCCATTCCAAACTGATCCCTTCCTATTGTGTATGATTCTACAACCTGTTTATATAAATAAATTTCTATGAATGCTAAAAATACCCTAGGTCCGTGGGGTACCGAGGCTCTCCGGGTTTTTAAAAAATTATCTGAGCGTCTGGTCGACGCGACACATGACCCGAGAGCTGGCGGATATCTGGCGCAGCGCATCAGCATTGCCATACAGCGGGGCAATGCAGCCAGCGTCTTGGGGACGCTTCCGACTTGTATTGATATGGATCAGTTGAGCTACCTGTAGATTGTTTGCAACAGTCTGCAGTTAGCTTAATTGTTTCAATTGTAAATACTAGTTATAATTTGATTGTAAGTTTCTTTGTTAATAAAGGCCACTGACATCTAAAAAAAAAAAATACAAGGCAAATCTGGCAAACATTTAGAGGTTTATTCAGCTAAAGAGGTGCACAGCTAGCTCACAACCAAACAGGCCACCAAATACATTGTACAAATTTATAGGCCAATGATACAAAGGGTAAATCATTGAGTTGGTCTCCTCAGAATTTGTTTATTTTATTGTAAGCAGTAACTACCCATTTTATTTTTCTTGCCTTGCCCTAAACATGTATTAACCATTTCTTGTATGGACAAAATGCATGGGTGTGTGGATAGATTTTGGTTACCAAAGTGCTTACCAATTTAGACACACTTAGATACTTACCTATTTGTAGTATGCTCATCACCCAAATGTAATTTACTTATTAGCAATAATTAGCCCTATTTTCTCATTTTAAGTGATATTTCGTAATTATTATGAGAATAGTTTCATAAACTGTAAACTGTAAAATCATAGGTATTTTTGGCAATCCAAGTTTGATAGGACGAACTCTGAAAGTTCCATTATAAGATAAGTATAAAATCAACAAACTTACAGCTCGTACAGTTGCTTCAACTCCGAGATGCAATCCATGAGGCCCATTCATATGTTTCAACATGACAGCATTTGCAAAGTGTTCATAAGGCAGAATTATTTTACCATTGTCCCGCAATATCAGTCTACCTTGTGTATCTAATCCTACTCTAGAGGCCATCATTCTGAAATAAATTCACAATAATTATTAGTAACATTAAACATTCTAATAAGATGCTTGTTTGATTTTTTTGTTAGTATATTATTGATGAATAGAAGTGTTTTTACTCTATGATAAGGTTAAATAGTATTCTCGAACTTTCAGTGATAACCTAGCTAGAGCCTCGGGTAATTACTGGTGGCTATACCAGTATTCACTCACTGTAAATAAGAAGCACTGGGCAACATGGACGAATCTTTGAGGTCACTAAAGCACTGCAGCAGCTCTATGCTCGGGCTCCAGCCCTTGTTTTGCAAGTAAAGCTGCAGTAACATGTATAATTTCTCAGTAACATAGCCTTCCCCAGGATGCGGGGTCGTCGAGCTTGAAGATGCCGCCGCTGAATTCGAACTTCCCGTACTCTTCGCGAGCACATTCTTCATGGTCTCCGCCAAATCCATCTTGTAGATGTCTAAATATGTCCTCTTTTGGGAATCCTGGAACAAAATAATGTTAGAATGCCACCGAAGATCGATACGCATCGAAACAACGAAAAACGTGGTTGCACTCACCAGAATGATAAATAATCTTGCTATAGCAATGTAGAAAAAAGAATCTAACTCCGTAATAAACTTATTGTGAAATCCATTCGTAGTAATCTGCTAGAACTATTGAAAAATTCTTGTATTTTATTTCTATTTTATTTGTGCTGTTTTTTTTTTTGACACTTGATTGACAATCTTACTAGTGATGTCTCGATGTACTCAATCAAGTCAAGTCGTGTTGTTTTACTGATAATTTAATTTGTTGGTTGTCGCTTGTTGTTGTGGATACCTTAAAGATGGGAACTTACGCAAGGCAAATTAAATATGTGGTTAATATTTTTTTAATAGGGATTTCGTTCGTCCGTGCGTTTACGTTAGCGCTGGCGGCATGGCGGCGGCGGGGTGGTGGGTATGATCCTTATCCTCTGAGGTATTATCCGAGTCATGCCTACGCGCCTCGTCTTTGGTACCCTCTCGGTACCCAACCAATCGCGAATGCGCCGCAGTGACGAACGAATGGTGTGATGGTTTTGTAAGCAGTAAGCGTGCGATTTGTGAATTTTTGATTGAAATAAGTTCTAGTACTTACTTAGACTTTATTGGCAAAGAAAATTACAATTCAATAATAAAAACAAATTAAAACTAGTATTTACAATTGAAACAATTAAGCTAACTGCAGACTGTGTCTTCACTGATCTTCACTGACGACCGATGTGGCGCGGCGAGCGAAGGTCCGCCTGCGACGCAGAAGGTTGCGGGTTCGATTCCCGCCTTGGGACAAATGTTTGTACGATCTGCAAATATTTGTTCCGGGTGTTCTGGGTATTTTCTATATATAATAAAAAATATCTATTTATGTTATATATTGTATTAAGTTTATCAGTCATTTATTTATTTATTTATTTATTTATTTAATTAGAACGGTCATACCACTTACACTAACTAATTAAAAATTAAACAATACAATAAAAATACAAATTATAAATTTAACATAAGAAGCAGTAATAAAATCTGGGTTAAGTAAATCAATATCAACAACAAATTTCAATTAAAAATCAATAGAAGTCAACAACAAAATTTCTAAATTCTAAAAGTAATATGCACAATAAATAACGTCAAATTATAAATCTATAAATTATTTATAACTAGCTTAAATTTACTAAGTTAATGTCATAACACAATTATCATCCGTCAATCTCACAAAATCTCATGCATTCACTAATAAAGTCTTTCCATTCATCATCAAATATGTCAACATGTGGATATGTAGCTACTAGCTTGTTGAGAGAGTTCAGAGTGCGAGGCAGCGGGGAGCCGGCACGCGCGACGGTTCGGCACGAGGGTGTGGCTAAAAGTCGGTGGCTCCTGCCCCGAATGTAGTTATTCGGGACGTAGAGCTGAAGCAGCTCATTGTGCAAGCCAATTGTCATCTAGTACCCATAACACAAGCTCTGCTTACTTTGGGGCTAGATGATGCTGTGTGGATTGTCCAGCATTATTTATTATTTATTATTATTATTTATTATTATTATCTTCATCTGACTGCTTCCGACTGGTATTGATATGGATCAGTTGAGCTACCTGTAGATTGTTTGCAACAGTCTGCAGTTAGCTTAATTGTTTCAATTGTAAATACTAGTTATAATTTGATTGTAATTTTCTTTGTTAATAAAGGCTTTTATCTACAGGTAAATAAATAAATAAGTCGATAGGGTGAAAAAAGTAGGTAAGTTTCCGAGGCTAGGCTTACATGTGTACTTAGCTACTTACATTATATTATTGAATTAGGTGAAATATTATTATGAAATGATTATAAGAGTAATACATGGAAGGCCACCCACCTATTAAGATAAATTATTTTTTAAGTAGTATTTTGTCCTAGGTAATTAGAGGTTTTGTTTGATTGCTGTAGGTACGTAGGTATTGCACACGCGATGAGATGGTTGATAATAAGTAACATTTGTAGGATTCGACATTAGATGGGTGAGGGTGACCAAAAAAAATTTTATATATATTATTACCGTGGTATTATGATGGTAACCGCCGCCGCGCGCCCCCGCGCGCGCGCCATGGCGCGGTGTTCACTTCACACTCACACATCTCGGACGAAGGAAATCCACACGTACAGCTTCTTGACTTGACTTCTTTGTACTTTGTTGTATTTGGCAATATGTGACTGGTTTGTCACTTTTCTACCAGTGTCCAGTTCATAAAAATTTCATAGTCATGGAAAGGAGGCGGGCTCGGAGGCGGGTTTAGCTTCGAAACCAAAGAAGTTGAAGTTGAACCTCATTGAAAACTCTAAGTACCTATTATCTACGTTTTGCCAACTTTATAGAAGTCAAGTCAAGATACTCTACGTCAATGCAATTCCACATGTCAATGTCAGCCGTCACATTGGTCTTGGTATTTTGCTAATTTTTGAGGTTAGTTATTTTATTCTACCACGATATTCGAAAATATTTCTGTTTCGACGAATGTATTACAAAATCTAACGATCACACATTGTAATTAATCATGGATGAACTCGTAGTAGGAACATATGAAGGATTTATACTAGGATATTCGTTGCGGTCTGAAGATTCAGTAAGTTTTTATGGAATACGATAAACTTAATCTACACTAATTTTATTTGTTTCATGCTTGCATGACCTGATGTTGTCTGGTTGTATTTACAGAACCAAAAACTAAAACAGACATTCGCCACACAGTCTCACACTGCTTCCGTGCGATGCGTGTCCATAGCAGGGAAGTTCTTGGCATCAGGAGGAACGGACGACAAGGTCGTCGTCATAGATATGAAGAGCCGCAAAGAACACACAGTTCTGATGAACCACGACGGTACGATAAATGCTGTAGCCTTTACAAATGGTGGCACTCATCTTCTTACTGGTAGTGACGATGGTTCAATCATTGTTACTCGAACTGGTAACTGGCAAGTTGAGAAAATATGGAAGAAAGCTCACGGAGGTAACAATAATCAGTATTTTATTAAGATTAAAGCAGCATCTTCCGGCAAGATATAACAGAAAGATTTGTATAGAAATGTTGTTGATGACATTGCTTTGTGGAGTATACTTAGGTACTCGGAGATTATGTTGTCTTATTTGGATTATTTTGTTTTAGGTCAACCTATTACTGCCATTGCTGTACATCCATCAGACAAAATGGCTCTTAGTATAGGAGGAGATAAAACACTAAGAACATGGAACCTAATCAAAGGCCGACCAGCTTTCACAATAAACTTGGCTAGCAAAGGTGTTCTTCAACCTACAGAAATCAGATTTTCACCTGGAGGAGACAGATTTTCATTAGTTTCCCAACAAACTGTAGATATTTGGACAATAAGCAAAGCTGGTGTTGAAAAGCGTATCACATGTAACTCAAAACCTTGTTCAGTACAGTGGATTGATGATGAAAGACTGTATGTTGGATTGGAGAATGGAAATATAATAACTTTGACTGTTACAGACACACAGGCTCTGACTTACCAAGCCCACAAGCAAAGAGTCAAAAGTCTGCACTACGAAAATGGGATGTTGTATTCTGCTTCAAGTTCAGGAGAGTTGAAAGTTTGGTCAGTTGCTGATTCAAAGTTAAGTGAATTATGTTCTTGCAATGCTAGCTGTAGGGTTACATGTGTTACACTGAACAGACAGAACCATTTAGTAAAGAAAGAGGACAAATCTGATGAAGAAGTGGAAAAATCAGAAGCAGTTGCTCAAGAAAATGGTGGTCATAGTGACAATTCAGATTTTGATGAAGAAGAGAAAGTAACACCACCAAAACCACGGAAAAGGAAACCAGGAGCATTTGTCGCAATCAGCTACGATGCTCAAGAAGAAAATAAGGTTACACCACCTCCAACAAAAAAGTTCAAGAAAAAGAAAAGGAACAAAAAAACTAAAAATGTTCAACCTAAAATTAATAAAGAATAGTTTTCTTAGACTTTTGAATTTTCGTGGCTTGGAGAAACACTTTTTGTAGGGGCTCCTCAAAGGTGTAAGACTTCAGCTAGTGCTGGTCGGGAAGGATGTCAATAGAAACACTTCAGAACACTTAAATCGGTTTATTCAACCGTTTACACACAACTACATATTTAATACAAAAGACACTGCACTGCACTTTACAATTCACTTTCGTAATTTTCCTTTAGACTTGTTTACTGTATTATTGCTTAGAACTGAACTTAATAAACAGACAACAAGCTCGGCTTTTATACCTATGTTTGTCCTTGGAAACTTACTAGAAAATTCTCTTGAGCTAACTCTGTTTTTGCGTTCCTCTGAAACCCCCATCTTAAAAGTCCCTGCCCACACTACCACTTTCTACGACAAATCTTTCACTGTACAAGGTACCCGCCTATGGAATGCTCTGCCCCTGGACATCAGACGTGCCAAATCACTCCCTATCTTTAAAAAACTGCTTCATCAGCATTACCTACCTATTTAAGATCAATGTTTAGTGATAAATCGATTTGCAGGTAGGTACCTCAGTTTTGTCTCGGAGTGTTATAAATTGATAAATAATACGTAGGCACCTAAAATATATATACACGTAAATTATATTTTTGCAAAATCGCGACTCTAGCGCCATCTCTTAGTAATGCAACTACAACTACCCCCTAGGTTCACAGACAGTGAAGTTCTCTAGACTAGATTAGGAATTAGGAATACTAATACATTATATTAACGAAGAATTTATGAGCAACTCATTTTGTTTTACAAAATAATGTGTAAATGAAAATAATAATCTTGCCTGTGAGTAGTCTGGTTGTAAATATCAGTGGTTCGTATACAAGCTGAAAAGAACCATTTTTACATCCCTGCTCGACAACTACTCTACACGTCCACGATAGCTACCAGACTACCAACAGTCGAGACGTGATCGAAACGTCGACGTCTCGATCACGCCTTGCCATACTCACGCCTCTGATGTCTTTCAGCTATAAACTGTATTAAAGAGTGTCATCATAGTAGGTGTAATAAAACAAAAATATTATGTATAATGCAGATTATATTTTACCACCATCTCATAAAATGTACAATGATACACAGAACACAGTAAAAAAAATAATATTATGTAGACTTTGGTTTGTTTATTAAATTATAAATAAAAATCTTCTGAACACACCCAAATACATGAACATAATTAGGTTCGCAATAAATTAATTTGGTCCCGAAATAAATAGATAATTTAAAGAAAAAAGTAAAATAACGTAACAGTTCAACAAAATAAAAGTACTGATTAATTTTGGCAATTGTTATTGGACTCTACTTAGAATAATTGTTAATCTTACTTCAAATAAATATCCTAAATCTGCTCCTAAATGCACAATATACATTCTGCCACACATGATTGGTATTCACTATAAGCACTCATATTCAGCCTCAGGACTGGATCTGGTTCGCCTACCAGAGACTTATAATACACACACGTTAACTATAGATCCAAACATACCCCACATGAATACACAGAATAACACTTAGATAAAATTGTTGAGTAGGTACCATAATGTAGCCTAAGAAAACTATAAAGCATCTAAATCATCAAAACTTCACACAGAAATAATTAGAGTAGCTTACTGGAATGTTATAAAATTGTGAATTGCACAATTGTTTAATATTCAGCTGACGAGATATTTAGTAAATAAATACTGCTACGAGCAAGGGCTAGATTGGTAAAATCCGGTATGCTTACATACTTGAAATGAGATCATGTTTCTTGAATGTTAATTTACTAGGTACATTTAGAAACACTAAAGAATGGTGACGGAAGTTTTCAATCACCATAAGTACTTTTGTGCAATAAATTTCATTACCATAAA
This sequence comes from Eupithecia inturbata, assembly GCA_963662085.1. Classification (NCBI taxonomy): domain Eukaryota; kingdom Metazoa; phylum Arthropoda; class Insecta; order Lepidoptera; family Geometridae; genus Eupithecia; species Eupithecia inturbata. The sequence continues at coordinate 5,852,991 of OY759191.1, read as the reverse complement.
ATAAATGCCGAAACAATATTTGCATTGCAAGGGTTACAATACAAGCATAAAAGAGTTACACATTATCGTTTATAGGTAATATGTTCATAGTTGAGTTACATGAAAGTCTTACGCCTATACCTTAAATATTTGAAAATTCTAAGAGAAAATGTTAGTAATTCATCATGACTTTCGAACATTATAATTCATTCTTATGACTAGATTGAGCCAGTGTTATTCCCATAGTCCATTAAATTCATCACGAACTTGAAGAGAAACTGACACAATTAATACAAATGTAGGAACGACAAGGATAGGTTGATTTTATCAGTTACAACTGCTTGGTATTGTTTTACTCTCAAATTGACATACCATTACAGGCACAATTAATTTGTGTTTCGAGTATTTCAGAGCAAAACTATGCATGTATGTTTCCGAAACGAGAAACTGATTATTCAGGTCTTGCTAGATAGAGTTGTATGTCCCTTACCACATTTACTTAACGTCTAATTTTCGATTAATATTCGTTTCTTCGTTCGAAGCACACTAACGTTACTAAGTCTAAGCTATGGGTCAGATGGCACTCCGTCATCAGACTCAGCTCATAAGCCTATCGGCGTTAAATCCAGGGGTTCTAGTCACATTATTTAATAAATAGTGTATCATATCATAGAGTTGATACAGGGTTACAGGTTATGTCAACCTTGATCTTTGAGGGGGTTGTAGTTTCCATCATTACTGACTGATTTGACTATGAAAAACCATCCCCATATTTTTCTTAGATTTTTGTGTAGTAGGTTTTCATTTATCTATGGTAGTATGGTAGTAGGTAAGTTGTTTTATTATTTTCAACACCAAAATTAAAGGTAAATAGACAAACTGGGTCGTAGATAGGAAATCCAATCCCGCATCTAAATATCAATCCTGCAAGCCTGCGGGATCGAGGACATTGATCCCGCGGATCCGCGAGATTTGCGGGACTGGAAAATAATCGTACTTTTTCCTCTTTTTCAACGTCCTATGTTCAAATGCGTGGACTCGAGGGGTATGTCCTGTCTAGCGTAACTTGACATTAATCACTTTCGGTTAAACGCCCATAAAAACTAAAACGTAAAAGATAATTATTAAACATTTTACGAATCACATGTCGTTATATTCCATCCACGCATTTATTTTCTTTTTGACAGCTCACAGCTCGAGTGACAATCAATTAGTCAGGTCATAATTAAACATAAAAACATTTATTTATTTCTTTAAAGATTTAACTGTAGTTACTTTAGAAGTAAGCCTTTATTGACAAAGAAAATTACAATTCAATAATAAAACAAATTAGAACTAGTATTTACAATTGAAACAAATAAGCTAACTGCAGACTGTTGCAAACAATTTACAGGTAGCTCAACTGATCCATATCAATACCAGTCGGAAGCGCCCCCAAGACTTTTAAGGTTTTTTTTCTTTTGTACATGTGCACGAAATGTAATATTATTACAGATTTCAAGTTAATAGCTGCGGTAGTTGCTGAGCTATTCAAGAGGGAGAAAAGGACAGACAGAGCGAGACCATAAGGGTTTCATAACCGGACAAACCCTAAAAATGAGAACTTCATTCACTCACTCTCTGTTAACAATTAGGGAACTTCATAGGCGTGCATGTTTCAATAAGAAAATATACGCGTGGACCGGAGTATTATCTAAAGTTACTGTTTATTCAGTTTAGTCGAGAGCTCATTTAACAAGTGAATCTACTGCTAAAATATACAACATAAAAAAAGATTATGTAAGTAGTTAACTATTTTTATAATAGGCACGAATAGGCTTAATATTTATAGGCCAAAGGCAAATACGTAAAGGGGGTTAAATTCATAAGTTCCATGGAAAAGAAAGTGGTTTAATCGGTTGTTAATGAGGCCGAAACGAATATATAAGTATTCAGACAGACGTTTGTGTAAATTTTTCTACGATTTCCATATTTTTTTTAGTCCCGCAAATACCGCGGATTCCGCATTTCTGATCTGGAAAACGGGTGCGGGAGCCCGCGTTTGCGGGATTGGATTCCCTAGTCGTAGTAGATGATTGATAGTTGAAAAACAAACAAGTTTGTAAAACAAAAAAACCATAATAGTTAAACCTTACGTCTCCCGAGGAATATTAAAAAAAACTATGGCAGTTATGTGGCAGATGTACTTTAAAATATCTACGTTTGAAGAAAAGTTTTTTTTATGTTGGATAGCTGAAGAGCTATCCAACATAAAAAAAACTTAGGTGAAAAGCTCACAGGTAGTAGTAAAAAATATAATAATGCTTATACGTCAATTTTATCACTTGGCCCTCGAAAGCAAAATAAAACGAGATGCTAATAAGTAGGTACATAATGTAATTTTCATGCTCGACAAAGGTTCTTTATACGTCATCGATCTCGAAAGCAAGTGATTATAAAAAGGTTTTACCAAACTCAAACAAATCGAATGAGATATTTTAGTGCAAATCTCCTTGGTCAAAAATTTCATACATATTTTGGTGTACCAAATTCAATCTCATCATTCCCTTGCGATTAATGTTCATTATTTCTGGGGTTACATGACGTGTACCTAAGCACAAAAGTAATTAAGTCATAAGTAACTTTTTTGCGCACGTAGAGTGAAAATGTACTTATTTGCATTGTTTTATTTTGCTTAAGTGATAAAATGGTCGTTTATGCATTATTATAACTTACTACTACCTGTGAGTTTTCGATCAAGTTTTTCCTATGAATTCTGACAATACTCGACGACTCGACTTACTACTCGACGACTCGACTTACTACTCGACTTTTATTAGCATGTTGGATAGCTGAAGACACGTAGATATTTTTAAGTTAGGCACATCTGCCGCATAACTGCCAGTTTTTTTTTATATTCCTTAAAGAATATTTTTTTTACATATTTGTTTGTTTTTCAACTATCAATCATCTACTACGACCCACTTTGTTTATTTACCTACAATTTAGGTGTTGAAAATAATAAAACTTATCTACTACACAAAAATCGTAAAAAAAACTAGATGCACAAATTACAAAAAAGTAGTAAAATAGACAATAATAGAATGTACTACTCAATACTATCGATTCAAAGCCTCAACAAGAGAAGGCAAGAACTAGCTTATAGAAGAAGTTTAGCAGTGTCAGCGATAAATCACAAGAATTGAGTATACACATGTTTATTATATTCGGATCAAAGACAGTTCACTTAGTTTACAAGCAGAAAGAAGGAGAATAGAACGAAATAATTTAAAGGATATAGACAGAGCGGTCGTGAACTGACTCTTTTCTTTGGTGATGGCGTAATGCCTAACGCATCTCGAGGAAGATTATTTCTTTTTGGCTTTTTTCTCTGCCTTTTTGAGTGCTTTCAGATGTTTTTCATAAGCTGACCGTAGTTCTTTGAGGCGTCGCTTCATACGCCGTCTGTCGTCGCCGCCGAGGCCCAACAACTTGAGGTCTGATGATGAGAGGACGAGGAGCAAAGCGCCGTCGACTCCGCGGGCTGCGAACGCGCCGGCGTGTCTTTCAAGACCCTCGCCTAAGTTGGACACCCATTGCCAAACCTGGAAATTACATTTTAGTTGTAAGCTGAGACTGCAATAACTAAAAATGGTGGTCTCGCTCGGCAAAAATGAGTCCTTTTTGATGACTGGATTGGAATGACTGGGACTGCGCCTGTACACACTCGCCGAAACGTCTCGTGACGTCTTAGCTCTCGTCTTGTCTCGACCATAGTTAATGCGAGACAACGAGTGTGTGTACACCCATTGAGAGGACGAGCGCCCGAGACATTCGACGATACGTCTCGGCGAGTGTGTTCTGCCGGCCGCCATGACAGAGGTAGCGTCGCAGAATCGCCACCATAGCTTAGAATTCTCCCGCTTAGAATTGAATTAGAGTAATATTCACCTGCTGCTTAGTCCAGTGTGTGACGGACATAGGCCCGGGCGGCGGTGTCAGGCTGGCCTCGGACACCGCACTCGACAGCGGCTGCCACGGCACCTCGCCGCCGACTACGCAAGCCGGAGCTTTCTTCACTACAAATTCATTGTTATACAATCAACAAAACTTGTCGGGGTAGGCGGAAAATATCTGGATTCTTGCTATAGATTTGGTGTCAGTTAGCTATGCTTTCGGATAAAATTGGACATATTCTGCGACGAATATGTCCAATTTTATCACGATAGATTCTCAGGAGAGTTCCAATATGGGTATGGGGTTCCAGTATTGGAAGTCTCCAATTTTTTTTTATAAATTGATACCATTAGTGTAAATTAAAAACCTATATGTATATATATATAAATATAATGTATACCACTAACGCCACTTATTGCGAGCGAAGATACCTGGCATTGAGTTTATAGCAGCTATAAGAATACGGATATTTTTGCCAAACAGCAATGGTGCCATTATTTATGGGTGCTCCAAAAAAACAGAATAGATAATGAGGTCAGTTTTATAAAAAAAAAAAAAATAATAATAATAATAATAACCATCCCATGAAATCTTTATAGCTATCACAGAAAGAAAGAGAATAAACGTGTGATGGATAACTATAAGGACGCATAGGATATTTATCATTACGTAGAAACTAAAATAAAAGAACAAAATATAAATGTATGAACACAAAATGAAACCAAAGAAATGAAAACACCGTCACCGAAACCAAACAAAAGATTTACATAAAACACAACCCCCACTAAAAAAACCAATATGAAATTAAAACCTAAAACCTATCGCATGCCACTGAACGTGTTAAGGTGTTATTATCTTGTGTCAGTATTTTTGTAGTGTCGCAGTATGTAAAGTTAACATGCGCAGTGAGTGCCCCCCTTGCGGGATATTCTTGTGTTGTCGGATATTATCTGTCTACAGCATTCTTATTGTCGAAGTTTCGACTACCAATAAATGTTTACGTAACGAAAGGGGTCGTTTATTTATATGGAACCCAATTTTGTTTGAAATTTGTTTCAGAGTCGTGTAAAAGTACCCAAAATCGATTAGTTAGTCTTCTAGACAAGAGACAACGTGAAAGTAGTAAAAAAGTATTCCAGAGGGATATACATATTCAACATCTCTAGTAAGGTATGTAAGGGCTAGTTCAAACGCGGCCGAATTCTCGCCGTGCCGATGCAGACATGGTATATCCGCGCGGACTTTATTTGCATACGGATCGTACCAGCGCAGCGTTCGCTTTTGATTGTCCGCGCGAATCATCTAAACGCGAGCATCCAGTCAAGTATGTACGCAAATAGTTACGGCCGGATGCTTAGTTCATCTTCAAACTAAACATCCAGCCATACCCGGCCGGATGCTTAGTTCATCTTCAAACTAAACATCCAGCCATACCATTACGGCCGGATGCTTAGTTCATCTTCAAACTAAACATCCAGCCATACCGTTACGGCCGGATGCTTAGTTCATCTTCAAACTAAACATCCAGCCATACCGTTACGGCCGGATGCTTAGTTCATCTTCAAACTAAACATCCAGCCATACCGTTACGGCCGGATGCTTAGTTCATCTTCAAACTAAACATCCAGCCATACCGTTACGGCCGGATGCTTAGTTCATGTTCAAACTAAATATCCAGCCATACCGTTACGGCCGGATGCTTAGTTCATGTTCAAACTAAATATCCAGCCATACCGTTACGGCCGGATGCTTAGTTCATGTTCAAACTAAATATCCAGCCATACCGTTACGGCCGGATGCTTAGTTCATGTTCAAACTAAACATCCAGCCATACCGTTACGGCCGGATGCTTAGTTCATCTTCAAACTAAACATCCAGCCATACCGTTACGGCCGGATGCTTAGTTCATCTTCAAACTAAACATCCAGCCATACCGTTACGGCCGGATGCTTAGTTCATCTTCAAACTAAACATCCAGCCATACCGTTACGGCCGGATGCTCAGTTCATCTTCAAACTAAACATCCAGCCATACCGTTACGGCCGGATGCTTAGTTCATCTTCAAACTAAACATCCAGCCATACCGTTACGGCCGGATGCTTAGTTCATCTTCAAACTAAACATCCAGCCATACCGTTACGGCCGGATGCTTAGTTCATCTTCAAACTAAACATCCAGCCATACCGTTACGGCCGGATGCTTAGTTCATCTTCAAACTAAACATCCAGCAATACCGTTACGGCCGGATGCTTAGTTCATCTTCAAACTAAACATCCAGCCATACCGTTACGGCCGGATGCTTAGTTCATCTTCAAACTAAACATCCAGCCATACCGTTACGGCCGGATGCTTGGTTCATCTTCAAACTAAACATCCAGCCATACCGTTACGGCCGGATGCTTGGTTCATCTTCAAACTAAACATCCAGCCATACCGTTACGGCCGGATGCTTAGTTCATCTTCAAACTAAACATCCAGCCATACCGTTACGGCCGGATGCTTAGTTCATCTTCAAACTAAACATCCAGCCATACCGTTACGGCCGGATGCTTAGTTCATCTTTAAACTAAACATCCAGCCATACCCGGCCGGATGCTTAGTTCATGTTCAAACTCAAGTCTACTAGTAATACCAACCTCTAGCATTGGCCTCGCTGACAGCCTGTCGTATCTCATCGACGAGTTCGTTGGTGATTTGTACAGGATCCGGCTGTTGAGGGCCGAGGCGCCGCTCACGGTCCGCCAACACTTTCTTCAGTTGTTCCGCGAGTGAGGCGTGCGTACCTAGCATGGTATGGCCTTGAATAACTTAGGATTAAAGGTCCCGCACAATCTATACCCTTATGAATGAATTGACGTAATCCCTGGCGTGGTTGTAACCTTGAATAATGGTCCCGCATAATCAACACCCTGATTTATGAATGGTCAGGGCGGACCTAGCGCGGCGGCCTTGTACAAAAGTTAGAGTTAAGAGTAAAGATTATGCGAGACCTTTTGTACATAAGTACAAAAGGTCTCGCATAATCTTTACTCCGATTTATGAATAGTAATTTTCCGATTTTGTTCAGGTGTCTCCAATTTATGATTTATGAGTTAACATCATTGAATTGACATCATCCCTAGCATAACTTATCAATGTGACGTTTGTCCCAGACCTAGAGCGCCTTATACGACGAGTTCAGCGCATTTTACCGACATAAAGTTGATCCGGTTCAAGCGCTAAACCGAGTTCAAGAGCTGTCATTCACAAATATCAAGAATATGAACATGGTCAAGCTGAACTTAGTTTTGTTGATCTTAATTTTGGCAGCAAAATTAAGTTTCTCGGTGAAATTGGACTTTGTATCCCGCAAAATCTATATGTACCCTGGTTTACGAATTTACATCATTCTTATTATTATAAATGAGGCTCGAGGCACCCATTCCTTGATTTACAAATGGGGTTGTTATTTTATCTGAAAAATAGTTGGATCAAAATTCCTATCCTGACTTATTATGATGTTTTTCTAAATCTCTATCCTCAGACTTCAGGACCTCGGACTATTCCTCGGACTTCCTAAAACAGCATTGACGCGAGTATTTTCGGATATAATGATAAATATGAGTCAGGTTGAATACGAACATCATAGGGATAGCAGTTACGGGGGCAGTGCTGGTCCGGTAGCAAGACGACGCCGCTCGCGTTCCGCCAACACTTGCTTCAGTTCTTCCATAAGAGCCGCTTGCGGACCTAGCGTGGTGGGTGACGTCACTTCTCATTTGTGTATTACTTATAATAATACTTTCTCTCTACCATATGAGATGAGATCTACCCTAGATGGTCCGGTCCTATGAGGATCCTAACCCTCTAACTTATTAAGGTGCCGAATTTCCTACTCTGACTCTCGGTCTATATAGATTGATTTTGACAGATTTGGAACGATACTGACTAGGTCTAATTCAGGGATACCAAAACGGGACGAAAATTCAATCACAAATGAGTTGACGTGAATATAAAGCTTGCGAACGTGTTAAAAAATTGGCGGTGTTAACACAAAAGCGTTAGGCATATTTTGTAACTCTAGGTCTGTTACAGTGTCTAGAGCTGTTACAATATATGCCGATTATTATGGTTTGTGATGTATGCGATGATTTTTCATGATATTATATTTACCTGAGAGCGGGTGAGGCCTAAGGTCGCGAGAATAGACGGCGTCGTCGGTCATACTCCCGACTGAGCTGCCACAGCTTTGTCTTGTGTCGCGCTGCGGAAAAACATAAAGAATTAAGAAAGTAGAAGCATTTCCAGCGGCCAAACACGATTACACACGAAAAAATTACTATGAATGATTTATAGAAAGGTCTCTGCTACTTTGCGAAATATGTTGTGCCTATATTATTAGGTACAGCTACCAATGTTAAATGAACGATCATTATTTGACGAATAACTATACCATGGAGTTTTCAGCACTGCAAGTGACGTTACAACTCGAAAATGTCGTTTACGAATGAAACAAAATATGCCGTTTTTGTTTGCTTTCACAGTACATACAGTGGATTCTACGCAAATTTCTTTGGATGTCTGTTGCAAACAATTTAAGGTAGATAGTGAGATAATTATGGTCTAAGTGAGAAATTGAGAGAAATAATCCTACCTTGGAGTCTCGGCGCGTTCTTACTCTGGTTCGTCTAACGGTTTGTGTTTGATTTTCAGTTAATTCTACGTAGGATTCTTTAGCTTCTTTTCTTAGTCTTTTAGTCTTCATAAACTAAACATGATTTAAAAAAGCTGATCACTTGGTAGCAAGGATAGTTCTAGGGATATATTCCGCATCTAGAATAATTGGTCTAGAACTCTCAATATATTAAGCTTTTATTACTTTAAAGATTTTTTGGCAAGTTGGCTCACTATTTTCTTGTGACGTTGAGTAATAGATGTAGTTTAACACATACCGTGCCATGAGTGGGTGCTCCGGATGTTGATTCGCTGAGCGATTCATCAGCGGAGTCGTTGTATGAATCGTCGAGGCCATCGTACTGTAAAGAAAATTCATAATAAGTTTTGGCTAGAGGAATGTGATTGAATTCTTAATTTTGGCAACTCAGCCAAAATGTTAAAGATGCAACGTAAATCCTGCAAAAAGGAAGCCGTCTACTAATGCTTGATTGATAACGTAGGCGTAGGACCGCGGTTTGGGGCGTAATTCCATCGAATGTTAACATGCTATGCCAGAGCGGCTATCCTCGCTCACCGCATATTATGCTGCTCTCTAGCACGCACACGATGTTTCACGTTATCCACTGCTGCAGCGTCCCTGACACGGCCTACCCGATTTTATTGCTCTACCTATGAAATAGATTATAAACTGCTCAAGACCGCCGCGTTAGTTACAAATGGACTATAGCAGTATGCACTTACCGAGCTGGCATTACTGAGAGAATGCGGCGAGTGCGGCGATTGCGACGAGTGATGGCGGTGGCGAGCGAGGTCAGTGCGCGCGCGGTGAGCCGACGTGTCTAGCAGCGTGCTGCGAGGGACCGCCGCGTCAAGCTCTCTGGTTAACAGTTCTCGAGAACCACCCGCTTGGGCGGTGTTACTGGCGTTTGCAAGTGTCTCTGTTGATTGTGTAGACCTAGAAACAAAATACGGTCTGGGTTAAGGCATAGGGTTAACGTATGATCGACTAACCCCCGAATACTCAAACGCTAATCAGATTTAAGCATGTATCAAATCACGATGTTTGACAGTTCTCTATTAAAATCTGTCAAAAATGCTTATATTTGTGTTGCGTTTGAGTATTCAGCGGTAAGTTCAGTCAGAAAAAGCTTAAGGCCTACGAAGGCCTTTGAAGCTGTCGCGACGTCCTAGTAAAGATGTAAGTGATGCCTTTTTCTCCCATATGCCGTTTTTCAGACCGAGTTAAGCTGATAACGTCGATTAATGCCGATAGCCATGATGACGGATCGCGGCTGCGAGCGCTGAGCAATCTTAAATTTTATTTCGGATAGGTGTGCTACGCTTGGAACTGTCATCGTTGCAGGCATAGGTACTTTGAAAGGATATGGATATCGACTGTAGCTCAATTCTTAGAAAATTCAAATTACAACTCACATAGTATCTGTGTGCGTAGATGGTGCGGGAGTAGGCATAGATACGCTCGCAGCGATCTGTTCAGTGACTTTTTGTGGCGGTTGCGTCGTAACAGTCACGGGGGAAACCACTGACACGGATGAAACCATAGACACGGTAACATTGGTTGGTGTGACATCATTGGCGGTGGTAGCTGTGACGTCACCGATGTCTGGTGGCTCGCGTCTGGTTTTGTCGACTTTGGCGTATTCGTCTTCTACGGGGGATAGGTCAGAGAGATCGCTGTCAGAGCTCCAAGGATCTGTGAAATTAATTGCAAATTTTTTTTAAAATTACACCTTATGAAAATTTAGTTTGAATCATCATAATATTTGAACGAATGCACCATATTTCTTTAAACATGGCGGTCTTTGAGCTTATTTTGTAAGCTTGAAGAAATAATCGTTATTGATTTGATATTGCCAACACTCTCAACCAAGTCACCTTATAAACAAAAAAAAAACTAAATCCTAATCTCTTAATCGTTCGGAAGCTACGTTGCTACAGACAGACACCAAGATACACACGTCAAACTTTTGTCAGGGTTTAAAAATGCGCTTTATTGGTGACACTATAAGACTCAGCCATGCCAAAAAATGTGGCTGTAACCTAATTGTTACAGCCGATAATTCTGCAGGCCGACATACAATAATTTAAGGTAGGTGGAACATTTTGTACTGCATTTTAAACATACCATTGATGAGTAGAGGATCTGGATCAGGCCGCCTGGGTAGCGGCGGTGTTTCCCGACGAGCGGAGGGTTCGTGGGGCAACATTACCGGTAGACCAGCCTTTTTTTGGGTCTCCTGTGGGTGACAGCCTCTTGATAATTTAGAGTTGTTGTACATTTTGCTATGAATAAATATGTACCAATGTAAAGATGTATACATATACAGGTGACTTTTTGAGATGGGAATGAATGGCCAAATCAGAAATCATGAGAGCTAGAAAAAAGTTGTGAAAGGAGTCATGGCCTCAATTTAAGAGTTTTTTATCTTTTTGCGGATTTTTGAAATCAAAGGTTACCAAATTCCTTAGGTATAAACCCTATTAATACATTTAAAACACAGGCTAAGTATCTTTGCTAGCGGCAAGTGCACTAGTTGTTCGAAATTAATATTATAAAGTTTCACATCGATGCTTGGTAGGGGGAGTATTCAAACTGAAATTGTAAAAAGTTCCATTCATTTCAAAGTTTCATTCAATCAAACACGCATTGAAAAAAATATATGCATTTTTTGATTCCTTATAAATCGAGGTCATGACTCCTTTCACGACTTATGGTTTTGGATTTGGCCATCCTCTCCTATGACTCCCATCTCAAAAGCCACCCTTTATTTATTTGAATAATCAAAGCAAAATAATTTACTATTTTGGCAAAAATGTATAATATATTGCGATTTTAAAGTTACTGCGCAAGATAGATTTGGATGCATGAAAGAATAAAGCTGGCAAACAATCAGCATTGAATAAAGGTCCAATGGGACCAGCTTGTGTAAGAATAAAATGGATTAAGCTCGCAAATCAAGGTTAATTCATTAATTAAGGTCATCAACGATGGCTATGCGTTCATTATGGCTATGGATTCATAAGTATTGGCTATGAATTCAGATCCAATCGGATCAGCTAGTGTAAGAGTAAGAAAAGTAAGAATAAAACGCGTGAGCAACAGCTTAAAAACTGGTCAGAATAGAACCATCGGCATCCTCAAGTCCCAATTCTCGGATGCACTGCGATAAAGCATGCCGCGTACTGACCAGTAACAGCACCTCAAGCCTGGCGACTCTGTCGTGGAGTGCGGAGAGTGCAGATGCGTATTCGCGGTGCGCGTCGCGTAGTGTCGCGCTCCACCATTCTTCGCGAGCTCGGACTAGACCGCGAGTGCGACGCCATTCGCGTAGAGCTCGACGAGCCTAGACAGAAATAATTAAATTGATTAGTACCACGAAGTGTTTTTCAAGATAGATATGGGCATCAGAAACTGCAGCAACGACTGGACCGCCATTTTCCCTATTGGTTTCTTTCTCCAAATGTTCCCTTACTATTTGTGGGAAAGTGAAAGGTTGAACATATATAAGCAACCAATATTTCCGGTTTGTTCCCTTACCTTACAAATTAACTTCGCTGGAATAAAATCCGTTTTTACTGGCTGTATAACGCCTGCCACGTTGCAATTTCATATTTCCTATCGCTATGGCAACCAACTGATGTATGTGCCATACCTTATCATATTTCCTCTGAGCTCGGTGCGCGGTGTCGGTGGCAGCGGTGAGCGCGCGCCGCAAGTGCTCGTCGGGAGCCCGCTGCGAACACCACTCATGAACGCGACTGCTTATTTCTTCGTTACTACCGCCGCCGGTTTCCATGCCAACCAACTGTAGAAGAAATCATAAGATTTAAAATTATTATTTCAGAAATATGCCTGGCTAAGCTAGACTAGCTTACTCAGAAAAGCAACCGAAGAAAAACAAAAGTTCGCGTACCATTTATTCCTTGTTTTGCTTACAAGGTTATTAAAATCATAATCGCACTTTAGTTTTTTTCCTATCTTCATTATCCCGCCTTTAATTAGTGTTCTATATTAAATTCTTTTACAATCATTTTAATTAGAGATGGGCCGAGTACTCGGTTGATGCTCAGTACTCGGCGTACTCGGCGGGTTTTTTGATACTCGTACTCGGCTGAATAACTCGGTTTGAATGCCGAGTATACTTTGTTTAAGAAAAGCAATATATTTAGATAGATATAATTAAAACAACAGTTTTAATCAAAAACTATTTATTACTAATTTAGGAAATCTTTGACTAACTCAATTAATAAAATCAAAATTATGCAAATGAATGAGTAGTAATGAGACAAAATCATGAGGACAGTAATTAAAATAATCAATATTTAAAATTTAATAAAGGTAAGTTATGATGCAGGAACACAAGGCTCTCTGCACGTTCTGGTAACAGCCTATTCCTCTTTTCTTCGTAGACGTTACCAGCCTCCGAAAACAATCGCTCGCTATACACGGTGCTTGCAGGTACTCTTGGTAAACGTGCCAGCTCTGGATACCTTGTTTGGTGCCCTGTCCACCACTCGAAAGGACTATTGTTTTTTGCAAACAAATTTTCTTTTAAATAGCAATCTAATTCTAAAGCAATGGGGCTTTTAGGATCATCGCGCTCTATTGGCTGGGTGGAAGCTAATTCTTCGAAGCAATTCCAGAAAGATGCATGAGGATCTTGTGACTGTGGTAATCATTCAGATTCGTTTTCTTCACTGCTGTTAGCACTCTCTGAAATGTCACTTCTTTTTACTGATTCTAAAAATAGCGTATTCCTTATCAGTTCATAGTTTTCTGGATGAAAAATCGCATCCTGAACCAGTTTATACTTGTTTACGCGTGTGAAATTGATTGAACCGAGTTACTCGGCCGAGTACTCGGTTGAAAAAAAATTGAAGCAAGTAAAACTCGGTACTCGTTACTCGGCAAAAGTGTTACTCGGCGCATCTCTAATTTAATCTTGTTACATCCAGTTTCTATCGGCAATCTTCTCTACCCATTTCATTTTGAAGTATTTTTGGTCCATTACGCCTATCGATGTACCTACCTCATTCATAAAGGCTCTCAGCTCGTTGATCTCGGGATGTCTCGCCGGAGCGATGACCGCTCTCTCCTCTGTACCTAATGTGCTTTGAGGCTCTCCTTCTTCCGCCTGTTGTCTTCGCTGATGTTCACGTTTGGCTCTGAAAATGGGAGAAAGATTTCAAAGATTTATAAGTAACGCTGAACAATCCATACAGCATCATCTAGCACCAAACTGAGCAAAGATATTTTCAGTTATTTGTTCCGGTGTGTGTTTTCTATGCTTTTCATACATAGAAAACACACACCGGAACAAATAACTGCAGATCGTACAAACATTTGTCCCGAAACGCGAATCGAACCTCCGCCTCTGAGGCATATTTGAAGAATATTTGTAAGATATTACAAACGAATTTGACAATGCGGGCATATGTAACGGCGATTACAAATATGTCTACAATTCGCGAGTCATAATGACACTCCCCTTTGCGTCTCCGTTGTACTTCACCCCTCAAAGAGGATTTGTGGAATAAGCTCTAAGTTAATGGTGAATGCCTGCTTATCTCTCGTATAAGCTAAAGTTCAATGGTTAATATCTTGAACACAAAGACAGCATTTTACACAGGTATCATCGAATCGTACTGTACTTTAACCAGCCATGCGACCTTATTTACCTTTCTTCTCTCTCCTTATCAGCAGCCAAAGACTGTCGAATAAGATGCGCCACTTCGCTGTTATCAGGGTCTTTTTCTCGTCCGATTAAGAACTTCACAGGGCCGGACGTGTTACGTAGAACCGATGCCGCGTACGCTTGTGTTACGCCCACCTGAAAGCATAATTAACAGCTTATTAAATTAAATAGCATTCTTAAAGTATGCCTGTAGTTTAACAGCGTTCCATTATTACATGCTTTCTAAGTTTAAAATGTACTTCTAGTATAAACTAATCTCAAAAGTGCTATATTGCACTGGCACACATAACCGCAAATGTTTACTCCATGAACTACGCAGTGGGTCTGACTTTTTTGTAGTCGTAACATTATGTTGTTATGTTGTTATGTATCCTAGTTAGATCATAATAGCGAATTAGCTTTCTGTTTCTACTTTAGTTTCTATTGTACTTAGATAAGCTGATGGCAATCTGAATTAAAGAAATAAATAATGTTAGTACTGTTTCTAGTTCCTTAAATAAATAAGTAGTGCTAAATCTAGTGGGCTTAGGCTTAGGCTCGTATTATGAAAGCTTGTTCAGTCATAGATTGACTTGAGTACGTTTATGCCATAGAAAAGCGTTACTCAAGCATGTCGATATAATTATATCGATGACTGAGAAAGCTTTCTTAATACGGGCCTTCGTTCATGTAGTCAGAGTACATTGTAAATAGCGGAAAGAACCCAGACTGGTGGAACACGGGTTAGATTAGACCGTGATGAATCCATAATAATTTTAAATATACGAAAGTAATTCAGTCTATCTGTCTGTCCCGTTACTTTTTCACACCGAAACGGCTGAACGGATCTTAATAAAATTTGGCAGGGTGGTAGGCAGTATCCCGGGGACGGACCTAGGCTACTTTATACCCCGAAAAAGCGCGTGCGAAGCCGCGGGCAGAGGCTAGTGTAAGATAAAGGAGGCCTTTGGGTGTGTACCCCAGAAGTGGGATCCGGTGAGCTCTTTAGAAAAGACAGTTCTAATCTAATTGATTTACTTGTTTTTGTTTGATTGATCAGTAGATTGAAGGTACGCTGTTTAGCTTATAGCCGCCAAATTGTGCCCATGACCTAATGTGGCCTTATAACTACTTATAAGGCAATTGATGGATCGGGCGATAAGTAGCGTGTATCTTTTGTTTAACATAGCAGGTAATTTAATTATTGTAATAGACATGCCTTAACTGGTGAGAATAAACTAAATATGAAAATTTAAGGTACTTTTAGTAAGTGCCTTAAAATAAACAACACTTGCTCAAATTAGCGTAAGTTGTCTTATTTCATATTTATTATTGACGTACGTCGTCATATGTTATCATGAGCTAGGCCATCATAGCCCTATGATTAAAGATGAAGGTTTTATTAAAAAGACACATCTCGCAAAGCATTATTATTGTAAAATATAATATAAGTAATTTATGAAAAAACTAAAAACCGACTTCGAATCGTTTTAAAATGTTTTTTTTAAGTTTTGCGAGATAAATACTAATCCCTCGAGAACAACATTTTTATGGAACCAACTCGGAATTATCCTCTATACAACTGCAAAGGAATCATCCTAATCGGTTCGTAAATCGTCGGTCATACATTAAAAAAAAACATACACACAGGCGATAAAAATATAAAACCTCCGTTTTCCGATGTCGGTTAAAAAGGACCGGATGCAAATTTTAATTCTATATAATCTGTAAAGAGTTATACCCATAAACTCTCGTAAATAACTCACCAAACTCTTGCCATCGACCTCGATGATTTGGTCGTTGACTTGTATACGACCGTCTCTAGCTGCCGCGCCACTTTCAGTGATAGTTTTCACGAAAATGCCCAATTTCTCTAAACCTGCATCGGCCCCAACTCCCATACCTAAAACAAATCATACTGTAGAGACAGTCCCTATCCAATTTGTCCTTATACAATACAGAAAGAGTTTGACAAGAGAACAGGAAATATTTTGTCTGGCGCAACCTGTTAAAGTTGCAGTCAAAAATACTTTGAATTGTTATCCATTTGATAATGCTTAATTAAAATAAGTGCAATCAATATGTGAACGAACAAAATTAAATTACTGATACTTTTTAGGGTTCCGTACCCGAAAGAAGGGTGAGAATGGAACCCTATTACTAAGCCTCCGCTGTCCTTCCATCTGTCCGTCTGTCACAGGGCTCTATCTCATGAACCGTAAGATGTAGACAGTTGAAATTTTCAGAGTATGTGTATTTCTCTTGCCGTTATAACAGCAAATAATAAAAATAAAATAAATACCAAAATTAAAGGGCGGCTTCCATACATAAAACGTGATTTTTTTGGCAATTTTGCTAATTTTTTGTCAAGGCCAAACCTTGTGTCTCTTGAGCCAAAATAGGTAGACACATGACACTTTCTATAAATAAGTAACACTTTAACTGTAATAACAACAAATACTAAAAATATAATAAAGTTGAAAATATATAGGGATCTCCGAACAAGTGGAAATTTGATATTCTTTGAAAGTTGCCTGATTTTTACGGTACGGAACACTTCGTGTGCGAGTCGACTTGCACTTGGCGGTTTATTTTTCTATAACGGGACTCACTTTACCTGCTATCCTGACAGGCCGAAGAATTTGTCAGCGTATATAAAGCTTTTCAATACCGTAGGACCATCAGCAAAATACGAAAAATAGAAAGTATTGAAATTCAAACTCACCAATAATAGATAAGCCCAATCCATCAGCCCCTTTCACAAGGTCCACAGGAAACACGTGCATTTTCTCAACCCGCTTCTCCAATTCGTATTCTGCTGAGGCCGCCACGGGGTCAACGTCCTCGTTGCGGCGATCGTATTCGCGGACAGAATGCGTTGAGAACACTCGCATAGGACCCGTACTGTAAAGGAATATGAATGAATAAAAGAACAACAATAAATTAACAATTTAATTTAACCTGAGTAAAAAAATCTTTTAGGTATCTAAATAAAAAATAAACAGTTCAAAAGGCGGCCTTATCACTGAGTGATAGATTTCTCCCAGGCAACCTTGAACTTGAAGTTTAGAGTTTAGTGCTGAAGGACGATTTCGTCTTGAAATAAGCTATTTACATACAATTTATGTATGAGCTATGGGATTGAGCAAACTCTCAAAGAACCCATAATTTAAGTAAAGCAATTTGAACTTTAGAATTAAGTCTTAAAGGAAGATTTCGTCTTGAATGAAATTATGGAAATAAACGATATGTTCTGTCGACTACGGAATACCTGTACCTGCCTGCACATGTAATGTGTTTTACCTGAATTTAACTTTGGAATTTTTCTTAACAAATACTGGTGGGTAATAATCATCGTCCTCGTCTTCTTCTATTGGAGGTAGACCTGCCATCTGAAAAAAAAATGGATTTTATCGACAAATAAACATGGTTTGCAAGTCCAGAGATTTGCGAGTCAGGCTCTAAGAAAACTTATTCACAGTTCTTCTAAAACAAGCTTTGCTTGAACCGCAGTCTACAATAGGTTTATCGAAAACTTGCTTTTGCCTGCAGATAAAAATCCCAATTTCCTTCCCCAACCATCTATCCCCTAGTCAAATTTCACCTTTCTTGCTAGGGTTAGGAGTGAAAAGTTACTAGACAGACCGCCTGGCTTTCGAATTGATAATAATAGTATAAATGTGAATGTCGTAAGAGGCGACTAGGATAACCTGACAGATGAAGGGCAGCGGCTCCCTTGTGTGTATTTTGAACACATCGACTGCGATCACCAATCCACCTGCCAAGCGTGGTGACTATGGCAAACGCCTCCGCGTTTGATGGAAGCACGTTCAGCAGTGGACGTTTATGTGCTGATGAGAAATATGAAGGTACACATACCTCGGTATAGAAGTGTCCATCTTCGAAGAAATGCACTCCGTTCTCCTCGCCCAGCACGGCAAGCGAATGTGGCGGGTAATGCTCGAACACTGACGTAGGTTCCGATTCCGGCGGCGGCTCCGGTTGCTTCCGGTCGCCGCCGGCCATGGCATTCTCTGCCTCGAGGGATACAAACTCGTAGCTCTCATCCACTGACTGCATACTGTAATAAAAAAATATACCTTTCGTTTTTAACCGACTTCAAAAAAGTTTTAGTAACTGCATAATAAATATAATTAAATATAAGAGCTTTAGATAAAGCAACTTCAGCTTTCACACAAATTCTTTTGAGTTTGGTAGACAGTGTAATTACGCGGAAATATCGAATGGTGCAATTACGAAATCGAAAATTTTTGAAAATGAGGCACTCATTCTGGCTGTTTATGTTACGCTATCTGCACAAAGCAATTTGTGTAGAGCTGTCCAAATTTATTATTTTCTATTTTGGAAAGAATGCAGATTGAGATCTTTGGGGGAGAATAATGATGATATCATCCCCCATTACCCTTAGTGCCGAAAGATGATGTCCTACTAGCCGAATTTCGGCCACGGCAGCCAGTCTCAACGGAGACTAGTGCGGGAGATATTGTAGTGCACAAGTTTTTGGGCCGAAAGACGTGCACTGCTGGAGATAAGCCTCCCCAAAGATCGACACAATGACCTTGTTTCCTTTCATTGTCGATAGTATTATTACACGAGACGCTTTTGGTCCCATCTGTATCATAGATATTATTAAACCTACAGACTTGCAATTTTGCATGTCTGGTGAGATCCATGAATAGAGTATGAATCCTTAATTTGGACCCATTTAGATTTCAACTCTTTTATTGAGAGAAACGTCTACTGAACTTTGCTTTTTTTCACATAATCTATTACGATTCTATTATGATTTATTATGATCGAAAAGTGTTAGTAAACATACAAACCTCTCATACGAGAGTACGGACTGGTAGCTATCGTTGAGCGAGACGCCATTGTCGTGGGGAATTGCTTGCGGCGACAACATCGCCACTATCTCCTGCGCCTGCTCATCCGACAGCAGAGCTTCTTGCCTGGACATAAGGATCAAAATAGAATTTATATACATAATGTATGAGCATGTTTTTTTTGGTAAATCGTGATGGGTGGGGTCTTTTGGCTGTGAGGTCAAGGCACACTGAAAGCGAATCAAAGACATTTTTTTTAGATTTTGATGGCTTATTGAACCCTATCTCCACAACGAAAGGCACAAATTCTATAATGATAAAAAGTCGCAAGCATTCGTCAGAATGCGCGCGATTGCTAATTCAGTGTGCCTTGACACTTGAAGTTGCCAGATTTGCATTTCTAAAATGATGTCTACATGACATCATTTTAGAAATGCAAATCTGGCTGTAAATCGAACCTGGGTCTATTTAGGTTCCAAAGTTAATTAGGAATCATATTTGTAATGGAATACAAATTTAACTTTACTTGTAGCTTACAATCATCGTGAAACAAAAAGATAGTGGAACAGATATCACAAACAAACTAACCCCAAAATACTCAAACGCAAATCAGATTTCAGCAAGTCTGTAGTCGCGGTTTTTGGACAGTTTAAAATGAAAATGTGTCATTAAATCGCGACTTGAGACGTGCACAAATCGGAGCGGCTAGAGTGAGTTTGCACAATACCAAAAGGAAAAACAGTTTTCGAGAACGTGAAAACTGTTTTTCGCATCAAATCACTCAAAACCATTCAAAAACTTTATTCTATACATATTCCGTGAAATCATTATCTGTTTGGTAGTTCGACTGATAATCAAATAGCGATGTCCGCTTTACCGATTCCATTTTGTTTATGAAGAAGTTTTAATCGATTTTGTGTATGGGTTGTGGCAGGAAACGAAAACTTTATAGTTTTCGTAAACTGTGCATAACTCATACAAAGGTTTCTGATTTGCGTTTAGAGTTTTCGAAGTAAGAGAAAGAAGAGTTTATAAGAGCATTACAGTTGCGCGCTTACCTAAGCTTCTTTTCCAAAATGCTGCAAATGTGATCACAGGCAAGAATGAAGCGTTGTGCGGACAGGCAGCATGCAAATGAAAATACAACATTTAATCACTACAGTGTAGAGTAATATACGTTTGTAGTACTTTACTAGTAAAACCTGCGTATGATAGAGAATGGTATTAAGAATGACGTCATCTCTCGTGCTGCCCTGCTCAGTTCGATTCCGATTTGAGCGAGACAGCATGAGAGATGACGTCATTATCAATCCAATTCTTTATACAAGTACGCAGATTATAGTAGGTAGTTTACATGAAAGGTACAAGAAAGTTTGAAAAGAACGTGAAAGTTTTGCCATTGCCATGTCAGCATTTCAGTTTTGCCGGATAGAAATAGAAAGTGCAAGAAAAATACATTTTAGATTACAATTAAACATAGAAGGATGCTCCATACTGTCAAAACATGGACAGGATTAAGATCTATCTACTTATAAGTAACATATTTTAGGGCAACAAATAGGTTGCTAGCTTTTGATCCTTATCGCTTGTCAGCGATCGTAAAATCCGCACTCAGCGTAACTTTATACACAAACAGTTCGCGTCAACTAAGGCTGGTTTGCAGTGATCAAGTATAGGTACGAAGTAGAAAATGCATGTAACAATGAAGGAGGCGTATGTGTAAGCTGATCATAATTACCCACTAATTTACTGAACGTCGCGTCGTACAGTCAGTGTCCAGACATTTGCTACTCGTAACTAGACTTGCTTGTAAACAAGCCATAAGACGCAAACATGAATATTCTTACACGGTCAGAACATATTATTATTTGACTATTCACGGGTAACTCCGAAAATCCAAGCATCCAATGTCAAAGCAAACATGACATGTATTAAGACAATTAATATTTTGTCCTAACTAGCTTGTAAAATATTGAAGTAAAGAGAGCTCTAAAATATTGAAGTGAAGAGAAGTAAACATTATTTTTTACAACATATTTAGTTTGAAATTTTTACATTATTCTCAGCGCTTTTTTTAAGCCTATGCAAAAATAAACTTTATGGAATTTGAACCTGTTGCCATCGGAACGTGTGAACCTATGTCGGGAAAATAGGAAAATTGACTCAATAATTACCAGTTAAAAGTTAAATTATAATAATATATGAACATGTTACAGACATGTAAGACATATAAACAAATAAAAACCTAATGCTGGACATTGTCACATAGCCCCCAAAGTAAGCAGAGCTAGTGTGAGTAGTCTATTTAAGTATTATGTTCCATACCTAGAACTTAGCAGTATCTCAGCCTCATCCGGCGTCATACTGTCAGGCTGTTTGTCGTCCCAGCGTGTTTCGACGTCGGCGACGTCTGTGTCGGCGACGTCGGCGCGGCATTCCGGAATCTCCTCCGACCCGCTCCATTGGCTGGTGGTCGACTTGTCGAGCACCTCTATGGAGCCCTGACTTGCTTCGCTTACTACTACGCCTGAGTCCTGGAATTAATAATGTTAGTGATAAATGTGTACCCTTCACTATGAGATTCAATACAGGAAAGAGTGGAGGAGTTTGGGATATGGATGGAGAGCACAGGGCTGGACAGAATCGTGCAATAGAGTAGTGATCCTATTACCATCAGAGGATGTCCAGCATGGGCTGCATATTTGTAGAGATATATGAGTATAGTTCAAGAAGGGTGATGATGGTCATCAATTCAAGATAATGCTCTGTTGAAGAAGATCAGTTAACTGGTTTGGCAAAAAGGGTCGTTATTTTCACTATACATTTTAAGCAACCTTTTTTAGAAAACAGGCTGTAGTTTTGATAGACTGCCGATAGGCGTAAATGTGTTCAATCCAATATGAGTGGTCGATTCCGCTTCGCGTCAAGAGGTAGCCTGTTTCTAACAGAGAATTCAACTGTATCTGTACGGACAGCGTATCAGCCTAGGAGCAAGTACGCTTCTAGGCTGTCCAATATCCTTGATCTCGCTGAGAGGGTCCCGATAGTCTACCGGGCGCATCCGAGCGTGGTCGCTCGCAGGCAGGTTCAACGAGTCCTCTCCCGAGGTGGTCCTCGGGAGAGGACTCGTTGAACCTGCCTCCGTCTGACACGTTACGCTGCTGTGATCACTCTACATTCGTAAGAACTAACCTGCTGCTGTACAGAAAAAGTATCAGCTTCAGAGCGAGTACGCTCCCCATCCTTGATCTCACTGAGGGGGTCCCGCTAGTCTGCCGGGCGCAGCCCAACGACCACCTCGGGAGAGGACTCGTTGAACCTGCCTCCGTCTGACACGTTACGCTGCTGTGATCACTCTACATTCGTAAGAACTAACCTGCTGCTGTACAGACAAAGTATCAGCTTCAGAGCGAGTACGCTCCCCATCCTTGATCTCGCTGAGAGGGTCCCGATAGTCTGCAGGGCGCAGCCGAGCGACCACTTCGGGAGAGGGCTCGTTGAACCCGCCTTCATCTGACACGCTGGACGCGCGCGAACCGCTACGCCGTGGGGGCGTCTCCTCCGCCTCGGATAACTTGCGACCTCCGCCAACTGAGAAAATAGAACAAATTATATATATGTACTTGGAAACTTATTAATAGTTGATAAATTCCACCATAATACGAGAACGGCTTCACCGATTTTAAAGAAACATAGTTTTTTTTTATCTTTTAGGGATAACTAACAATTACACTTAAATATTAGGAAATCTTACATAAACTAAATTCTAAAAGTGTGACCAGCCAGTTATGAACATATAGGAAATACACAATACAACACAATACAAAATTCTTTATTGTACATCACAAAATTAAATAAAAAAAAAACATTGATATTAACATAAAATAGAAAGGTACAATGGGCGGCCTTATCGCTCAGAAGCGATTGCTTCCAGGCAACCTTTGTATGGATAGAAAATTGAGAATTTAAGAAAGGGCGGGAGTGAATACAAGATTACTACATAATACATAATAATAAATATTCTCCAAGCACAAATAAAAATATAATAAAATTATAGAATACATGGAGTAGAAAATATATAAGTAATAAATAAATACATATTAAATATCAAGATCAAAATAAATAGTACCAATATTTATGTTTACAAAAAAAATACCAACTCTTTCTGTTCTCTATACGGAGATAATTAGGAACATGGGTTTGCAACCTCTCAGAAAACCTATAATGCATAAAATCCTCTGTTCCGTCTTGTGTCAAGAAATGGCTGTAGCACTTGAAGCAAGAAACGTTTTGTTATATAATAACAAAACGTTTCACTTACGCACTTATGCTACGATCTTTAACTTGTACTTAACACATCGTTAATGGCCAATTATTGCCTAAAGTGGCGGAAAATCGGCGTAATCCGCTAAACAAAAGCCGTTTACATTGAACGCTATTATTTTCAAGTAGATATCATTCATTTCAATTTCTGTACATAACATGCTTGCATCATGCTTGGATTGTTTTAAACTGTTATTTCACATAGCTATCTTAAATTTTTATTTTAACGAGGGCTCCTATTACACGCGCCATAATAATTCAAAAGCAGAAAGATGGGGGACGTCCTTTGCAGATGCCTTACATAAACAAACAGAAGTAGAATAAGTCCAAACGATTCATAACAAATGAGGTGAAACTGAAACGAAGATACGGCATGTAAACGTTCGGTATTTTTGTATTTCACGCCCTTGGATAACCTCAATAAGTCTCGAAAGTGCCATCTGGATATTTGGACTGCATTAGAATGTTGTAAATACTTTTGCTTTGACTTTACCGTACGCTTTACGGGTGACGCCAAATGCATCCCAAGTTTAATATCGTCTTCTCATTACTTTAGAATCCCTAGATTAATGACATTTTCAGCTGTAACATGAAAACGCTTTTAAAATCTAAATATGAAGCGGATATGTACATATCCGATTCTTCCGTACGATATCTATCACGTCTTTTTAGCATAACAAAGAATAGACGAATCACTTGGACGCGTTATAATAATGTTAATCTTAGTACAATAATGAATTCGTAATTAACCGTTGGAGCGGTCACGCGATTCACGAGGAAACGAGAGAGGAGCCACTTTACTAATTAAACCGACATAACAGATACAGGGCGATATGAATTATTAAGAATGAACTAGCTACTGCCTACGGCTTCGCACGCATTTCTCGGGTTAAAAAGTTGCTTCATTCAGTACAGTTTTCGCGCGATAAAAGAGCCACATCCATCCATTCAAACTTTCACATTTATAATAATTGTGAATGGCTTCAATAAGTTTTTAATAGGTTACCTAAACAATTAAATCATGAGATACCAAGGCGAGTGTTTTTAAACTACGGCTTCAACTTACTATGTAATCCTCGGCTGCTTATGTCAGTGACTACTTCAGTGTTTCAGTTTAAATAATACGATCCAATTTTCTTACAACATTTGCAACTTATTATCTTACAGTCATTTTGTGCTAAGCTTAGGAAAGATTAGTACAACCATGTTACTCAGTCAGTAGGTAAGATTCCGAAGTGGCTACAACTTGTAGCCACTTCGTTACCTACAGCATGCAATAACGACTACCATTTAAAGATAGCTCTTTCATACAGATATAGATTGACTTGACTTGATCAATTATTCTGTCATAGCGATGTGCATTTCGTAGTTGTGAGTCATATTCAGCTGCCATTATTATAACAGATTCGACCTTTAAAAGAGTATAAATGTGGAATTAGCATCAAAAGCATATATCTTAAAATGGAGCCAAATCGATGGACGACATTCCTAAATTAGTAACAGGCGTGTTGAGAAACCCCACGCAAGCAATAAAACTAGATAAGCGCCCATATATCAAAACATTTCAATTTACGGTATTGAATTAGAATTCAAAGTAAGATGATTCTAGCCTAACCCATCAAAATTCTGTGCGTAGCAGTTTTATGCGCACAAAATGTATAGTCCAATGTTGGTATGAGCGTGCTATGAATGGCCACACGATGCCATGAGCGATCCACAGTCTACGTCTGTTTTATACTCGCCGTCTTTGTGCGAAACAGCGTTCATTCATTTGTGGATACGGTTTATAGATGTACGGGTACGTACAGCTACCTATGTATGTAGCGATTATACGTGTAGTTGCCATAAACATATTGAATTCCTTATTTATGGATCAATGCATAATACAAGTTGATAAGAAATATGGTAGGTATACGTTTGTTTGCTATTTTCTATTGTAGTGTAAGTAAAGCATGATCAGTTACATTAAAGGTTACATATTACAGACGCATGCATTTGGCAGAATGTAAATAAGTAATTCAGTCATTGTTTAGAAAGATTTTCACCAGCTGTTAAATGTAATTTGTATTTAACAAAGACTAACCGAGGCAACAGCCGCAAAATCGCATGTCGAGCGAACGCATGCGGAGCCGGTGACGGACGCGAGCGCCCCTCGGCTCATCACCGCAACATCCTCGCTCAGGCTGCCCACTCTTATTAGCACCCTCTTGCAGGTTCACAAAAACGTTTAACCGAAATCGCTGTATTTTTATTCCTTTCACAACCACACTGTACAACAAAAACACAAACTGCTAGTTCTACCGACGACGTCCGCTTGAAGAGGAATGCGTTTATCTCATCGCGAAAGAAGAAAACAACATTGTATACAGAAAAAGTTTACGATTCTGGCGTCGTCGGACACCGGTTCCGCCGGTGCGTTTTATAAACAAACACCGCCGCAGATGAGCAGGTTGGCAACGTAAATATTGAGAAGAAATATACTTGCCTCCAGAAATAGAACTTAAATCTTCCGAAACAAAGTCGACACGTTTAGGGAACTTCGGAGATTAAAACTTTAATGTTTCCCTTGCGTGCTCAGAAATTGATTTTAATAGTTGGGTAATGGGAGGGACGGAGACGTTGCTCAATGAATGTAATATTTAGCGAGGTAGACGGGAACGACGTCCCGCGTACGCCAGAACGAGACAACTAAAAGCAAAAAGGAGTGAGTGCAAACTTACGACTGCGGTATTGATAATAATATGCTCGCAATTTACAATCATTCCGAAATTTTATTCAAGATCTGACCGTAAAATCCAAGCTAATCATTTTGTAAACAAATAAACATGGGAATCCTTCACCAATAAAACGATTGTCCACTGTTAACATACCGGACCAAACATTCATGCGAATTGCGAACACATCACACGCACGTGCTTGAATATGCTAAATTGCGAGATAAATGTTGCTAGAAAACAGCGTGTCTCGAGAGAGTGCAGGGTTGCAAGTTGCAACAGATAAACTCAATGTAATGGGAAACAAATGAGCGGTTTGAAGGGGAGCGCGCAGGACGACGTCGCTCGGGTTACTGCGTCGCGACGACGGCGGCTGAGGCGGCGGCGCCGGAGCATCTAAATCGGGATCAACTCGCAACTCTCGCAACGACTCAAATACCTTGACTTCCTCAATATTACATTGAACCCACCGCGCACAAGACCGCCAAACGTACGTCAATCGACGCCCACGCATTCGATAGCTAGGATAAACGATTCCCACGGCGAAACACGTATCTAAATCTTTGATAAGAGAAATAATCGTCTCGGCTTTGTTTGTCCAATACAATACTATATAATAGCTTAGCGCAAACAAGGCAAGAAAAATAAGGCAAAATAATTCGCTGAATCGGTTTTCGACTAACCCTTCTTTTCGTAAGGTACAAAAGCGTCTTTCATGTCTTAGCGCAGATATGTAGCATGGTGATAAAACCTAACAACACCGATAAGAAAATCGCCTATACCTGAAACTGAAGTAAGCAGATTACAATGAAATGTGTGACTTACCAGGCGAAGGTGATGCGTGATGCGACTGTGGTGACGAAGAAAGGTGGACCGGGGAGGCGTCTGGTGAAGCGAGCGGCGTCTGCGCCATTTCCTCCGCCTTGGGCGCGCCAGCCGGCGACTCGGGCGTCGACGACCGGCGCCTCTCTTTGTCATCCCATTCACCACTAAACTGCACTTGTTCATACACATCATCCTCCGCACTTGATACCACAAACACTTCCGCATTAGACACATTCTCGTACTGGTGATTCTGATGAACCGTTTCATCCTCCTCTTCAACAACATATTTTACGATTTCATCTTGAGCTGGTAGCGATTCTGGCTCTTCTATTGAAGCAATCTCTGCAATTTCTATTATTTCTTCAGAGACGTTATCTAATGCGCTTGGAGTATCCTCTGTCAAAGGAGACAGTAATTGCTCTCGCTGTTGCTCTTGAGGAATTTCGTTATATTCATCGTTGGTTGGAGGTATTATTGGCGACTTAGGTGACCTTGCCGAAGGAGAAGGTATTTTTGAACTTCTAGACGCTATAGAGGTTTCTACAATCGCAGAATCAGTAGAAGGTGATGATAGGACCGGGGATATACTTTCTATTGTTTTTGATGCAACATTTGGTGACTGTAGACGGTAATTTCGTTTAGACTCTACATTATCAACTTCTTCGTGTGATTCTCTCTCAGACACAGTAGCAAAAGTTGATCTATGCTTGCGAGATATGTCGTTGGCATCAGACATTTCATGGTGCGTTACAATGGTTTTAGTTTGATCTTTTCTTACGGTTGGCGTAACTATTAGTTCAGATCGCTTTACTGGTGAAATTTTTGGTCTGGGCGAAAGTATCACTGAAGGTGTGACGGGACTAGGAGATTTACCACTGGGCGTAACTCTATTCACAAAAGGCGTTGGGAGCGTATTAGGTCGTTCTATTTGAGCATCACCAGAGCACGGTGAAAGTGGTGGTGAATACACGCGAGATGGCACCGGATATCGTTCAGCCACTTCAGGTGAGTTTCTGTCATGATACGCACCAGAATATCTGTGAGCATCTACTCTAGTTTCAGTTTCAGTACGTGCCTGTCGCGTTTTATTGAAATGCGCAGTCCAGTTTCTTTGTTTTTCTATAAGCTCTTTATTGAATCGTCTATCTGGTTTTTCCGGTTTTGGCAAGACAATCGGTTTCGCTGGTTTAGGCGGCGGTTGTCCGGCGCCATTGGCGATACGATCGCCGTTGAGTGATGGCGGAGGCATCGGCGTGGGGGTGACATTGCGCCGCGGAGGACTCACCGAGCCCGCGGAGCTGGAGCGCGATCGCGACGGGGCCACCGGCGGCATGCCCCGCGTCCCGGCGAAGCTCGCCGCCGCCGATGGGGACTTTTCAATTCGGAATCCTTTATTCTCTTCACCCAATTTCTCAAATAGTGCTCGCGCATTGTTGAACCGTGCCAGATGGCTTTCCGTTCGGACCACAGTTACGTCGGCACCGCGCATCTCGTCTTCTTCCCTTGACGGCATACCTTGGAATATATTAGCAATTTTTGAAACTTTAGTTCCTGATTGTCTTTTCATACAGTCCTCCATACTAGCCGGGTACCCCCGTTTTAATCCAATCTGCAAGAAGAATTAATCACAATAAGTATCTTATCCGCCATGGAGGTAGCAAATAGGACGCAGCTTGTGTGAAACTGATAGATAAGGTGATAACCGCGCCGCCGCGAAACGAGTACAAAGAGCACAGCACAGGTATTTTGTGCACGGCCTCTGGCGCCCGACTCGCGACGTGTCGGCGTCGTCAGCCCTGCCATTGTTCTTAGTGTAATTTAGCTAGAGATAGCGATAGCGTAGATAACGTTATAGAACGGATTCGTTTAGACACCTAAATAGATATGACATTACGTTGCAAAAATTGTGTCAACGAAAGTAAAAGTAATACAAAGATTTGTTACAGCAGACCTAGGTTTCGCATTCCGATCGCGTTATAGAATAAAATTGGCCATCAACAAACACTTCACAGAAACGACGTGTTAGTTATTGAGATTAGATTTCACTGATAATGAACGGATAACGATTAAACAATATACCGTATTGACTTATTGTTTGAACATCGACTCAAGGTGAAAGCGGACTTATTTTAGTATTTTTTGTTTGCCTTACGAAATATGTATTTCCAATGCATTGTTATTTTAGTCTGCAGTTTGTTTGTTAGTGATGCGGTATCACAGTCACAATGTAATACAGCTCAGGCGTGTTTCGCAGACGTGATGGACTCAGACTGCCCGATACCCGGACAGATTATAGTTCCAAACGCTGGGATATTCGGCTGCTGCCCAGGCTGCGTACAGCCAGGTAACACTATCATTGATAACCTACTTTTACAATTACTTTTATAATATTACGTGTTTACATTTGGTTGGAGTGCTTCAGTCTGTATCGTATCAGCGTTGAACTGACCTGTCGGAAGTTAACATGATCGCCGACTACAATTACCGGGAAAGGACCCATTAATGAGAAAATTTCCGGTTGCAATTTTAATGTTGCTAGCACAGCTTGCTTAACTTAAGTGGGTACACGTACCTTCATTAGTCATTCATTACCCGCATGAAAATGGAATCGCAATAGTAATTAAAATGATAGTGCAATCAAATATTCATTTCGATTAGAAAACAAAGGTATAAAATTACTATAATTGCCAAGAAAGCTTTCTCACGTTTTTATTTAAACACAAAAAACAGTTCAAAGGGCTATTTGACGTTAGTAACCAGACGTGATTGTGACGTCTCCTTTTAGTATCGGATTTGCATAGTTCCCTGTCCGCACGATAGAGGCGCGCTGTACCAAATTGTATGGAAAAAGGAGACGTCAGGATCACGTCTCGTTATTAAAGTCAAATAGACGCGCCCCTCAGAGCTAAATAAACAGAGGCTCGTTGGTTTATGTTGCATGTTTCATATTGTTTGGTGTTTAAACACAGTCAATTATTAGGGCCGTGTGGTGCCGTGTTAGAATTTGCACCACCTCAACTCTTCCCGTGGGTGTCGTAAAAAGCGACTAAGGGATATTTACCGGGTGGCGGGAAGCTACCACCGAACTGCAACCCCCAACCACATTACCCCCATATGATGAAAGCTAATAAGACTCAGCGGAGGCCTGCTTCCATCAGTAAAGTAAATAAAAAGTAAAAATTGTTTTATTGACATATTAAAGTTTTACAGACAGTAAGTAATGTAATGAGTCCATAGGCTCCTGAACTAGTTAATAACTGTATTTCAGGAGCCAGTGGACCAGTATAGGCTAGAAATGTAATTATTAGGGACAACGATTTCAGCCACTTTCAAGTTCATTTACTTCCGGTATTGGAAGAACCGGATTCGCAAAACCAAGTGTGCCAACAGCCAATGAACAGTAATATTCGAAAGGTTACGTAAGCCCTTGTTATTTAACTTCTAAAGTTTCGGTCATTTCGAGTTGAGAGAAAGGAAATGCGCATTTTTGTCTCATGGTTTTATTGTCATTATGCAGGTGTCATAGATCCAGGTTGTAAGCCTCCAGCAAATTGCCTGCCTGATGGTCGGTACGCGCCGATTCAGTGCAAGGGCGATCTATTCGTCGGAAGGTAACGAACGATTATCCGATAGAGTCTAATAGCTTGCTGTTTATTTAATAGCCGCGAATGTTATACGGATTACTACACATCATAATTAATGTGAGCATTCGACTATAGTTGCATGTATGACTAGAACGGAACATAGATTTTGTATTTACACGAGATTTCCCATACAGGTGCTTCTGTGCTGACGAGCATGGAAGGAGGATCTTTGGACAAACATGGAGAATTGACGGAATCGAAATGAACTGTGGTATGTTGCCCATCATCATCATCAATGCTTTACATCCACCAAGAAAGGTTTATGTAGTGTTCGTTTTTCGGCACTTACGTAAGACTTGTAAGGAATATACGAGAACGACAGATGCATCTAATAGAATATTATCTAAATGGGAAATACCTGCGACATATACATTTTCACAGAGATTTTTATAGCGTCTTCTTAATGATTTTTTTTAACTTCTCGAAAAAGGGACCATGCCTTTTGCGGAGCGCTGGAAGGTTGATGGTGAGCTATACGAGTATCTGTAAAAGTTACCGCTGTAAAATAAAATATGTACACAGAAAAAAATATAAGAAATATCACTTTCACGCATTATCAATAAAAAAATATGAATTAATATAGAATACCATTGTAAAACAATAATTTTATTAAATCGTCGAAGATAAATCAACTTAGCAAAAAATTACTCAGGATGTCACTCAATTATAAAACAATGGCATGTTTACACTAATCTCGTCTATGGTTGCTTACGATAAAAAGTTTCAAATGCTTTGTCTATTTTTTTTATAAAGTGTAATAAAATAAAATACCTCCATAGTTTATTGTAATCTCAGGACTTCCCGGGATATCATCTCATAGTAGTCCAATTTTTCCCTTCTCAAAGTCTCATGGTCCCAAAACTTAAATCTGATTTTTAGGTTTTCAAAGTCTCATGGCCCCAAAAATTTAAACTGTTAGTTAATCTAAATGCACAATGTATGCATACTAACGATTCCTGCAGCCTAGTTAAATATTCGTAGATAAAAAAGGTTTTGTTTGTTGTTTCAGCATGCAGTAGAAGGAGAGCCGATATAGAATCCTCCGGGAGACTCTCCACCTTACATTGCACGTCTACAGGGGATTATGAGTCTCTCCAATGTGACAATGGCTTGTGCTGGTGTGCGGAACCTAAGACTGGGCAGCCTACGGTCACTCCCGTGATTGAAGCAGACATGACACACCTTCCATGTTGTATGTTAGCATACCTTTCGCATTAGTTAGCGTTCTGGTCTCTAATTTAAAATCAGAAAGTAGACTCAAGTCAGACGCTCAAAACATATAGAGTGAAAAGGTTCTCATTAACCTTTGAAAGCTAGGCTAGATTGCAAGAGTCTTTGTCGAGCAAACGCATACAGGATACAAACAATGTTCACAAGTGATTCAGTCTAGCATAGCGAGGAACTGTCGAATGACCAGAGGCAATTGTAGCGTCAAAGAACTTTACTGTAAGTACACTTGTTCAAACATTATGTTTGAAGATAATGCAAGCGACGAGCGACGGGTTTCTACACAGTAACAATGTATTATGATGATAGAAACAAGTATCATTATGTAAATATTCTGGTGTATTAGTTTTTTCAATGTTCTTCTGGGCATTGTGCCAAAAGCAATCTCCGTGCCACCTTGTTAGTTTAGGCCCTTATAATAAGAGACTGGAAACTTTGTATTGGACAATTTTCCTGTACAAATTGTTGGTCTAAATTAGAATTGCCAATACTCATTTCGTAAACAAGTAGGTAACCTAGTTTAGAGTTGTAGTGCCTTTAATAAAGCAACAGAGCAGGTATGTCCACCGAACGAGCTATGACGTAATGGGAGAGGACAGCAACCCCTGAACGTCAATTCCTTTCCTTTATTGATCGCAACGTCAGCAACGTGCACGTACGCTGCAGCCACCTAATTTTACTATTCGCTAATAACTTCGTTAAATAATTTAATCTTGTTTCATTAGATAGCGCCCACAACGTTGGAGAACAGTACTTGAGAAGGTGTGAAAGCATAGTTCACGCGATGGCTAAAATTCATAGGGAGCAATCAGAACACGGAACTACTTTCCACGGCCACCCCACATCCTTCTGTGATTACGACGGAAGTTATGGACCATACCAGATTTTGAATGGAGTGTAAGTGCAAAGTATAACGGAAAATGCCGATTCTCTGGCCTTATGCATGGGCCCAATTTTAAATATACTAAGCTTTTTGAGTGAACCTGCAACCCGCGTCATGATAAAACAGAACATCCCACATGTATAATTCTGATTAAATTTTCTCTTTTTAGTGCTTACTGTACAGGAAGGGACGGTGCTATTATCGGTTCCTGGCAAGTAATGTCAAGCGAAATGACAGGGATGAACTGCAGTAAGTAAAAGTATCAAGGCAAACGCAGCAGTCTATATTCTTCGTTCACATATCTTACGTAGGATTTGGATGAACGAATTTGTGATGTTGTAAGCAGTACAGGTAGAATGTAAAACGTGATAGGCGGAAAGGCATCGGCACACCGTTAGCATGGCATATTCGCATTGTGGCTGGACCGGTTCACGACCGTGACCCTGTTCCCGATATACGATTCCGCCCATATCACCGTTTTGGTGGAATGCGGAGACCACGGCTCTTGACCTGATAATTGTTCAAATCTCTACAAATATCTCACATAATTAGTTCAAAAACTAAATAACATAGCTAACTTCAGCTAAGGAATACCAGACACCGCCCAATTACCAGAACCTGTACTGTACCTAGTACGTGGTCTATTTTCTCCAATTAAAGCCTTATTTTCCATTAAATTATTTGTACCGTTTTCGCACTCGATATGCGTGTGAATACTGAAGGACCTAATGTGCAGTTTCTTAAAAGATACGAGTAGTTACGTTACGATAGAGCGTTGATTTTGTATGTCAACGTGCCAGTTTATTAAGATTTGCTGTTCATCAAAGGGGCCAGCAAATCTTTGCGCGGGCTTTGCGCGGGCGGTTCCACGGGCTTTTAACCATTTCAGGCTACGTTAAATTTGTTTTGATTCGCCCGATACACGTCTTTTAAAGTAGGTACCTACTATAAAGTTTGTTGTTCCTACGATGAAAGGCTTATTATATGTGTCACTCAGCTGCATTTATATAACTATGGACATTCCAAAGTCGAAGTTTAATTGAACCTGAGTCCATGGCCTGTCCTGTGACCATGGATAGATTACAATAATCAATGGAAGTACGTGTACTTGTATAGAATTTTAAACATGAAAGAACTGTAATTCACCATGAACTATAACATAAAACATAAACGAAACCCTCCGCGATAAGTTCGAATCCGTTCAGATTTACACTTTTATTTTTCCCGCAGCCTTGAAATCGAAACTTTGATGGTATTTCATTACAGTCTCATACATTACATACGACAATTAATTCACACATGAATACTTTACGTAATTTTATCATAAAACGACAATGCTCAGATTAATTCACTTTTTTTCTAGATTGTGCCCGCGATTCTTCAATTTATTTCCCGGATAAGGGCATGACGGTTACCGAGACATGTACCGCCAACGGAAACTACCAGCCGAACCAGATCGTAGGAGAGCTTTACTACTGCGTGGACACCGATGGTTATCCTACCACCGATATGTTACCAGCTTGGCCTGCTGATAGATGCGGTACGATTACCTCTTGATTTTACATGTGAATAATTAATTACATGCTAATAAAATGTTGTTACTTAGTATTTATGATGTTTATTTATTTTTTATTTTTATTTTTTTTATTTTTTTATTTTTATGTTTTTTTCCGATGTTTCCCCTAAAACGAATAAATAAATAAATAAATAACAGTTGAATTGTTTTATTTTACGATTGGTGGAAACGGATATTCAAAGTGAAGATGAAATGTTGCCTCAAGAAAGAAATTACCAACCAAACTGCATGATTTTCCTAATCACGCAGTTTGGTTGGTGCTAACGCTTACTACTAAATAGCGTACTATGATTTTACCCTAAAGCTAGAATGAAAGAACTATTGTATATGATAAATAATAGTTTAAATTCTCTCTCGTGAGATAGGAGTCCTACTTTCGTTTGCATAATTTATGCAACTATGCGAAATGTGCAAGCGGGGAGGTGTCAATTGGATAGTGGAACCAACAATTTCACCGCTACGGACAATTTCCGCAAAAAACCATACGTTACCAGCGTCGGATTATTGATTCGAAACAATTGTGAGCGGGAAATCATTCCGCTCATGGGCATAGTTATAAATATTTTGTATGAATCTAAGTAAAATTCGGTAGATTGGGTACTAGCTCTCGAAAGTGGAAGGCTCAAATTAGGTGCAATTAGGTTACCACACCTCAGTCATAGACAGGCCGCGCCGCGCCGCCGGCCGGCGGCGGCGGTCGTGTTTCACGTGCATATTGTTCTCGGTCGCACTTCTGTCCATGTCCTGTATTTCCAACCATGTTGTTCATTATGTAGGTAAGGTATATTGCAAAAGATTGGAATTAGCGTGTCTTTGCGTTTAGTTGTAACACAAAACCATATCTACCAGATTTTACTTAGACCTAAGGTTTATTGTGTTGTGTGTTGGATGTAAATAAACTTACCGGACAGCTAGCTGATTGGACGGCTTAAGTGACAAGCGCGTGTCACCCGACGCCGGCAGGCCGCCCGCTCTCCTTGCATGCTCTTCCATCTAGAACAGACGACTTGGGTTACTACAGAACCGTGCACTTCCACAGACTCAGCAACAGTTACTAAGGAGTACACAGTTCACAGTTACTACAGGAGTTACAACGCACCTCAGTTGTTCTACATAGAGCAAGGTCGAACCTAGTTTGCGAAACCTAGCTGTAAGTCGAGAGTCGAAGCCGGGACCTATCCAGTTTTACGAAACTCTTCTCGATGATTAAAGAATTCGGTTTAAATTCATGACAATGTGCCAAACGAAGCCGCTAAATATGTCTAGACGAACTGGCCTCTAATGAGGCCAGTAGCTAGTAGGTTAGGTTTTTTGTAAAAATATTTGTATACTAATGTATACCAATATTTTCACAAAGAACCGAAACCGTTCCTTTATTTTTCCTGTTTTGTGAAAATGTTTGTATGCATTAGTATACTAATGAAAACCTACAGACATAATCAGAGAAAACGCGAGTCTATCCTTGATAGGGCCAATTTTTCCTATTCAATTAAATTTTTCCATAACACAACACTGCGCTCAATAAGAAAGTTATCGGAGTCAACTTACTGCGTACCTACAGTGTTATGTTGGTATGTTGCTAAGTAGGGCCTAACGAGTAACGACATACCAACATAAGGTTCATAAAATAAAATATTACTTTTCAAATCAGTAAGTATGGTGTTACCTATTCAATCGCATTAACGTCAAAACATCTCGACAGCAGTAACTAATCACAACCGCAAACGTTCTGATCTTAGGTTCCGAATGCGAACGACGAAACAAAAAAAATCACTTCTAATACCCTGACGTTAAACTATAACAGCAAAGCAAAAATGTATGGTACACTTTTAGTATATTATGCGATATTTAAAATGGATGTTTATTATATGTTGGTATGTTTGTTATCTCTAAACTACCAAACTGCTCGGGTTGAATGTAGTTTTACATCTGAAATAACACAGGTATAGGGTTAATATCCCGAAAAAACATGTGTGAAGCCGCCGGCAGAAAGTAGTATGCTATAATTACCCAACGGATAATTTAACAGTAAAAGTATCTAATCCAGTATGAATTGATGATACAAATACAAATCTTTTATTAGTACCATGTACATATTTAAAACAAAACAATGCAACGATACTGACGCTAAAAGTATAAAACTGTGTCGCGTTCAATGAAAAAGATCAAAAATTTTAAACAAACAAAAAGAATTTAGCCTACGTTATCCTTAATTAGTATTATAATTAGGTGGTTAATATACATACACATTGAAAACTACTGATTGATCCACCATAAACCAAGATTTATTGGATTCTCAACAAAAGCACAAGTCAAGACATATTCGCAGGAGTACTATAAATAAGTGCCAGATAGCTTGTCAATACAGGTCCTTCACGAAATCAAACAAGATCCGTCAAGTGCGAGTGTGACTCGCGCGCCGCCGAGGGTTTCGAACGTTTGTCAAGTATACTAATATGTACTATAGGTACCGGTTAGAGACTGCTTTATTTTTCCTGTAAAATATAAATGCATATCTACAAACGCTACATACATTTCAGATGGATTGCTCTGCAAACTTCGGAGAAAAATACCCTCGAAAAAATATTCTATATCTCTTAAAATTTCGACATCACAATTAGTTCTGAAAATTTTCATTTTTTTTTTTATTGGTACAGGCGCATGAAATGTATTATTATTTTAAATTTCAAGTTGTTTGCTGCTGTAATGCTGAGATATTAAAGACTGAAAAAAGGACAGAAAAAGCGAGACCCTACGGGTCTCGTAACCGATCTCCGATCTTCGAAACCCTAAAACGTTTCAATTATTTTTGGGTTACACAATTCTTCGGATAATTATTATTATTACGCATAAAATTATAGACCCATGTTAATTAATAGATTCAGGCGTTACTTTGCGGAAATCCATGGCAAAATATTAGGATAAAAAATATTTAGTAACTATTCAGCGCAAAACCTTCTCCAATGTGATGAGGTTCTACAAGATGCATTCGCGTGCACCACCCTCCCTCACACAAATTGACATGCCATGCAATCAGAGAAGGTAAAAAACAGACTTGCGTAATATTAAGTTGCCAAGTCACTTACCCTTCAACTTCAAGAACACACACAATTTAATTGTAGAAGAAAAAACCACACCAACTACACAATGGAAACCCCATCAAATTAAGTCGACTTTCTTTCCTAATATTTCCTTATATTTAGACCTATGTTATTTTATATTTATATACGTTTTCGATGCTTAAATTCTTACGTTACACACAATTCATATAATATATTTTTTCAGTCATGTTATTGTAATTTGGTACTCTTAAGCATAATTATTATTCATTATTTAATTAAAATATCACCCGTTTAAAATTACTCTGTTATTTCAGAACTCTTAAATACGTAAACTCATTGAAAACGTAAAAAGTCAGTAATTATTCCAGATTTCGTTTTTTTTTGGGTTTTGTTGTTTGTACTGTTGCTTCCTAGTATGCTTGTACCACGATACTAGAGCGACACCGGTATCGCTTTAGGTTTGTATGGAAAGCGACAGAATAGCGATAATTTTACTGCATTTTGCGATTTCGTGGAGGAGGTGTACGAGCTGTATTGCCACCTTTTTTGGCATTTAGTATAGTACCTAGCCCTTTATCTATTACCTACGCCTAGCAATTTACCTTCAAGAAATCTAGTTGTTTGAACGACCTTTTATATGCACTAGAAATTAGTTCCAACAGCGAAAAAATTACAGCACGTGTGTAGATATCGTGCACGCTAATGCCGCAGTCGTTTTGAAGGGTCATCGTTGGAGGGTGGCGGGTACTTGATTCTGAGCCTCAGTTGTCCCTCGCTACTTGAGCACGTCACAGCCCTTAATAGCACGAAACCGTATGATTAACTGTCTTTAAAAAGCAGTCCGGCGCAGACATGCCGTTTTCCGAAAGGCTTTTTAGGTGTCAACTCATAAGACTATTTCAGGCTATAACTCCAGCCAAATTAGATGTGAAACGTAAACATAAACATTTTCAATAAACTTCCCATAGAAATTAAAACATTAGATGGTAATATATTTAGAAATAAATTAAAAAGATGGTTAGAATCAAATGCTTTCTATTCGCTCAAAGAATTCTTTGATAAATGATGTTTGTATACCTACCTAGTTAATAAGGTGCCTATTTAAAAACTGTTATTGTATGTCTATTAAAGATAAGCTGTTGAAACTGTACACTATTTTATACTTAAGATCTTTTTTGTACAACAGTTAACAATAAATCTATTTCTGATTCTGATTCCCACAATTAACCTAAAATTCACTTTGTTGAAGTGAATTTTTATATGCAACTCTTTACTTCAATAATGCTAACAATTATGTCTGAATTTCGGCGCCAAGCATGTGAATTTTAGTTTGTTTGCTTTGGTTTGTTTACAAACATTTCATATCGAACTTGGCTGAAGTATAGATGCCCAGATTCCCGCCGCATCGCTCGGGTTTTCCGTTATAAAACGTAGCCAATGTTATTCCGTCAATCATCATCAATAGCCACTGAGACAGAATGTTTTGTGTATTATTTTTTGTAAATAAAGAGGTTACAAAACTAAAGAAATGCTGCACATGTGAAATAATGCATTGATGAAGTTTTGTTTTTAGTTGATAAGTCATGATGATGCTCAATTTAATTTTTTACATTGTTTTTCTTTAAAGTTTACAAAATTAATCACATGTCAGGGTTGGAAAAATCATGATTTTTACATTAAAAAAAAACCCATATAAACTTTAGTATGATCCAATAATGTGTGAAAAGGAAAGAGCTCTTTGGCGTCTAGTCTAGACCTTGGTGTTATTAGACCAAAACCTTATCAATCACCAACCCAACTCAAACAGAATTTACACTTGACAGATGAAGAAGAGGAAGTGGGCTAGAAGCAGCACCGGTACACTATAATGCATCGGTTTTATTGTTGCTAATAAATAGCAATCAAGACTGTTCAAACCTCCAATATTTGCAGAGGGAGTAATTATGAATATCACACCACATGAATGATGGATGGCACAAAAATGAGTTTCAGAATGAGGAACAGTCAACAATTTCTTCAATACTGAGACCACTATTTAGTGTGATAGCTTCTTCCGCTTCGGTTGAGCCAGCATCCGATCAATAAAAAACTGGAAAATTTGTCTTTTTGTTTAAATATTATAATCATGAGCTTGATATCGATACCTACAGCAGAGTGACATAACATTATGATTATTTTGATATTGTTATGCCATTATTTTTAAGTTTGTTAATCCGATATAAGTATGTATAAAGACACTTGATTGATTTTTACTGAAAAATTCATTTTAACTTGTGAATGAAATCATAATAATAATCAAAATTATTTAATCAAGGCAATCCTGTCACAAATAGATGTTTTATCGAGGATAAACCCCATTAAAATACAGACTATGTATCCTAATTAAAAATAGAGTTAATGTTCTGAGATATTGGGATATCTCAGAACATTATGAGAGTTGAATAAATAGAACACAAAAACAAGTGCATAATATGTACCAGTAAAAAAATTTATTGTTTGTAGGCATTGAATTAAAAATTAATAAGCAGGTCAAAAAGCAGGTAAAAGTGCTACTGGATTCCAATGAGAATTCTATGTTCTACTCAATGGGAAAATCATAATAAAGTGTTTTATCTCTCATATCCTTTCCTGTGGCAGGATTTACGCGCAGCGTATACGTCAGCTGGCAGGAGGCGTACGCGCTGATACCGCGCGCGTAAAAAAGTGTCCTAAAATTAACACCGACCTTACGACGGAGTCACGTTTTCACCAACTTGAAGAAATCCGGTTTGCCACATCAGTATCAATTCGTAACACAGCCGTGCAAAATCTCACTTTCTCAGTGTCCACCGTGTTCGAGAATTTGAGTAAACTACAATTTCTACATTACACTTCCGCAAATATTGTACACAAACAGCATTAGGAACCGATTTGTACGTAGCTACATAAAATATACGTCAATAACCCCGGGCCAAGCGGCTATGCACGGAGTAGTATTTTGCTTCCATCAATTAAACGTAGTTCTTGTTCTTGTACCATTGTTAGAAACGTTGGTTTCGACTCTTCCCACACGTCCTTTCACAATTTTAATCTGCAGTACGGTACATATTTTCCACAATTTCATTCATAAATTGTAATAAAACCAATGCAACAACCCTCAGCCTGTCCCACGAATACTATAATCCATAGACTAAACGAAACATCAAAGATTTCACGAAAACAGTTCGAAGCTAACTTTACTTTACTGTCTCTGCTCTACACCACAGATGCAAAATAGATTGTTCATGGGTTTGAGACTTCCATTCCATTGCGCCCACGGCCCACGCCAATACAATAACAATAAGATTACCAATTACTTATTGATGTTTATTGGCATGCTATTTTCTTCGGACTAAACCGACAGTCTATTTATGTCTTCTTAAGTCTGACTACTGATTCAATAGTTGATCTATCGGTTTTTTTAATTTTTTAACAATCTGCTGATTTATTGCGAAAAATGTTATTTTCTCATCATATTATGGGTACCAAAATCTATGAAATTAAATCGAGGGTGGTGATTAAATTTTCGACTAACTCGTGGTCGAATAAAGAATACGAATATGTGGTGTTTGTTCAAATCCAAAATGGCGGATATTTCAATTTCATGTTACACTCATGGGTATCGTTTTCGACTAACTCAAGGGTGCAGGCAGATTACCAGATATGCGGTGTTTTTTCAAAAACGAAATGGCGGATAGGTATTTACATATATTAATTTTACTCATGGATTTTGTTTTCGACTAACTGTCTAGCACCGCCTTGCCGCGCGCCGCCGCCGCCGCCGCGCCGCCGCGACTACGTGACGGGCAGGCTGTAGACGGGCGTCATCGCTGCGTGTGATCCAAAATGGCACATTAGGGCAGTGAATGCGTTAATATTTCTATCCTCGCCTACCCTATAGTGTGGGGTTGGGGATCATTTTCATAGCT
The DNA here is from genome assembly GCA_963662085.1 of Eupithecia inturbata. Taxonomy (NCBI): domain Eukaryota; kingdom Metazoa; phylum Arthropoda; class Insecta; order Lepidoptera; family Geometridae; genus Eupithecia; species Eupithecia inturbata. Next base: position 5,811,679 of record OY759191.1, on the reverse strand, counting down.
GATTTTAAATAGTGTTAAGTGTGTCAAAATAAATTTTTGGATTCAGGGGTAAGTTTGCGAATAAGTTGCGAGTAAGTTTGAGAAACTTTAGTTGAAGATCTATGTAAAACAGGTCAATAAGTTTGTATGATGAAAAGTGCCACTACGGAACCCTACACGTGCGGATTCCTGCGCGTGGCCCGACATGTCCTGAAGAAAAGATGCACTCACCTTTTACCCCTTGCCTATTCCACCATAAATAAAACCAGCCAAGTGCGTGTCGGCCCGACACGCACTTGGCTGGTTTTATTTATGGTGGAATAGGCAAGAGGTAAAAGGTGAGTGCATCTTTTCTTCAGGACATTGACTTCTACATTAAATGACCCCTTTGCTTCAGGTCAAAATGCTAAAATACTTGGGATATGAATTCCAAGTCTTGCACTATCATTCTTAGTATCTAATGTTCTTCCTTCCCATTCTTCGATAAATGCGAACGAGTGCCCGCGACCACTCGTTCCGTATCATTTATCAAATATGTAGCATAACGGAAAAAGCCCTCGTTAATATCGAATTGCAGATGGTGAAAATACGCTTAATGCGCTTGTTAAATACGAAACAATCACTCGATATAAAGTCACCGTCAGTTCACACAGTCGTTTGACAGTTCTTGCCGTAATTAACGAGTGATGTCTGTCTATAACGTTATGATGATGATGATGAACTACATTTATTCCTAACGCGCCGCCGCCGCCGCCGCCATCTACTGGTGAGTTTGCCAAGGATGGCTGGCGGAGAATTTAAAATTGCTTTTATTTGTTCACGATTTGTTCTATCTTTTCTTTGATCAACAAGATGTATTTCAAAGATTTTTATTTGTGTACTTAAATGAGCGATAAGCCTGGAGAGGACGACTGAACGATAATAGGGAAAACTGGTTTTGCTATTGTACAGGTTTATTGCATTTTTTATGATTGATCTCTCACAATATATCACACCTGCTCCGACTAAACCAATGTGATTCTGATCCGTTGTTTCGGTTTCTCTCTGCACGTGAACCGCTAGACTGTATGCTAGCGCATTTACAAAGGGAGCCTCTAGGAGAAACAATGCTCGTAGCTCCAGGGCATTTTGAATTTTTTTTCCTACAGTTGTTGAAGCATTTATCCGGCTCCGGACAGGGTGGAGGATGCGGTCGGTGTCTATGAACACTGCATGTCGGTTCCGAAACACATGGTTTTGTGCTCGATTCGGTGTATACAACTGGAACAGGGAAATATTTGGATGGGTATAATATAGTACTTAGTCAGTACCTACCTACTTACACAAATTAACGCTTTCACTGCCCAGCCGCGGCGCGTTTTGGCCTGTAGATTGGCGTGTGCCGTGGGCAATAAGTGTTAGTATATCAGACAGGAACTCAGCCTACCAGCGTACTTAACCTATTTTGTCATGTCCACGATATTGCTATAGATACCTACTTACCACAGGATGGCGTTTTGGGATTAGATTGTATGGCCCAGCGGTTCTCAAATATTTTTTAGCGACAGAACCCTTTTGGGTCTCGAAATATTAGACGGAGCCCCTGTGACGGATTGATACATTTTCTGAGCGTAGGCTGAAATATTTTGCAGCCCGCAAAGAGAGCCGCGATCTTTTTTTGTGGATTTGTTATGGCGTTTGGCGAAGTAACGTTATGATGAGCATGAGTGTATCAGGGGTTTGTAAACAGAAATTCATCACAGCAGTGAAAAGCACTCAAAATAGCTTTGTTATTACGTCAATACGAGACAGCACAAAGACCGTTACAACGATGAGCCGCTTATTTTTTAATTTTATAAACACATTAAAAACTTCTTGCTACTGTATACACACAACACTGTTCAAATCAAGCAGTAATAACGGCTAGCTGAGCAAGCGTTCATTTATTGGATAGCAGTAAAAGAAATATTAGATTATTACGGGGACTGGAAGAATGAAATAGTGTCAGAACTTGAGGGGACAAAAATCGAGCAACCTGCGATTTTTATATCGTGGCAAATTGGCAGATACTGCCAGTAACTGAGCGGGCAAATATCAGTAAGTGGCGAGCAGAGCGAGCGTGATTTATTGCATCACGTCAAAAGAAAATGTTTTTAGGCAGGCAAATAGCGACAGTAACTGACTGTCGAAAAAGTAGGGCTCGCTACACTCGCTGCGTCCCGCCACCCCTAAGATCTGCGCTGCGCCATCGCGCCACTGGGATCACAGCCCTCTCAGCCTATGAAACTGGGTAAAGCAAAAGCATAACAATAAGTAAAAATAAAAAATCAACATACTCCCATAAAATATAAGAGTGCTTTTATCGGCGGCGGTTTAAGAAATAATTAGTGTCAGAACTTGAGAGGACAAAAAACCAGTAATCGGCGCGATTTTTTTGTATAGCGGCAAAAGAGGAAAGTTGGGTTTAGTGCTAGTAACTGAGCGGGCAATAAATATCAGTAAGTACCTACTTAAAATTATTGTTATTAGTGTAACATCAACCAATGTTAGACCACTGCTGGACAGACCCATTTAAATTTTCAACTTTATTATATTTTTAGTAGGTATTTCTTGTAGTTGAAGTATAACTCATTTATAGAAAGTTTCATGTGTCTACCTAGTGGTACAGCCTTGACAAACAAGGAGCAAAAAAAGCCAAAAAACCACGTTTTTTGTATGATATTTATCCCTTTAATTTCGATATTTATTTAATTTTTATTATTTGCTGTTATAGCGGCAAGAGAAACATACATTCTCTGAAAATTTCACCTGTCTCTCTCTTACGGTTCATGAGATAGAGCCCCGTGACAGATGGACGGACGGACAGCGGAGGCTTAGTAATAGGGTTCTGGGCTACTCTAATTGACTCGGAATTAGGTTTCAGAGTCGAAGACTCAGAATGTGACACGAATTTCTCGCGCAATTATATTACTACTTATTACAAATTTTATATTTCAGATCAAACTTCAGAGAAAAAAGTTTAGGTACGATTTACGGGAAACCACATTCCGCTATTTTTATTTCTTGTAGAACGCATAAAATTAAGTGAGTAGGTAGTTACCTATTTTAATCAGCAAAAATAATAGAATTTGGCGCGAATCTTTGTCCGATTCAGACTATAGTCTTTATCTCGGAAACCAGATTCCATTCGAAGAATACCCTAAACGACTAAAATAGACGGGAAAGGCATATGATGACGATGAGTGCTTATTTAGGTCTGGTATGACTGAAAAACTTAAGCTCGTTTACCTAATTGCCAGAGAATATTATAATAATACATTGAGGTCTGCTTTTACGGTAGTAAATAAAAGTACCCAATTTAAATAACATAGGAAATGATATTATAGTAAGTATACCTACCTAATTGTTACAATATAGTACAACAACAGCCACGTCTCCGCCAGCGAGATGTCTTTGAGTTTGTCCTGTATGCTTTCCGTATGCGTTTTCTATGCGATTTACTGCAGCATGATCTAAGAGCTTTTCTTGTGTCTTTTGATTGTACTTTGGCGCATCTGCATTTTGAGCCGCGGCGTGTGACGATGCTCATAGCGCTTGGACATTTGCTCTTTTTCTTTATGCATTTCTTGTAACATTGGTCTGGTTTTGGACAGGGTGCAGGCCGCGGTCTATGCCGGTGGGGGTGACATGTCGGTGCCGAGACACATGGTTTTATGTTCAATATAGAGTCTTTGTATACGGCTGAAAAATAGGCAGTGTTATAGTGCTTTATTTAATAAATAATCTTAAAAGGTGGGCCAAATTTTCGTACCTAAGGGGGTAGCTAACTCATTTTAATGGTTAGATATTTAGGTTAGCATCAGGTAAGTTTAAAAAAATGCATTAGCAGTTTGCATTATCTCTGTATTCAATTGGTATATTTGCGACTGTCGCGGACTATAGGTAGGTAACTATCCTGAGAATCAGATAGGGCTAGGTACTAATAGGTACCTACCTAATTAATCTATCTTTAGATATAACACTGAATCCCTATTTCCCTTGGTCACGGCATTACTCGTGAACGGCTGGACCGATTTCGCTAATTCTTTTTGTTGTGTTTGTTATTTAATAAGGTTCTTTTTTTTATTTATTTTTTAAACAAATATTAAGGGTTATTAAAAAAGAAAAAATTAAGAAAGAGGATAATTAGAAAATTTCAAGACATGACGTTTGTCGGGTCAGCTAGTTGTTATTAAATATTAAAAGTAATATAGACTTATGTATTTTTATTATTTATTCCAGTTTCAATACGGTTTGCTAATGTGGGTTTTGCCGGTGACACATATCTAATTACACGTTTTCTTAGGGACGCAAATTATTAGCTACCTTGTCTACTTAAGCATTGCACAAAAATCGTAATGTTCTAGCAACATTACGATTTTTGTACAGTACATTAAGTTCCTTTCTAGGTAGGTACCTACTTACCTAAAATTGATATTTGAAAGTAAACTTCGAGGACAAAGGTTCTCAATGTTCACATATTATACAAGAATTGTTCCTGGCACGCCGATTCAAAGCTTGGGGCTAGATGCTACGTGAAATGTCTAGCATTATTATATTTAAACTCTTTAAAATGATGTGGAACAGTGCAGTGGTACAAAAAAAAAGTGCGTGGTTTAAGATATTAAGAAACGTTAAATTATAGGTTTATAATATCATAAGACCCAGCTCGGGTTTGGAATTACCCTCTCAGTTTGAGATACCATTATTGTATCGATTTGGAGCACCTTGTACTATTTTCATGGCTTTGGTTGGTCTCATTCCACACCTATAGAATCGTACATTGACCTCTTTTTTGCTCGAGTCTGACTTTATTATTAAACCTTATGCCTTTCTTCTTTATGTACCACTCGTAGTAATGAGTTCCGGTGGTTAAGTCTATTTATTTCACCCTATCTTGTTTTCCTTTTTCTATCAGAATTCTTTGAAGGGCCACATTAACCCAGGGGCTGTTAGTTGAGTGCAATTGTTCCAGTCAGTGCACGATGTTTTACTAGAGGGTGCTTCTGTGATTAAAATTGGACATATTACCTCGTGTGTTCATAAGTCTTGAGACACAGTAAAACTAAAATATTTTTGGAGCTAAGTTGAGTATTCATTTATTGGATATTAAAATTAAAACTACTGACATCTAGATCTATATTTAAAAATAAATTATTCAAAATGGCCGCCTTTGCATTCAATGCAGGCCTTCAAACGCGTGCGCCATTCATCTATGGCGGCACGAATCTTTTCAATGGGAATCCGTTTCGATTCTTTAATAAGGGCTCGCTTGAGAGAATCCAGGTTTGGGTGAGACTTTCTGCATGCCCTCAGCTCCAATTCCGTCCATAAAGAATAATCCAAAGGATTCAAGTCAGGGCTTGACGAGGGCCAATCTTCGCTCCGAATGAAGCCTGGCAAATTGGCCTCCAGCCAACGTTGGGTAGTCTTAGCTTTATGGGAGGGAGCAGAGTCCTGTTGGAAAACCCAGTATTTTCCAGCGAATAGCGTATCATTTAATGGTTTAACCACCGCTTCCAATATGTCGGTTTGGTAATTTTGTGCCTTCACCTTGACGCCTTGCTGGCAAAAATGAAGCGAAGTGACCCCCTCGTAGGAAACACCCCACCAAACCATCACACTTGCTGGATGATGAGTGCGCTGGACATTGCGTACAGATGGCTGGACGTCCTTTGAACTTCTGGCGTAAACCTTATAGTTCTGCCGGTTAAACTTTTCTTCCACCGTGAAGATCTTTTCATCGGTAAACAGGATATTTTTTGGATCGTGTCTCCTCAATAGGTTCCGACATCGTTCCAGTCGCAATTTACGAAGACGCTCGTTTAAATAATGCACTTTCCTTCGACTGTAGGCCTTTAGTTTAAGATCATATTTAAGTATCCTGTTCACCGATATTCGCGAAATGTTGGTCTGCAGAGCTAATTTCTTTTGAGTCCGGCAAGGGTTGCGACGAATTCGCTCTCTGATTACTTTGATGTTGGCGGGCGTCCTTACAGACCGCGGGCGGCCACATCTTCCACGGTCTTCTAAAGAGCCGGTCTCCTTGTACCTCTTTATGGTATAATACACAAAGTTCCGACTACATCCCAAACTTTGGATTTCACTAAAAACTTGCATTGGTTTTTTTCCTGCTTGAAACAGTGAAATTACAGTCGCACGCAAATCTTTTGTTGGCCCAATTTTCACGGAGAATGAAAAAAATATTCAAATGTATATTTTTTCTGATTCAAAACATTCGAAATTTAAAATTTTAAAAGTTTAAAAAAGGTTGCATGAATTACTTTCTTTTTAAATTAATTAAATAAGTTCGTCTCAAAACTTATGAACACACGAGGTATATTAAGGCATCGCTCTAGGTTTTCACAAGGACCACCCCGGTGCAAGCGTGGCGGCGCATTATCTCAAGTATTCTACGGTTTTTGTGTAGGTAGCCGGCAATCTAGATCTACTCCTCGTCCAAACTGCTGAAAAATAATGTCATCGCTTGCGTTAGTAGCCCTTTAAGTACAAAACTAATTAAGAAGCCAGCCTCGTTTCTTTACTTAATAAAGATATTCTTACCATTAATTTATTATTTTTAAATGCACAACACAAATTGATTACAACAAATTAGACTCTATTAGAGATTCTGAAGAGCATTGTGTCACAATAATAAATATTGCTGGACGTTTAACATAGCAGCGCCATCTAGGTCCCTAGCTTCTAAACAATGTAATTGAAAGATAATTTGTGCATGTTGGTAGAAATGTTATTAAAATTAAATTATGGTACGTTTTAAATGATTAGATATTCTAAGGTTCAAACGTAGATATCACTGTCACATCATTTAATTGACAGGGGCGACCCCTGTGTTCTTGCTTCCAGCAACAGCCGATTTTATTTCCTACTGAATCCTTTATTCTTGTGTATTTCAAAAAGGAATACCGTCAGTTAATTTCTTACGCCATTTTCTTCATCTCCCTTATCACAGGATTTCACAGGATTTTCTCCTGACCCGCCCTGTGTTTATGCCTTGCGCAACAGTTAATTTTACTTAGTACTGAACCCTTTTTTGATCTGTATTTCAAATAGTAATGACTCTAGTCAATCTGTCTGTTTTCTTAATCCTTATCACAGGATTTCACAGCATTTTCTCCTGAGTCGCCCTCTGTGTCCATGCCCCGCGCAACAGTCTATTTTATTTCGAACTGAACCCTTTCTTCTTGTATATTTCAAATAGGAGTGACTTCCAGTTAGTCTGTCTTTTTTCTTTAGTCTCCCTTCTTTAGATTTTCTTTTAAGAAACTTCTGTACACTCGAAACACTTCTTGGGTTGGAGGAGCAGCAGCCGCCATACTTTTTTCCGCACTTTGCGCATTTTGATTTGGACCGTGTGGACATGATCGATACCGCACTTTTACATGGTCTGATGTTCTTGGATATGCTTTTCCTGAGGCATTTCTCCGGGTTCTGGCACGGCGGCGGTTGAGGGTGGCATCGCGCTGGCTGGCATGACGCCGATGGGACACAGGGGGGATGCAGCAATGGAGCCATTACGAGGGGTTTTGTTGATTCAGTCTGAAAAAAATAAATAAATCAACATCCAGTAATAGAAGAACAAGAAGCCAGCGTCTTAAAATATCTGCCACTCATTCTATGGAATATGGAATAAAGTAGTTATATGAGTAAGTGTCACTTACGTAAAGTTCTATATACTCCCGATTCCGACGACACTAATGTTTATAAAACCGCGCTTATGACAAAACGGATTAAATTAAAGTTAAACTAAGTCGAAGATGTATGTATGTATGCATGAGTGATACTTACAATACTTGCTGCTCATGTTAGTAAATTTCTGGTGGATTACACAGAGCGGCGAACAGCTTCGATTTCTACTCTAAAGTGAAAGAAAAATGTGATTTTAGAGTTAGTTCTTAGAAGAGATGAAGAACTAAAGCGCAGGCTGGTATTCCTCGGTCCACAGATGTATTTGACTTTATTTTTAGGAAGCTATTTGTGAGGGTTACCCGGCTGGCTCTGTTCGTCACCGTCACCGTCCCTATGCACCCACAACTTTGTACAAAAGTTCAATGCCTGTTATGCGCAGTTCAATAATTTTAATCGCGGGAACGAGTTTATTTTTGTTACGTCGCTGACGCGATGGCGCAGCACAGTGCTTGTAAGTAACCGTCACTAAATGTAACATAGGAGTTCCACTTGCTATTGAACTTTTGTATAACACTTGTCGATAGTTTTTAGTTTTCAGAATGAGTGGCAAATTATTTTTATTATTTTTAGTTCGAGGTTGGCTTCCTTGTTAAAAATATAAATTCTACGGCAGGCTCTTGTACAAAGCTGTCAAATTAGGTGACTACTACAACATATAAATATTATACGTGTACAGGGACTTACCCATACTATTTCAAGGCACGGTAATGTAGTAGATGGGTTACACTATCATTTTATTGCAATTTTGCATTATTTTTGATTTTTAGAAGCCTTGTTTTTGAAACACGAAATTTACATTATCGATCAAGTTTTCGATCTTCTTTTTTCAACAGTGACATGTGCCAAGTCTTCTATCTACCTTTGCTTTTAATCTTTGACTCATTTAAACAAATAGGTTCAAATACCAACCCATAGAGGTACTATCTAAAACCTATAAACCAAGTTTGCATATATATATATATATATATATATATGTATAACACAAGCCTAAGAGAGTACATGGACTGAAAAATGGAAATCGCTATTCCTTTGTGTAAAAGCATTCCTTACTGAGCTCTGATTCCTAGATTATTATTATTATTATTATTATTTTTATTATGGTCTAGTAAAGAGTATTAATAAGTTGTTAAAATGTTCCTTATTTTAATAATCAAAATTACACAAGAGTTGGATTGCTAAGCTTTTTATTCAGCGAATAATCGAACTAAACAATGGGCTATACGAATATATAATATAATAATGTTATTGTATTATAATATATATATAATACAATAACACCTCAAATGAACTTCGCAGACAAAAAATTTGCTTTTTAGTGCCATATAGCATAACACAGTGTCAACCATCAATTTTGCTTTCCAGATACTCATAAGGTTTCCATCACAACACATTAATAGTCCACCCTGCGTAACTGCATTGAATACTTTAATTTTACATTGATAAATAAGTGCTATAGTATATAATCTAAACACACTCCATTGCACAATAAAAATATATACTAACGTTTTGCGCAAGTAGAATACTTATGGATAACGCCATCAAAAGTTCTAACAACATAAATAATTTTAGAAAGTGGAAACCATTAATAATTTAGTCCTGATCACAGGTACATAGTCTTAAAAACTAGCCAAATTTTAATACAATTTTATCTCGAAGTGATTATAATATTGTTCTTTAAATACATTGAGTGAATGATGAAAATAGCAACAATAATAAAGTACAAGGAATGCATTATATTATTACCTACTGCGAAAACTCATGATTACTTTGTATATCTATACCACAGATTACGGACCTGGGAGCTAAACATATACCCCCTTATTCATAATGGTCCGCTAACTTAAAACAGTTTAGAAGCAGCGTTATTTCTCACTCTGACTTATGTCATTAGAAGAAGACAGTCTGCTAAGTTAAGAACATTGCTATCTAGCAATGCTCTAAGTTAGCAGACTATTATGAACAAAGGGGTTAAACTCTAGATATTATTTTCTATTCATTTCTCCCTACAGCGATCTGTAAAAACTAACCGTACAAATTCAACTTTTCAGCGAACGGTTGAAGTGGATCTCATCGCTCACTCGGAAACCGGCCAAAGCTGTTAAAACAAGTATCTATAAATAATAAAATTTTGTGAAAGTCTAAAGAAGAGTGGTTCTGCTGCAGTCTTTGGAACCACGATCAGCCGCCTTCATGTGGTGATGAGGACAGTCCCTTAGAGTTCTTTTTTGGATGTTGACTCTTGGTATGACGGTGGTTGATCCTGCAATCGCAATAACCCAGTTTAAAATATGGCTTCTTGTCATTTGTTTCTTTTGTCAAGGGGAAAGTAAAGGGCATAGAGGTTTATTCTACCGCTATGGTCTAATTAATTAGTCAAGGGGCTTCCCCGTACAAAACTGGCAACCCACTTCGTAGGTGTTTTTGAAGGAAACTTTTCAGATAAACCCTAACAACAATTTGTTAGGGTTTATCTGAAAAGTTTAAAAAAATTGTTTGAAAAGTTTAAGGAAACTTTTCAGATAAACCCTAACAACAATTTGTTAGGGTTTATCTGAAAAGTTTCCTACTTTCTTTTTGGTTGGCTGCCAATGCAGCCAAATGGAAAAAAAAAGGTTAGTTTTTTAAGCTACCATTTATGAAAAATACAAAAATGACATGATACTTTTCAAAATAAAATAAATAATTAACCAAATAAAAATATAAATTCTACTAAACTTACGTATGGCGGTGGTACATATGCGGTTTGCGGCCTGTTAGGATCGTAGTATGCACTTCGGGCCGCCTCCGCTGCTTTAGCATCTGAAAATGTGAATTCATCTACTGCAACATACATCTATACCTACCACCGTATTAAACTGTCAACTTATTATCTACACAACGTTTATTAAGCTGCTTCGAATGTATTGTAATGAATGTATTGCCATTTGACTACAAGCCAAACTTCAACTCAGTTCAGTATTAAGTACTGATTAAATACCACAATATACATAAATAACATACGATGGAGTTCTGACAAATTGTATGACAAATTGTACCACAATGATTATATATTATATGATTATGTTGTATTGTGCACATATTGATGTAGCATAATAAATTTTATGCATTTGAAGAAATTAGCTACTCACTGAGCCTCGGGCCGAGTTTGTGCTTCTGAATAAATTTAACATTAATAAAATGATCCAAATAAAATTCACATCCGATTAAAAATTCCATAAAAGTTTCAGCTTTAGAATTTAGAATTTCTCACCATTAGAAGACATGCCGGCCGTAGGTCCAGGCGGGGCGAATCCACCCGGGTAACCGGGCGGCATCGCGGCCGGGTATCCGGGTGGCGCCCCGGGGTATCCCGGAGCGGACGGTGCTCCCGGGTACCCGGAGTTAGCACCTGTGGGACTGGAGGGATACTGCCCCAGGGCGTGGGTTCCGCCGGTTAGACCGGGGTATGGAGGCGGGTTTGGAGTCACGAACACGGAGTTTGGTGGCGGCTGGTCAGGGAATGCCTGTAATTAATTGTTACCTACATATATTACCAAATTATCAATAATTAACGTTCAGAGTTTTTTAAAACACAGATAGACCTTCATAATTTTCTGATGGAACGTGACAATGTGGCCGGCGTAGTATCACTCGCGCACGACATAAAGGTACTTTAGGTTTTGAAAAAGTGACTTCGTAACTTGGTAAAACAGAGAAAATTACGGCGGTACCCATGCGGTAGAAAAGCATGCAGTCTTAAAATACTAATGGGTAGCGGTTTCTACCAATTCACATGGAAATGTGACTTTCATACAATTCATCAGTCCTTGATAGGCTAGGCCACTGCTGGACATAGGCCTCCCCTAATGAGCGCAATAGCGCCCTGTCATCAGCTTGCTGCATCCACCTGGCTGCAGGGGCCTTCACTGATTTTACCGAGTCGAGTTGTGGAGTCCACTAAGAATTCGTTAAATTATTTGTATAAAAAGGTATTCTAGAAACCAGAATATTCATCATCATATCAGCCCGTGTTTTGTGCACTGCTGCGTAGGCGTCCCCCAACCATTCCATTTTTAAGCTTTCCCATTCCATTTTTCCATTTTTAAGCTGCCTCAATGCTAACACGATCTCGTCTTGACTGATGTCTGGCAGTTCGTCGGTATAGTGGCGTGTCAGGGTGGCTCTGGAATCATGGTCATCTCGTCGGTAATAAGGGGCATTTGCAGCGTATAATCGGCCATAGAAATCCTCTATCTCGGCGGAGATATCCGGCTTCGACAATACGGTCCTCCCATCGTGCGTTTTGAGCTTCGTCAGGTGGCTCCTGCCAAGCTGCTGAGTGAATACTAAGTCTTTTTGTCATCAGCCCAAGAGTCTCAGCCGAGAGTTGGAGTTCTTGCCAGTACGCTGCTTTTGGCAGAACTTAATGCCCTCGTCCTTGAGGGACGTTTCGACCAGATTGTGTAGTCTCGTCAGCGTCATCAAGGCAACAAATCTATGCCCGAGATGCTGCAGGAACTTCTCGGTGCCCGCTATGATTTGGATTGGGTTAGGTCGGAGCGTGGACTTCATCACACGGTTTATCTCAAGCGTCAAGTTGATATTGAGAGAGCCTCGGAGGAGTCGGTGATCAGATCCGGTATTAAACCTGTTTATCATTGAAAATATCATTGAAATTCATGTGCTTGCCATCCGTTATGATGAAGTCGATTTCATTTTTAGTCACAGTGTCGAGACTTTGCCATGCCCTAGTGGGCATGGCAAAGGATTTTTTTTGGGCCTGTGCTGAGAAGATGGCCCTAGTCTACGGTTACGGTGTCCTCCCCCTCTCTATGGACTTCATATAACCCTAGAACATGCCATTTAATGTTCTCTAACTCCACTTCCAACTGCGCTAGATAGTGGTCAAGCCTCAGAGCTAGCTTGTAGCTCGTTGGCTACGTTCAACGGACGCACCGTTGAACATAGCCAGGGTTAAATTTTAAGTAATGAACGGTATTAATGTAGCCCGGGGATTCCTAGTACCCCCTGCCTCGCCGTTACCGTGGCCGCTACCATGACCAGGAATAGCGAGCCGGCCGGGAACTGGGGTCCACTTTCTGGCTTGTATTATCATTAGGGGGTAATGCACATAATCTGCACGCTAGGCATGCGGGTTGGGGTTCGCAGTTTGGTGATGGAATTGTTCTGCAGGGGGCGCTGCTGCCCACCCCCAGGTTATGTCCCTTAGTCGGCTCTTACGACACCCACGGGAAGAATTGGTGTGGTTTAAATTCTAAGCCGGCACCACACGGCGGTTTCGCATAGCATATATGGCTCAAAAACTCGAAACTACAAAGTGTTTTATTGTCAATTGTCACTTTGTTATAATTCATCATCAAAAAGTAGAATGGCCCTATTATTGTTTTCTTTGTATAATATTTTAAGTAAGTAAACAAATAAATAAAAAAATATGCTCCGGAACTTACAGCATAAGGCGGCACCCATCCGTAATAACCTTGCGGCGCTGGCGCATAGGCGGGCGGAGGCACCGCGTACCACGGTCCCGATGGCGGCGTGTACGGCGGGGGCGGTGCGTTTTCATTCACAAGGTTTCGAGTAGCTGTATTAAACAATACGAGATTTATACAAACGAGAACTTCCGTCGATTTGGCTTTCATATGGCTGCATCAAGGCCGCATCGTTTTATTCAAACGTCAAAACGAAATCAAACCCGATTTAGGCCGCGTAAAGATTGCACCGATTATCTTCTGAAATCGTTTCTGCTATTTTCAGCTGTGACCAAAGGCTATGACTGATCAGACAGATTGACACACAACACAGACCACAGATGGACAAGTAAAACTAACACCCCTCGTTTTGCATCATCCACATAAATCAGCCCATCCTATAAACGTCGACTGCTGGATATAGGCCTCCCCCTTATGACGACGCCTCAAATAGCGGTCCTGAACCGCCTCCATCCATAGACTCCCTGTGATCGCCACAATGTCGTCGGTCCATCGAGTGGATGGTATCCGACACTCGCTCTTTTTGCGTCGAGGGTTATTAAAAACAAGTCTTAATACTTAGTAAGTAATAGAGTCACACCGCCCGTGAATCTAGTTAGCCTCCTTTAAATTGGCGTGCCCTAATCTCCTTGATTGCCAGACTCATAATTCCAGGGATGCTGCCCATTATTTGATGAGATCACTTAGTCACCTTAGACTAGATTCACGGGCGGTGTGACTCTGTTACTTACTAAGACTTGTTTTAAATAACCCTCGACGCAAAAAGAGCGAGTGTCGGATACCATCCACTCGATGATGGACCGACGACATTGTGGCGATCACAGGGAGTCTATGGATGGTCTAAGGTGACTAAGTGATCTCATCAAATAATGGGCAGCATCCCTGGAATTATGAGTCTGGCAATCAAGGAGATTAGGGCACGCCAATTTAAAGGAGGCTAAAATCTAATATCCAATGATTCATACTAAAGTCATTTACAACGGGATATTTACCATGATTAGAGTTTCGAGCTTTCCAATATTTCAATAAAAACTCACTCGCAGTGACTTCAGTTAATCCGTTAATAAGGCGCATGAAACGGTGCCGAAATATTGGAAAGCTCAAAACACAAATCATGGTAAATATCCTGTTGTAAATGACATTAGTTAATAACATAACCATAATATTTTTAAAAGTTTTACAATGATTCATGGTTTATGGTGTGTCTCCTATTGAGACATATTATTGTAGACGTAAATATCTATATTAGTCAGACTTCTAGTAGGTACAGAAACACAAACAATAAAATTCATGTTTGATTTGTTAACCAAACAACAAGATAGTGTGTGTAGTGATAAGCATTTTGTATCAACAGATATGGCAGGCTCAATTAATTAGATATAAAAGTAACTAGTTTATACCCGCGGCTTGGCACGCGTTATTTCCGGGATTACAAGTAGCTTAGACATGTTATTCCAAGTCAACAGAGATCTAATTAATGTTTTAGGGAAACGTTTGGTTATTTCTACCTGGTAGAAACTGATTTGTGGAACAAAAATTATCTTAGGTGTTATTTCAGTCTAGACCTACACCTATCCTAAGGGGGTTTGAAGATTTTGGCCCTTACATCAGCGGTCAGTTTTTTTTTTTTGTCAGAATAAGGAATAAATTTATTAAGCTGACAGATGAAAATAACTATTGCTCTAATTTTTTTTTTTACGCTTTTGGAGATTAAGTTATGACTTTTTTATTTTTATAGTATCCTTTATGTATATGTATGTATAACATTCATTGTGCACCGCAAAAATATTAAAATATAAAAACAAAGTGGTGTTATAGTGGTGGGTTTGAAGATTTTTGTATGGAGGATGGCCCACCCTCCATACCAGAATCTTCAAACCCCTTTCAGACTGATTTTCGTTGTGTGAATAGTTCCGTAGTTTTAGTGTGAAGAATCCATTTCTCCAAACTTTTAAGCATTCATGATAATGATGTTGTAGTGCAAACTAATATGACTTGTACGAAGACAATTCATTGATTATTAATTAATTTAGTTATTGACATTGTATTTATTTATATACACTTATAGTGACTTTGCATGCTGTAAAGCTGATCATGGTTATGCTCATTCTATTTTAACCTAACATCCCTGTAACCCATGTTTCGCAAAATATATGAATTTGATTTGATTGTAACATTTTTCTACCATTCGTTTTTTTGGAATCCTTAAAAAATAACATACCAAATCGAGCTGCTTGCAACATGGCTTGTCCATATTCAATGGCTCCACCAGCCTTGAATGTCAGCTTGAATTTGACTTCACCAATAAAATTTCCATTGGGCTGAGCCCGTATCTTGCCTTTTATAAAGTTCGCTGAAAACATTGGCTGTTCCACAGTAACCTACAAGAAGAAAATTATCCATTTAATAACTTCCAAAACCTTAATTTGTATCATTGTCATAAATGTGTGTAATAATGACTCATTGAAAAACTAGTCTAGTTCTCATCAACTACTTTTTCTCCATATAAACTCTGTACTGAACTCGTCCATATTATTTAAGTATTAATAACTTTAAAATTTTAATAAAATACTTGCATCATCCATTGCAATAAATGGGAAACTGAAAGATCTCAATGATTCCGTATTATTCTTGCTGTTATAGATCATTCTGTGAGATGTAAGGTACATTCGACCCTGTTTGACACCACCTTTAAAGTCTGGTGTATCATTCCCGTAGAATTCGACTGACACATTGTCAGAGAAGAGTATGATGCTGAAATTGAATTATCAATGATTATTATAGAAGTGTGTCAGGGATATCTATTATCCCAAGTCTTTCAATTATTGAAGAACAAAGAACAGATTTAAACATCAAAGCTTGTTACTGTTCAGTATTTTGGAACGAATTTTATATGGACTTGTGTTAGTACAATCATATAAAATTGTGTGATGCAGATTAGGAACTTCACCCACAGCTGGTTAAAGATAAGGACTCTTGTTATAGCTACTTTATCAAGATGGTTTAGGAAATTGTAACCAGAACAGACAAGGCCTTCATTTAGCAAGATTGCATCATATTTCATGTAGAATAGACGTATTTGTTTGTGCTATCACCCCTGTATGATCAATAAATTCTAAAGAACTATGCAGAAAGTTACAAAGGATGACTCACATTTCTCCAGCGTGAATTAACACTCCGTGATCGGCGTGTGCTGTATTTAGCGACATTTTAATAAGTTCTCGCAATCATATGTCGTAAGATGATATCACAATAGACCTCTGTTAATTGCGTATTGAAGAAAACCAGATTTTGCGAAAAGAGACAACAACGAACGCAGAGAACAAAAATTGAGACAAAAACAATGAATGTTATCTTGGTCCGTTTGCAACTGATTTTGACACGATGACTAACGTCATTTCAATTAACTGTCAGAGTAGATTGTAATTTTTCATACTCGGTACCTACTCAGAGTAGTACATGTTGCCACCCGTTTTTTTATCCGGACGGACGTAACAAAAGATTGTTGAAACTGTTGAAAGTGACAGTCGCAAAATCGACTCAAAGTTTTGTGTGTGGATCACTCTTACCTTGGTGATGGAAACGCGAAGGGGGTATTGTGGAGGACACTTGAACGATGTTCGACAAAGGATAGCCCACAACAATGTAGAAATATCGCGCGATAAAAACTAAACAAAACGTCAAATGTCAAACAAAAGCGTGAAAAAAAATTCTGGGAAGGGTTCCGAGATACCACCTCTGCCTCTCCGCGAAAGTGGTCTCTAATGAGTCGGTAATTCGCTTTGAAAAACGTTAGGTATCTCTCGACTAATATATAATGGACAAGCACAAGCAAATAGATAGTCAAAGTTCCATTGAACCCATAAATGGTGACACAGTACACAAAATATGTTCTGGTCAGGTAAAAATATTTTTTCTTTTTATGTTAAAGTTATTTCGGTTACCTAATCTGAATCATCATACATAAATACTTGGAACTTCTATTCGCTTAATTTCCAGGTAGTACTGAGCCTAGGAATTGCTGTCAAGGAACTAGTAGAAAATTGCCTGGATGCTGGCGCTACAAATATTGAAATAAGGTTCAAAAACCATGGCATTGATCTAATTGAAGTTTGTGATAATGGATCAGGAGTAACAGAAGATAATTTCGCGGCTCTAAGTATGTCATAATATTATTAATGATGGATAATTCACACAGCAACATCTAGCCCCAAACCAAGCAGAGTTACTCCTACACAATAAATAAATAATGTCCTCCTAGCCGCATTTCAGCTACGATGGTCAGTTTCAACGGAACTTAGGCATGTGTGCAGGACATTCAGTGCACAAACACAGGTGCATATAAAAAAAATCTAATTCGAGCGAATGGACAGCACCTTTGTACAATCATCCTAGCAAATTTTCTGTTTCAAGACTGAATTAAGACCTACAATACCTACAATTTTTCAGCACTCAAATATCACACATCGAAGCTGAATGACTATTCAGACCTGCTAGGAGTCTCAAGCTTCGGATTTAGAGGTGAAGCCTTGAGCTCTCTTTGTGCATTAGCCAACCTGACTATTACTACAAGACATAAGAACTCACAATATGGTAAAAAAAACATAGTTTTTATTTGCAATAATGCCAAAGTACTCATAAAATATAAACAAATATACCTGTTTTAATTTTACTGGAAATATGAGACCCTACAAAACAGTTTTTTTACTAACATTTACTTAATTATGTTATTTCAGTAACATAATTAAGTTTAAAATTTGACATCTCTAAGAGCTTATTTTGTGGGCCTAAAGAAATAAAAGTCATTGATTTCTGATTTGATTAAAACATTTTCAAGTAATTTTTAATATTTCAGCAACCAAAATAGAGTATGATCACAAAGGGAATATTGCAATGAAATCTCCATGCTCAAGGCAAATCGGGACCACAGTTAGTTTAACAAATCTTTTCTACTCCCTACCAGTAAGGCAAAAGGAATTCCACAAAAATGCTAAAAGAGAATTCAATAAAATGACACAGTTACTGTATGCATACTGTTTAATTTCTTTAGGAGTTAAGTAAGTTAATTTTGTAACTCAATAAGATAAGGCATCATTAAACTTTGTAGCTACAGGTTCTTTTTTCATTTTCAGAATAACATGCAGCAATCAAACCAATTCAAGTCTAAAATCAGTAATTGTAGCAACTCATGGGTCAACATCTTACAAAGATAACATATCTTGTATCTTTGGAGTGAAACAGCTACAAACTATTCTAGAAATAAAACCAGAAAATGTTACAAACATTAAAGATAATATTTTCAAAGCCTTATCTGGTCAAGTTGAAGAAATAAATGATACTGCCGATATAGAGGAAGTAGAAATTGATCTGTCTGAAGATTCAAATGATGCTGATGCCACAAAGGACAGCATATCTCCATCACAAAAGTCACAAGGACACAGGAACTGTCCAACTCCTGTAGAATTTACAGGGTACATTTCCTCTTGTGCCCATGGTAGTGGTAGGTCTAGTACAGACAGACAATTCTTTTTTGTAAACAGCAGACCTTGTGAACCCACAAAAGTAATAAAACTTATCAACGAAATATACAGACAATACAACCCAAATCAATATCCATTTGTGTTCCTAAATGTAAACACAGATAGAACATCTGTTGATATAAATGTAACACCAGATAAAAGGCAAGTGTTTATGACTAAAGAAAAGTTAATATTAAATGTATTGAAACATTCAATTTTAAAATTGTTTGAAAGTATACCAAGGACATTAAAAGTTGATCAATCACTGCACAGCCAGGAATTTAAAAGTGTAAAACCAGAAATTGAACAACCAAGAATTTTTAATTCATTCCTACAACAGTTTGGAAAATCTAAATCAAACCCGGAAGCAAAAAGTAAAGTTGAGAAAATACAAGAACTCAAAAGGAAATCAACAACTATGCTGGATTTTGTGTCATCTAAAATATCTAAACATAAAGTTGATATTGAAAAAGAGAAGAGTGATGAAGCAGAAGATTTTATTGATCACAGATCTATGCTAATGTTTGAAGATGAATTAGATGAATCTCACACTCACAATAATACAAACTCAGATGATACATTAAAATCTGAGAGCAAATACAACAACGCCAAAATACAGGATAATGTAGAATCTTTTATTAAAACAAATATCATAAAAGACAGGGAAATCGTGTATTTAGAATCTACTGATAACTTACCAACTACACAAATAAGAGACATTTCTGAAGTTTTAGCTGAAAAGTCGCACAAAATTGTTTGCAAAGTTACGAATATTAATAGGAAAGCAAAAATTTCTACAAGCTCAGATGAGACTCCAGCCAAAAAAGCTAAAATTGTTACAGATAAAGAAGATATAGGAAAGTACAACAGGAAAGCAGTAACACTCAAGACATCAATAGAACATGTTACAGCTCTGTCAGATATTTACGAGAAAAGTAAAGCAAAAACGATTGTCACAATAATTAAATTTAAAAGTGAAATAAACCCTGTCTGTAATAAAAAATGTGAAGAAGAATTAAGCAAAGAAATATCAAAGAATTCCTTCAAAGAAATGAAAGTCATTGGACAATTTAACTTAGGATTCATCATTACTAAGCTGGAAGATGATTTGTTCATAATAGACCAACATGCTACTGACGAAATTTACAATTTCGAGACGCTACAGAAAACGACAGAACTTACAAGTCAAAAATTAGTTATGTAAGTGTAAGTTTGATGTATTAATTATTTTGCCACAGAATTATGACAAAGTTGAACTTATATTGTTTTTTCAGTCCACAGCAACTTGAGCTAACTGGAGTTAATGAACAGATCCTTATGGACAATCTGCAAGTATTAAAAAAAAATGGATTCACATTTGAAATAGATGAAAATGCTCTACCCACCAAAAGAGTTAAACTGCTAACTTTACCTATGTCTAAAAACTGGATTTTTGGCAAGGAAGACATCGAAGAACTTCTTTTTATGTTAAGAGTAAGCAAAAAAGCTACTTTTACTATAAATGTAAGCCGCATCCGTTTTTTTAACTGCCTTTTATATTTTCTTTAGGAATCCCCATCAGAATATTGCAGGCCTAGTAGAGTACGGGCGATGTTCGCGTCGAGGGCGTGTAGAAAATCGGTCATGATCGGTACCGCGTTAGGCAAGGCGGACATGAAGAAACTGGTGGACCATATGGCAGAAATTGATAAGCCTTGGGTAAGATTACCACACTACCTATCACACTGTAGGCCTATTTATTTATTGTGCATAGAGCGAGGGCTCTCCTTTCTGGCAACAACTTCTCTCCCTTATATAACTACACTAGGATTAAAACAACTTAGCCGCAACTTGAAGTTGCGTCAGTTACTGCGCAGTACTCGTTTATAAGGACAAAATGGTGGTGCGCATCAAAGAGAAATAATACAAATACAGGGAAAGATGCGGGTTCAAGTCCCGTCGAAGTCATTATTTTTAAAATTTTATTTGTTTTAAAATTTTATTGAGTAATAAATATACAAAGCTTTTAACGAAGGCTACAATTTTATTTTAAGGGCTGTCAAATCAGTTTTGCAATGATACATTTTGAGTTTTAATAGCTCTTAAGATAAAACTGAAGCCTTCAGAATATCTTTTTTGTAAGATAAAAATAAAAAGCATTCTGTTTACTTCGGTTAATTATTTTTACATAAAAGAAATATGTGCTACGGTTTTACCGTTATCGCTATTAAAAAATAGAGTATATTAATAAATTGCAATTGTTTTATGTATAGGGAGTTGCGATAGACGGGTGCGTATGTGAAAGCTTTGCTTGTAGCTAAGTTCACTCTGGCCAAGTTGTTTTAATTATTAATCATATTATTTTTTTCAGAATTGCCCTCACGGAAGACCTACAATACGACACCTCGTGAACTTAGCTATGGTCCACACAAAAGATTGTGATTAAGAGATTTTAACTTTTTGAACGTTTTAGCTGTGTTAATAATAAAAATCATGTTCAAAATAAAAGATCTGAGATTTTCTTTAAGATTTTATTTCATACACTAATAGTTTTAAATATATTGAACCCCGTGTGCGCTGTCGTGACAATCACGCCAGGTATCTGTTTATGCCAATGCAGTTCCTTGATGTCTGTCTGGCCTTGATGGATGAAGAGCAACTGAGGAGGCAAGTTCTGTAAAGGAAAACAAACAACAATTAGATTGCTGAATGAAGCTTCTAACTAAACAGAGTAGAAGAATTTGATTCGAATCTATTTCTTAACCCCTAACAAATGAGAAGGCCACCCTGATGAAGTCCCTCATTAAGGGATGAAACTTTGGTGTTCTTCCAACACAAGGTTCGTAGTAAACCCACTTACATCCGTAATGAAATGAGAAGGTGTTAAGCCATTTTTATTGTGTGGTGGATAATTGTGTTGGCGCGAGTCTCGTTTTTTTTGGGATTTTTATTATTTTCTGCGTTCCACAAGGAATACAACTAGCGGACAAGTAATTTTCCGCAAATCGTAAATTTTTTTTCGTCTGACGCTGAATTGATCCTTCACGGATATCATAATCATCCCGTTAGTTTCTGATTAATCGATTCCGCTTCGCTCTGCGTGACTGAAAACGCATCGTTGTTGCGGTCTTTCCATTAGTGATTCTCTACAAAACATAAACCTACCTTCAACTCCTCATCAACCACTTCATCATCATCCCGCTCAACCGCCAAGTCCCAAAGCGCCACCTGGTTGTCTTCTCCTGCTGACGCCACCACGCTCGGCTCCGAGTAATGCCACTCCACGGAAGTCACCGGCGCGGTGTGATGCTTGAATGTGCCGACGGGAGAGCCGCCCGTGAATTGTCGGAGGTCCCAGATGTGGAGGAAGCCGTCATCACCGCCTGAAATTATTATTAATTGTTTTAGGCGTTTTTCTTTTCATTTCAAAATATTTACTCACCTAAGGTATTATTATATACATATTGTCTGCCTAATTAGTCATTATCATCACTGCTGGGTATATAAAGGCCACCCGAAGTTGGTGCCCCGCTACTTGCTATGTCGTCGCCTTACCCGATTGTACACAAAGTCACATTTTATATAAGTTTTTCGTAAATTCTATGCATTGCCGCGAAAATTGTATAACTCTCATTAATATAAAATTAAATGCAAAAGTTTGGATGCATGGATAGATGGATATTTGTTACTTCTTCACCCCAAAACTACTGAACAGATTGGGCTGAAATTTTGCATAGTTTTATTCCAGGTCAAGCTTACTACTTGTTATCCCACAAATCAGTTCCCATGGGATGTATGTAAATAAAATAAATAACCTTAGAATGTTCCCATAGAAACAGTGTGTGCAAGCCGCAGGCAGAAACTAGTTATTTCATCATGGATAAACTGGAATACCAGTAATGAAATAAGTTACAAGGTTGACAGCTCTCTGAGGAATACTTACCACTAGCAATGAAGGGTTCTTTTCCATTCCAAGATATAACGTTGATGTCACTCTGATGTGCATTTTCAGAAGTCAGCATGCAGGCTTTTTGTGGGGCAGCTCTGGTGTCCCATATCCTTATTGTTTTATCTACAGAGCATGAAGCTAACACATTTCTGAAATACACAAAAATGATTCATTTAATATATTTGTAAATGATAAAAGAAACTTACTTTATGATAACATTCCAGCAAGTTTTAAAAATAATACCTATTAATCAAAGTTAAATCTGTAAAGGTGGTAATTAGGTTTTTAGTACTCCAAACTCAGTTGGTCCAATAGAAAAAGCGATGAAAATTTATCTTTAAATTATGGATTGTTTTCTAAGACCGTTTTGTACATTAGTGATGGTACCTGCCCTTACTGTCCCGTTCAAAAAATGCCTGTATGTGCATAATGTTGAACAAATTTTACCTTTCATTAGGTGACCATTGTATGTCTTCTACAGAACTGGTATGTCCAACTAAGGGTCTTTGATCTACATCCCAAGTACCTGCTTGGTTTGGTTTCCATATGTGAATATCTCTTCTACAATCTCCAGTGGCTAAAACCTGCACAAAAAAGGTTTGGTTACTGTTATTTTCTTTATATTTTTGGCCCACTTCACATTGTGTAACTTTTAAGTTTATGTAGGTAATTTTAAGACTAATAAATAAATGTTTTGATTCTTTTGTCTGCCTACCCCTATGCCTAGTTTAAAATTCATGACTTTGAATGTGTAACTTTTTAAATCATCATCATCATTATCATCAGCCTGCTAACAACCACTGCTGGCTTTTTAAATACTTACTCCTAACTCTGTAGGGCACCAGTCAAGGCCAAAACCTTCCTGCTGATGTCCATTGAAAGAGTAAATAGGCTTAGCAGGATTATTCACTTGGTCTAAGTTATATCTCTCAAGCAATGCAGGATCATCTACTGCTTGTAGCTGCTGTGTTATGTTCCATACATCCACTCTGCCTAGTTCTGACCAACTTGCTGCTAGGACAGAGTTTTTGTAATTGGTGGTCTGGAAAAAAGTAATAAAAAGTTTTTATCATGATGTACCTGTCAAACTTATGTAATATATTTTTGATACATGGATGGACACATTTAATTCAACAGAGCACTCTCCCTCATAAAATAAATAGATAACACTGATCATATTTACTCAGCATCATCCAGTCTCAATGTAGAGCTTGCATAAAAAAAAAGCTAGCTTACTATGTTGAATTTATTATTACCCTGGACTTTGTAGATAGTACAGTAAGTATTGGAATAATGACATTTTAGCATACCCTTATCCTATTGACACAACCCTGGTGTTTTATGAATGAGAAGGTCATTTGAGGTTTTTTCTCATCATCTTCTTCTTCATCCTCATCATCCTCATCCTCTGATTCATCTTCTTCTTTTGATGTAGGGTGGAGGTTGGACATCTTTAGTACTATAATGCTGAAAGGTTTTGAATGTTTGTTGTGTATCCTTATAAATTAAATATTGACTTGGCCTTTCCTCATTATTATTTTATTTACTATCACATTATGTAAACGTTTAGAAAGTCACCAGGAGCCACTACTTACTTATTTAGATGTGCGCTAGATGCTTGTGTACCGGCGACTACATAGGCCGACATAGGAAACTCCTGTCTGTCATTACCAAGATTATCTGTTATGATATCGAAGCTCAGACACGGGGCACCTGTCTGAGCCTGGTGTAGCATCACGTAGGCCGACTGGTCGCAGACTAAGTGCTCGTCTTCTTTTAGGGGCTGATCAGGAAGGTAAGTTTTAGGTGTCTCGTCTTCCGCATTGCTCCCTTCGTCGCCTTCCTCCATTTCTTCGTCGTCGCTCTCTGAGGAACTCGCCTCCATTTGGTCTTCGTTTTCGTTAGACATAGTTGCGATTCGCAGTGGGATTCCTTTCAGTAAACTAATTGAAAACAATGCAAAAACACGTCGTCGCCTGCTAGTTTTGAGGTTATATTTACTATATTTGACAAATATTATGACTTATGATGTGACACAGACAATATCCAGAATATGATGTTTTGGGTGTAATTGGTTCTTTCCGTCCACCGGTGGGCGAACGAAATCTTGGCGTGCGATTCTTTGTCTTTTAGCGTAGACAGAGAATCTAGACTTACCTACCTCTAGGGTCTTTTATTTTGACTCTGCATCATGGTTTGTCTTCTTCTTCTTTTATCTTTAACTCTGCTGTGGTCTCCCTGTCATACATATGACTGTCTGCATTATCCTTTGCATACTATGATGGTTTGACACAATTCTGCCAATGTCGAACAAATAGGATGCAGCGATTGCTAAATCTTCTTCCAGCGTGGCTAGATAGATGGCACATTGCAGTAAACGCCGGGAAAACCGCAGCGCTTCTTGTTACTCGACGGCACACTGTTTTACCACCTCTGGAGCTACGAGGCCAAGCCATAGAGTGGCAATCCTCAGTTCGAAATGTTTGAATCGACATAGACAGATCGCTGACGATAAACGCACTGGTGGAGCGTGCGTTAAGACAAACACGCGCCCCCCGAGCTCTGCTGCGGCCGGTCTTAACCTCCAAACTGCCGTTGAGAACAAAGATAGGGATCTACAAGACCTACGTTCGCTCGCGGCTCACATACGCAGCGCCAGCATGGTACGCCCTGTGCTCTACGACAAACCAGAAAAGAATACAAGCTCGACAAAATATCACTCTCAGAGACTGTACAGGCGCCGGACGTTACGTGCGAAACAGTGTCATCGCACGAGACCTAGAACTATCCTCGGTAAGGGAGTTTGTGGTAAAGCTGGCGCGCAGAATGTACGATAGTGCGGACAACTCCCGGCCACATACACCTTAACAGACTCGCCTCTCTGAACACAAGACCGCCGGATTCAAGAACTTCCAGGCGACCCTTCCTCGGGAGCTCTTGGAGCTCTTGCAGCCCTCCAAAATGATCTCTCAAGAAGTCCAGCACAGCCAACAGGCTAACGAACAGCTTTTGAGAAGCCAACAAGGTTCTCGAAGCGACAGCACATGACTCGAGAACAGATTTTCTTGACGTTGAAACCAGAAAAAATAACACTAGTTCGATTCTTACCCGCATTTGATGATGTAGAGCAACGTAGAGTCAACTAACTTCTTTTTATTTTGGCGCCGCTAGCTTTTCGCTACGACTCTGCCAGTGTCTGTGTCGGAGTGTCATAAACTATGTTGAAGACCACTGACAATGACACAAATAGGATTACAACATAGAGGTTGAGTTTGACTTTCTACTTATAATTCTATATGTCACTGTCAGTCAACATAAAGTCATGTGGTTTTGTAAGTCACTGTCAGTAAAAAGTTTGAGGTTATGTTTACAAATACAAATTGCGATAACTAAAAATCGATAAAAACTATGGCTTTACGATGTATGAAACTATTAAAAACTATCAAAAGTGCTTGTTTATTACGACAAAAACTATATTCAACATCTTCTGCCCCCGAAACGATAGAGAAACAGAAAAAGTACAGAACTGAAGACAATCTAATCTTTACTGAAGACCCTGATACCTTTGGCACTTTATCTCGAAAACTTAACAGGGACAAAGTCATTTTAGAAGATGAAGGGGATATACAAGAAGATAAATACGTGAAAACCACTCCTTTACCCTCCCAACAATTGACCATAAGACAATATGCCGATATCATTAAGCAATACCTAAAACACAAAAGATTCAAAGAAGCTCTTAATGTTTTGGAGGTACAAATGAAAGAAGACAGAGTTAAACCTGAAAACTATATTTATAATATTCTTATTGGAGCATGTGCTGATGTAGGTTACACAAAGAAAGCCTTTAGTTTATACAATGACATGAAAAAACGGGCACTGAAAGCCACAGGAGACACCTATACCTGTTTGTTCCATGCTTGTTGTAATAGTCCATTTGTCCTTGATGGGCTGAAGAGAGCAACCAATCTTCGACAACTTATGATAGAAAAAGGAGTTGAACCAAACTTGACAAATTACAACGCAATGATCAAAGCATTTGGTCGTGGTGGAGACCTGCCTGCTGCTTTTAAAATTGTTGATGAAATGTTATCAAAAGGTATAAAAATCAGAGTTCACACTTTCAACCATCTGTTGCAAGCTTGTATTTCTGATAAAGAGAATGGTTTGAGACATGCATTGATTGTGTGGAGGAAAATGTTAAAAATGAGAGAGAAGCCTAATATCTACTCATTCAATCTCATGCTCAAATGTGTAAAAGAATGCAACATGGGGTCAAAAGCAGACATTGAAGAGCTTATCAGTGTTATTGAAGATCAAATGGCTCTAGAAAACAAAAAGAGAACTCTACAAATTGAACATAAAACCCCAGCTCTTGCTTTAAATGAAAATATGAAAGCATCTAACAGAGTCAAAGATTTCAATATCATATCTGATTTAATTCAACCAATTTCACCACCAGGGGAAGACACAGAGATGTTAAATGAATCTCTATCAAAGATAAATGAACCAACATCTGAATCAGAAATGCTACTCAATAGCTCGGAATCTAAAAAACCTGATCCCCCAAATCCTAGTTTAGAAAGTAGCAAACTGACTGTCACCAATAACAATACTAATTCCATACAACTTGTAAAACTACACAAACCAGAAGAAACAAGAACAATCCCTAATCTTTTATCACAAAAGTTGCAAATGGACCAAGTGCTAGCACTACAAGCAGTGACCACAGTCCAAGACAAGTTTGCTGTAATAGGAGGCCAAGAAGACTTTCTAAAAGAAATGCAAGCCTATTCAGTAACTCCTGACATAAAGACTTTTACACAAATGCTCCTACTTCTAGAAGATTCTGTAAAAGCTGAGAACAAGCTACTAGAAACAATGAAAGCTCTTAATTTTAAAGCTGATATTGATTTCTATAACATGCTTATTAAAAAAAGATGCTTGAGATATGAATATGATGCTGCCTTAGTAAGTTTTAGCTCTTATTTCGTAACTTGCTTCACAGGTTTAACTTACAGAAGTATTTTTCAACTTAACTTCTTGTTATCTTATATCTACTTTACAGGCTTCTTATTATCTTATATCTACTTTACAGGATGTGAAAAATATGATTGAAAAAGAGGCCAAGAGGAGACAAAGAAAATATCCTTTGAAAAAGAAACTAAGGTTGAGAGCCAACATCATGACTTATGGGGTTCTAGCCATGGCATGTGAGGCTAAAGTTGATGCAGAAAAACTGTTAAGTGACATGAACGAAGAACAATTAAAGTAAGTATTTAACAGCCATTTAATATTTTTATTGTACTCTGTCTTATCAATTCTGATACCATAGTATTATTTTAATAAATATTCTTCTCTTTTCAGAGTGAACATTGAGATTTTAGGAACATTACTGAGACAAGGAACAGCAAACTGTGACTTTGGATATGTTATGCACATTATGAAAGTGGCAAAAACAGAAAATATAAAAGCCAATGTTATTTTCTTGAGGCATCTAGAAGCTTTCAAAGAAAAATGCTACAAGCTTGTGAGATTGGTTAGTAAAATGATAGTTTAACTACTCGCAATTTACGCATTTTCTTGTCTTGACTCCAATAATAAATCATGCTTAGATGCCTCTGTATTTTGGTATACTATTCTTAGATTTTGGAAGTCCCTTTGTATTGTTTAAAAAAGGCATATTTTGTAATTTCAGAAACCAAGGGAAAAAGGTGACATCTTTCTAGAAAGTTACAGAATTTTCTCCAAATGTTACAAAGACTGGCTAAGAGAAATCAACGCAGAAGAGGCTTTGAAACCGGTACACCCATGGGCCCAGTTCAACGAAACTTACCCTGAAACTGTACAAAGACAGAAAATACAAATAGAAGAGCCCAAAAAGTTCTTTAAAAAAAGTAAAAGGTATACAAAATATGTGCCTACTGTGTAAATAAAATACTGTAATTTATGTATACTGTTTTATTTTGCGACGATATAAAATCCTGATGTGAAAATAGCTTAGGAATTCGAACCAACACCAGCAAAAGTAGCATTGAATTTGCGTGAGGATTGAGTTGTCGTGTAAAAAAAAATGTAGATTATATGAATACCATAATATAAGCATGGCCTATGTCCAGCAGTGGACGAAGAAGATAGGTTGGTGATGATGATAAAGTATGGCATGCTTTTCAAATTAGCTACATTTCAAAGTTGGTAAAATGTATGTCATAAATCACTATCTATTTTCACTATACAGTAGTATTACATAGATACGATTTTAAGTATCATATAAATAAATAGGCTTAGATCTTAATAAGATGTAGTTTTCGGTTGAGTTCCTCAAACTTCAGCAGTTTCCTGATGAAAAAGTCGCCGTAACGGTGAGCCACCTTCGTGTCTGCAATGTGGATCATGTCGTTGTCGATGTAAAAGTCCAACTGTAACAAATGATACATTAGATGTTAATGCTTGAAAGTTGTCTGAAAGGCTGACTATTGTACTTTTTTATTGTGATAGTATTTATAAATTTTTGTCAAGTAGTGTCATCAGCCTACACTAGTCCACTGCTAGACGGCAGCTTTCCCTAATAAGCGCCATAGCGCCTTGTCTTGTCTTCAGCTTGTCCCATCCAGCACCTGCGTCTATTGCAGTACGCAAACCCTGCTGTGCGATTACGCGAAAGTCACCAATCCTAAAATTTACATTTGAAAGCAATTTCGTGGCCTTCGTAATTTGCAATTGGATGGATGGGACGTGCGAAGGCCATGAAAAGGCTTTCAAACGCCAATTTTAATTTTGATTTTAGTGGCTTTTGCGTAGGTAATTGCACAGCGGTCGGAGGGCATCCTACACTACAATGCTTGCCAATGTAAGTATATACACACATACACTGTAAAGTACATAATATGTACTTTAATTCAGGTACATTATTATGTATTTCAGTTCTATCTATTTCAAGGTCAAACTACCTGAACTTTTGCCTTTCAAAACATGTATTTGAAGTTGTAAGGTAAAAAAAAAACAAGATCTCACCTCAGACCCGCTCTGGAACTTCCCGTCCAAGCCACTAGGACCCTTAGACCACACAACATTCTTCATCTTATGCTTGAAGCACAGCAGATGGATGGCTAAAGCCGCGTGCTCCCTCGCAGCGTCGCGGTCGCCGCCGCGCGCCGCCGACATGAAGGCTGCTAGCTTAGCGAGCGGGAGGGTTGTGTAGAGCTTTAGGTAGGACCGGATTGTGGGCAGCATCTTTTGTTGGCGGACCTGGAATAGATAACGTTATGTTGAAGCCACGTTTTCACTACCTACCCTGCCGATCGGATATTTCGTTCTGAACAATCGTTCATCCAGTTCGAAGAATCATCACACTAATATTATAAGGGCGAAAGATTGGTTAGATGTATGTATTTTGTTACTTTTTCACGCCAAAACTACTGATCTAAACGGATTTATATGTAGGTCGAGACCTGAATTTCACAAACACAAACATTTATTTATTTCTATAAAGTTTACAACTATATAGGATGGTACCTACTCGTACTTGGTACAGTTTGGAGGATTGATATACAGGTTATACCAGACAAACGCGTGCGCAGTCGCGGGAAAAAGCTAGTTTATAAAAAACTCGAATTACTGAACCAAGACTAGTACTTTATTTAATTGATCTGTGGAGGTATACTTACACTTAGGTCGCTTCTGTGACCACTAAAACATCCCACAAAAAATAAAGGAATTTGTAAAGATTGGAACATGCTACGGAACATTCATGTTTGTTAGCTAAGATCTCTAAAACAACTGAGCAGCCAAGATTAGCGTACATGTAGAAAATAATTAGACTGAAATAAAAGGCTGCTTTTATCTGGGAATAGCTCGTTTTGAAAGTCGCGGGCATAGGCTAGTAATTTGTAAAGAAAAACACCACAACATAAGGCGAACCCCAAACGAGCGTAATATTGGAGTTATGATAAAAGTCGCTTCATACAATTATTTGTGCAATACTACGTATAGTAATTTCTGTTGAAAATACTCATTTTACGAGATACAAATGTTTGTTAGCTAAGATCTCTAAAACCACTGAGCAACCAAGATTAGCGTACATGTAGAAAATAATCAGACTGAAATATAAGGCTACTTTTAATCTGGGAATAGCTCGTTTTGAAAGTCGCGGGCATAAGCTAGTCATTTGTAAAGAAAAACACCACAACCACAACACAAGGCGAATGCCAAACGAACGTAAATATTGGAGTTATGATAAAAGTAGCTTCAATGCTACAATGAATTGTAATTTCTGTTGAAAATACTCATTTTACGAGATACAAAACTAAAAAAAAAATACACTCTTTTGGGCCCAGCCTAAGTGATTGTCAAATGCAAGTAATTACCTCATCCATAAAGACTTGCGTCTGGTGTTTGACGGCGTCGCGTCCGTAGTTGGAGCCGGGCTCGATGGGCGGAGGGCAGGCGCTTAGGAACTTGGGGCATGCAAACGTGAAGCAGCTCTCGAATTCACCCAGATCTCCGTACTGCATCTTGAACATCTTCTCGTGGTAGTTCTTTTCTCTGAGCACCTGAAATGATAATCATAAGTTATGACTTTATTATGGTAATCATAAGGTATGTCCTTATATTTATGTATGCATAACCATAAAACTTCTTGTTTACACACGGTTTTTCGCCGTAAAAATCTACTGTTCGCGGCGCCGCCGACCGCCGCGCCGCGTCACTGTCTTGAGATAATGTACAAATCGATACCTTTAATTTGATACACCACTCGGTGAGGTAGCCCCCTTTTTGAAAATTATTTCATTATTAATTATTTTTGACCGTTTTTCACCATTTACTCACAGACTTCACGATATTTTTCCCGTAAAATATAGATCCATATCTAATCTACAAACGCTAAATACATTTTAGATGGATCGCTCTTCAAACTTCGGAGATAGGGGGAATGGTTAATTTTTCGACTTTTAAAAAAGTATGAAACCTACAAAAAATTCTAAAACTATTTGTATAATAATAATAAATAGTGCTGGAAAATCCACACAACATCATCTAGCCCCAAGCTAAGCAGTGCTTGTGTTATGAGTACTAGAAATTATGTGTATGTACAAACTGATTTTTTTTAAATGGCAATGTCCAATTGTTTGTTAATAAACAAAGAAAATTACAATCAAATAATAGAAACAAACTGGTAATTGACAACCCACTTGACCTTATCTCTTAAAGTTTCGACATCACAATTTGTAGTGTATTTGTTTTAAGTTGTTTTTTCTTTAAATCTGTACAGGTGCACGAAATGTTTTATTATTTTAAAATTCAAGTTAATAGCTGCGGTAGTTAATGTGGTATTAAAGTAGGAAAAAAGGAAAGACAGAGCGAGACCATAAGGGTTTCAAAATTGATCTCGAAACCCTAAAAAGGAGGAGGTTTAAATTCAGCTGCTTTTCCCCTGATTGGGTGATCGATGCTGCTTCTCTCCGCGTCAGTAGGAATGTGCCTTAACTAAGGATAAGTACGTGTTTCCTTTAAAACTGAGACGAGTTGGCTGAGTTGCGATGAAGTAAACACCGTGTCGCAAGTAAATTTAACAAAAAATTCAATACCCCGCCGATTTTACTGTAACCCATCATAACAGCTAAACCGGTTTTCATCGAACATAGCTAAGAAAGCACGCTCAAAAATTATCTTTCGTAGAAAAGAGCTACATCAAAATTGGTTCATCCGTTCGGAAGATGAAGGGAGCATTGGTTTGTAAAAACAAACATACACAAGCAACCTTTCACTCTAAACTTACGCATTTATTGGTGTCGATTCTGTTGTTTTAGGATTTTTAACTTAAATTTAACGATTTCTAAATTTTCTTAGTTGACCTATAAAGTATGGTATTCTTTATACAGATCCTAAAAATAGCTAAATTAGAACGTGTTAGAAAATCGCCAAACCTCTCTGAGTCAGTCATTCATAATATAAACAGGTGTGTACAACTTTTAAATACCCTAATCTTTTTATCCAGCATTTTGCCTATAAATTTTAATCATGACCAAATTAGATGCCTCATAAAATTAGGTCGATGTTTCTAATCATAGCTAAAATGTTCTTTGCATTACATTTTAGCTATGATTAGAAACATAGGGTTATAGCTATTCTATCTAAGTTGAGTTGTTTTAGATCTGTCAACATAATTTTTCAAACATAGAATAGCTTTCGTCTATTTGACATTTCTAAATCATTCAATCTAAATAATTCTAAAACAACCGAATCGACACCAATGTCTTCAGTCAGTTGGGGGCAAAAACAAGAGTCCATAACAATACGAACCTTATTTGTGTTGGGGATCACCAACATTACCCGCAAACATCCATAATGAATTCGCCAAACTACGATAGTTTTTATAGTAAAATACTTGAGATTTCAATATTTTTTTTCGCATCTCGTTCCCTGCAATACAAAGTTAACCTAAACAAAGTGACAGAAAAGATCTTACCTGCTGGATAGACTCATCAACACACTGCGGATGCAACACCAAGCAAATAGCCAAAAGATGGTACATCTGATCAGTCTGCTTATTGATCTGATCGTTCTGGTAAGAACGCGTTGAGAACAGCTGTTTTGTGCGCTGCATGTAAAGCAACGCCGAAGATAGGGTGCGGATCGCGTCAGAGTAACGACGCATCATCATGTAAGCGAAGCCCACATAGTAAGATGTGGAGATCTGGCAGGCTGGCACGTGGGAGTATTGAGACTTTTTGTGTAGCTCAATGTTTTCTAGTACCTGGAATTTGCAATATATGGGTTAGGTCTTACGTCGAAGTACACTATTTTCCGCATTTAAACTCAAATATGAGAAATTATGAGTGATTCTTGCTAGTATAGCCAGCCTAACTGTCCAGAAGTGCAGAAATTCTGGGATCTTTTACAGGCATGGCGGAGAAACCGAAATAGTTCGGTTGGTGTCTTGTGGCTCCGTTACGGATAAGTATTTGTAAGAAATCAGAGTCGATTGTAAAAAGGGTCGGGGACGTCATCGCAGGGACGGGGAAGGGACTGACGGCGCCCGGGCCCTTGCTTCAGGCATCTCTGCAAGAATACGTAAAAATGTCTTTGTGTTAAAAAAAAGCTTCGATTCGTCGAAATCGTATGTGGCCTATGATAGTGTGCCTAATTTATTAGTAGTTTTACTTATTCAGGCTTAGCTCACGTGTTGCCTGGATAAACGTGTAATCAATATTTCTATGTAATTTGTGTAGTTTGTAGTTATGTATCTGTCGTTGGTTGTTCAATAAATAAATAAAATAAGCCATATTGGCTTTGTTTATAAATTTAATGAAATTTCACTTATAAACTCAAAAGCACTCACGAAAATATAGGTAGCTTTCTATCAGTGAAATAATTTCCAAAATAATTCCAAAGATATAGATCGGTTGTTTAAAACTCACGCGATTGTATTTTGTTTATTCATAAAAGTGACAACGCTGACGGCCGTCATAAAATTGTCGGAGTTATTCCGGATTCGTCCCACTGGCTTCGGCCCAAAGTAGGCCGAACACGGAAAACCAAGACACACACAGTATGCGAAAAACAAAAGACGGTCGCGCAAACTCTGGTTCTTATGGCTCTACCTATAACAACCTATATCCAAGCTTTAAAACTTTCTCCATTTTTTATATGAATGTGCTGTTGCGTTATTTCTTGTTACCTTGATGGCCTGGTAGTAATCTCCAAGCAGAGAATGCAATCGCAGTAGTCCTACAAGTGAGAAGTACCCCAGCATCTTGTAGAGCGAGTGACGGCCGAACTCTCCCGCCACAGATTCGGGATCGCCGCCAGTAGCGTACACCTGATTAAATAAACAAGTACATGAACACATACAATACTCCTATTTTGACAAGATTTCACAAGGCTAGAATATAAAAAAACGTCATAGAATGCGTAAATTGAAGTTGAAGGAATGAATCTCTAGCTTTTTTTTTATGCTGGACAATTCACAGAGCATTATGATATTTGTAGCCAACTGCCATCAGCTGCCACGCAGCAACTGATGGCAGTTGCAGTCATAATATGATTGCAACTGCTATCTGCTATGTCAGAATCAGAATCAGATATTGTCTGCCGTGTCCCTCAAAGAAACAAGTAAATATGAAATTAAATTAAATGCAAAAAATTATATTTACAACAGAAAGTAGCAATGACCGAGGCAAATGAGGCCATAGAGACTTTCACAGCTCTAAATGGTATAATTCTGTAATTTACTTATCAACAACACCAATTAATTACCACAATAATATTTCATGTAGATTAAGTAGTCTGAAATAAATGTTTATTCATTCATTAAATACAATCATGATGATTTTCTGACTTTAATAACCTGTGTTTACCTCAAGTTGGCGCTTGATGTTAGACTTGTCCACAAGAGAATGCAGCACATTGAGGATGCAAAGCACATTCCAAGCCTTGTTCTCTGTGTTGAGAGCTTCAATCTCTGCAGGGCTCAGTTTGGAGGTACGAGACCTAGAATGAAAATAAAAAACTTAAAACCTCAGTTTATCTTATATATAAATATCTTATATTATATCTCTCTTCTTGTTTATCTTATTTTTTTTTTTTAACCCAATACATATATATCTAGGATTTTAGAAGGAAGGAGAGTAAAATGCTACACTAAAAACAAGTAGAAAAAAAAGTAGAACCTTTTTCCTGTGAAATAGAAGCAGATCAGAGCTTTTATGCTGGGCATGTTGCTTTCCATCCATATTACAGCCCCATCATCATCATTACAGTCCTTATATGTCATCCACTGCTGGATATAAACACTTCTGTTATAGGTCTGATATTAGAGCTCCTTCAATTCTTGCCAAAAGATATTACACAGCCTGATTTAATTTGCTTAAAGAAATTTTTGCCTTTACATTCATGCTTATGCAGTACCTGAATAAAACATAGTCTATGACCTTCAAGGATAATGTAGCTTCCTATTAGTAAAAGAATATTCAAAAACAGACCAGTACTTCCAGAAATTATCCCTACTCACACACTCACAAATTTTACCACTTTAATATTTGTGCAGATATCTGCCAATTTATTCACCAAAATGCTTTACCTGTACTGAGCAAATGACTGGAACTGGTACACAAACTCATCAATAAGCTCCCACAGCCACTGGTCGGGCAACTCCAGGGATACAGGGGTCTCAGCAGACAGGATGTAGTTGAAGAGATCACAGTAGTTGTAGAACGAGTGGAATCTCTGTTCAGGCTTCGGACCACCGGGAACTCGGGCGTAGATGTCACGGTAGAAGAGTTCCTTGTACAGGATCATGAAGACCTAAAACATGACTTAGGTGAGAATAATTTTAACTTTCAGAGTTCTTATCTTTTCACAATCTTGTGTCACAATCTTGTGTTCTGTACATACAGTTTTAGTAATTAGAATGTATCTTGAATTAAAATACTTTTTCTTTAAGCCGCAGGAGTGCCACAATTTTTTTTGTATAGGCACATGTATGGACTTGGTGCCCAGATCTGTCATTATGCATTTCAGCAGGTTAATAAGTAGTAATAACCCCATGGATACCATGCATTACCCATGATGATTAATACAATAAGGCAGCTACAGGGGACAATTATGGTCAGCTGTGGACTAGTAAAGGCTGTTGGTGATGTGATACTCACAGGATCATTGTCAACAAGAGGTGAAACCTCATCTTCATGAGGCCAAGGAGTGTTGTCGAAGTATTGCTCAGTCAACTTAGGGAAAGTGTTTTCATACAAATTGGAGATTTCGTATGTCATACCCTCTGTAATCATGTTACGGAAGTACACAAGGAACTTTTTGACCTGAAAAACACAGATGAATAAATTGTCAGCATACTAAATTGT
Organism: Eupithecia inturbata; assembly: GCA_963662085.1. Taxonomy (NCBI): domain Eukaryota; kingdom Metazoa; phylum Arthropoda; class Insecta; order Lepidoptera; family Geometridae; genus Eupithecia; species Eupithecia inturbata. The sequence goes on along the minus strand of OY759191.1, from coordinate 5,775,177 downwards.
AGGAATAGCAGCATATGATAAGGTCTCTTGGGTGGTTGGTACGTTCAAATGACAATATGGTAAACGTCGTGTTTACCTGTTAGTAACATGCTTATCAGAACAGGACCTAATTTTAAGTTTGTTTTAAATGATTACTACATGTATGTGGTTTGTAAGCCTTTTTTTAATATAAAATAAAAAAAAGGGATTGGGCTGGTCACGTCTGCCGCATGCCAGGAGAGCTGTGGACTAAGTTAGTCACCGATTGGCAACCTGACCAGGCAAGAAGGCGACGTGGAAGACTTAGACAGAGATGGCGGAACAAATTGAACACATTCCGGGCCGACTGGACGGAGCTGGCCAGTAATTGTGATGTCTGGAGGGAGTGGGGGGAGACCTTTGCCAAGCAGTGGCATGACAAAGGCTAATAATAACAATAAAAAAATACTATTGACTTTTGAACACTAACCATATCAGGCATTTTGTAGTACGACGATCGGTCATATTCCAAATCATATTGAGGATCCCCAGTGTGAGGTTCGTAGGTATCACCATACGACTCGTAGCCTCCCTGCAAAGAAGAATGGTAGCAATTTAGGAAGAGATGATTAATAGCAATTTAGGTTAGAACATAATTTATTATAATACAATGTCAGTAGTGTATGAATTGAAAAATGAATCTACCTCGTTATCACTGGAATACATTTTGCTCATGTTGAGATTGTAAAACTAAACATGAAAAATAAATTTCCACCACGCAAACCCACAATCACAAATTCAAAAGAAGACAGACAAGACAGACTGTTTTCTTTTACAAGTTTAGTATTTTATGACAGGGATGGATAGGTGAAACTAATAAATAGTCGAATTGATCCAATCATGGTGCAGCGTAGAAACAGAAACCCGCGAAACCGGTGTTTTCCGCAGATTTTTAATTGGCTGATAAAATTCCAACAAAGTTGACATTGACATTGCAACATTGCAACTTCTTCAATCCAAGCAGAAATTTACTTACGTTTCGATGTTTTTTTTTTATTCATACTTTAAGGCAGCTCTCGTTTTCCAGGAACGAACGTTTTACATTACTGTTACCTTACAAACTCAATTGTAAACTCAATTCGTTTTAGATTTTCAGCAGTCATTCTGGAAAAAAATCCATATCCGATGGGGCAACGATTGACGATTTTGGCCCTACTTTACATAGGCTACCGCGCCGCCGTAGAACAACTTAGTGAAATATAAATAGAGTACCTAGAGACATGAGAACATGAGTAGGTGAGAACTATGTAATAGGTAATGTACCTATTGTTAATAAGGGGCGGGGAGGGGGGGGTTTGGATGGATACCTCACCGAGTGGGGTATCAAATGAAAGGTATCGGTTTGTACACTTTGTACATCTCAAAACAGTTTTTGAAATTTAGTTAGTTTAATACTTTTTGAAATATTTAAAAGCAACTCAATAAAAAACTTATTCCCCCCCCCCCCCCCCTATCTCCAAAGTCTGCACATCTCAAAACAGTTTTTGAAATTCCTTTAGGTCACCACACACAAATACACATACACACACACGTGGGTAACTCCTGTTGCCCGGTGTCCTCAGGAGTACCCTACTAAATATGCGCACATACCACAAACATTTACACTATACTGGCTACATACACACACACACACACACACACACACACACCCTGACAAACAAACATTTAATCTGTCTGTATGTACATCTCTTAATATTTTAATTTGTTGCTTTTGTAATCTGATGTTTTCTAGAATATAGACTAAGTTTAAATTATTTTTTCCCTACCATGCTGGTATGTTACTTTTATTCATGATTAGTTCGAGGTCCTACTTATACTACACAAGCTCCAGCCTCTCATAATACATGTTTATATATAGATCTCTGTGCATAAAATAACTAAATTTTAAGTACGTAAACCTATTGTGTAAAGAGGAAATAAACAAACTATTATTATTCATGTCATTTATTTTAAATCTCGTTATAAAATATTTTTATTACTATTGGAAATAAAATGTTATAAAACTATTCTACAGTAAAAAATATATCAAAACGGTGAATCACCGGCCGCGAAGCTAGTCTCAAGCGGCCGGTGACTAGGGCTGCAGAGAGAGGAACTTCCTGACGATGCGCGCCGAGTCCAAGAGTACTGTCTTTTGGATCTGACCTTTGATCCAACTTCCTAGTGAGAGTCTCTTGAGATGTTGATCGAGGCAAATCATTATTATTATTATTAGTATGGTCATTCACCTTCTACCAAATACAGTTTAATATTATGTCTCCCTCGTAGAGGTAAGTAAGCCTACGTACGCGTCCATTTTATATCAAATTATGTAACGTTATTACAATTAGTTAAGTACATTGCCATAAAACTGTTTGGTACATTCAGCCAGTTTCAGGGCAGACAATAGTTAATGTTTATTCCTAAGTACATACTTAAGGAGCAGGTACATAATGTCCATCTAATGTATGTGCCACGTAGAGATGCACCAATGTTAAATTCATTATTGTAACCTTCTTTTAATTAAAACGTTGTTTTTACAACTGTTAATTAAATACATTCAATTAATTTCAGGCAGCCCCCGAAGGATTTTTTTGTCTTTGTAATAATAGGTAGGTGAAAAAAATACTTAGCTACATACATTTGATTAAATATAAATTATCATTTCTGTTTTATCCATTCCTCTTAGTCGGGAGTTTTACTAAAATTATTTATTTCTTTTTCGATAACAAAGTATCCGTCGTGGGTTTTGCAAAATTGTTATTTTGTTGTTATAACTATACTTAATACTTTATTGAAGGCAGCTTAATCAATGCAAGATTATGACCAGTTTTCTTGTAGCCCAAAAGTACCTAAAGCAAAGAACATAATATTTATACAGATTTTCTCGACGATAAAGCCAGAAAAAAACTAGTTCGTTTCTTGCCTGAATTTGACGACTTAGAGTCGATGTTAAAGAAATGAAATGAAATGAAATGAAATGAAATGAAATGAAATGAAATAGCATTTATTTGCATAAATATAGGTTTGCAATGGTGGTTTTACAATAGAGTTTCACTATATTTGACCTTTGAGTCGTGCAAATGTTTAAACTTAAAAATAACTATGAATAAAGAATAATAGATTAAATAACATTAAGTAAGTACTATAATGTCAAAATAAAAATTATGTGCATTTAAATTTCAAATAATCACTTATATTATAAAAACAGTTAACACAAAGCCAGTTATATAATTTACGATTAAATTCATTATCTGTCAGTTCTCTCATGTCAAGTGGAAGTTTGTTATATAACTGTATGGCCATTGCGTAACAGTTCTTTTTACACATTTCTAGTCTAAATTGAGGCACCTTTAGTGGTTTTTGTACTATTTTTCTTCTGTATATAAACTTTTCATCCCTCTCAAACAATGTTATGTTATTTCTGACAAATTTTAGCATCTCGAAAATATAGAGTGAAGGAAAAGTTAACAGTTTATGCTTCATAAATAAAGGTCTACAAGAATCTCTCCGTTTAATGCCAAATATGGCCCGAATACACTTTTTCTGCGCAACGAAAGCTCTCTGAGCATCCGTTGAGTTGCCCCATATTATGACGCCATATCTCAAAATAGAGCAGACATGACTATGGTAAACTGTCAATGCAGTTTCAATATTAGAGAGGTCCTTTATTCTTCTCAGTGCAAATATAAATTTATTAGTTTTCTTACACACATTATCAATTTGTTTCTTCCAATTTAAATGTCTATCAATAATAATTCCTAAAAATTTTATGTCAAATACCTGCTCAATATCACTGTTTTTGTAATTTATGTAAATTTTATCTTTAATATTATTGTTATACGTGGTTGGTAGCATGAATTTAGTTTTTGTTGTGTTCATTTTTAAGTTATTTTCATCTAGCCAATTAATTACGTCATTAAGAGATTTGTTCCCTACGCTCATAGCATTTATAATAGATTTTTCTTTCGTCAATATTGTAGTATCATCAGCAAACATGATTGTGTACTGGTCAGTAGCGCTTGGTAACTCATTAATATAAATAATAAATAATATGGGACCTAAAACACTGCCCTGTGGCACACCGTGGCTAATAAAAGAATAAACAGATCTGAAGCTTTCTTGTGTATTACATTCAGAAGACATTTTTGTTATTTCCGTGCATTGCTTTCGTCCCCTGAGATAACTTTCAAACCAAGAGTATGCAGGACCCCTTATGCCATAGCATTCCAATTTATCTAGCATACGGTCATGGCAGACCATGTCAAAAGCCTTACTCATGTCTAGAAAGATGGCGACTGGGATTTCTTTCTTATTGATTGAATCAAGAATTTCTTTGACAAGTTTAAAACATGCTAGAGTTGTCGATTTCTTACTTATAAAACCATTTTGTTGTTCGCACAAAACTTTGTTTTTTTCTAAAAACACAACTAATTTTCGGCTCATTACCTTTTCAAATATTTTCGAGATTATTGGTACTAGTGTAATGGGTCGATAATTCCCAGTATCGGATCTAGAACCTTTTTTAAATAGAGGTTTGACTACAGATAGTTTTAGACCTTCAGGAAATACACCGACCACTGATGAAAGTCGATATCGATAAAAATTGTGTTTTATCTTAAGGTGGATCGTTTCGTGATGGAGCGAGATTCAAATTTGTTTGTAGGTTTAGTTTTATTTTGTTAAACAAGGAATAAAACTAACCGAACAGTATTACTCATTGTAGAACGCAGACAGAATTAACAACGACAAAATCATTTGTATCTCGCGTCAACACGAAACGATCAACCTTAACCCCTTACTGCATGGATTTTTGTAGGTATTGGCATGAAAAAAATATATGACATGCTGTACCCTCAGAAAGCCCATAACAAATGTAAAAAAATCTATTCCCTGTATTTTTCGATATATTTTCAAAAAACTATTACTGACAAATATGGCATCGTATGCAGATCTAGGTTTATTAACGGGCTTGCCAAATATGCCATATTAGGTATGCAGAAATAGTTGGCAAAATATGGCAAAAATGATCAATTATCAGAAAGTATATCAGGTATAGCTAAAGGTTGGCATAGCTTAACGATAGGTTATAGACACGGAATTAAAAATTAATGCAGAATATTTGTGTTTTAAAAATTACTTAAATTATTTACCATATGCACTTGTTTCCGTCTCGGCATTGATGTTGTTGTTCATAAACTGTTGGGAAAAAGACACGCAAGTTCAAAGCAAAGCAAGTAAGAAAACAAAAATATTGCAGTCAGTTCTTCAACATGGTATGCAAATGTGACAACCTTGCATGCTATGCCATTTAGGTATGGATTATGAATTTTTAATTAATTTAAATTTATTCATTAAATCAGATAACATATTAGGTCCATTTTTTGTTAGTAAGGTGTCTTAAAACTATGTTAAAATAAACGGAAAGCAAAATACATAAAAATTTCGAAGGGGAGGTTTAAAGACCTTTATTCCTGCCCCGATCAAGCTTTCTCGGGCAAGACTTTCTACTTGATCAGGACCCGAATAAAGGCCTTCATTACTGGCAGGTCGTAGCGATCTGGAATGACCTGCAGGATGCTGTTGGAACTGCCCCGCACTCTGCTGAAGCAATGAGGCAGTTTTCTTACGGATGATGGCGTGAAAACCATCAACCCGTGCCTCCGCAAACATAGTGGATGCACTGCATAAGCGCGGCAGTCCCATCAGCATCCTAAAACCTTTATTATATTGGACGCGCAGAGCATTAAGCGATTTCTGAGTATAGCTAAACCACAGGCTGCCCGTGTGCCTTGTACACTTGCCTACTGCAACGAGCAAACCTGCGTGCCAGAATATTACATCTGACCGCCAACGCTCTATGTCCTCCTGGTCATCTAGGTCATCGGTAACGTAATGCCCTAAGTATTTAAACTTGTGGACGCGTTTAAGTTCTGCTCCGTCAAGTCTAATAACTGGCACAGAATCAGGTAGTACTTTACCAGAGGCCTTGAAGACCTTAAACTCACTTTTTTACAATTGTAATAATTTCATTCTGCATACAATCCCTTAACTGCCATACAATTTTTCTTGCGACTGCATACTAGGTATCCCATATCTGGCCTCCCAATTCAACAACAGATATAATTGCAATCATTCATGCGAATCTAGTTTTTTTTTGCTTACTGACTTCTCAACAGATGACTCTCGTATGCAAAGCAATTATCTTAGCGCGGAAAACCACACAAAAATTCCGTAAAGCGGAACGACTTACCCTCGGACCAAAGGGACTTACCTCTTGTCAACCGTTGGGAAACAAACTGTGTTGACTTTTTTCTCGTAGGGCTGGACACAAGTTTACTTTACAAACGTCAAACAATATCACATATAATTAATTTCGGTGTTAAAAAGTAATGGATGAAAAAAAGGAGCCAGGTACTGGTTAGAGACTGCTATTTGATGAATACGAAAAAAATAAAGGTATTTCAGATGTATCGGCTTGCAAACATCGGAGTACAGAGGGTAATAGTAAAATGTTCGAGTCTTTCAAAATATTTCGAAAAGTATGTAACCTTCTTCTTCCTTAATTTCAAAAACGGTTTTGAGATGTACAAACCAATATCTTATATTTGATCCCCCATTTGGTGAGGAGGGGGGGGGGGGGGGGAATTATCAAAAGGGGGGCTCCTTTTGAGAATTCCCCCCCCCCCCCCTTTAAACAATTATCAAAAAGTGGTCTATATTTATACTTCTCTATATTTTTCCTGTAAAATATAGATCCATATTATTATTTACAAACACTACATACATTTCAGATGGATCGCTCTGCAGACTTCGGAGATAGTGATCTTTAACATCGACTTTATGTCGTCAAATTCAGGCAAGAAACGAACTAGAGTTTTTTTTCGGGCTCTATCGTCGAGAAAATCTCTCGAGTCATGTCCTTGTAGAAGTTGTAGGCTTCTCAAGCTCAAAGCAGGCTCCCGGGGCAGCTCCCGGGGGAGGGGATGCCAGGAAGTTTTTGCATCCGACGGTGTGCAGAGCGGTGCGGCGAATCCGTTATGGTGTAAGGTGGCGGGAGTTGTCCACATGATCGATCGTACATTCTGCGCGCCACCTTTACCACAATCTCCTTTACCGAGAATAGCTGCAGGTCACGTGCGATGGCGCTGTTTTGCACGTAACATCCAGTGCCTGCACAGACTCTGAGAGTGATGTTTTGTTGAGCTTGGATTAATTTCCGATTAGTCGCAGAACACAGCGGCGCATGTTGGTCTTAGAAGCGCGCTCCACGTGTGCGTTCATCGTCAGCGATCTGTCTATATCGATAGGTACCAATATATCGGACTGAGGTTTGCCACTCGCAGGCTTGGCCTCGTAACTCCAGTGGTGGTTTTACCACGGAGCAGAATCTATTCCGTGGGTAAAACGGTGCGCTCTGCCACCACCGCGCCATCGAGTGACAAGAAGCGCTGCCGTTGCGAATGCTCCATCTAACTAGCCACGCTGGATGAAAATTTAGCAATCGCACGTTGCATCTGCCTGGCATGGCGCTGGCGGTTGCGACTGGTTTTGTCGAGGAAGCAAAGCGCTGTCGTAAGCGTAGAGCGTGTAACATCGTCGCCGTCGTCGATAGCGACTGTACGATTATCGATCGACTGGACTTTCCATTCTTGTCAAGTGGTTATGTCACTGTCAAATCATAATTTTTTTCTTTTCTTTCAAGTTTCAGGGCTGTTCACGGTCAATCATAAGCAGTCAGCTGTTTTAGTTTTGGCTAAATTCAGTAAATTTTGTGAAAATGTTCGCCAAAAATGCCTTGGATTTGTTCGTAAAGAACAGATATCTAGGAAAAAGCATTTCACTCATCAGGAACTTCTCCGTAACTTCTGTGAATGGCGATATTGTAAAAATCCAAAGTACCGATGATTTCAAAGCAAAAGTTCTAAACAGCAAAGTACCAGTTGTAGTTGATTTCTTCGCTACGTAAGTAATTGCGTCATGATAAGCAAAACACCTAATGAGACTGTGAATTGCCCACACATTATTATTACTCGGTTGAATGGAATCCTAGGACATAAGAAAAAATTAAACACATTTATTGCAGTAGGTACCTACTGTGAAACTAACAAGTATTTTATTACAGATGGTGTAACCCTTGCAAGCTCTTGACTCCGCGCCTAGAGTCTATCATATCTGAAAGCAAGGGAAAAGTAGTACTGGCCAAAGTCGACATTGATGAGCAGACTGATTTGGCCCTTGATTATGATGTTCAAAGTGTACCTGTTTTAATAGCTATAAAAAATGGCAAAGTACAACATCGTCTGGTTGGCCTCCAGGATACAGACAAACTTCGCAAGTGGGTCGAAGAATTTGCTGCTATAGAGACTCAAGTTGAAGCTAAGGCTTGAGATGATAATTACTTTCCTATTGATAATTTATTATTTATTTTGTTACCATGGTATGTAGTTGAATAAATTGCAAGTAAAACAACATATTAGTTCAAACATTGTAATATATCCCTAGCTCTTTTATAAGCAACATCGTTAGGCTTCGTGATTTCTGATTTCTTTTCATCCTCTGCTTCTTTGTTTTCATCATCACCTTTAGTACTTTCTTCTTGGTCTTTCTGTGATTCTGTCCATTCATCCAATTGTTTTATAACTTTATTAGCATCTTCTAATAACAGATTACGGATATTTCCTTGGGCTGATTCGAAATATTCCAGCAGTGTTTTCCATGAAGAATCTGGAATCAGTTTAGAGGAGAATTTGTTTTTGTAGAGCCAGACTTGTTTGACTTTCATAAACTTCCAATTTTGTTTATCATGTTTCCACTGGGATAGATAGGTAATGCACTGTGATGCAAGTTGGTCCTTGGAGGCAGCCTCCTTTTCTGCCAGACGTTGTGCATGTTTGTCTCTTTTTGCTTGTCGAATGGACTGTTTTCCTTTGTTGCCTGCTGTGTCACCAGGCACGGGTAGCTTTTTCTTCTTTTTCCGTAGTGGTTTATCCTCATTATCTGAATTATCTTCCTCATGCCTTCTTTTATCTAACCTCTGGATTTGATCATTGCCCACACTTTCATCAGCCTCTTCTCCGTGTCCAACATCCTCCTTTTCGGTTATGTCGCTGTTTTTTAAGGCGTTTTTCTTATTATTTCGTTTTCTTTTATTTTTACCAGCCATTTTATTCTGATTTTAGGTTTTTCGAAATCGTAACAAAACAACCTCAAATCGAAAGCATGCATAGGATAAAATTTAAGGTAGACGTCGACTTGTACATGGCAGTTGCCTAGGTACATATCATATCAGTGCACAATAATTTGATAGGACGAGGCGTGACGTGGCACACGCTTTGCCAAGTTAACTCTGAGTCTCTGACTGAATATTATATACTGGATATCCATTCCACCACCACCATTTTTCATAAAAAAAGAAAGAAAACATTTTTACTAACGTTTAAAAAACAATGGACTGGTGGGAAACTGCGCAGGAGAGGGAAAAATGGCGACTTGTCATAATTATAACGGAGACCAAGACGCACTTCGGGTCGCTGAGCGATAGGAGTAATAGTGGTTAAACACTACAGGTGCGTCTGCTATCTTACTGGGTCTGTCTGTAGTCTCGCTAAGCTTGCATAGTGTAGTATGATATGCCCTCTATTTCAACTCAGAAAGACCGCTGTAAGCCATTTAGGGCTCTGACGGAAAAGTACAAGCTGGAATTAACTTTATTCCATTGCATTTAGAATCTAAAATGTATTTTTTCCAGGCCCAAAAACATACGCCAGAAAACCTACCTGTACCTACTGTACAGGGTGGGAGGCCGAGAAAGATAGGCCAGAAAACCTAATGAACAGGGTGGGCCATTAATTTAATAAAAACTAATTTACATTATATTAAAAAAATATTTATTTACTGGGTAGCTTAATTATGATAATTTACTTGGTAAAAATAACGTCTTCTTAAAAACCACCGTCTCGATCTTGAGTTTTGCATTCTTCTATGCAAGCACCGAAATTTGACGGACCGTACGAACGGTATGGACGTTTGGATGAACCGACTCCTTCTGAAATTGCAGCCCTTAAAGTTACTTCAGGCGAATGAAGTGGCCTTTCATGTTTAGCTTTAGGACTTTCACTGCTCCAATATCTGCAATTTTGTTTGTTAACGTGTCCGTTTAGGTATTTTTTTTTTGTTATTCTTTATTAACATAACAATCACAATATACAATAAATTTTGTACCATAAAAACCTTGTGAGGTTTTTCTCGGTATTCATATTCGTTTAGTCTTTACTTTGTAAAAAAATATAGGTGAAAATGGGCTTCGTCAGAAAATATGAGGTTACCTATCATAATTGCTGAATTGATCTAACATTGTTTCGGCAAAAGTTTTCCGTAAATTTACATCATTTGTTTTTAGTTCCTGCACTATTTGGGCCCTAGATGGATATAATTTTAAATCTGCTTTCTAAATACGGCGTAAAGATGTGCGAGATAATCCTAATCCTTGGCTGAACGTTTGCATTTCGGCAAATCTGGGTACGTCGAACTGATGCGGAAACTTTCTGTAAGTTGGTGGATGGATCTACCGCCTCTGCGAAGCCGAGGCAGAATTTTTTGAAACTACCCTCACTTGGTTTTCGTAACTAGTCATGTCCATCTGCACACTCGGACGACACACAACACTAACTGTGTCGCGGGCTCAGTGTTGTGTTCAACCATTTCTTTATCAAACCGCAACTGAGTGCTCCACTCGGACACTGATTTAGGTCGTATATATCGTATTCAGCGCGAAACAAGCGTCGCACAGTAATGAGCAAACTATTGTTCAAAAAAAATATTTTACACAAAAGGCACGCTGCCATTACGTGATTTACATGATTCATTACGTGACTAAATTTCCGAGAAACAAGCTAGGGTAAAACCCCTCCCTCCCCAGGCCCCACTCAACTTGAGTTCGCACGGGATGTTGGATATAATTGTAAACGAATATTCATGGTCCACCCTGTATAACGGCCATAAGTAAGTAAACTTACTACACACTTACATAAGAAACAACTACAATACACTAATTATATTTTTTTCATATTGTAGACATATTGTAAACATATTGTGTTCCCTCAATGAAAGGCGGCTGATTTATTCTCTTCAACAACATGATCAGTACTTCCCTACTAAAGTTATTTTCGGCTCATCTGTATAAGTGGACACTTACCTTAAAATGAAATGTCAAATGGTATGGTTTTCAAAGTCATCTTTTTTCAAACCGAGTTATCAAAAAAAACCGGACAAAATCCGAAAAACAAAATATTGAAAAAAAAAAATATATTGTATCGATACATAATCATAATCACTTGAGCTGAGCTTGTAAGTAAACACAAAAACGTACGTAACTACCTACCTAAATTTTAACTTTTTGGTCGTGTAGGGTTCCTATTTAATTCGTGCCTTTCTTCTGCAATAAAAACAGTTTCATGCATGTTTTCTAATGGTAACACAGAATGAGAAGAAATCGCAAATTTTGGCACGTCACAGCCGCGTCATCATGTCTCCGTGTCTGCTTTTATCACTCGGGAAATAATTCGTTCAGCATTATCACACGTTAACGCTAACTTTATATGTGAACTATACATTTTAGACGATTTTGGATTGATCAGTATGATGGAAATATTAAACCAGGTGTCTAACACACAGTTTGTGTTTACGGCTGCTGCAGTCGCTGTTGTTTTAGTATGTGCTGCGCTGGTTTTTGTGTTCGGGTTCCATTCAGCAGAACAGCCACAATTCGACAAGCTAGCGCTGGTTATTGACGACAAGAAATCGTCCAACAAGAAGAAACAAAAAAAGGACAAAGTAAGTGCCTCCCAACTATTGTTTCAGTACCATTACCTTCTCCCGCCTATGTCAGCGCGAACTAATTTTATTTTTAACCTGTAAGCATATGCTACGTTCTAATCCGGGGGCTTGAAAGTCCATGTCCTAGACTTATTTGTAAGTAACTGACTTTGTGTCATACTTTGATGAAAACTTTAGTAGGCTGTCTTGAAACATAATTTAGTATGGCCTGTATTCAGAGCCACACGTTTTGATATCGCAATCCTTAATATTTTCAGAAATCTTCCCCCAACCGTGCTGTTGATGATGTGAAGACTAAGTCTGAATCCTCCAAGAAATCTCCTAATAAGGAGAAAAAAGAGGAGAAAGCGAAAGAAGCAGAAAAGCCCAAGCCTAAGGAGAAGCCTGTTGAACCCAAAGCAGCTAAAAAAGATGTCCCTGTCTTGAAGGGGAAGAAAGGAAAGGCTGCAGAGTCTGAGAAGCCAGCTGATTTTGATGATGGACTCTGGCAAGAAGTGCCTAAGAAGAGTGACAAGAAAAAGGTTAAGTCTCCCGAAGAGAAAAACCTTGAGACCAAGAAAGAGAGCCCCGCTAAGAAAGGAAAGAAGGCCAAGGTAGTAGAGAAGGATGTGGAAGCGGGTCACCCAGAGCCCTCGGAAGAAGTAATCAAGGTTGTGAGCGCTGTCGGACCTGATGTGGATGAGAATGCTGCCAAAGCTCTCCAAGAACAAGTAGCTGAGCTTCAACGTATACTGAATGAGGTATGTCAGTTACTTATTTATTTCAAGAGCTTTTGTCAAGACTAACACCATATTCAATTTCTCTCTGGGCATGTATTTACACTGCACAAGAGCTAACTTAAACCTTGTTGCATTAACTGTGTGTTGATTGAACAAAAAAGCAATAAAATCTTAAAATCATGTGTATTATCTTGATGACATTAAACTTGATTTCTTACTTTGCCTACATAGGTACTTATTATGTTTCTAAAATGATAAACACTACTTTGTACATATTGTATCTTAGCATGTAATTGTTGTATATCAAAAAGGAGTTTGAGGATGTTATTGTTTCAATGAATGGATTATAATACAAAACTTATGGTTGGGACTGGCAAAATAACTTTATAGTTATTTAGAAAAGAGAAATGTTGCCAGTCAATCCATAGTATTGTACATGTGAAGTAGCTCTGTACATAGAATATAATATTTTATTTAAAACCCATACAAAAACATCCTGTAAAATAAAAGTTAGTGGAGACAAAAATACTTATTTTGTCTATTAACTTATGTCTGCCTATTACCTTCTTTAGTAGATTAGGATCTTAGTGAATGTTAGCTACAAGATTGATGGTATTTGGGGAAGGACATAGGCGCGTGTGAAGGCACGATGAGAGACTAGTATGTAATAAATGTGAGTGTCTTTCTTTTTAACACTAGAGGGAGCGTAGCGAGCAGGCAGCCTTAGGCGGTGGTGACGCTACCCAAGCCCCGGAACTAGATGAGTTGGCTGAAGTTAAGGATCTTAGGAGCACCAAGAAGCAGGAGAATAAGGAAAAACAGAACAAGAAGAAGGAGGTAACAATCATCAGACAACTTTAGATTCTAATACAATTTTCATTACAAATGACAAAGGTCTTGTTTTGGTTGGTGGTCTTGGCTTATGGACCCTCCAATTCAGCTAGTGACTGGATGTTATAGAAGGCGACTAAGGGATCTCACCAAGATCTTACTCCATCCATAGCTTAATTTAAACCACTTCACTCTTAATGGAGAAATAGATGTGTTGGGTTTTGTTCTGATTGACAAAAACAAAACTCAAAAACGGAATATAGAAAGTATCAATTTGTTTGCTTTTTGTTTGGACTTTTACTAGTTTCCAATGGAAATGGAAGGTCAACTTGTATCTTGAACCCGCTTTCATATTTTTATAATGAACAGTGGAATTTTTTTTATTTGTTTGTGAGGTTAGTTCCAAATTATGTTGATTCCTCTACCAAGTAAGATTACAATGTACAAGTATCAAAAATGTTTTTTTGGAGGTGTTGTTACACCTTTTGATACTGATAACCTTCGATCAACAACTATTCATTATTGTCTGTCAAATGGAGGACTTTTATAAATTAACTTCCCCGCGGCTTCTGAGTGGATTTTGAAGAGTATTTTACTTTCTTTTTGTTGAAAAAGTGTCGGGAAGTAGGTAACTTATGAACATGGGCCTTAGCCAAGTGACTGTGTATTGGTGGATATGGTTATATTACTGAATCAATATCATAAATTAATGATTTGGTTTCTTCAGACCGCCAAGATCCCGCTCAAGGCCGATTCCGTCGAGAAGGACTCCGATTCTGACAAACAAGAGGAACCATCCAATGCTCCCGTCTTTGACGAACTCGGTGGTAAGTTTTACGGCTTAAGTTGGCAAACTAGGTCTAGATCTCAGTACTCCCGGGATCACGGGGGTAAATAATTTTTTTGGTTCCTTGAATGTAAAAACAAGAATAAAAAGAAAAAAAACTAACAAAAACACAAAACGGAAAAACCATGAAAGTGCGCTGTTTCGCAAAATTTGGTCGAGATCTCAGGAACCCTGCAGTCTATGCAAATGACTTAATATGTTTTGATTCATAGGTTATTTTATTACTAATTATTTTGTTCCTTGAACCAGTTTCTTTATGAGTTGTATAGTTTTCTTGTAAATAAGCAAAAACGTGATTTTTGCGCTTACGCCGCCCGCGCCATTTCAAAAACGTATGCTCTGTCCCGCTCCTATGAACGTGGAATCCATTGCCTATCCTTTTCACAAAATAACGTTTCTCTAAATACTAGTATCTGCCCGCGGCTTTGCTAGCTCTCAGATACGAAGTTTATTTAGACTTCGTTTCATTATGTACCTTCAGGTGCATTGATTGTTAAATACCATTTTCACAAAGACCTCTCTAATATCAGCACAAACACAATCTACGAAATATTGTCTTTCTATACTTACTATTGTGAGCAATTTAAAGTAAAACCTTGTCTTATCTTTAATTTCTTTAATTCACCTGATCAAACACAACTCATTTACGCAATTTATCGTTAAGCGAATGGTGCCTACCTAACAGTATAATAATAATTTTACTTAGTTTAATTTTTGGTTTCTTACCTACTTTTATGCTTTCAGACACTTGGACCGATGCTAAGGTGTCCAAGAAAGCAATCAAAAAGAAAGCCCGCAAAGACCAGTGAATGGTGAGTTGTATTACACAGGGTACAGCCGGGCGCTACGCTCAGTCGCTAGCTCAATGACAATTGCACGCCCCGTAAAATCTCGACCCTAACTCAATAAAAAATGTCAGGACCGTACTTTTACAGGGCGCGTTAATTGCTAATTAAGTTAATTACCTAGCCTTCTTACACATTCATTTAACTTACGTCCAGTTTTTAAGTTTGATATTTTATTGTATTGTATATTAAACTCGTTGACTTGTTTTTCATAATAATTTAATTATTGTTTTCAATGCATAATATGTTTTTTGTCAGTCATTCTTCTTTACGTTGGAGTAACTTCTTTGAAAGTGTATTTTTGGGAATCTGCAATGTTGCGCGTTGAAAATTATATTTTGGGAAATTGAATTTAGAGAGAACTTCCCAAAATAGGGAAGTTCTTCTCTGATAATTATTGTATTTTATGGATATCGATAAATATACGAGTTAAACTTAGTCACATGAAATGTATAACCCATTAGTTTGTAAATAAGATATAATCAGTACATATTTGACTATTATGAACATTCGAAATCTTCTGGTGCTTGTAGTATTAAGTCTCCTCCATTCCACGAGTATGCATTTTACCTATTTCTTTTTACTATTGCTCGTTTCGTGTCTAAAGCTAAATTTCATCGAATTTATATCCTTACTAACATATAAATCAATAGATAAAACATCATCGTTTATAACCACAAGGATCTGTTGATGATGATGTTTGTGTGATTTACCCATGACAAAATTTGAGACCTGAAATTGGACCAATAAAATTGTTCGAAATAACTTTACCGGTAAAAATTAATTTAATTTTAGTTTCTTTATTTTTTATTTAGGCTTGTTCCATTTATTTCAGCATATAGATAAAATAAGGCAAAACTTATTCCATTCAATATCTTTCAATTCCATTTTTGTGAACACCTCTCTTTTTCCTAAATGTGAATTAAATCATGAATATTGTGACCCCTTTGCAGTACTTATTTTGCTATTGCTATCTTGATAATGTAAACAGCTATATAATTGCAGATTCCTATTTTGTAATTTAGTTAAGCATATAAGAATAATCCCAAGTGTTGTAGAGTAAAGCATATTGTAAACTACAAGCGACGTTTAAAAATTATAAAGTCTTATATAATAAATTATTATAATTAGGATAAGAGTGAGAGCATTATGTAATACTTTGTCAGTGTGGTGATAATACTGAAATTCTTCATCTAAGTATTTTACATCGACTATGCTGTGAAATATTTGACTTCAGGAATTTTACCAATAGTCTGACTTAGTATAATTTTATATTTATCAGACCATTGCCTATATTTTTTGTAAGTTGCTTTTATATATATACTTTAATAGACTTGCGAGTTGTGATAAAGACCTCTCACTTTAGGGCCGGCGGCCGTGCAGAATATTTTGTATGACCCTGACCGCTTGTACCTTATTTACCACATTGTTATTACTTCTATAAGAGAGTTTATCTTAAGATAATTCCATTTTCCAGTTTATGTTTTTCGTTTACCTATTCTCGTCTGTACTTATGGGCCTATCCTATCCTGTAAATTGTATCATGTAGGGTTGAATCAGATGAATTAAATTCGTATATCTGTAGGTTTAATAAAAGTATATTTTTGGCTTCATATTCATTGTTTAGAGTAGTTGAGGGTCCTGAGAAGACGAAGGTTGCCAATACATAGGGATATTGTCTTGGTAATGTTGTTGTTATTATAAGCTCTACGAATGATAATATTTTAATGGATGTGTAATATAAATATTTTTTTAAATCAATAAAGAGTGATATCGAAAATGTTCTTTTGTACCGTATTCAATATTATCATTATAATAAGGCAGGTTTGGAAATGAAACAATAGTTTATGATTAATAATTATCAAATGCATATTTTGTAATTGCGTAGGTACATTATTATAAAAAGACTTGAGATTCAAAAAGTAGTAAACGCTAGTAGTAGGTAAATTAATAATTACATAATATCGACTAGGCTAATTAATAACAATAAAGAAAATCAGTCGTATTTTGTAATTTTAGACGTAAGTACATACAGCAGCTACAAATAATAATTCTACTAATGAGCGCATTATCTTACGATAAAATAGGATATGATGATTATATGATGTTATGTAATTGAGGGACGTATGTAGAAGTTATTTTAAAATCGATAACCTCATTCTACTTTTATCAGACGAGTCAATAAGTGCCGATTTTTATAGGTAAATTGCTAATCGTCTCATGAGGTTATTTACTACCAATACCAATTTAATTTAGTGTTCATATTGATACCTATGAATATAATATGAGACTTCTCATACTGCCGAAAATATTAATGAATTTGGTCCATGCATATATTATGCGACTTCGATAAGTAACCGTTGTTCTGTCAAATTCGAAAACCAAATAAATAAAACTCCTCGTTTTGTAGGCCAATGATTGGAAACGCCCATTTTCAAATCAAATATCTTTTGAAGTACAGACAGAAATCTACCTTTCGATATCGCTTTACTTTTTTCTTCAGTTACATGAATAAAATTACTGTTCAGTCACTTTTAGCCCCAGATTTAGAGTTAAATTTGTGAATTGGTGGAGCGGCACTCTTGCTTCTAGGCTTGCGTTTCCCACGTTTTTTAATCTTGCGGAGTTTGCCAGCCTGCGCTGCCGGGGCTTGGGCCTTCTTTGTCTCCACCTCGACTTTCAGGCGAGCGAACATGTCATAGTTTGTGATAGCACACATTCTACCTGAAAAAAAAAAACTATAATGACATACAGGACCAAATGCGTGCCCAATAGTCGACGAGCGATGTGGCGCGAAGGGCGAAAGTCCGCCTGCGACGCGGGTTCGATTCCCGCCTTGTTTGTATAATCTGCAAATAGTTGTTCCGAGTGTTCTGGGTATTTTGTATAATAAAAATATAACGTATTGTATTATGTATATCAGTCATCTAGTACCTACCCATAATACAAGCTCTGTTCTTTCCGAGCTTGGCTGAAGCTCTATCGCGCGTCTAGATCGGATACGGAGTAATTTCATAAAATGCCTTTAATTAAACTAAAATTAGCAAAGCCGTTTCGAAACCAAATACTACGCGCGACTCGCTTATTGGATTTTTCAAAGTGAGTTTAGGATTTTTTTAAAAGAGCATTTCATTTTTATTCAGGATATTACCTATTTAAAAAAATAATTTGATTATTCTGTTTCAGGTTATCAAATAAACTAAGTAAACGAGAAAGAAAAGAGGCATAGTTAAGCCATAGTTAAGCTTCTGTGGCTTAGCCAAGCCACAGAAGAAGAAAAATGTACCTACCTAGGCTAGGAGCTTTCATGTATCTAGAGGTAAATTCTAGTGAAACTCACCATTGCAATACTCTTCACCACATTCATCGCAAGACACAATTCGTGTTTCGGCAACGCCCGCTTTATTCTTTGATTTTCTAATCATTGGGTTCTTAGCGAATTCTCTCTTGTCCCTCGCCTTTGTCCTCAACTCAGACTTGCCAAGTTCTATGAGTCTGCAATTGAACAAAATTATTAAAAAAACAAATGTCAATATTGAACGCTACGTTTGTGGCGTTAAGAATGGTTTTACCTGTTGAAGTATTCTTCGTCTTGTTTTAACTTGGGTCTGAGTGACGTAAGCATTCGCCACTCGATAGGAACTGCGCATATATCTTCAATTTTCAATCCCTGCATCTCAACTGGTACAGGATCCATGAACCCAAAATGCTTTTCTTCATATCCTCGTGTTCCCAATTTTTCGTAAGCCCGTATTTCCTTCCGAGGTGTTTTGGTTTTCTGGCCTTCTCCTTTGTCTAAGATTTTTATTTCATCCGCTTTGACCTATTTTTGTCATATTAAATTAATTTCAGGCAAATAAAGTTGACACCTTTCAAGAATAACAAATTTACCTTCTCTGGACGAGTTTTGAAGTCTGGCACTTTGTCCATAACAGCTCGATACTCTTCTGCTGTATT
This sequence comes from Eupithecia inturbata, assembly GCA_963662085.1. Classification (NCBI taxonomy): domain Eukaryota; kingdom Metazoa; phylum Arthropoda; class Insecta; order Lepidoptera; family Geometridae; genus Eupithecia; species Eupithecia inturbata. Next base: position 5,756,143 of record OY759191.1, on the reverse strand, counting down.
GATAACAACTTTGGATAGATCAAGCATAGGCGCATCATCTTTTTTTTTGTCAAATTCATCATCCATTATATCGGAACTAAAACACACGTGCACAACCTTATTGTACGAGTACCAACTGTCTAAATCATATCGACCCAACATAGCCGACCCTTTCTTAGAAACGGTTAGGTCGATAACCCATCTTAACCTAATTTTCTACTACATTATATTGCACGACTAGTAAAAAGTGTCCTTTTCGTATTTGGTATAAATATTCTTAGAATTGATTTGATAAAAAGTTTTCCTGGTCATTGTTTTTGTCTAGATAATTTCTTTTGGCTGTGTTCAGTTGATCAATGATTTTCTTTCTATTATCAACTTCAAACAGGCCTTTCGTATTTCTTTCATTGACATCGTCATTCCAAAGCTTCCTGTTTCCATACTTGTCGTTTATAAACTTTTGTGAAAGAGTCATCCTCTTGTTTTGAGGCATATTCTTAGGCGACTTTTTGTTGTCACTTAGTTCATTAGCTGTTATTTGCCCGATGTGGTTAAATTCTATTTGTAAACTATTTATTGGTTCAGATGTCTGATTGTGCTTCGATAAATCCTGACTAGATCTTTTATTTCGCCAATACGACTGACTTAAAGAATTACGAAGCTTGATTCCACTCTCCATTGTCTTTTCGGATCTTCCAAGTGGACTTGGTGAACGGCTATCTTCGCTGGACTGTGATAGGTACTGTCGTGGTTGAGGCCTATATTTCTGTCTAACCTTTCGTTTTTGGCTGTAAAAGGGATCTTTCTCGCTTTGTTTTTTGTACTGAGCTACTGGCCTGTTTACACCCCATTTAGGTCGATTTTCTAAATCTTTTTTGAAGCGTTCTTCAGATCTAAACCGCCTTTCTTTTTTTAAAGTATTATGATTACTATCCTGTGGTGCATTTTCATCAATATTAGGGTAATGTTTATCAATATCCCTTTCAATTTCATCAGTTTCAATTATTTTGTCCGTCGTTGATTTATTATAAACATAACAATCAGTTTGAGTTGTTGCGTCTTTCATCATTATTGTGCGATATTTTTTTGGCGTCAATAATTTATTGGCGTCGGGTAAATCGTTAATATTATTGAGCGAATTTAAGGAAACACTATACATATTGTTAGTTAAATTTTGAGGAACTAAAACGGCTAATTGAATGTTGTTTTGAGGACTGTTGGCGATGTCGCAGTTGCCGTTGATACCGATTGGCACAATATTGAACTGGTTGTCTGCGAGCGCGAGGGGTGGCACGCTGTGGATGAATAGGTTTAAATTACCAGGACCTACAGATCTGGGAGAGTTAAATTCAGTAGTTTGGTGGGATGCACAGTCTTTCTTTTGGCTCTTAGCAGAGTGCACGTCATACGTTCTATGAGTTTTGGTTGGGCTGCTTTGTTCACGTTCACAATTATAATTTGTTTCTGTAAAACTTTCTTCGTTTTTTACTTTATTATCTGTACCAGAATCACAGATCGCGGACCTGTGTCCAGATTGTAAATGTTTCTTCAAACATGTGAACCGTTTTTCTTTTTCTTGTCTTGCCGTTCTCTCAGCATCTTCAAGTGCCTTCTTCAATGCTTCTAACTTCCTTTGTTCCTGGAGCTGCTTTTCTTCATTTTTGCGTTTCTCTTCTTCTAGTTTCATTCGGTCTTCATCCTGTTGCCTCTGAATTCTCAACTCTTCTAACCTTTCTTCCCTCAATTTTAGTTCTCGTTCTTCTATGCGTCGTTTTTCTCGATCTTCCAACTGGTTTAAAATTGCAGATTGCAGTTCTAACGCTTTTATGCGCTTGTTTTCCCTGGCAGCTTTGATTTCTGGCTCTATGGGAACGTTTTGGCCTCGTAGAAACGTCCTGAAAACATTGCTTATTATGGCAAACAATAACAAACAATTGCGATGTTAATACTAAGTATTCTCACTCCTTTTACCTTCCTTCGTCACTGCCATTTGATGATCTATCGCACTCTAGCCCAGTGCTGTTGTTGCTTGAGCTTCTTTGGTCGATGACTAGTACCTCCGCCGTGTTTTCAATCATGTTCAACCCTCGTTCCACCCAGGACGGGGTGCCTTTCTTTTGATTTGGCATCTAGGCAGAAAAAATCACATGAAATGTCTTGTTATGTTAGAGCTAAGAGAGAATTTCTTGAAAAAATTGTAGGTCTAATCTAAGTAATGAGAACTAACTTGTGGGAGTCTGGCAGTAGGAGCGGTGGGTTCCCAAAGTCTTCCCGTGGCGACACCTCGGTCTCCCCAACGGGGCCGCCCCTCCTCAGCCGTCCTGGGACTCCGGGCAGACCAGGGGTCTTCCGCTGAATTCGGACCACTTGACCTACTTGAAAATATAGGAAACATTGATAAATACCAAATCATAAATACTTTACTCATAACATTAATAATTTAAAAGCGAATGCGCAGAATGGTTTTGTAAAAGCAATTAATGAAATATGTAATCCAGACATAAATAATTACAACTATCTCACTCCAAATAGAAAGAATCTAACGTTGCGCTCGGGTGCTGTCTGAGTGACTGTAAACTGTGAAAGTTACTATTGCATGAGTTGGTAAGTACGTATCCAAGTACAATATACGCCTACTTACAATATTTTTATAGGTTTCCATTTTCACCAAGTGGGTCACAGTAACATCTAAAGTGTGTTAAAATTAAATTAGTTATAATTTTATTACTAACCTGATTTCTTTACCGTCTTGCTGCCACGCGACCACCGGGTTGCGATTGCTATCGTGCAACAACGGGACGCCCTGGCTTCGGTTCATGTGGTTTATGGTTTCGCTTCCGTATCCTGAAGTATCGCCCTCCCCGTCTTCGTCGTAGAACGCGAATCGTTTAGCACTCGGGATGTTTCGGTTCAAAGTGCTTGTTCGTCTGTCTTCCTTCTCGCCATGGTGGATGGGTGGTAAACTCGGGCTCCTTTGTCTTTGAATCGGCTCTTGCTCCTGGTACTCGTAGGATGACTGCTTGTGTAGTTCCAAACTGCTTGCGAATTGATTTCGAACTTGTGGCCGGTTGGTACAGCGTTCACCGGAACCCCAGGGCAGATAAAGATGTGACATTTCCTCTGGAACCAAATACATAAGTTAAGTACCTCCACAATACCTCGTCAGCATGCAATAACAAAATAATAAAACAGTTCCTCATTAGACGAACTATAAAAGTTCGAATACAACGACTAGACCGACCTTCCATGACTAAAGTCGTCGATGAATTAAATATCAATTCTACGGAAAAAGAAAATGAAAGCCTCCCCTTTATTGTTCGCAAAGGGTTTTTTAAGTTTAGTCGATAACGCATGCATGAAAAGTCATTATTCACTCTTTTCATGCAGTCTTGAAAGCGGTGGCTTGAAAATGTGTTGTTTATGGCTGTCCCCTATCGGATAAGAAAACGCAAGAACATTACATCCATGAATTTATCGTACAACTCGTGTGTAAATTATGCAAATGAGTCGCTGAAATAAATTATATGGATGTCTTAAAATAGAACACGACCCCTTTTACGAGTAATAGCGTGGGTTGGTAACAAAACTGACATCAGACAGTTGGGTTTATAAATAAATTATTTCCGATGTCTTAAAATACACTCTACTTTAAAATGTCTCAATTACGTAAGTGGCAGGCAGTGTAAAGCACCTAAGATCACTTTCGTTTCGCTTGTTGATGTGTCTAATGGTGGTAATTGCACGAAACAATGGATGTTTTTTATGGAAGCTAAGCAAGTTAGCCTACATTGCTTACATCCCGCCATTCGCCATAGCGCCATGGTGTTATGTTATTGTTAGACCGTAGTTCAACGTAGCATGTTGTCGCCACCACCACCGGGGTCACGATATCGCTCATAATCTAACAAAGTGGCCAAGGAAATGTTTCCTTACCTATTTATAACGGGTGTAGGCTGTACGGGTTGGTGATTTATCTATACCTAATTCATTTCAAAGTAGGTCGAAAGACCTAGCGCTGACGACATAATAATATCCTGTAGGTACTATATATCCACTCCTCCACAGTCTATATTCATCCACCCAGGCCTCTCTACTACTACCACCTACTACCAGATAAAATCATAGATAGTTAACTTATCTTAGTAAAAGGAAAAAAAAGTAATTGATTCTTACCTACTTTAACAAAGTTTATTCAGGTTATTTTTTCACTGATTTCACTAACTATAGGTAATGTAGGGTCGTTGCACCTAACATCGGCCAGTTAGCGAAGTTTCAAATTTAAGTCATCAGAAAAAATATTTCCAAATTGTCAGCCTAGTTCAAAAAAATACTAATAGGTACGGCATTCTAGATATTCTAGTTATTCTACATATTCTAGTTTTTAATTCTAAAAGCGGTGTATAGTTAAATCTTATAGTTATTTTATAATTATGTTTTTAACCATGCCAGCCTTATCGACATTATCCGGCGGGCCTTTCTCACCGTTGATGTACCAGCTAATCTGGAGCCGAATAGCGTGACATGGCAAAAGGCCCGAGGACGGAGGATATGGCACTAGCTTTGCTAGTCCTCTTGGAGTTGTGAAGGCGCACGGGGCGTCCCACACAATGAGTACGGGACGCTACGTGCTGCGGCGACATACTTGTGCCTTCCCATCTGACGAGGAAATCCGTGAGGGCTGATGCTGATTTCGGTGAGGATCTCAAGAGGCACAAATTTGCAGGTATTGACTGAATTTGCTTCCCTTGGAGTCGTAACCCTAGGTCCGTGGGGTACCAAGGTTTTACAGTTTTAATAAATTTTATCAGAGCGTCTGTTTGAAGCAGATTTGATGTCTCACTTTTTTTCGACATTAATTCTAAGATGGTTTAATACCAGATCTGATCGATCACCGACTGGTTCGATGTGGATTGTCCAGCATTATTTATTATTATTTTTATCGGTCAGGACAAAATTGAGTTATAGGTGGTGTAAGATGGTTTATTACAAAAATAAAGCCCCCGGTGAGGACGGAAATATTTCAGAACTTCTGAAGGCACGAGGAGCCCTTGTTGTACATGAACATGAGGTACAGATCCTCTTTAATTCCGTCCTTCATTGCGGGAAAACTACAAAGGCGTGGTGCTCCTGCACCACGCCTTGGTGGTTCTCTTCTTTAAGAAAGGGGATAAAATAAGACTTTCCTCAAAAATTAAAGACCTATTTCACTTTTAAGTAGGTAACATCTTTAAGCGGAGACTCGACGACTTCCAGCTACCAGAACAGACTGGGTTACGCGGAAGTCGGAAGAAATGGAACCTTAGACCACATTCACACACACAGTGAGACTGATTATCAAGAGTACCTACCATCATCAGCCCCTGTGTCTGGCTTTTGCGGACTATGAGCAGGCCTTGAAATCGGGCCTGTTTTGGGTACTTTACAGTACGGCGATGCCAAGTAGACTATTTTGTCGAAGTTAATTAGTATCCATTACAAAAGTGTCTGATTTCTACTGAGGATATCTATGCGAATTGGCCGAAAACTAAAAGGGGTTTTCAACAAATTAAAGTTGGGCGAAAACGAAACCACAATTTTTAACATGATTATGTTCGCGGCCACACATTAACAAAATTAAATGTCAAAATTTCGTATCGAAGTAAAATGAGTCAAAAAAAAAGTTTATGTTGTTTCGATCGACAATCATCAACACGATGCAAATACACTTGAGAGCAATAAAATCGCACATCCGCACATTTTTACTTAAAAGTTCAATTTTTTTTTTATTTGGAGCTTACAGCAAATTAAAATCAAATTAAATTAAAGTGCATAATCTAGGCATTCGCAGAACTGATAAAGGGTTGACATTTACCTTTAAAAACAACTCATTAGCAACAAAACAATAGACCCCCGTATGTCGCTCGATCCAGGTAAGGCCGGCGGCGGGATTTATCGCAGGTATAAAAGAGTGCATATTGAGGGAATGGTCATCATTTGCATACCAACGTACAGTGTGAAAGGTTCTCTATTGATATTGGCTTCAAACGGAACACGAAAATGGATACTACACCAGAAGTAGCCGCTCAAGTGGTTGCCCTTGTTGAATCGGGGCTTAAGCAAAGTCAAGTGGCTCGACAATTGAGTTTGAGCCGATTTACCGTTCGGCGTGTATACCAGAGGTATCAAGAGACTGGTGGCTACCAACGGCGACAAGGATCGGGCCGTCCCCGTGCTACAACAGAGCGTGATAACCGCTTTCTTATAACGACATCTTTAAGAAATCGTCGTTTGAACGCAGTTCAACTGGGCCAACGACTTCAAGAAGTTCGTGAAGTAGAAGTTAGCCGGTGGACAGTCAGAAGACGATTGAGAGAAGGTGGCCTGACTGCACACAGGCCAGCAAACGGGCCGAAATTGACCCCAGCCCACCGAGAAGCCCGCCTTCAGTTCGCTCGAGACCATTTGAATTGGACCGAAGAGCAGTGGAGTGCAGTCCTGTTCTCTGATGAGTGCAGGATGTGCTTGCATGGCAACGACGGACGGGGGAAGGTGTATAGAAGATCGGGAGAACGATTTGCCCAATGCTGCATAACAGAACGTGTCGCCTATGGCGGTGGATCAATCATGTTTTGGGGAGGCATGTCTATGGAAGCAAAAACCGAGCTTGCCTTCATCACCGGACCGAATACTGGTCGCCAATCAAGAGGATTGACTTACATACGATACATTGAGGAAGTACTCGAGAGCCACGTCGTACCTTTTGCTGGGTTTATCGGCGAAAACTTTCTGTTTATGCAAGATAATGCAAGACCGCATACTGCTGGCATAGTGATCGAGTACCTTCAAGAGGTGGATGTGACCGTTATGGAGTGGCCAGCTCGAAGCCCAGACCTCAATCCCATCGAACATCTATGGGACGAGCTGAAAAGAAGAGTTCGAGGCCGAGATGCTCCTCCATCGACTCTACAGGAGCTGCAACAGGCGATCGCAGAGGAATGGGAGGCTATTCCTCAAGACTTTATCAAAAGTCTAGTAACATCAATGAAAACACGGATGGAGTCAGTGATTCAGGCTAGGGGAGGGAACACTCGGTATTAATAACAAACTTTAAATTAATTTTATCTTTTAATTTCATAACTTTGACACCAATACTTGAATAAAGAATTTTTTACTAAACATGCATTTTTGTTATTGATCCACAAAAGCATTTTTATGTAATGATTGAAAGACAAATCAGATACCACTGGATAGGTATTAAAATAGACTATGAATCTGCATTACAGAATATTTTTTATATAAAATATTTTTTGTTTTTTTTTTAGTTATGTCAAAAAATCATGAATGTGCGATTTTTTTGCTCTCAAGTGTATATTCAAATAACATCCTGTTAAGTAAAATAATGGGACAAAGGTATTCTGGGTCCATTCGTACTATTTCGTACTCGCTTCCGGCCTCTCCGGCCGAGATTTGAATTTTTGGTCAGTTTGAAGTTTCGATCTCCGGCCACCCCAATTTTCAAGTATTTCAATACAAAAACATAAATATTCTTATCAAAATATGTAAAAGAACTATTCTTATAGTAGAAAAACAACACTTGACAATGGTACATATTTAAAACATCACAAAACTTGTCTTCCACTGAAAAACGCGCCACAATTTTTTTTGTTAAAAATTCCACGTGCTGACAGTTTTATAGCGAACACAAAACTTAAAAATTAAAAAAAAAAACAGTGTGCGTTACACGCTCGACAACGTTACTAGTTAAGAATGTAACTATTTGAATAGGTATTAAACTTGAATTCGTTTGGAAAATGTAATCGACGATTCCATTAAGTATATGAAATTTTATAAATGCCTACACGGCAATGGCCGGCAACAGGGGCTGGTCGGCGAACGAGTGCACCTACCCTACTCACTTAATGTGATGTGGGTGTTAGCACTAGGTACAGGTATAGGTAGGTAGGTGTAGTCAGGTATCGACTGACGTACCTTACCTACGTAACAATAGGTATCTATATTAGAAACAAATCAAAAGAAAACAATAGTTAAATACAAGATTAAAATAACAAAAAGCAGACGTGAAACGAACAATACATTGGAACTGCGATTGCTTACGATTACAAAAATTACGCTGACAAACAACATTTTTCTACGTTTTAACGCTACGTGCGTGACGAGTCGTACCAAGGCGGTAGGTATATGTATTGCAGTTTTTATGACAATGTCCCTTTAGCCCTGGTAGAATGTAACAAGGGGTTTATTATTAATGCGCTGTGTTGGTTCATAATTTTAGGAAAAAAAAGGAATCTTTTGAAAATGAAAAGGACAGTGGGGTGCATTTCCATTTCCGCTCATGAGTTCGCAATTCGCATGCTCATAATTTCGAATGCAGTAAACGCAATTTAAAAACACGAGTTGGGTAGGTTAATGCTCGCCGATTATCCATTGTCGAGGTGTTCTCAGGTCAAGCTTAAAGCCGAAAGGTCGTTGTTTCATTTGTTTGATTCCAACCTTGAATTGGGGTGATCGATGATGCCTACCAATTCCTAAATAAATACCACGCGACATTGACGAAATACCTAATTGCTTGAAAGTAATTTAGTACCTAAGAGATTTGATAGGTTTTTCATAATTTCAAGTTATACTGAAAGACTAGTACCTAGTAGCTCTATAGTTAAAGGTAGGTAGGTAGGTATATGATTTACAGACGTGGATTTAACTACCTACCTACGAGTATTATTTACTCACCCTGATGAAGTTTCTCGCGTTAGTGTTCTTCCAACATAAACTAGTTTCGTAGCTTACATACATTCATAATGCGTATTATTTACTTAACTAAGTAGGCACCTAGATTTATCTCATCTACCTATTTAGGTATGCTTTAACTTTACCCTACTCCCGTTTTGAAAAAGCAGCAGCTGTAGGTATAATGTCTATGAGTACTTTATAAGAATAATTAGGTACATAAACACAGTAGGTACTTACCTACCTACTTAAATAAAGGTTGCCTAGAAGGGATCGCTGTTAGCGATGAGGCCGCCGACTGTGCCACACTAGATATGTATTAAGTTCTTGTTTTATGTGGTCTACACATTTGTTTACTTACCTACTCAAAGCTCATTAAAAATCACAAAACATTGTGCTGACTGATCTCTATGATAGTATATATACATATTATATACCTATGGCAAGTCTATTGTGCACATCGATCGTTGTATTCCTGATCGAAGATTGTGCAAGTCGATACGAATAAACACAGGATGGACGCAACAATTCAGTGAATAGGAAAATTTGTAAATGGCTGCGTGTACGCACCTCTTTCCCGCGCCCACTGCTGCTTCTTCTGTTGTACCAACGACGCCGCCGGTTTGCTGCTCACTGACAGCATCGCATCCACTAAACATTACACTTTCTAATGTTCCGTATTGCACACACGTTGCGTTTCTGTATCTTCCAACCGCAGCGCAGTTACGGTGCAACGGCTAATGAGTGCTCTGGTGTGCTTTTCAAAAACAGAGGCACGCGCGAGGTTCGAGTCGCGGGCGGGCACGCGTCTCGGTTCGCTTCCCCCATGCACTCATTGTCCACGGCCGCGGCGGCTGCTGGACGCGCAAAATCACTACACCATGCTATTCAATGACTGGAATATTTTTTAAAATTTTAACGGTAGGTACCGAGTACCCACCCACACTAGAGTAGGCAGTAGTCACGTATGTGGTCGTAGAACTCGGGTGGTTTCAAGGCACCACACCGCTCGCGCCGGCCGGTCAAGTTTTGTCGTCTAGACTTTTTCAGCGCCTCTATTGTTCAGCGGACGTCACGCGAATGGGAATTTCAGAGGAAAGCCTCGGAAAAGCCGCCGGTCGATAATGTAGCCATGGAAACGTTTGTTTCACGTGCTCGCAAGAAGTTAGAGCTTTTTCTTTGTAGGTAGGTATTTGCATAAAGGTCACGAGGTAAAGCGAACGAACATAACGAGTTTTCTAAAATGTTCGTGCTACTATTATTTACTAAACCATTCATATATTAAGTATATTAAATATGTATTTTGTAGTTAAAAAGGCACGACAGCATTATATCTAATAGATTCAAGTATTAGCTAGCTAGAGAGGTACCTACAAATGATGATAGGTATACCTAGGTACTTGCTGCTTAGTATTCAAGCCTCCTACTTGGAATGGACGCACGAAGCTTCCTTAGAGAGATGACATCATTGATGAGAACATTTCCTTCCGGATTTCTATTTTAGCATGTAGGTAGGTATTAGGCATCCTTTTAAATAAACATTTCTAGACATTTTACACAGCATCATCTAGCCCCAAGGTAATCTGAGCTTGTGTTATAGGTACCTAACTGATATAAGTACATACATATTCACCTATACCTATTATAAAAAGAAAACACCCAGAGCATCCGGAACAAATATCTGCAGACTATACAAACATTTGTTTGGTAAATTAATTTAATTTTGGCCGTTGGTAAATTGTAACCTGGATTCTCTATACATAGGTACCTACCTACCTACATCAATAAATATTTTTGACTTAGTAATAATACTCATTTTAAATAATAAATAAATACGCCTATTTTTGCTTTAAATACTAACTTATTTTATTTAATATTTATTCAATTAAAGACAGTCCTAAGCCTGGCAAGTATGAAGAAAAGTTCATTGTATTTTTAACGGTTCTGTTTTATCGTAATTCATAAACGCGATGCAATATTCTTTCATAGCATGCTGTCAGTCACCGCGCTTGCTATATTCGCGCCCGCGCTTTTTGCCGTAGCAAGTCAAGTACCTACCTACCCACGCGTATAAAATAGCATGCTATATTATAGCATAAAAAAGCATGCTGAAAATATATAGCAACTTTGAACACTACTAGTGAGAGCCACGATAGCATTTGCTTTTTGTTATTTGTATTTAGCACGGTGCTATAATTTGCTATATTAACCACCACTACTTACGGTTCATCTCCTGTGACAGCAGACGGACACGACAGCAGAGGCTCAGTAATCAGTAATAGTAGGGTACCTACCGTTTTCACTATTCGGGTACAAACTATTTATTTTTGAAATAAACTATTTTATTTGTTACCGTATGATACGAACTACCTACCAGGTGGTAGTCAGCAAATCTAAGTCGATGTTAGAAAGAAATGAGAATACTGATTATAATTCATACATATAAATTTATTACCATTCAAATCAAACAGTCTCATAAATAAATTAGAATGCATATCTAGTTCTAATGTCTTCAAGTTTCTTTGAGACTTCAGCTGGAGTTCTCTCGAGATCTGATGCAATGGACTTCTGTTTTGCAGGTTCTAGAGAGTTGTATTGCTCGCAAAGGTCGCCGTCTATAACATTCTGAAACAATGAAACGCTAACATTAGAACATTGGACAAGTTCTATGAATATCTGTAAAATGTAAAATTTGAACATCAGGTAAGATATTGAATAGAAATGGCAGTTCCAAATACTACGAAAACGCTAATAATAGCCGCTCTCGACTCTCAGGAACCCAGAAACCGGCAACAGCGAGGCGCCACCATAACGGCAAGCGCACCCGACGTCTATCAGAGACTGTGCTCTACCAACAGTGTAACACAAGTGTATTCTAGATGAAAACACCTGCTGACTAACCGTCGGAATTTACTGATGACAGTTGTTGTGCCGAGTTCTTACCTTGACTGGGTAGTAGTAGCTTCTAAATGATAAATGATCGCGGCCACACAGAGGAGAATTCTCGCTCCTCATGTGCATCTCTAAATGCTGGAAGAAGTCATGGTCTTCTCTCGACGTGAATGGTAGCAGGACGCCCAGAGAGCCACTGATTGTGGCGTATAGGAGTGCCTCAGAGCCGCCAGGAATCAAAGTGGCTCTTTGTAGTGACGTTACTGTTTCTCCTACATGGAAGTTGACAGAAATGTCGCCCTTCTGTGACGCGCCGTTCAGCAACCCTAAAAAAATAACTGGCTTTAGCAACAGAGAAATGGTATTGTCACTTACAATTATTTTTAGAAAGCTTCAGATAAAAAAGTAGAATCATTACTTTTCATTAGTCTAGCATGTGTGATTTATTGAGTTATCATCATAAACGTCGTAAGATTTATTAATTTTCAGTGCAAATAATACATACCTCTATCCCAAAGAGCTTTGTTCCCTGTTGGGTCTTCATCAACATCATCACTGACAGACTGAGGTAATCTCATCACAGCAACATTGCCAAACTTATCAGCCATAGCTACTGTATCATAATCAAGTATGCAGCTGTTGGTTATCCATCTTGGATTTGTGTCATCGGCAAAAATGATCAACTGATTCTCCCGTTTTTTGTACTTTACACATAATACTGATTCTTGTACGTCGGATACAAAAATTCTTTGCCCAATCGTTTTGATATCTGCAATGAGATTAGGAATGTGACGGTTCTCGCACTTGCGAAGTAGTTTTCGTCTGCCGACATCGTATAAGCGTAGCATCCTCCCGACACCTGCTAAGAGTTTTCCGTTAAAGGCCGCTAAGGCTCCAGGAAATTCTTCAGTTGGAGTTTTGTGTACTAGTTCTAGTTTCCCTGTGTTGTAGATTTTGTAGACATGTAAACTCCCTTCTGTGCAGGATCTTGGAGAGAGAATCATGTCCTTCGCGATGCCGACGACTAGATGCGGCTGAGCCTGCTCGCCTTGTGCCGCCCACCGGATTAAGCATATTGATACAGCAGCTTCGTTCTGTTCCAGTGGCAATTTGAACAAGGTGCTAGGTTGTCCTCCCCCAATACCCATGTCAACGACTCTGATTTGAGATGCCCACATACCTGCCAAAAAGGAAAGTCATTAGTTTACAGAAACTACTAATGTAAATAGAAATGTTTTACTGAAATAAATGTTTCCCGAACTTGAATCAAATGACTTAAATTGTGGTCATCTGGGATTAATGTTGAGATTTGATATTGCCACAATCGATTAGAGTCAGCATGCTTGTCACATATTCTGCCTCTTGCCCAGAGAATGTGGCTATACTTCAGACATGATTGTTACATAGACATACCTGCTCCAGCTTTAGGTGATGAGAATATGTTTTCAGGGAGGATGTCCGACAGAAAAGCATCAGCCATTTCATTAGCAAGTTGCTGTTCTTCTGGTCCTCCACCAGCAGCTGCCTCCCTCATTTCTTGAGCCATTTGGATCCTAAGAAATTAGAATAATTGATTAGAATATAAGCAAATGCAGATGAGGGCTCTGGTTGTTAGATATGATAAATCAGTACTGCAGGAGTATCTACATGTAATTCGGTTTTGTGTGTAAATTGGTCATCATATGAATTTCAGGAATAAAAGTATGTAAATAGACAAAGATTTACCTTCTCTGACTCTTCATATCCTCTGTGTAAGAATTATGGTCAGTTTCCAGAATAATGATATGGTTGTTATCAGGATTAATAATAAATTTACGGGGTGTGTACTCCAGTGGCACATAGGTTTGATTGAAGACTGCACCAAGTTTCTCCAGAGCCAAAATTCGTAGTGTGTTAGATGAGATTGCTACTATGCCCTCCGCGCATTGTTCTGTAGAGACAAAAATATTGGTTAGTTAGAACAGTCTCCTGTTTACCTTATACCTATATAGAACAGAAGTAGTAGCAAGTTTTCTTTGCCCACGACATGGTTTGACCGCCTTCACAGCCTGACAGGCTCCAGCATGGCTATGGAATATGCATAGCGCCGCCCTCTACCGCACGCGGGAAGGAGACATGCTCTTTGACGTTGTGGGCCCATCGCTACATTCAGGCAGCTACGCACCACTCTCGATCGGGCCGCGCCCGAAAGCGCAGCCCAAGCCAACACGTTAACACACGGTAATCTTGACATAAATTATAGAATAAACAGTAGAAATAACTTACCAGAACTGAAGCCAGCAGCATATTCCAAGCATTCATAAGACAGAGGAGTCAGGTGGAATCTGTTTTGGTAATGATATCCAAGCCAAGTTCTTGACGAGACTGCTAATACGGCTTCAGATCCTTGCACGCGCACTTTGAATAACTTCACAGGTCTCGACCCCAAGTACCTAATAATTAGAAATAGAAAACTTTGTATGGTTGCAGCAAGGAAGAGGTGTTGCATTTTATTGGTTTCGTAATATCCTCAGAATCTGGTTAATGTGTCGTCATAGTATTTCAGATGAAACACGGAGCGAAATTTTTAACATCATTGGATAAGAACAAATTTTACTGTCATCATCATCAAGGAACAATCTTCACTACACACCTTGTTCTAGTATCTGCCAAGTCGCCGCTTACGGAGTCTAGTGTTGTTCTAAGCAGTACACCATTGCTCAAGCCAATATTCAAATGCAGTGCAGATTTGGCTCCAGATTCAAAGGGTTGCTCCACAATACATAGGGATTCAGCTCCGGCTGGCAATGCTTGCATGGATCTCGGCGATAAACAGTCCTAAAAAAAAAAAAAAATTATTTGTGGGCACTTTTACTTGTGTAAATTTATTTTGATGTATGAATAATGGTCAGTGAAATTGAATAACGCATTTTAGGTTGTTGTAATCACAAAGAGTCAGTGGTGTCCTTGATTCATCATGTTGAATTTATAAATATTATATATGCAAGTTTATGTTTATTGATACTTACAGAAGGATCAAGTGAGATAACTCTGACAGTGTTATCATTGAGACCAACAGCCAGGAACCAAGCTCTCTGTTCGCCAGTCGCCACAGATCCCAATGCCATGCATGAAACGTCAGAAGAGAGCTTCTTTCTCTCAGTGTACTCATTTAGCTGCCCTGTCTGGATAATTAAACTTATGTTAGAGATGTATATATTGAGTGCAAGATATAAATAAAATGTTTAAATGTGTTTGTCCACGACATGGTTTGGCCGCCTTCACAGCCTGACAGGCTCCAGCATGGCTATGGAATATGCCGAGTGCCACCTTCAACCGCGAACGGGAAGGAGACATGCTCTACGACGTTGTGGGCCCATCACTGCATACAGGCAGCTACGCACCACTCTCGCTCGGGCCGCGCCCGAAAGCGCAGCCGTCACAAACACGTCGGATAATTATTATACATAATACAAATACTTACAGGATCCATTTCAAAGTAGACTAATTCACCGCCAGTGAGCGCAATTACAACTTGACGTTGATTTACAGCACACTTGACAATAGACTTCTTTCCCGGCGCCTTCCATTCGTTGACACGCTTATCGGCGCGAATATGACGGATACCATCGGGATACACTTGCACCAACGCGTCGTTTCCAAGTGCGTGACAACTGAGAGTGGGTGTGGTTCCAAGAAAACCAGAATCGGTCACTTCCTCGACGGTCTCGCCGATAGAGAGTACAAGAGTGGCGTTTACGAACGACACTATGATGTAAGAGTCAAATTCCTCTGCAACCAAAAGAAAATTTCAAAGCTAGAAACTAGTGGGCAAGCCTATTTCAGTGCACTGTAGTTGTGGCAGCTTCCTCTGTAGACAGATATATTTGGGAGCTTCCAATGCCTACCTGAGTCAGTTTGTTGAAACCATCTCTATTGTTCATCAGCCGATAGCAGTTTCTGAAAAGAAAAACCACTGGTGTTTATGTATGACAAACAACCAGGGTTTTATTAGTAACTTGTTGATAAAGAGGAGCTTTCATAAGTGGTTAGGTTGTGACGTCACAGTATATCAGTAACACGGACCAAATGTATAATCATAATGCTCCTATTTCCATTTTGACATCTGATGTGGGCTAGAGACTGGTGAATTCTGCTTTATCTACCATTTGTTTCAACTCTCCTTGACAATTTCTTTTATGTAGGATGGGTAACAGATGTGTTTTATAAATGTTTTGTAGAAAAACTTACCATCTTTATGCCGTTTTACAGTCCATACAGCATTGGGAGATCCAGGCAACTCTGACACAGCCATCTCAGCGACTTCCAATCCATGTCTCAGTGCTCTGATGGAGGACCTGGGTCCTCGACCGCAGGCAAGGTATACTTGAGGAGTGTCTTCCCCAGCCAAGTCGGCTACATGGCAAGCTAAAAAATACATTTTATGTTAGTTAACACTTCCAAGGTCAGGAAACTGAGAAAGTTTTAAAAATGTGGTGTAAATTGTGTTTTGCCGGATTGAGGTCCATTGAAAATGTGAATAACAATAACCTCACCTAGACAATACATACTTTGCTCTGTCCAAATTCATTGTCTTGTTAACGATTGATCTAACAAGGATTAAAAAGAATTTGGGATAATAAAATCTTATGATATTTACCTAAAATTGGGGAAAGGGAATCCAATTCATCAACAAGAACCAAGTTTCTCAGTGGTCTTGGTGCAAAGAAGAATGTGTCTCCTTCTTCCAGTGGCATAGCTGAACTAAACTCAGGTTCATCATCCTCGTCACCCAAATGAGCAATCTGGTACAGGAAACTGAAAATTATTTTAAAAATAAGTGCCATATCTAGAATATTTCTTCACTATAATGTTCATGTGAGAAAATGTGCATCTCATATCAGTGTGCTCTTCTTCAATCAGGTAGAGGAAGGACCTTGGTTCAGAGATTACTACTTTTGCATGTGTAAAACTTACAAGTGAATCAGAACTATTGCAAATTCACAAGCTCAAACATGCTTGTGAAAATTAATTTTCATGATACTTACTGGTTGCCAAATTCAGATGCTACAAACAGAAAACCAGTCTTCAGGACACACATTGATGAGGCAACTGGGACTGTGTCAAAGTATTTCAGTTTTATTTCTGTTACCACCTCTTCATCGGTTTCAATGGTAATTTTGAAGATATCACCTTGTTCAGTTTGTGCCAAAAAGAAGAACATAGATTTTGTTTTGTGTGTTGCTGAGCAAACAAATATCATGCCCCTTTCTGGGTCATCCAAGTCATTACGTCTTCGAGGGATGGGACAACGAATGTCATGCTGATCTCCTAAGTTCTTGTAAGTCAGGTAGTTTTCTGAACAAATCAGTACACCTGATGGCCCATCATTGCCTCCTGGCACAGTGATGAGGAAGTTGGCATGCTCTTCCAGAGGTTCTGAATATTTTCTGACAACATGATTCAAGCCCAAATCCAGCTCATAGAATGTCAATGTCTGTTGTGTTTTTTGAGCAGCTTCACCTACAAAAAATCATTAGTTTAATCAGTTTATTTGTAACAACAAGGACATGGAATTGGATGAATCATGGAAGGAGGTTTTGACGTCACTGTCAATCGGAAACACGGACCTCAAAATAATCGTAAAATCTCTGTACTAGGACGCCATTTTGTTTAGTGTAAACAACATGTGGTCTCCTAACCACAGAGATTACTGGTTGATTTGCAAAGTACCAGCTGGCCATGGAGTAAAATTTTTATGACTGGGCTAGTCATCAAGTTTTATATGACTAGCCCAGCAGTGGGACAACATAGGTTGAGTAAAAACATTTTCTTTTGCATACCTGTAGGATCAGCATCAGCCTCTTCATAGTCAATTTCCAGGCAAGCAAACATGGGGTTTTCAAACCCAACATCAACACCGACCATGTGGTATACCAAAGTGTTTGATTTGTGAGCTTCAAGTGGAGATGAAATGGTCAATCTAGCTTCTGCGTCTCTGTTCAGGATGTACACAAGTTTCTGCTTTTCAACACCACCAATCATAACAGCTCGCCCCTTGGGATCAATAGCAAGATACTGTCCAGGAACTATTCTGCGACATCCAGACTTTCCAAATGTTTCCTGGTGAACTTTATCTAGGATATTTTTGGCTGGGATATACTCCAAGATCACTATACGACCTGAATCAGACCCTATCACCAAATAATCTGGAAAAATTTGCTTGAGTTAGTAACAAAATAGACCATCATTCAGGGCCCACACAACTCAGCGATTCTATAAAAAATGTACCATGACGGTACATCTCAACAGTCATTGACACTGCAAAGAGCGACGTAATGGGTTTATTCTATGCATCTAGTTAACCCAAACTGCTTTTGAAGAAGGAGATTGGAGCAAGACAATGCAAATACACCACATTTCACTTTGAGGTTATAATTAGGTTAAATAACCTCAAATGTCCTAGAATAAAAGTCCATTCACCTTTTGTTCCGCCGGTAAGCCGAAATGACATCATAGAGCGGATGATGCCGAATATCTCCACCTTCATCAAAGTGTGCACTTTCCCAGTGTTGGGATCTGGCCGTAGGAGTTCCAACGTTTTCCCACGTGATATTATTATCTCCTGCTGCTTGGTACCGGAGAAATTACCATGCACGGCGTGTGTAATGGCAGAGGAGCCTTGCAATGTCAAATTGTACAGATACATAGTGCCGGCCTTATCTTATGTCTGAAAGAAAGAACACGTTGTTGATCAATGTCTTGCAAATTGTCATAGAAAACCCAGAGAGATATTAGTTCAATTGTTATGCTCGTAACTATCGAAAACAGAGTATATCTTGTGCTTACGAATGGGAGAGCTTATTGTTCTAGCACCGTATAAACGACCACGATGGATATTGACCTACCGTGGAGATACCAGGTGCAAATATCCTCGGAGAAGGCAACTAAACATCAACAATAGGTCAATGAAACACTTACCTTCTAAAAGTAATAGCCGATGGCCGCAATGCGGCTTGATTTGATTATTTTCACTGAAACTTATGTAGCAGCCACAACGTTCCCACAGCAAAATGGCGGAGCGCAGGCGCGCCATGGTGAAAACGTGATGCTGTGTATGATCGACCAATCAAATGAAAGAGTTTTCTGTCATGGCGGGTTTATATACGCAATGTGTTGCCATTATAAAAAAGAAATAACCAACGTTATCTTTAAAAACCAAGCTACGCTAGCGCCATCTAGTGTCGAGTAGCTAAGCATTTGTGTCTGTACAAAACATAATAGATGGCGTTAAAAGACGAGTCTGCGCCATCATTGTGAATATTTAGGAACTAGATAAACATGTATACAAATTACGTCTTATAGATGGCAGGTAGGAGAACACCACATGAGCTGGTATTTATTCAGTAAATCAGTCTTGGTTTCGAGGTTGTGAATCGAATGGACCCCGGTTGGACCAACAACTAGGTGAGAACACAAAATAATTATCTGTAGTCGTATAAATAATTTGTTTTATTCGTGAAACGTACCATTTGTGTATAATACTTTGACAAATATTTGACTGAAAGAAAAATACTCAAAATCAACAGCGTTTAGAGCCGTAAGTATAAATAATTTGTTTTATTCGTGAAATGTTAAATTTGTGTAAAACACTTTAACAAATATTTGAGTGAAATAAAAATACTCAAACTCAGTAGCGTTTAGGCCAAATTAAGAAAAAAAAATATTCTATTTTCGGATATTTCTTCTAAACGCTGTTGATTTTGAGTATTTTTCTTTCACTCAAATATTTGTCAAAATATTTTACACAAATTGAACATTTCACGCATAAAACAAATTATTTATACGGCTACTACAGATAATCATTTTGTGTTCTCAAGGCCGTTCGGGCCTAGACCAGCCTTAAAGGTAAGCAGGTACTTATTGTAAAAGGTACTTCCATGATCAAGGATACATTTATCTAGTCTTGCAAATATTGATACGAGTGAACAGGATCGAAGTTTGATCCAAACTACCCTGGCTGGACCATGGTTGGTAGGGAGGGAGGGATATATGTTCGATCATCGAACATCATGTTATGTTCGATGAACGAATCCTAGTTAGGTTACACACTACCAGATACTAGATAGGTAGGCACATGTCAAAAAGATTACAAAATAAAACACCCAAAGTTGGATTAAAAAACGAAACCATTCCCGCAGTGTATTTTTGTATGATTCAAAAGGAGTCCGATCTATTGTGGCGCTTCAGTTTTTTTGCTCTGCGCCACTACGTATCGAGGCGACACCGAGCGACCACGCACCTGAGAATTTACGTCGAGCATTGATCAGGCCCGGATCAAGGGATCCGGGGCCCCTAGGCACTTGGTATTTGAGGACTCCCCTGCCTTATAATATTTATACATGCAATTTACTGCAGTTATAAAACTTCTTTTTAGATATTTTTATGTTTTTCGAAATTTTACAACGCAACTGTAACATTTTTGTACGCGAAATATTTACGGATGTTTCTGAAAAAGTATACAAGCCCTATGACAAAATAAATGATTTAAAATTTTAAAATTGTGATGGTAGATAAAAATCTATGAATTTAAAAAGAAGAGTTAGGAAGACAAAAAATATTTAACAGCGAGCGCGGGCCGTCGCCGTAATTTATGTTACGGTTTCAGGTGGTAATAAGATTAGAATAGTATGAAAAAATAAATAACAGCAAGCGGAGCGAGCCACAAAAATTTTGGAGAGTTTGCGGCGGTTGAGAAAATTGTTAAGAAACTAATTCAATACCTATAAGTTTTGAAGACTGGAGTGAGCCACAGCCTTTTTTGAAATTGGTGAGGCATGCTTACAAGACAAGGAAGCTAAGATAAAATGAGAATGAGCTTAGAACAGTTCACGTTTATTTGTTGATTAACAACAATATAGGACGACAACAGGCTATAGAATCAACAAGCGAATTTTTTTATGCTCTGGATGTGCGTGTGAGTAGTCCTTATCACCCATTCTTGCTCAGTTACGCCAAGCAAGCACCAAGAGGTTGCTAAGATGGCACCCCTCGAAGATTGATACCCGGGGCGGACCGCTACCCTGGCGTTTTCCAGTTACCGAGGATTTTTTTAAATATTTACTTCTTATAAATGTAAAGAGACGGAGAGTCGGTGAATTTGGTATAAGTTTGTATGTTTACATACAGCCGGTATAGAAGATTTTATGATTTTAAGGTAAAAATCGTGGATCCTGAAGATCCTGGTAGGGTAATGGGACAAACTTATTAAATTATTGTATTGTCATCGGTCCTTGCTAAATGTGCAAAGTTTCAGTTCAACCTGAAGTTTTCAAGGATTCAGTTTCAAACAAACTTACATACAGATGGAACGAAAAGCGTGTCATAAAATATATTCTTATGCTCTGCTCTCTCAGCCAATGTTTCTTAGTTACAAGCGCTTCTAAATTTAACAAAAAAACAAAGCTGTGTGAAGGAAACTTTCTTTACCAGGTAGTAAAGTTGGCCGGATAGTAAATTCAAAGAAGGGGGGGGGGGGGGCTCAGCCGTTTGATTTTGGAGGGGCATTTGGCTCCCCTGCACCCCACTTCCGCAGCCCCTACGGAGTGAGGTATCAAATAAAAGGTATCGGTTTTTACATCTCAAAAAACAGTTTTTTAAATTCTTGTAGGTTACATTCACAAATACAAATTTCAAAAACACAAACAAATTTCAAAAATACAAATTTTTACCTTTAGCGTCTATACTCCGAAGTTTGCAAACCGATCCTTCTGAACCATAGTACATATTGTTACACTTGACAAACGTTTGAAACCCTCGGCGCGCGAGTCACACTCGCACTTGACGGATCTTGTTATTTACTTATCTACCAATTATTATTTGGAAAAATAAATGCCAATTTTTCGGGCAAGTCAGATTTAAGGGGTAAGACTGTTCCGCCGTGAGGTTTGCAGGGCCCCTAGGCCCAGGCCTTGTGGGCCTAGGCTAATCCGGGCCTGGCTTTGAAAAGCCGCGCGCTCGTTCGTTCGTTAGGTACTTGGTAAAAGCCCTGTTAATGTTACTACGGGTAAAAGTTAGTGATAGATAGAGGTGAGTGGAAAACAGGTTGACCTCATTATGTTATGGGACTGGACTGTGGGGGAAAGGCCACGAAATGGATTGATGATGATTGATGAGTAGGTAGGTACTTTCCAAGCAATAAACTACCTAATGCATTAGATATAGGTAGGTACAAAAGTGGACTAACTTGAAAGTGGAACATAGAACTTCTTCCGATATGCAAGAATTTGACCGGCGGCGGTGGCATGGAAATGTCAAGAAATCAATTTATACAAATCAATACCTATTTAGTGATCTTCAGGATGGCTGGACCAACAAGATAATGGACATGAAACCGTGTGCACTATTTACTACCTCTGCATTAAGAAATATATGAATAAAATAAAGTGGTCAACCAATCTGATTACAGGTTGGCTGGACCACGTTCTCATGGTTTTAGCATTGTATGAACTACGTTGCAAGTGTAAATATATTATTTACTACCTATTTGCTACCATAACATGTATATTTTAGGGATATTATTTCGTTCGTAATATTACTGTTTTTTCAACAGAACTAACTTTCTTAAAGCTTCTCTCACGAAACATAGAACAAAGTTGGAAAAAGTTTTACCCGTAACCTTGGACAAATAAAAAAATATTTTGCCATGTATGTAGGTACCTACCTACCTACCAAAAAACTAAAGACAAACAGCAAGTTTTTAACTCGGAAATAGTTTCTCTGCTGCCACTTGTCTGACGAGAGACGGAGGAAACGCGGTCGGTCACGACCCGAGTGCACGTGCGCCGCCTCTCCATAAATGGAAATATACTTATTCGCCTTTTTATACAGTCTCTCAGATAATGGTGCACTCATAAATTGACCGCCCGCTCTGACTCTACGAATGCATTTTATATTTAGTTACGTGCTAAAGAACAAGAGTGTAAGTCAAATTGCATGCTTATTATTGCAAGAAGTTTGATAGATTAGTTAATACTAATCTATCAAACTTCTTGCAAAACCAACCATTGATATTTTTAATTGATCTAGATAAGGTTGAGGTTAAAGAATCTTTATTTCTCATAAAAACTAAAAGTTCATTTACAATGAGAATAAGTAATTCGTAAATAATGTTTAAATTACATATTACCTCTAGAACCTTATGTGTAGGCATTAGATAATAAAATTTTTTATAGGTTCCAATCTATCATAGCCTAAGGGGAAAAAAATAAATTATATATTTTTTTATTTTTTTGTATTTATATATATATTAAATTTTACAAGTGGACTAACAGTTAAAACCAAAACGTCCAAGAGTCAGGAACTCACATAAAATAACAGATAAAAACCAAATCCTATACAATATATAGCAATGAATACAAATAATTACCTATATTAATGTCAATCTCGAGTCAATACAATTATTAATTCTAAAATTTATACTAATAATACAAAATACTAAATAAATAAATAGTTTAAGATGTTATCATATTGCATTTAAAAACTATTATTATAAGTTAGCTTAAACAACACATTTATATTGTCATATTGTTTAAGTAGAGGCTATAATGGTGATGATAAAGCTCTGCGTACATTAATCCAATACCACAACCAAACAGCACAAAAATATGCATTCAAATATGGGCATATACTCGTTGTCTTTAGATATATTTTACAGTGACATAGTGGCTTCCAGCAATCTTCAAACGAGTGGCCCGCGAGCTGTATGTCATCTAATGCCGTCAATATAAAATAGTACATCTAAATGTTACGAGTTAAAGCCCGTACTTGAATGCACATGTTTGTGCTGTGTGGCAGCGGTGCTTTTCAGGTGTGCGACAAGCTTAATTCTTATGAGTCATCCATCATCATCGTCTTCATTTCCTGTTCGGAAGGCGGTTATCCTTTACCGCCTTCTTTTCATCGCTACCTAGGTATTTTTGACGACCGATATGGCGCGGCGGACGAAGGTAAGTACGCCTGCGACGCAGAAGGTTGCGGGCTCGATTCCCGCCTCGGGACAAATGTTTGTACGATCTGCAAATATTTGTTCCGGGTGTTCTGGGTATTTTCTAAGTATAATAAAAAAAATCTATCTATTTAAGTACCTAATTGTAAATGATGTAAGTATAATAGTAGTATTGATATGGATCAGTTGAGCTACCTGTAGATTGTTTGCAACAGTCTGCAGTTAGCTTAATTGTTTCTATTGTAAATACTAGTTCTAATTAGTTTTTATTATTGAATTGTAAATTTCATTGTCAATAAAGTTGCTAAAAAAAAAAATTGTGTTATGTATCAGTCATATAGTTCTACCCAAGCTCTGCTTATCTTGGGGCTAGATGATCCTCCTCCACCTCCACAGCCTATAATGGTCCACTACTGGACCCAGGCCTCCCCCTGATAAGCGCCATGTTGGCTTTTATCTCACGGGGGGTAATGCTCATAATCCCCACGCTGGGCTTACGGGTTGGGTATCGCAGTTCGGTGGTAGAATTGTTCTGGGGCTAGATGATGCTGTGTTGATTGTCCAGCATTATTATTTATTTATTTATAAGTAAATACGTGTACCTAGCTAATAATCCAGAATCTGAATACCACCTCATAATCTTCTTGAAGTATTATATTATGTATATGAAGCCAAATAAATCTTATCTTATATTTATCTTTATTAACTTACAAACCATTGTTTTTTATGAGAGTATACAATCTTGTTTAGCCGAACATTAAAACCATAACAGTATGTTGCGACGTCTGATGATGGTCAGACCACATTTCGAGTGTGGGTGGTGTTATGTAAAATAACGTGTTGACCATTACTTTTCGGCATCCGACGCTGTCAGATCTGGTTTCCTCTGAGTTAAAGTGCTGATTTGGTTGCCGATAGTGTCTACAGCTTTATCAAATTTCACAGTGGCATTTCAAACCATTCGTTTAGCTGCATGTCTCTATTCAAAAACGATCACTTTTATCTGAGAAGGCGCAATGCACGCCATTTTGTAAAAAGGATAGGCAAAGGATTTCGCGTTCATGGAGCGCGGGGCAGAGCATAATTTTTTGGACGCTGCGGCGGCGGTCTTAGGGCAAAAAGCAAGTTATTGTTTATTTACAAGAAAACTACGCAACATATGAAGAAACTGGTTCCAGGAACCAAACAATTAGTAATAAACTTACGAATCAAAACATAAGTCATTTCAATAGACCGCAGGGTTCCAGAGATATCGTCCAAACATTCAAGGAACTAAAGATTACATGTTGAATTTTATGTAATTCGAGGTTTTAACCACGGATCCCGTGAGTCTAGGTGAGATCTACGCCTAGTTTGACAGCCAAACCCGTTAGGTTCGCCCCTTAAGTACCTTGCCTGTGAAGATGTTCGGCCGAAGACAACGCCAAAACAACTGGATTGATCGGGCTGAAATCATCCAACATAAAGTTCTGGACGTGGAATAACATTATTAAAGACTAGGTACCCTTACAGGTACCTTTTAGCACTGACACTTTGAGAAATGATCGCCAGAATGTCAGTCTTGTCAACACTAAAAAACCAATAGGTATTCATTGCGTTTCGTTTTACGGAGAAAATTAAAAAATAGCATACATTTTGAGTAACCATCAAAGTCACCCCGGTTCTCAAAGACACCCCGTTTTACGGTAGGTACTTACTTTTATTCCAAAAAACGCGGGTGAAGCCGCGGCTAGTATAGAATAAGGGAAGCGGCGAAAGCTTCATATATAAGTACCTTATAATCATCTATCGCATATTTTAGAAATCATCATCAATTATTTTACTAGGGACTAAATCACCTCACCTACGAGGTTTTCCGAGCACAGCGAGGGAGGGAGGAGACGTAAGTTTTTAAATATACATAATTTCACGTGATTTCGACCGCAAAAGATTCATTTTTTTTCTTTGCCCTTCTGTTCCATTTGCCTATTAATGTCCTAGTTTTCGTTTGACGTCATTCAGCATTAATTTAAATACCTACATAAGCTACATTCACCTTCAATTCAACATAAACTTTTTAACTTTGAGACGCGCAACGCAAATTTCGCATCCTACCATGGAGGAAGAATCACCCTTATTCAACTTCAAATTATTGTCTGAAATAAACATCCAACAATCAACAAGAAGGCGCTTTCAGTTCCATTTTCATTTCAGACAAAAATTAAAAAGAAAAAACACGTTTTAGCCCTAGGAAAGTCGAATTTAACTCCCGCTACGCAGCTACAGCTACGGTATAATGACCACTGCATACTACGTAGTAATAATAACTTAATGATAATGACACACTTTTTGAGCAAGATATACCTAAGTGAAATTATATTTTTGTCGTCGACTGTACTCTACACACCTTCTTGACTACATTCTGGATTTCTGGAATAGTGTCTCAGAATACTCACCTACCTCCAGGAACTTCTAGCAACCAACGAATTTAAATGGTTACCTATATCTACATACAGGTAGGTACCTACGACTTACCTACTAATTAACAATTTGTTTTAATTTCAACGAGTAAGCGAAACTATTCTATTAGTCAGGCCATTGAGTCAAATGTTTGGTCGGTTGGCGGCGCGGGCGCGTGGCATAGTCTTTGTCCAACTTCTTCTATTATATAAACACGAATTCGTGGAAATTATCGCTAACGGTGTTTATTGAAATACTAGTGTTGATAATTCTTCGATGTGTCAGGTCTCCGATTGCGCATTGAAAGAGAAGTGTAGACACAACATGGTGTTGGGTTAGGTTTGAGCCGACGCGACGATTGGACTATTGGACCATTGGACAGACAAGGTCTTGGTGCACAAGCACTAAATCCTCGGTAGCACTAATCACAGCTCTTAGCTGGATCTTCGTACCTATTGATTAAGCATGGAACACTTTTCATTTCATTTCATTTATTCAGGAAAAGCTAACGGCTACAAAATATATAGTTACATAACTAGATTAGGTATACATCAAAACATGATAATCTTAGATAATAAATAATGCAGCCCACGACGCAATTCACAGATTGCTCTATGAGGTAGTTACTAAAAAAAACCGCTAAAGTTTATAAACAACCAGAACAAACGTTGAAATATTTAGATGTTAATTAACAAGCTGAAAAGTAAAATTACTTAGTTGGAAAGAAAAATTAAAATACTAAGAATTAAGACAAATTTAAAATTAAACTGCTACAATATAGTTTATGTAAGATATGCTTCTTAAATTGACTCTCACTGCACAAAAATATATCAATGTCTAGGAAATATTTGTTATATGACTCTTTTTTTGGTGAAACAACTGCTGCTCTCGCCACATTGTACGAAGAACCTATCTTTAGGTGCTGTTCTAGTTCTAGAGCTAAGGTTATTTGCAGACTTCAAATGGATTTTGTATTATTATAAGTACCTATAGATTCGTATTCAAATTCAGCATTTGTTATGATATAAATTTATCGATGAAACTGGCTTTTATATAAAGATCTTCCTTCGACTTAAGATTTAATTAATACCAGACCGATGTGGCGCGGCGGGCGAAGGTCCGCCTGCGACGCAGGAGGTTGCGGGTTCGATTCCCGGCTTGGGACAATTGTGTGTACGATCTGAAAATATTTGTTTCGAGTGTTCTGTATATATTCTATGTAGAATAAAAAAAACGATCTATGTAACGTATTGTATTAAGTATATCAGTCATCTAGTATCCATAACACAAGCTCTGCTTAGCTTGGGGCTAGAATATGCTGTGTGGGTTATCCAGCGTTATTATTATTATTATACCGTTTAATCGATATAGTAATGGACGGATGTGATCCCCAAAATTTAGCGACATCACTATAGAAATGCAATATAGGCACGTAGGTATCCAATCCCACCCAATCCCAAAGTAAACATTCTGCGCACCCCGACTGGTAACTCAATATTCGGCGACCAAAGCCTCTGTAGGGTTGCAATTTTGCATACCTAGCATTTTTTTTTGTGTCGACTATGGCCTTTATTAACAAAGAAAATTACAATCAAATAATAAAAAACAAATTATAACTAGTAGATAGCTATCTATCTACTAGTTATAATATTACTTTATTGCACACTTAACTTAGAAATAATTTACAAACTAATATTTATGGAATAAGCGACAATTGGCGGTCTTATCGCTCAAGAGCGATCTCTCCCAGTCAACCTTGAACTAGTATTTACAATTGAAACAATTAAGCTAACTGCAAACTGTTGCAAACAATCTACAGGTAGCTCAACTGATCCATATCAATACCGTTGGAAGCGTCCCCAAGACGCTGCTGGCTGCATTGCTCCGCTGTATGGCAATGCTGACTGCTGCGCAAGGTTGGTTGCAAATTGGTTCAAAGGTTTTATTATTTGCCTACTTCATACATACCTAGTCAATAGTCACTTTAATAGTTCATAGTTCATTTATTAATAACAATTATGCTACAAGTCACAAAATATGAATTACACAATGTAAAGGTATAGGTACAACTGTACACGTTCTTCAAAATCCAATACATTATAAACATAAAATTAAATATTAGATACATTTTAAATTAATAAATTCATTAATGTCATATACAGATTGAACTATCAGCCACTACTTCAGCTTAATGGATCAATCACTGAACTGTCCAGCATTTTTTATTTATTTATAATTATTGTATACCTTATGTATAAGATACATAGGCAGATAGATAGGCACAAGGCCTAAAATAAGCTGTACCTATAATTTATTTCAAACATGCACCCTACTTGGTGCACAGTAATGTTGTTTGACTATTTATTTGTAGTAGAGACAGATTTAACTATAGCTTCGCTATTTTTATGCTCCGATGAAACTACATAGTCTAAAATATATCAATAATATTATAGAATTCAACTGGTAATGAGTTATCTATTACCTACTAGATTCTAGACAAATAGATGTTAATATGAAATTGTCTAAAGTTGGAATTTAATTCGTGGACCTACTTGTATAGTTTTGCAGATCCTTCTAGCCAAATCAAGGTGTTAAGAAAATATGGTTTCATTGTAAGAAATAAACACAAGTTGTCACCGCAGCCCTAAGCGGCCCCTCATAGAAAACTAACAGGTCCCCTTTAATAAAACATCTCGATAATGAAAAGTCAGGCAGTCATAGAGGGTGGCGAATTAACCCTCGTGCTGCGATGGATGCTGCGCAGTCAAATCTGAATCCTATGACCTTAAAGCAAGCTCTAAAGTTAAATGGATGTAACAATAGCGCCATAGTGCAATAAATATCTTAATGATATGGAATCAGAAAGTATCTTCGTGCCTGTGATGTTGAAAAAGCTTATAGTGTTAGAGAGGGGAGCGATTTTGTAGTTTCTGACTTTCCCTTAAGGTTGTTTTTCCCGGATGAAAGGGGAAGCATTTTCCAAAAGGTATTTGACATTCATTGCGTTTTATTCAAGTCGGCACGTGCAGGGCCACCTGTCGTTGATTCTGCACTTGTTCTTTGACAATCAGTACGCAAATTGGTACGTTGATTGGCTTCTTTGATACCTTAGAAATAATTTTATCATATTCATAATTTTCTAGTTGCTCGACTCATGTGAAATCAAAAAAAAAGCAGCCTTTTTAATGATAAGTATTTCTGCATTTTGAACATTGAAGCGACTTTTGAATTCAACGCAACCGGCAATGTATTCGAACACCAAGAAACCACCAAGGCTAATAAAACATTGTACACACATTCTAAATTCAAACAAATTCCAAAATCAACTCTAATAAATTTTAATCGATTCTCGTCTCGTCCGATGCAAATGGCCGGCGCCGGAAGTGACCTCCCAGAAACAATGCATTGGCGACAATACAAATTCAAAATGGCGCCTCCATGGTTTATCGCCCACCACATTCTGGGCCTCTCAATAAACATTTCCGCTGTACGTCGAACTATCATATAATTAGCATATCATCAGGATCTGTTTAGATTTTAGTCAAGTTACCCGCTACATTTATGTATAAATAGCAATAACATCTATATTTACATATTATGTAAGATCACTCATGTTGTCCGTGTCTGCCGTGAGACAAGATTGGATTTGATACGAGAACTGTAAGTAGGGATTGCAATCCAGATATCCGAATTATCCGGATATGCGCTAATTTTATTTCATAGATAGGTATTTTAGTTTTTCAACCCATTTGATCGATACTCTTATTTTAATCTCTATATTGTTCAATTTCTATGTTAATTCTATTGTTATTTTAGAAGAACTTTATTCTTACTTTTTGAGCATTAATTAATTAATACTGACTGATACTTTAAGAACCCCTTTTTCCTTGTTTTTATTTAAGTTTTATTTATAAATTATCCGAAACATCCGAATAGTAAGGCTCACTATTATCCGAACTATCCGGATACGAAAATTTATCAGATAATGCAACCCCTAACTGTAAGCCAAAGCAAGCTGGGACCAAAATTGAGAGAAAAAGGTGTTCTTGGTTCTCTATCTTGCAGTCCATCTCTGAGTGCCCATAGACAATAGCTTCTTCCGCTATTGGATATCGGTGCACCACAGTGGGAACCGCTAGTAGATTATATACCTCCCTATTAGGTAATTATATTTATATACCTATAGTATGTTATATATTCTCTTAAACTGTATGTATATTTTGTAAAACCATAGACTTGTCTGCAATAAAGATTAATTATTATTATCCATCCATACTAATATTATAAATTCGAAATCAACTCTATCTGTTACCTTTTCACAATTAAATGGCTGAACGGATCGCAATGAAATTTTGCAGGGAGGTGAATGGCATCCCGGGGGCTTCGCACGTACTTTTTAGTAGCCTATATCTAAAGACTACTTAAAAAGTGCGTGCGAAGCCGCGGGCAGCAGCTAGTATTACCTATGTAACTTTATATTATATTACCAATATAAAATAAATTGATGTTCGTTATTCTCGCTAAAACTTAAAAACAGATTATCTATCTGTTTTTATTTTGTTATGTTTGCTCGAATACAGCGATGGATTAAAATTCCTATTTTTATATGGTGATACGAGGTTCACAAGGTCATCTAGTTATTATATAAAAACGAATGAGCGCCTACTCTACTTATCCTACGCTGTGATGGTAATGAAATGAGGTAGTGGCGCTACACTACATACATAGATCCTCATGAAATTAGAAAGTTGTGTTCGTTGTTGACTTTATGGCTAGTAACTTACCAGCTTTATGGCCAGGAAATTACCAATTTCCTACAAAGAAAGGCATATTTGATTAACCTATTTATCCCATTAAAGAACTTAATCTAAACACGACTGATAGGATGATGAAGTCGATGTGTTATTTACAACATAATCAATTAAGTTAGTTCTGAAGCTTCTAAGGCGACGTGTAATTGGGACCGATGGTAAATTTTATTGGCATTTATCTATGTCTCAATTAAATTAATTGAGTTAAGTCCCATTATACAGAATATAGTACGCGGCGTTTAGCTCTGCGCTTGAGAAATTAATTAGTACAAAAGGAGTTTTGTCTAATAAAAAAAATTCTTGCTTTCTTTACAAATCTAGGGCTGACATGTATTTGTCGGAAGAACAAAGATTGTCGGTTCTTCGCGAGATATGACGGGCCCACTGCCACTTCAGTTTGCTAGTTCTTTGAGCATAAATTATACTGCCCACAAATAAAATTGTGGAACTGCCAACCACGTTGCCTGCAAAAAAGAAATATGAAACAGATAATAAACAACTTTAAACATTGAATAAGGAACGCCGAGAGGCTTTCTACTTTTTAAATGGCATTTCAAAATTTCAGAATACTATAACATGGTGTCGATTCTGTTGTTTTAGAATTAGCTAAAATTAGGATTTAGGAATATCAAATAGACGAAAGTTATTGTGTTTGAAAAATTAGACTGGTAGGTTTAAAGTTAGAATGACAGCTCTAAAATTAGGTTGACAGATCTAAAACAACTCAACTTAGTTATAATAGCTATAACCCTATTCTTTGCATTTACATTTTAGCTATGATTAAAACGTCTACCTAATTTTAGTAGGTATCTAATTGGGCCATGATTAAAATTTTATAGGCAAAATGCTAAAAGCTTTTACTCCAAAATCCTATGGATAAAACCATTAGGGTTGGTTATACACACCCTGTGTACAACTTTTATGTACCACTTTTGAAACTAGTGTTAATCGATAAATACGGCTCCAGAAAGTGTATTAGACAACTTATTTTTAGATAACGCCAAAACTGGTATCGATTTGAATTTCTAAACGATTTCGCGTTCGAAGTTTTTGGAACAGACCTATTGAAAAACGGGCAGATTCTTTTGTGTAACATGGATTTTGTGGTAGCTGCAGTGGTGAATTTGAGGGAAAAGTGTGTACTTGGTACTTCCTTGTTTGGTACCTAGCCATCTTCACATCTAGCATGCCTAGAGTTTTATTGCTGTATACCATGAAACCTTAGGTACCTTATTGATCAATTCAATTTACTGTGTAGAGAAAAGTTAAGAAAAATTCAATTTATCTATCTACCATAACCTCGCACACACTGATGTTTGGATTTGTGGAGAAGGTAGGCAGAAACCAACATCGCAGTTTATATCTTACAGCAACTACTCAACTCAGAGATGTTTTGCGATTTTCAAACACGTTCTAATTTAGCTAATTTTAGGATCTGTATAAACAGATCCTAAAATTAGGTTGTCCTAAAAATTATGGTATTCTATAAAGAATACCATAATTTTTAGGTCAAACTATCTTAGTAGACATCGTAAAATTTAAGTTAGGAATCCTAAAAAACAGAATCGACACCATTGTAGATGAGGATTATTTTAAATAACACAAGCGGAAGTTTATGTTCTGACGTGCACGATTTATAGTCGCAGACTGTATCTAAAAGCATCCATCTACAAGTAAGATTACTTAGGTTTTATTAGTAGGTGGTGTTGTGGTGGATAACTCCATTTTAATATCTCAGACGTAACTTTACCCAAGCTTTGATAAAATTCTTAGTGTTTTTGGGTATAGAAGATAACAGATTATGTGTTTTAATTCATTCTTGAAGACCTTCATCACAAGGTTCATGAGCCTCGATAGTTACATTCATGTTAAGTACGTGTGCAACTTTTGACTGTCTTACGTCACGTCGATAATTTGGGTTATTGAGTTATTTGTTCTTAAAAGCGGACTGACGTGTTCTCTTAGCACTTGTTTCGTTTTAAATATTTTAAACCTACTACTTTTAACGACCAACACTTTCTGATTCTGACTCTCCTATCTATTCTTTAAATAAGTACTCTGTTATCAAAAGCAGTCATAAAGAGCAAAATAGTGTCGCCCGTCCGTCATCGGGAATAGTAAATTAGGATGCAGTGCACCTGTGTGGGCCGCCGACGAAAAAACGTGGGCACAACTCTCCGACTAAACGAATTATTAACCACTACCTGAGATTTACACACGTGGCCCTCTACAACGAGCAGACCTTACCGCTGTACACCATAACCATCGATGACTTTATTCAATAGAGTTTCCTCACCAGCTAGTTTACCAGCAATGGTTGTTGTTTTCGATTTTTTGAACACGTCACGGTCATTTGTAATAATCGGAATATTAGTCAAGTGGCCCGCCTTCATTCTCAGGTGCATTTTTGTATTGAAGAAACGTTTCTGTTTTTTTCTTGTCCTGTTTTAAAAAGTTTTTAAGTCCGTGATTGGTTATGGGTGCGCTTTTAGGGTTCCGTTGGTGATGAGTGGCAATTTTACAAACGGATGCATTTAGATATACTTACATAATTTGATCGTATGATTGTAAATGGAATTACTGTCAACGCATGTTAAGTAAGTAATGAAATAATGTAGATTGCAAGATTTTGCGTTTTAGATTTTATAAAAATTCCATAACTTTGCGTTGCGGTATAAAACAATAAAATATTATGTAGTAAATAGCATTAACTAATGAAATAAACGATTACAAATCTATCAGAACGTAGGAAGTTTATGTACGGAACTTTACAGAAATTGACGGGAACACGTGCATTAAAATAGTGTTGAATCATCGAACATCATTATGATTTCTGGTATTTTAGAATTTAAATTAGGTTAAGATAAGCCGATTAATGTTGGAGTTTTTGTAACAAAGGACACGGTTAGGACTGTTTTGAGGACCGATGACTGTCGAATCATCCTGGTATTTATTCTAATCAATAATCTTTTGTTTTTTGTCTAGCCCTATAAGCAGGTCTTTGTTTTCCTTGTTTGCTTTGACATCGAATTTTAAAACAAAGAGGGAGTTATGCACCTCCTGTTGATGTGTTTGTGTGTTTGTGGACGTATCAAACACACAATCAATGCTGGGTTCTGCGGTTATACTAGATATAAAATAATCATCAGTGTAGAATGTTACAATGGTCACACCATTGTTAACAAATTTTCTTTCTTGTTTTTCACTCTACTATATTTCTGGCACGCCATTCAGTAACAAGCAAGACTGCCAGTGGCCTTTTAGTTAGATATGAATAATTGGTCAATTTGCACTAAACCAATAATACCATTATGTTACCTTATTTTGATTTTCGGATCAGTCAAAGATGAAATTTGTTTAATGCATTTGTTACATAATTTACTCGTGTGTATTTGGAACCTTCAAATCCAATACTCAATCTATTTATTGTTGTCGACACCTTTAATTACTTATGTCGTTTGTTCTCTAAACGCTTATTTACTCTTCCTCTATTTTCTTCATAATCGTTGCAATCGCCTTTCTGCCAACCCGTTGATCATTAAAAACTAGTCGTATGAGTTTTTATTTCTGGTGTTTTACTTTGTGTCAGAGTCGGAGTGGGAAACCATGGACGAAAGGTCAGAATCGTGCAGGGAGGTTATCTGGCGAGCTGACTGGCGCCGCCTTATCAACCTGCCACATTCTGAGACTGTTAGTCATACGGACCTTACCACCGCCACCGGTGCGCAATTACACGACGTCATCAATCTACAACGTCACGATTCAGTCGGAAGAAATTCTTGAGTGTCGCTTAGGATTGTCGTTATCCAAGAAGAGACTTTGAGGGTAGTCATAGAGGATAAACATAGAAATATGGCTTAGGTATACCTTTTCATTGCCATCGAAGTTAGCTTATAGGTATCAAAGCAAAAGAAATTTACATAATAGGACGCTAGATGATGGTTTACATACATGATCATCAACTTCAACATACAACATACATTATGTAACAACATAATAATTCAAAGAATAGAAATGCGGCTGAGTTATTCCCGTTTTTATTGCTCTCACCAGTTCCTCATTACGAAGGCTTTCAGTTGGAGCTCACCTGCATCCATGCCAGATTCGTATTCCTTTTATAACTGTGCATAAAAATGTACATGTTCAATCCAAATATGGTCCCCAGAGGCTCATTTCTTATTATAAGGAGCTCTTTAATTTAAGGCCACGTCAACTTTCCTTCCTGAGTTAGAAGCAAAAAATCTGAATTCGCTTAGCGTTTTAAATGGGCTTGGGTCTGGTTTGACGAGGACATTGGAAACAGGGATTTATTTTCTTCGGCGGAGATCGTTTACTTCTAATGGGAACGCTCGTATAAGGTATTGCTGCGGGCGCCTTTGCATTATTTCTCTTTACTGGCAAGCTGAAAAAGCAGTACATACAGCGACATCTGTAGGATTTGTTACCAGTAAAATTTGTAAGGCCGTGGTTCTATTTTAATGGTCGGAATGAAAGCAATACTACCTTACCTATGATAAGAACATGATTTTCAACCTCTATCATACCATACGAGTAATTGTACCTATCTACTTTACATGACGCTCGTCCATTAAATTGCCTCTCATACAGATCGAATTCCATCGTTTAGCGAAAGAATACACCGCCCTGCAATTTGTAATGTTATTTTTTGCTTGAATAGGTTTGAAAACTTTAAACGGTGTATTGTTTGAGAGTCTGGCGCCGGTGGTTAGCAATGATTGATGAAGATTATGGGACGAGATTTATGACACATTAGTGGATTCTAGAACCTTTGACTGAGTTTAGGGTGGACGTATTTGTAGCGCCGCCATTACGTATAATCAGTTATTTCTAATGCCCTTTCCCATCAGACATCATTAGCTGGCTGTGCTGAGCTGGGTATATCTTAATGAGTTTTGTTTTCATTACGACATTTGTATAGTACCTTATTATCACTGTCAGGCATCAATACTTTTACTGTAGGAAGATGACCTAAACTGCCTTAAAAATGTTTATGGTTAGTACCATGGGTCAAAGGCACAACACACCTAAAATATTTAGGACCACAACGCATAGTTGGACCCAGACAACACCAACCAGACTGTTGCATTGCAATGCTTTTGTCACAATGCGTTCGGCATTGGTCTCTGTCGAAAGATCTTTGTTTGTTGGCGATGTATAGAATTGCACGTGCCTGATCAATGGAAATATTATTCCATGTGCAAGTTCTAACTTGATTTCAAGTTGAATGCTTCCTTTATGGTGAGAGAGGCTCTGGTAGAAGCTGGCCAGCTGGTTACTGTAGATATTCACTTTATCTACATACATCGGGTTTCCACGTAATGTAATCTACTATCATTGGCACGGTGTCTTCGCCTCTACAGATATTTCATTACCTTTTAACTGCTCCACTATCAAAATATTTCGCAATGATGACCACTGATCTATTTCTATAGGCTCGCATATCTAACAACTTAATCTTCTTCATATTATTTTAGGTATAGTAAACGAACCTTATCAACAACATCAAGTTAACTATAAGGTAGTTAACTTTACTTGATGTTTTATAAGTAGCCATTGATTGATCAGTAACTTCATTATTACGGTACATTCATGAGAGCTTACAACTCAGCTTTGTTGCCAGGCTCTTGGAGATCATTAAAGTAATCGATAGTCTTACATGTTGCCTAGTAATTGCAATCTCAGGTGTGTTCAATCTTCAATCCCATCTGGTAGCCACATGATTAATCTTAATGTCAATGTTTGTACCAACACAAACATGTAGGTCGAAAACTAAATCTTTAAAAGGCAAAATACCCGATTATAAGTGATCTTTTCTATATAGCTTAAGCCTGAATGCAAATTTTGTTTGGATAAAACCCTGAGCAAAACCCAGTGATTCATATTATTAAACTTTTAGATAAGTAGATTAGTTGCCGTCAACGTGTTCTTTTATGAATGAATCGGCTGCTCACACGTTCCAGGTACTGCCTACTTTATGTTCACTAATCTATTCTTCGAGTGTGTCTCGGCATTTGCAACCGTGAGCTACAGTTTGAATGCATAATGTGGCTGGTTCCAAATGTAATGTAGGCACAGAGCGTTTTGAATAGAGAGTACTGCTGTCAACACTCCGTTGCGTCCGAAGCCTTGTGGCCTATTGTTCGGGAACAAACGCAGGAAACTGTAAAGTCGAAAGTCCGTTTTAGATTTCGCCGTACAGAGCAGACAGGTAGGTCGTTCGCAGGTGTAGATGCTGCATTACAAACAGCCTCTTCGGAGATTGTTGATGCGGTTACGGACAAAGAAGAGGAAGTTGGTTTGAAGAGTTTTGCAAAATTTACAAAGGGTTTTTTGGAGAGTCGGCAAACAGTAATAAAGCACGGCTTCGTGAACAATCTCGGGATGTTTCTATTATATTGTATTGTAAACTAGGTACTTGTATTGTAAGTGGATTCTTGTGTTCGCTCTTAATGGTAGTTTTGATGTTATTGTCTTGAGCTCGGGCCAAACAAAACATTCTTTGTTGCAGAATCAGATAGAAAATATAATAATACTTAAATCTATGACTATTGGTAATTCTTTTAGAAGATGAAACGACCCTATAAAAAATTCCATGTTACATGTTAACATCAGTAAAATACAACTCAATTGAAATAGGTACCTACCTAGGTATGTATTGGCTACATTGATCTGCTAAATATTTAGTAGAGCTATAGGCGTATACTACAAAACGCCTTTATTTCAGCAAACAAACCCTCTTTCAAACGATAACGAGCGGAAAGCCTTCCCCACACTTTCCCCTAGGCATGACGACATGTTTCCATGGCAACGGCTTTTCACACCCACTGCATTGGTCGGAAAATCCAAGATGGCAGACGTATCGATCGAGGGGTGGTGGGGGGTGGAGGTCACAGGGGATGGGAAGGGGGAACTAAAGCACGCTAAAAATGTGCTTACTTTGTATGCGACGACGCACGACGCTTTCAATGAAGCCTTAATTGAAAACGATCGATGGAGGGTGAGGCAAAAATGCTTGATATTACAAAATACATCATAGAGCCGTTCAGTTATAATTTACTATAGACACAAAACTACCTAGATATTATTATTTTAGAATTTCATGGACATGCAGGAAGGAAGGCGGGTAAAAGACTTGATGAAATCTCATCTAAACTAAACCTGTCCTTAGTTCTCCCATGATCACATCCGCATCTCTTCTCAATGTTGTTGTTTGATTTAAATTTATATGGTTTACACTGCAATAAAAATCAAGAGTTATCAATCTACATAAACATGAAGCATGCATGATACGCTGTACAAGTTTTGAAATACAGTATTACATGCAAAAACGCTGTGCCAAAAAAAGCGAATGAAAATAAAGAAGCTCTGAATCGAGAACCCAGGGAGTGTTGAAGTAAATCGACATGGGTGCACGTGTGTGCCGTATTTTTGACTGCTCCGAACGAAGCGACGACCACTTGATCACAGGCTCCAACTTTGATTAACTTCCGATAATTTTGGGAATGATAAGAATAAATAAACAAAATTTTTTATACAAATAAATCCTAACATTAAGCTGATCATTGCAGAAATCAGCTGTTCATAATCGACTGTTGTTTGTCAGCATCCCACCACCAATGACTTGTTGATACCTACTATCTCATCACAAAAGTTATCGGCAGATTGTAAAAGTCATCGCTGTAGTGGTTCATAAAATGACGGACAAAGCGCCACAGCATCAATTAATTTACTGTTATCATATTTATTAGGCTGGGACGACATCATCATCATTAAAAAAGTATCAATTAATCACATCTTTGTGGTGTAGACAAAATTCAGCGACTTCAAGCAACGGTTTCGATTATGGTATTTAAGTAAGTTAAAGTTATAAGTAAGAAACACGACTCATAAATCTCTAAAATGAAATAAATAAATTCACTAAAGTCCTGAGAGGTATGAAGAGAAATCTGTTTAAATTCTGTAGAGAGTTTGTAGAGAGACCAGTTTAAATTCCATACTCTAATCGCATTGTCCCAATTATAATTTCGAAATCGTTGCCCCGGAATTGGGCCCCAGGCTCACAGAGAGTGACGAGCAACATGCACTAAATGCCACAGTACACTCATTAGACCAGCTGTCTTGTTCAAGCGTATTCAATTGATTTTTAGACTCTGTCACATGTGTAATTATAGGCAAATTTAATTGGTTAGATCTAAGAATAAGATTGTAGATGAGATAATAAAACAAAGGACTATCGGAAAATGTTCAGGAGCTAAATGCATTGGCAGTTTTAACTTCTAGCTCCTGAGTAGTTTCCGATGGTCATTTGTTATGTTATGGTCATATTTCCGTATGAATACCGTATCAATCCTGTTATCTCTTTGCTGGGGATTAACGTTTTAGAGTGAATTATTAATTAGTTGGTAGAAGTAGTTCATAAGCAGAACCCATAATTTTTTTCGGAAGTTAAGTAATTTTTTTCGAAAGCGCGATTGTCTTTTTGTTTCCTTTTTTTGCGAGGGGACCACCACTTCACACTGTAGATATTCCATTCATCCAACCATCCACGGCATTCTCTTGATGTTGAGAATAAGTTCTTTTACAGATATACCACAAATAAATGCACAGGAAGGTTTAGGAAACAAGTTTTGTTCTCCAGACAGACAGTTGCATAGAAATTCTAATGCCCCACATCAAAATAACAAAAAGCAGTGATAGCAATAAAACAGTACATTTACCAATCCACAACACCCAAAATATTGAGACAAGGAGATGAAAGTCAAACCGCGACTCCGAGGCAGATGTTATAGCGCTAGCAAACAAACTGGCGATTTTACTATCGATATAGCTTTTGATGTGGTGTTTTATCTGGTTGTAGGCGTGGCAAGACAATGATCTATTTTAGCTGGCCGGCACGTGGTTGCCGGCTGCGTCGGCGCACGTGCCGCTACTGTATTTATACCGCCCGCCCTTCCTCAGAATACCTACTTGTGCTTTTTCTTTGCTGAAATATTGAGAGGTTCGAACGTCTTGTTACTTGCTTGCTACAATGTTGGGCAAGAATATTTACCTGCATAAGATATTAAACCGATGAAATAGATTGAATGATGGCGTCTTAGGTACTATCAATGCAAACAGAACCACTAGCCAAACACAGTCTTTTAAACAAATGCAGTGCCGCGACGATCTGAATACAAAAAGAAGATGAAGATGTCTTCAGGTAGTGGGTATTTTGGTACCTATTTAGATTCGTAACTCTACCATCAATACCATCAAAATATAAAGTTTTCTATAAGTTTACGAAACTCTGGTACGTCTACGGTTGAAATTAAGTTTGTTCGAAAGTTTAAAGTTTTGCTTCAAAATTAATTTCAATTTGCTTCAGTAATTTTTGGCTCGTATCAACCCTGATAAAGATTGAGTGCGTCTGTGTCACTGGCGGCGGCGGCGGCGTCGCGCCGCGTCGGTCGCGCCTAGGCCTGCCAAAGCGCGCGGACAGGTGCGCCCGGCTGTGCTTTCCAAAACCAATGCTTTACGTATAAAGGCACTTCCTTTCATCCCACCACCTAACGTCGGGAATGCCCATTAATTTGCCAACACAATATTTTTAGTACGCGGCCCGCGTGTAATATATCGTGGCCACGTGTCGCCGTATGTCGCCCGACGAACGGCTGCGTCAAATTATTTTCGTTCATGTCACAAGATACGGTGCTCATCTGGACGGTTTCCTTTAAAAATCCCTCCATTTATCGGTTTAATGCGGCGAGGATCACATTCGCCGCGCGGAAAACACCCACACAGCGCAGTGAAAACTTGTCCGACCACAGAAAATGTACTAGCTATTACATGCAATACTCGGACACACCTGGACAGTTTACGACCTCCAATACATCATAAACAAGATTACACTACGCAGCGCGGTAAATCTGTGCGAGCATAAAAATGGTACCCTGTGGTTACAATAATCATTCCAATGCATCTCGTCGCAGGCTACATGCAAATCACGGTGCAATTTCCATGGAAAGAGAGCGTTTTGCACGGTGATGAATGAGGACCGGGGGCACGGGGCGGCGCGAGCGCAGCTTTCCGTGTTATCGCGCCGTTTTATGTTTTTCATACCATTATCCAACACAGGAAATTTAGCACAGTCACTACAATCACTTAAAGGAGAGCATTACCTGTCTTTATGACTCTGTTGTATTTTATGTATTTATTATATTATTACATATGTATGTATATAATTATTGTATGATATTGGGAACATAGGTATTGTATTTTATATATTGAAATGGGTATCATAGACATAGTGTAGTAATAATATGTAGTAGTCTATTAATTATGTAGTTAAGTAGTTTAGGATTAAACCACTATCTTTTTCTGTATGAAAGTTGTGCACACGTAGATACCCACATAACCTTGTCTCTCTCTCTCTCCCGATAAGGTTTGCTGGAAGAGAACTCTTTTTAGGGTTAAGCTCGCCTAAGCCATTCCTTCTCTAGTTTTATTTTTTTTATGTATGTTTTATTTAGTGCAATAATGAATTAAGAATTAAAGTTTATCGCTTAGAGTACTATTTTTTACTCTTGCTATTGTACTACTGTTGTTCCTGGATTTTCTGAGCACATAAATACAACTCTTAGTAGCGAGGTAGTTATTTTTCGGATGCCAATAGTTCTTTGTGATAACACAATCCTTTTTATTACCTCTGAGACTTATTAATGGTTGATATTTCAACAGGAGATCAACATCAAAGGCGACGGCTGGAGGTGGTATCAGAGCTTTCGTTTTTAGGATAATGTATGTTGTTGAAATTTTAGTAGATTACGATAAACCTGAAGATGTATTTCGTGACGTTCGCGGTTACGGTTGGTGTTTGGATATAAATCGTATCAGCGGTAAATGACAAAATAAGCATAGAGGTATGGTATAGGGGCTCGTAGAAGCTTCGCGGCGCCAGCCAAACTATTTGTGGAATCAACACATGCTGCTTGTTACTCCTCAAAACACGCTATACATAGGTCTCTACTTATACTTCAGGCTACAAAAGTCACGATTATA
Source organism: Eupithecia inturbata (assembly GCA_963662085.1). Taxonomy (NCBI): domain Eukaryota; kingdom Metazoa; phylum Arthropoda; class Insecta; order Lepidoptera; family Geometridae; genus Eupithecia; species Eupithecia inturbata. The sequence continues at coordinate 5,714,254 of OY759191.1, read as the reverse complement.
AATAACTTATGAACAATTTTCTGTGTAATTTCCTCTCATCACAGGTGCAAATGGCGAAAAGCGATTTTTCAAGAAATACTACTACCAGGACATATTTTACTTTGTAAAGTTCCTGAGACAAATGCGACAGGTGTAATTTATTTACAGCGAAATAAACAGCTTTGTTCCATTATGTTTATTAAAATAATTTTGGACCACATTAATGTTGTGCGACCAACGTTTTGTACTTTAATAAAAAAGAGAAATAGCGACAACAGCGAGTAATCTATTTAATCGCGTAGTGTCCAGGGGAAATATTTAGAAATGATTAATCTGGTTGTGTTGGGTGCGTATGCGCAAAGACAAACGCCGTCGACAACTGTTGTCTGCTCGTCTAGACAGCTGCGCTCCACTTGGATAACTGGACGTGCCACATTCACAGCGGCGATAGAATCTCTAGCATATTTCAGCTGCTATCTAACTACTTGTCATGATTTCTAAGTCATTATTTTCGACCTCTTATAGTATGTCACATGAGGGCCAGCATCACAGTTTTCATTTGCCCACACAATACGTTCACCTTTGGAAATATGGTTTCGGAAATGTATTTGTCTTTTTGATGTTTCTATCGTGCGTGTGGGAGGGTTCATCCTTTAGTTCCAAACTGTTACTTCTTTCTGAGAGGTCGTTCTATATTTCTTTGTTAGTGAATCACGCTTTCGCTCCTTCCACGCCCTTACCAGTCATACCTAGCATACTGCCTCATGTCCTGAAAACATTAAGCTTATCATCGGCACATCAATAATATTAACGCACAAATCTGTCGGTTTCATCGTAGATTTTATTGGAATTGTACTAATGTAATGATGAATTTTCATTCATAGATCCCATGTTTAAGAAAGGCTGTCAGCGGACAATTTTAAGCTTTTATTGATAATGATGAGGATCAACGGCTTTACATAGGTACCTACATAATAACCTACTTATCTGAATTCCTTCTTAGTCTAACTCAAGCCGTGGATGTCGAAAGAGGTGATTCAGGGAACCTACAAGAAGCAGGGCAGCAGCTTCCTTCTGTACATTATTCACCACTTCCACTATCACCAATCCATCTGCCAAGCGTGGTGATAGCAAAAGCCCCCTGGTTTAGGGAAGGTATGTTCAGCTGATGAAGAGATCTTAATTAGTTAATACACAAGCACGAGGAAAGACGCGTTTACAGCCTAGTCAGATATATCTGACATCACATTCGCGTTTGTAATTGAAAGGGCCTGTCATGGAACCGCTGTTCGATATTAGTCAAGTAAATCGCGCCGTAGGTATTGTTACAGTGGATTAATTGGCGATGTTTATAAATAAGGAGCTGAAATCAGAACATGGTTTTGCTTCAGTTTCAATATGCATTGAGTACCCATTTGTTTTGAATGTGGAGGCAATATGATCCTCATTGAAGGTATACATTATATTGGATCTTTGCATATTGTTGACGTTAGTTTATAATATACGATTCGCATTTGCTGGTCCAGCTTTGGTTTACTGCAAGTTTCTTTGTACTGCCGCAAGATTTTACATGCTTTAACTAGTTAACTAGTATCAAAAATAGAGCAGGCTCTAGGCTCTATGCTAGAGCATAAATTTCACCTATTATTCCAGGCTATTCATTACGTTCTCGGGAACTTTATGGCCGATCTCATTATGCGTTGTTTTGTTATATTCCTTTATCCGGTCTTTTGTTATTACCTAATAAGTATATAGCCCCAAGTGTTCCCACTTTGCAGATTTTAAGATATTGGTCGGTGGTTCTATGTTTACTCTACAGAAGAGTCTATTGACCATGCAGACAAGACTGACAAAGATTCAAACTTAAGTAGAGACCAGCGATATAGGCCAAAGACTTTTGATCGGATGTGTACCGGCATGCGCTCGCGCAGGCGCTAGTGTGCATTAATCACGATCCCCGCGCGATCATAATCTCTCCCGGCGTCGGCGCCGCCGCCCGCCCTGTTTATTTAAGCGTTTGGTGCAAGTGCTGATCTGTAGTCCATAGTCTGTGGTTTACTTGTTATACAAGTTATAAAGGTATCTTTCTTCTTTCATTGTTCTTTTGTTGGGTGTTTGCGACAAAAATATGCCTTTTTATGGGTTCTCTTAAAGTTGCTAAATTGATTTTAGTTATTTTAAAAGAAAACTTTAAAACACATTACATTTTTATTTAACCTTTCGAGGTTAATGGAAGAAAAAATAGTTTTATTTCTTTCGTCTCATAATACCAGGTTTGTTAAGGCTTACTAGTTTGCTTATCCGGTATAATTTGTGAGACAAGCTACATAATATATACTTTCGTTCTTAACTCTTGTACCAAACCTGTGAATGCACGTGCGTATATTTTCACAACAGGCCGAATTATTCGCTTCGATGTAAGTATTCGATGTTCGCTATGACGTCTTTTAAAGTTTCCAGTGTTATTGTTTACGTTCCGGAATGGGCTATGCGCGATGAGAGATGCTTTTAGTTATGTTGATGATGTGGCTATTGCTGTTTGAAATGCTCCCATTCTGTTATTATATTTATGTTACATTGAAAACGAGTTCTAATAAATTTTAAACACTTTGGAACTAGATTGTTTGAGAGGCAAAGATATATTTTAACGAAACACAGTACACCGCAGAGAACGCAAGCAAAAATGAATAGGATATAGCAGAATTACAAAAATTTCTTACTGAAAGGACACAAAAGAACATGTGTAGACTTTATGTAATTTTCTTAAAAGCTCGCAAACAACGCCATATTTCCGTATAAAAGCAAATACTATTTAATTACGGGGTGTAATGTAATTTCACTGATGGGTGCCGCTGGGGCGGGGGTCGATACAAATTGGCGGGCCCATGTCACCTAACTTAATCACGACCCTCCGCACATCACCCTAGTTTCGTACGCAAATACAGCACTATTTAGTTTTTATGACTTCTAGTCAAATAATGAATAGTCTAAACTGTTTTAATGCTGTTTGGATACTATCATAATTTATTTATATTTTAATAATTTGGCGTGTTTTAAAAAACGATAAACCGACTTCAAATTCCAGTTAATAGATAATATTCCTATATCTCGGACGAACGAAATCACCCCTCCCTTACTTTCCCTGACCGAAGGTCTATGTTCACGTCCAAAAAATTGAGTTTACACTGACGACATCTAATTATAATTCAAGTCTAATTTAGTTTGATGACACATGGATGAAACTGTTGATGCCCGTTGCCAAGGAAACCATTATTTAGGTGATAATTAAATTATCATATTCTGAAGAATTTTTACAAACCTACGTTTTACGTCGCACATAGCAATTCCTCGAAAATGAAACTTACTCGTATACCTCAAACAAAATCAATATTTATACAACAACGAAAGAATCATCAAAATCTATTAACAGTTGCCGCAGATATCACCAAAACTGTTGTAGCTAGTCGTGATTCTCCAAAAACATTATGTTACTTTTTAAGTTTAACGGGATATATACTAATCCCTCGGAAATAAAATTTTTATAGTACTACCTCGGGATCATTCTCTATACAATAGTGAAAGAGTCAGTAAAATCGGTTACCCATAGGCGGAGATATCAAATAACAAACATAGAAAAAAAAACATACAGGCGGCGAACTGAGAACCTCCTCCTTTTTGAAGTCGGTTAAAAAGTAGCTCCGAGTTGTGGAAACAGATGGTTGAGAAGTAAATCTGAGATACCCGGGGAAGTCATGTGTCGGATGCTTTAGATACACTTAGGACCGCTGTGCTACAGAAGTAAGTACCTAAAATAATTAAGTATATTTTCTAGCTTGTGACTAGAAAATATATCACCCACTATACTTGTCACTCAATTAAATTGTACTTTACCAATGTTAACCGCTAATACAACATATAAAACGACGCAAGACAAGCAAGCGCAGATGTACAAAACGTGAAAATAGATAAGCCACAAAGAGAAACCAAAGCAAGTGAAGTCTGCGTCATCGACTGCAACAAACAAAACGCACGCGCAGCTCGAAGAGCACGTCTCCCTGTAAGGCATAGAATAATAGACAGAGTGGACATGATAAAATACATAAAATAGGTTCTATACTTAACCACAACGTCAGTGACTATTGAAAGATAACACAGAGTACACGGTAGAAACAGAAAATAAGCTTTTAGACTAATTAACAAAGCGTCATCGACAATTCTTTATATATTTCTTTCATATCTTGCGATATGAAATAATTCTTGAGACATCAGGAGGAGGATCTTCTGACCTTCTAGTATCCAAATACCAACCGTAGTTGTGATAATCGATAATTATTTCGATTTAAATCTTAATAAGATGTACTTAAAACTTAATACATAATTATGTTGTTGATTATCTGTAATTTCCTAACTGGTTTTTCCTTTATATTGTATTGCATGAGAAAATAAATGAAAACACAAACCTCTACTTTTTATTTGCGTTATGTTCTTAAATATTTTTAGTATTTGTACCTTAAAAAACTACTTAAGCCTATATACTATCAGAAAACCGACTCTAGTGAGTGCTGACTCTACCTGAACTTATGCATGGATGTGACTAATGTATGAACGATAATATTAAAAAAAAAATTATTTAAATGCTCGTTGGATGTGGTTGGGAACTAATGTATGTATGTTTCCTTTTCCAAGAACAATGGGATTGGTTGTGGTGGGAAGTAGCCGTATCCAAGTATGAAAATATCGAAATACATAATCCTAATTCAAACCATCACAATATTTCACAAGCGCACAAAAATGTCTTTGTAATTTGATGTTTTTACCAATATTTTTGGAGTTTTCATGGGGTCGTGTGACCAGTCTATTCACTCTAGTCCCGGAGGGCTTACAAACAAAACCATACTCACCTAACGAACCACGGGAAACCTTTTTAATAGATTGCTTCTAACAGCTGGCGGACTTGTACGGGCGCGCCCGCATGATTTACTCGCTGACAATTTGGATCAATTGGATTCATTTGCCTAATTAAATCAAGCTATCGATTGTTCTGTTACGTAGGTGTTTGTCTGATTGAGGTTCCTGAACTTTTGGAAACATTCACGGGGAACCATTTGGATTAAATGTACCTGAAACTCGGTGGTTTTTAATTCCTAAATATAACGAATTCCAAACGGTTATTATAGATATTGATAAACTTTATGATGAGGATTGATGCTTGACTTACTATATTGTTAATTCGGTCGTTGATAGACTTGCGAATAAGTTGATAGTATACATTGTAAGTATGTTTTAACAAATGAATGCTGATAATAAAACTTAAATCATTATGTAATCCGTCGCATTGAACAAGCGCTTACTCATGTGTTCTGACGCCGCCGACGACGCCTTGTCCTTTCAAAAGGATATAATATAGTCAAGCGCAAAGAGAAAGGACCGATATTTGCGGATGGCGATCACGTCTCCCATAATGTAGTCCAGCGCGGCGGGAGTGGATAACCGTGTAAGCATTTCTTGCGGCAATCATGCAGGCAACACCCCATGTAACCCATACCGATCCATACTTTGATCGTTCCGGGAATAAACGATTTTGATAAATGTTTTACGAGAGCACGTTCGGTGGAAAAACTGCGGGTAAAACGTTACGGCTGTGGAGTGAATAAATAGTTTATGTCTTGGTTGCTCTATCTACGAAGTCTTTTGGTACGTCAACGTAGATATCTAACTGAAAAACAAGATTGATCAAAGTTCGATCTCGATTTTGAGCACTGATTACTTCTTTACTAGATTTGATAATTCAGAATTGTTACCGATATTGAGAAACTCTAACTAACTACGTTAGACTTTTTCAATATCGGTAACAACTCTGAATGATCAAATCTAGGTAGGTACTTAGTAAATCACTTAGGGCTTTCCTAAGTACTCGTAAGAAACGTTCGAATTAGACAATTTTTTTCTACGTAGATGCGGCATAAAATGCCAATCTTTCTTGCACATGCAGTTTACTAAGTATGGACTATTATTGCGAATGGTCACTAATGAACAAATACGGGTATCTATTAATGTATCTATTATTGTAATCAGTTGAGCTATCTGTAGATTGTTTGCAACAGTCTGCAGTTAGCTTAATTGTTTCAATTGTAAATACTAGTTCTAACTTGTTTTATTATTAAATTGTAATTTTCTTTGTGAATAAAGACCAATCCTAAAAAAAAAAATGTTATTCATGGTAATATGGAATACTACCATAAAAACAAAAATTAATAAGTACCTACGTTATGGTGGTAGTCTGTTATCCGTAGACTGTGTAGTCATCTCTTAACATTTCTGCAACCCTATATCCTTGCAGTTTCCCCCAGGGGTATCCGCCCGGTCGATCGCACGAGCCATTGACTTTCCTATGATAAATATTATGGAGTCATGTAATCTCTAGATTGCCTTTTTCATATTTTATTATGCAGATGAAAACTATCACAAGTAACTCTACCAAATCAATTAGAATGAAAATTAAAACTACAAAAGTAAGGTTTCTTGCTTTTATAGTGTTTTTTAGGATTCCCAACCCGAAGGGTGAAAACGGAATCCTATTACTAAGCCTCCGCTGTCCGTCCATCTGTTACAGGACTCTATTTCATGAACCGTAAGAGGAAGACAGTTTTTGGCTTCCATACAAAAAAAGTGATTTTTTTGGCTTTTTTGCTCTTCGTTTGTCAAGGCTGTATCACTTGAACAACAATAGGTAGATACATTAAACTTTTTTAAAATGAGTGACACTTCAACAACAAATACATCCATCCATACATTCACATTTATGATTTGAGTGTGATATGAATGCTGAATCTATCGTTACCTTTGCCTATCGTTAGAAACTTTTTTTTTTGTGTAATTCTAGTTTAGGTTAAGATAAAATATAGGCAATAAAACAAAAAAAAAAAAAAAAAAATAGTGTTGTGATATCCCAAAAATTTGCAACCTAGACGGAACTTATACACCTTAGTGGAAGGTTTCAAGTCCCGTCTAAGTCGTAAATTTTTAAAATTCTTACTAAAGTAAGGTCTAAAGGTCCTTGTGATGAACAACCAATCAGAAATCCTTTTTTATTTCAGAAAGGTAACCTACACGGTTAACGAATTGATTCTATTCTGCAATGTCGTTAAAATAACAAAAATATATGCACTTAGGAAACCAAGAAAGTGAATTCTAATAGACATCGAATTATATTACCATATTCACAACCAAAACGCATTGTTGAATATTTTAAATAGAGGCTTTATGTGCCAGGGAGGGAGGGCCTCGTAATTTGCATTTACTAATTTACATAAAAGTGAGGGAAAAATCAATAGAATTTTCCCACCGAGTCATACAACACCCTATACGTTTTGCCTGAACCGGAAATGAATTCACGTGCCGAGCCGGAAGTGCGTGTGTGTTTCCGCTGAATGTAATAAAATATCTACACATCTATGGCAACTGCATGTAGCTATTATCTATGTAAATTTTACCGTAACTAGTGGCATTACCCGATATTCTTTTAGACATAGAAATTCTTTACTCAAATACTCCTAAACCTCAGTGATCCATTGACGATCGACCCAAGACTTCTCCAGGCACTGTGCGATTACTTGAATTATTTGATTATTTAAAGGTCCTTTGAATGGCCTTAGTAATTTTCTATTGTATGGATATGTCCAATGAAATGGCTTTCAAGGCCATTCAAAGGGCTTTCAAATGTCAAATATAGGATGGGTAATTTTTGCGTAATTGCAAAGCTGATCTGACATTCTTTGGGCTTCCATTTCTTTGAATCCAGCGATACCTAGGCTACTGGCCTACGATCACTGGCTTACAACTATCGGGATAGTTTTCTATGAATCCAGAAAATATATTTTATATTTAAATTGTAAGTAACCTATGTGTTGACCATTATTTCCATGGACATTTGTGGTAATTTTACCGAGAACCACACCTTTATTGCTAATTATAAACTAAAGCTGCGTGAAGAAGCTTTCTGCAAAGCCATACAACAATGCTCCCAATTTCCTATGTAATCCTATACGCGAATGATAAATGTCCGTTCTAAAGGCGCCTGCACACGCGACGCCACGCGACCGATATGCGATAGCGCGACCGTGGCTAGCACGTGGCCTTAGAAAGGACATTTAATGGGAGGAATGTTTACACCATACTAATGTAAGAAATTACTCAGGCTTTTAGATATATAGATATAACTGAGGACTTTATTAACAAAGAAAGTTACAATCAACAAATAAAATAAAATTAAAACCAGTATTTACAACTGAAACAATTATTGAACTTTTTATATTGGAATAATTATTTATTTACAAAAAAAATTACAATTCAATAATAAAAACAAATTAGAACTAGTATTTACAATTGAAACAATTAAGCTAACTGCAGAAGCTGCAAACAATCTACAGGTAGCTCAACTTATCCATATCAATACCATTCGGAAGCGTCCCCAAGACGCGCTGGCTGCATTGCATTAAAGAACTTGATATTTTAGTTTGTTGAATTTCGGAGCCTCTTGTCGTGTATCACGAATAAAACAGTTAAGAATTGGAAGACAGAATTGGTTATGAAGAAAGAAAATAGATGATGGCATTTGATTACTATACTCCAGCCATATTCGATGTGAAATGTGTAAACAAATCGCCCATACATAACCTAAAAGTCACTTTGTTGCCGTGTATTTTTATACGCCAATCATATTCCCTATTGATTTAATATCTTTTCTTCAATAAATACATATTGCTGACAATTTTATCTGAAACTCGACGCCAAACATGATAATTTTAGTTTTTTTGTTGTAAGTAGCTTAGAACTTGGCTGAAGTATAGATAGGTCCCACTGTCGTTGGGATCAACACAATTGGTTTTTTCTTCTATCAGTCGACATCTCAGCAATTACTCCTTTTTACTCAGGCAGATACATTAATAACTGTTAATATAATGATTGGAACTTTAAAATTTTAGGAACGGCTCACTTCTTTTAACACAAATGAAACCTACAAGTAGGACGATAAAGTTTATTTCACACTATTTATATTTATTACAAAGGGCAATAGCATGATTTCTGCCTGCCCTTTTCATCGTGAATTCGTGAGCGCTCGGTTGGGCGGGCGGGGCGAATCACGACGACCGACTACGAGTTTTACCGACATGACACGGTTCATGATGCAGTGAAGTGAAATGCTGATGGAAATTGTGATTTGGTTTTATCTTCATTATTAGATGTCATGATATTCAAAAATATTGAGAACAGTTTGAAAATAAACTTTTGCATGTTTTTCAGTTAAAAGACAGTTCAACACAATTTGCGTCCAAATACAGATGAAAAAATTTACCAGGTTGGTTGTATATTGACCCTTGTATATTGAGCAATGAAGTTTAACAAAGTACCATAAAGTACAATTAAAACAGCGTCTATTTCTTCATACCTACTTACCACCATTAGCAATATTTTTACATTACTTTTCAACGCCTGATACCTACAGAATCAGAGTAGCCACTTCACCCAGAGCTAAATTGGAATGCTGGATCGAATCGTATATTCTCCGCGCTGAGAGATTCATGGCTCGAGAGAAACTTCACATCATTCGATTACGATGACTCTTTCGTCACGGATTATGTTCGAGTTAATTCAAATGTTAATCGAGTAACTTGCGCTTCGCACTTGGGTTGAATGGCACGTTATGTGGGTGATCCTGATCAGTTTATCAATGTAGGAATTAAAATGATACATTATTTAAGATTATATTATATTTTTTAATGATGATCCCACGCTGAGTGATGATGATGAATGTTATGATGGTCAATAAGAAGTTATAAGAGCAAAAAATATTTTGACACCTGGAATAAAATCGGTACCTAACTTATTTTGATGACTATTTTGTGTATAATTTGTTGTAACATGAAATAAATTTTAATAATATGTATGTACTTTCAGAAAGAAAATCATAACTCATGTTGTGATTTGTGAGAGAGTGAAACACAACCAATGTAATTTAAATAAAAAAAACAACCATCGTAAAAAGCTTATGTACAATGGCGTTCATTGATAGCTGACTCCCCTGTTACGTCTAAAGTCAAATTCTCATCATCATCATCATCAACAACCTATATTAGTCCACTGCTGGACATAGGCCTCCCCTAGTGAGCACCATAGCGCCCTGTCTTCAGCTTGCCGCATCCAGCATCTGCCTGCAGTCTTTCGCAGGTCGTCGTCCCACCTGGCTGGAGGGCGTCCTACACAACGTTTGCCGAGTCGCGGTCTCCACTCGAGAACACTTTTACCGGTTGTTGGTTCTTCGCGAGATATGGCCTGAGTTACGAATCCTAGGCTATCCTTCAGTGAAACTCTGAGCATAGCTCTTTCCATAGCTCGCTGAGCGACCTTGAACTGGTGGACCAACCCTACCGTGAATGTCCACGTCTCAGCTGCGTAGGTCATGACGGGTAGGAAACACTGATTGAAAACTTTCGTTTTCAAGCATTGCGGTATGGATGACGACAAGACTTGACGTAGTTTTCCAAACGCTGCCTAGCCTAGCTGGATCCTCCTCATGGCTTCCTTCTCGAAGTTGTTTTTACACAACTGCAGAATCTGCCCAAGGTAAGTATACTCGGAAACAGTTTCGAGAAGGTGGCCATGTACGACCACCGGTCTTGGATCAATGAGGCCATTGATAATGATTTTGATTTTATCCAAATTCATGCCAAGACCGATACATCGGGAGCCTGAAGCTAGGTCGTCCAGGGTCTGGTTCAGCTCCTTTAGCGACTATGTCATCAGCGAATCGTAGGTGTGAGATGCAGTTGCCGTTTGTATTAATGCCCCTACCCTTCCAGCCCAGCATCTTAAACATATTTTCCAATGCGCTTGTGGACAGTTTCGGGATATGACAATGACATCCCCCTGCCTCACTCCTCTGCGCAATTGAATGGGTTTAGACTGCTGGCCTGTTCTTGGTCACTCATGGTGGCGGCTTCGTAGATACATCTCAGCACCTCGATACAACGATAGTCTACTTGGCATCGCTGTAAGGATTCCAGAACAGCCCTGGTTTCGACGGAGTCAAACGCCTTCTCATAGTCCACAAAGGCCAGACACAGGGGCTGATTATATTCTTCGGACTTCTGTATAATCTGCCTCACATTGTAAATGTGGTATATGGTGCCATAACATTCGCGGAACCTGGCCTGTTCCGGTGGCTGGAACTCGTCGAGTCTTTAGCCCTAGCCCGGGGATTCCTAGCACCCCCTGCCCCGCCGTTGCCGTGGCCGCTACCATGGCCAGGAATAGCGAGGCGGTCGGGAACTAGGGGCCATTTTCTGGCTTGTATAATCATCGGGAGGTAATGCCCATAATCCCCACGCTGGACATGCGGGTTGCGGGTCGCAGTTTGGTGATGGGATTGTTCCGCAGGGGGCGCTGCTGACCGCCCCAAGTGTATGTCCCTTAGTCGCCTCTTACGATACGGGATGAGTTGGGGTGGTGCAAATTTTAAGCCGGCACCACACGGCCAAGACGGGAAACATTTTTCTATGAATTCAGAACTATTTTAAAACTAGAAACTTTCGGTAAAATTAGGATAGCAAGCCGTTTTACATAAAAACAACAAATTTAATATTATAAACAATGAACGCCACTGTACCAACCTACTCAACATATTTATTCTTGCATACCTGCATATGTAAGGTGACTCAGATTAAAAACACTTTGGCATAATGTCCGTTACAAAATGACTCGAGTGACACCGTCCTCGATGGACACCGCGCTGGCCAATATTTGAGCGTAGACAGGATGTTTGCCGAGTAAACGTCAACGGACTAAAAGCAAAGGAAAATATTTAAAACTTCACGGACAAACAAAAAAGTTATCGTGATTTTTTGAGCACGAGGGACGCGTGAATATCGAATAAGTATCTTATCATGTCAGCAAACATGCGCGCTCCGATACCAAACAGTTTTTATAAAAGAGATATATGTTTTTGTGAAAAGCAATAAATAAACGGGATGCTGTGCCGGTCGCCGTCACGATTTCGGCTGTTAATCGATGCATTATCGGTCGGAAGTCGCGCTCTTGACCCCTTATGATAAAGCTCACTGAAATAGCTATTGTCGATAACGTTGTTGGTTGTATAAGTTCCTTTTGTGTGTGAATGGAAACCCGGAATTCTGGTCTCGAAATTCTATACAGAAGGATCTCTGTATATAATTTAGAGGCCACCTAATTCCCAGAGACGCAAGAGCTTGGCTCAAATGGCTCAACCAGCTCAGCTCTAGGAAGTTCAGTGTATTTTCATTGTGTCTCCCATTGTTCGCTTTATGCAAACGATAGATAGGTACACCTAATTAAACACCAAACTACTGAGTTGTCCTGGAAAATATTGCCACACCTAATTGAGCAAGGCACCTTGATCGTAAATATTTTCGGCAATAAATGACACATTTTGAAACGAAGTGTTCTAATATTTTGACATTTCACTCGTGAAGATAAGAGATGATGCTGTAAACTAGTCATCACGGCTGAAGTTGTGACTTTTATCGCATTTCACCTTGTTTTTGCACCACTTAATATATTTTTGTAAGTTTTATTTTTGAGTGTTGAAAACGAGATTATCATGAACTCTTCTAATGCTATCGAAGTTATCTTTTTTGACGCGTTATTTTGTTGATATTTTTATGAACCTACGAGTTTCGACGAGATTGAAACTTGAAATTTTTAGGGATTTTTTGACCCCCTTCCTACCTTTTGACTATCGTATACTCATTAATATTTTAATACTAGTTCTTTGATCTCGAACTAGACTAGGTATAGCTGATTCCTAGTAGGTATCTTATGTTATTTTCCAGTTAATTCCTAGTATTCTAGAGTCACTATTTTCGACTTATTTCCACAAACAAACTGGCACATTTAGTGTTATTGTTGATTTATACCACTGCTAATAACAAGTTGTTGAGTACGTCAGCTCAAGGTTTATGAATATTGTTTATGTGAACGGAAACGGTCACTGTGGGTAATGGACGCTCTTCTAAACTGTAAATAAATGTGGCGATGTAAAACCAATTGTACAAAATGTACAAACTTGCGATGCGAAAAATTAAGTACCTAGCTTTATTTACCAAAATCATAATAGGTAATTGTCTTCTTTTGTATTGGGGACTTGTTGGTAGAAAAGCCTTGTATTGATTGGGTAGATGTTGTGTGTTCTGGGTATTTTCTAAGTATAATAAAAAATATCTATCTATGTATGAAATGTATTGTATTATGTATACCAGTCATCTAGCTCCACATAGCTTGAGGCTAGATTATGCAGTGTGGATTGTCCAGCATAATTTACTTATTTTATTACATAAAATAACTATAGAAGATTTATTTTCATATTAGAACAATCTTCCAGCATATTAACCTACCTGTTATTTTCTTTCGCATATAAATTCTGACCCGGTAAAAGTACTTTATTTCATAGTGGGTACTTAAACAGCTCTATTATTTTTGTTTTTATCGCAGTAGTTTATTCCACAATAAATTGTAGTAAACCACATTTTTATGAGGGAAATGGTACACCTACTGCCGTGGTCACTGCTGATGTGTTGATGGGAAATGAACCATGTCTTGATATGAATAATGATCTAAATGAAATGTATATTGAAATAAATAATATCACTAAGATTGCGCAGCGAGTTCGAGATGAAATTGAAGTCGCTAGTAAAGGCTTCGCCGATTTAGATGTAGTTACAAATATTTTAATTGGATAGTGAAGACGCAATGAATATCTAGCGCTTTTTATGGTAAAGATATTGGGCCACCTCATAATAGTAGTAGTCCAGCTCAACTCATAAGAGTTAGTGTATAAACACTCATTCAGAAATGGGAGTACTAAAGCCAAGTGCCTAACATTATAATTAGTGCGGAAAGATACTCAGTTCTAAGTAAGAAACACCGTTACAGGTTTATATCTAAAACATAACGGAATCAGGTTGATAGTCAAACATAATTCCGAGTAGGGCTGAGCCGAGGCAGAGAAGGTGCTAACTGCGTGGGCTGCGTGGGAAATGCAAACACAAACACACAAGCACTATTCAGAATGAATGACGTAAGTTAACACAATGACCGTATTATATTTACTGTACTTTATGATGAAAGGGATCCATCAATGGAAAACAATGATTCGTTTGTATTGAAATTATGAAACATTGCTTTTGTTATTTTCGAAGCATGTATGTACTAAGGACATTAATAAGGATACGCGCCAAAGTAGGTAGACAACTAAATGTACCTACCTACATAAATTAAATAGAATATAATATAGTTTTATTTGTTATAATAACACTTACACTATTTAAATATACCTAATGTACAATCATCTTATTGTCTTTCGTGTATGTAAAAATTTGTATGTATATTAGTAAATTTAAACGTAATGATACTTACCTATTGTTTTCCACAATCTACCCAGCTTAGTTTGGGTTAAGGTAAAATTGTCACCGGGTAAAATTAGAGTGATTAGTTAAAGTTTAATGCATGCTCTGTCGGCCTGGGGTTGGTACAATTAACATTATAATTATTTATATTTATGTATATTTTTATGTAAACACCTAGATTACCTAGTAAGTTTTGGTGTACCTACTCGATATAGGCTAACCTCATTGTTAAAATAAAAGAAATACACAGGATACATAATATATGCTTTGGCTCTGCCTCAGCATGAGTTGGTGGACTAGCATGCTAGCAACCAACGCTGGTCTTCCGTCAGAGCCAATTGTTGGCGTTAATGTACATGATACGAATCGTGACTATCTAGGCTACCGTAAAGTTATATATAGATGGAAAGCTGCAAGCACACTACCTATTAATTATATTCCTACTCAAAGCGTTCGGAAAGATTTATGAATAAATAAATAAAGCATTGCTATAAACGAGCTGAATGCCATGAATACCTCGTGCGGAGGTGTCACCTGACTGGCGCCAGAGGGACGGCATTCTTAGAACCTGACACTCCGAGAACTCGCCATCAGAGTATCATTGTGTAAGTAATTATTGCATAACCGCATACACGGTTTTGTATAATCACGATTTTTTTTACATTTATTTGCTTTTGCTTATGTCATAGATAGATAGATAAAAACATGACAAATATAGACAGACATGTCGAATGGCTTATCAAGCTTTCGTATATATTCATATATTCATTATTCATATAGAAGGTTAGGTTCCTTCTCAACTGATCCTACCCAAGGAACCTAACAATAACAATATTAACATACATTTTTGTGAAGATGAGAGCTTAGAAAAAAGAACGCATATCATCAGGCGATAAATATATTCAATAAATTACCCAATTACTTACCTTTGTCATTTAATTAACTTAAAATAAAACTTAAAATGTGGCTCATGGATAAATGTTTTTATGACGTTAAGGAATATTTTAATTTGAAAAAGAATTTACCTATAATGCATATAAATTTTTTTTTTCTTTACTATCACTTGGCATTATTTTAATTTTTATTCGCTATCAGTTATTTTTAATATTATATGTTTATTCATTAATTTTACACGCCTTGACGAGGCAGAATGTAATGGACTGTTATTTTTTATTATTAAGACCTATTAATGTACCTAAATTCCTATAAATAAATGATTTATGAAGATAATTCTATGATTCATCCATTATTCAAAACTGTATTGTCATTATAGCCCGGCTTTTGTTTCTTATTTAAAGACACTAGTAAACTAAACAAAAGACAATCAGTTTATAAATAAAACAAAACAATAGGAAGCGAGTAGGCCTCTTGCACAATAAACATATTTGTACTTATTCTGGTGCTGCAAATTCATATGGATTGAAGTAAATAAATATAAATAAATAATGCTGCACAATCCACACAGCATCATCTAGCCCCAAGCTAAGCAGAGCTTGTGTTATGGGTAGGTACTAGATGACTGATATACTTAACACAATACATTACATAGATAGATACTTTTTTTTAGTACATAGAAATCCCGGACATAGAAAACCCATACCCAGAACACCCGGAACAAATATTTGTAGATCATAAAAACATTTGTTCCTAGGCGGGAATCGAACCCGCAACCTCCTGTGTCGCAGGCGGACTTTCACCCGCGCCACATCGGTCGTCTGTGAAGTCAGCAGTTGTTGAAATTATAAAATCGTCATCTTGGTACTTGTGTCCGACCATTCCATATCCATATTGCAAAGACCAGTTGTACAAATTAAGACCGTACACTGATGTCCGAATACCATCCCTAATGCTTGCATATGTCGCATCGTTGCATTAGTTGTCTCGCCCAACAGTGCCATGAACATTAAACCACTTTTCAATGACCTTCCCTATCCCTCTCTGACCTTTCAGACTACGAAGGAAGTAAAAGGGAATGGTTGTGTTATCAGGGGTCTTTTGGTTTTGGTTATTTAGTGACGGTGTTATGCCATATGGAGTATTATCAGGACACTTGGGACCTGCTCGCAGAATGGAGCCAACTGGCAACATTCGCGGGCAAACATTATTTTTGGAGCTATTATCTGCAGCATGTTCGGCATGTACCTTACCCTTTTCCTTGGGGGATGGCTTGAGGATTTTTACCATCAACATACATTATGTAAGGGCTCTGGTGGGTACACACACGATTGTTTCGCCGTAAACATCTACGGTTTACCTATTCGCCGTGTGTAGGCACGGTCGTTAGTGTTGTATGGATCACTACCTTACGAAAGCTTGTTGGCGGCGCCGTGCCTACACGCGGCGAATTAACTGTATATTTTATCGGCAAAAAAAACGTGTGTCAACGAGCTTCCATAGTCATCCATACAACACTGCCTACGCACGGCGAATTAACCGTAGATTTTTACAGCGAAGAA
Source organism: Eupithecia inturbata (assembly GCA_963662085.1). Lineage (NCBI taxonomy): Eukaryota > Metazoa > Arthropoda > Insecta > Lepidoptera > Geometridae > Eupithecia > Eupithecia inturbata. The sequence goes on along the minus strand of OY759191.1, from coordinate 5,697,381 downwards.
AACGTGTGTGCATAGTGTTTCCTAAAAATATCTTTTGCACCGATTCTGCACCTTAAAAAAATATTGTTGAGTTTCAGGTGCTGAAAATAATTTTGATATTTATTTCTTAGATACCTATTCGAAACAAGAGGTGTCAGTTGGTGACGCGTCCGAAGCAACTAGGTGGTAAAGTTGTTCGTTTCGTACGATCTGCCACCCGACACTTCTTTTCGTGTTTTAAGTTAAGCCTAGTAGCCTAAGTAGTAACATGTCAAAATAGAAAGAAAAAAGCAAACACAATCAACCCTACTAAGTAATGCATGTTCAATAAAAAGTTCGATCCATCATCAGTGCTTAATGTCTCGTCGAATCATCGCGTCAATAAATTCATATCTCCGGGCGACTTAATCAAAACGTGCACTTGTCTCGCCCTAAGCCCTACTAACTGTTAGCAAATCTATGGTCTTTCGTAGTAACTGCTGTTGTATCTATGACAAAAGTTTCCTACTAACTGTAGCAGATACTGTGACAAGGGGTCGGATGTATTCATTCCATCCGCAATATTTGTACATTGGAGGTCTTGCTCGGATACGCTCCCTTGTAGAGACTGTGCTTTGACTATATGGCTTTTCTGAGGGGAGGTGCCTCTACCATTGTTCCTGAATTGTTTGTAGTTTCGGCTTGACTTCGCTATCAATTTAAAAACGACTAGCTATGCGTCTTTCTGACATATGTCACTGAAACTACATAATTTCTATGTTTGCATTCTGAAACGTGAGATATTTTATTATTTATTGTTTATCGAAATAAGTTATCTTATTAGTGCTTTGCCTTTGCATATAAAACAATCAGACCCAGAAGTACTATTTGCATTTAATGTACTTAATACTAAAATTTGCCCGCAATTTTCTTCTTCTAAGGCTTTTGGCTTACAGCTTGCATAGATTGCAGCATTCTTGAAACATACAATTTTTATCTTCAATCTTAAATAATTGTATATTTTAAGAATGCTGCAAGCAATGCAAGCTGCATGCCTTCAAAAGCACCAAGAGGTAGTGTATCGATAGTAGGGGCAAGGAAGAATGGGGAGAACAACAATCTAATGAAACCTTAAATCCCTGGTACGGACTCGTAATCCCTCGACGAAAGTTCCTCGGTAGGGGTGGCTGCCAGTTGGCCAGAGCTAATGCGGTTTACTGTTTCATTTGTAGCTCAAATTGTGTTTTTATTTATGGACTCAGTTGTTTTTTCGATAAATCCGATTTGAATTTCGTAATGGAGTTTCGCAGTGCAATATGGCAACATTGCAATATGGCGCGGAAAGATCATGAAATGGTGTATAATATACATAGAATCACCAGCCACACAAGCCGTAGAAGTGCTTCAAATAGAGCTTTTGAAAGTGAAGAATCTCCAGGGAAATTACAAACACAGCTTCAAGAAAATGTGCAGAACGCTGTACCGACCTTGTTGGTAAGCAGATTACCAGTAGTAGCAGTATGGTTTCTATAATTAGCTTATTTACTGTTGGTAGACGTCATTCAACTGGTTTCCTCAACTAGCATTATCAGCGGGGTAAGTATTTAATGCACGGTAAATAAGAACTTAAGTTATACACTTCCATATTGCTAAGGAAAATGTATGTAGGTAGATAAATAGATGGAAATCCATTCACTTAGCTCCTGCCATGTCGCTAAATACATATTGTACGAACATGTATCTTGCTATCTTGTATTTTAATAATGGAGTTAAGTATATTTTTTTCTTCAGTAGGCTATAAGGATACGTCTGTCCAGAAAAGACAACAAGTAATTTTATTTAAAACTGTCACGCCGTCAGTACGGCGGCTGTCCAAAGTTAAAATTATAATATTTGTGGTTAAAATGTATTTAAACTTTGGACAGCCGTACTGGCGCGGGCGGGGCGGCGGCGGGCGGCGCGGCGTGGGGCGGGGCGGTTAGGCTTTACTAACTGTAGCCCACAGTTTCAGTCAGGTACTTAGATATAATTAAGCAGTGAAATCATGAAATCAGAATAGGATCAGCAGTTCCGGGGATCAAACAAACTTACAACCTCTATCTACATTATTATTAATACGCATGTATATCTATAGTTTGTTACATTATTATAGACCTTAGGGCTTCTAAAGTTATAAATTACAGTAGCTTTAAAGTAAGCTCTAAATAAATTGATCACAATTTCGCCACAGCGGAGATAAGATCTCTGGATGGTGTTGCAACCCTGCCGGCGGCGGTGGCGATGCCCTCGGCAGCGCACGTGTTCTAATGAGCGCCATCTTACGACAGATCGATGCCTTGCTCTTGAATGTACCTTTTTTACCACACAAGGTAAAGGACGGTGTATTTAATATGCTTTGTATTGTAGGTAAGAATTGTGAATATGTAGGTATCTACAGGTAAATAATGATTCGCAGTTCATTTGAGAAACCACACTAGGTACTGCTTGATATGTAGGTATTTAGTTTTTAACGTAGATTTTTCCTGTCCGTTTTATTCTAAATCTTCACAACCGAGCCAGAATCTTAGGGTGTATAATAAAACATGTAGGATATTATTTAGAGTTGAAGTTTTCGAATCTCAAACGTTTGGCATTCGATGAAATTTTTACTATTTTCTAGACCAAATTGTTGTCTACGTACCTTTGTATCCCTTACATAAAAGGTATCTTTATCAGTATTTTATTTACAACCATTGATGTGCTTTTATTTACTTATTCGTAGGCTTTAATTCCACAAGCCACAAAACTTACGCCACTTTACTAAATTGTTTAATAAAATCACACAAGGTTTGCGGTGCAATTTCATTTAAAACTGCATTTACTTCTGCATGACTTGATTACACGGTTAGACGGCGAAATGTATGAAATGTAAGCCATCGGCGATGCACGTGCTGCTTATAATGAAGCTTTGTAAGGTTTATTTACAGAATAATGCTACACGGATATAGATAGATATATGAAGAGCTACTACACTTTTAACTAGAGTGAGGCTTTACGATATTTACAAATATACATAGGTCACTAATTAAGTGTAATCGCAACTTAGACTCAACTAAAGTGGGAGAGCGATAAGCAATTTTTATTAATTGACTGGTTTAGCTTTTATATACAAAAACCGCAATAACAGTTTGGAATGGTTAAACTCTACCACACTAAAGAACACATGAACCAAGTGTCCCCGTGTAGAGACAATAAGAAAAGTGTCAATGGAAACGTTCTTAGCAATATGTTTTTATAAAAACACATTAAAACAAAATTACCCATTAGGTACCATTCTGTGACTAGATTACCATGAAATGATTACTCAAGTGTATATAACATGTAAGCTAGTAGTAATTAAAAAAGTTAAATTAAAAAAACTACCGTAATATATTTTTTTTCATTATGACTTCTAAAAGGCACGCAGGACTCTACACTTTCACGAACATATAAGTTATATTATAATCTTATAGTATAACATAACCGACCGACCGATGTTTAAATATTTTTTGAAAAGAAACAGAACGCAGAAAAGCCAACCCTATTTCAAGAACTTCTAGTGATTGTAAAATGCGATGCGCACGTGCGCTCTCTTAATGAGACCCTGTAAGGACAACGCCTGATCGATGTAGCTTTTGTCGGCCCTTGAATAATGCCTCATTAAAATTTTTCATTGGATTGCGTGGAGGAACTCGGATATCTAGTAGCTAGAAGTTTATCTCTTCTGGATATATGTACATTAATTTACGACTGGACTTCTAACCCCCGAAAACATAAACGCATATTTGCCCGTCCGAAGTGAAATTAATTGATAATCTGTCTAAAACTATTTTTTAGACAGATTATGATTGAAAACGATCAAAAAGCCGCGACTTGAGATGAGGGCTACCGCTGAGTACAAGAAAAAGAAATGAGTTGATCCACTTTTAGTAAAACTTGCAAAAAGTTTCGCAGCCGGTAGGATTCGAACCTACGCTCCCAGAGGGAATCTGATTTCTAGTCAGACGCCTTAACCGCTCGGCCACGGCTGCTCATGTCTTGAGCGTTAAAATTACTAACCATATAAATAGACATGTATTAAAAGCCGGTATGATAATGAAAGCAGTGACGTACAGAGTATCCCTTACTCTGTCGGAATTTTGCCTCTACATAAAATTACTGTTGAAGAATATTACGCACCTTTTTCTTATAAAACATCTTGATTGAACATCAAGTTATTCCTGGAGTTAAACTACTTCCACATTTTTTAGTCAGCTGTGTACGATAGTGAAACAAAATAAACGTGGCAAGAAATCCCATTCGCGGCACAAGTGCGCTTTTACGATTATGATATAATTGTGCCTGCTGCGATCAATCGCTCGTGGCCATCGGGTTTGATGGCTACGATGAACGATATGCATTTACCTTTTCGGTTTTATAGGTTATGCGTAGGTTAAATTTTAACTAACAGCTAGGTACACAAGAAAGATCCTTTTATTGAAAGCTATCCATCGCCCGCCATAGCTGCTGGAAGGCACTACCTCCAAGAATCTTAGATACTTGCTTGTTTTTCTGATTTGTACAAGGTGCCACAGTATATGTGTATTAAGCTGAAAAGGTGTATTCCTGGACTAGCTGCAGTCCACTTTTCATATAGTTACAAGGATTTTATTTGTTGTTTTATTTTCATGTAACTTTTTCTAATTAAGAGTAATTGAATTTTATCTAGAAAATAAGTACTATAGGTAGGTAAGTTTTCCAAAAACACATTAATAATAATAATTAATAACGTTTATTGAAAAATATTTGAAACTTAAAATTATTACATCGTTGATCCCCAAACTAGGATAAACCTGTATCTTGGGGACCACCTTCCATGGGTTCTTTACATAAAATATATAAAGCAACGTTATGTCTAAATAAAATCAATAATTACAAAATAAACATTAAGTTATGGGTCTCCTGAGGACACCAGTCTCGTAAGAGTCTGGGCAACAGGAGACACCATTCGTGTGAGTGCATGTGTGTAGTGTGTAGTGTGTGTGAGGGTGTTTTTGTGAGTTGTGCTCCTGAGAACACCGAACTCTTAAGAGTCCGGGTAACAGGAGCTTCACAGATTTGTGTTATGTTAGTTATGTATGATAATATTAATTACATTCATAAAAATAAATATTACATTCATAAAAATACATCATTGTAATACAATGGTTTTGGTGCATATCTTATGAAAATGCTTCTGAAATGAATTCATGCACCTGTGCAGTGTTGCCTGCTCTACATTATGGATGAGAGCCGAATTAGGTCAGACCATTATTCTTAGTTTCCTTCCGTACAGTATTGTACTGTGACTGTTGTGCTCCGATGTTATTGTTCCATAATTAGGTATATCACTGTCTATATATTTTTCTAATGTGCAACATAAATGTAAGTTATTCAAAGAGCTTTGTAAATTATTAATAGCGAAAGTTCATTGTGAATTGTAATTTGAATGTAAGACATATCGATTTTATATTAAAAAGTTTTTAAGCGGGTAACACTGCACGTGTGAAATACAGTAGATATCTGTTCAATGCATGAATTATGCTGATGACGTCGAATTGTAAATGGACATGAAAATAAATGCAGCCTGTCGTTTCATATTTATAAAGTTATTGAGGCTCAGAATAGTTGATTTTATCGTGTTACCGTTGGGTTTCCTGGGTTATCGGTAACGCCATGTCAAGAACGTATTAAGACCTCATTTGTGTTTATTAGTCATTATGGTACAATGACTTTCGTTTAGTCGCATGCAAGAAATGTCAAGCGTGTAAGAAATATCAAATCAATCTTATTTTAGAGATCAATATGAAATTTTGAAGAATTTTTGTTTTTATTTAAGCTGTTAAAAAACAATTTATTAAATGAAAAGTCATAATAGTAATTTGATCTACGTGATATCACGTCGTCGGCCACATCGTCACTTACCATCAAGTGAGATTGTGGTCAAAAAAGGGTCTATTGTGTATAAAAATTATTAGAAAGAATTGCTGGTCGATTCAGATGCATTTGAGAGTGTATCACTAATACAATTTTCACCGCTCTTTTTCTGCTTTTTCACAAAGCATAAAACAAAACAATTAAGTGTGTGTGTGTGTATGAGTGATACTCACATGAATACATTTAAATTAACCTGCTGGACTCTGGGCACAACAGGTAGAACAGCTCTAAGAGATTATTTAAGCTATTAAAATCGGTTAGTAGGTGTTGTAACTAATAACAACAATAAGTTTCAAAAGCTTCTTCTGCTATTAAAAAGTTGGGTATGTTTTTCGATTATGGTGACGACAAAATACGAGTGTTCTGTCCACGTGCTCCAAATGATTCGTAATGTCTCTTTGTCAGGAAACTGGGATCATTGGTTCCTTTTGTGTAAATGACTTCTAGGCTTGTTTGTTCCCGTCTTTTTCCTTTGCATTTCTATTGTTAGCTTTCTTTTTAAAATGAATATACATACATATCTCCCTTTGTTAAAATTTAGAGTATAATTTTATTTTTCGGGGTTTGTTTAGTGAGGTTAGTGAGTAATGTTATAATTTTTCAATATTGGCTATATTCAAATCTTGTAATAATGTAGATAATAGTAAGTATAATACGAATAAAATATATTTGTTTTATTAATAGAACTTAGGTGCCTATTCAATAATACACACACAAAACTTAATTGAAGAGAAGAAAATGTGTAGGTACTTCCGGTCCCTTTACAAAATTGGTTCTTATTCAGCATGAGTTGGATGACCAGCAAGCTAGCATCCAACGCTTGGATGACCAGCAAGCTAGCATCCAACGCTGGTCTTCCACCATACCTTACTTATTTATTATAGTTATACTTAAACTCTAAAAACAGGTAACTAAGGTGGTATACTTTGTGGTATGATTTAGACGTTAAAGCGCAAGTGCAGCCAGTGTTGCCTGCGCTGCGAGAGAATATCAATGATTGTCCATTTTACCATTTCAATTAAATTCCTGATCTTTTACCCATCGATACAAGAGAGTAAAGAAACTCATAATAAAGTTCTGGCTGTCGTGTAAAACCATATTTCGATACATCTGTTTATTGAGCATTCGAAAACACACTTTATTTAAGCATTTTTCTGTATAGATCTTTAGGTTAGGTAAATAAAAAAATGTCATGTTTTTTACCTTAATTCCAATTTCACCGTTTAATAAACTAAGTTCAGCTTTAACCGGATCAACGTGCGCTATGTAGGCTATGTGCTGATATCGTTTGTGAACGCTAAAATGAGTTTATCTAATATTAATCGCGTTCAATTGCATCGGTAAAATTGGACCTTAATATAAAAGTAAATCAAATTGATACATAACACAACTACACGCAATGAAGACATTGACCAAGAAATTTATAGTGTTTATATGTAAGAAAAGAAAGTTAGGTAACGACGGCGACAGTTGTTGTCGTGGCATACAGCACTAATTTATTTTGCATACAGCTGCACCGCGCTGACAGCGAAACAATACCAAAGTGTGAACTAAGCGTTTTATATTTAGAACGGAGACGATCGCAGCGCCGTGCAATATATCACCTTCTATACTAAGTACTATGAATATCTCCACTGTCGAGGCAAATTGCCTCTGTTGTATTCATATTGATTTATGTACTACATCCACTAATAGGATAAGTCTGCTTGTAACTGTAGCGCCAAGACTTGATGACAATAATCTTTTTGGAATGATTGACTTGTTAATTTATTTGGCAATTTTCCATTTTTACTAAACTACTACATAACCCTGCCAATCAAGAATTTTAACAATATGAGTACAACGCGTGCAGAGGGTAAACAAAGACCACCCAGGGGAAATATGCGCAGTTTGCCCTTTACACCCTTTAAATATTTAAAGCCTTTGCTCGTCAGTTTCACTAACTCGCGCGATGTGCGTCAGTGGAAAGGTTAACATATTTAAGAATATCTTTCTTAGACTATTTATACGATTATTTTCATATGGTGTGGGTGTAGATACATATATATCGTGTACATATTTTGTATTTTAAAATAGGCAGGTACATCTGAAAACTCCAAGTGCTTACATATTTCACTAAAAATTTCCTTTGAGAAACGCATTTTCTTTCTTGATTTATATTTTGATACGATTTTCTAAATTCTTCAGAAATAAAGTTAGGAACTGTTTCTGTTTGAGTTATTTGCTCTTCTTTGAATATAATATAACCAACTACTAACAAAGTTAAGTTTAAATGTTTTCAATGGTATCATGAATAAAATATCTCTATTGCGAGTTTTCGTGAAAGGTTAACGAGGCTGACGTGCCCCTGGAGTATTTCACTCACGGTTCCAACATTTTGTGAAATAGCGGCAACAATATAAGATATAATTTAAATAATACTTATGAAAATAATTTGTGTGTATATGTTTTAAAAAACACCAATTGTACACTTGAGGTGGGTAAACAAGTTGGTGTTATATTTCAACATAAATGAAATATCTATCTATATCAAAAATAAATATTCATATAGGTACCGTTTAAATATTACGCGCACAAATTAAAAATAAATAACAATCTCATAGGGCACTTATTTTCAACTACCTTACGGTTCAATTACCTTCTAAAAACTTTCTATCCAGGACTTGTCTGGAACATTGAGTACAGTTTGAGTACCTGTAGATCAAAATAGTCGGTAGGTATAGACTTTAACTTTACTTATCGCATGTACTCGAGTACCGTATAGCATGGCATACTTACCTCCAACCATCATGCATGAGACACGAAGTAACCGCGAGACAGGTACGTATAGAGATTCAAGGCTATATGAATTATTGTCGTAAGTCACACCGTGGTGTAATTTTAAGTTAGCTTTATTATTATAAAATAAAAAACCTTTGAATCACGTGTCAAATAATCCACATAATTATATGTATATCAATAACTTTCGATATTATGAAATCAATATGCATAAGGTGGCTTAAGGTACCTTGTTACTTTTCGTAAATAGATTTATGAAAACGTGTAAGTAAAACGTAAATCGTATATTTATTACATCAGTTCTTAAGGACATGGTTACACATACACCAGCCCTGCATTGATATCATAAAAAATATATGTACAATACAAGAGTTACATGAGTTCGTCAATATAATGAAATAGACCAACAAGGTCAGTGAAGCAACAAGCCCAACAAAGTGTGAATTCTCAGTTTTCCGTGGCTTATATTTTACAAAGTTATTGTTTGTGATTTGATTACGCATGACTGTTGGTACGTGTTTATGGTTGGCATAACCGCGTAGTTGCGCGTTTTGTCACAATGTTGGAAAAGGTTGCGTTGTGGTTAGAAAAGGGTATTTTATAGAAAAAAAAACACTTTGTTTTTGCTAATACATTGGAGGTATGGATCAAAAAGCTGATGATTTATGCTGTTCCGTTTAGTTTTGCAAAAAATATATAAATCTGTTTCATAATAATAAATAAGTAATAGTCTTTAATCTAAGAGTTTAAGTTTTATGTGGATTTCATATTTTTTCCATCGATATTTTTTAATAACCTGCCGCCATTAATTTTATAAGTTGGTAACTCTAGTTACTCTAGTTACCAACTCACAAAATTGGTCGTAATGAAGTTTCTAAACTTCATTACGTTGGGCATAAGCAGCAGACGACCAACCTCATTTTCACTGAAGCACCATTGATTGGCCTCCTGATATGAGTAATTCTACTATCGGTTGTTATCAGCTCGGTACACCTACACTCGCAAGTGCAAGCACCTGCCCTAACCACCTGGTCTCACGATATATACAATAAACTGCCAAGTGCGAGTCGCCTCACACACGAAGGGCTCCGTACCGTAAAAATCAGACAACTTTTTTAAAGAACATCAAATTTTCACTTGTACGGAGACCCTTTTAAATTGACTGCTTTAAACAATTTTTTAAATTGATTGTGTTGTAAGAGAACCTTGCCTTGGCAAACGATGAGCAAAAATAGCAAAAACAAAAACACGTTTTTTGTATGGAAGCCTCCTTTAATTTGGAAATTTATTTTATTGTTATTATTTGTTGTTATCGCGGCAAGATAAATCCACATACCCTGAAAATTTCAACTGTCTACCCTTACGGTTCATGAGATAGAGCCCTGTGACAGACGGACAGATGGACGGACAGCGGAAGCTTAGTAATAGGGTTCCATTTTTTTTTGAACCCTAAAAACAGAATCTTACTACAATCTTATCAAGTTATCAGATATTGTGTCACTTTATTAAACTTTATTGATCTATGATATATTTATTGATCTATGATTATTTAAAAGAATATATTTGACCACGACCTCACTTGATTTAACGTGTAAGTGAGGATGTGGCCGACCATGGATCACGAAAGTCTAGAAGACATCTATTCACTATTGTCTGAAGCATACTTAGGTAAATTAATATGGTAAGTATAAAATTCATAAATTAACATGTCTGAGTCAAAATGTCACAGCGAAACTGTGCGCAACACAGCCAAACTGGGTACACCCAGTTACGGTGCTTGCGCAGAGCTGTAAAATGGCGTGTAACGCTATTTGCCATGGATAAAGGCACTTCACTGATAACGTGTGTAAATCCACCTGTGCTCATACCGTCGTGTTATCGCTCGAATAACTGCAACTCGAAATATTTCCTTTAAAATGGGTCTCTATCCTTTTTCTATACAATTTGGCCTATATCTTGCGGACTGCGGACAGGGGACTACGCAAATCCCATACTAAAAGGAGACGCCAGGATCACTTTACTAACGTCAAAAAGACTCACGCCGCCGCAGGTATTTTTTTTGAATTCCTAAACAACGCATTGAAAACACGTTGTTGACTCCATGTAGGTATTACAACAATCTTTAAACCAGTGCTTGGAGTGAGTGAAATCTCTTTGCGGATGATGATGATAAAAACACTTAAGATCCTATAGTAATATAAGTAAATAGTGGCTCCCTAATTCCAAACTCCAATATCTAGATCCCCGCAAAACAAGAAATAAGATAGGCAAGTCTTGGGATTAAATAATTTCCACCAAAAAAACCTTTGCATTTAGGTACCTATAGTTCTTTTTGCACTGAAAAGGCCATAGAGTGCAGGTGCACTGAGGCGTACCAAACACGTACAAGTTGAATTTCCGTTAGTTATCGTATTGCCAATGCGCTTATCGTTATCAACGCTAAGTGGAACGTTACCGTACGGTACTTTTTGCGACTATCCAAAGCCTGCTACATAATAATTTTATCTTAGAGTTTTATTTATTTATTTATTTTTGGTAACATATTTACATTGCCATTACAGTGCAGAACCAAAGCGAGAAATAAATATAAAAGAGATAGGTACAAAATACCTATCCAAAATAATATAAAGTTGGACAATTTTCTGGACTTATTCACCCACTGTTGGGTGCATTGAGGCCACATTTTACTCAGCATCTCGTCCATAATCCGACATTTTTGAAATGTAATTTTTGTTTTTTTTTTTGTGGCATAAGAGTAATTGGCTTTATTTGCATCGTTACATCTAAAGGCACATTACTGCATAAAATGTGAATTTGAACCATTAACTATATATTTATACTCCACTATATCCATATATACAGAGTGCCACGAAACATGTGTGTACTAAGCCGAAAGGGGGTGATTCTGGACCCTAAAGGGGTCAACTTTGCTCTACGATTTTTTGAATGTCGAAAATGATTATTATATATTGGCAAAAAAAATAACTAATAAAATATGTTAGGGACCTACGTGTAGGTATTCTTACATTATTAATATTGTTTTGAAATTTGAAAGGAATAACATAATTTTTTTGTAATAAGTTCATGACAAAACACTGGTTTTGCTGAAAAAACAATGAAATATTTTATAATGATAAATAATGCAAGAGTGCATGTGCCACGAAGAAGAAAAAAAAAACATTGAAATAAAGAAAAACACAAGTTGATCTTCTCGGGGTCCAGAATCCCTTTCGTCTTAGTGCACATGTTACGTGGCACCCTGTATACCTACCTAATCTATGCTGTTACACAAAAGTACGTTGAAATAAAACAACACGAAGACTGAAATTCTTTATCAAACCAGTGTTTAATTTTAGCGTGGTTGTCATCGGGCCTTGTGGCGCAACGGATAACGCGTCTGACTACGGATCAGAAGATTCCAGGTTCGAATCCTGGCAAGGTCGAACACTTACTTTTTGCGGTAAATATTTATTTTTACAATGCTCACGAACGATTGTAGATTTTCCCTATTGTTAGACGTTGTTGAGCCAATGTTTGACAAACGCTTACGAATTATACATACTATTTCGGTTTGTATGTTTTACACCTTATCTCAACGTACAAAGGTGTATAATTGATTTGCGCTAAATAAAATTGTCTATAAAGCTATTTTGTGAGCTATAACTATCGGCCTAGAGTCGCTTATTGCTTTAGCTATTGAAGTTGGAAGTAGTACGCAGCTGACCAAATATTGTAGTTACGATAATTGATCGTGATGTAATTGCACGATCTTTAAAGTGTTTGCTATTTTCTAAATCAAAGTTCACTAATAGAATGCTATTTAAAATTATCATTTGACATTCAAGCAAAACGTCTGTTTAGAATATTTAAGGTTATTTTATCCATACTTATAATATAAAAGTGAAAGTAAAGTAACAGTCTGTTACCTTTTCACGCCTAAACGGCTGAACGGATGTTATAGAAATTTGGTAGGGAGGTAAACAATATCCTGAGGACGGACATAGACTACTTAAAACGCGTGCGAAGCCACGGGTTGAAGCTAGTAATCTGAATCGAATGTTATCAAATTTGTCTTGGCTAAAAAAATTACTTCTAATTTACCAGTTATACATACTGGTAACTGCTACTATTATTTACGGACATACTTATGGATAAATCTTTTAAATCCATCATGGTTAACACTAAACTCATTGTCAACGACATATTTACCATGATATACCACGATTTTACATACTGGTGTATGCCACGTGTGTGAGAATATTATATTAGAGCTGGTAAGTTCCTGCCTATCTTTGATTTTGTAGGAAAGGAAATAAATAAAATGTTGAATAATAATTTATCATATTTTTATTCTCTGTTTGAATTATATACCGGTACATATATCCAAAAAATCAGTGCAAACTTTAAAACTAAATAAAAATTAATTACTGGTTTGTATTTAAATTATTGCGAAATGCACTTGAAGTGTCGACATTTTGTGACTAATTATGTAGTTTGTTGAGGCAGAGTGCCTCAATGAGGGATATACAGGCCAGACATTAACCGTACTACACATACAATGCACCAACAACATTCACCTTCTGATTACAAGCAACGCATCTCCAAATAACTAAAACTATAACAGTCTATTCAAATTATAATACACTTTAAAAATAGTAATTTAAGATAGTTAAAGCATCTTCACCTTATACTCAAAATAAAATCATAAAAGGTCTAAACTGATAGTATTTTCTTATATTTTTCCGTTACATAGGTACACTATTTACAGACGTGCTGAACGCAGACAATAAATTATTTCCAAGAATCTGCGTCACATTCACAAAATAATATATCAAATCTAGTAGCAACTAAATCGCCATGCAAAATCACACTCAAGAATTTGAATCTTAACTAAAATAGAATTAAATAATATAAACCAACTTAGAATCGGTTCACTTCTTTGACATAAATGGAAGCATCGTTAAAAACATAAAACTAAGAAATAAGAATCTAAAGACTGCCCAGAGTGAATTAAAATAAAACAATAATGATTCTACGGCTACAGTATTTTGTACGTTATGTCTCCAAATTGATTTGTACAATTATAATCTTTCCAAAAGAGTTCACTAGAATGGCTCTACACAAACCACTCAACATACATTTATTTACAAACATGAAATTACATTTATCGGACTTAACTAACTATTAATGTAAAGCTTTTTACACAAAATAACAAAACAGGCCGTCTCGCAACGGCGATTGCATTGTAATGCAAGTCTGTGTAATGCCACAAAACAAATTATATTAGTTTAATTGATCGTAACGAGATCGTTTTAGGATATGATCGCAGGGGAGCCCTGGACCAGTGCGAAGGCCCCGCGCCGTCGCGCCGAGACCCGTCCGCCTCCCGTCGCGGCACCGCCGCAATCCGAGGTATTTTATTAACCATAAATTAAACTCTTATCCTAGCACTTAGCAAGCAGGCCTGTCGGGCTGGTTCTGCTTTTCTGGCGTCTGTAACAAAACAAAAAGCAAATAAGAATATTGCAGGACATGGATATAAAGGAGGTTTCGATCTATAAAGGGTGCGCTCATTTAATCAGCGAGGGTTGGCTACCAATCATTGCGCAGATGCGCGCGCACATGTCTACATATTCGTCGCACTTATGTGTTTATTGATAGCAGTTTTAGCAGTGCTGATAAATGCTGATCAAATCAGTAAGCTCAAAAAACATTTGAACAATTTTTGTTGCGTCTAATGATGACATCCATATTATCCTAATCATGTTTTGTGATTGCGACAAAATTGTTTAGTCGGGTGGCACATGCACATCCCGCGTCCGGCCATCTGTCACCGCATATGTGCTCTGTTTCAACAGTCTTTTAATTCATTAGCCCGGACAATGGATCGGTTATTTTAACACCCTAATTTCATGGCAGCAAGGCCCTGGCTACACGCTTCTGGTGGTCTGGTCGGTGCAGTTGCCCAAACCCCGAAATTGTTCGAGCTGATTGCAGCAGCCGTTCCAGCTCATATTCCGAGTATCAGCAAGTGTTCGATTACTGCTTCCCGTCCGCGCATCCGCGACACAGCTGAACGGCCGCACGTGGCCACACCCTATTTACGGACACATACCAAAGGGAGAGCACACATGTCCCGAACGGATCGGGACTTCGCGGAGCGCACGTGAAATCCCTTTATGAGAGGAGCATTGTCGGTCGGATAATGAATAGTACGTTCTGTTCATCGCATTTATTTAGCTATCCGGCCACCGGCGCCGTCACGTGTGTTCACACGCAGCTGTGTGCGACCGTTACCCGCACAATGCCCTCGATCAATCCGCTGTCGAAGGCATATCGGAGCTATCGGCAAAATCACTGCACGTGTGCTTCACCAGGACGTTTGCGGCAATGCTGCATTGTCCGTCAGCCATCTCGTGGTTCGCCTTGAGGTTTATTACTTCGGAGAAGCGTAAAGGTGCTCGTAAAACTTTCACGTGCGCGATTTATGCGCGAGGTGCTCGAAGACAAAGATATTCAGAGGAGCAGCGGGGCGGTGCTGCGTGGGTGCAGCCGGACACCTGGCGGCTCGTTAGCGTCGCCTGTCGGATGGACGGCGCGTAGGCGCTCAGTCGACGCGATTAACAGGATCCAGAAAACTCAGATGATCTACGGGGCGAGATATTATCTCCTCGAACAAATGCACCAATTGATTCCTGAGGGGCATTCAATTGATTCTCAAAGAAACATGCGGGCAGTTAATTGAACAAGCCTATAACGTGCCATAACTAAATTGAGACTGTAAGAGACGAATGTGTGACTTTCTATCTATAGATGGGTAAAACAAATGGTACGTCATTTGTTGATTAAATACCAAAAGAACAAGATATGATATGGCTGGGGTGGAGCCCTTTGATAACTATTAATGCAGGGGTGCCGCCACAATGGATTACACGCCTAACAATACTCATTATGATACTTAGCAGCCTATTACGGTCGGAGTGAAAAGTCAACAAGGTGGTATCGGTGTGTTGGTTAATAAAGAAAGAAATTGTGATGGCTGAGTGAATATTTTCCAAAGTAAACAAGTAGAATCGGATCGATCTCACGGCCCCGCAATCGCCTTCGGGCGAACAGCTGCAGGCAACAATTACTGTCGCGATAGCAGCCGTGGTTTATGCTCGTGACGGGAGGTTTGTGGCGCGGCGATGGCCCAAGAGATACTCTCGAGAAATGCTCACGACGCGCACGGTACATCAGATTCCTGCACGATCGCCGTGAGCAAGGTTTTTTCCACCTATTACGAGCTATATCAAATCTGAGATGTAGAGATCCGCGACCAATGTCCTTGCGCGAACGTATTCCGCATTTGTATTCAGGAATGTAGCCTGATTGGTCGACATTCCAGTGTGCTAGTAGGCGGCATATTAGTAAATATCGACTATCGCGGTATCGCCGGCGCCTGAGGCTAATTAACAGTTGCTCTGTTGTTTCTTAATATTACACAAATTGATAAAGGTTTGTATGAATGTTAGTAGGCATTTGCTTTGTTTTTTTAGAACATTAGTACGATTTACAGAATGCCTGCTACATCTTGATTTAGTTTTTCATTGCGGTACGTGACACTCATTGAAAATTTACACGCTGGGTAGCTTGCGTCTCCTAAATCACGCTTGTTTTGAACATTTCCCTCGGTTCCAACAACTGGCAGTGATTAAAATTTACGTGGCGCGACCAAGTATTAACGAGCGCGCATTGCGCTTTGGGCTCGTGATCGCAGGCGCTCGAATAAATCCTTTGCTATGCACCTGTCGAGAGCCGTCCGCCGCCAATTCAACAACACCATCTCAAATTCTTGGATGAGCCTTGACTTTATCCTCCTGGTTCTATGTGGGATGACGAAACATCAATCACACACAGGTGTTTAGTGCCCGGAATGGTAACGAGGTAAGATATGGTACCTACCTACGCGTTGAATATTCAGATTGTCGGTCGTTTACGCGGCGCCGTCGGCGCAGGTGTCCGCGCTTCAAGGCTGAAATTCAAAGCAGCAGTCACGCATGCTTGAGCAGCGATTTTAATGCTGCCTGTTTACCGACTTTACCAATTACTACAAAGTACAATTACAGAAAATGAATCACAAACAAACAAAACGTCCTAAATAGACTTTCAAAATTTTGGAATGTGACGAACCGGACTTGCATCGCAATAAAAACTTTTAGAGTGTTGATTGTTTATCGCGGTAAGTATGCGTATGTCGCCACGTGTTGTGAAACTCAGCATCCCCGCTTTTACCTTCGCGCTTGCGAAACCAACGCAGGTGCGCGCCGCAAAAACATTGACATCGCCGATTCCATTTACTTTTTTTATGCAACACTATCTCTTCTATTTTAGCTTGTTCTTGTTGAGTTTTGGTTAGTGTTGCTGTTTATGTAGATGTAATTATTTGTTAATGTTCTTATTTTGTTATTTAACGTAAGTGATTTGCGAAAAACATCACAATTAACTTTGTGACGTACCTAGGTAGGGTTTCCTGTGACAATTATTGATAGGTCTATTCCGGTTGTTATGGGTTTACTAGAGGAATAAATTAGGGACTTAGAATTTGAAGTCAAATAAAACCAATCAAATAGTTTTAACAGATCGGGTTAAAAAATTAACTCACCATTTGGCTTCTGTGTTCTTGGCTGGAGGTCTGTTGGTGGAGGATGGTGTTAGGTGCTGCGCGGGGTCCGAGCGGGCGCCGCGCCGGGCGAGGCTGTGGCGCCGTGCACGGAGGCGCCGCTAGAGCGCCGTCCGCGTCGAACGGATCCATGGCGGGGTGGTTCTCCAGCGCCGACTGCAGGTCGCAGATGTAGTCAATGACATGCTGGATCACTTCTAGCTTCGAGATCTTTCGGTTCTTCGGCATGAACGGCACCAAGTCCTGGAGCTTCGACAGATACATCTGGATCTCCGCGTTCTCGCCATCCCGGTGCCTGTGGACGCGTCCGCTGGCGATGGCTGGGACCGAAGCCCCGGTCGCGCACACTGCTGTTATCGCTTTCATTGTGAGTGACACTAAACACGAACACTGGGTTGAATAAGGAGAGCGGCGACGCGGTGGTGCAACACGGGTCACGAGTGAGGAATGAGGAGATGCGCGCGGCGCGCTAGTATTTATGGGCGCTGGTGGGGTGCGGGGCGGGGAGGCGCGGCCAATTGGCGCGCGGGGCGGGGGCGCCGAAGCCTGATTTTTCCCATGGCAGCCGCGGTGGGCGCCGCGTCTGCCTGCGCTGGGCGGCCCTGAATAAGGCCGTTGCGCTCGTGACATGCACTTTGTCCTCAGTATTCTTGTTTATTTCTGGGTCCGTAAATTTTATTTGTTGTTAATTCGTTAGGGCACCTGTTTGTCTACATTCCACTCTAGGTGATTTCGATTGAATGCTACAAAACAAATGTTAATATTTAAACCAGCATAATATATGTAAACAGGCATTGTTGGCATTTATTAAACAGTCATTCAGTCAGTTTGTATACATAGATATACTGCAAACAAAAGGAGAGATATTGCAAAAATCCTACTGAGAATTCTCTCAAATTGCAAGCAAGTACCGTAACGTGTAATTGT
The DNA here is from genome assembly GCA_963662085.1 of Eupithecia inturbata. Taxonomy (NCBI): domain Eukaryota; kingdom Metazoa; phylum Arthropoda; class Insecta; order Lepidoptera; family Geometridae; genus Eupithecia; species Eupithecia inturbata. The sequence goes on along the minus strand of OY759191.1, from coordinate 5,679,083 downwards.
GACGTCATAAATTAATATTCCAATCAAAAGGTTCTTCATATTACAAACGTCATGGGTACAACCGCGGGGCGGCGGGGGCAGGCGGTCAGGGTGAACAATGGCCCGACGTGAAGGCATCCACTTGTCGCGCTCTCACGGAGGCTGTGCTCACGAAAAAAATATTATAATGAAACCATTTCAAATGGTCATAGAAGAGGTTTGATACGAGCGGTATTTTCTAAGGATTTGATTCTTGAATTTATCATTTGTTAAAAATGAATTGAAATGAATTTGTTAAATGTCCAAAACTTTACAATTCCTTCTGAGTAGGTATGCTTATTTATAACTCAGTTTTTATATATCGTCTAGGTAGGTGGTGCTGAATGATATTATAAAATCAAAATGCCATAAAATACATATGTATTATTATCATACATAGGAAAGTATTTTATGGCATTTAGATAAAAGACAAGGGATTAGAGAACCACAAATGGCTTTATCCTATTGTCATTGTTAGAGCCTTTATCTCCATCACTGACTGAGCATTGACTTATTCTCTCCTGCTCTACAAAGAGTTGTTAGACAAAATTGCACAAATATTACTTGGGTCCAAAATTGGGTCCTCGTTAAAAAATACCGTTTTTATGAATCAAGCCATTTAACTTTCACTGATTTAAACAATTTTCAGACGACTAATAAGGTCACTCATTCTTGGATCAAAGAAACTATAGATAGTGCGTGGGTGCTAGTTACACGAAGAGTTTCATAGAATGATTTCAACCATGATAGGCTTTAGGACAATAATTACAATAATTATTGTCCTAAAACTATAATAAAATAGTGGCAAAGGAGCTAAGTAAATCGGCCAGACAATTACATGCGTTTGTAAAGACCGGTATAATTGCAACGATTTCCTAATATAGAGGCGACCACACAGAATCGTTATTATAACACGGTGCACCTAAAAAGTTCCGCAAAAAAATAGAAGTCACCTTGGAGGCAGGAGTAAAGAACTCAGGTAGTGAATTGCTTCATTTTAAGTTATACCGACGACGGTTGTTTCGTTTATTGGGATGTTATTTTATTTCCATGTATTTTGTGTGATGTTTGATCGCATCGTTGATTTGTCTCACCGTGTTATGTAATGTTTTTAACAGTTAAATTTAATGCTTGCCTATGTTTTTATTATTCTTGACTACCTTATTGATTTTGATCTATTAGGATTTCTTAGAAGCTTAATTAGAAAAATAAATGAACTGATTTAAAACAGATTTCAGAAATAATTTAAGACAATGTCGCGTCGCCTTGGTGCTTATCGAAAAAATCGGTGATTCTCACCGAAATAAAAGCTGATATATTCAAAGATTTAATTTAGTGACCATATCCGTCAAAACGTGTCCGCACGGCTACCTGAGCAATTAAATTTACGACTGCAATTTTGTTTTACCGGTGAAGTAGTATTGTGCTCTCACGTACGGTCCAGACTCCTTTGTCCAGTTTCCTTGCATCAAAAGCACCTTGCAGTGCAATTGACAAGGATTGTCAGGATTGTCTTAGGAGACAGGCACTATCCTTTGTCAATAGAGATTGTAACAATTTTGATTTTTGGTTAAGCGTAAGTAAAAGAGGTGAAATATTTTGTAGGAGCTTTAACATCTAACTACAGTAAACTACATCAGACCTTAAAAAGAGACTCTCCAGCAGCTAAATAAGAGGAAAATTAATAGAAGTAGGTAGGTAATAGTAATTAATTTCAAATAGCTAAAAACTAACTTCAGCGGTGACTGATTTGAACGATTTGTATAAATTTAAATCTTCTTTCTTTATACGTTAATGCTTTTGGATAATGAGTACCTAGATAAAGCACGGTACCCTAAAAATCAAGACAAGACAGAAAAAAATAAAGACAAGAAAAAAATTAAGCGGCATATAAACACCTTCACAAATTTAAATGACAATCGTCCGGTGTTTTTATAACGAGGCAAGAAATAGCACAGTCATTTCGGTCCTGCAGGTGTAATAAAATACTCTTTATATAGCTTACAATATTGAAGTGTGAAATTAGTAACAACAAATAAGATGTAATTATTTTGGGGCTGGTTTCCTGTTGTTTTGTATAGCTAGTGTTCATTTTGTTTTCAAATAGTAGTCAGACAAAGGACTGCATGTTTGTCAATTTAATAAGTACTTAATTGATTCTACAACTGTTCACATTTTTTTTTATAAAACCTGTAAACTTTAATTAGATTAGAAATTTACTATTTTGTCTGAGTTCGTGAATAAAATTATTTTACATATCCCTCTGATTTGCCTTTATTCTTTTCTATATTGTTTGAAATCGGCACTCTCATTAAGGTCCATGCATTAGACCCTGAGGGTGACGCGTGTCGTGGGAGTGCCGAGCGCGTGGCTCTCCCACCGCGTGATGCACCCCGACTATCGACAATACCTAGATTTAATTGCACCATTTGCATTTCTATACATGCGTTTTAACTTCATTAGTTTCACAGTTCAGCAAGAGTTTAAATTTAGTCTGTTTCAAGATCTGTTGTGACTATTAACAAGAGTTTTATGCTCAAACGTGGCTCAGAAATTCAGAGAAAATTTGAGAAAAGCTCTGTTCTTTAGTATGGCCAGGTAAATCAAAATTTATTGAGTACATACGTACCAATCTTGAATATTCTGATTTGGAAATTGGTGGTTCTCATTAGGGACTAAGCATTGAAGTATACGCGTGCCGTGGGAGTGTTCCGCGCGTGCCTTCCTCATCGCGTGTGCAGTGCATTGATCGCTAATACATCGCTGATACTCAACCATTGTGTGCGGTTTTGTGCGTCCCCCTAAACAATGATATAAACTCCTTGTTTAAGTTATAATTGTTATAAAACACAAATTGGTAGAGATAAAAATAATTATATGTACCTAATAACTTTGCGCTGCTAATGAAATGGATATTTAGTTGGCTGTATGAACTACAAGGTAGTTATAAAAATAGTATGAGAGGTTTGATGACAGTTTAAAAATTAATTTAACGTTTTTATCATTATTTCATCAAAAATATGGAATTAAAACCATTCCCAGTAATATACCTACTAACTCATAGCTAAATACATATTACAAATAAGATGTACAATATATGGCTTCATAAAGATTATTGGGCGCACAAACAGTAATATAATATCCAATATAGCCACAAGCTATAAACTCGCTATATTGGCTAGCCATCACTCCATATTGACAGAGCAAACATTCTACCCGTGGGTTATGCGTTTCCCTCCGCTCCCACGGGAGGGCGCGAGAAATCCCTTAATTCGTGTCATGCAGGTGCACCCTACTAACTCACATACTATCTGTGGTACGCCCCTACTATCTGATAGTTATTCTGTGACACGAGCTCATTACGCGCTTTTCCGGCGCGTGGCGGCACGTGTCCGTCTAATATCGACTTTGCTATTTGCGGACCCAATGCGCTGCACGCACTTGAACTATCGCTTCATCAAAAATTTAAGTGACGCAAACGATTACATAGGTTTTGAATGCACCCCCATATAATGTATACATTATATGGGGGGTCATTGGGGGGGGAGTTGGTTTAGGGGTTTGAATTAGTCAACCTAGGTCATCATCATCAACCTACATATTTATTAATAAGAAAATGTTCTTACATGTCTAACACATATGTACATCAAAATAGCTTAGCTAGGTACATAATACTTTTCCTTGGCAATCTTATCAAGAGTATTAAATATTATATTATAAGTGTGTGGACCTACGACATCGGCGTTTTGTCAACAAAGAGCTCCTCTAAACTGTAGTATGCCCTGTCCACTAGGATTCTCTTCAGTTTGTTAGGGAATATTTCAGTCGACGCGGCACTAGTTATAGAGTCCGGTAGTTTATTGCAGATTTTTACTCCTATATAGTAAATTTTGTATTTTGCTAACCTTTTTTTTTGAGGTTGTGGAGACAGCGACTCGGCAAGCGTAGTGTAGGACGACCTCCGGCCAAGTGGGATAACGATCTGCGAAAGCAGGCAGATGCTGGATGCGGCAAGCTGAAGACAGGGCGCTATGGCGCTCATTGGGGGAGGCCTATGTCCAGCCGTGGACTAAGATAGGTTGATGATGATGATGAATCTTATTTTAGGTAGCTTTAGTCCACTGCTGGACATAGGCCTCCCATAATGACCGCCATAGCGTCCCGTTTTTAGCTTGCCGCATCCAACATCTGCCTGCAATCTGTTCGCAGATCGTCATCCCACCGGCCGGAGGGGTACACTACGTTTGCCGAGTCGCGGTGTCCACTCGAGAAGAAGTTTACCCCAGCGGTTGTCGGTTCTTCACGAGATATGGCCGGCCCACTGCCACTTCAGCTTGCTAATTCTTTGAGCTATGTCGATAACTTTGGTTCTCTGTCGGATGTATTCGATTCGAATCCTATCCTTTAGAGAAACTCCGAGCATAGCTCTTGAACCTAAATGCAACATGTTATTTCTTCACCAAGAAAGGACAGAAACCTCACCGTACATTTCAGGTGCCTATCAACCTATAAGCTGATGAATATGATACGATCAAAATAAGGCACTGCTAAAATAGTTGACACAACAACATTACAACGAGAGAGCCGACTCCACAGCTAGTTATTATCATAAGGTCAAAACACACGCAATTACAGCTTGTTTACAGCCAGTGCGTCGAACACGAGCTCGTAATGAAATTCCGTGGACTCAAGTTCCCGGTTCCGATGGGAAGCGGCGGGTCTCGTGTGAACCGGCGTGGGAGCAGGTCACAGGTCGGGCTAATTATGAGGATCGACGCGCGCGCAGCGGGGGTATGGACTTTGCAGAATCAATCAATGCTCGTGCGCTAAAGCTGGGCATACAAAATGATTGTAGCATCGTTGAGAAAAATACAAATGAATAAAGATTATAATATGTGGTATATAAAAACATCAGCAGAGTAGTTATATCATAACTCCATTTTAGTATTTCTACCAACCGACATGCAAAATTTTAAAGACAACATGATTTCATTTCAGTTTTTGTAAAACGCGGGTGCTCAAGAAAATAAAAGTTTTTATATATACACTATATGTATGTATAATGCATGTTTTCTTGGAGCACAAAGCCGTATTGTAAATAATCAAGTAGTTTCCGCTACAAACAAACTAATCAGTCACCTGTAGGTCAACGCGTAAACGTACAATCAGCCGTATATATCATGAGTCGTCCGCCGCCGACTGCTTAAGGAGTAACGGAGAACCCTTGCAAGTCAATAAGATAATCAGCGGCCATATAAAAGCAAATGACTGCTTTCCATTTAGAGTTCCAATAGAAATGTCTAATGAGGGATTGTTCTAGAATATCAATGGCGTCGGTGAAATTGCGGAAATTGCAACGACGGAGAGATAAATCGAAGTCTCAGCTGCTAGGAATAAATCAGTACAGTTCGTTGTTCACTAATTTCATAGGATAATGGTGATATAAGAATTATGAGACAGACTATTAATGCTCATTACATAAATCAATACCACGAAGATAGGCGTAGACATGTAATAGAACATAATTTAAGGTAAAGGACTACGTCAACATAACCAAATCGAACACAGAAAACGCATAGATCGTGTACCAGAAAATTTGTTAAAATTGATTTTAATGAAGTGCTTTCTAAACGAGGTTTATACAGGTAGTTATACTACAAGTTCTCTACATTTAACTTAGCAGTAAACGTAAATAGCTTTAATGACAGAGTACCGTACTATTTTCATCTGGTCTAGACGACGTATGTTTGTTCATTCATGAACCTAACGTTTAGAGTGGACGCATGGACGTGTACCTTAACATTAAGGTATAATATGAAAATTACAAAGGCATGCATGAAACGTGAGAACTTAGCGCGGCAAAGTAAACCGTGGCTCAGCGGTATAATTTGGTTGAAGCTCCGACCGTGGGTTTGCGTAGGTTCCTGTGAGAAGCACCGTGAGAGCCTTTTGGGAGGTCATGGGTCAGCTCCTTAATGAGAGGTGAACGAGCTGAACCGGATAACGATTTTCAATTAAAGGAACTTAGTCGTGAGTGGCATGGGAGACGTGAAGGGATTGAATTGTAATTTGTGTTTTTGGATTTTACGCCCTAGTTATCGTATCAAGGCCACCAAAGGTTAAGGTAATAAATAACATTGCTCATTTCAGTAATAGGTAGCCTACTCGCTATTTGTGATGAATCCGACAACCGAAAACAACCCTATTCGTAGATTAATAACATGACATCCATTAAGGCAGGGGATTTTAATTCGCAATAAGCGTAAAAGGCATTTAATAATGCAGACGTCCGACCACGTGCGTGTTTCGTGAGCAAATGAACAAATACCAAGCAATCGGAGTAATAAAGGCACGGGGGTGGAGGGTTGGGGGGTCACGTGGCGGTCACGTGACTGCTTAACATGGCTAAGGCGGGGTGAATAACATTAGGTTTTATGTTACTTTCATATTTATTAAAAGATAACAGCAATAAATCTTGCTATACGTCTTTCCTTGTTCTAAGTCATTATTATGTTTGGTGGTGACTTCAACCTCCTTTAGTTGGTATGCAACTTGTGGATTAAGTCATCGATATTCCTCCCATAATAATAATCAAGTCAATCATGCAGAACGGTGCAAGGACATATTCTTTATAAACTGGAAACATTTTGAATCACCTGAAACAACTGAACTGAACAACTGTACCAACAGAAACCTATTTTTACTATTATACATAGGCTTTACTCATTTACGATCTCAGAACAGGGAAATGCACCTTACTCTACAATGAAATTTAGATGGGACGTTACCGCAGAAACACAAACGGAAGAAAAAAATATCACATCCTTAGAAAGGATGGCACAAACCAAAATTTTCGGTTATAACAAACACTCACGCATGACCAAAGGGGAGAAAAACAAAGCCCTGCAACAACGTCAAAATGAAACTCCCACAGATTTATAATAAAAACTGTGTCGACTTTCCCACAATCGTTACTGTTATGAATGCGGGGATCAAGAGGATCACCCCGTGCTTTGTGACGTCATCCGCGAATCAAAACCTACATACCTGTCACCCCATATTCCTCAAATGGAACCCCTCGTCTATCCACTGACTGAAGGAACCGGAGAGGTGTGGAAGCTCTGCTTATACCGGTTGTTTGATATGTTATGGGGGTGTTGTGACACGCGTGGGAGCTGCCTCTATTGTGCAGGCACTTAACTCGCCGATAAAGGAACTATAGGACCATTAGCTAGATTCGTATTGCTCATTCGTAATGATGAATGGATATTGGATTATGATATGGAAGAGATTTGCACTGGAACAAATGCTACAAATGTTCGTAGCGATCAATCATTACATGGTGTACACGAGCTTTTTTGTAATTCTCATTGAAATAGGTACAGGTGTACAACTGCTCTCGGCACAGGATGTGGTGTAAAACTCGTTTGGTTTTGCATCATTGCTTGTGGTGATTTCAATGAACTCACATCAACTTGTTTTATGAGATAGACAACTACGCAGTCTAAGGTTTTCTATTTTTAAAGGGATCAAGAAAGAAAACTGAGCGCCTCCAAAGCGAAAACCATTGGGTTTTTGCTTTGGTTTTTGACTCAAGCTATGAAAACAAAAAATATAATATTATAGAGTAGAGCAGTAGAGCCATCAGCTTTGTGGTAGAGACCGTTGTTTTGATCGTCATATCAGATTTCATGATACTTACAATAAGATTGCTATCAAAACGAAACACTCAAGGAAACAATAAAAAAATTGCACGACGAAATCGCACATGCGGCGGAGTACAGCCCCGTTTCCGAAACCAATGAGCCGTGCAAAGTAGTATTGAATTTTTTCAAGTACCTCGATAATGAAATAGACCGAGGCCAGGGTGAAAGCCAGGTGCATCAGGGCACGATATCTTGATTCACTTATGAGGGTTTTATGAATGTCGATTTTTATGGCGAAAGAAACGCCCTAAACCTTTGGCGTCAATTATTCGTGACCCTAATTGCAGATGATGTGATACGGTGTATTGTGATCGAGTTGACGGCAATATTGGTTTATTTGTGTACTCTTTTCATCTCTCGATAAAGTATGTTTAGGGTCATGAGTCCTATTCTTCAAATTCTTGTACATTACATTGTTGAGACTAAAATGGTGGACTATTGAAAACAAACGTATTCTGAGAACTCGCATTGTATCGTATTATTCTTTTTGGATTAGTCTTTATGTAGCTTTATGAAGTTTATGAGGTGTTAATTAGATTACGTAATCAATTACAGTTCTATAAATAGTTATACGCTCATTCCACAATCGATATAAATAACTTTACAGAAGTATTAACAATTATTTTCGCTGCTAAGGTAATTTGTATAACAACTTAAAACTTATGAGTTTAGCAAACTAGGTGTTCTACACCTTTAATTCACGTTAAGGGTATGGCAAGGTCCAACCTTCTTGCGACTCTCTATTTCCCGAGGAAAACCTAAGGGTTCAAACGCACAGACATACGGCTTAGCGCCTATGTCCTTACAGGCCATTTAGCGTTCGCAGCCTAAGGGCTGTTTTTGATAAGGTGTCTGTACTTCCCCCATAAAATCTCAGTACAGTACAGATGTCTGTATGTGAATTACGGTAGCGCGCTTTTCACACCGCGATTTGCAGCTGCACTCACTATTACTTATTCTGTGACGGCCACAGCTGCCCGTATGCAAACGCCCTAATAAACTAACACTTTTTATTACGAGCTTCAAAGCACTGCCAACTATGGGCGTATCGTAGATACGGGACTCTGGTAACTAACACTAGGAAGAAGATTTTCTCACGAAGGTGAGGATCTGCACATAAATCTATTATTTTATTTGCTATTTTATTGCAGCTACATAATGCAAATGATATTGGTAGTTGTGGTTGCTATAAAATTGATAAAAATAAACTGATTTAAATAAATGTCGATTGAATTCTGATGGAAATAGAGTTTGAAAGGAACTCTATGCAGCGAATGAAAATTAAGAATAAACATGAACCATCAAGTGCGAGTGTAACTCGCGCGCAGAGGATTTGGAACGTTTGACAATTATACAAATATGTACTAAAGGTATCGGTTAGAGACTTCGCTATTTAATGAATACCGAAAAATAATAGGTACCACCCTACAATTCATATGGATCGCTCTGCAAACTTAGGAGATTAGGGGTTAATCGTAAATTACTCGACTTTTTTTGAAATATGTCAAAAAGTATGTAGCGCACAAATTTTAAGAAACTGTTTTGAAATGTACAAACCGATATCTTTCATTTGATACCCTACTCTGTGGGAATCATTTTCATACGGGGGGGCTTTTGAAAAAGATTCTCCCCGTTTTTGCCATTTTTCAAAAAGTGTTCTACGAGACTTTTTTTTTTGGCTTTTCTATATTTTTCCTATATTTTCTATATTTTTTGTAAAGTATAGATCCATATCTACAAACGCTACATACATCTCAGATGAATTGCTTTACAACCTTCGGGAATAGTTATATTCTACTTTTTTTTTAAATAGTTTGAAAAGTATGAAAGCTACAAAAAATGTTGCCTCTTAAAATTTCGCCTTAACAACTTTGTATCGAATTTTTTTTATCAAATTTTTTTCTTTATATCAGTAAAAGCGTACTAAATGTATTATTATTTTATATTTCAAGTTAATAGCTGCGGTAGTGGCTGAGATTTTAAAAAGGGAAAAAAGGACATAGAAAGCGAAACCATAAGGGTTTCGATCTCGAAACGCTAAAAACAAGGTTCAAGTCAAGGTGCCTACTTTATATCATGCGTAAGAATTAAAAAATGGTTAATAAAAAAACGTTTCAAATGTGTGCCTAATTTATATACTTAGTGCATTTTCAGTAAAAAAAAACAGCAGGAAAAGAATTAGAACCGGAAGGAATCTGCATTCCTGATAGTTACCAAAAATCCGATGGTGAAAAAATACATTGTCTTGTCAAACCACAAACTTGCCTGCAAGCCACATGCCTACTTCCTTCCTCAAAATCTGTTTTAGCTTGCACGAAGGGAGCGTTTGCAGATGTTTGGCACATGCAGCGATGGCCGACGAGCTCCATGTGGATAGAACAAGGTCCTTTGTTGAGGACTACTTGCAGATATACATCTGCGAGTAGTCTTCAACAAAGGACATTAGTAATACTACTACATCTGCTGAAGTTATGGCGTTCAAATGAATTGACGAGCACTCGTTTGTTACTTTATGAGGGTCGGTATTTTAGATTTTATCTTTGATAAAAATGTTACAAGCTTGTTTGCAGACATTAGCTAAAAATTTGCGAATTGACAAACGAATATTTATTGGGTGTGACACTATACCTAGTTAGGTATAGAGTCGAAAGCTTAGGTAGTGAAACAATCCTAATACACAGACTTAGGATTTTTTCATCGAATGTAGAAAGTAATATTTTTTTAGAAGTAGGTAACTAAAACCATACAACTACCAGAAGAGAGTAAAGTAGAAAAGGTCCTGCCTCCACACCAACATTCAAATAATTTTCCAAAGGAGTTTGTTCGCATAATTTATAAGGAAAATACAACCGATTTTACTCTTTGAAGCACATCAAAACAGTATTCGTTTTCATAGCCCAGGTTGTATCAGTTAACACGAGTCACGGAACATTTGGCGGCTGGGCGGGCGGCGAGGGCGGCCCGCCCAGCTCGCCACAATTCTATCGTAAAGGTGTTCTGCTCAGTTTTATTGTTTCCTATTTAACTTTACTGCCAGCAATTAATATTAGAACACGTGTTTCACTTGTTTCCAGCGCGCGGATGCATGTGTGTATAATTTGAAAATATTATTGCTTCGATCAGTTCGGTAAAGATATTGTATAAGGAGCATTAAAACTTTTAAAATCATCATGGTAAAGCGAACTATTGACTGAAATATTGGGAAGCTCAATACTTAAATCATGGTAAATATCCCGTTGTAAATTACTTTAGTGGTTCATTCAATATTATTTTTTTACTTTTGTTTGCACATGTTGTGTCAGTTTGTGACGTTTTTTAATTAAGCTGCCTCTTTGTACCTCCAAAGTAACCTTGAATTTGTCTGTTGAGTAAGTTTACTAATAATCATAACCTCTTATTCCACAGATGGCCAACTTTTTTTGCCAACTTAACTGTTAAACACATGGACTGTCAAAATCCTCAAAAAGTAAACCAAGTGCTCTTACGACTTTTGGTAAAAATCTGCGAAGCACATGCGAACATTTGGAAGTTTTTATATAATTGTTGGTTAAATATTGTGACTTGTAACAGCCAGAGAAAGACTGTTGTTTTAAGTGGCAATTTACATAACAAGATAAGGGTTAGGTTTGATCAGACACAGCTGTTGTTTTTTTAATCATAGAGATAAGACAAACAATACATATATTTTTTTGGGGCTTTGTACCAGAGATAACAATGTATGAACGGTATGAGGCTGTTTGTTTAAATGTCTAATAAAAAAATCTGTAGGATTTACTGAAAAAGCTTAGATAGGTATTTAATAAGATGATAAATAACAGTGATATAAATCTCCTAGTCATTATTCAAAATGCCCTGCTACAATCTGCCCTAGAATAAACACGGTGTTCATAAACGTCCATGATTGATATCTGTCGCGAATGTATCTCACAATGCCGTCCATCTGGACACATTCATAGGCCTCTGGCATTTTGCCTGATTAATGATGCCAACATTTAATCCAATATTTGCATAAGAAACACAAGAAAGGAACTTATCGTCCGCAATCTTCTATGCTGATGACTTTCGTCTTCGGTTACACTGGAGTGTTTTTCCATTTCCAACTTTATTGCAAACAGCTTGAAGCATAAGTTCATTTGTTGGGAAAAAATTTACACGTTACTCCAAAACTATCTTTATATAAATAAGTGTAGGGTTGACAATAACGCAACGAGATAAATGTCGTTAGCGACGCATCACAGTCCAGTGTCGAGATCTGATGTAAACTCGTCGGACGCGTCAATAAAAATATTCATTGGCTCACACTCTATTTAACAGTTGATGAGACAACCCTGCAAGTGTGATCAAGGATGTCACGCAAAAAAGAAAAACTCCTCAACAGTGCTTTATTTAAGGGCTAATTAATATAGTGCTCACAAACAGTTCTCATTTTTGGTTATTGGTAGCTATAAGATACAGTGGGGCCTATTTTAATTCTCTAACATGAAATATTCGCGTCGCGTTTCGGCCAATTGGTGTAGGTACTTTAATACGCTAAATTCGAACAATCGATTGCGTATTTGGGAGAATTAAAGTAGGTTTCTTAAACCTTATAAGGTTTAAAAAACCTACTATAGTTCTAAGCATTGGATGATACAAAAATGTTTTTGCTACAAATAAGTAAGTATATTTTATGATTATACCAATGATAATTGTAGAGTTGAATTTATTATTATAGAATGTAGAATCACTATTCCTAGCGCTGGTTGCACTGCAAGACAACAAAAAAACAGTAGGTGTAAGAATAGGTATGAGTAGCTTTCGTTCACTCATAAAAGAAATGAAGAAATAGTGTGACTAATCCTTGGGGCACCCCTGAAGGATAAAGCCCGGTCCACACAAGCGGCCTGATTGATGCAATGAAAAATGACGCGACAATGTTTTGAGAAATTGCGTCCTCGAAGACGCTTTGTGACACAGAATGAAATTTTATTACTTGCATAATTTAATTCTATACGTCTCGGAACCGGATTAGTGTAGTACTTTGTAGTGTTGTGTACCTCCTGTTGATTAGAGAGGTCATGTGTAGTGTATTCAAGTGAGACCATCATTAATATGCGTCTTATTTTTAGTTGAGAGTCAGCGAGGGTAGATAACTACTTATGGGGCTACCCTAACAGGTTTGGTTGTCAAACTAGGCCTAGATCTCAGTACTCAGTCACAGGATCCCCGTGGTAAAACTCGAATTACATACATTAAAAAAAAACTTTGGTTTCTTGAATGTGAAAACATAATGGAGAAAACAGATACTATAAAAAAAAAATTAAAGTGCAGAATTTAATTTAGTCGAGATCCCAGGAACCCTGCGGTCTATTGACTGAATTATGTTTTGATTCGTAGGTTATTTATTACTAATTATTAGTTTTCCTATAAATAAGAAGACACTTGATTTTTGCGCTTACGCCGTTCCAAAAACGTGCGCTCTATCCCGCTCCTATGAACGCAAAATCCTATGCCTTATCCCAAAACGGCGCGCATTGCGCCCTCTTAAAAGGAAAAGTTTTTTTAATATGATGTGTGCCAAGTTAAATTTCTTGGTTTCCATCGTCTATGGTTATCGAAGTTCGTGCAAGATAAAAAGCATTTGCAAAAAATTGTGTACTGCAGGTTGCAGTAATATTAAAGGTACTGATAACGAGTTTCTCCTTCTTTCTTCAATCTGCCGTGAATAATCTCACAGGTGGGCTATGCAGGTGTGAAATTGGGAAATTGGTTACAAGCAGAAATGACATAAAAATAAAACCGATACGATTATTGGAACTAGAACATCAGATAAGGGGTACCTACGTGCACACTTGTGATGCTTTACGTGCCTCTGGTGTGAAAACGCTCTTCGCATATTTTGTCAAGTGTGTCATTTGGTTATCTATATTACGGTTTTAGAAATTTATTTCTCAAAAGAATATACATTCACTTATAGAGAAATACAGGATTATCTTAATTTAATTTAACATGCAGAGCGGAATTATGTATCTAACAGTTAGTTGGTGATGATTATTCAACATTAAAAATCAATTTTTATGGAAATATACCAGATTCACTTTGTGTTTAACAATAATATTGTAAGTGCGGGTAGACCGGAGTATTATTTCGTTCGTCGCTATAACTAAAACAATGCAAGTTAACAATAGCAGTTGCTCGAGGGCGGTTCTATTACGTGTTAATTGGCAGATCAAATTATATTCGATATGTTATTTTGTAATTTTCTCATAAATGTTAGTTTCATAATCATCTTTCTTCTCCTGCGAAAAACTTATCTCACAGAGTATGAAAAGATAAACTCGCAAACATTCGTTAATACTTTCATGGCCCACGGCGGCGGCGTGCCCCTTAGAGTAGCACCGCCGAAGCTGGGCAGTGACTGCGATATTACTATTAACAGCTAAAAACTGTGGTCCCAAAATGTTTATGCCTGTTGTGGCTCAATTGTCCCTACCGCAAAAATACTGATGTAATGATGTCATTTTCCGGTGACAATCGGTTAAGGCGTGCCTTTTCATTGGCACTGCGCTGCGTGATGTTATGTTATGATGCAAATATTTATCAATGATGGAGCAGTGGCTTCAATTAACAGGACACAGATCAGCGAACAAAAATTGCTGCTTTTAACATAAAGATAAAAAAAAAAAGAATAAGGCCAGACATGATCATTGATTACCGTTATCGATATATAGTAACTGGTAACGAGTGGACAACACGACAAAGAGGCGGTGACACGGTACCATTAAACTAATATAATAAGCTAGTGGAATACAGTGGACTATTCGTCACCACTCGCCGCATGATTTGTCGCCAGTGCCAGGTGTCTGCACAGGCTGCGTTCCTCTCATTTGTGCGTGTCAAATAGCTGTTATTTTTGACCCAGGTCTTGCGCTCTAGTTTTATTTTCATTACTTTTCTCTGTAGTTTCTTGTTTCTTGGCAAATGATGCAGACAGCTGTTCCGATGATAACTAGTAACGCAGATGTCATATTTGTTTTCAATGAACAAAGCGTTATATTGGTGCCGTTTTTCAGAAGCTCGGTCGACATTTGGTGATCACCTCTTTTGAAAGCTAGTTGTAAAACGTTAAAACGGGCATGTGGGCTGCAGGCGACTGCAGGTTCCCATAAGGTGCACGTGTGAGGAAGCTCGTAGATTAGTGAGCAGTTTGGTTGCAAATCTGCGCGGCACATTGTTGCTATCAGCTGAACGGTGGCGCATATGCGCTGCTGGTACTGATAACGACCCAGGACGAGGATCATTGCGGTTGGAACATTTGTATTATAACAATGGCACAATAAGTACCTAGTATTTACATGCTTGACGAGGAAAAGTTGTCACGGCTTATTGCAACATCTATTCCTCAACCTTGGTAGTTTTCCCATTCAGTGGTAACCAACATTCGTACATCCACGCTGCTTTGAGTAGATATAGGTATTCTATTAAAAGTAGAAATGTGAAACCGATGCAAGTTGCTAGTAGGTATATTAAAATTCATTAGAACACCTAGACTGGACTTTGAGCATGTTATGACCCAAATTTTATGTGTGCACGCAGGTGTTTGCACTCAAATTAAAATGTAGGTAACGCACTCTATATTCTTATCAAATGTAGGTATGTCTCAAACCTACTCTGCATGCTTATCAGACAAGCGCCCAGCTCACAGCGCATTCACACAGCGCGGCAGCAGTCCGTAACAGGATCGGTTTATTCAACATATAGTTCCTCAATAGTCTGCAACCCCTTATCTCCAGAAACGTTTCACTTTTCTTCATCATTCACAGGCTCTTTCTCTGCGCTCTTCTGAAACTCTTATGCTTCAAGTCCCTGTCCACTCTACTTCCTTTTACGACAACTCATTAACTGCCCGTGCTGTACAGCTTTGGAACACATTCCAGTCTGCCAGTCAGTCTTAGTAAGGCGTGCAAAGTCACTACCAATATTCAAGAATATGGTAAAGGAACACTATTTGTCCTGTTGTCACTGACCACACCCTTGTTTCCCTTTATAAAATTAAAGATTATTATGTATGTATATATTTATATAAGTAGGTATATGTATTTAGCTATTTTCGTTATTAAATGATGTAATTTAAGTACATACATATTAATGCACACATATTCCCATGTTAAATCCAACGATCCTAGTAGTAGAAATAGAGATCGCTCTTGAGCGATAAGACCGCCAATTGTCACATTTTTTGTAATTTCTATTTTATTTGTTAATTGTTTCGTTGTGTGAGTGTGTGTGTAAAGAATTCTCTATCTATCTATAGGTACGTTTTTTTCGGCAATGGCGAATGTAGTTCATGATACGATAGTACGTATTCCGGGTCCAGTCAACACACAACCCGATTCATTATTTTTACTACATCCGGATGGTGAAATACGGTGTGAAAATACCCTTCTTTTAGCGACGGATCCTTTAAGTACTATCCTGTAAAAACGTTATTACTGTAAATTATGTGTAAATGCGACCTAAGTGCTCATATTCATATAAAGATGAGCATAACCATATACCTACCACACACATATACATTAGACAGGAATTACGATATTTATTGCCGATACTAACATTTGGCATGGCATTCCTATGAAACATTTACCTATTTATTTATCCAGTCTATCAAAAACTTATGTAAAATGCAGAAAAAGATTGGCTTTCAAATCATTGGGTTACTTAATACATCGTCATCACATATGTATTTGGTTACCGTGTATCATAGTAATGAGTGGCCATACCTGCCTATAGTATATTATCATTGACAGATGCGCCAGCGATAGCACTATCGATGTGATTAGCGCAACTGTCAACATTGTAGGTACCTACCTATACAGGGTTATTAGTAATTCACTGACACTGCGCTAACTGTAGGCTCTGCCCATCATCACGAACTCGTTCCCTGTATAAGTAGGTACTTTGGTTTATAAATATAACTGTACCTGGTAAGTATTTGGTACAGTTTCCGAGATCAATATCGGTTTGGTTATTGACAGGGTCTTATTTCGCCCATCTCCTTTGGTCATTTTTGTTGTGTGTTGACGTATGATTCGTGTATTTGTAATTTTTCAATACATACTTACCATCGGTTGTTAATAAGATAATCATCACTTTAATCCATCCATACTAATATTATAAATTCGAAAGTAACTCAGTTTGTCTGTCTGTCTGTTACCTTTTCACGCCTAAACGGCTGAACGGTTCTCATTGAAATTTAGCCCAGGTATCCCAGGGACGGACATAGGGTACTTTCTATCTCGAAAAAGAGCGCGCGAAGCCGCGGACTGCAGCTAGTAATGAATATATCAATGATCAAATCTTTTCGTCAATTCGGCGAGAGAAAGATTATTTTACAGTAACTTACAGTCAATCTGCGTACAAAAAATCTGTTATTAATAATTTTTTTGATAAATTGATGGGTTTTCTAAAATAGAAAGGAATGGAATAAAACTCAAATCAAGTTTTTGGAAGTTGCATAACTATTTCGATAATTTCGTTTAGGTATATTAGGATGTTTGTGACTTTACATAAGTACCTAATTATAATTTTGGTTGTGTCTTCGGTGAATTTTGATAAAATTCGGTAGTCTGACTAACAGAAGTGCATAAATAGAAGGATCGGTCCACACGTGCGTGTGCGCAGCTGCGTGCACGTGGGTGTCGTCACAGATTACGCATTAATCCATTACATTGATCGCATCCAGGTATTACACAGACAATTATCCATAGACATCTACAAAACTACTGAACCTCATTCAAGATTTAAAAAAGTACCTACTTAAATACCTACTATGGTCACACTATCTATGGTGTCCTCCTAGCCGAATTTCGGCCTCGGTGGCGGCGGCGTAGCCAGTCTCTGCAGAGATATTAAAGTACACAAGTGTGTGTGCAAACACACAGGTACCAACTACTCTACTTGTCAGATGACAACAATATCTGCGAGGTAAGCAAAAGGGCAGCCAAAAGGCAACTTTTCCAACCACGTTTCTCAAACAGATGGGAAGTAAACTTTACAACAGCTTGTACCGCTTTTCTTAAACAATTGACAACTTATTGACCAATATAAAAGCTTATTTAGCTTATTGTAGAAACAAAGAGTAGCAGCAGTAGAGTGCAGTAAAAATTAATAAACCTTTCTTTGGAAACAAATGTTTTCAGTTCTCACGTCCATGTGCAGTGCAGGATTTTGGGCAACCGTGGTATGAATCTGCCTTGCAGATGTCGTCGGTGTGTTCAAAGTGTGGTCTCCAGGAATATTGGGGCTAATGAGACTAATCCACAAATTGTTTTAATTTTACTTAAGTAATGAACAAATTTTTTGTGTCGAACAGTCCGTTACCATATCAAAGTCAAATTTAACTAATTGTGATGTTAATTATGCCAAGATAAACCATTACGACATCGACCTAGTCAAATTAATTTATGTCGGTATTAGCTTTACAATTTGTAACATTGAAACGTACCTACCAATTTGTCTAGCCGCCACAAATTATTACGAAGAAAACCGATTTATAAGAAGTCGTTTTTCAGAAAAGTGTGAAACATTACTATTTAAATAAATCACTTGCTAATTATGAGGAATGGTGTTTGTGTGAACTATAAATACACAAATCTTATTTTGTAGTTCACCTAAATACGTTGGTTTTGTCGTCTGTGGAGTGACAGGCGACAGCGACCACTCGCCGGGAAGTCGGAAAATGATACGGCCAGGAACCTAATTAAAAAATTATGAATAGAAACGTTTGAAAAGTTGTTATGCTAAAGGGTTAGGAAGTTTGAAAAAGTTATATCAACTTGGAATTAATAAAATTTTGATGACGCCCTTGATTGTATTTCTTTGTTTTCGATTCTATTGGTATATTCTCATTTCATCTTATGTACTTTATTTTATTACACTGCCTATCCATATTTCTCTAATGAAGTCACACGCCAAACTTACAAAATATTTTTTGCTGGCAGTGTGGTATGATAGCCGGATTCATCATCGTGTCAAATGCTAACTAATAATATTGTTTGGCAAAGTCTCAGCATCAGAGGAGGGAAATGAACAGCGAAATGGTGTCAGCCATGTCAGTCTAGCAGTAAGGTATCTTGAATTTTACAGAAAGTGGACACTTCCCTTGATTTGATGAGCAGCTATTTCCGTCCAAACGACTAAGTAATCAGAATCAGAATGCTTTGAATATTAAATTCGCGAATGTTATCGCTAAAAGAATAAATTATACGATAGGCATCCGGCGGAAGCATGTTTGCGTGTCCAGTTTGCATATGAGGTCTACCATTCTAATTCTTGATAGTGTGAGCAAGCTTCGCCCGCTTCGAAGTATCTGCATTCCAACTTAAAGCTGTAAAAGCTTCCAGTGATAAATACCTACATCTTATTGATTCTCCAGCTGGGTCTTCAAAACAAAAAAACATGCTGTGTTCTAGTAAACAAATATGGATAAATGTTGTACGTAGGTACCTAGGTAAGGCACTTACCTACTCAAGTTATTGGTAAAAAATTCTAACAGTGGCAAGAGCTTACATTTTGTGCTTCACGCATTTGGTGTTGATGTCACGATCTTTTACCTTCTCATCAGAATTTTAACTTATTGTTTTGAACATAAAATTACTCTCTTGTTTCAATAGATAGGTAAGGAGCATAGCAACAAATTGTGGTATCTATTCCTGGCCAGGTGATGAGTAATCCAGCTAAAGGCCCCTATTGTTGGTTATCATGCTTCCGTCTGTGCCCTCCAGTTTCCACGGCATGTGGGCATCATCTGCAGGACAAGGCGGCATTCATACGTCCACGTGCTGAACAGACGAGCCATGTGCTATTCGCAACTTTTTATTCGCTCTGATTGGATTCAGATATTGGATTATGATAGCTTAATGCCTCTTGACTTGAATTATAAGTTAGGTTGTTTTATGTTTTTGCTTGTGGCTCTTATCACCTGCCTTAATCGATACTCGATAATTCGACACCATCGATTGATTCGAGGGGGATATGGGGGGGGGGGGACTTACTGACTCATAGTAAGTATAGCTACGAAGAAATTTATGCGGAATGTTTCGACAGAATCATAGCGGCTCACTAGGAAATTATTTCTGTAAATCTACTCGTATAAGTATATAGTAAAAGCCTTTCATAGCAACAGACTTAAAGTAGGTGTAAGATTCAGTGAATCTAATTCGAGTACTTCAATTAGGTATGGTAATTTTTGGGATATTATTTGATTTCTTATAAATTAACCCAGTGTGAGGCTTACTCACTATAATAATAAAAACTTTAGGTATCTCCTTATGTACCCACCTAATTGAATTCGCCTGTTTATTAAACTCTTTTAGGGTATAAGTTAGAAACAGGAAAATACACAGGCTGTTAAGCATAGCGATAATCATTTTCACGTACTTACATACTAATTACTCCAAATTCATAATACGAGTACCTACTATATCCTGAACTGATAAGACAAAGCACAGCTGTTCCACTTATTACATAGTCATCGTTTCTGATGATTACGTCATCGTATCTTACCATCTCCGTCACGTCGTTGCCGAGGTGTTGTTGAGTCTGGGCTACGTGCAGATTGCGCACGCATCGCGAATAGCAGACAATGGGGCAATCGTCACAGAATAAATGTACAATGTACAATGGTCGTGAGTGGAGATTGCCATCTCTTTGTGGGAGCCGACTAGGCAGATGCGGAGGGAAGCCTAGTGGTTCGGGCTTTCTGCTTTGGATTAGTACGAAAACGGACAGTTTTATTTGCATGGTTGAAGAAAATACGTTTGAACTTATAAGTATCATCACATCACATAGTCTATGTAAAGTATGTTTTTCTTAATAATGAGGTATTAGCCCTCGACTCTGTTTTAGGTACTTTGTTGTCCATACAGGCAACTATTAAATAAATCCTAAAGCACTCTTTAAAAAGTAAGGTATTGAAAATCATCAAGCCATTTAGCCACTAAAAGAAAACATAGTAAAAGTGTCTGTAACAAAATTAGATAACTATATTTGAATAGGAACGGAAACGGCTACCAACAAGTGGAAGACATTAGAATAATCTGATTCAGCAGTTTCGTTATATATTTCCTTAGTTTTAAACGTTTGTTTGTATTTATTCTTAAGTATTGTTGTGAACTTGTAAAGTTGAATTATTGTGATACTGATTTGAATATGACCCTTAAAATGAGCTCTACCTATAATAGCCATAGATAATTTTATGAAAATAGCTTATTCAGCAATCGACTTGGAGAAATTTGCCTATAACTATCATAGGCAAATTTCTGCAAGTCGAATGTTCGTTATTGGTGGCCAGTCTCAACGGAGACATGTACGCGGGATATACAAGTGCGTACGCAAACACAGGTGCACTTTCTATTCGCTCACTCTTAAAATCCAATAGGACGGACGAACTACGACCGGGGAAAGGTCAGGCGCAGTACCAACACGCTTTCCGACGGTACTGGGTTGTAACAAATAGAAAGATACAATGGACTGCGTTTGAAACTGAATTAAAAAGTTCTTACGCATTGCATTAGGTATGTGTAAAACTATTTTCTTCCTTTTTTAACGAATTCAGTGAATTAAATCTTCCCGGCCTTCCTGCATTGTCTTTAAGAAAAGCTGATGATCGAAACTAGTCAAATCATTTATTGCACACATGTGCTGCACAAAAATCTTATAATTATTACAGTTAGCTCAACTATTTCTATTGTTAATAGTTCCAACTGGTTTCTATGCTTCAATTGTAATTCTCTTTGTTAATAAAGTTTGTTAAGTTCATTTATGCAAATCTGCACTGCATTCATGCCAAGAGTGAGTTTGACAGACAAGAACATATTATTTATAGAACCGCCTGTTCCATGTTCGGGGGTACATCAGCTGAGGAGTCGCAGACGCAGCCTACTGTCGGTTTATGGAAGATATGTTTGCACTGTGTGAAGGTCTGCTTTATAAGCCGTGTCACCGTTTGATCCTGATGAAGAAGACGGCCTATAACGTGACAGATAGATAATACAAGCCAGATGACACGCGAGTACGTTTGTTAGCTAAAGGTATCGGCATGGTTCTTAGTTCTGAAATGTGTGAACCACCTTAGGACCAGTGAGTCCACTCAAATAAATAATGCTGGACAAATGTCCAGCTCATGTGCGTGACTCTGGAGAGTCCATAGAGTCACGCACTAATAACTGAGACTTGTAACTGAGACTAATATTTTTTGTCATCTCACTTACCTTAGTAACATCTTTGAAGTTACTAGACCACCTTTTCGACCACCATTATAAAGGTTTATTGGTAATTCACTGACACTGCGTGAACTGCAGGTACTGCCCATCGTCACGAACACGTTTGTGAAGACGGCAGGGTCAGTGGTTTACCAATAACCCTGTATAGCAGCTGTCATGATGTGAAGAAGTTTACCAGAATGAATCATGTCCATCGATAAGCGAACTATTCATATTCCAACCAGTACGATGACGTAAAGAAGTCGTGATGGTATACCGGCGTGACCATCGCACGTGTACAACAGCTGCGGCCGCCGATCGAATTTATTGTTATTGAAATGTCAATCCTGACTACCTCAATATAATGCCGATATACGACTGACGCGGTGCCTTGAATTATCTAGGGCCTATTCGGAGAACAAGTTACTAGGTACCTATTTTAGGACTAGATAAAAATATAAAATAAATAAATAATGCCAATCCACACAGCATCATCTAGCCCCAAGCTAAGCAGAGCTTGTGTTATGTTATGATACTAGTGCTTGTGGTACTAGATGACTGATATACTTAATACAATATATTACTCAGATATATATTTTATCATACTTAGAAAATACCCAGTACACCCGGAACAAGTATTTGCAGATCGTACAATAATTTGTCCCAAGGCGGGAATCGAACCCGTAACATACTGTGTCGCAGGCGGACCTTCGCCCGCCCCGCTACATCGGTCATCGGAGGTAAGTTCTTATCTTTATGAAAGATTCCACAATGGAAGAATGTGTTAAGGTATCAATGTATTTTAGTGGTGACATTTTATTTATTTAAGTTTTTATATTTTGATTTTAGTGATTATTTTATTGTATATTATTTTTAATCGTAAATATTCCGACACAAATGTTTTTGTTTGAGAATAAATTAATTGAAATGAATTACTGCTCTGCAAATGGTAATTAAAATAACTAAATTTATTGTATCCTCTTCTAAAAGTTAACTTTTCGAGGTGCCTGATCTTCGAACTATAACTTTATAGTTCGATAGAGGTGATAACTTTCTGCAAACACATTTTCCTGATCTGTTAAATAGGTACCTAAGTATTGTTTATGTAGATTTGTTTATCACCCAAGTACTAATTAATCACCCTTACGTACAGTACGGCTCCCATCATTCAGGTCATTTAATTTGATATATGAACGGAAAAATGAATTGACTTAGGTTTGAAATTGTTTCAGAACAATTACGTACTTATTTAATAAACATTTATCAGATGTAACATGCAATTTATATCTTAGTCAATTTATATTGTGTGACATGAAGCAAAGGCGAACTTTTTTGGGACTGTTCCGTCTACCTGCAATCGTTCATCGAAAGGGCCTCAAGACCTCAGACTACTGGACTGCGAGGTATGTGGTTACAATGTCGGACTTTGCATTGGGCGAGCTTGCCTTGTTTATTGTGCCTCGGCGAAATATGATGACATGCACAACTTATTATTGGCCAGTTGTATGAAATTTTCAAGGTATTTTCTTGAATAAAAGTTGTCTTGTCTGAATAAAATATTATGGTTTTATACATTTTTATAATTTAAATGATTTAAATGCTTCAAGAAAAATATTAGATTATAAAGATAAGATAAGATTTCAGATCTCAAGAGCAAGTACTTACCTAATTTTTTTTAAAAGTGATTTATTGTTTAATTTTTAACCCTTTAACTAGGCACAAGTTTAAAAGATAATATCTATGCGGGTCATAATAGATTCGTTTTATGTTTGGTGGTGACTAAATTAAAATGTCAATATGTGAAAACTATACTGTGCGGATATCATGATTAGATTACCTACTGCTATTGTAAGACGCTTTATTTATTTTAATGAATCCCTTAAGTTTTCCACTCTTTATTTCCTTACAATCGATATCGTTAAATACATAAATAAGTACCTACAAAAGTTAACGTTAAGTACATTATCCAAGCAAACAGTAGGTTCTTATTTCTTGGCTTTCGTGGTAACAGCCTCGTTATATATTAGGGCATAAAAGGGGTTCCTTATAATTTTTACTGTTATAATAATTACCTGACCATACGTATGACTGAGTTAATCACACGATGGTTCCAGCAGTAAAAACTTGCAACGCTCCCTGTCATACTCAACATAATTTATGAACCTCGCACTGCCATATATTTACCAAAATTGTAAAAAAACACCATATTCTCGACCTTAAGATATAACACAAATAAGGCTGCTTTGTTTTCGGCAATCGTCTTACAGTAATCTCGAGTTTGATGGTTGGTTTACAACCGAGTTCTAATTGCGTGGTTTCCTCTGACTAGGACACGAAAAGGATTGTTTGTGGGAACATTAAAAATTATTTATTGAAAAACTTGCGTGGAGTCTTACAAAAACTTTATGCGACTCGCTACAGCGCGGGGCAAATGGGCTTTTGTCCAAAAACTGAAAATCACATCTTGAACCCATACCCTATTTTCACAGACCTACTTACTTATGCTGTGACTTAAATCCTGCGAAAGATTTCATATGTATTTTTCCATTCATTACTAATCTTTCTTTTCCCAATGCTCATCATACATTATCGAAAGTCTCAGTGGTGTTGAAGTCAATATTATTAATGGGTATCCTAATCTTTTAAGATGTTTTGGCCAACTGTTTGCCGTTTAAAATTCGATATATTTTGTCATAAATATCCCGCTTTACGAGCTGATCCCGACACATGTCAAACAAATTGTTAGCACTACCAAATCGTAATGGGGCCACTTAAAAAAAAATAACAGTTCCCGAAACTTAACCTTTTGGAGCGAGAATAATACGCTTTATGCTGGTGCTAACATATATGTACATGCTTTGGAGAATGAAGGTTTGATAACACTGTTCTTATCAATAGAACTCCCAAAAATGTATATAAACACTGATGATAAACTAAGTGCGCACTTCGGAATTTGATATAAAAAGTCCAAAATTCCTCTTAAAACATAGGAAAATAAATTAAGAGGCCCACAAGGCCTAAATGAGGTGACCAACCGAATAATTAGGTGACTTGACAAATATATAATACCACATCTAATCAGAAACTTGATCTAGTGCTCAAGTAACTTTTGTGACCGTATGGCAACTCAGGTATAATTAGGAATGTTTAAATGGTTCCATAAAAGGCTCTGAAATGCCAGATGGCTGAAGAGACTAGGTACTCAGAGGCAGACCTGCCTCCTTGAAGATACATAAACCCACAGTTATCAATATCAATAGGTAGAGCCCTTGGCAGGAATGTGAGGAATGAAGAGATTTCTGATAATATGTAAGTAATATGCATAAGTCAAGTTTTTGTTATTTTAGTGCGTAAGCCCTCACACCACGGTAACTTATAGCGCAATTGGTAGTGCATTCCCGTACTGAGGGAAGGTTGCCGGTTCAAGTCCCGTCGATGTCGATATTTTATAATAACAAAAACCTTAGAATTGAGCAACGCGACGTGACACCTCTACACTCTACGAACATGTTTCGTCGTAGTCGATTTTTTTTTGTATATTATTAGATTTCTATTGCTTATGTAAATAAATTTAGGGACAAATCCTTGCTATCAGTAATTACCGACAGATATATCTATTTACAAATTTTATATTCTATATCTTTTCAAGTCATTACGCATTCACAGGTTCGAGTATCATTTCATTCGATCCTTTGCTAATACTTGAGCATGTGTATAATTTATGCTTTCTTATTTTCATGTTAATAAGTTGTTGTTATGTCAACTTTAACATTCTTATCATTTTTCGCCACCTGTGGATTGGTAGAATTGATATCATGAACTCTAACCTTTCGTATTTGGGTATTTCCTTGCTATTCTTTGAATAACTCAAAATTTTATTATTGTTAATGCCTTTAATAAAATTTATGAACACAACACTCTTTTTATTGAAATGATATAAGAGCGTTTGCATGTAAAAGTCACTGGTTATGGAGGTTTTTATAATTATAAATCACTTGGTTGTGTTGCTTTTCAAATCAACTTTGGTCATTAATTCGTTGCTCACGCAATTGGAGGTAGGTACCTACTCGTCTAAATAGTTTTATGAACTTACAAATATTCAGAGCTGTTCGGAATCTAGTTTTGACTGAGCCTTTGCAGATATGCACTTCAGAAGCCTAAGTGACTTAAATAGATGCCCTATCGTTTTTGACAAAACTACACCCCGCTGAGAACTTTGTTGATAGCCGGGTTAGGGTACATCTCGCCCGCGAAAAAACTCGCATGTGGGCGAGTTGTACCGTTTCTAGAAAGCATAGTAGACAACTCGCCCGAATCAAAAGTATCTCGGTATTTGATTGGAGCCAGTCGTTCCTTACCCCAAAGTGAAGTGGACAACTCGCCCACGAGTAGATCGTCGTTACTTTTTAAGGGTTCCGTGTCATGGTTCTGGACCATGACTATCAACACAGTTCTCAGTTTCAAGAAGCTTACAAAGAAAAACACAGAGATAATCACAATTACCAAATTAACGCTTAAACAAAGTAGTTCCGGGATGACGTGATTGGCTGACCGAGATAGCGCCAGCTGTCAGGTGCAAGGCCATGATGATGGAAAAATGTGACCCTATTAGGACGATTTCCATTATTCATAGACGTTAAATTCCGAATCCAATATCGTGACGATGTTAATTTATAAGAGATCCTGTAAGTAGGGTTATCAAATTAAGGAAAATATGTGAAATTTTGAATCACATTTAATATACACTAGCCAAACTTGATGTGGAATGTTTATAAACAAACCACGACAAAAAAAAAACTTGCTTGGTGTCGAGTTTCAGATATTATTATTGTAAGCAATATTTATTGAAAGAAAATCGACAAGTACGTAATGTAAATTTCGTATAAAAAGACGCGGCAACTGAGTGAATTTTAGTTTAAGTATGGGAAAAATGGGTTTGTTTACAAACATTCCACATCAAGTTTAGCTAGTGTCGTATGTTGTGTAAGTTTTTTAGATTGTTATTCCAACTCTTGATTGCATTATTATAATATTGCCTATATAATTGCAGCCACAAACAGCATTGCAACAAGCGCGAGTTATCTTGTGGTTTTCGCATCGCATAAACTCTTCGTCTTAAACAGAAGCATCGACCTCTGCAGCTCTTTTTACAGATAGAAAGCCTAGAATTTATTTGACGCGGACATCTAAATAATACAAACAAGTGTCTCTAGACAAGTTGAGTGTTTATCAGATAGTGACAACCCTGGCGAGACGCCCCCGGCTCAGCTCCGAGGTCATCACACCTGAGAATTTGTTTTCGTATCCGCGTGCAGAAAAAACCAAGCATTTGAGGTTTTTGTTAGATTCTTTAGTGTTCTCAAAATAAAATATTGTGAAATACTTGCCTATTAGTTGTCTAGAATAGGTTCCTAGAAGAAAAAAAGGAGTCACTAAAACCGGTAGGTAGTAGGAATACCTATACTCCCTGTTCCTAATCATGACGTATGAGGGCGCAACTTTCAAGACGTAAGACGTAGGGAATAAGTTTGTCGCACACCTGATAAGCACCGCTGCAGCACAGCACAAAAATGTGCATTCAAATATGGGCTTTAACTCTTAACATTTAGATGTATTTTATAATGACGGCATCAGCGGATGACACACAGCTCGCGGACCGTTTGAAACTTGTGGGAAGCCATTTTGTCTCTGTAAAATGTATCTAAAGCTAAAATATTTAAGCCCATATTTGAATGCACATTTTGTGTTGGGTGGGTGAGTATTGGATTAATGTATGCGTCGAACATAACTGTATTCATTGTTATTCCAGTCATATGACTGGAATAACAATGAATACAGTTATTTTTAACGTTTGGTGATGAAAACAGAAACAAGAAAACCAAGCTCAAATTATATAAGAAGCTGAAGCTTTCACAAATTTTAAAGCTTATTAAACAAATTGTTAATGGTAAAAACAAATACCTAAGGTATTATTTATTAGGTAAATAAATTATAAATGATTATTTCACAAGCAACGCACAGCTGTGATAGAGATTATTAAAACGTCCAATGATTTGCATAATTATGTTGGGTTATTCCAAATTTGCGGCAAAACAGTTACTTGGCAAGGTCGCTCAGATTTTGAGTGCTTTTATGAATTCCATCAACTATTTATACGATTAGCTATATTTACAAAGTATTGTTGCTCTGGGTTGGGTTAGAACTTGAAATCACAAAACGTCAGAGATTATTTTCATGATAACTTATAAAAATAATAATAATGAAATTAATCTAGGTTTAAAATTTAGTTTTTCAAGGAAAGCTCCTCATCAGCACACCTAGGACCACGCCTCCCCCAAAACGAAAGGGGGTTTGCTTGACATAATCACCACACTACGCAGGCGAATCGGTGATCGCAGTGGTGTTAAATATACACAGAAGGAAGTGGCTGACCTTCCTCATGATGAGCCAACTAAAGGAACCCTTCCTTTAGTTGACTCATACGATATCTAACCTACGGGTTGAATTGGAGGGGTCAATTCTTTCGCCGCCACGACCAACACGGCGAAATTGAAAATTTACAATGATTGACTCTGTCCGAAATGTGCATAATGATCAAACAGTTTTCTATTAATAGTCTGCTAGCTATGTGCCTATATCGGGAGACAGGCGGCGCAAGCGCAGGCCATATGGTCGTCACAGCCTGCGCCGAACAACTATTTGCTGTTACTCATTGCAGGGAGGTCGCCGAGTGGGAGGCAATTTAGTTCTAACATTCTTGTTTACATACAAATGTTTGTATGGCAGTAATTACTGACGCCGCCGGTGTACCAAAAACTTTACTTAATGTCAATAAAACAAAGTAGATACCTACCGATACTGGATAAAACTAAACTCTGTAACGTTATAATTATAACTATAACTGTTATAATAAGGTATCAAATGAAAATATAAAAGAATAAAAAAATCATAATTAAGATACGGAAGTGGTAATCCGAGATGCAAACGTCGCATTTATGCTCAAGTCATATGTACAGGTTAACGTTGACTAGGTAGGTACTTAATGCGACCTAGTCAATTTATACAACAGCGTAGGTACTAGCTACGTACG
Organism: Eupithecia inturbata; assembly: GCA_963662085.1. Lineage (NCBI taxonomy): Eukaryota > Metazoa > Arthropoda > Insecta > Lepidoptera > Geometridae > Eupithecia > Eupithecia inturbata. The sequence continues at coordinate 5,650,029 of OY759191.1, read as the reverse complement.
TATAGTCTAGACTAAACCAGTCGCCAAAGCGATAATAATGCCGGCCATTATCGGCCTTGCAAGGCCGCATTCGAGCTAGCTAAACTATTACGTAAGAATGCTTTGAAAAAAGGTCATAAGAACTTGGAATTGAGATAAAAATTAAAAAGGTGTTTTTATTGCGTCTGCCCAATTAAAGCTGATATAGGATTTGAATGTAATGTCTTGGTTTAACATGTCGATATGCTAAACCTTTGTTGCTTAGAATAGGGGTGTAGATTGGAATAATGTCTTCATTTAATAGCTTTACGCGAAAAGAGGGGTGGCCCTCTGCGATTTTTTAGTTCTTGTTAATAATAATAAATGTTTTATTTCAGACACAGATCCATATCAAATTTAGTAGGTACAAACTTATACAATGTTAGTAGTCACAGCAAATTATAGGCTTCGATTTAAATAGGTACAGATTTGACACTGTAACTCGAATGCTAGGTACCGCAGCAATGTTCAAATACAGTGCTTTAACATTGGGCTGTCCCATTTATCGGACAATGAGCTCAGGATGCTTTTGGAGCTCCCGCGCCACCTGCGCAGCAGTGAGGCGGTTTTTTTCCCCATACAGGCTTGGAAGCCGTCGTCGGTACGCGCCTCTGCGAACATGCCAGAGGCGCTGCAGAACCGCGGGAAAAGTACTTCATACTTTGACAACTCAAAGGACAAAGAAAATTGTTATAAAAGAATAGAAACAATAGAACTAGTATTTACATTTGAAACAATTGAGCTAACTGCAGGCTGTTGCAAATAATCTACAGGTAGCTCAACTGATCCATATCAATACCAGTCGGAAGAGTCTGCAAGACGCTGGCTGTATGTCAATGCTGATGCGCAGCGCGCTGCGCCAGATACTCACCAGTTCTCGGGTCACGCGATCGCTTAGACCAGACGCTTAGATATTTTTTCAAAAACCCGGAGAGCCTCGGTGTCCCACGGACCCACGGACCTAGGTCCGTGGGTCCGTGGGACACCTTGGAATCGAGACCCTAGGGTCTCGATTCCAAGGGGAGCAAACAGGTACGTATTTTCTGTCGAGACCTGCATATTTGCGCCTCTTGAGTTCCTCAGCCAAATCTGCCGCCGCACCAGCCCTCACGGTTGTCCTCGGAAGACGAGAAGGCTACTTCTTGTCAGGAAAAACTTGTTATAGTTTGATTAAGTTTACCGGTTCAGAACCGGATAAGAGTGTAGGGTATCGAGTGAACTTATGCGCAATTAAACTGCCCGGTACAGACACGTGCACGGATTCTAGTAAACAATTCGTTTGATGGCGCCGCGGTGCGTCTACACATGTACTTGACCTAATTACTGCGCTCTCTATTTCTTGTAATTTCCTGGTCTCATCAGAGATCTCTTTAACCATCATCAAATTAAAATGCCAACATTTTTTTCAGGTATACCTATGTGGGCCTAATAAAAAAAGGATGAAACTAGTCCTAGGCTTATACTCTAGAATCCGTCTGAATTCACTGAGATTTCTCTCTAGCTTAATGATATAATATAACGTACTAGCTGCTGCCCGCGGCTTCGCACGCCCTTTTGCGGGATAAAAAGTAGTCTATGTCCGTCTCCGAGATACCATCTACCTCCCTGCCAAATTTCATTGAGATTCGTTCAGCCGTTTAGGCGTGATAAGGTAACAGACAGACAGACTGACAGAGTTACTTTCGAATTTATAATATTAGTATGGATCAAGCAGCATTTATATGTTGTCTCAAAAGTTTCACTCAGTCACTCAGATTTCGCACTCAAAATCTAGAGTGCATTTTTGCTCCCAGTATTCAGATCGGGCACGAATAACGGTACAGTCTGGGTTATGCGAATGCGGAATACATAATATTTATAGGCTCAGATTCGGAGTAATATTGAGCAGTATTGAGTTAGGTAGGTACTTAAAGTTTCAACATTCGAACTAAAAAAGCAAGCTAAGCATGGGAACTAGATAACTGATATACTTACTTAGTACAATACACTACATAGATAGATATTTTTTATTATAGAGGTACATAGAAAACATCCAGAACACCCGGAACAAATATCTGCAGATCGTGTCCCACTATTGGCGAGTAGTTTTTTCTGTAACGCTCCTCAGACAGGCGCAGTCTTCACACAGGCAAGTTGTAGCCACCTAAAGGCCCTTCTGCTCCCAGCCTTAATCCATACATTTGAATCATAAGCTCTTAACGTGCGCTAACTGGCTAGCCTTCCTTATTATGTGGAGAGCGTTCGCTTCCGCAAATAATTGCGCAGCTGGCGGTTTGTTTTGGCGCCACTATGGCGGGAACTTGACCTGCTTCTGACAATGGACTAGAATTTAGACACTTAGGTGAGGTTATAATTTCATGCGTATGGTTTAACATGAGAACAATACTAAGGTTTGCGTGATCTTCGTACATTTTAATTTTATAAAAGCTTGGACCAGTTGGACCCAAACAGTGAACCTCGTCATTAACCTATATTAGTCCACTGCTGGACATAGGCGTCCCCGTAATGAGCGCCAATGCGCCCTGTCTTCTGTCATCCAGCATCTGCCTGCAGTCTTTCGCAGGTCGTCGTCCCACCTGGCTGGAGGGCGCCCTAAACTACGTTTGCCGGTCGCGGTCTCCACTCGAGGAGACGTTTACCCCAGCGGTTGTCGGTTCATCGCGAGGTATGGCCGGCCCACTGCCATTTCAGCTTGCTAATTCTTTGAGCTATGTCGGAGGTGATGTAACAGTGAACCTAAGTCGCTAAAAATACTTTGTCCAGGACGAATCAAACGAGAACGGTGGTCATATGGGGCTTATAGATAAGAAGCAGCTTAAAGAGTGGAAATTTATTGTAACCAGTTTGTCTTGTCTTTAATGGTAGAGCGACTCTAATCAACTTTATGAGATAGCCAAAGCTTTTAAAATCCGAGCTAATTATTTTCATTAATGACACCAATTAGCATTTATTTGCACGCTTTTACCTTTTTTTCTAAAGCACTCAAGATTAAAATGTACGTTTAATTTTGAATCAGAAACCTGTTTAGGTCCTCAGAGGCTGTTGGGTCAGCAGAGGAATGCAATAAGAGAAAAATGTTTTGCGAAAATGGCCGAGACCAAACAAAAGGCTTTGTTAGGTTCCACGTATAAAGTTGGTGCTGGGTTGCGGAATTCTAACCGATTCAATTTTGTTAAAGCAAGATGATTCTTTGGTGACACCTTTTAGGAATTGACCATTTTATTTGAATTGACCTTTGGATTCCCATATTGACCGTGTTCATAATTGAACAAGGTCAATATGGGAATCTAAGGGTCTTCAACAAGGCACTAAAGAATTACAAAAATAACAAATAATAAGCACCAAACTACTCTACCTCATGTACAGTTTGAAATCCTTAGCCTTACTAAACTATTAAAACTGACATGGCATTAATTGAAAAGCTCTCGATGGCTTTTGTATGTAACTGACGAAATTATATAAAAAACTCAAAAACACAAATAATGGTAAATATACTGTTTAATTTTTTACAAAGTTTCCAATATAACAATATCTCGTGTATGTACGAAACCCTTGGTAAAAGCAACGATGACGTGATTCAAAATGAATTAGCCTCAACTAGTTTGTTTAGTGTTATGTCGACCCTCCAAGATGCACTATGAACACCAATTTATCTCATGCAATTAACAGAACGTCCCACAATGATTATAAGTGCAAACAGAAAAAGAGCAGGAACTGACTATGATTAAATAACATCACTGACCCCCTAATTTTAAAAGTTATCAAATGAATCTTGCGAGAGGTCTAGCGGTTTCACTTAGCTTCACCTGATAGAATTAGAGGTTGTTTTTAGTTCACTAAATCATAACTAGATGTCACCACTAGTAAAATTAGAAGGCGCTATCGAAGCGTACCACGTGTTCGTAGTGACATCCGAATGTTGTTCGGTTTTCTAGTAAGCCAAAGCCCGGTAACGCTGTCATGGCCATCTGCGATCAACAGCATTTTAGTCCTTTCGAAAAAAAAAAAAAGGTTTTCTAGTAAGGCAGAGGGATTTTTCCTAGTCATGCATGTTTATGTCATGCATTATTTTATATACTCACTCAAGCAAGCAAAACTATGCTTGCTTATGTAACGAAATGAAAGACTTGGCACACCCCGTAAGTAACGGTAATGTATATCTAATACTTGGAATCATATATCATTATGTATATTTATACCTAAAACGCGTTTGAATACAAACTTCAAACGCCTACATGTATTTTTTTTTTTTTTTTATTTTAAACAAATATTAAGGGACTTTGTCGCTAAGCGACCAATAATACTTACTTTTCTAACGAAACGCAAGCATCCGCTTGCTCGTTTTCTTTCAAAAGATTATTTAACAATCAAAGACCTTCTGTTGATATAGCGAAGTCATTCATCCAATCCAGTAGGCTGGAGTACTTCTTAGGAAGTATCCTAAGTTACCTTTCAACAAGAACTGTGGTTCTTGTTCGTTTGTTGTCAGCTCTTCAACTAGTTACGCTATCTCCATTCTAGTCTTGCATAACCAACGCATCGAACCGCGTGATGTTGTCTACAATAATTAAGACTAATCGTAACAAACAGCTGATTTCTTACAGGGCTACTCGTTTTAAGACTAAATCTTACTTATCAAACTTTGTTTTATCTGTAAGATTTCTTGATTTAAAGATTACAAAAAAAACTAGTTTTTAAGTTCCATAATGAACTCGAATCATCATTTCTCAGTCAGGAAAGGCCAAGTTCTATTTACAATATGAGTTTCGTTTACAGATCACCTGTTACGTTTTCACGCCGCAACTACTGAATGGATCGGGATGCAATTTTGCATATATCTTTAAGCATGAAATCAAACATACTGTTTATCCCATAAATCAGTTTCTATGGGATAGAACCCTTTAAACGTGTCCATTTAGAAACGAAGCGTGGTAAGCCTCGGGCAGAAACTAGTACCTATGTCTATAAAGTTATCACTTTGACTATAGAATAGAGCCATCGAGGTCTACGACCACACAACGCTCAAGCAAAATTTTCACATGAGACGGCTTTCCCTCACCGCTCTATTACCTAGTGCTCACATTCAACTATCCAATGTAATACCGATAAAATAAAAAGCAAGACTCTATAACCGTAAAGGGAGATTAGATGCGACTTTTCTCATTGATGAAGTTTTCTGGCAACCAGCAATCAGAGAGAACAATATACTAAAATAGCTATAGAAGTAGCTAAACACTTTACGACCGTGACTGAGCTATTCAATATTATCAATAGAAACTTAGCTATACAAGCTGTGGTAGCCCTATCAGGTTGCAAGATGAATGGGGAGCATATCGGTCGCAGACGATGGCGCCTCGCGGGTTATCGCGGGTCGCACAGCTGTGCCCATCAATGAAGCTAGCTCATAACTTCACTGTGCGATTCAACTATTATTGTACATTTATCTATTGCCTACAGTGGCATATTGTTTATAGTTTATGCAGTGGGCACTGTGTGGTCATGCGCTCCTCGGGCGTGGTTATATGCGTCCTTTGTCCAAGTTTTCAAGTTGTGGATAGACAAAGACTAAAATTTCATCTTTATTTGTTCTTCTATCGAAGGTTCAGAATACAACTCAAAGGAAATCTTTCAACTATGGGAGGACACGCGTATACAGAAGTTATGGAAGGGATAGGCTACTTTCTCTTCATCAGATCATGTTAATTTTATAAATTACATGACTTATTTTTTGTTCAACATGAAGTATTGAATTTTTCGTGGAAACTAAGATAATATCATACTTGAGTTAAAATAGGTACCTATGACCTACATATAAGATTCGACATTCAATTTACCTTTGATTATAAGCGTACCAAAATGATTCGTGATCTGCATCCAGCAAGAATGTCACCTCATTCTCACGGCGCGGCTCTAGCACCCGCCTCTATGCAGCTGGGCTTAGGGAACTCACGGCAATCGTTCATTACTGGAAGGTTAGTAACATAACATTTAATGATTAACAGCAAAAACAATAATATTACAGCAAATTATAGAGGTAACATTATATGGCCATTTTAAGGCACATTGTGTGGCCTAAAAATTGATATAAAATATATTGCTGAGTGCTTATTGACTACAATTTTACCGATGGATCAGGTATATATATATTATATCATCAGGCCGACTCGTCGTGATCAAATAATATATTTTCCAATAAATACGAATCCTTTCATCATTCAGCTACAAACAGACTTTTATTCTAGTTTCCATTCATAGATATAAATAGATCTCAAAACTTTTCCTGCTCCAGGTCCGAGTCTAAAAAACCTGCATAAAATAACTCAAACAGCATCATTATAATGTGAACAATTATTTTTGTTCGTTATGAGAAGGAAGTGTTATTAATGTAATGATCCTCCAATCCCATTTCGTGGAATAACTTAAACTACTACTATGTATAAAGTGTTTTATGAAGTGATAAAAATCATAATATTAATACAAAATTGGCGTCAATTAGTATACAGGGTGGCTTTTTAAGATGGCAGTGGATGGTGGAATAGAGAAAAGTCGATAAGGGCTCAATTTATCAAAAAATAAAATCTGCACAACTAAGAACGATTTTTTTTAAATTACGGTATTAAATATTAAAGTTTACATAAATAGCTGTTTGATTACTAAATCCACGTCCCAAATGTAGCGTAATGTCAGGACGTTCGCACGCCGCCTTTCGACACCCAGCCTTATGCAGCTGCAAATAGGAAGCTGACGCCTATCCATACTTGTTGGTAATTCACAAACGATACCTACTCACAGCAGTGTAAACATGATGCTATCTAATCGACAATCTAACCTATCTTCTGTCTATGAATCCAATCTGCACCACAGAAATCAGAATAATAAAATGAGGCCGACAAAAGCTACATCGATCAGGCGTTGTCCTTACAGGGTCTCATTGAGAGAGCGCACGTGCGCATCGCCTATTACAATCACTGGAAGTTCTTGAAAATATTTGAACATCGGTCGGTCGGTTATATTATAAAATTATAACTTATTATAACAGTTATAACGTCGAAAAGTTCGTGAAAGTGTAGAGGCCTGCGTGCACTGAAATCTGAATAATTATTTAGATTTCTATGGTCAGCACCTTCTCGGGTATGTTAGTTATTTCAATTTACCTTTGACTATAAAAACTGAAACTACAGAATGTAAACAGTCGGGAAAATCATGGTTTTGTATAAGTCAGTATCGAAAGAATAGTATTGAAAATGTCATGCTGTCCCTCTTAGATCATATTAGACAAATTAATGTGATCTAACATCATGACAATTTCAATCCCCTTCATTATCTACACACACGACTTATAACAAAAGTATTTTCATAGTCAATCTGTCCTCATTCATATCACAAACCAAGTAAACATGCAGAAATAAAAGTGCAGAAACCAAGTAAAACAACATACAATAGGTAAAATATGCAGACATTGAATGCATTCTCAAGTTTCACATTAGTGCATGAGCGGCGAGTGCGCCGGCGCCGCACTATTTGACCCCAACCGCACGATGTGGAAATGCTAAGCAAATTGCGAGCCTTTGCTATTGGTTTGCTTGCCAAGTAAAGTTCATAGCATTATAAACATGACTTATTTTACAGCGACTTTATTTATTGCAGAGGTTTATTTGTGTTTATTTAAAAATCAAGAGAACTTTTGTTGTCTTTTTTTTTGCTATTGAAATTGGCATTCTAAATCAGACTAGGTACTCGTATTGTATAAAGATTTAGATTCAAGACAAACAAGTACCTACTTAAAAACAAAATATAAAATTAAGGTATTATGGTACTCACCTGGCGCAGCGCATGAGCATTACCACTCAGCCGCAGCGGGGCAATGCAGCAAGCGTCTTGGGGACGCTTCCGACTGGTATTGATATGGATCTGTTGAGCTACCCGTAGATTATTTGCAACAATCTGCAATTAGCTCAATTGTTTCAGTTATAAATACTAGTTCTAATTTGTTTCTATTATTTGATTGTACTTTATTATTTGATTGTAATTTGGTTTGTAAATAAAAATCGGTTCAAAAAAAATAAGTTTAAAATCCATGGATTAATTTGTCAATGATGTTTAAATGAGCAAATACGATAGCTGTAATAAATACCCAATTAACTATTTATCGTAAATTTATTGAAAGACAAGCCTTAACTGAAAACTGCTGACCTAGACGGAAAAAATTGCTGATCTAAATATTAGACGGTTTGTGTTGAATAACGTTCATTGTACCAAATGCTGACGACCAAGTGACTACAGGTTATTGTGCAATGGGCATAAATTCTATTGAATCTAATCAAGAATTTACATTACCTTCTGGAACAGAGGATAAAGTTACAACACTTGACATGGGAGGACACGCGTACACAGAAGTGATGGAAGAACTGACCTTGGCTGATATGGTGGTCTTCGCGACAATAATGCTGCTGCTTTTTGCCGGTGCCTTGTACCTCGCAAGACAGGTGAAGAGATGCTGCATCATATTCATAAGAATGGAGATTGAAAAAGCAATGGAAGAGGCGACACAACATAATTTGAATTCGCTCTCTGTTTAAAACAAGATCAAATAAAATGTGAGTTTAAGTTTGTTGTTTTTATTCGCTCAACAAGTTTACACCTCTACCTAAGAAGTACTTAAGATGAGTGAAGCCGTTAGCTAAAAACGTAAGGATGTCGAATGGAAGTCTTTTAGGAGACTATGCATTTCGTTTTGATGATGATGATGCATTCAATTATACAGTGACTGTTACAAAGTCACGGTTAGTTTCTCCTGTACTTCTAGTAGTAGTTACTTACTCTAGTCTAGAATATACGGGGAGGGATATATCCACTACTGGAGTAGGTAATAGACGCTGACTGTGATGATTGAAAAATGATGACGATGCAATCTTATTGAAAAATAATGACAAGCGCAGACAGGTAAAACAGTGACAAAACTATTGGGTAATTTTATTCGTAAAATTTAACAAGAGTCGAACTCGATATTCATGTGTGGCTCATTGGCACGGCGTCTACGCCGTCTACCCCCTTGCTGGTGATCTGCAGGCATTAATCGGTTAGTTGCAACGAAAGACAAATACATAAGTGCTAAAAATATATTTGACCAAGACCGCTATAAGATCAGAAGCCCGCCTGTCTATGATCGCTGTCTAACGTACCTAGGTCGATGCTAGCTAGGTTAATTAGGTGTCATATTCAAATCATCTGAATTGAATATGACACCTAATTTATTTCTTGAATAGCCAAGGATTTATGTCCAGTTCTACCTGCAAATAATTATACTAAAATCCGATGGCCTCGCATCAAAATGTGAATATAATGACGGGATCTATCACTGTCATTGGTCACTCGAGTTTTGTGAATAACTTGAGACATTATCAAAATTGAATTAAAGTGTGCAAAGTTTTATGTAAGTCCTTTATAAATTGAATCGAAATGAAATCGGTGATTAAACACATATCAGTGTTTGTGACATAACTATTCAGAACATATCAGTGGCAGTGTGATATTTTTTTATTATACTTATTAGTTTATTACTATTATGGATCAAGGACCAAGAATTAACTCTAAGAGTCAGATCAAGGAGAAAGTCGCTGTCATGTTGTATAATAAAGTTAAAGAGACCGCATTTGGAACGAGAAAAGTGGAAGAAATTGCATCGTTGCACCGACAGGAGCTTTAATTTATAATAATTACTATTACAAAATACTATTACCAGGTAACTGTTATATTCATTTGAAGTCAAGATTACCCATCAAACAGTGAACAGTCACTACTCTAAGCTAGTTTTAAAATTCATATATCCTGCATATACCTACCTAATAGTTTCTGTGTCACTTATATTCCTACAAATGAATTGAACATTATCAAGACTTATAGCCGAGCCAGTGACAAACTGCATGACAACTGACAGATCATTTGAATAGAACCTATAGATACGGTAGGTATTCGATGCGGTTTTCGATAGCATAATGCGCGTTTACCCATTGTATTGACATTATTGTCCCATTGTGCCAATACGACTGTATGACATAACGGGGATTGCGCGCGCGCAGATGTCATGGCGTACACCTGGAGGTCAAACGGTGTTATAATGAATTTTTTAGGGAAAAGTGTTTAGGGGTGGCGTAGTCTGCCCTTGCAGATGGTACTGCTGCCTGCTGGCGTTAGTTCGTGGGGCGGGTTACTACATCTGTTGGGTATATGAAGTGGGTTTCTTGCATATGACATAAATAACAAATAAGTTATTTTTCTTTTAAAATAAATTCAGGAAATAGTTTGTAATAAAATAACACTCAACACTAACACACCAATGTGTGATAAAGAAATCAGCCACACGCTGCTCGTCCAAATGAATGAATTTTAAACCTAGTGATAATTTACTGACTAAAAAAATATTAAACTGTCCCTATTTGATACCCGCACGAAGTACTTTAAAATAAGCTGGAATGCAGTGGTACCAGAGGACCGCTACTTTCGTGGTGGCAGGAATATCTTACAAATAGGTCCTACTGTGAGAGAGTAGGTTCTAGTCTAAGTGATAAAGTGCTTGACTGTTCAACTGGGGTAGGCATATAGATACAGTGTGCAATAAATTACGGGCAATTTTAGCAAAATATTTCATACTAAAATGTAATTATTACTTCAATGTCCATACAATCAAATCTAAGCCTGCAATTAAGTGAAAGTAAATATAGTTTTAGAAACAAAATTAAACTTACATTACCCAGCACACGCACGAACTACGGATAAAGACGATTCTTTCAGAAGGAGCACGTATTTTAATAATAAACCAAATGTAATAAAATAATGTGACATCATTAATATGTAGAAAAATATGTTGAGAGCACAATAATGTCTACCCAATAGAATAATAGAATAGAATATAATATAATATAACTTTATTGCACCATCAATACATTTATAAAACAAGAATTTAATACTAATTATATCTAATGTGGCACAATCGGCGGCCTTATCTCTAACAGCGATCTCTTCCAGGCAACCCTAATATAACTGCATAAATATAATATAAAAGTATAAGATAACATAATTAATTATGACATATAAGTAATAATCTAAGTTCAGCCTTAGAGCCGTTATTTTTTTTATTAGTTATTTACCTACTTAAACTTATATTCAATACACATTTACTGTTTAAATTTATCTCATTTTAAGTGAACTGTAATGTTTTTATGAGAAATAAAGTTCTTTAAACCTAAATATATAATCCCATTCACAATTTTACTAACCTTATATAAAAATCTCGCAGAGAGGATCATGCTATATGCTAAGCAGCTACGTTCGCACATATATAATACACGCGACGTCACCCAATTAAGGTCCTGATTGAAAACCAGCGTCGTTATCGACCTCTGTGGATAACGACAACAAGCTGAGGCTGGACCTGATTAGCCGTGCACATAGGGAAAGACCAATTTTTTCTTTTTAAACTCTTAGGACTATATGTAGTAGAGTCCTAAGGGTTAAAAATGGAACAGCATGTTTGCTGTTGTATTATGTTCTAAATTTAAATCCAAAGGGCTATGTTTTTGTTTATGACGTACCTGTATTTTTTTTTGTGTTTCCGTTATTTTTTATATAACATGTATGGCTATAAATAAATTCTGTTATTCTTTTTTTTTATAAATCATATCTTGATAAAATCTATAACCAATAAATAAGGCTTTTAAAAGTCAATAGGTACCGAAAAGAAAAAAAAAAGCAGTCTACTACTATGAAAAACTTTTGAAGGAACCACTCTCAACTTTCTCGTAGATAGATAATAAATATGTTGCATATATTATCTATCTACGAGAGAGTTGAACTAGCTCTACTGGTCGAAAACTAACTCATTGTACAAACTACAAAAATCATTATATAAAAGTATAAGCATTAGTATATAAGACAAGTAGTCCAGAAAAAACTTGAAATAATAGACGCCAAAAATGTCTACGGAAAAAGATAAGTGGACCACATAGTTCCTAGATTGATAAATAACATCCCGATAACTACCTACTAAAAATAAATTAACGTTAACAAACATAAGATATCAACAAAAAAATACTATACAAAAAAGTAAAAGATCAATACGACCTATGTATATCAAATAATAATAATAGTAGAAATTATTCTTTTTTAAAAGCAAACAGTAACAACTTAAGTACCTATTAATAAACTATGTTATAAATCATTTTATTAGAATTTGTATTTGTGCACCCTGTACCGGAGCGAAGTCGGTGCATTCCGCAGTGTTCGGGGATCTTCGGGAGGCTCGGCCACCCGTGGAATCTCGATCATTGCATTCGGGTCGCTATTAGCACCTACCTACCTCACTTTTTATCTTGTTAGATTTAAATTAGACTCGTTATGATGAGACAATAAAAGCCACTCTGGAACAATGCCAATGTATAACCATAAGTATAGGTAATTTAAAGTAGGTAATACCTACTTACCTTAAAACATTGTGTAATGTTTAAGTAGGTACGTACATACATACATTTTTTTTTAATTAATTTGGTGTAATAGTTAAAAGTGATATAGGGTCTTTATTGACTAAGAAAATTACAATTCAATAATAAAAACAAATTAGAACTAGTATTTACAATTGAAACAATCAAGCTAACTGCAGACTGTTGCAAACAATCTACAGGTAGCTCAACTGATCCATATCAATACCAGTCGGAAGCGTCCCCATGACGCTGGCTGCATTGCCCCGCTGAATGGCAATGTTGATGCGCTGAGCCAGATACTCGCCAACTCTCAGGTCACACGTCGCGTCAACCAGACGCTCAGATAACTTTTTAAAAACCCGGAGAGCCTCGGTACCCCACGGACCTACGGTCTCGACCCCAAAGGGAGCAAATTTGTATGCTCTGTCGAGACCTGCAGAACTTACAATTCGCACATATTCATCGTACGTACGCTTCATAATTATATCCAACCCTAGGAATGTAACATCCTGCACAAATCCTGAACGTTTAGAGAATGTTAAAATGTAAAATTAGAATAAGTTTAAAAAAAATATACAAAAGTACTTCTAGGACGATTATGTCCTTGCCCTACTTCCCTAGGCTGTCTAGGCCAAATAGAATGTGATCGATCACCTAGTACTATGTTCATGAGATAGGATGCTGTTTGGTTTGAGATACGATGTTAATTAATAAATTACCAATAGAGTACCTTCTAGGGTTCTAGGTCCTAATGATAAATCAAAATTTGATATTGTTGACCCGAGAGAAAATTAATCATGCGCAGATTCCATTCAAATTTCGCTACTCAATTCATTACAATAAAATCGATGTCAGCACCAACGTATTTTAGCATCTGTCGGTAGCAGCCGCTTGACATGTGTGGTGTTTTACCCTCGAGGGGTGAGATTACCAGGTGAGATCAACGTAGCTCTACAAACATGAGGCCACGTGTGGGGAACCCCTTTACAGGTGCCTGTGCCTGAATGAGCCATTGTTGGACTCATTGACAAATGTTTGGCATTAGGCGCGCACTTTTGGCGGGATTCGACAACAAAGGGTTGTGTACGTAACGCGACAGATTGGTCATCTCTCTCTGAGTAGTTTATAATGGCTCTTGCTGACTATTGACTTCATTGTGACAGATTTTTATAATGTTACAGTATCTGCTAAGTTGCAAACATAAAAGTGGTTTTCAATGGGAAACGGTTGACCCAATCCTTTATGTCCACTTAGAATTTGAACGTTTTTATCAGTTTATGGGTGCCCCTCTTGACATTTATAACAATATGTACGATTTCCATTGTTAAATAAAATAAAGTTCAGTTTACACAACATTTTTAAATATCACATCAAATTGGTGGCCTTCCGCCGTAGAGCTATAATTATTTTTTTGCGTACTTATTTCAAGAACGTTTCCTTACGTTCCCCACGTTTATTTTATTCCCATGATTAAGATTCCCCAAGAAGCAAAGCAACCCTCAACAGGTGTCCTTTGATTAAGGTCAGATGGTTCCCATCGCGATGGGCCAGTAGTCACCCGGTAGACCATGGATGGCCGTTGGATTAAATATGCGAAGATTTTTTTATGACGATCACTTATAATAAATGAAAAAAAAAACAAACATTTATTTCAGACCTTTTGTGTACCATATAAAGCACAGTTACAAAATTTTTAGTACTTAATAACAATTTTAACACATTTTTCTAAACTGTTCAAATAATTAGGAATCTGAACAAAGTAAAATATTTTGTTGATAGGGGCAGGTGTGCACTCAGTGCCAGGTGTAGGTTGCAAGTACTGAATGCACCCCTGACCCCTAACCAATGCTGCAGAAATCGGCCGTTCAGGTCTACAGTCATCGCTGCCAGGAGGCTTTTGCGGCTGGCGCACAGGCGACCGACACAGCGCGGCGGGGCAGCGAGTTCTGGGAAGCTGTCCACGCCCGCGTCAGCAAACATGCCCGTCGCACTGCACCAGCGAGGCAGACGCAACAACAATTATTAATAATGTTTAACTTTTTATGAACTTGAAATTATGTAATGACGCCATTAGCAAGGTTTAATGAAGGATACAGTGCAACCCTCTTTGTGTCAGACTTTTCCCGTAAGTTTTAAATATACGGGTCTATTTCTAAAAGTTACGAGTTGGTCCCTCAATGCAGTTCTAGAATGCGGTGCTGAGGGTGAGTATACCGAACTCATATTGCAATCGGTGCATTATCTGTATTTTGTACTGCATGTATATATTCCACCCATCATCATCATTTCAGCCGTAAGACGTCCATTACTGCTAGTCATAATCCTCCCCAAAAGATCGCCACAATTACAACACTACGCCTATTTTAATTTTCCATCACGAAACTGCGTGTTTCGTTTCTGCCAATTGGTGTATACCGAATCACACCGAATCAGAGTACCAAATATTTAGTTATAATATTTAATTACTATAGGACTAATATTTAGTTTCTATAGGACCAGGATGCCGATTTTAACTCTCCAAATTACGCAATCGTGTGTTACTTTTTGTTTATTCTGACTAAAACAAAAAAAAAAACGAAACGAAACACGTTTGCGTATTTTGGAGAATTAAAATTAGCATCCTGGTCCTGCACTATCCGCATCCAGCATTTTTCCGCAACCTTCATCAGGTCAGCGGTCAGATATATTAAACTGTATTGTTATGTAGTGACTGAACAGTAGGTAGGGCACGAAACAAAGCAACACTCCAGTGCATCACAATACACGGGATACACGGGCGCGGCCAGTAACTGTTTCCTCATTAGCGGCGTAATCGGCGCTTCCGCCAAGATCGCACGACACGACTGGCACACGTGGAACCTCACCACAAAACATACAGACCGACATTGTATCTCTCTGGTAAGAAAAACTTGAAAAATCTCTAGATCGGTAGCATGATGTTACCATTGTTATAAGTAGCTTGGTATATGTTGACATGCTTGGCAGCGCAAGTATTTTGTTGTTGTCGAAATAATGGATACCAAACGTTGTTAGGCCCCTGCAGTTATAGAGCTGTTTTTGATAATCGTGATGGTGATTAACGGAGTTTCCGCTAGGGAAACCGTACGAACAACTCTACCTACCAGATCCTTTGTTTCTAATGTTACAAAATCCCACAATGAATGTATTGACTTCTTTGTTTCTGTCCCGATCCACTCCCACGTTAAATTGTTACCTATTGAATAAAATAAAGTATCGCACACGAGTATCGAGAAAGGATTTATGATCGAATTTCGCGCGTGACCATACAGTTCGTGAGTATCGTGAGCCAGGTGCGCGCGCCGACACCTAATTGGCGCATTCGAGACGCCCTCGCGTAATTGGACTTCATTTACTCAAATCTTACGATGAATGGCCGATATAAATGTCACGTAAGCGTTCATTTGACAGCTAAGAGATAACTGTTTGTTTTGAAATTCGAACGAAATATGGTTACATTTGGTATTAGAATTGTTATTGTTTTGTTCACCCATTGCTTGGCGTTTACTTTGTAACGTTTAAATTATTGGGGTCTTGCAGTCTGGTATTGTGGTTTATGATGTCAGTAATAGCGCGACCTAAATGTCCAAGAATAACAACCAAAATTGACCGTTCAATAAAATCAGTTGAAGATAAGTTACTGTGCTTAGACACCATGAATCCTGTGATTCACATTCACCCGGTCATTCACCAAAAGGCACTAGAGCGGGACGAAGGAATTATGAATAAGAGGTGCGTCGAGGAATCACGGTGTATACACACCCTAAAGAAGCAATATAATCACGGTGTGCAGACACCCTAACTAAAGAATGATGATAATCACGTTGAGATTGCTGGAGACATTGCAGGAACTTCGCCATATGCGCACCCTCGCAGGAAGTGACTGAACGTAGTTGTCCATTAATGGTCAATCAGAGTCCCAGGATATCCCAGGACTCTGAAAGGACCGAGTAACTAAGCCAACTGGAGCAGTAAATAAATTTACGACATAGGTATCGAAGGTATCATCGAATGAGAAGCACAGCATTTGAGTTGGACTATAACTTTTTTGTTAGAATATAAAAAGAAATACCTATTTCTGATTGATTGTTTGGGAAACATGTAGATCATGTTTTCAAGGACAAAACTTGTATTGTTTTAAGATAGGTAGGTATACAAAGAGTGTTTCCCACCCGTGATGTTAAAAATTTGATAAATATTTACGAAAACGTTAGACCTTTAGCTGTTCATAAATCTCTATGTGATTTTACAAAACAGCAACCTTTTACATAAATGCTCAAGATATTTCAATTCCATAAGAACTGCGTTCACTGGTCACTCCTTGCATTTTAACCTCAAGGAATAGCTTAAAAAGCATAATGCACTTGCACGGGCTGGTAAACATGGTAAACTGTTGGTTACTCTCTCTTTCTGTCACGGGGTGAACACACACTGATTGTATGGATCTTCTACCTCTACAGTAACATGTCCTATTGTCTTACATGCAGCAAATTTCCATATTGAAGTTAGTTCAATTCGGGGAGTTCTGGTTAATTTCTGTCAGTTTGTAGCTCCATCAAAGATAATTTAAGCACCTGAGTTGAAAATTCAGCTACTACCTTCGATTTAGCAAGTTTATCACATTGCTGTCTCCAACAGTTGGTAGGTGGGTCATGTTACCGTAGATCATCTACAATGTGATGATTTCCTTAGGAGTTCCAAGCCGGTGCGCCCAGGAAGCGACGGCGTGGAACTGGCGTGCTCAGTGCACCTGCTATACTATTGTTTTATGTGCAGGAAGAGTCTGTCACGATAATAATATCATCATGATCCTATTATTACTTCGAATTTAATGCCAGACGAAGCTTCATATTATGATACTAGAGAGTATTGTATTGTCTATTCTAGAAAATAAATTGACCAAAACCGTCTGTGAAGATTGCTGCCGCGATTGCCTGTCAATAATGCTATCAATAAATCAATTTGACATGAAATTATTTAGTAGATAGAAGATAAAGTGAAAAATATAGTGGCCTAAACTCAGATAAGCCTGTGTCCCACAGTGGCGGATATTTCGATGGTGGACATCGGGAATATTCCCCTATGTCCAGCAGTTGCCGACAAGGGTTGATACATAATGATGATAAGATAAAGTGACAGCAGGTAATCCCATCACAAGTACGACATGCCGTCCTATGATATAAGTTGTAGGACTGCGTTATGAAATTGAGATAAAAATATTCGGTTTAAAGATGTTTATTTCTCATAAAACAAAAAATGTTAATTTAAAATGAGATACAAAAAGTTCTTAAAAGTAATGCATAAGCTAATATACATATATATAACCTGCATGCAATAGTAAATTTACATTACAACGTTAAGCATGAGCTAATACGCCACTCCTTCTAACATAGTTTGTATGCAATTTTAAGACTAAGGAATACAGACAACAGCGTGGTTATTAATTACATTTAAACGGAGACTAAATATATAGGAATGGTTAATGTTTGCCATGCAAACCCATAGAGTTCAAAACTCAGTATTTTTTTTTTGGGGTAACCGATTGATTCCCGTTCCCACGACCTTGCGGAGGATATCCGCGACGCCGGCGCAGGCGCAGCCTTCCAGGCCACGCTCCATCGGCAGCGCTGCTCTACCGTGTAATTGCCTCGTTGTCTATGAATTATCGACAATCTTTTATTAGGTTGGTGGCCAGCATTGTTCTCGAAATTGACCATAGCACAACGAGGTACAGTCAACGACTTTAGTAAGTAACAGTTATCGGTACGTAGATCCATGATTGTAGCAATTTTTTTACCTAAGATCACCATAATACTAATACACACATACACAATACTACATAATAAATACTACATAATACTGGACAGACCAGACTGATACTTCGCATGTAAGGTATCCATGTTCTGCAAACCTGGGCAAATATAATAGACTGTTTTTTTATCCCGGAAAAAACTCGTACAAAGCTGCGGCTGAAACTAGTGTCATGGAAAAAGAGCTGATAACGGTAACATATACATAATAATAAGGATGACGGGTATCAGTGTGCTCCAAGCCTTACGTACGACTGAGTAAGCTTGAAACTAGAATACGACATCAAAAACCACATAAAACAGAACCTAACATAACAAAACTACAATCTGATTAAACAACAAAGCTTGTATTTTCAGTAAATAAACAGTGGCATGGAAATGAAGCGCGCTCTGGGGGCATGCGCCGTGAAAACCGTTTGTTAGAGTTTGTTTCAAGTCTGTTTTAATAGGCGACGTGGGCGGGCTGGATCATATTCTTCAAGCAGAGAATATAATAGAATACCTTCAGGTGTCACGTTGCGCAGTCTGACATGTCTATGATTGTAGTCAGCATGGTAGGTAGATAGTCTTCTCTAGTTGCTTTAGTACCTACCGTGCCGTGCCGACATAGTACGTATATTTGATACTAGGGTAAATCTCGTCCGCGAAAAAACTCGTCCGCGGGCGAGTTATCCACTTCACTTTTGAGTAGTGGTACTTCTCGTCCGAATCTACCTCTAAACTCTCTTGGTTTTAGATTCGGACGAGTTATAACTCCTAGCCCAAAGTGTTATAACTCGTTCGAATTATAACACTTTGGGCTAGGAGTTATAACTCCTAGCCCAAAGTGCTAGGAGTTATAACAAAAAGTGCTAGGAGTTGTTAGTATTTTAGTAGGATTGTTTGTGTAGAACCGACATGCCATAGGAAATAGTTACAGCTGCTGTAATGACTGACATTGTTGGATTCGTTATTTAAATATGTACATACTGTCTGCTACCACAACGTAATATATAGGAAACGATGGCGGCGCATTGCACGAGTCGCCGTCTATCAGGACCCTCCGTCATAAGCACGACTACTCTGCCAAGAGTGTACGACTAAGAACAGAGACCTGAACCTGAAAATAACTATTATACTTAAAAAAAAGAAACTGTGTGGGAGCGCAGTACCATCTTACAGAGTTTTTATTGAAACCGATTTCAGTAATGCAGTTTATTCACACGCATTTTCCAGATATCGCAAACTTTATGGGAAAACAACTTGAAAATAGCAAAAGAAAACAAAGCACGACAAGTTTGTTCTTTCTTTAACGTAAACCCTGAGAACTCGATAAAATCAACCGTATCATTATCCAACTAGGCGTAGGCGTAAGGTAGATAAACTTCAACTGAACCAGCAGGATCGAAAATGTGATATAACCAGATAAATCACATTAAAAACTCCATGCCATCAAACAAGATTAGCAAGCTCCCTGATTGCGACAAAGTGTGACCATGCTTCGTGAAAAATGAGTTCTAATCGTAGGCACCCATAGCGGTAAGTAAGATGTATACTGTTTTCTTTTTTAAAAGCAGAGCAACAACGGCCGTAAAAAGAATTTTGCAACAAGGGAGACCCATGACAGCCCATCGAAGCAAGTAAATGTTGGCATAAACCAAGCTAAAACCACTAAAACTATAGACTTTTGCCACTTTGCGCTGTGTTGTGAATCATCCTGCTGCCTAAAACGTCAAAAGGGATGAGCTAGATGAGAATTTAAACTAAGTAAACATTATTTTAACTAACTGTGTGAATTGTCCAGCAATATTTATTTATTTATCAAAACAGTCACCAAAGGCATCTGTGCCTTTGGTGACTGTTTTGATAAATAAATAAGAGTAGGTAGCTACTCGTGTGTGGCAAGTGAACAGCCGACAGAGGTTTCATTTCACAAAATGAAACCTCTGTCGGCTTCCAGAAGGGAGTCACGGTGACGGGATTTAGCAAATTATTATTTTAGATTTAGGAATAGCGTATTTCTGGTCACTCCTAAGCAAAGATTTAAAACAGTAGAATAGACCGATCAGGATTTATCACTTCTCCTGTCTCAGTATGGTCACCATACAGCCAAGATAGATTATTCATGCAGTAATGTGCGCGGGCGCCTCGTCACCTGCACAGCTTCCCACGGTGACTCACTCGCGTTGCGGTACGCTGCGGTGTCCGTCCGTCCTGGTAAAACCGGAACGAGGTTTCATGCTCTTTCAAAGATGCAAGGGATTTTGCAATGAGTAGGAAGCCTTATGGGGTGTATAATTAGCTACGTTTTGCATTCCAATGAAGTCTTCACACCAAAGACGGGCCGGGGCGGCAGGGCGACAAGTTGACAAAACACTATCGGCTGCCATTATTCATATAGGTACTGAAATGTCGCACCAACCTGCCCTGAGCTGTGTCGCCGACTGTGATGTGTGGATGTAGACTGTAGACACGACTCCAATAAGCGAACTTTCAGCGAAGTTGAAGTCAATTGAAGTACGTAAACGCTTTGCTCTGTCCGTGCAAAGCAAACCAATGCAAACTAAGTTGGAAGTCAATGGCAAGTTATTGATAGACAGAGTAGTGTCTCGCTTAATACTTCAGATTAAAATATCGTAACGTCTTCACAAAAATCATAAAAGGCACGAACACGCTCACACGAGAAATAGAGATAGAGATTCGGGGTGCGACCCATGCGAATCAGTAGAAGATTCTTTACGCAAAAATACTAATAACGCAACAATGCAGCCAATAGTAGATAAAACCACTTTCTAAAGAATTAAAACATGCCTGACAACATAACAATTACTGATCAAATAGAGCCTCCATTTTATAACCTATCCCGCACACCTGCAGAGGTTTCCCACGATTTCTTCTGTTGTTTTTAAAGACAATCATGGGAAAATTATCATTATCTTACGCGTCAACTGAAGAGGAATTTGCATTTTATTTTTGTTAGGGTTTTTCCAACTAGAATTCCACAATAAGAAATCTGACGGTAGATACTTCCTTCTTTTTCGTTTTGTACGAACTGCCTTGATCGAAAGGAATTCTAATAGAAATAATTAAATCATTACCTCAGCACACATAAAGTCCACTGCTGAACGTGCTTCACCCAAACTGGAGGTATTATGAATCCACCTCCACAGCTTATATTGGTCCACTGCTGGACCCAGGTCTCCCCCTGATAAGCGCTTTATCTCACGGGGGGTAATGCCCATAATCCCCACGCTGGGGATGCGGGTCGGGGATCGCAGTTCGGTGGTAGAATTGTTCTGCAGGGGGCGCTGCTGCCCACCCCCGGTGGATATCCCTTAGTTGCCTCTTACGACCGCGGAAAGAGTGAGCAATAATGGTTCAATGGTGGGTACCATTGAACCGTTATTGGTGATAGGTACCTAATACGAGAAAATAAACTCTATAGAATCAAATAATATCCCAAAAATTATTAGGGAAGGAAGGGGGTTCAAGTCTCGTCGAAGTCGAAAAATTTTTGGGTTATTAAGCTGTTAATTTCTTTGAAACTGAGTGTGAGGGGTTACGGACTATAATAACAAAAACCTAAATAAACTATGTTTCTTTTCATTGGAAAACGTTTAGGAATATAATAATCGGCAAGAATTTAACAAACAACTCTTGAAGCCCAGCGCTGGACTGGGCCCTACGGGTTGTGAGGATGACGATGTTTATAATTACCCCTCATACAAAAGACAATTTTCTCTACGATAACTATGATAACTTGTTTAACTAAGAAAGGTAGTAAGCTAGGCAAAGTGGTTACGTACCAACAAAACCAAGTTCTATGAACCGTCTAACACCTGCACGCCTTCGCCCTCCATTTCCTCTACAAATCCAAGCCCAAGCAATTTCCACAGGTGAGAGAAGCCTCACTAAATTAGCGCACAGGAGCTCGTACTGATTTCCTGGGGCCATCCACAGATGAACACACAGTTACTATAAAAAACACCCCAGATTATACAACAGTTGGTAGAGAAGTGCCATAGATTGGGAAGTAGTAGGTAGGGGTAAAGTCGCACCTGTCTGCGGTTCCCACAGGTATGAATAAGATTTTTTATTTATTCGCAATGTTTTAGTGCCCGCAGAGGATATGGCTAATGTGTGAGATAACGAGATCCGTTTTGTTGGGTTAGAATGTTTTAGAATTTAGAGTGGTTGGTTTTTTTTTTTAATCTTTTAGAAAACGTTTTTTCTCTTAAAATAAAATAAAACCTTGACCAATATCGTAGACATGATGTATAAACAATCTGCCTTGTTATTTTATCAACCAGTAGTTTCGACCATTTCTAATTAATTATGATTTTTCATAAAGTACGATTTCTTTTTTGTCATAATGATGGTCTGTTTTACTCACATGTTTTTTTTTTGCCGTAAAAACTGTTTGTACTTAGATTTTATATCTGTCCTAAAGGTTTTATTTATCTGTAGATACCTATATATCTAGTATTATTTATATTTATAGATTCGGTTATTTTTAAATTAGTCTCATACATTTAGTTATTAAAGTTAGTTTTATAAATTTATAGTCTAGGTGTAGCATAACTAATATAATTAGGTGTATTGTTAGGTACGGTATTAATATTTTTTTTATCCATGATGTACGTACCTACCTAAGTTAATATAGTGGATACGTTACCCACTTAATACATGTCCTCTTGCACGTCACTTCTCAAGGGCCCTGCCTGAAAACCAGCACAGTTTAGGGCAAATGCTGCAACAGCAACATGTTCAGGCAGGGACCCATTTTACCTTTAACCCATAATTCTAACCACAGTAACAACTTTTTTCTTTTTTTATGTTAGTATATATACCTAGATTATAAATAAATAAATAAATAATGCTGGACAATCCACACAGCACCATCTAGCCCCAAAGTAAGCTTCTCAAAGCTTGTGTTATGGGTACTAGATAACTGATATATTTAATACATTATATACATAGATATATATTTTTATTATACATAGAAAACACCCAGACCAACGGAACAAATTTCTGCAGATAATAATAAATGATATGATTATGTATTTATTTTCTAAACATTTTGGTATTTGGGTAAAATAAATTATCTCTCTCTCTCTCTCCTGTTAGTTTGCCGTGCGTAAGTACAGTCGTCAGTATTGTATGGATCACTAACACTATGGAAGCTTGTTCACACACGTTTTTTTCGCCGCGAAATTCCACGTCTAATTCGTCGTGTGTTTGCACGGCGCCGCGCCGCCGGCAATAAGCTTTCTTAGTGATCCATAAAACACTGACGACCGAGCAAACACACGACGAATTAACCGTAGATTTTCACGGCGAAAAAAACGTGTGTGAACAAAGGCCCATTTGTTCACATTTAAATAGCGTATTTAGTTTATATCAGTGAATGCTTATTATTCGTTTTCTGTCGTTATATCACATTATTTTAGCTGATGTTTTCCTAAATAAACAAATTACCTGTTGATTTATCTTAATTCAGGGGTAATGTTTACTTTTCGATATCAGAAACCTAACCACCTTTAGGTAATCTCCAATAAGATAATATAAAATAATTTTCTTGTGATTTTTCTACACGTTATTACTGTTCCCCATCATTATCGTTCTGTATCATTTCGCAAAAATTAAAGGCTACTGAAAACAAAACACGACTGCCCACCCACTTACCTCATCATATTATGTGTTCCTACCACACAATTATGTGCATATCTTTGTACGGGCATTTCGGCGAGCAGGATAAAATGCAGGACACGTATTAACAAAGGGAATTGTGTAGTGAAAGTTACAATGTTTCACTGCATTGGTGGTTGTAAAAAGGAATACCTATCAGGAAATTTTAAAACTATTGGAAAGCTCTTATGAGGTAAGAAAAATTAATACATACGAGTATCAACCACTTCAAATGTGAAAATGACTATTAAAATAATCGAAATATATATTTCTGCAGCAACAGGTTTTTTGGAAATTAAGATAAAAGTTTAATAGCAGTTCTTACAGTAACCTGACATAAATTATTTAATCATTTAAAACTCACTATGAGATCTTCTCTAAGTTATTCATTTCCGAAGGGGTGGCTTTATAGATGTCACCGGTCTGTGTTGAAGTTTTTGACAAAATAAAATTAAAATTATCAGTAAATAAATTCAAACAAATTGTCAAAACCAAATGTGTAAAAAGGCCTACTATAAAATATCAGATTATCTAGAGGATAAAAAAGCGTGGGACGGGATTTGCTCCAACTCGATTAGATATAAGGGCTGTTGATTTTGTTAAACAATAAAAATAAAATAAAATAACAACAAACTAAAAGGCTGAAGGTTTCTTCGTCGCTTCTTTACTTTAGTCTACATACCGAAGCGACTGAAATCAAAAATATCACTTTATTTCCGTGTCAGTGTTTAATTATTAAGAATTTGACCTTTACTAAGTATACATTTATTGTATTTATGGAAATAAAGAGTTTTTGACTTTGACTTGACTTGACAGTTGTGAAGTGATTTTGGCATCTATCATGGTCATAAGCATTGAGTGCTTAACAGCATGACTACCCATAATCTCCTCCAGGCTCCAGTGCTGCAATCTCAGCCTCAATCAAATCCTACTCTTCCTTAATATTCAATTTATTTTCAGTCGCAAACTTGAAAGAAAGTGGTTTGCAGAACATTGTGGATGATGGTTTCGGATTTTCCCATATATTTTCTTCGCCTCAAACTAAGCGTAGAGGCACAAACGAAAACATAAATATACTGGAATCATCTTCGTCCACCATAGTTTGCTTGTACAAACTTTGCCCTGAAGCACCATCAAAGCCCCACTTACATACCAATATTAGCTCTTTGCCATCCGACGAAGATTCCAAACATAGGAACTTAACAAGTCTTTTTGTCTAAATTTGCTTGGAGCTTTACTCTTACCCCTCTTTCCGTGATTTCCATGGTATCGTTTGGTGGGTAACAGTCCTTCTTCGCCTCTAGGACGCTATCATAAGAAGGATACAGTGGTACTCCTTCGTCGTTTGCACCAGCTCTTAGTGTAATATACTGCCACTTTGATAGCTTCAAAGAGGTAAAGTTTTATCAGCTGAATATATAGGCACAGCTTTCTTCGAGTTCAGCAACTCTTCTATCCTTGTAGCTTCTTCAGGATGCTTTCTGACCAACTTAATTATAACTACATTCTTATTATCTGCACTTAGACCAGCTACATAAGCAAGGTTTTCCGTATTATGGGTTAGGAGTTCTTCCACTCAAGGTGAGTACTCAGGGTGAGGCTCTTTTGTAGCGGACTTAACTTTGAGAACGGTTTTCTATGACTCACTAATGGTAATAAATAATGATGCAGATAATAATAATATAATAATAATAATTTTGTTTATTTCCTCTACACAATAGGTTTACTTAAAATTTAGTTATCATAAGCACAGAGATCTTTAATTAAACCTGTATTGTGAGAGGCTGGAGCTTGCTATAGGTTTTAGAAAAACCTGAAACTGCAAGTCTCCAGAGCCCCCACTCCACGGATCACAATACAATACAATGAGAAAATTATAAGTTTGACCTGAAACTAATCATGAATAAAATAAACATAGGTTGCATGGCAGGAAAAAAAAACAATTTAAATCTTAGTTTATTCTAGAAAACACCAGATTACAAAAACAAAACACCATAACAGCAACAAATTAAAAATTTAAGAGAAGTACATACAGATAGATTAAATGTTTGTTTATAGGTGTGTGTGTGTGTGAGTGTGTATAGGTGTATGTAGCCAGAGTAGTGTAAAAGAGTGTGGTATGTGCGCATGTTTGGTAGGGTACTCCTGAGGACACCGGTCTCTTAAGAGTCCGGGCGACAGGAGTTACCCATGTGTGTGTGTGTATGTGTATTTTTGTGTAGCGCGTATATGATTGCGAATCTAAGAAGGTATGTTCATCATGCAGACCCCCTATCCCCAGTTTAATAATGTATATTGTTAGGTATGTTATGGTTATGGTAGGTTATGAAAGGGTGGCTAGGAGATTTTCAGTCTCTAGATAGTTTAGTGTTTTCAACCATTCAGCTACTTCCGTTTTACACTTAATTCTAGGTAGGGGAAAGATGTTGAGAATGGCGTTAACCTTATTGTAGATGTAGGGTCCCAAGAAGCAGCTGAATTTATGAGATCGGCTGGTGTGAAAGCTCTGAGCGGCGCACACCTTACCTTTCCTACGCTTCTTTTTAACTAACTCCTGATTGTACTCTAGTTGAGAGTGTTTCATAAGGATGATTTGAAGAAGGAATATTTGCCTAACCGAGAGAAGTTTCCATTCCTTGTATAGCTGAACGGTAGGGTAACGGTAAGGAAGACACGCACTCACCTTTAACACGGCCCTTTGGGCTCTCTCAAGTTCTATAAGGTGAGTCTTTGCCGCGCCACCCCAAGAGGTGATGCAGTATCGCAAGATCGACTCGCACAAAGCCGTGTACACTTCCCGGACAGTTTTGCGATCTGCTACATTTCTTAATCCCTTAAAAACGTATATTAGCTTACGCGTCCTGCCAACCAGCGCATCTATGTGCCTTCTAAAAGTAAGTGTTTGGTCCAGAATAATTCCCAAATATTTAGTATGATCAGTTCTTGAGATGTATGGACAGGAGCAATTGGGAGTAGCTGTTAGACAGGAGTGAGCTCGTATTGAAAAAGAAGAGGGCGGAAGTAGATTAGATCTAAGAGCAAACGTTATGTAGTTAGTCTTAAGGGCATTCAGAGTAAGGACGTTGTTAGTGAGCCAAGAACAAACTCTATCAACACCAACTTGAGCACTGTTAAAAGAAAGATGAAAAAGCAGATGTTCCAACACTGGTCGTTTCTGGTTTATTAGATGTTGATGCAATCACATTTTCACCGAATTCAGAACAGGCACATGATTCTGGCTCTACTGAAAACACTGGGCTGTGAGGAACAACTATTGTTTGCCACAAACATGAAAATGTCCAAGTTGGTACCAACACCTTCCATCATAACACGAAAACAAATAAATGCAATAAGTATAGTCACCGCGCACAAGTGCTTAGCTACTGAGGGAATTTACGTTTAATATTCATTTATTCTCATAAAGACAAAATTACAATGTCACTTACATGAGAACAGGGTTCTTAAGTTAAGTATAGATAGATACATAGGTTGTGGTCGTTCAATAGCTGACTCATTTAATGTGTTCACTTAATAAGAAGTGAATCATCATTTATGATAATTATGTTGAGCTAATTTGAGTTTGAACGCATTAAATGAGCTTACACTTTTAATTTGGGAGGGTACTTATTGTAAATCTGTGCGCCTTCACATAGTATAGTTTTTTTCCCATAATTAGTCCGAGTTTTCGGTGGAACGATAAAGCTGGCACGACGAGAACTACGTTTTCTTATTTCTTCTACTTTAGTGTAATTTAAATTTGTATGAATTTTATTAATTAATATCTTACGGACTAGGATGCATGTTTTATATTTGTATAAATGTTTAATGTTCTTTTTTTCCGTTTTTTCGTTTTTCGTTTCGGTGGAAGTTAAGTAAGGAAAATTAATAAGTAATTTGACAAGTTTATTATGTGATATTTGAAGTTTAGCTAATTTTGATTTTACGGCACTGCCCCACAGCTCAATCAAATATAGCAAATGTGGTTTGACAAGGCAGTTATAGATAGTACAGCGTATCTGACGCGGAACACAATGCATGACATTTTTTACTGAACCAGTAAGCGATGAAAGTTGGGATTTAACTCAATGGTCCTATTTTTATGTATCTACCCTCATAATTACTCGTTGCCTCATTAATGCTTATGTTACTTGTAACTAACTATTTAAAATTCAACCATAATCACGGTGATTACCAAAAGCCTTAGTTCTTTAAATGTTATTTTATGAAAAACCATATATAATATAATTTTTTAATGATTTATCATTACGAATATCATAAGGAGACTATTAACTAACGATAACATAAGAAAAACGAATGGTAACTTCATTTAATTACGCCAAATACTTGAATAATCACATCACATACCAAGAATTTGAAATTTCACAAGTTTGCTACACGCAAAGCGGCACCGAATGGTACATAAATTATTGTATGTCATCTTAATCGCCAAGTAAGGTGCATTAACTCATGTGAGCACCAGCCCTTCAGTTCCATTCAGTTTAAAAATAATGTACTTACTTTACGTGTTTTCTCCCATACAAAAAAAAACAAAACTTTTTTTTTCTGCCATATGGAGCTACTCACACACTTCATGTTTAAATATTGAATAAAAGGAGATACATATATACCAGAGACGTTTCGGTTTTTTTTGAATAGGTAAATTTTCCGACCACTGCACTGTGTCCGGTCCGACTATGAATGGACCTAATTGCACCCAATTTAAGCCTTCCACTTTCGAGAGGCTGGTATCTTATCTCCGCTTTTTTACTCACATCGATTAGTAATAATAAATAAATCATGCAGGACATTTCACACAGCATCATCTAGTCCCAAAGTAAGCGAGAAGAAAGAAGAGTGTCCTAATTCTTATAGGATCCTGAATGTTCTAAGGTCTAAATAATAATTAATTAATAAATGTACTAACCAGGGAAAAATATGCTAGTATGACTATCGTCATAGCAGCATATTTTTTATGCTTTTTTTTTTATGGAAAACTGTTTTCTTATTCGAAAATTCTAAATACTTAATGAGACTGAAAAATCTTACTAAAGGAGTCATACTATCGGAAGTCGATACAAATAGAGGTATTTTTCCAATAAACGCAGACTTGGAGTGAGTTAAGGCTTTGACGGTAGTTGGTACAGATCCTACACCTGTCCAAGATTCCCACGCCAGAACAGGTATGTATTGTAATTAATATTGGTAGTCGTGATCCAAATAATGATTTGGTGATTTCGTCTCCGTCAATGTGACGGACAGACAAGGTATTGTCAACCAGGAAAAAAGATGCGTTTGCTTATTTCTTAACATTCCATTGTATGGCTAATTTGATGATATGGAATCACGAGAAGTTTATGCTGGGCCTGTAAATCCAAGGACATACCGGTCCGGGCTACTTTGCCAACTGAGCTTAACTGTTGCATACCCTATCCTAATAGGTACATTAATACTTAAGAGGGCGCAATGCGCGCCATTTTGTGAAAAGGATAGGCATAGGATTTCAAGTTCATAGGAGCGGTGGTTTTTGGAACGGCGGCGTAGTAGGCGCAAAAATCAAGTTATTGCTTATTTACACGAAAATACGCAACTTACGAAGAAACTGGTTCAAGGAACCAAATTTTGGATAAGTTGAGCTACCTGTAGATTGTTTGCAACAGTCTGCAGTTAGCTTAATTGTTTCAATTGTAAATACTAGTTCTAATTTGTTTTTATAGAGCATAAGTTTTGAAAGGGCGTAAGCGCAAAAATCAAGTCCCTGCTTATTTACAAGAAAACTACACAATTTATGAAGAAACTGGTTCAATTAACCAAATAATTAGTAATAACCTACGAATCAATACATATTTAATTTCAATAGACCGCAGGGTTCCTTAGATCTCAACCAAATTATGTGCAAAACAGTGCACTTTCATAATTTAATTTTATCGTATTTTTTTTCTCGATCTTCTCTTCACATTCAGGGAACCAAAGAATAAAATTTAATTTTATGTAATTCTAGTTTTTTACCACGGGGATCCCGTGAGTACTGAGATCTAGACCTAGTTTGACAACCGAACCTGTTAGGTTCGCCCCTTAAACCTCCGTAATATTTTTGCTATGCAATAAAATATTGAATCCTCATCATCATCAACCTATCTTAGTCCACTTCTGGACATAGGCCTCCCCCAATGCGCGCTCATCATTAGGGGATAATGCCCATAATCCCCACGCTGGGCATGCGGGTTGGGGATCGCAGTTCGTTGGTGGAGTTGCTCTGCAGGGGGCGCTGCTGCCCGTCTCCCGGTGTATGTCCCCTAGTCGCCTCTTACGACACTCATGGGGAGAAGTGGGGTGGTGCAATTCTAAGCCGGC
Organism: Eupithecia inturbata; assembly: GCA_963662085.1. Classification (NCBI taxonomy): domain Eukaryota; kingdom Metazoa; phylum Arthropoda; class Insecta; order Lepidoptera; family Geometridae; genus Eupithecia; species Eupithecia inturbata. Next base: position 5,619,689 of record OY759191.1, on the reverse strand, counting down.
ACCACACGGCCAATACGGCACGGCAAATATTGAATACCTACTGAATACTGAGCGTTCGACCTCGACGGTTAGGGTAGACTAAAATTTACGGTTGCGTTGGTTTAACTGAAACTAGGCACGCGTACTTCTACATTATGGTTGTAAGGATATTAAACCTAGACATAAATGTACAGGTTTGTCTTCGATTAGATACTCTATACAAAGTAGCTAGCGCTGATTAAATTTATCTACTTATAGTACAAAGTACGGTCAATCGATTTTGTGGTAACGAGCATACTAAAAACTTCGACTATAAGTACATTGTAAAGTAAAGTTCCCCTCGGCAAACCAAGCCACAAACACTGCCTACTTTAGTGCTGGTGATGTGCTGTGTTAAACATATATTTATGCTACCGTACCTACCGTGTAGGTACCTTGAAGCATAAATATATGTTTAGTATAAATAGTACATCAAGTATAAATAATACATCATTATTCCTGATCAGCATACATGCGTCAAGGCAACTGCAACTGCTGATCATGCCTCCAAGGCCATACCTTCAAGGTACCTTGAAGCATAAATATATGTATGTTTAGTATAAATAGTACATCAAGTATAAATGATACATCATTATTCCTGATCAGCATACATGCGTCAAGGCAACTGCAACTGCTGATCATGCCTCCAAGGCCATACCTTCAAGGTACCTTGAAGCATAAATATATGTATGTTTAGTATAAATAGTACATCAAGTATAAATAATACATCATTATTCCTGATCAGCATACATGCGTCAAGGCAACTGCAACTGCTGATCATGCCTCCAAGGCCATACCTTCAAGGTACCTTGAAGCATAAATATATGTATGTTTAGTATAAATAGTACATCAAGTATAAATAATACATCATTATTCCTGATCAGCATACATGCGTCAACGCAACTGCAACTGCTGATCATGCCTCGCCGAAAGGTTTGCCCTCAAGGGAAAAAACTGGAATAGTTTAATTCGATTCCAGTTTTCCCCAGTATCTTCAAGAGCCAAAATATTTTTTTTTTTAAATCTAGTTTTCCCTTTTAGAGTTATTTCAGGGGGCAAACCTGGAATAACCCTGTATCACCACGCTTGGCTAAAGGAATGGTGATCGCAGTGAAGTGTTGGGGAACACAATTAGGAAGCTGGTAACTTATTATTTTTATTTTTAACATATCGTGCCCGCGACGTCGCACTCTCTTTTCCGGGATAAAAAGAAGTCTATGTCGGTCCCGGGATACCGCCTTCCATAACATAAATTAAAATTACTTTAGCTTTTATAATATTAATTGGGCCAGTAATAAGAAAGCTTGCTCATTCATCGATCTATGCTTGAGTAACGCTTTTTATGGTGTGAACCTCACTCAAGCATAAATCGATGACTGAGCAAGCTTTCATAATACGGGTTATGACCCCTATTATGAAAGCTTCCATACTATGGTATGGATAAATATATTACAGATTTTAAAGTTCTTTGTACTGTCTCGTCAGTATGATTCCTTGGCCTCTCAGGGTGACTAACGCATTGCGTAGGCCGTGCCTTATTCCGAGTTCAATGCGTATTGTAGGTTTAATGACCAGAGATTATCGCCTAACATCTGGCGGACCATCTGCCGATTCATCATCCAATTACCTACACTGATTCTGGATCTACAACTGTTCTGTATTTCATAGGGCGAGCTATGATTGGAGATTGTTTTATCCGGCAAGTCTGACTTTCTTCACATTCAAAGAATTGGCGCGGTCTGCTGATAAAAACAGTCACGCTCTTCGGATAGCTTGGGGAGTGAAAATCACAAGACAAGCTAGCATTCGATGCCGTTCTAGTTTTATTTAACCTTGACAAACATTATGTTCGTGTAAAAATAACTGAACCTCCAGAACCAGCGCTACCACTACCACTCTCCCTCGTAACTAAGCTCTTACTCTTACCCGCACTTTGTAATTTTCATAATACAATACAATACAATACAATATTCTTTGTTAAACACCACAAAATTATATAAAAAACATAGATAACATAAAATAGAAAGGTGCAATGGGCGGCCTTAATCATCAATTACCTACCTATTTTGTTAAAAGAATCATGTTGTAAATATCAAGATATTACTCTCAATAATATCGGCCAATTAGACACTATCAGATTACGTGGCTGATTCAGTACAGCCTGTCAGATGGGTGAGTGATCGCTTTGCGCGTTTACCCATCTTACACATTGGATGGACAATACAACTCAATCTCAGTAACTATCATAAAAAAATTAACCTACCTACCTACTATGATTTTGTGTCACTCTTCTTCTTTAATATATGCATGTTTTTACTAACTAAATCGTTTATTACAACATTAATAAGCATTTATTTATGAAAAGGTAACGTAGTTTCATAGAACTGCCTCAACAGACTCAATAACACACTTCGACACATTAATCAGATTAAATCTTAAATCACCATTTATTATCCTTACGTGCTTTGTATACAAATGTAGAGGACTTTAAAAGATCACATCGATATCCCTAAATTTATAGTCAATGTGAATATCTCAGAGAACGTTAATGAACGTCTTTGTTCACGGAATACGTTCTTAGTGCTTTATGCGCGGGTTTCAGAGCTATTGCTTGATATACCGGATAACGGCAAGTGTGCCAATTAAAATGATATTGTGTTCTTATCTGGCTCATTCTGATCAATTATTATTAAGTAATAAGTCTTTGCTTTCAATATTAAAAATCGCGTTCTATTTTAATCTAATTCTAAGGGCGGTGTTCTATTGTATGCTTTGGCGGATCAAGCTTTTATTTATGTTCATTCTGTCTCTGACCTCCGCAGCTCCGTTTAAACTCTCTAAGATACTAGTTAAAAACGACTAAAAGTCAATAGCAATTACAAATGTTGTGTATATATGTTTTTATCGAGATACGCCTACGTTCCCGGGCGGCCTTGCTCCGCGAACTTGTACGAACTTGAAACGGCAATTGGATAAGCACTTTAACGACATTGTCCTTTTGTCGCAGTCAGAGCCTGATGCAGGTGCAACTGACGTCACGAAACCATGAGAATAAGCCGCGACTCGCCATTCTCACGCCTGCGCCTGCGCAGGATGACAATTAAACCAGTTCCTTCATTTAAAAGTGCCGTTAATCGGACTACATGTTATCCCAAGAAGGTCTTGGACGAGACAGTGTCGATTAACCTTTTAAACAAACATATATACTCTTCCTTGAGCCTGTGTATCATGTCCATGTTTATGATAATAATCTAGTTGGAGCAATCGGCAATGAATTCCAATAAGTAAATGATGAACGAACGGAATGGAGATCCAATGGGACTCTTCTTTCATTGCTTTTACAGAAAAAACACATAAAAAAGATAGTGTTTATTGTCCCGATTAGTTCCCAGGTGCGAAGGGAAGTGACCCTGATTGCAATTACAAAGTCAAATCAATGAACCGGCGGCGCGGCGTTGAATTCGGAAATTATCATAAAAACAGTCCCACGTCGGGGTGTCCACACAGTCCGTGTGAAATCGTGAATGGCCGCGGAAACAGCGCTGGTGCGTGAAATCTGTTCCAATTTTGGTTTGTCCTAACTGCTAGCTACCTACGTCGTCGTTGTGGTTTTATTTTATGAACGAAACAAACTAGGATTGAACTGGGTGACGAGTTCTGAAACAATGATGCTGTTGTTTTACGCTCTTGGCTTTGTTATTTGAATGCTTTGTTGTTTGAATGTATTATTATTTTATATTTCAAGTTATTTCCTGCTGTAGTTGCTGAGATATTAAAGACAGAAAAAGGACAGAAAAAGCGAGACCATAAGGGTTACGAAACCGTTCTCCGATCTTCGAAACTGTTAAAACACGGAACGGTTTGTTTAGTAATTTGCTAAAACGAAGCACAGACTTGAGATTTTCGGCTTCCTCATTAGAATGGGTCATGCATGACTGAGCCTGCAAGGAAATTAATATGGAAGAATCTCTTTGGGTTCTTTTCGTCGTTGCCAGAGCTTCCAAGAACTAAAATTTTACGGAGCATTTGTGCGCATTTAGGGCTTAGGAGAAGCACTAAAACGTTATGCAATAGGTGATCAATGCTCGAATACTATAACTCACCGCAACAATGCACATCGCATAGCAATAACAATCCCGTTTGATGCCTTTGTGTCGGTTAATCTGCGAAATGTCTCGGTATGAGGTTTCAGTTTACAGTCTCCTTCGACCCAGAGTAAAACAATTTGCGTGGGCAAATTATTTGCAAGCCGCCTCGATATTAGTGGTGGAGTATTTTGGTTGGACGAATGAAGAATTACTTTTTCGGTTGGCATCATCATCATCATCAACTTATCGGTGGACAGCTGGGATTTAATATTGAAAGCTTTCAAGGGAATATAGCACGCACTCAGCGAAACTCCTAAACCAGAAATAGGAATACGTAGTTCGAATAAGAAATAGTTCTGCATCCTTAGTCCATAATATTATATTAATATTATAAATACGAAAGTAGTCTGTCGTTTGTTACCTTTTTAAGCCTAAACGGCTGAATGGATCTCATTGAAATTTGGTAGTAAATTATATCCCGGGGACGGACATAAGCTAGTACTTAAAAAGCGCGTGTGAAGCCGCGGGCAGCAACTAGTTGCATATAAATGGGACTTATCTATTCATAAAATAACAAAGATACCTACAAATGGTCCAAAATACCCTGTAAAGTTAATAATCTCCATGACAGCAAACCGGTCTGTGGTAAAGGACCTTCGATAAAATCAAAATAATCTGCAAAATATCTTCCGCCTAGCAGATGGCAGTAACTGGACAGTTTCCTAGAAGTCACTGTATACCCTTATTACAAAGCGGTCGCCGTCGATTCGGAGTGAATTCACGAGGGTATTTGATACGTTGCGCGGGTGGAAAGGCGATACGGCGTCAGACGGTAACCGAGCTGCAGTGGGCGCACGTCGAGACGTGGACCTCTCGGTCCGTTGCTCACGTGGGCCTCGGTCTGTTGCTCACGTGTCCCCGTCCATCACACTAATATTACCTCTATAAAGACGAAAGTTTGGATTGATGGTTGTTGCGTCTTCACGTCACAAACGGTTTGAAATTTGCAAAGATGTAGCTCAAAAAGCCTGAAATCAAACATAAGCTATTTTTTTATATAAATCAGTTCCCATGGGATAGAAATAATCTTTAAATGTTTCCATAGTAATAACGCGTGCGAAGAGTAGTTGCGAATTTTTCTGGGAATTTCGTGATGGGAAATCGCACCTGCTGCAGGCTGCGTCCCCTGCACCGGAAAAGTGTATCTAGGTACAATTTCACGTTTCTAGTTGCAGTTTCGTTTTTAGGGTTTCTTACGCGAAGGATGAAAACGGGGCCTTACTGCTAAGCCTCCGCTGTCCGTCTGTCCGTCAGTTTTGTATTTTTTGGGAAATATACAGTACATAATACTAAAATTAGAAACGTAAGATTAACATAAACTAAAGGAATTTCCGCCCTTATAATATAACACAATTAACAGCTAAATAAACAGAGCAAGAAAAAACAATAGTACGTAATTTTATAAATAACATACAACTTTAATTTAAAACTATAGAACAACAAATTATTACGAGGTTTTGGCAACGCTTAGCATACAATACTTCGATAATGAAATATCAAATATATTTGTCAATTTAACGTTGTAATATTCACAAACTCGACCAAGATAAAGATAATTTTATTTGCATAAACATTTAGTATACCTATACATGTAATAGGTATGTACCTACTTGTAAGATTTTACAAATAGGTATGCAGATATCAACATGTTTTACCGATTACGGTGTACAAATTGTGATATAAAATAATAATAGAGTTATTAGAATCAATGTCAAAAAATTAAAATTAGGTAAGATATTACGATACTGAATTCTAATAATAATTATTCTATACATTTCAATTAAAAGTTATAATTTATCATTTCGAAAGTCGTCAATCTTATAATAACATTTTTCAATTAACAATTTGGTTCTTAAATTTATGTTTAAATTCACAATTATTAAGCTGCTGGTAGCTTTTTGGTATTTTGTTGTAAATTTTCGGTGCCATTGATAATATGCTCTTATGTAGTAACGCAGTTTTGGATGGAAATGAACAAAGCCTACAAGAAACATATTCTTTCTGTAACTTGTGTTTACATTAGGTAAAAGAAGACAACATAAATAAATCTACACTGAGTGGTTCTAATCTCTTTGCAGTCTACTAAATACTAAGACCATTCAAAAAGTAAGACAAAACGTTACGCAAACAAAATGAAGACAATGATTCGTGCTCTCTCATACTTAAAGCTCCATTAACGTGAGCTTTAAAAAGTCCGTGAGATCTGTACCACAAAGTTCGTAACACGTGCATGCCTGGAGCAAACCTCGATCCAAATTAATTGCTGGTCAAAACAACCTATCTCTGCTGTCTGTTAGCGAGCACGCGAAACGTTGCGACCATAACTCAAGAGTAAATCATTGAGAGCATTTTATTTCACTTCGTTAATTTAAATTGGACGCCAATACGCAATGGGATGAATACACGCTATTTGTTTTGTATTGAATCTTTTCGATTACCTATAGGTAACACAGCACAGCCTATTGGTAAAGGTTTTAAGTAGTTACCTACTATATTATGTCATAAGAAACTATTTTTGTAATTTTTCAAACCAAGCATTTATTATTTGTCAAAAATAATACATATCCTGTTAAGCACTTTTTCCTAAAGGTGGGTATGTGTAGATACTGACTGGCGTTACGGGGCGTAACACGTTACATTTAACATTTAACTCAGCGAGCGTTCGTGACGTACGGCGAACGAAGGTGTTCGTAACGAGCAACGAGACAGATTTTAGCACACGGCGTAACGTGTCATGCTCGCTGCGAATGGACATTACACTACCAACACCCAACCAACACCGGAAAAGTCCCACCAGAGATATCATTCATCCTTATATTTACTACCCAGCTTAATAATTTTTAAGATACCTACTAACTTTAAGATAGCTTAATAATTTTTTAGATACTGTTTCAAAATATATAAAGACTAGTTCCAGCCCGTGGCTGCGCATGCGCTTTTAAAGACAACATGGGGTGTTAAACCTAACGGGCTTGGTTGTCAAACTAAGCCTAGATCTCAGTAGGTAGGTACGCAGGGGGTCCCCGTGGTAAAAAACTCGAATTAATTAAAATATATTTTTATTCTTTGAGTCATTGAATGTGAAAACACGATAGAGAAAATAAATTACATTAGATAAATATTTTTATTATACATAGAAACGCTAAGAACAAATATCTGCAGATCGTACAAACATTTGTCCCGAGGCGGAAATCGAACCCGCAACCACCTTCGTCGCGCTCTCCGCCGCCACCGAGGACACACAGACAAAATTTGATTTTTATGATTCAAGGCTGGTAAATAAACAGATAATACATGTCACGTTATGTTATGTTATGTTGCGTGTGCTCGATTAGATTACTAACTAACTAAAACGGAAACTAGAATCAACATAGATAGAGCGAGCGGCGACTAAATGACATAAACTACTTCCTGATTAACTAGGACATTTCCTGTCTCTTGTAAAATGTATTAACGAACTAATATGGACAGTACAATGCCATGTAAGAAATTATTAAACTTAAAATAAAAGTTATTTTGTAAGGTCTTAACCACGGTAAGCATTGGTTCTGGCTAGAGATTACAATCCGGATTATCCGAAATCCGAATTATCCGATTTATCCTGATAATTGGGCAATTTTTTTATAAGCACTGAAATCCGGATAATTTGAATAATTATATTATATTTAATATTTTTAGTTAAATATTATTTATCTCGCTTTTCTTATAAGGGTAATGCCATAATACCTATCTAAATATAGCACGAGCATCGAGCGTAAGCAAAACCCCGGTAATTTTTCAAAATAAAATACGTAGGTACCTATTATGGGATCTAAATCACCAAAATCTTAGTTACACACCCAGATTTTGGTGATTTAGAGCCCTTAGTGTGATGTTCATAATATCAACCAACATGTAGGCCGAGTCATGACGAGTCTTTTCTTGACTCTCTTACTCGTACAAACGATGTTTGAAAGAGATTTTTTTTTAAACATCAAGATATGGGTAACATTGATTTTTTTGCTCAATGCTCATGCTATATTTAGTACCTCTATATGACGTGAAATTGTGGGTACCAAATCCCCAACCAAAGGGTTGGGGATCTATTTGAGGGTCCATTGTATTTGCAAGACAAAATAAAGGGCAATGTATACGCTTCTACAACAAAACTCTTAGTGAGTTGCAAAAATTATCAGTAAATAAATTCAAACAAATTGTCAAAACCTTCCTGTGTAAAAAGGCCTACTATAAAATATCAGATTATCTAGAGGATAAAAAAGCGTGGGACGGAATTTGCTCCAACTCGAAAAATAACAACTAACAGGCTAAAGGTTTCTTCGTCGCTTCTTTACTTTAGTCTACGTACCGAAGCGACTGAAATCAAAAATATCACTTTATTTCCGTGTCAGTGTTTAATTATTAAGAATTTGACCTTTTCTAAGTATACATTTATTGTATTTATGGAAATAAAGAGTTTTTGACTTTGACTTTGACAAAACTGAGCGATGCACTATGTTTCTATAAGTATGTATCATTTAAAATACAAATTTGTATCCACGATACAGTTACTGAGAATGGCCGAGATACAATTAAGCGAATAAAGTAAAAAAATCGAGAGTACATTACCGGTACTAGTCAATTATTACTTGCGGCCGCTTGCGGTATAATGTACGTGGAAGAAGAACGGGATTGATAAGCCTTCTGAATTAAATAAATACATACATTTTTAAATACATATTACATTGAATTTTATGATCTGGAATTAAATTACATTTGTATTTTATCTAGATTTTTAAAATGATTTATTTAAGTATTTTGTCTTTTCAAATTGTACAATTTGTGACTTGCCTTGTATAACGACCTATGTTATAAATATTTATTTACATAAATAAATATTAAATTTTTTTACTGCTTTTATTGTTGCTTAGTATCCGTCCATGACCGACCAAGGGCCTACCCACATTTGTGGGTAGGTACTTCGTGAAACCAAAAGCTTTTTTCCAAATTATCTACACCATTGTGGTTCTGCCATTATTTCCTGTGTGTACCTATTGTGGGAGAAAAAGGCAGAAGTGACAATGCATTCTAACCTTGCACAATCAAGCTTGCTATGGCGAGTGTTTAACGCATTTACTGTCAGCGTCGAGCTGCCCAGCGTCGAGTTGGAGATGGACGTGTGCGTCGTAGGCCATGAAAGTGTTAAAAGCTTACCTTCTTAACGTATCATCAACAACTGATAAATTTGTACCTAGTTTAGTTTTTTCCATAAATTTTTAGTAATTGTAATGTGTCGTGTCGTGTCAAATAATTTTTTTTCATTTCATTTCATCAATGATCCAAAAAAACAAGGTCTGACACTCCGGGAGTGACACATGACACTTCACTGTCCAGTTACCACTTATTTCAACAAAACATGGAAGTTGTGAAACAAATTGTTTAAAAAAATACATAAAAAATGTCAATCGTTAATTTTGTTTGTAAGATATGTCAATACAGTTTTAGCTAAACACGAGTTAATGTGATAAATAATTGGTTAGCACAGAGCCACATAAGTAGTTAATCAGATTCGTACAGGTAATTTATGGAGCTCGGGGAGTTACGATCTTACGCTACTGGTAACTCCAGAAAACAGATTCGTCTTCTCATTCGCCGATGGCGTCGATGACGTAGGGCTTGTGTCACCCACGTGACCGCCATGCCTCTCGGAATGCCATGACTGGCGAAGTATATTGTTGTTCGTGCAGACTGGCGCACCATTGCACAAACAGCAGCAGTGCAGCAGTAACAGAGCACTTGCATTTTTGGCAGCAAATGCTTAAAACCATATCCATTTCTTACTAAATCTCACCGGGGCCCAGTGGACGTGCTGGTGCCATAAATGGCCGCTGTAATGATACTCAATTTCCAGACTGAGTGAATGGGCTCGGTGCTTTATCGAACCTATTACGGTGCTGAAGCCTTACGATGAGTCTCGCATAGCTTACGGAATCTAAAAAATGTCGGTTCCTTTCCAAATTTAGCGCCTTGCAGCGCCCCTACCAGCTATTGAGTAGAACTACTTCTCAAAGTATGACAGCGATCAAATAGTTTTATACGAGCTCCAAATATGTTAAGTTCTATCCAAAGTTTGCCTAAAAGAGATCGCTTCTAAGCGACAAGGCCGCCCATTATACTTGTCTTATATAATGTCTTTTTGTATTTTCTTTTTCTGGAGCACAATAAATCATTTTTGCAATTGTATTGTATAGTTTTCGAATGATTTTGAGTATTATTTGCATTTTAGTAGTATAACTGTGACAAGTCAGCGGTAGTATATGAAAGCTTTACCATTTTGGTATTATGCAAACTCATACTAGCCCCTCTGTACGGTACAGTACAGTAGGTATCTACCGGAGAAAGCTGCCTTTTTATTCGATTGTCCGAACAATCTCTTTGGATTCGGTTCTGGTTTGATAGGAAAGCGATGGGGAGTCTAGTGATTGGTTTCAATCATTAAGTGTATGGAAATACCTAGGCAGTGTTGTATGCTTGTGTGATATGTATTATGTATAGGTATAACTAATCGCTAAGGGTGTAAGGAGAAATGTGTGGCTTATGCCCAGCAATGGGACATTTGATTGTTTAATAAAAACTAAAGATTAACTACGAATCCCTTAATTTTACACTGTTTTTTATGATTTGTGACACAAATAATTTTTTGAGGATTTTTATGGGACTACCTAGGGATCATTATCTATAGCTAATAGCCAGAATTCGGAAAATAATACCAAAAACGATCCATAATTGTCGAAAAAAATCGACGAACATTTTTGTTTATTTAGATTTCAAATGCGCAAATAAAAAAAAAACTATTACAACCTCAAAAGAAATTGTAATGTTCTTAAGTCTTTAACTTGATTGTAAGACAACATTTCTTTCTCTTTGTGTAAGTACTTAAAAGTAAGAAATTCTTAAAAAGTTTGTAAAATACATTACATAAAAAGCTAAAATTTCTTTGATTGTAAATGCAGAAAGTAAAATTTGCACACGTACAATATTATTTTGTAATGCTTTTGTAGACCTGTAGCGCCATCTGCTAGTTTCAGAAAGCAATACCAGTAACGCTCAAGAATAACTCATGTCCATGACCCACTAGCGCCACCAAAAATAACGAAGTGAACTAAGTTATAACACCAGTCCAGTGGAGAGCAGTTTTCAGGCAAGTGAGCGAATTCGTAGCACTATCGTAGACCTTTGCTATAATAAAAAATCCCTTCAATTTTGTAAAAATTCTCATTGATTTTTGTTTATTTTTGTTCTGATTGGGTGAATAATTTGATTGTTTTGAAAAAACTTGAAATTTACTTCGAATTCCTTAACTTTACACTATTTTTAAGTTTTGCGGGATAAATACTAATACCTCGGGAATAAAAGTTTTTGGGGAACACCTCGGGATCATTTTCTATACAATAGCGAAATAATTTTCAAAGTCGATACATAATTCACGGAGAAATCGACGAACATACAAACAGCCCAATAGAGAACATCCTCCTTTTTTCGAAGTCGGTTAAAAATTTAATTTTCTAAAAATTTAATACTGTGTTTGTTGATTTGTTATGTTTTCCTGTGCTGTTTGTGTGTGAACTTAATAAAAAATATTATCTATCTATCTATAGACAGAAAAATATTATCTATCTATCTACCTCTATAGATAGATAGATAATATTTTTTATTAAGTTCACACACAAACAGCACAGGAAAACATAACAAATCAACAAACACAGTATTTAGGTAAGTATACATAATGTAGGTTAGATACTAGCGTAGATAAAGCATTGTGTTTTTAATTTTTTATTGTTTGTCTACGGTAGGTACTAGTAGTATGTACATTGTTCAAAGACATTAAAATTTATTTAGTTATCTGTTCGCTTAACTAAATCCAGGCGATAACACAGAAAATTTGTTACCATATAGTTTACTGACAGAGATATACAGAGATAAACAGAGTAATAAATCCATACTAATGTTATGTTTCATAATGTAATTCTGTCTGTTATCTTTTGACGCCTAAGCGGTTGAAACGATTTTGAATGAAATTTGGCAAGGTTATATGTAGGTACTTTGTAGAATATAATACCCCGGGAGTGACATAGGCTACTTTTTATCCCGGAACGACGCGTGCCAAGTCGTGGGCAGAATCTAATAATGGAATGAAATAACATAACACTTACACACATCTATAAAACTCATACATTTTCTATGACATCATCCATCATGGAAGCCATCATTTTATGCCTAATCCAATTACTTGGTAATTTCGGCCCGTAAAGCATAGCCTCCATAGCTCAGGGGTTAGAGCACTGGTCTTGTAAACCAGGGGTCGAGAGTTCAAATCTCTCTGGGGGCATTATGATAACTTTTTGGCATTTTTGTTTCATTTAAGATCTGAATAATAATAACAGTGATAAAAGAAACAAAGCGACTATTTATGTTCTTACTACATTAAATACGTAGTTGTTTAGTATTACACCCGCTAATTCTGTTGGATCCAGCGCCCTGAAAACAAGGTAAAATATTATGTAATGCAATAAAACAATAAACCGCCAAGTGCGACTTGACTCGCACACACGAAGGGTTCCGTTCCGTAAAAATCAGGCAACTTTTTCAATGAACATCAAATTTTAACTTGTTCAAAGACCCTTCTAAATATTTTTAGTTTAACTATATAACTTTATTATATTTTTAGTTTATATTTGTTGTTATACTTATTTATAGAAATTTTCTACCACTACCACTAGGTTCACCTATTGTAGTTCAAGATATACAGCCTTGACAAACGAAGAGCAACAATAGCCAAAAAAACAAGTTTTTTTTGTATAGAAGCTCCCCCTTTGATTTTGATATTTATTTTATTTTTATTAATTGTTGTTATAGCGGCAAGAGAAATATACATAAACTGAAAGTTTCAACTGTCTAGTCTACCTCTGACGGTTCATGACGGACGGACGGACGGACAGCGGAGGCTTAGTAATAGGGTTCCGTTTTCTCTATTTGGAACCCTAAAAAGCAGGTTTCCAGACCGAGTGAGCCCCATTTGGTTGGACACGGATGTCCTCCGACATTCGCTATGCTCTGAGCAACGCTACGGGGCGACACTGGACAGGTTAAACCCTCCCTACAGTGCCCCCCCGGCCTGACATCATCAAGATGCGGTGCTTTCCACCCCATCTCCGGGGACTTTCCACAGGGTATGGGAGTCACAAGAACTCTGTAGGTGACCCCGAAGTCGAACTGATCGGAAACCCACCCATTATGAACACAAATGGTGCACTACACCAAAAATGTACCTAAAATATCGTTTGCGCGATCTAGGATTTTGAGTTATTTATGTGAATAACTGTTTGAATTACGACCGCAGTAGTCAATACAGTGCTTATTTTTGTAGAATGGGGCAAATTTAGTAATGTTTTGCGCTATGGATCATTTTTTATTGAGAATATCGTGGTTTTAGCGTGGACAGAATTTTCTTTGCTATAGACAGTGATACAACGCCATCTACTGGATTATTCGTTAAATATTTCTTACAAATTATTGCTCGATGATATTGATTACTTAAGCATAAATCACCGATCTTTTAAAATAATTTAGCGAGAAACGACTCATTGTCTCGAGTTTGGATAGATGGAGCGTTTATTATCGCGCCGAAACTGCTGAACGGATCGGGATGAAATTTTTCGTAGATGTGGCTCTAGAATTGAAATGACAAAAATAGTACTTTTAATTGCGAAAAAACACGTGTAAAGACGCGGACGGAAGCTAGTTTCTAATACATTTTTAAATGTTATTATCGTAGTTTGACGGTAATCTCTACCAACTCTACCAATTTTACGAATCAACGTGTAACTCGGTTCTTTGCTTTTAAACGCCCATAACTCCCTGGCTAAAGAATCTTTATAGTCATCGCCTGACTTTAATTCCCAAGTTTGCTTTGGTACAATGTTTTGTATAGTTTGTTTGCTACATCCGTGATTCGTAATGAGAGAACTCGCCCCCACGGAACTTCCGGCCGTATTATATAAGTGTAAGGTTTGTTTTAGCTTGAAGGTGCCGAGATGCGCAAACGCAGGTGTTCGGCCGACTGGTCGTCGCCACGGCTACCGCTCTCGGGTTATGGTATTCATTTATTAATTTACTTGCGTCTTGATAGTAATATTTTATTCCTAGAGTTTTGAAGTTTTTAGGAAAAAAACACAATGTCTTTTAACAATACCTTAAATAATAATTAATATATATTATTTATAAGTTTATTTTGTGTAACCAATAAAATAATTTAAATGTTAAAATAAACTATTTCATTAATTAGGTTTGTATCCATACTCCATACTAATATTATAAATTCGAAACTATGTAACTCTGTCTGTCTGTTACCTTTTCACACCTAAACGGCTGAACGGAACTCAATTAAAATTGGTAAGGAGGTAAATAGTATCCCGGGGAAGGACATAGGCTATATAAAAAGCACGTGCGAAGCCGCGGGCAGCAGCTAGTTTGTAATAATCAATAGGTACCTTACCAGTGCAGGTATAAACAAAATGATAAATTAGGATTAGTACGATTATTAAAAGCCAATAAATGAAATCCGTGTTAAAGGTTAATTACAAACCATTAAAAACTGATTATAAAACTGGCATCGAACTAAATAATTAAATCAAATCAAAACTTTATATCAGATTAGCAAATTATTAGGTCCTTACATATGAAATTGGCGTTTTGTATGGGAGGAACAAAAAGTCGAATATTTTTTAATATAATATATTTAATTAATCAAAGTATGAACCATTATTTTCTATGCACTTTTGCCATCTTATAGGTAGTTCATTGATCCCTTTACTAAAAAAACCAGTCGGACGGGAATCAATAAAATCTTTGAAGGCGATTTGGACTGCCCCATCGGAGTTGAATTTTTTCCCTTGCAAGAAGTTATCCAAATTTCGAAAAAAATGGTAATCTGTTGGAGCAAGGTCCGGGGAGTACGGAGGATGTCTTAGACTTTCCAATTGAAGCTCTTCTAATTTAGTAGCCGTCTGTTGCGCAGTGTGTGGTCTAGCGTTGTCGTGAAGCAGCAGTGGCGTGGAGCGATTGACCAGCCTAGGTTGTTTAGCCGCTAGCTTTTCCATCATGGTTTGCAATTGCTGACAATAGACATCAGCCGTAATAGTCTGGCTAGATTTGAGAAAACTGTAATGAACAATACCGGCACTAGTCCACCAAACGCTTACAAGTAACTTTTTTGGGGTTAATTTTCGCTTGGGGCAGGATTTGGCTGGCTGGGCAGGATCCAACCATTGCGCTGAGCGCTTCCGATTATCGTAAAGAACCCATTTTTCATCACAGGTAATGATTCGGTTTAAAATACCTTCATTATTGTGCCGGTTTAGTAATGTAACGCAGCAGTCGACGCGCGTTTGCCGGTTTGCTTCAGTCAATTCGTGAGGTACCCACCTTTCAAGCTTTTTAATCTTCCCAATTTGCTTCAAGTGAATTAAAACAGTTTTATCACTAACATCGCAGCCTGCAGCTAACTCGGACGTGGTTTGCGATGGATCCGCTTCCACAATAGCCTTCAACTCTTCATTATCAACTTGAGTCTCAGGCCGTCCACGGGGCTTGTTCTGCAGGTCAAAATTTCCAGAACGAAAACGTTGGAACCAAAAACGAACTGTGTTTTCTTTTGCAACACGACCGCCATACACATCATTCACCCTTCGAGTTGTTTCCGCAGCACTAGTGCCACGGCGGAACTCGTACTCGTAAATAATGCGATATTTTAAGTTTTCCATTTTGTAAAATGAGTGACGCAAACAGAAAAAAACAGAAGAAAAAAAACAAATGAATGACGATCATCGAAGCACAAATACATGAGTCTATAGCTGTACAAATTTGAATTTGGAATTCCTTACCAAAGAGGAGAAATTTGTGATTAAAGTGGCCAGTACGAAAAACGCCAATTTCATATGTAAGGACCTAATATTTATACCAACAAAATTGTACCTCTTACCTATAAGTACTTACTCAATATATTTTTGTAAATTAAAAAAATTAAATAAAGAACCTACTTAACTCTTAATTAGACAAAACATAAGTGCACTAAACGAATAAATATAGCTAAGAATAACAATTTAGCCTGCAATTAACTAGATTTAAACTTGTATTATATTTATTTAGTTTACGAGCTGCGTTCCGGTGTTACTCGCGATGAAGTTCGATCATCTCACCAGAACACAGCACTTTTCAGTGATCATCTGAACAAATCGCCGTATGGTATGGAGTTGCTTTTTTCAGGAAAGTAGACGTTTAAGGAAAATAGATGTTTAGGGAACTGGAATGTGGACGTTAAAGGAAATAGACTTTTAGGTAAGTAGACTGGAGAAAGGACGTTCAGTAAAAATATACTTGTCAACAAACCGACTGGACGTTCCGGTAAAAGGACGGGAGGGATCTAAAGTAGCTTATGCTTACATCTAGGATTTGAAGCAATCCCATCTAAATCCGTTCAGCCGTTTGAGATTTCGTCGTTACATTATGGTTACAATAATTAGTGGTACATATTTTTAGGCTTCTTTAGGGTTCCGTAGTAAAAAAAAAACCCTTATTTTTAGTTTTGTCATGTCCGTCCGTCTGAGGCTATTATTACCTACCAACTAGGAAGCTGTAATTTTGCATGGATGGGTATACATCCATCCATACCATATCTTAGTATAATAATTATAAAATCCAAAATAATTCGGTCTGTCTGTAACCTTTTTACGCCTAAACGGCTGAACGGATAAAATTTGGTAGGGAGAGGTCGGGATACCGTTTGTGCACCGGACTTATACTACTTTTTTCCCGGAAAGAAGCGTGTGAAGCCGCTAGCAGCTAGTATTAGATATGCGGACAAAGTCCTAGAATAAAATACTGATTTTTTAGGGATTATTAGAATATCATAATTTTAAAAATCCTTAAAACTCCTCCCACTTTATATCCATGAGAGAAAAGTAAACTAAGAAAGAGAGAGAAAACTAAGGTCCTCCTTCTACCTAGAGTGGTCGTTTTTGGGGTTTCGGAGATCGGTTTCGAAACCATTATGGTCTCGCTTTTTCTGTCCTTTTTCCATCTGTAATATCTCAGCAACTACAGCAGCAAATAATCTGAAATTTCAAATAATAATATATTTCGTGCGCTTGTACAGATTAAAAGAAAAAAAATGGAAAATGAAACTAAAAATTTTCAGTACCTACCTACTAATTATAATGTCAAAATTGTAAGAGACCTACAAGGTTAAGTGGTGTATCAAATGAAATGTATCAGTTTGAACATTTCAAAATAGTTTTTGAAATTTCTGTAGGTTTCATACTTTTTGAAATATTTTGAATAAAGTGTAAAAATTACCCATTCCATAGACTGAATGAGGTTCGGATTTCGTTCCAAACCCGGTACGCTTCGATAGAACCTTCTAATTTTTTCAAATAATTCACTAGTCAGTGATGGATGACATCTAGTTGTGATTTAGTGAACTAACAATATCTTTGGTTACGGGGTTCTGTGAGGTGGGTGCTGTTACAATCAATATAAACAGTGTTATAGGCAGGCAGAACGTCTGCTATTGAGTAACATAGGGTAGGTGGAACCAAGTGCAATTGCTTGGCTTGGGCTTTTTTAACCCTTAAAAGCAAAATGTACCTATTATTATTTTAAATTTCACGTTTATTGCTGCTTTAGTTGCTGAGATATTAAAGACGGAAAAAAGGACAGAAAAAGCAATGCCTAATATAGTTTTCAGGTCGTTATTTAGGTTTTCGGGTAAAAGGTAGTTACATAAATAAACTACACAGTGCCATAGCGACAATCGAACTCTCTCGTTATAGTCATAGTTATAAATCCACAGGGTACCTACCTAAAAATTATTAATGTAGACTGCATTCCTACCGCGGTCGGCTAGTTCGTAAGCTTCGGACCCACAGAAATCTAAATAATTATTTAGATTTCTGTGTTCGGACTCGACCTCACTAACTGCCACATAATCTTGGTAAACCGTTTACCCAATACCGTATTTATCATTGACAATAAATATTTTGTAACTTACTCAATACTCAATATATTTATTGTTTGTAGGTAATATAAATGCATGTAAGTATCACAATGTGAACCCTGTTAGGCGTACACAATATGTGGAAGGCAGACCGAGGTTGATTTTGATAAAAATATGTAGGTAACTTATCTATCTATAGCTGACTGTCTATCTAAACTTGAGAGCAATAAAATCGCACATCCGCACATTTTTACTTAAAAGTTCAATTTTTTTTTTATTTGGAGCTTACAGCAAATTAAAATCAAATTAAATTAAAGTGCATAATCTAGGCATTCGCAGAACTGATAAAGGGTTGACATTTACCTTTAAAAACAACTCATTAGCAACAAAACAATAGACCCCCTTATGTCGCTCGATCCAGGTAAGGCTGGCGGCGGGATTTATCGCAGGTATAAAAGAGTGCATATTGAGGGAATGGTCATCATTTGCATACCAACGTACAGTGTGAAAGGTTCTCTATTGATATTGGCTTCAAACGGAACACGAAAATGGATACTACACCAGAAGTAGCCGCTCAAGTGGTTGCCCTTGTTGAATCGGGGCTTAAGCAAAGTCAAGTGGCTCGACAATTGAGTTTGAGCCGATTTACCGTTCGGCGTGTATACCAGAGGTATCAAGAGACTGGTGGCTACCAACGGCGACAAGGATCGGGCCGTCCCCGTGCTACAACAGAGCGTGATAACCGCTTTCTTATAACGACATCTTTAAGAAATCGTCGTTTGAACGCAGTTCAACTGGGCCAACGACTTCAAGAAGTTCGTGAAGTAGAAGTTAGCCGGTGGACAGTCAGAAGACGATTGAGAGAAGGTGGCCTGACTGCACACAGGCCAGCAAACGGGCCGAAATTGACCCCAGCCCACCGAGAAGCCCGCCTTCAGTTCGCTCGAGACCATTTGAATTGGACCGAAGAGCAGTGGAGTGCAGTCCTGTTCTCTGATGAGTGCAGGATGTGCTTGCATGGCAACGACGGACGGGGGAAGGTGTATAGAAGATCGGGAGAACGATTTGCCCAATGCTGCATAACAGAACGTGTCGCCTATGGCGGTGGATCAATCATGTTTTGGGGAGGCATGTCTATGGAAGCAAAAACCGAGCTTGCCTTCATCACCGGACCGAATACTGGTCGCCAATCAAGAGGATTGACTTCCATACGATACATTGAGGAAGTACTCGAGAGCCACGTCGTACCTTTTGCTGGGTTTATCGGCGAAAACTTTCTGTTTATGCAAGATAATGCAAGACCGCATACTGCTGGCATAGTGATCGAGTACCTTCAAGAGGTGGATGTGACCGTTATGGAGTGGCCAGCTCGAAGCCCAGACCTCAATCCCATCGAACATCTATGGGACGAGCTGAAAAGAAGAGTTCGAGGCCGAGATGCTCCTCCATCGACTCTACAGGAGCTGCAACAGGCGATCGCAGAGGAATGGGAGGCTATTCCTCAAGACTTTATCAAAAGTCTAGTAACATCAATGAAAACACGGATGGAGTCAGTGATTCAGGCTAGGGGAGGGAACACTCGGTATTAATAACAAACTTTAAATTAATTTTATCTTTTAATTTCATAACTTTGACACCAATACTTGAATAAAGAATTTTTTACTAAACATGCATTTTTGTTATTGATCCACAAAAGCATTTTTATGTAATGATTGAAAGACAAATCAGATACCACTGGATAGGTATTAAAATAGACTATGAATCTGCATTACAGAAACATAATATTTTTTGTTTTTTTTTTAGTTATGTCAAAAAATCATGAATGTGCGATTTTTTTGCTCTCAAGTGTATATCTTAGCAAAGATATATATAATAAAGCTGGACAATCCACACAGCATCATCTAGCACCTGGGTACCTAGATGACTGATACACATATTACAATGTAGTGACTTAGATACTCTACATTACATAGATTTTTTTTTATAATACATAGAATTTCAAAATACCCAGAACACTCGGAACAAATATTTGCGGATCGTACAAACATTTGTCCCAAGGCGGGATTCGAAACCGCAACCTCCTGCGTCGCAGGCGGACCTTCGCCCACCGCGCCACATGGGTCGTCCAGATCAATAGAAACTATTAGCTAAAACGCGGAACCATTTGTTGGAAGGTTTTCACATTATCCAGCACGAAGACGTTAAATAACTAATTCGCGCC
The DNA here is from genome assembly GCA_963662085.1 of Eupithecia inturbata. NCBI lineage: Eukaryota > Metazoa > Arthropoda > Insecta > Lepidoptera > Geometridae > Eupithecia > Eupithecia inturbata. Next base: position 5,599,273 of record OY759191.1, on the reverse strand, counting down.
AAAACGTCCACTCATACTGATACTCTTTTATTCGCCGTAGAAGCACAAAGCACACTTGGAGACGTCAATTTACAATAATGTTACAGTAAATATGCTTAAACGTGCTTAAATTAGTAATTCAAAGGCATAAACAGACGAGATAGAAAAATAATCGAGGAACTTAGGAATATAGGTACAAAAATAGGTAAAATAATAAATAGATCAGCTGTAAATGGGCATCGTTAAAGCTGCTGCTCTGCTGTAGCTGGACAAAGGCTTCCCCGTACGACGCCATAAATGAATAGGGGTCCAGAGTCATCCATCGACTCCCTGCGACTGCTTCAATGTTGTCGGTCCAACGAGTGGATATTCCAACGCTCCTAACATATTTCTAGCGTTAGTTATTGATAATGTTAAAGTCAACAATTTGCCAGAATTAGACAAATTCTAGACTCAGTCTGATCTGAGGGTTGATTCCTTGCGTAACGTGCGCGTAGAATTAAAAGTAAAATATTGTTTAAGTTTTTAGTTTTTGTAAAATTGCGTGTTGAATATCATTACAATGACGTGCCAAATAGAGTAAAATTCTTTTACCCAGGGTTCCGGCCAGGGCGCTCTGTTCGCGAATTCCAGCTTTTGCTTGGGACCGGTCGCGGCGGAAAAACCTGCAATTTATCAACGTTAGTTGCCATTGCGATAGTATCTCCAAATTCTTCAGTGTCTCTGATTTTTTGCCACTACTCAAATTAGGATAAGGAGCGTCCTCTTTGAATATCTAGAATATGTGAGTAAATATGAATATAGGAGAAAAAAATAGTACCTATCTAAGTAGGAACCTGCCTAATATACCTAATATATTCTTAGGAATAACCTTAGATAGTAAACTTCAATGTGGCCCACACATAGACAAGCTATCGAAGAGACATATTTCTGCAGCGTATGCAGTCAAAAAAATCCGTCACCTTACAGACGTTGATACTTCTAGACTCTTCTTTATTTCAGCTACTTCCATAGTGTTATGTCTTATGGCATACTGCTATGGGGGAACGCTGCAGATATTAACACCGTATTTGTGCTGCAGAAGAGGGCTGTTCGTGCAATCTATAATATGGGTCCCAGAGAAAGCCTACGTGAAAAATTCAAGGAAATAAACATAATGACAGTACCATGTCAATATATTTATGAAAACCTATTGTACACTCATAGAAATATCAATCGCTTTCCTAAAAATAGCGATGTACATAATTTGAATACAAGAAATAAACGTAAACTCGCTGTGCCCACAACTAGACTACACAAAATCAATGTATCTTTTAAAGGGCAATGTATACGCTTCTACAACAAAACTCCTAGTGAGTTGCAAAAATTATCAGTAAATAAATTCAAACAAATTGTCAAAACCTTCTTGTGTAAAAAGGCCTACTATAATATATCAGATTATCTATTATATTATTTATTGTATTTATGGAAATAAAGAGTTTTTGACTTTGACTTTGAATAAAGAAACAAAAAAAAGAAAGAATAAATACTTATACATATATGATAGGATCTATTAGAATAATAATTAGATATTATACAATACAATACAAAAATACTTTATTGTACACCAACAAAAATACAATACAAAAGACATTACAGAAGACACAAGTACAATGGGCGGCCTTATCGCTAAGAAGCGATCTCTTCCAGGCAACCTTTGGATGGAAAGAATTAAGTGAATTTAAGAAAGGCAGGGGGTGTACCAAAGATAATTTTAAATAAATATTGACAATTATAAAATTATAAATACCTAAAAACAAGAACAATTAAATATAACAAATACCTTACTATATATATACATATATTCATACATAGGTAGATATATAAATAACAAAAATATACTACATAGATACCTGAATAGACGTGCCAATATTCACTTTTCTAACAGGAAAAACTCCTTGACACGAGCTTTGAAAACTGGTAAGGATACCACTTTTCTAATTGACTCTGGTAGGGCATTCCACAACCTAATGGCCTGGATGGAAAAGGATTTGTCGTAGAAACTGGTTCGGTGAGGTGTCATACTCAGTACCAGATTTTCTGACGAACATTACGATATTATTTTAGATACGAGAACCTACCTACTTGTCTAAGAAGATATATGCAGCAATACTTGCCCAGTAAAACACTCGTAATTCCTACCGGATCGCTGAGAAACTAGATTCATATTTCACATTAAAGTAAAATAAATCAATATGTTTAATGACCTGTCGACTAATACTTGCACCTGCGACAAATTAGTCGTATTTAAGTGATACACATTACGGTAGGAAGTGTTGGTTTGTTCACAGACTAACAAATCTTCCTCTTCGTAGACTTCATTTTGTGAAACTATGCTTTTTTTCTTTTGTGACGAAGGAGATGAAACTAAAAATTACCCCTTAGGCAAAACAACAACATTATTTGTTAATTACTTTGTTATAATTTCAACCAAATTTACAGTTTCTTAATGAAAGAATATATAAGTTTCTTAATATCATTGCAAACGGGCATAAATCCGCTCCTGTTCTGTTCTATCCAGTGTCCACAATAGTCCTCTTAAAAGTTTTCCCTATCGCTTTCATTAAATTGTTTTTCTTCTAATTTATTGAATGACATGTCTAAATGTTGAACGAAGACCTCATCGAATTAGCGTATCGTAGTAGCGCGTCGCGCCAAGAAATAATCCCGTATCAACCGCTATTCGACCATGCTAACACTAGTACAGCATTTATCAAAGCTTAAATAACATGCCGGCTTGGTACGGTAGTTATCCGCCACCTAATTTAATAGTGGTGAGGCATTTTAATGGCCCAAGGTAAAGTACACTATCCTCTGAAGCAGTTGTTGGTTTATAAACAAATTTATTTTATTCACGCCAAAGCTAATCAATGGGTTAGGCTGAAATTTGGCATAATTGTAAGCAGCTACTAAATTGACCAACTTAAAAAAGTCTCCATTCTAAAGGAACAGTTTTAGCACCTATAGAAGAAAATATTGTATAATCTGTTAATATTGAAGCATGATATACCTCTATAGATGTGTATGATATATTTCATCCATTGATCTCACATTGATACTAGACTTTAAGTTTGTATGCCAGACTATATAAAAAGAAAGATATATGTACATAAAATATATCTCTATCTTTTTATATAGTCTGGCCATCGCCATTATGCGATTTTAAAGCAATCAGATTTTATTACAAAACTATCCAATTTCTCAGACCACTATTTCTATAGGAACCCAGCATCAACAGCCAGAGCTGTTTCAGAGGACGGTGTCCCAGAGCCTCGCCACGCCACAACACCTGTACGTGTGGTAATTACTAGTGGCACATCATTTGTCGCCGTCCAATACAACTGTCGCATTCAGCAGCTCACTGCGCGGACGCACGAACTGAGGTTCTTTATGCACCTTAGGGCCTTTGCACATGATGCATTATACGTATTTCCCATAAAATAAGCCTAGCCGATATTGTGATAGTGATAGTACCTAGGTACCTCGATTATTTAGAGATATTTTACTCTACTCAATTTAACCCGACTAGCGGTATTTAAACCAATACATAAATAAGTTAGTGGGATACGTTATTAAATTAAACTAGGTGAAGACCACGTTAATTAACTACCATAAAGCTCTTTTTACAGTTCCGCACCCGAAGGGTGAAAACGGAACCCTATTACTAAGCCTCCGCTGTCTGTCCGTCCGTCCGTCTGTCACAGGGCTCTATCTCATGATCCGTAAAAGGTAGACAGTTCGAATTTCCAGAGAATGTGTATTTCTCTTGCCGCTATATATAACAACAAATAATAAAATTAAATTAAATATCAAAATTAAAGGGGGTTCCCATACAACAAACGTGATTTTCTTGGCTATTTTTGCTCCTAATTTGTCTAGGCTGTATCTCTTGAACTACAATAGATAGGCACATGAAACTTTCTATTAATAAGTAACACTTCAATTTTAATAACAACAAATACTAAAAACAAAATAAAACTAAAAATTTTAAGGGGTTTCCAAACAAGTGAAAATTTGATGTTCACCCTGATTTGATGGAACTCTTCGTGTGCAAGTCGACACTTGGTGGTTTACTACAACCCACGAAAACAAAAGGAGGCAATTTACACACACTATACGACTGTATGTTTTTTGTGTACATCGGTATATTACTTGATTTCTTCAACTCAATTCAATGACTTCAGCTTAATAAGATAAGTACATATTTCAGCCATAGATAAATTGATTATGTTATTAAAAACATTTAAATTTGAAGGGACACACAATCTGCCTTCAAAGACGCATAATAATATTTGTGCGCGTCCAATGCTTCATGAAAGCACAGTCCAGTCCAAGTCCAGCCTTCCAGCTATAAGTTTCAAATAGCTACTGGTACCGCTAATGTTGCCTGATTTTGATGATTATTTCGCTTTTGTGTAGAGAATGACCGCGAGCGGGTTCCATGAAAGTTGCTAAAGTTGAAAAGTAAAAAAAAACTATTTGTCCCGTTAAACAGTATAAATAGTAGTTGGAAGTTAGTTACTGTAAAACAGGTAAATAAGCTTGTAGAAGATAATAAACCGTGCAACTACGGAACCCTAAGCAGCGCGTGGCCTGACACGCACTTAGCCGATTTCATTTCCTTTTTGGAAAACGCCCTATATTCATTGACAAAACTCTGCTTTATTTTGAGATGATAATAAATTATTCCTAAATTTCCTTACAAAAAACAGAATATAAATAATTATTCTTCACTCTGCGAAGTATGATGATGATGAGGCTGACATTATTATAGAATATGATTTTATGGTAAATCCCCTGCCTGTTAAAAATCAATAAACAAGATTATCCTTTGTCACAAAAGTCAATATGAGATTAATTTTTGCGATTAGTAGGTACCTACCTATTTAAAATATATTTTTGGTGCACAGATTGCACTGAATGGGTCAGAAAATGTCCCAGTTGTTCTGTAAGGAACTACAACATATTTAAGACAACTAGGAATAGGCGTTAATTTGAGGTTCGGATGTCGTTCCGATTTCGGTACGCTTCGACAGCGCCTTCTTATTTCACTAGTGGTGACATTTAGTTATTTATTATTTAGAGAACGGCACAATATTCAGAATAAAATGTAATCTAATTATAATAGGCTCCAAGAAATGGAATTTCGTAGTCGTAAACGAAGTACTTTTGTGTTATCTCTTGGTTGGCATTTTATGGTTCGAAACACAGCTGGACACGAATCGTTCGATTCTATTGCAATAAAATTGTTTCTCTTTGGTGGGCACTAGCTTGTTTGATTATTTGATTTACTTGTTATTTTGTCACATTTGACCACAGTTTCTCTCATATTAAGAAACGCTGTGCAAAAAAAACTTAAATTCGCAGAATTGGACCCGTTAAAATTTAATACAACATATACATAAATTGTTATAAGATGTAGGCATGTAAGTATGGCACAAATCATTCTTATACATATTTATTTAAACGTAAGGTCTACGAATAAACGTAAGGCAGTTTATGCCCATGTGTAGATAAGATACCTATATTATGCATAGGTGTGTAAAACCTATGTTTCTTGTTTACCAAGCATCACATGTCATTTATACCTATTAAGTATACATTTATTTATTTATATATTTAATTTATTATGTAATCCAACAGCAGTATATTTTACATAAAACAGTATACAAAACGTATGCTAAGATAAGGCCAATTATAGGATTACAAAGAGAAAGTAAAAAAAACCAAAAAGGTGAGTAAAAAATAATAAAGTGATACATGATAAAGTTTGGATGTTTAAATGGGATATTATTGCCTCTTCACGCCAAAGCCACTGATCGGATCGGGCTGAAAATTTGCATAGATGTAGTTCTAGTCCTAAGATAACATAAAGGCTTTATATCGAAAACACGAGTGACGCTGCGGGAAGTTAGTGTTTTTTATACATAGATGTGTAGAGAGTAAAAAATCGTTAAACCGTTCGTATTTGTTGTCTTTTGAAAATGTTTAGCCAACATCAATTCAGGGAGATAGAGTTGAAGATTAATTGACCATTAAATAAAGCTTACTTTATTCGTTTATAACTTCCGTTTATTTCTTAACGTATTTGTTGATCATAACGATGTCTATTTGGCCATAATTACGGCCTAATACTCATTAGACAAATTATCTGTTAAGTTAACTAAACAGTTATTACTGTTATGCTTGTTTACACAGAAATCAGGTGCCCAGCTTGGTATATTGCAATACAACAACTGCGCCAGGTATTGCCCAAGGCATTGGTTTGGCATTGTTGGAGGTGAAAGATCCGTTTATTATTAAGTAGATAATTTATTATAAAGAAAATGGCAAATTTCTTATCTGCTATCTTAATTAAAATTAGTAAAAACGTGTTTTTTTGTCTTTAATTATAATCACTTTGACAGAGTGCGATATAAAAATATTGGTACAACTTGATCTGTGAATGACCCGTGATAGGGATGGGTTCACTATCATCCACTTCACGCGCTACCCTCTCTGTATATTTCCGCCGTCAGCCAACTACTGGCACACGTTTAGGACTGGACAACAAGAATAATCGTCTTTACTGATATATAATTAATAACTATTTATCGGGTATTTATCGCATACTTTTTGCTATTATTTCCCGTTTTTATTGCGTTAAAGCGATTTTGGTCACGCGACGACTGGATGTCTTTGGAGTTATAGCCGAGAATCCACGACTACCCTCAATTCGTCTTCAGAATCAGGAATGTCCAAGTTCACGTTACGTTACGACACACTACATTGTCCGACTGCAGTAAAGTGCGTGGAGCACGACGCACACACTTATACTTTTTTTTAGATATACACTATCAGCGCCGATTGTGTTCTACTGTGAACACCAAACAGTAAAAAAGCTTCGGTGCTGAGTTGATCGGTAGATATTTTGATGCTGCGATAGGAAACTTCTCTTACCATCACGTGTCAGAGTCGCACCAGTGACAGGACGCTTTCGGTATAAATGAGGTTGCGGCCAGCTGCAGGTGTAGTGTATCGCAGTTCGCGGCCCCGCCCTTTGACATTGCTTGCTAGAAACAGCTCAGTTACCTCATTCATTTACTAACTAATGAGCACGCTGTGTATTGAAGGTACGGTTGTGGTTTTATGTTAAATAAATAATAAATAAATAATGCTGGACAATCCACACAGCATCATCTAGCCCCAAAGTAAGCAGAGCTTGTGTTATGGGTACTAGATGACTGATAAACTTATTACAATATATAACATAGATAAATATTTTTTATTATATATAGAAAATATCCAGAACACCCGGAACAAATATTTGCAGATCGTACAAACATTTGTCCCAAGGCAGGAATCGAACCCGCAACCTTCTGCGTCGCAGGCGGACCTTCGCCCGCCGCGCCACATCGGTCGTCGATATATATTATTTCACCTTTATGTTTATCCAGGTTTAGAACTGGGTACATCTATGAATGCCTGATCCGTTCAGTAGTTTGGGAGAGCAGAGCCAACAAACATCTAAACATTTGCATTTATAAATTAGGGCCTTATCTATCATACTAGCGCAGCCGCGGCGTGTTCGCGACGTTTTCGCTGCGCGCCCGCTCCGCCCCGAATCTGCTCGCAAACCGCTAGTATGATAAGGCCCTTGTGACTCGTCTAAATCAGTACCAATTTTACTATGGAATAGATTTCCTCTTACTACATATGTTACACATATACTTTCGCTTCATTCCCATTTCATAATTAACGCAGTTGATTTTTTTACGGTGATGAGTGAGCAGCTGTTATGAACACAGCACATTCAAGAATATTTAACATCTCATCTGATGGAAGTCCACCGCTGGTCATAGGCCTCCCCTAAAGATCGCCACAGTGGCCGGTTCAACCATAATTATATTGTAAGGCCAAAGTAGGGTAATAGTCGCTACAGATAAGTACAATACGTTCCCCATCATAAATCAAACTTTTTTCTGAGAGCCGCAAAAGTACTTTAACAGTAACTAAAATAAGCGTGATTCAAAACCATGCTTGATTTTTGATCTTGTTTGTAACAAGTAAGATAAAATAATAAAATTAAATACAGAACAGAAAATAAATTTTCATTTGCAATATCAAAGCAAAGCAATTGGTATTCCAGAGTGGTTTCCACATCAATCAGTGACGGATAGCAAAGGCCATGGAAATAGGACGCTGATATATATTCAAATGAAGCTGTATCATTGACGAGCTTCTAAGATTTAAAAGCAGCTGGTGCGGAATTGTATAGAGTTGTGAATACGGTTATGCAGTCTAAAGCCGAATGCTGACCGGTGTTACTGGGCGTAATGTACCATTCGCAGCGAGCATGAGACGTTACGCCGTGTGCTGAAATCCGTCACGTTGCTCGTTGCGAGAGCCTTGTTTCCCCGTACTGACAGCACGAAAGCTTGCTGTGTAACATGCTACATTACACCCCGTAACGCCAGTCAGTACCCACTCCAAGATTTAATAGCAGCAGGTGCGGAACTGTATAGAGTTGAGAATACAGTAATGCAGTCTAAGAATTTTTTATTATATTTACAAGATATTGCACATGATTTCATTCACAGATCTTTACTAGCCCAGCATTATAAAGTAACCCTTAGATGGTCGTCATAAACTTTGTACATATAGAATAAAAGTTACTCGTGTGAAGCAATGCAGTATCAATACTGACAGTAACTTAATATTCCAAGCTTTACTTTTCTTTAGTTACTATAACTTGTGACACTCATTGGTTGCATTCGCATTACTTGTAATCCACGTTTTGTTGGAGATTGAAATCTGATCGTATCAGATAAGAGGGACATATAATAGATTTATAGAGGTAGACGAATGTTAATTTCCATAATTCATGATAGAGTTCGTAGTCCAGCTGATTTTGACGACCGATGTGGCGCGGCGGGTGAAGGTCCGCCTGCGACGCAGAAGGTTGCGGGTTCGATTCCCGCCTTGGGACAAATGTTTGTACGATCTGCAAATATTTGTTCCGGGTGTTCTAAAAAATATCTATCTATTTTATGTATTGTATTAAGTTTATCACTTTTATCAGTCATCTAGTACCCATAACACAAGCTCTGCTTACTTTGGGGCTAGATGATGCTGTGTGGATTGTCCAGCATTATTTATTTATTTATTTCGACAAAAAGATTTTTTACAAAATTGTCATACTATGTGCCTATTAGTTATTTTGATGTCCTACCTTACTCTTGGACGATTCGGTTTTTACTGTAAAACCATTTGTAAACAAATAAATGAATTAGATAATGAATTTTTATTTTACTGTATTTCCGGTATTATTAACTCTATATATGTATCTCTGCAACTAATTATGGATCAATTAAATTCAGATCGCGACTGCACTGTCGGCGGCGCCAGGATGTGGTGTAACATTGCTCACAGCACCAAGGTAGATACTTGCTTGCTACCATGAATTATAAATACGCAGATTAGATTGTAAGGTAATTTTATTATAATGGAGGCAGAAGGAGCTAAAGGCATGCAAGTAGCGTAGAAATATGTAAATAAATAATGCTGGAGAATCCGCGCAGCATCATCTAGCCTCAAAGTAAGCAGAGCTTGTGTAGTAACTAGATCCATACTTGTATTATAAATTCGAAAGAAACTCTGTCTGTCTGTCTGTTACCTTTTCTCGCCTAAACGGCTGAATGGATCTTAATGAAATTTGGCAGGGGACGGACATAGGCTACTTGAAAAGCCCGTGCGAAGCCGTGGGCAGGTAAAGAAGCAGCTAGTTACTGATTAAGTACATAATACAATACATACATGGGATAGAGTATTTTTTATACTACACCTGCTCGGAAAGTGACTTATTCCATTTCCAAACTTGAGCTAGAAAGTACGGCATTGCAGGCGTACTAGATTGCGGGTCGAAAAACTCTCTAGAATTTCATTTCTCACGCGTTTGCCGGGAGAGAATAATGTATGGAAATCCATTTATAACGTGTTATTTTATTGAATTTTCTGGGTTTTCAGCCTTTAGCTATGGTTATTGATATTGTAGGTTAAATTACAAAAAGTTTTTACTACGAGTCCCTTAATAGCCGAGCCATAATATGGCGGACTCGGAGTAAAACTTTTTATATATCGGCCTCTTCCGTTATTATTATTAAGCTTATGAAGATTTCGTGCATTGGAAAAACGAGAAGTGTGCAACTTATTTTTCGGAAAATGTTTTATTATCCTCGTAGGTGTAGTATAAAACACTATGTATCACTCAGGAGAAAGTGCGATTCCTACCTCATGTGTGAGGCAAATACACACTCGATAGGAAACAGTCACTTTCCCACCTCGGTGAACAATGTACTATCATTATACATAGGGCCCAGAACACCCGGAACAAAAATTTGGAGATCGTACAAACATTTGTCCCGAGGTGGGAATCGAATACCTCCTGCGTCGCAGGCGGACCTTCGCCCGCCGGGCCACATCAGTCGTCATGAGCGACTAAGAACTCCTTCGACAGGTAGTGCGTTCAACTGGCTCGAGGTGATTTCTCATAAAGGGATCAGGGAGGCTCTTGTCCAAAAGTGAGACGTTACGGGCTACAATCTAAAAGCCTTAACACACTGGCGATTTGCGAGCGATTTTAAAGCGAGGCGTCGTCGTCGCGTCGCTTGTCGTGCGTCGTCGTTTTCGCTGCGCACTCGCTGCGAGCACGCCGCGACGACGCACAGTGGATCGAAAAAGCCCTTTCCATAGACATAGAATTTATTTTTGTAAACATGCTGTTTCTTTTTGATAACCAACACAGAACCTTATTCGGAGCCCAAACTATATCATATTTATGCACCTCTCGTGATTATGACGCAGTAAAGATTTTTCGAACTTAAATACATTATGTATGGAGAAAAACATGATAATCGATATTTTTCGGCTCTCGTGCGAGTGCCCGTTATTTCGTCTGGTATGAATAATGTCCTTATTTTTTACTATTTTTTGATATATCAAACACGTGCCCGCGGCGCGGCGCGTCGCGAGCTTGCCGCGATTAGCAGCGCCTTAAAATCACTCGCATATCACCAGTGTGATACTGATAAGACTCTAAAGGTGGCGGGAGACTCGCAGAAATTAAAACAGCGAGCTGCCTGGAGATAATCTTACATCGGAGGCCAAGAAACATCAATTCAAACATAAGCGTTTGATTTGTAGAACTTGTAGGTACCTCAATGTTATTCATTTGTTCTTCTTCATATGTTTATATGGTACGTCTTACTTAGTAAAACCAATAGGGGAAATAACACTATTGAGTCAGCAATGATAAATAAAATAAATCAACTTTGCCAATGATGGTGCAATTTTACCATTATTGGTCGAATAACGTTATACTCAAAAGGTTAAACATATTGTACATATGGGGGCATGGGGGGGGGTGTACATAGTTTAATCTTAATTTAAAAACAATGTCTTTTTTTTCCAGCGTTGGTATTACATAATATACAATTGATGTCGTTATTTACTAAATTTCAATAGGACTATTACATTTAAAACACAAGTTATTATTACAAAAGGAAAAAGGAAGCACTATAAGGAATTGTACGCAGAAAAATATGTATGACAGATGACCAACAAACATACGAACTAACTATTGAAAAATTACAAGGAGTTCAGAAGGTACAGTTTGGCAATACAAGCCCCTCGAAGAATTATGCTACGATAATTTTGCAAGGCGCGCTTGAATAAAGACAAAATTAAATAAATGGATTGTTATCACCATTATAACAATACCCACCACCCTGTTCCACTTTGAATATAAATTAAACATAATTAAAAATTACACACTGCACTCAATGCGGCAAGCTGAAGACAGGGCGCTATGGCGCTCATTGAGGGAGGCCTATGTCCAGCAGTGGACTAAGATAGGTTAATGATGATGATGACGATGATGAAAAATTTCACAACCGAATCACATAAGTAGAACTCGTCTATTAAATTAGGTTGTACAATTTTTTTCAAAGTATTTTTTTGAGATTATTTTCATTGATGAACCAAAAGATGGTTCAAAACATCTTTTATATTATATAAGATACCATCGACATACCTCTACATTGTAATAATAATCGATCTATGTCACTATCTTTAGTTTCGCTGCGTATTTTATAATTCAACGTAATTCAAAATCCAAAGTGCATTAGCTGTTACCTGAACCCTTTTCCTGTGATAAATCTAACGCAAACAAGTACATCCCTTGCACAGGTGCGCTCGCGCCTGTAATCTCGGCCGGGAATGCGGGCAGGTGACAGAACAGGCTGCCTCTATGACTAACGTAGAACCACAGAATAACTATATAGTACGTAGAACTAGAATAGAACTGGCAAGAGCGTGTAGGACCACGCACTGTGAAGGCTTCCGTGTCGATTTATTTCGAGAGTAGTGGATTCTCGAAAAATTAATCAATTTCAATAAACAGGTAGAAATATAAATGCAGTGGGGGTCTACTATGGAGGGGGGGGATACTAACTGCTGCCCGCGGCTTCAAACGCTAATTCCGGGATAAAAAGTAGCCTATATCCGTCCCCGGGATACCACCTACCTCCCTGCCAAAATCCAGATCCGTCCAGCTGTTTAGGCGTGAAAGGGTAACGGACAGACAGATAGACAGGGTTACTTTCGAATTTATATTATTAGTATGGATTGACAGAAGGCCTAGCATTTCGCTGCAGTCGATTTTTCAAAATTGCTATTGGCTTTTCCCTAGACGACGACGTTTGTAGAGTTGTTATAAAAGTAGTGGCATGATATTTGCAGCATGTCAGAATACATCAACTTTTTACAGGTCAAAAACTATGCAAGTTTATGTACTACGGATCTGCAGATATTTTTTTCGAGTGTTCCGTTGTGGGTGCTTTCTATGTAAAAAATCTATGTAAGTAATGTATTAAGTTTATCAGTTATCTAGTACACGACTAGACCCCAGCCCGGTTTACTATGATGATAAATAATCCTGTGTGGATTTTCTTGCATTATTTATTGATTTGAGCACCGTACCACGTTTACTTTAAGAGGGCGCAATGCGCGCCATTTTGTGAAAAAGACAGGCATAGGATTTCGGGCTCATAGGAGCGGGACAGAGCATACATTTTTGGATCGGCGTAATCGCAAAAATCAAGTGTTTGCTTATTTACAAGAAAACTACACAACTTATGAAGAAACTGGTTCACGGAACCAAATAATTAGTGAAAATTATGAAAGTAGTATGTATACCTAAATCATTACAGATTTGTTTTGGCTGACATTCCTTCAAACTTTCTTTAGTTATTTATTTTCATCGATATCAAAACATAAGTCATTTCATTAGACCGCAGGATACCCGAGATCTCGAATAGCCTGACTTAATGTTTACTCTGTTAGGCAAGTTCATGAAAAAATGCACGTAGGTATTACTAAAGGTTATACGGGAAATGCTATCCACTAAGCTCTAAGTTATGCTTGAGCTCAAATCACGCCTATTAACTACAGGACTTGACCGCACATAGCCTTTAGAACCTGTAGAGTTGTCTGAAACATATTAAATAATAAAATAGTTTTATCAAATATTTTTCAAAAATGGAACGCCTCAATTAGCTGTTTTATCTCGTTTCATGAATATTTATCTTTTGTAATATGTAAATTGTAATTCATACAATGACTTTAGTGTGTTTATGTCGTACCTACTCTGGCAAAACTTATGAGATAAGATACAAATAAAATACGTTTGTTGACATGCGACAAAACTACAATGCGGGCATTTAAGGCAATCAAACTAAATCTAAGTAGCCAAAAAATACTGACTACGTTTCTTCAGTTCTATAAATAAATAAAACATTTATTTGTCTTTCACATCTACATGTGTTGTGTTTTTTGCGAGTTTACCCAACCTAGTCTAAATACATGTCCCTCTCGTTATTGTTACTTTATTAAGATGAGTACAGAAAACAAAAGTAACTGTTCAGAGAATAGAAGTCTCGTGATCCTCACAAATTCAACGACAACACATTCGTCAAAATGTGTCCAGCTGATTGGGTTGTAACAACTGCCAACGGCAGTAATAAGGAACGATTTTTTTTCTTTTCTGAGTTTCTTAGCTCTACATAAGTTTAATAGTGTAACTCTAGACGTTCGTCTATGGCGAGTGGTAACAAGATTAAAAAGTACCGCGGCAGGTGGCAGCCAGCGTTAGAAAAGCATTAGTATAGGCTTCGCTAGTACTATTGTGTACGAAAGTGCATAATATTCTGCAACACAATAACACAATATTATATTATTAAAAGAAATGGCGCGAAATGTTAAATAAAACCATAATTATACACACACTTTCTTACCTACACGTAACAACCAAGACTGAACGTAAGAAAAGTAATAGTAGGGGACCTCCAACGATTGGCGTCAGCGTCAGCGGCATCATTTTAGTTACTATGACATTGCTAAATGGTCGCCATTTAGCACTCTGTGACGACATTCGGGGGGAGCCGGTCGCTTGCCTGCATAGAGGCCGGTCGCCGGCTGCCGACAGTGTTTTAACAAATTGGAAGCTACTGATATGCCAGCAGTTAGCGCTTTGGCGGCAGGCCGGCGACTTTGGTGTGTAGACTATCTGTAAAAAACCCTCAAGACTAATACTAATTAATTAGGCATTTGGGGATATAAATTATTTCCGTAAATTAAGCCATAATTATGCCCTATTAGGAAAGGAAGGCCTTTGCCCAGCATTGGGACAGAAAAGGACAGACATTTTTTTTTCTAAACTATAGCAGTTGTGATACTTAAATATCTATACAAAATTGCAATTTCGTAGCCTGCTACGCTATTCGTAGACCGTCTACGAAAACAAGACCCGCACTTTTCATTCGTAAGTATTCAAGATTTATAGTTATTTTATTAACACTTTTTTGTTTCTCTGTACATACTTGTTGCTAATAGCTCAAGCTAGCCGGCTCTCTTGGGTTAAAGTAAGAATCTACGTTATGTATTCACATAATTATATTACACACTTTGTATTATAGTATAGATTGGTAATTATTTGTATTCGTTGCTATGTTTTGTATAATATTTGACTGACTATGTTTTTATTTGTTATTTTTGTGTGAGTTCCTGACTCTTGGACGTTTTGGTTTTAAATGTTAGTCCACTTGTAAAATAAAATAAATAAATCAATAATCAATAAATAATAGGTACCTACGCCTACGTCGACAGAATGCAACGAACCTGTATAGGATTTATTATTACTAGCAACATCCTAGTTTTTATCAACTCCTTTAAACTTTTTAGGGTTTCGAAGATCGGAGATCGGATTCGAAACCCTTATGAGTTATGTTATGACATCGCTTTTTCTGTCCTTTTTTCCGTCTTTAATATCTCAGCAACTACAGCTGCAAATAACGTGAAATTTAAAATAATTATACATTTCGTGCGCTTGTACAGATTAAAAGAAAAAGAAATGAAAATGAAAATTTTCAGTACAAAATGTGATGTCGTAATTTTAAAACAGACCTACAATGTCAACTGGGGTATCAAATGAAAGGTATCAATTTGTACATTTCAATACAGTTTTCGAAATTTCTGTAGGTTTCATCAGGATATTTATATAGGGGGAGGGGGATACCCATTCCCCTCCCCCTATCTCCGAAGTTTGCAGAGCCATCCATATAAAATGTATGTAGCGTTTGTAGATATAGATCTATATTTTACAGGAAAAATATAGAGAAATCTGTAAGTAGAGCACTTTTTGAAAAATGGTCAAAAATGGAGGGACATAATTTTTAAAAGTGGGGGCTACCTCACGGAATGGGGTATCAAATGAAAGGTATCTGTTTGAATATTTCAAAACAGTTTTTTAAATTTCTGTAGGTTTATTACTTTATGAAATATTTTGAAAAAACTCGAAGATTTGAGTTTGCAACGCGATAGATCTGAAATGTCAGCAAAGTCTCTAACTAGTACATAAAGTACATATTGGTATAAGTAGGTACCCTTACCAATATGTACTATAGGTACTTGACAACCGTTCGAAACCCTCGGCACGCGAGTCGCACTCGCACTTGACGGATCTTGTTTTATTTATAGAAGCCAGGTTTACTAGAGTCCTAAACTAACTTGAGTTTCCTATCTCAGTCAACGCCAACCAAAGCAACCTCAGTTCAGTAAGACTTTGGTCATATATTTCATCATTTAAAAACTTTTGTCATGTAAGCGATGAAAGATATAAATTATTTAATTTATTGCAGTTCGGACCAATTGATTTCGAATCGCGCAGTGCGAAGTGAGGAATTCAACATAAATAATTACTTACGCGGAAAAAAGACGAATCTAATCCATCAATGCCAATCAATGGATTAATCCAGTGGATCGGAGTGGAATAGAGCCTTATTTTATTTCAACTTTGGCTCGCGCGTCCAAACTCATCTTGATTGATAAAGTCGCTATTTTTGCATTCTCATCGTCCAACGTGTTAATAGGATGTGATTTCGGTAAACAGAAGAAGCAGACATTACAATGATTTTCCACTATCTACAAAATATTTCCTACCTCACCCGCCATCCTGAATGTACTTTGTTCTAAATAAAATAATTTCTACTAGTTTAAAGGTTATTAATATCCCGTGGAAACTGATTAATGGCATAGTAGAGTTGTGGAGCAGCTTATGTATTATTCCAGGTCCAACCCTACATTTACTTATGCAAAACTTCTCAACTCGATCGTTCAGTAGTTTTAGTGTGAAGAAGTAACAAACATACATCCATCCATACCAATTTTAGCATTCAAATGTTAGTGTTATTTCTGTAATTCAAAGAACAATTAGCGGCCATACATTGCTTGTCATCCGGCGCGGCGTCTCAAGTCAGACGAGACACAGAAAGAATGTTCACAAATTCTTAAACGTTTGTATAAACATCAATATCGGAGATTTCCGTAATATTATTTGCTAAGATCGCCCGCCTCTGTAAATATTTGATGTCGTGCTCCATTCGTCTCTGCAGGGCTAGACCGTCTCAGCAAACACAATAAATATACTATTTGTCCGAATAAGTACCTACCACTAACCATCAAACTTGTCGAGTAAATAAATCTTGCTTCATCATCTGAACTTTGATTAACAAGCATAAAAATACACATATTTATGCTTTTATTTTATTAATTTTTTTAGGTATTTTCTATATATAATAAAAAAAAAATATCTATCTATGTTATGTATTGTATTAAGTTTATCAGTCATCTAGTACCCACAACACAAGCTCTGCTTACTTTGGGGCTATATGATGCTGTGTGGATTGTCCAGCATTATTTATTTATTTTTGTATAAAACTTTTTAGATAAGAATAAAGGATGAGACCATATTAAAATTTACTCAGCATTAACCACCAATAAAGAGTTCTGTTTTGTCAAAATACCGCGATAAAAAACGGTGATAATTATTTTTTAGTGATGTCATGCCAAATTTTGTAGTTCACCTGTTTCTATACGTAGCACAGCCGACAGAAAATTCAGGAACACCAGACTTTTTGTTTTAGTTGTACTCAGTTCTCACTGAAAATATATATTATGTTATTATTTCAAAACTAAAACAAAAACCCTGCTCAAATCTCCCTTTTTTTTGACAAATTATAGGCGAAGCGCATCAAAATGTACCTAGCTAAGAACTATAACGGAGACCATACGAGTATTTTGATACTATCTTATTTATCATAATCGCTTAAGCCGTTTTGATGCTTGAAGGTGAAGAGTGTACGCCAACGATATACAAGGTGCCACGTAATCGGTGGTTCCATACATTTTTCTTTTAAGCTATTATTTTAACTTACAATGTTTAATGTTTATCTGTAGGTAGGTACGTTTGTTTCGTGGTAGGTACGTCTGCGTAGGTACCTAATATCTTTATTAGGTACCTACGCATACCATAAAATATCGATAAATAGTCTTCTATTTATCGATATTTTAATAAAAGTTACGTGATAAATACCCGAAAAATAATCTTCATTAGGTAGGTATGTTAAAAAATCGCGAAATATTAAAAAAGTGACTACTACGTACGTAGTACGTAGTACGTGACTATTTTTATTTTTAGCATGAATGAATGTCTTCTTTATTTGCACATGAAAAAGGAACCCTGAAATTTTATCGGTTTTGCGTTAGTGATAGGGTTATCATTTTTTAAGCGTATGCGTAATGTTATTTTTTACTATGAAAATTTATAACAATGTATTTCTGAAAATCAACCATGCATCAGTTGGGTATAGGGTGCACAACAACCCAGTTTCGGCTTGGTACATGAATAACGTGGCACCTTGTATAAACAGTCGAAAAACAAAACCAATCTATCGCGGGAAAAAACCCCAAAGCAACCCTCCAAAACAAAAAAGTTTTGGAGGATTTTAGTTATTGCCTTTTTTACTTAGATCGATGGTTAGTGCACTTTAACTGGTATGGTAAGCCACCTCCTCCATAGACATATACATACATATATAGGCGACAACACGGCGAGCGTTTCGAACAAACTTCATAAGCGTTTTAACAATACAAACGGCTGCAACACCTGCAATGTCATCGCCGCGTAAATACACGCTGATGGAGTTGTTACGATAATATCTCCAGCAATAAACTCGCCTATGGTCCATAGGCGAGTTTATTATACCCCTTCCATAAGACAGGTTACGTGAGATAGCGCGCATCCTCGGAATTGATTTAATCTCTGTAAATATTGACGAGGTGGTATGGGAACCGAGCGATGTGCACAGGTGGTCAGGGCGCTTATCGTTGACTTAATAGGTACTAAACAGTTTGGTCGTTGCATTAGTAAAATAATTTTCAGTATCAGACCATTCATAAACCTCTTTAGGGACCATCCACAAAGTACGTCACACGTTAAGGGGGAGGGGGACGAAAAGTGACATTGTGTGACAAGGGCTGGAAGGGTTCCTTAGTTTCGTGACGTAACATTTCAAAATCTTATTAATGTGCCTTTGAAGTAATAGCGAAAAACTGAAAAATGTTTTCAACTCTATCGGCATAAAGTTTTTTTTGGGTGTGTCGAGGCATACTCATTAAGGCTATCGTGTGGAATCTGTGGTCTATATGTTGCATCCTACAAGGCCACAACAAAACACAAGCAATCACACAAGAACAAGAAGTTTTGCCCAACGCAAAGATTCGTCCTCAAAGATTCCTGCACGTGCAAGAATGGTTGGACGAAAAAGATATTAACACATCGAATGTTCCTGACATTAACGATCCAAACGAGAACGAAGTGACTGCTATTGTATTGTATTTATTTCAGATAATTAAATCCATAGCTTAACATTAGAATTAAAATTAAAATAAACATTAAAATTAAATTAAAATCTAAATTAACATGAAATACAAATGTGATTGAAGTTAATATTAAACCTAAATTACACTAGCTAAAATTAAAATTTCAGAATCGATTATATTAGAATACATTACATTACAGTAAAATAAAATAATAATAGAATATAATCAATTGTTGTATCCACACACTGGAGCAACACATTGGACAAAATGTGTCCATATCGGAGACATACTGATCCAATGTACGCCCTGCCACAGTTTGTAGGATTCTGTTGTGACTCGCCCTCGTCCTGCTCATCAGAGATCAGAGATGCCGGTTATAAATAATTTGAAGGAGTGGGTTCAAAGTCCATGGGCTCAAGATGAGTAAGTTTGTAACTTCCATTAATAAAATTAATAATTTATTGTTTTGTTAACTTTTTCAAATTTTGATTTGGTGTTAATTGTATTAAAAAAAATTGAAATGGAAATAAAACTAATTTATATTTTTTGAAGTGCTATTTTAATTTAATAATTCCTAGATGTAAAACTTGCAAAATATGTGACGTCACACTAAGGAGGATCACAAAATATGTGACCAACTGTGATAAGGACGGGGAGGGGTCAAAAAATCACGAAATTTGTGTGACGTACATGTTGGATGACCCCTTTGGTATAAAATAAAGTACCTTCTTTCTTAAGAGGTAGAGGGATTAAAATGCCTAGTGCTTAAATCTTAAATCAAAGCTTGAATCAGGTTGCAAGGCCTAATGCTAGAAAATTGTCATTTTCCTGTGCAAGCAGGTGGCACCGCAGATTTGCGGGCTAATGAGCCACCTGCCTTATTGCGGAACTACTAATCTCTATGTTTATGTACCATAGCTAGGCCTAGGTTTAATTGCGTCGTACTTGGCAGGGGTTTTGTAAAATGATATTGATAAATTAATTTTATATAGCGTCGCTAAAATTTGCTTCCTGTCCTGGGTCTATCTGTACAGGGTGCTACGGAATGGGTGTACTAAGCCGAAAGAGGATGATTCTGGACTTCAGGGGGGTCACTGATTGTTCTATGATTTTTTAAATTTCGAACACTTTTTATTTTTTTTTAAATGAGAGACTTTTTTCTTTATATTCGTTTAATATTACGTGTATTCTTACATTATTATTATTGTTTTGAAATTTCTAAGGATTTACTAAATTTTTTTGTAATAATTTCATGATAAAACACTGGTTTTGTTAAAAAAACATTTAGTTTTGAAATATTTTGTAATGCTAAATAATGCAAGTGTGTGTACAAGATCACGAAAAGGAAGAAAAAATAACATAATTTTTTGCAAAAAAATAATACTTAAATCGAATTTCATAAAATCGTTATTCACAAGTTGATTTCCGTCGGGGTCCAGAATCACCCCCATTCAATTTAGTAGCCCCTTTTCGTGGCACCCTGTATATTTCGCATTTTACGTTGCGATACTCGACGTTGTTTTGAAGTGTACATTTTTATGTTATTCGATTTGCTTAGTAACAGTTATATTAACTGAACCAGTTAAAGTGACCAACGACTCTAACATGCCTGCCCCAAACAATTTGCCATAATCATAACGCTTGGCAGTTGGATTGGTGATCAAGTTCAATATCACCAGGTATTTATTTATCTGATTTTAAATCTATAGTATCTGTACCTTATTTAATAAATATCACACTAATATTTTAAAGGCAAAAGTTTGTATGTGTGTTTGAGTGTATGTTACTCCTTCACACTCAAACGGCTGAACGGATTTAGATGAAATTTAGTACCTATCTAATTTGGGACCTAATCTCACTCACACCACTGGATTTGGATGGGATTAACACATATGCTTTTGATCCTCCCGGCAAAGCTGCTGGCCTGCTGTGTTAGAAGAGATGTGTAAGAAGAAGTTGTCAGGTTAGAAGGTAAATTTTGTTACTTTTGCTCAATATCTCGTATAATTTTACAGTAGTCATTATTTTTAGAATCTGAATATTCAACAGAATTTAATAATATTAGATACATGACACTTTTTTGCCGTGACAACTACGTGAAAAACTATGACTCTAAAAAACTTATGACAACCGTGGAAAATTATTAATTTGCTTGAGTAAGTATACGACTTTATGGTTTCCATCGCCGCCGACGTACATTTTGAGTTAGATAAAGACTTACTTAACGTAAATTTAAACTACCGGTCTGTCAAGCAACTTACATTAGCGACTGCACCGCCATATAAGACACAGGTAGGTTGTTAATCAAGCATCCATGATTGGAGGAATGCAGCAGGTGGCTAGCGGCACGTTTCCTATTAGAATCGTGTTAGAAAACCCATTCCCGCGATATTAGAGCAAGGCAGGTGCAACGCGCAACCCACTCGCATGTACATACCTACCACCGTGTCACTGTAACAGCCGAGCTGATGTTTTACTTACGAAAGACTAAGAGCGTAGAATATAATATTTACGTTAATGACATCATAAAGCTCTAGATTTGCAACACTAAGAGAGTCAGCTGAACGAAAAATATGTGTCGCGCCATCCCCAACCCGCATGCCATAATCTCCAAATTATGGCATTACCCCCGAATATGCGCCAATAAAGAGTTTATTAGAGGAGGTCCAGCAGTGGACTAAGATAGGTAGGCCGGTATTGTTGAACTAATCTCGGAGGTGCAAGATAACGACTAGTCTCAACGGAGACTAGTACGTGAGGAAGATATTATTATAGTGCACAAGACGTGTGTGCGCAAACACAAGGGCACTCTCTATTCCCTCACTCTCTTAATCCGATGGGACGGAGGAACCGACACGACCGGGGAGAGGGCTTACGAGGGCACCATGCGCGCCATTTTGTGAAAAGGATAGGCATAGGATTTCGCGTTCGGAGGATTTCGAGTTTGTCAACCAAACCCGTTAAGTTCGCGCCTTAACGTGCTTTTCGAGGTGTGTAGTGTAACACCCCCGTGCCTCGGAGATGCAAGAGTAACTAATGAAGCAATCTTTCCTACTGGTATTGATATGGATCAGTTACTGATCCATATCAATACCAGTCGGAAGCGTCCCCAAGATGCTGGCTGTTGTGCTACCTGTAGATTGTTTGCAACAGGTTGCAGTTAGCTTAATTGTGTCAATTGTTAATACCAGTTCTAATTTGTTTTTATTATTGAATTGTAAATTTTCTTTGTCAATAAAGTAGTTTCAAATTTATGAAGCTTTATAGAGCAGAATGTTCATTTTGATGGTTGGTTTGGGTCTTACAAAATGTTCTAAAGAAGTACCTACCTACATAGTTTCATAAAACGTTCCATGTCAATTTTAGTGGTTACGTTATAGCTTCACCTCATAGGCCAATGACCACTCAACTTATCTTAAAATACGTTAGTGTTTTATTTAATACGAATAAATAAAAGTCTTTGTAGGCTTGTGATAAGAGTATCTCTTCATGGAGGAGTAGGTATCGATCGAGCGACCGATATTATGAAAAGATAAAGGTGCTTATTAGTATAGTACGATTTAAACTTAGTATGCTAGCTTCTAATACCGAAGAAAGAGTATCTGTGTCCATGAACTACAGCAAATAACTATTTTATTTATACCATCTTACACGATAAAACCTTTAATAACAAAGAAAATTACAATCAAATTATAAAAACAAATTAGAACTAGTATTTACAATTGAAACAATTAATCTAACTGTAGGCTGATTCAAACAATCTACAGGTAGCTCAACCTCTCTTACAAACCTATTATTGTTATTATAAATTAAGCCTCGCTCTTGTCGGTGCAATGATGCAATTGCCTCCACTTTTCTCTTTCCAATTCGTTCTCTTTTACTACACGATACGGCGGCGGCCTTCGGAGAATATATTCATGGACTTCATGGGCATGTCTACGAAACTCTTTATCTGATTTTTTTATTCACTAAACAACTGCCCTTAGCAAATCCTTCCAATCAAACTCAGTATAAATCTCCATTTCCTTTTCCGCGAACAGAACACCTTTGCTTCCAAGAAGGGACCATGCGACCTTGCCTACGCGTCAATAATTAGCAAAAACATAACCTTCCTTCTTGGGCAGTCGGGCAAAAACAGGCCAATTTGATACACTTATAAACCCTTGCCTAAAGCAGTTAAATTAAAAGTATAGAAATTGAAAGGTATAATTTGCAAAAAATGCCAAATAGCGTTTCGGTCGTAAAAAAAAGCAGGAACGCCCTGTAAATGATCCTAAAATGGGTCAGCTGCAAACAAAGATCAAGGTTTGGCTTTATTTGTTAATTAGTGTAGTTTTTACCCGACAGCGCAAGAAGGAGGGTTATGTTTTTACATGGAGGTTATCATTCCGTAAAGAGACGTATCGCCATTTAGTTATATTTCAGTACGAGTAGCAACAAAAAACTGTCTTACTTCTTTCAAAGATGATTAAATAGAATATAATAGCAAAGGGACACTTCCGACTGGTATTGATATGGATCAGTTGAGCTACCTGTAGATTGTTTGAAACAGTCTGCAGTTAGCTTAATTGTTTCAATTGTAAATACTAGTTCTAATTTGGTTTTATTATTTGATTGTAATTTTCTTTGCTAATAGCATTTATTTCGACACACACAGGTGCACGAATAGAAATCATACCAAATTAAATAATGAACAAGGAAGTTTATACTAAATTACATGAATGGTGGGCGTCAAGTCTTATTTATTGATTTATATAAATGTTATATTTTAAAGGGCTTTTAGCCAAACACTTTGATTTTCTGTGAAAACATCAAAGTGTTTTACTAAAATTCCTACAAATTATCATAAATATGTATCAACGCCAAGGCCAATATAATATATGCAATCATAACGGGGTGTTATAAAAATATACGTAAATGTGCATTTTACGTAGTTAAGACAATTACCTACCTATAAATCCTCAGAAGTGACAAAGTGAGTGAACTCAAACATGGGGATAAAAAAACACGAGTTACATAAATCAAATTTTTTATTATTTTTCACACTAATCACATTTTGTGCAATTTTTTTCTAATTTAATTTACTTTTTTTGGGTTTTTTTTTAATTTATATTTACACTTATTTGTGTCACAATGCTGGACCATCAACACCCAAAGGTTTTGGATGGGGTTGAGGTCGGGACTTTTTGGAGGTCAAGGCAACTTGTCGACCAGTCTGTGGTTCCGTTCAAACCATGCTCGACACCCTCGGGCATTATGAATGGCCAAGTTGTCTTACACGAACGGAACAGGCTCGGCGGCACCGGGGACTTTTACACTTGGCCCTAACACCTCTTCCAATACTTCAGTATATTGAAGGCCGATCATCGGACCCTCAATTTAAGCCAACTTCCCGGGACCACTGGCATGCATCCAGCCCCATACACCAAAACTGATTCAAACGCTTCTTCTGGAAGGAAAAACATTATTTTCGACGTATCTAGTGACCGCCTGAACGCCAAACAGACAAGCGACCATCAGCAGAAGAAACAAACACTTTTTCGTCGGAAAAAATGGTGCTGCTGAAGTCGTAGTCCAACGTGGGCCTCAACAAACTGCAGTCGAAGCTGTTTGTGAGTAGTTAAGTTTAGCAGTACGTAATTTATGTTACGGTAGATTAACTTTTCCTATGAAAATATATAAAAAAACGTCCAAATAATTATTTAAGTAGGTATACAGAAAATAAAGTCTGAGATAGCTATATACCAGCACAGTTTACCTCTAATGCCGGGATAGCAATGGTTTTGAAATCGGAATGCATTTTTAAATGAAAACTGATCGGTAGTCGAACATCACCATGCGTGTCATTGAGCCTGAAAGTGTTAAAGATCATCTATCATCAGTAAGTATTCCTAATTCCCGCCATATTGGTAAGGGGTCGTCCATTTAATTCTAAGAGACACACAGACAGACAGAACGACAGACAGAGAGTTACTTTCGCATGTGTGTAGTTATAATATTCGTAGGGCTAGTCGGATGGATTAGTAGGTACGTACGAATTTACAATAAATACTCCAAACGCACGCATTTCACATTTACGTATGTAGAAGTATACTCATTAATGTTTAGAGACAAGTGCAAACAACAAGAGTTTAATAACATGTATACAAAAATGATTTCCGTATACATGTAATTGGCACTATGTTGTAGATTTCAATAGGAAATTATCATAATAATAATAACAATAATAATTAAGCCTGATATTGTACTGATAGATCGGTTAGAACGGAGGGCGGTGCTCGCTGATGTCACCATACCACATGATGTTAACCTCGTTAAAGCTGAGAAAGATATACTTAGCAAATATCTTGACTTGGCCAACGAGGCTGTCAGCATGTGGGATGTTGATTCAGCGACCGTCGTCCGATAGTCGTTTCGGTTAACGGCGTAATAGCGAAGAGCCTCGATCAACATCTCAAGAGACTCTCGCTAGGAAGTTGGATCAAGGGTCAGATTCAAAAGGCGGTACTCCTGGACACGGCGCACATCGTCAGGAAGTTCCTCTCTCTGCAGCCCTAGTCACCGGCCGCTTAAGGCTAGCTTCGTGGCCGGTGATTCACCGTTTTGATATATTTTTGACTGTAGAATAGTTTTAAATATTTTATTTTCTATGGTAAAAAATGTATTTTATAACGAGATTTAAAATAAATGAAGTGAATAATAATAATGCTGGACAATCCACAGAGCATCATCTAGCCCCAAGATAAGCAGAGCTTGTGTTATGGGTACTAGATGACTGATATACTTAATACAATACATACATATATAGATATTTTTTTTATTATACATAGAAAATACATGTACATATTAATAATATCCATGATACGTACGTACATATCTCTGTCAAAAATCGTGACTAGATAATTTTGCTAAATTGTATACCGATTTCTGACGGTTACGATAGCTACATTCATTTGAAATTTTGGGAATGTATACAAATCTATGCAGCTGACTGTACCTACCTAACTAAAAAGAATTAGTGTGTGAATTAGTATACCCAACTAAAAAGAATTAGTATCTTTAGTCTTGGTAAATATTGACGCTGTTGTATGAGAACCGTTCGTTGCAGTGTGCACAGGTGGGGTTTTGTTGTCAGTCTAAATATTCAGGTTTTCTAGTGATCTGGACACAGGAACTGGATGATTTCAAGTTCTTTGAAATATAACACGCTCTTAACACGCTTTTTGGCTAGAAAGAAAGCTTCAGAATATGTGGTAGTAATGACTTGTAGGGACGGGTGTTGGGACGACTAGTGAAACGCTTGGATACTTGAGTATGACTGTTTATTATAATAGAATATTACTACTACTAAGTAGGTACACCATTACACCTCCGGGGGGAAATTAGTCTTTTGCAAAATTTTAGCCCAATCTGTTCTGGAGGTTCAAACATTAATTCAAATATTTTACTAATTGTGTAATAGTGATTATACAGGGTTATTAGTAAGTCACTACTGCGTGAACTGCAGTTTCTGCCCATCATCATGAACACGTTTGTGAAGACGCCAGGTCAATGAATTAAGAAAAAGGTTAGGTTTAAGAATTATTCTTATACTAGGTACTGGTAGTAGATCTTCATAGTGAATGGAAGGGAGATTCCTTTCAACAATAGTTCTTTACAGAGGTTTTATTTGAAACAAAACTTTAAAACGGCTCTGCCCTGAATTAACGAGACCTGGAGACTTCACTAACGTCTTCCTAATGATGGACAGGACCTGCAGTTCACCATATTCCATATTCATATGGGCCGTAGAATTAGTTAATAAGATCTATACTTGTTCTACTGTTGTCTGAAATAAATGTTTGTGTTTTCTGTTCCGTTTTTCTCTATCTTGGTGTGCAATAAAATGTATTTGTATTGTATTGTTTATTATTATTATTATAGAACAAATACATACCGTTCCATGTTTCCGATAAGAATAGACTTCGTATAATATATCAATAAAAAGTGACAAAATGCCATGTGATCTTGGCTCAGATTGTACACATTTACGAATTTAGATAACATCTGACGTAATGGAAAACATTCAAACGCCTAGCTCCTTTACCGCAGATTTCATTAGACCTATATTATGCCTTTTACGCCCAAGAAAAATTACAAAAGTAAAATTTGTAATTTAGTTTTATTCGTAATGGGAGATAATAATTTTGGGAACTTTCTATTTTTAAAGTAACACTAGCACGTAGGATCTCTACATTATCTCTAAGGGCTTAACGCTACGTTGTATCTAAGTATCACATGAGAGAAGCCATTGGCAGAAGCTGATTATGGGGAGTAAACAACTTAGGCCACCGATTTCCTGTAGCACTGGCCGTAGGTAGGTATAGATAGATAGATAACTCTTTTACATAAAGAGTGTTTGTGTGGTACACCACACAAACACAAAATATAATATAGATGAAAATGCTGAGAAACAAGGAAGTACAAAGGGCGGCCTTATCGCTTTGAGCGATCTCTTCCAGACAACCTTGGGATGGACTGGACTTATAATAAGAATATAGACGGTGGCGTTTGAAAAACGGAAATTAAAATAATTACATATATCTACACTACGTACCATAATACCTATCATGTCATAAACTACCAACTCTATATAATAAACTTGCATAATAATAAAGAACAAAACATAATAATAAAGTTATTAATTTTTAATTTTTAGGTATGTGCATATTGCCCTATCTATAGTTTTTCACTTTTTACACCAAAGTTTCACCAAACACACAATAAACACTCCCTTGCCTAGTGTAGTTTAGAATTAAAATATTACTAATTAACGTAATTAATCATGATCAACCTATATTAGTCCACTTCTGGACATAGGCCTCCCCTAATGAGCGCCATTTAGCGCTCTGTCTTCAGCTTGCCGCATCCAGCATCTGCCGATCTTTAGCAGGTCGTCCGTACAACGCAATTAATAAATAAATAATAAATAAATATGTTATGGGTACTAGATGACTGACTATTAATGCCGCATAATATAAACAGCTTTTGTCACGAAGGTGTAGGAACGCTTACTATACCTATTATATTTATTCTACTATACCTATATAACATCAAATATATAATACAAAATATATAATATCAAATTATATAATATTGGTGTCATTTCAGATGTTACCAAAACTAATTAAACTAAACTGACGGGACTAAAAATTATGCCATCCTTTTTATTTCGATCGTTAATTCGTTATGAAAGGGACGGCACCATTTTAAGTGCTGTCAAACTATTTTAGTTTAGTATTGGCAACATCTGAATTGACACCAATGTCTGCTAGTGTGTTAGATTAATCTTTTTTTAGTAGCAATTGACGTAAACTAGTATAGTGAGTTATCATTTTTAGTGAGTTTATCATTTATAGGGTTCCGTAACCAACGACGGGTGAAAACGGAACCCTATTACTAAGTCTCCGCTGTCCGTCCGTCCGTCCGTCTGTCACAGGGCTCTTTCTCATGAACCGTAAGAGGTAGACAGTATTATTTCTTTTGCCGCTATAACAACGAAAAATTATAGGTAGACACAAATGAAACTTTCTATAAATAAGTAACATTTCAATAGGAATAACAACAAGTACTAAAAACATAATCCGAATTGAATAACGAGAACATAAAATTCACTTGTTCTGAGACGAACAAGTGAAAATTTGATGTTCTTATAAAATGTTGCCTAATTTTTACAGTACGGAACCCTTCGTGTGCGAGTCGACTCGCAATTGGCGGTTTATTAACACCCAGTAACAAAACAGTACATCAATCACAGACAAATACTATCACAGGTAGGTATCTACTTTAGTAGATAGGTACTATCAAAATTACCTACAAAATAATCAAATTAAATTTTCAAGTTCTTTATTGGTAACAAATTGGGATATATTATAAATCAATATTTTACAAGTAAAATACAATTAAAAAATAAATATTCGTAAAAATAATTAGCGCTTACATTCGCTTCAAACTAAATAAAATAGTTTATTCAAATTAAAATGACAGAAATGAAAATAACTAAAATTGTTAAAAAATAACATCAACAAATAATTATACAAATAAAGTTACGGTTACGTGCGAAGAATTCATAGTATGTGTAAAAACATTGTTGTTGTAACAACAACATTCGTAAAGGCAGAGATAGGGGTACCTACCTAATCTCTATCTCTGCCTTTACGAATGTTGTGATTATCTATGTACCTACAAACGTCAATATGTACCTACTTATTTTTTATTTTTTTTCCATTGATGGTTTTATAAGAGTCATATGAGTAAATCTACCTACACAAGTCATAAACTAAGTTGGTATAAGAACGTATTGTATTTTAGCACTTGTATAGTTTATGCAAAGATGCGAAGTTGCTCTTGGTGGCCACCAAACTCTGTTTTCGCATCTCTTTCTATCTAAACCATACAAAAGAAAACTATTACAGAGGCATTAAAAAAGCTTATGATAGGTATCACAAACTGCCCAATAAATTTAAAAAATTTATTTTGTTTAACGTAATCTATCTATTTAAATAAAAGAAAGTCGTGTTAGTTACACTATTTATAACTCAAGAACGGCTGAACGGATCTCGGTGAAATTTGTCAGCGAGATAGATGGTATCCCGGGGCCGGACATAGGCTACCTTTTATTCCGGAAAAAAGCGTGCGAAGCTGTGGGCTGCAGCTAGTAATAATAATATAAATAGGTGGCGGCGCGGGCGGCGCTACTGTGGGTCCGGGGTAACGCCTTAACCATGTCAATAACAAGGTTAGTAGGTAGGTACATACCTTACATAACTAATAAAGTTTGAAGACTGTCACTTTTACACCATTCTGTATAATAAGTATCTACCTTCTTATTATATTTTTGACACTTGGATTCGTTAATAAATAAGTGTATTATAAGAAAGGGAGTGTTACATACAAGTCTTGGGAAGGTACCTACTTTAAAACAAAGTCCTGATTTAAAGAATGATTTTACAACAAAACTCCTAGTGAGTTGCATAAATTATCAGTAAATAAATTTAAACAAAATGTAAAAACCTTCCTGTGCAAAAAGGCTTACTATAAAATATTAGATAATCTAGCTAGACTAGAGGATAAAAAAGCTGGAGACGGGTTTTGCTCCAACTCGAAAAATAACAACTAACAAGCTAAATGTTTCTTCGTCGCTTCTTTACTTTAGTCTACATACCGAAGCGTCAGAAATCAAAAATTTCACTTTATTTTCTTGTCAGGGTATAATTTTGTAATTTGACATTTTCTAAGAGTACATTTATTGTATTTATGGTAATAAAGAGTTTTTGATTTGACTGATTTGCTTTATCTTATACTAAAAAAAAGAAAATTTTTGATTTTATTAGTCATCTTAAACCATAGGAATTAGTTCAGAAATAACGTTGCATGCCTTCGTATAAGCATTTGTTTGTATCTAAAGTTCGTTTTATATTTATGTACCAATCAAAACAGGTTTGCTTCGTGGTTGTTCACCTTGGCCAAAATGGGTTAGTAGATAAAATATAAATACTCAAGTACCTATTTCGGATCTACATAAATTATTTTAAAAAAGAGATTATACAAATAGGCATGGTACTCGTATAAACCACAGATATCAGAAACGTATGAACCTAAGAAACCACGCAAAAATGTTGAGTAGGTATACGACGAAAATATAATAGCAACAATTATTTATTTTTTAAACAAAATTTAAACATGTTTCACTCGATAACACCCTAAAGGTTAAGCGATAACATTATAGTTTCTTACAAAATGTAGAGTTAAAAATCTAAACACTCAATCATAGACCTAAGTAAAATCTGTAGATATGGTTCGTTCTCCCAGCGCTTACTCAACAGCTGGCCTGTGTTAGAACTACACGCAAACACACGCTCACAGTTACATTTCCAATCTTGTGCAATAATTATAATGAACGTACACGAGGGCATTGCTGTAATCTTTAAGTCAATAAATCACACTAAAGTACCGTCGTCGTAGCAAGCGCGCGTAACACGAACGCCGCCGCAACGGTCTGACTATGACTGAGGTGGGTGGACCTAATTGCACCTAATTTGAGCCTTCCACTTTCGAGACGCTAGTACCTTATCTCCCCTTTTTTACATAGATCGATGCACTCAATACAATACATATAAAAAACTTTAATTAGCTAACTAAACGTAAGAACTTAAACATAGTCATTTTATCACTCTTTATCTATCACTGTGCAAATACCGTGTCCATGATCTTATGAAAAAAATAATTATTTAGATAATAGTAAAATTTAAATGCCTATATTGGCTACATTTGTTATTTTGTGAGCTCTTCGGGCACAGGGGTGTACTTGAGACCTGTGTCGTTGAGCGTGGTGACGACCCACGAGTCCTCGGGGATGCGCCCTGATTTCAGCAGCTTCACGGCCGCGGCTACATTGGCTGCACTCGTGTACCCCACGTACAACCCTTCTTTGTGCCCGATCAGCTTCAGATACTCCATCGTCTCCTCATCAGATATACCCACAGTGCCGTCCATGTTTTCATACTTAAACAACGCTGGAATACACCCGTACCCAGACCCCTGCAGTATATGCAGGGGCTTCGTCACCGGCTCACCTTTGATGGCCTCCGCGCCTACAGGCTCCACCACGAACGACTTCACATTAGGGTTCACCTCCTTCAAGTACCTCGATGTACCGGCGAACGTACCCGCTGTTCCGACGGTGACCACAAAAGCGTCGACGTGGTGACCGGTTTGCCTCCAGATTTCAGGGCCCGTGGTCTCGTAATGCGCTTGAGAGTTGCAGTGGTTGTAGAACTGGTTGACGTAGTAAGCGCCGGTTTCCTCCTTGATCTTCACTCCTAATTCTTCGACAGCTTGCACATCTGCGTTGGTGACGTTTCCATACGTCCCTTCGACTTGCGGTACTCGGATGCACTTGGCGCCGAGCGCTTCCATGTGTAAAGCTCGCTGCACACTGTTGCCTTTCGACATGACAAGAGTGAGAGGGTGTTCCAGCACCGCGCAGACGACTGCGAGGCCGCAGCCCTGGTTCCCGGAAGTTATCTCAACGATTGGATCGCCCGGCTTCAGTTCGCCGGACGCCCGCGCCTTCTCGATCATGCTGAGCGAGGAGCGGCACTTGATGGAGGCTCCAGGGTTCATAAACTCGCACTTGGCGAGGATCCTGCCGGGCCCCGGGTGCAGGCGGTCGAGCGCGACGATCGGCGTGCTGCCGATTAGCTCCAAGGCCGACGCCTTGATTTCGTCTTTCACATAACCGGTTCCGTTGACGGTTGCCATTGTTGAGACTAGTTAAGAGTTAAAGTGGCTTGTTTATGGACGCGGTACTTGTACGGTACTGATACAAGTTCGCGGTATGTGTACTTATAAGCGGTGCGGCGTCTGAGTGGACCCGTGCGCTACTGCACGCCAGCTCGAGTCCGCGAGTGCTGAGCGCAAACAGGCGTTAGTCAGGTGCTGACGACTACGCAGTTTGTTTGACGAGGGCCGTGTGCTCCTTGTATTTAAACCAAACAGTACATACATATTATTAGTATTTAAACCATACAGTAGTTACAATATAAACGATATTGATAAGATAGGTGACTATTTATTAACGAACCGTCACAATACTAATTGATTGGCATCGGTAAATTACGTAGGTGCTTATTTTGGGAACATTATTTTCCATCGATAAACAACCTCTTTCACAGCAGTCGTTTTATCGGGGCCGCGGAGCACGCGGCAGGTTTGATATTACCATTATATTCTTGTTTCGCGACTTATCTACCGACTTAGGTACATCATATTTACCTACACCAACAGGCAAAACAAAAAGTGCAAATTTGTCTGTCACCCCAAGAAGCTCGCTCGATTATGTTATGTCTCAAGAGGCAATCTGGAATAGTAGGAACCAATGCAGTATAATACACAATGTCATTTAAAAATAATGGATAGCTCTTCGAAACAAAACTCAAAATACCACAACACATCACGATTTTGATTCATCAATTTTGAATCTTTCCACTTTGTTATAAGACTTGAATTAAATATTTTCGTCGTTGAAAGCCGGAGACCCACCAGATGTGAATAGGAATCCGGTCTATTGTTAACAAATATAGGCACAATTGTGCACAATGCATTACATTATTTTATTTAGCGAAGGCAAGTTGACCGAACGAGCCAAATGTCAGCTATTTGATAATTGAGCTGTCCATTTTATGGGATCAATGTTTGTGGATAAATGGTCGTATAAAGAATCGTCAGAATATTGTGAATGCTCTGTCAGAGTCTGAATATAAAATGACGCAATAAGTCTTTAGCTACTTACTAGGTATAGAGTTAGTTTGATGTTTGTATGTACGAATAGGTAACTCAAATTATTTGTTAACTTGTTCCAGAGCAGTAAGTAATCCCATTCCAGAGAGCCTGATTCTAAAAATTATTATATTACCTAACAGAATTTTATATTTATTGTGGTGACCAGAATTTTATATTTATACTGTTGAACATAAGCAGAGAATAAATAACAACACCAACTTACATAAGCCTTTCTTGATCGCCAAATTGATACATTCTGGGTCTTCAAGAGTCGTATACTAGAAGTAAGTATTAGTATTAAGTTCTTGTTTTATAAGTGTATTGATGGTGCAATAAAGTGATAATCTATCTATCTATCTATCTAAGTAATAATTCTAGAATAAGTAATAATTCTACTAGAGAATTATCTGGCCCTGCCACAATTCAGTCAAGGTGTTACTCATATCTATGCTCATATGTATGAGCATAGATATCAGAGACTCAGAGAGTAACAAACAAACTACGTAGATAGTTTCAGTAAGTTCAGTTTGTAATCGTTACTTACAATAGATTATGCATAGGTACTTCACAGAAAACAGGTTCTTTGAATAATAAATAATCTCCTTTAATAATCAGTACCTAAGCACATAAGTTAAATAAATAAGACAGAAGAAGAAAAGTTGAGGTATTTTCGTCGCATGAACCAATATTCAATCACACCATGGCATAGGTATTTTTCCGGACACACACTTGTGCACTACAATAATAGGTACTGCGCACATGATTTTGATTTCCAGTAACTCTACCTACTTCCCACCGAAAAACCTGCCTTACCCATCCATGACTATAGTGTGAAGTGGACCTTTCGCTCCACTTCACACTATAAATAAAAAAATAATAGTCCATAAAGCGAAAGCTAATGGACACATGCGTTCTCCCCGTCTTAACCGCGCAAACTTGGTCATTGACGCAACTTCAGAGGCTAGGCGTGAGTCTGGCAAGGCGTGATCGAGACGATCACGTCTCGACTGTAGGTAGTCCGGTAGCTATCGTAAACGTGTCGAGTAGCTGTCGAGCAGGGATGTAAAAATGGTTCTTATTTAGAACGCAGTTCATATACGAACTATGATATTCACCACATTGTATTAATGGGACTTGGAATATACTTTACTGACAAAGAAAATTACAATTAAATGATAAAAACAAATTAGAACTAGTTAGTTGCAATTCAAACAATTAAGCTAACTGCAGACTTTTGCAAACAATCTACAGGTAGCTCAACTGATCCATATCAGTACCAATCGGAAGGGTCCCCAAAACGCTGGTTGCATTGCCCCGCTGACTAAATGACCCCACTATCCAACGACTTTGGAAACATTGCTGACTAAATGACCCCACTATCCAACGACTTTGGAAGCATTGCTGTCTAAATGACCCCACTATCCAACGACTTTGGAAACATTGCTGACTAAATGACCCCACTATCCAACGACTTTGGAAACATTGCTGTCTAAATGACCTTACTATCCAACGACTTTGGAAACATTGCTGTCTAAATGACCCCACTATCCAACGACTTTGGAAACATTGCTGTCTAAATGACCCCACTATCCAACGACTTTGGAAACATTGCTCTCTAAGTTTAACGTGTAGGTATTATTAAGTCGCGAGTTTTATTCCAAACATAACAACGAACATATCCGTACTAATCCATTTTCAGTTGCTATGATTTATTAAACCAGATAAATGCGACTGTAGTACATTTGCCCGAAAGCTTGTTCCCACGCACCTGCGTGCGCGCACAATACGCGCATTCCGACGGCTTTACTCTCAGATCGTGACTGGAGTACCTACCAAGCAAGGACTGTGCTCTGTGATTTGTATCTAGAGGGAAAGTGAATACTACTTTATATTATGGAATAGATAAAATATTTATTATAAGTATAGAGGTAAAAGTAAGTTCATATTCAATTCAATGACTTTATTGGCAGACAACAAAACGGTCCATAGACAAAATAAAAGACAAAAAAATATTACAAAGTTATGGATAGTACCTAAATCTAAATTATAACTAGTTTCACCCAGTGGTGAAGATGGCTTATTCCCATGATGTGGTTGTGTTGGTGCTCGCTCACACTTATTTTATAGGTACAATACAGAAACATACCTACCATTACATTTCGTTTTTATTATTTGGTTGTAATTTTGTTTGTAAATAAAGACTTTTGGTATATTACATAAAGCCTATGTGTTTTAATTAAATAAATTGTATGTAAAAATATACCTAGGTACTTGTATCGTAACATATGTAACTATTAAAAAAACACAGAGAAATTTACCTACTATAGTCTATTCACCCGAGCAAAAGAAAGAACGTAATAAAGAATCAATGGTTCTCAAACTTTTTTCGTATTATGGTATGCATTTTTGGATTTGCCTAAGCATATCTTTTATTAGCAATAGTTATCTATTATTAGCAAATAGGTATGCATTATAATCTTTACCTCTTTAAAAATGTCTTCATTTACTGCATTTAAAACTTTGTCAATTGTTGGCAAATCACTTTTAAAATAAAATCCACTTTTGACCTTATTGCAAAATGCTAAAATTGAACTCATCCGACTGCTTATAAATGTAAAGCTCTGGTGTTGTGAGGGTGGTGGCGACGCCAGGCCGCCTGTGCGTTTATGTTCCTGTATTATTTTGAACATCGCAACGTAAAAAAAAAAAGCAGGCCACACGCATGTAAATTGGCTACAGCTTTTATTGTTCATACAGTAAAAGCTCCTTATTCGCGATTTCGCTATTCGCGGGTAAAAAACTTGCGACTCGTTTCCTGTATTCGCGGATAAATATTTCGCGAAGAGAAAATTACGCTAAGTTTTTTATCCTTTGTCTAAGCCAGATATTAATTAGTAGGTATTGGAAAAAAAACGAGTTACGTTAATGATTAAATTGATTTTTAGTATGATTTTTTCTGTTATTTTGAGTTCTTGGAACGTATCCCCTACATTCCTATACAAATTACCGTTCCGTATCCACGGTTTCTGTATTCTCGGCATATTTACGGAACGTATACCCCGCGAATAAGGAGCTTTTACTATATTATTTTAGTAGGGTTATATTATAAATGCAACGAAAGTTTGATTATCCTTGTATTTTTGGTTCTTTTTAGTGTAATCATTGTATAGAAGCGGTGTCAATATAGAACATTCTATAGATTACTTCGGTCCAGTCTAGGTTTCGTTCGTCCAAGGTGACTTGAAAGTTTGTTCTTACAACAACTACTCACTAGCTGATGCCCGCGGCATCGCACGCGCTTTTTAAGTAGTCTATGTCCGTCCGCGAGATACCATTTACCTCCCTGCCAAATTTCATTGATATCCGTTCAGCCGTTTAGGCGTGAAAAGGTAACAGACAGACAGAGAGTTACTTTCGAACTTATAATATATAAGTATGGATGGATTAGAGACCGGCCACCGGGGGGTTATCTAGTTGGTCAACCCTACACTGCCATAGCTTCTGTACCCTATTGTATGCAGTACCTACCTATGTTCGTAGACCCCCTCCTTACATACAAGAAATGTCAAATTTAAACTAAAACCACCCGGCAAATCCAACCAATCGGTTCTAGGAGGACGCCCAATAGAAGGACAACTACTGGATAAAAAGTAAAAGCCAAATAAACGATAAGCATTTCGAATTTAGAAAAAGAACAATACGCAGTCGGCTCGGCTCTCTGTGGGAATCAAATCACGACGCGCGCGCGCAACGCCTTCAAAGGATCTTTTTATCCACAGGATGATTCCATGTTTAGTAGTTTCTTTTGCTTTACTTTAAGTGTGCACCATGATGAGGTCGTCAATGATCTTCACTTCTCTTCTGAACATTCGCCCATACTCACAGAAATCTGAATAATAAGGAATAATAAGCAATAGAAAAGTTAAAAGTCGCTAATTACTAACGAAACGCTTGTCGCCACCTCATTTGACATTTCTACACATACATTCTAACGCAGAGCCACGCACAAATAAACAGCGCCAAACAAAGAATCCTACACCGTGATTAGTTCTTACACATAAACAAAAGCTTGTCTGTGAACATACCAATACATTGAAACGCTAGTAAGCTAGTGCTTGACCAAATTTAAAAGTTGTCGATATTTCAACATGCACGCGTTCCTATTATAATTTAGGATTAAGGTGTGTAAATTGTATTATTAACTATATATCAGGGTGAATATACAGTATCCCTAACTCAGCATTTTCCAGTATAAGGCATTTGCCCAATACTGCGCTAATTTTCAGTTAGGGCCCTTACGACTGCACAGTACTTATTACATTAACATTATTATCATCACATTATTACATAAACTTAAGCGATAAATAAACGAGGATGGTACATAACATGATTTAAACATTGAACATAATTTATTACAACAAAAAGATTATTAAACATAAAAAAACAAGCTACATTTACACAAAGATTGATGTTTACGACTTGATCTGATTGCTTGCATTCGTCGCGACATTGACAAGTGTCCAAACAATGATCTCATGAACGTGATACGAACATGATGCAGAGCCAAAGATAAAAGAAGAAGAAGAATATTTGTTTATATAATTATATCTAACAAAAGAACTACTATATTTATTGATAATATAATGATTTTATCGATAAATGTTGTCGAAGCTAAACCGTGCAGTCACATCCCTAGCTTACGACCACTACCAGCGGCCGTACCATGTAAGATTTGCGAATACGACGATATCGTTAGTTTCAGATTACTTTGCTGCGTGCGCTTATATCGCTCTAGATAATAAAGAGCTAATACAATAACAGTATGCAAAATGAATAAACTAAAAAACTATCATTCTCATAGTGAATAATTTGTCTCCGTTTATTTTATTAAAAACAGCAAGAATATAAAATAAAAATACCTACTTACCGATGAAATATAATCGTCTTATTGGTATAATTGCAAGTTGTGGCAAGTTGTGATAATTGCAAAGAGTTTCAGCAATTGGATATGCTCTTACACACCATTTTTATTGGTACTTTCACGTCCGCTGTCTCGAACAATACTAAAAATTTACTCACGCGCTGGTGGCTCATTAGTCACCTGTGCGGCGACAAGGTCACGCAGACACGCCCTTTCTAGTGCCTTATTATGCAGATTTTTGTGCCCTTACTGCTAGCTAGGCATAGCATAATATATAGGCCCCAACTCAAAGTCCAACGCGCCAACGCGCCAAAAAGCCCTCTCTTTAGCTTGCCGCATTTAGCATCTAGACCTGCAGCTAAAAAATTACAATTTTGAAAAAGATCGTTAGAGTTTAAATAAATTTATGAATTATGTAAAAAAGAAGTACAAAAATCACACAGAAAACGCACAAAATTTGAAAAAATATCCATTTCCGGTAAGGAAATTGTCATAACGCGATAGTGTTTAATGTTAATTATAGGGTAAATAATGTCCAAATCCATAACTCTCGCGTTTAAATCTCACCCGCTCGGAACACGCTGTATAACCCGTGGGCAGCTTAGATGCACCTGAGTATTTCACATTGCGACGCGCTGGCGCCGACCCCGTCTACTCTGCGACGTAGCTCTTAGAACTTATAGAGGCTCTTTACCTTTTTTTTTTTTTTTTTTTTTTTTTTGGACTTGCTAGTTTTAGCATTTGCCATATTTTTTTTTTTTTTTATTTAGTATAATTTTTTTTAGTTAAAAAATTTGGGAAACATTTACAACTTAATAAACTTAAACAACGAAACGATAGGTACAGGATAAGGATCAGACGAGTTAGGATAGGAAAATTATACTAAGGGAATTATCAATAATATACTATATACACTATATATTTATATTATTTGTACAAATAAAGGATGCTAAGCAATGATATATAGAGGGGTCTAAGGAGGAAAGGAGGGAGGCAATATTAATAGGAAGCGGAATACGGAGGGAGACGAGATCATTAAAGAAGGAACTGTGATCGTATTTGTTACAAGAAAAAAAAATATGATTTTCGTCACCAAATTCATCACCGCACTCGCAAGAAGGGTCACTTACAATTTTCATCCGGGCTAGATGGGCTGGGGTGCACGTATGACCCAGCCGCATCCTTATGATAACTGTTGTTGCACGTTTATTGAGTTTTATTTTAAAAAACCAAGGTTTGAGTGGGACACTACTTTGTATAAATCTGTAGTGTTTTGCCTTGCTGCCCACGTTGCCCGCCCAAGACTCATCCCAAGCATTCCTAAGATAAATCCTGGGTAGAGCAAGAAGATCTTGCGAAAAGTTTTTGTAGGGAAAGAGATCCCCACACTCCACAGCCTCATTAGCAAGAATATCTGCCTGCTCATTGCCGACTATACCGCAATGGCTTGGGATCCACGCGAAATGCACTGAATATCCATGATCATTACATTGCAAAAGCCTAGTTCTAGAATCCATTATAATGTGGTAATAAGTTTTGGATCGGAATGGGTATTTGATGAGTGACTGTAACGAACTCATTGAGTCACTAAAAATAATGGTATTTTTAAGTTTCATCAGTAATATATACTCCAGAGCTTTCAAAATCCCGTAGCATTCTCCAGTAAACACTGATGTTTCATCAGGAAATTTAATTTTTTGTACGATATTATAGTCCTTGTGATAAATACCAACGCCAACTTTTCCTATCTGGGAATGCTTGGAGGCATCAGTATAAATCTGATGCCAACCGTGCCAGCGATCATCAACGGCAGATTTAAAATATACATTAGCATTTGTATCATCGCGGTCTATGTTTAGATCAAAATGTATAGTAGGAGGAAGTGTTAAAGCTTTATAGCTACAGTTGAAGATGGGAAGAAGATTAGATTGGTGAGTTGGGGCAGACATCGATGTATGCTTGTTATAGCTATGAGTTAAATATGGAGGTCGTTTATGTTTCCAATACGAAGAAGTGGTTATGAGGTGATAAAGATTTTGGATTTTAGGAAGAAGTTGGTGATTTGATTGCTGAGAAGTACGGAAAAAGAACCTATCGGATAGATACTGTCGTCTTAAATGTAATGGAGATTCCCCACATTCCGCCTGTAGCGCAATAATTGGACTAGATTTCATAGCCCCCAAAATGATTCGCATTGCTTTAGACTGAATGCCATCCAATCTTTTGAAAGCAGCTGCTCTACCAGGTTCTAATAAGAAAGTGCCATAGTCCAGCGTACTTCTTATGAGAGCATTGTATAAGAGTTTTAAAGAAAACGGATGAGCACCCCACCAAACACCAGAGAGGCCTCTCATCAAATTCAAAAACTTTTCACATTTCGTGACAACATGTTCACAATGAGGGTGGCCAGTGAGTTTTGAGTCTAATATTACACCTAAGAATTTAGAATAACTATTTACAGGAATAAGAATATCATCATAGTATATTTTCGCAGGTAGCGGATTCAACTGACGTGTAAACGTAACTACGTTGCTTTTGGACACTGAAAGCTCCAAGCCATGTTTATCCAACCATAATTTTAGAAATTTAAGAGCAGATGTTATGTATGAAGATCCTATATCAATGGAACTGCAAGGCGTGTATATAAGCAAATCATCTGCATATTGTAGAATACTTACCATATCGTTTACAGAAGTTTCTAAATCATAAGTGTAAATACTATAAAGGAGAGGACTCAATACAGAACCCTGCGGTAGACCCTTCCACGCTACTCTTGAAGTCTCAGAAAAATTTAATTTAATTATTCGTCCAGCTAGCATGTTTTGAATAAAGTTCGACAAAAAAGGTGGGATTTTTAAAAAATTAAGTTTTTTAATCAACACTTCAATTAAAACATTATCATAGGCAGATTTTATATCCAAAAAAGTAGCTACAACAGACTTATTCAGTGAAAACGCTACTCTAATATCTGTTATAAAGACACTAACGCTGTCCATCGAGCTTCTACCTTTTCTAAAGCCATATTGACTCTGAGGCAAAAGGTTCTGACTTTCAATAAACCATTCAATTCTATTTTTAACTAGGTGTTCAACAATTTTTAAAATGACTGGCGATAGGGCTATGGGTCGATAGGATGCGGAGTCTAATGAATTTTTTGTTGGTTTTAAAAATGGCAATACTATTTGAATTTTCCAATCTGAAGGAATGTCACCTGTCAGCATGACGGAATTGATAATTGTAAGTAAATAATGCAAAGAATCTTCACCAAGATGAGCAAAGAAAGAATAGGGAATGCCATCGTTGCCAGGAGCCGTATCGCGCGTCACTGACAGAATGCCTTTCAGCTCGTGAATAGAAAAGGGTGCATCAAGACCATTCGGACACACAGGATTTTGTGGGATTGTTGGGGTGATAAATAATTCCTTTGGTGGTACTGTCGCTGGAGCCAAACGGTCTATGAAGCTATCACTCAGGAAATGAGGCATTGTAGCAGAAGCAGAATCATTAAGTCCTGATCTGTAACGTCTTATGTTAGCCCAGACTGCTGATGGTTTTGTTTTAGGAGAAATGGTTGCGCAAAAACTTTGCCAACCTTGCAGTTTCTTATGTTTTAATGTTTTCTTGGTTTTAGCTATTACATCAATTAGTTTATTAAAATTTTCTTCTGACATTTCTTGATTATAAATTAACTCTGCCTCTTTTCTTTGAGCAACAGCAAGACTACACTCAGAATCCCACCAAGGTGGGGATGCTAACTTGTTTAAAGCACTATTTTTAAGAGGAAATGTTGCATTAGCTGTTTCTATCAAATTATTAACAAAAATATTAGCACATGTAGAAATTCCCTGGGATATAGGAGGCAAAGTGTTTATCTTATCTTCCATGTGGGACTTGAAATCGCACCATTTATCAGAGATAATTTTGTATCTCATCCTGGGTGGAGCTTTTTGAGCATTATTGACTTTAAATTTGTTAAATTGTAAAATAATTGGGAAATGATCACTACCATGTGTAAATGGTTGTGTTTTCCAAGTAATATCTAAGGCTAGGCTAGGAGAGGTAATGGATAAGTCAACAGCACTATCATTTTCTGAGGGTTTTGTTCGCCGAGTTTGAGATCCATCATTTAAAATACACAAGTTTTGTTTATCAATTATATCAAGCAGGTCTTTACCGTGAGTATTGGATAAAGAACTACCCCAAGTTCTATGATGAGCATTGAAATCTCCCATGACAACACATGGCTTAGGTAATGATGAAAGCAGACTGTCAATTTCATCATAAATTTGTGATGAAGGATGTGGTATGTAAATAGAGACAAAGCAGATTTTATTAATAATGCAAGCTACAGCAGTAAAATTATTAGGGTTATGGGAAGGTAAAACAAATTGAAAAAAAGAACAAGAATTTTTAATAAGAAGAGCGGCTCCACCCCATCCATCAGGTCTATCATCCCTGAGGCAGGAGAAGCCGCTCAATTTAAACACAGAGCCTGGCTTAAGCCAGGTCTCTGTGATGGCAAGTATAAAAGGGTTACATTTATTAATTAAATATATAATTTCAGACTTTTTGCTAACTAGACTCCTGCAGTTCCATTGAACTGCGGATCTGGTGTGATCCATTATGGGTGTGTAAAATACTAATTGTGTCTATTATTTTGGCAGCGTTGGACGGTTCTATTATATTGGACTGTAATAAAGTGGTTAGAAGGGCAATAACATCATTAATATTCAACTTCTTGTTGTCCTCTTTCAGAGCACAACCATTGGATTGTGTTGTCAAAGGCTGACTAGTCAGATCACGGTGGATCCTTTGGTCATAACCCTTGTGTGATTTAGGTGGCAGACGTGGTTTTAAGAACACAGTTTTTCTAGAAGATGATGGGACTTGGTTTATTGTATGAGATGGGATTGATTGGTCTTTATTTGATGTCAAAATTGCAGCATAAGAATGTGTTAAAGGTGGATGTGTTCTTGATGCTTCGGCATAAGAGATACACTTATCTGCCATTGAATGTTTAATTTTAGTTTGTCTAACATACTCAGGGCAAGACTTACTAGTGGCATAATGTGCACCACCACAGGAACAGCAGGACAGACAGTCTTCATGAATGCCACAAGAATCACCAGAGTGTTCTTGGCCACACTTGAAACAGCGTGGCTTGGACCGACACTGCAGTTTGGTATGACCAAACCGACAGCAGTTGTAACATTGTATGGTTGGATATGTGTACAGTTGGACTTGTAAGGCAGTATAACACATGTAGATACGGTTTGGTAACACTTGCCCATCAAATGTTACAACTACTGTCTGAGTTGGCTTCCACACAGGGGCTCCATTGACAATTTCTTTGAAATTGATTCGTCTTACTTTTAAGATTTTCCCACAGCCACTAGGTAATGTAGTGCACTCCATGATCTCTTCTGGAGAGATGTCTGTAGGCACACCACGAACAACTCCCATACGAGAGACATTATAAGTTGGGATAAATGCCTTCAAATTATTTTCACTTAATCTCGCATGGCTAACAAATGCATTAGCATCAGTATGTCTAATAAATGCTATGGATACTTTGTTCCTACCAATTCTTTTCACACTACCATTCACAACATTATCGATAGAGTTGCGTTTTAAGAATTTCCCAAAGATAATTGGGTGGAGCGTGGAGCCATCGTTTGGTAACTCAGTAACACGTTGCACATGTACAATATAAGGAGCACTGTCATTGGAATCATACTGAATTCGAGTAACCACAACTGGAGCCTGCGATGATGAATTTGGTGGAGGTGTGGGGTCTGCCACGACAGGGGTAGGAACAAGATCTTGACTTATAACTGTTGTATCGCTATCACTAGTTTGCGGTAGGTTCTTGTCACAATGACATCCTATCGATTTGTTGGACCCATTTTTCCGCTTCTTTTTATTACAATGTTTGCACATTTTGTTCTTTAGCTTCCGTTTTTTGGAAGTCGATGTATCCGTATCCATCCCAGATTCATTAGAAAGTCTCTCAAAGCTATTAGATATTGTTACATTGCTACCGACCTGAGGGACCGTGCCCCCAGGATCCGGCGGCTCCTCAAAGTCCATCAACAAAAATGTAAAAAAAACTTACCAGATGCTATAATATTTACACTACT
This sequence comes from Eupithecia inturbata, assembly GCA_963662085.1. NCBI lineage: Eukaryota > Metazoa > Arthropoda > Insecta > Lepidoptera > Geometridae > Eupithecia > Eupithecia inturbata. The sequence goes on along the minus strand of OY759191.1, from coordinate 5,554,618 downwards.
CTACTTTATATACAATAATTATGAAAATAAATAGTAAAAACTAACTCTACTGATCAATATTTGCTAGTAAAATAAAATTTTAAATTTCGGTGGGAAAAAAACGCGACCGCCCTGTTTGATGCTTCCCGCCTTTTTCGCTCTTTACCTTGCATTTCTTGTTCTGAGATTTTAAGGTAGAGCTAGGAAATTTTTAGAAAAATCTAGGACATAAATAAACTATCTATCATTTTTGTTTAAAAAGGTTTTTGTAAAGGAGTTTGAAGATTTTTGTATGGAGGGTGGCCCTAAAATTTGTTATTTTTTTTCAAAATCGTCACGCATTATAACAGTCAAATATTTGGATAGAAGACACTAAAATAAAAAATGTTATTAAAATAATGTCCCAATCCCAAAGCGTCGGGTTTCTGAGATATTTTTTATGAAAATAACTATATATTTTTTCTTCATATTATGTGAATATCTCAGAAACTTGACGCTTTAGGACATTGAGTTGTAGTAAATTTTTTATTTTTTGTACAAAATATCGGTCATTAAATTATCCAACATTTTTAAGCTTGATATTATAGGATACGTTTAGGTCACCAACCAAGACAGTGAAGCCTAGGCAAAAGCTAATCACAGACTTAAGAGGGCGCAATGCGCGCCATTTTGTGAAAAGGATAAGCATAGAATTTCGTGTTCATAGGAGCGGGACAAAGCATAAGTTTTTGGAATGGCGTAAGCACAAAAATCAAGTTATTGTTTATTTACAATAAAACTACGCAACTTATGAAGAAATTGGTTCAAGGAACCAAATAATTAGCAATAATCTATGAATCAAAACATAAGTCATTTCAATAGAGCGCAGGGTTCCTGAGATCTTGACTGAATTATTTGCGAAACAGTGCACTTTCATGATTTATCTCAATTCGAGTTTTTTACTACGGGGATCCCGTGAGTATTAAGATCTAGGCTTAGTTTGACCACCAAACCCGTTAGGTTCCCCCATAAAGCAATGCTAAGGGGATAATTAGACTTTTTGTCTAATAAATAATCCCCTTAAGGGGAACTTCATTAAGGGGATTATTAGACCAAGCCAATTCTTGAAGGTATAATTTTTTCATTTTATAATTCTCAAACAATAAATTATAAACTTTATTAACAAAGAAAATTACAATCAAATAATAGAAACAAATTACGACTAGTATTTACAATTGCAACAACTGAACTAACTGTAGCCTGTTGCAAACAATCTACAGGTAAATAATAAATAAATCATTACATCGTAACAGCCAACTCTCTTACTTTAGGTTTCTTAAGTTTGAAAGGGTTAAGTAAAAATTTAATCAAAATGGCTTTAACGCCGATGGATTCTATATTAGCAAAATTTTCTTGTAGTAGGGTAGGTATTATTTGTGTAGTATTATTATATTAATGCTATATTAATACAACTATTACTATTGATTGTCCAGCATTATTTATTATTTATTTATTTGCTGTAATACGGTGCATGTTATGCTAGGTACTTCTCATCTCTGAGTGACGCAATGTAACTAAATGCATTCAGGATTTTCAAACATGGAGGGAAGTAGGAAGCACATTCTCTTCAGGCCCATGTCCTCAAATTTATGTTCCACCAAACCTGCCTCTCTAAGATAAAATAACATAAAGATCTACATAATCCAATGCCTTGTCTTGCCTTTCATAGCACACGCCACCCACTTGCATTGACAGACGTTGTTTATGAAGGAACTATATGGTCGAGAGTCATTCATTACTGACGCAGACCATTTAAATATTTCTTTGAACAGCATCAATATACTTAGCATGGACATCCTAGCTAGACAGTAACTTTATTGGCTTGACCAGGCCTTGTCAGAAGAAGACCCAGTAGAATGAAAATTATCTGTCTGTAATAGCTGGCGAGAGACAGCTCAGAACCGAGATGCCTGGAGAAGTCTTGTATCAGAGGCCAAGATCCCCTAAGAGTCTCTAAGCCACAAAGTCTGTTAAAGATAAGAAGCTGTTCAAAAAAAAGCCCTAGTCCGACAAAAGATCCGAAAAATATTTATTGTTAATTGTTGTTCAACAGTTAACAATAAATATATTTCGGATTCTGATTCTAATAGACAAAAAAAGCTCTACGCTGATTCCTTCGGGCATCTTATGGCCATTCGACGTATTTGAAAACATAGTGTGCATAATCGTCAATAAATAAATTGAGTGTGTTGCATGATTGTAAATATCCCCCTCAGACCAAAAGCTAAATTTCCGTGAAATCAATAAAAACTATCTGCCGTAAAAAAATGTTATAAATTAATTGATTTTTTTGTGTATTTAAATAAAGTGAAACAAAAGAGACCATATTTAATAAAAATTTTTATACATTAATTATTATTAAGTAGTTTTTTATAATATTTTTTTGAAACTTCGGAACCCACATTGGGTTTTTACAGTCATCAATTCATCATGTACGAGGTGTGTTTTTACAATCAAAATCCAAGTTATTTGTAGTTTATTATGTTTTATTTGCTTGGTTTACCTAAACAACGAAGCTGTTACCTACTTAAAAATATGCACATATTAATCTAATTCGTCATTTTCGACATGATCAGATATAGGCCATTCCAAAATTTAGTTCGAAAACTATACATTTTCTTCTTCTGGCACAAACTCAAGGCACTTTTTTAGGTTCGCCATTTTCTTAAAGTTGATGCTGAGCTGCCTTGTTCCGTACACAGGTCCTTGTGGTAGTGGTACGACAATATGTGGCCTCATCTTCAGCAAGAATGTATTTTTCACCATTCCATCAATGTATTCTATTGTTTTTACAGGCACGTCGCTTCCAACCTTTTTAAATGTAAGTTTTGAAGGTACAATCTCTAAGTTCCATCATCTAGGAATTTAGAGATTGTACCTTCTCCGTTCTCGGTACACGTCGGTCTTTTGTTTCAAGCGACAGTGCAGCCTTTTAGTTTTTTTTTTTAAATAATAGAAATTTATAACGCTTCCTTCCAAAAAGTAATCAACGTCAAAATAAGTGACAATCAGCTGTCAAATATTACGTAACAACTTACAGCCTGTTACAGCTGAAAGTAACAAAAACAAACGCCAAGTCAAGCATCAGTTTTCAGGTGTTGCCATAAGATTGATTGTAAAAACCCGCTTCATCCAGGATAAGGTGGGTTTTTACGCTCATCGAAATTTTGGTGCCCCTAACTCTGCGGATAAGAACTATGACCGAGGTGTTTGTACGCTCAATCGATCCGTCTTGATAAACATGATCTCTAGAGATCATTTTTCCATCATAAAAAGGAATTCGAAAGAAGTGGTTTAAGGGGGGGTTTTTCATGCATTCAATTATGCCTATTCATGTGGATAAGCAACTTTGCATTACTTGCTTATTTCTATCAGTTATGTTATGACACGATAATGATGGTGATAAATATTACCTAGGTGATTGATTACTTTATATATTGTCGGCTAGGGCATGGGCGGCATAATTAGGGGCCCGTACTCGTAATACAAAAACCGAGGAGTCGTTTTCATCCAAACGCTATATTATGCAAATTCCGAAAGAGTTTTTCGTTTTCTCAGTAGGCCCGCCGTTCACCAGAAACTCCCAGAAAACCACTCCAACGCCAGAAAATTTTGGTATTACTTTACATAGGTAAAATGTTTCTGTGACGACCGATGTGGAGCGGCGGGCAAACGTCCGCAGGCGCAGGAGGTTGCGGGTTCGATTCTCACCTTGGGACAAATGTTTGTACGATCTGCAAACGTCGTACTAACAATTGTCCGATGGCGGCGTTCCGGTTGTTCAAGGCATTTTCTTTGTATAATAAAAAATATCTATCTATGTAATGTATTGTGTTAAGCTAGTAGGTACCCATAACACAAGCTCTGCTTAGCTTGCGGCTAGATGATGCTATGTGGATTGTCCAGCATTATTTATATATTTATTTTATTATTTTAAAATGGCTCCTCACAAGCCGTATGGCTCTCCTATTAGCGCATTCCAGTCCAAAGCGAGCAGAGCGCAGTCATCAATTACGATTTATTCTACAACAAGCACTGAGGTTCGGTATTGTCCATCTTAAGTTGTGTAACTGACCTTAGAGAAAAGACACGTTGAGTTTTAACTGAATCAGGTATGATAACGAAGTTTAGCTTTCGTAACCTTCTAAGTCTCTGATATTATGTTCAACATGGAAATTTTAAAATAAGACTTGTTGAAAATATCACATCATCAGGTATCTACGGTTTACCATATTTTGAAGTTCCTAGGTGTAAAAATGTCTCTGGTATGAAATGTTTTAAATTCTGTAATTTTGCAACCCTATCCTTATATCATCAGTTATTTTTATACAAATCCCAGTATAGTTTTGCTCTCTTCGGGTAGATTTCGTATTTCATAAAGGGCTGTTTGTCAATGACAAAGCAGGCTTCGCCCGATTCTGGTAACTTTTCCCAAGTTACGCTCTGTCCTGATTTAGAATTCGGATCCCTGAAATCAAAGAAAATGTAGATATACTACTTATAGTGATTAGTTATTGTTTTTTACTGCAGATACCAGCATATCTTAAACTTACCCAGTCTTAGCAAAGTTAGTCCAAAAGTCAAGCATCGTGTTTTGAACAAGTACATCGGACTTCGAAAGTATATCCGTTAGCTTTTCACATTTAAGTATATAACCACCATCATCCCCATGACAAGCACCTTTGCGATCTATATTATGAGTTTTCTTTAAGTAGTTCAGAGCTCCGTCATAAGAAAATTCGTAAAAGAATACTGGCGTGTGCTTAGATATAAGCTTCGCCGAAGTGTAAACGCCTCCGAAGAAATCAGTATCAGTAAAGAAATCTACTGCAAATGCATCTTCATCATCAGTGATATGTTCGCCTTCTAAATAAATTAACTTTAATTTAGTTTTTACGTCAGCTTTTTGTACATCGTCTAGCTCAAACGGAAAATGTTCAATAAAGTTTTTCTGATGTACGAGATCATCAAATATTGATTTATTATGTGAGATGGTGAGAAGGCCTTCACGTGTGCACATGCCGGACATGTAAGGCACTTTTACAAAGTCACCGCTTGACAACAGGTCGTACGTGGGTTTACCTATAAATGGTTCCCAATCACCGGCCTTCTCCACAGTTGGTACAAAACCGAAATAAATACCACCCTTGAAGTTTTCACTGTGGATTGCTTGCATTGATAAAGTGATCAGCTCGTTTATCGATAGCTCTTTCAGATACTGAAGTAATTTATCGTCATCTGTTATTGCTTTTCTTTTTATAGCTGGTATTTTTAAGGCTAGTTTTTTGACGTCTCTGTTCTGTGCCCAGGGTAAGAGAGATGATCCAGATTGAGCTATAGCTTTATGGAATAATCCTGAACTGATAGGAGACAAGAGGAGATACTCTACAGAAGCACCTCCAGCACTAAATCCAAATATTGTCACATTGTCCGGGTTCCCGCCAAAGTTACCAATGTTATCCTTTACCCAGCATAGAGCTGATACTTGGTCTCTCAGACCCATATTTCCAGGAGCTTCTTTGGTATCCAATGCTAGAAAACCGAGTATACCTACTCTGTAGTTCAGCGAAACGACGACGACATCTTTTTCTATGAGAAACTCGGGGCCGTGTAATTTGCTGTCGGTTCCGTTTCCAAATAAAAATCCACCTCCATGGAGGTACACCATGACTGCCTTGGGAGATGAGTTTTTTGTTGGTAGTACAGGGGTGTAAACGTTGAGGTACAAGCAGTCTTCAGCACCGACCACTGAGTTGACCGCGCTGTCGAATTGGGCACAGATTTCGCACTCTTTAGCTCCATCTCTAATGCCTTCCCAGGGTTCTGGTGGTTGTGGAATCTGAAATAAGAGTAGGTATACATTCTAATTAGTTACCTACAAATTAACCACAAAAATATTCAAGAGCTCCAGTGATCTTCTACATACAAAAGACATCAACGCGCTTTCTAACTTAAGCGTAGACTACTTAACTAACTTGTCGGACTGTTTGGCGACTCAGTATTTTTTTCTACCTACCTACCCGAAACACAGCTTGCCTATACTATACAATTCAGATACTTACCACAACTTAGTCAGTAATATTTGAGATAAAAAAAATTGACGTTGAAAACTAGAAATTCGTAGGTAGTTATTATAATATTTTGACTTGACCTTCTTTGATAATGGCAATATATCTTGATTTGACTTCTTTGTATTTGGCAAGCAATATGTCTTATTGTGACTGGTTTGTTGTCTTATATTGTCTTATTGTGACTAGTTTGTCACTTTTCTGCCAGAGTTTAGTTCATGGAAATTTCTTAGTCACAAAGAAGTCAAGTCGTCAAAGAATAATGAATGATTGATGTATTCGTCAGTTCTTATCAATAAACCCAGTATCCAGTAGCATTACCGTGGTAAATACCACGGTAAATGTAAATACCCAGTCCTGTGTGTGGTTTATTTTGATGTGAAGTTCTGACATAACTTTATAATACCTAGATACCGGTAGCAATCTATTATTATCAATAGGATTGGATTTACTATACCTATCAACCTACTAAAGTACCTATCTAAAAGATAAGTGATATGATTGTAGGTACCTACCTATGGTTTGACATTATCATTGCCTGCGTTTGGAGACTGCAGTGCGTGCAAAGGCCTTTTTTTCTACCAGTTTTCGATGTCTTTATATGAATAAATAAATAAATAAATAAACAATGCTGGACAATCCACACAGCATCATGTAGCCCCAAAGTAAGCAGAGCTTTGTGTTATGGGTACTAGATGACTGATATACATAATACAATACACATAACATAGATAGATATTTTTTATTATATATAGAAAATACACAGAACACCCGGAACAAATATTTGCAGATCGTACAAACATTTGTTCCAAGGCGGGAATCGAACGCGTAACCTTCCGCGCCGCAGGTGGACCTTCGCCCGCCGCGCCACATCGGTCGTCGAATATTATATTGGTTATGTTGTCAGTCTATGTAGCCAATCTTGGGTCATGCATGATTGATAACCTATTTGATAACCTACATAATAATACCTATAACTCACTTTCGGCCTGTCTGATACACACACTTGGTGCTGTCACAAAACACATTTAAATAATCGGAAGTCGGTTCTTATACCATAGGACAACATAGGTACATCGATATATGTATATGTAGTAAGTAGTACAAATAACTCAGTGACAATGACAACATACCTATGTAAGTATAAGTACTTACAGCAAATCTGAGCTCGCCGATTGGTGGCTTCGCGTAGGGAATCCCTCTGAACGTGTAGAACTCAACACCATTGTGATTATTTGAAGCGAATCCTTTGATTTTTCCCTCACTAGTTTTTATTATCAGTTCCGTCATTGTATTTACGAGATTACTACGAATTGGCAACGAGACAGTGCAAAAAGCACTGGTTACTCTATGCAGAGTAGTATAGTTCTGTGCTCTCTATGCCTCCAACCTTTGTGAAACAAACAAGTAGTGATTTCTGGGTCAGTGGATAGAGGGCGGCTGTTGCAACCGAATGAAGTTAATAGTTCAGTAACAAACGATCAGATGGCGCTTTTCGCAAATTCGGATCTGACAAAAGACAGGCAATTAGTTGAGACCTTCTTGAGACAGTCCCTTTTCAAATACAAAGTGCCACTATGCGGGATTCCTAAACATCGTCATCATCAGCTTATACTAGTCCACGGCTGGACATTGTTTTTGTTGGTATAGTAGGTACATATACCTATAATATACCTACAATACCAACAAAAACATAAACCTGCCTAATTGTAGGTACCTAGGTAGGTACACTACAAACTAAATATTTAATTGAACAATATACCTAGGTAGGTATGTAAGTATAAAATATTAAGCATAACATCTGTAAACCTGCTCCACCTGCTCCAGAAGCCAGTAGCAATGGACGAACAAAGAAAAATCTGTCACATACAGTTCATCTGAATCTTAACACACAGCAATGACCGCTGAGCAATGCAAAGCGGTGCGAGGTCCGGATGAACACCTGTGCCGCCCACGGCCGACATACAACTCGTTTATGGCATTGCTTAGCTAAGATTAGGTCTGTGAGTACTGGGCAGAAATTAAAGCAGTAAGTAGGTAGTGCTGTAAGAAAGGAAAAACAAAATATTCCTAGGAGCAGCGTCGTCGGTAAATGGTGTCGAAAAGAATGTCAATGAATCTCGCTTTATGCACTTCAAGACAGATACTTATCCCTTTTTATTTTTGCCTTGGCATTGGTACACTAGAGTAGGAGTGATCGATTAGACAGTAGGTACCTAGGTATTCGATTTGTAGTTTTTTCATAAAGAAAAGTGAAAAGCCAACATCACACGACACGGCTTAGGATATCAAATTAAATGGGCTCTGTTTATCACACTAATATTATAAATGTTAAAGTTTGGACGTTTAGATGTATGGATGGATGTTCGTTACCTCTTCACGCCTAAACTACTGAACACATGGGGCTGAAATTTTGCACACAGGTAGTTTTAGGCTTGGAATAAATCATAGGCTACTTTGTACTCATAAATCAGTTCCCATGGTATAGAAATAATCTTTAAACGTGTCCATAGAAACGACGCGTCCGAAGCCGCGGGCAAAAGCTAGTATTTTCATAAAGAACGGCAAAAAGCCAACATCACGCGGTGTTCCCAGGCGGTCACCCATCCAAGTACTGACCGCGCCCGACGTTGCTTAACTTCGGTGATCGGACGAGAACCGGTGTATTCAACGTGGTATGGACGTTGGCAATCAATGGAACAAAAATATCAAATGTTTCAAATTAAATGAAAGTGTTTCATGTGTTACACAGTGTTATCAATAACTGATTAAGATTCTTTTCGACGTAAATCGGACCGACCGATAACGCGACGACGACCTTTTAGAAGATTACTCCTTCAGTAGGTAGTAGATTATCTAATTTATTTAACTCTTATAATTTATATATGGAACCTACTAGACTAACTGAAACTTCAGCAAAATATATAGATAATAAGGAGGGTAATAATATTTGTTTGCCAAACTGAAAAACTTGTTAGTAAAAAAATAATAAACAATTTAAAATCAGCCCACTTAGATCAACTAATTAAATTAGAAATCCAAGTAAAAAATAATAATTGTAACAAAACAATAAAATACATAGTGTAATTACTCACATAACAACCCAAATGAGTCGTATCGTAGTTTTTTTAAATAAATTCACCAATGCGTTCAATTCAATATTTAAACCCAAATCGATCACTGGTATCAGAAAAATTGACTTTAGTGAGTGGACCTTCTGGCAGGAGTTCAAAATACTACTCAAAAATGTTTAGAAAAGTTTAATATTGTTGTAGCGTATTTCCTGATCTAATGCAATGTAGTACAATAATCCTATTGTTTAAATCGCGTAGTAGGTCTGACCCCACTAATTTTAGACCAATATCAGTACTGCCTATGTTCAGCAAAGTTTTTGGAAACCTTATTTTACATCAATTGAGCAATTTGGGTTTACCCTTTTATTTTAGTTTTTGATAAAAAAATGTTTGAATAATTAATCTACAGCTAACATAAACTGTTAACCGTTTGTCCGTAAGCCTCAGTCTCTATAGTATAGTAATAAATACAACAACTCGCACATTTATCATAAGCTAATAAATACATTATACACACACCGCAAGTCAGAAACTAAATGTGCTAAGATATCAATAGTTGTGAATGGCATCTGGCAGCCAAGCAAGTAAAAGCGGCAGGTCAACTACTGATGTTGGTGTTGAGTTAGTATCGAGTGTTTTTGATGCTTGGGAGAAGTCGCAAGATGCTGTAGACGTTTTTTGCGACATGTCAAAAGCATTCGATTGCGTACACCATGAAACATTAATCAGGAAACTAAATTACTATGGAATAAGAGATATCTCTTTGGATCTTCTTACACCTTACTTGAGTGATATGATAGGATACAAAAAGTTGACATTAATAGGAAACGGTCTTCGGGGTCTGTAGTTACAATGGGTGTACCACAGGGTTCTATCCTCGGTACTTCCCTATTTTTAGTTTATATTAACGACCTGCCTCATCTTGTAAAAGATAATCACGAGATCGTATTGTTTGCAGATGATACTTCATTAATATTTAAAATGAAACGACAAAATGCAAATTTAGATGATGTGAACAATGCAATCTCAAAAGCAGGTAGTCCATTGGTTTGGTCCCTTTTGCTTACCGAAACCAAAACGAAAAGTATACGATTTATTCTACCTAACGTAAAACAAGTTAAGGCGTAAGCGTCAAAGGAGAAACGTTAGAAATTGTTAACAGTACCTACCGTATTCTTAGGTATAACCTTAGATAATAAACATCAATGGGGCCCACACATAGACAAGCAATCGAAGAGACCTACCTAGTTCTGCAGCGTATGCAGTTAAAAAAATCGTCATCTTACAGACGTCGGTACTTCTAGATTAGTCTATTTCAGATACTTTCATAGTGTTATATCTTATGGCATACTGCTATGGGGGAACGCTGCAGATATTAACACCGTATTTGTGCTGGAAAAGAGGGTTGTTTAGTGTTCATGTAATCTATAATAATGGGTCCCAGAGAAACCCTACGTGAAAAATTCAAAGAAATAAACATAATGACAGCACCATGTCAATATATTTATGAAAACTGGTTGTACACTCATCATACGATTATGATGACTCCCTAAAAATAGCGACATACATAATTTAAATACTAGAAATAAGAATAAACTCGCTGTGCCCACAAGTAGGCTACACAAGGGCAATGTATACGCTTCTACAACAAAAAAACAAAAAAAATTATCAATAAATAAATTCAAACATATTATCAGACATATCTATTGTAAAATGGCTTAGTGCAAAATATCAGATTATCTAGAGGATAAAAAAGCTTGGGACAAGTTTTGCTCCAACTCGATAACTAACATCCTAACAAGATAAAGGTTTCTTGTTCGAAAAAAAATCAAAATCTGTTTATTTCCTAGTTTTACTTATGTAATTTGAATTTTGTGACGTGTCCAAGAGTCCTGTAAGGTCTAAAGAAAATAAAGCACGTTGAATTTGAATTCGACGGTGGCGGTTAGTTATTGTTTTTATACTATTAATAATGTACAGTACCTAGTCAAAAGCAGTCCAAAGACGCTTGATTTATTGCAAACCTCATAAAGTTTACATGGTTCAAAAAACATTGTTTCGGCATCATAATTACACACTACACCGATTCAAATCCCGCTCAGATAGCCGGATGCGCACCTGTGCGTCAGTCGTCTCGTGAGAAACCATTATTTAGGAGCTATCCACATAATATCATCTGTATCCACTCAATTCTAAGCTTTAAGTCTATCGTAACAAAGTTGATTGTTAACCAGTGCTAGCACAAAGTGGCTAAGCTCATACAAGGCTTTATTTGAGGCTTGTTTGTTGTGTGATTTTGTACGCTTTGAACATCCGCGTGCGGCTATTATAACGCAATATTTTGTTATGGTGTGCCCATGTTTTGGGATCTTTTTCTGTAATGAGATGACGTTTTATTTGCCGATTACCTGTAAAGCTCTCTGAGCTAAGCTTCCTATCTGCCGATGGAACTCAAGAATCAGTTTTAGACTATTATATAACCGAATACATAAAGCTCCCTTCCGTTTCGGAAGCTTCCTTTCGCCATCTTCGATTTACAAATGCCATGAAGAAGAATAGGTATTGGAGATGTACATTGAAAACTGCTGGCAGCTCACATAATCTTACACATAATTTTGTTGACTACACCGCCGCGCCGCGCCGGCGACCGTAGCATCGTAGCACATGCTAATGCGACGAAGTTCTAAGACAATAATATTAATCTACTATGTACTTTGCTTGCTTCTTCGCAGTAGATCACTGCGAAGGAGCAGGCAAAGCAAAAGGACATTGAAGGTGAAGAAGAGCTTTCCTTTCTCATAATGAAGCTGCAACTCGATAGATCTGCTAGTTTCTAATATACGAGGAACTTACCTAGTCAGTTGTAAAAAAGTGAGTGCGCGTTGAAGTCGTTTGTTTGCTAGGTACGATTCAAGAAATTATAATTGTGTTTGTCTTCGAGGATAAGCCCTTCTTCGTTAGGGGTAGTAGACGAAAGTGAGATTTATCAGAGCTTTCCTCTGAAAATCAGCTTCACAATGGTGAAATCGGAAAACTCTCCACGACGACAACTTCCAGAGATATTACTAGGTGGGTTTTAGAGTCTTTCGGGATAGAGAGTGTGAATAAATCCCTAAACCATAGTCACCGCTAACAAGTAAGATCCTTGTAAAATACGCACGTATAATTAATATTACGCCGTGTGAACCCTATCACGACCTGAGTTTACCAGACAGGACCAAAAAACACTGAATGCTTTCTAGAATCCCGAATACCATTCAATCAGCACCTGGATTAGCGAGCGTGCGAATTTTTTACACAACAGCGAATTTTTCAATAGACTATAGAGGATGATACAGGAAAGGGCCTTATTTTGTGCACTGGTTCGTCTGGTTTACAGAGACAAACTTTCTATTGTCTTTATTGGTTAACTTACCAAATATGATGTTTGGTATGGTCAACAGCAAGCGGTCGTTTTTTCCATAAAGCTTTAGCTAAATTGAGGGCGAAACAAAATCATTTTCTAAAACTAACAAATTATAGTACCTATTGATAGTTCTCTTGGTGCAAAGAAAACTACAGTCAGTGGTGATCTGTTTCAGGAGCTAGTTATAGAGGTATATGTAGGTGCCTAAAAAACTCGCTGTTTCGAACATTCAAAGATCCTTCCGAACCAAAAAAACCTTGTTGAATCGGACTTAAATCAAAAAGTTCAATAAAATTCTTGAATAAATTACCTACTCATGGCGCCATCGATCGTCGGCTAGATTCATAATAGAATAATTTATTAATATTCCGATTAATATTCTGTCACACTCTTGATAAAGTAAGTGGCAATTAACATTCTAGCGGCATGTTGTATTCGATTGTAGTTGTTGTGTACACAAAAGGATAATTAACATCTCATAATATATAAAAGAACAAGCTATTTTCTGGGAACAACGCCCAGCCCAGTGAAAAAGGGGATTGAAGTTTTTTTTGGTGTATTTTGTAACTCTTTAACCAGCGGCCTAATTAGCTTGAAACTTACAGAGAATACAAAACTATTGAAAACGTGCTTCAGGATTTTTCAACATTTTCCTGAAAATGGGTAATCGGGTTAATAAGGTTTGAGATTCGTAATTTGGCTCCGTACTGAAATGTCTATAACTTTTTAATGCATAATGCTATTGACCTGAAATATTCTGTATATATCAAAATAATAATAAATTAAAACACTTATTTCAGGAATTTTCAAAAAAAAACCCTTAATTGAAGGGTAAAATGAGGGTTGAAGTTATTGTGGTTTTTTGTAACTCATTAACCAGTTTCCTAATTAGCTAGAAACTTACAAAAAATTCTAAGAATACCAAACTATTGAACACATATTTCAGGATTTTTCAATATTTTCCTGAAAATGGGGTAAATCGTGTTATTAAAGATTGTGATTCGTACTAAACTATAAAGTAAATAATTATTACAATGTAAAAACATGTTTGGCCAGAACCCAATGAATTACTAATAAAAATAAAAATTAGCTTTTATTAAACTTAGCTGTATACCTACTTATTATCTCAAAAATAGTTTTTTTTTTAGTTGTGTCGTCCTTGTCGCAAACAAGCGAAATAATATTTTAACTGTCTGATAGTTATGGTATTAATATGTTGTTCTAACAGTTATCTGCCACTCTCCTATCAAATTTTGGCGGGCGGCATGGCGGGTCTTTGTCAGGTCATCATCACCACTCCCATGGAGCTGCTGAAGATTCGAATGCAAGACGCAGGCAGGATTAAAGCTGAGGCAAAGAAAGGTCTGTATGAATGTCAAAAAAATTAGAATCGATCTATTCTCATTGTCACTACTCATACAGGAGAGCCACAGCTCGAGCCACACCAGCATTGCACCGCTGCACCGGTCTCCGACGGGGAGGTGAGCCCTCAATACTCCGGGATATGCCTGGCTCCTTCAAGAGACAACAAGAAGGATCCCTCCAAGACAAGTGTAGCGGACGGATCGGGCTGGGAACCCGCAACCCTGCCCAGAGCCAGTGCGGCGTCGAACGAATCGTCTGATGACGAGTGGTTTGATGACGCTCTGGCACTAAGGTGAGAGAGGATGTATCGATGGGTTTTTAGTTGGTATGTCGCTAGCTGCTAACACTCTGTTTAGCTCAGTGGAGAGCTCAACATGCCGCTCTAGCAGTCCTCAAGGTTGAGGTCAAGCGCAAACAGAATTTTTCGTTGTAATAAAAAAAAGAGAGCCGCAGCTCGGACTTCAATGCTTATCTACTCGGCTTAGTTCGATTTTAAGTTATTCTTTAGTTCTTCTCGGAGTTATTCTTAAAACTAGAGTACGACCTCTAGTTGCCTGTAAGAAATACAGTATTTAGTAGAAGCCTGTAATTTTATTATAGGTTCCTTTTTGGATATTTAGGTATCCTTACGTTATCTTAGTAAAACTCTATGTAATAACGTACCACAATAAAACCTAAAGGAAGAAGACTTGATGAAACCTAAAGCGAGGTCAATAAAAGTCTTTGGAAGAAACGGAAACAATGAGGGCCACCGCGCCGCCGCCACCCGTGGGCGTGATTGTAGCCAACGCAGGTGTTATCCAGACTCGCCAACGACGGCGCGGCGGCGCACGCGCAGAATTCCTAAGACATTGCTGGGCCGGTCGGCGCCGCTGCCAGCCAGTTGGATCTAAGACTAATGTTGAATCACAAAGAGACTAATTGTGGTAGGTAGGTAGCGTGCTTGAAATAGGTTGGGACTTAAAAAGTACCTACCTAGAGAATCTAGAGGAAGTACATAAGTAAATAGGGATTCTGCCTAGAGTCTAGATTTTATCTAGATTCTAGTTAGAATCCCTTGATCAATGATGGGGCTTCTGCTCCATCATTTGCGTAGGAAGTAAGTACCTACCTACAACACCTTTACTACATAGGTATTTGTTCTAAAAGTATGATTCTTAGTAAAAATCGTCATCATCGTCTTCCCCCCTAGTCTTAAAAATACAAGTTAGAAAAAATAGGTACACCTCTTTGATAGTCTTTATCAGGTAGTTAGGTACCAGAGAAATCTGAATAATTTCTGTGGTAGGTAGGTACACTACACCAACACAGTTCTCAATCGGTTGTTTGAGGATATACATAGTATTTAGGTAGGTACTTATTAGTACAAAAAAGATGAACCACCAAACAACGGAAACCAAAAAATATCCAGCCGAATTGAGGTCGTCCTTCTTTTTTAAAGTCGGTAAAAAATTTGTTGCTTTTGTCGCCAACATTGCATTGCAATCATCGAGATAATTGCAATATTAATTAGCACGCCATGCGCCATCTAAACTTCAAACCACTAGTGCCATCTGTTATTTTGGTTGTAAACCAAAACCTTGAAGCGCCATCTCTTAGGGAGTAGACACTAACTAAAACTACTCCACGCTAGATAGCTTATCAGATTTACCTGTGGAGATCTTGCACGGTTTGTCATATTTTTATAATATACATTTTCTAATCAATTTATTTTGATATTTTGCAACTTCACTTTTCTTTAGCATTTCTGTGAATTAGAAAGACATAAAATACTTGCCTATTTCTTTGTGAATTTACTTTTTATTTCGAATTCGAAATTCAAGCATATTCGTAACCTAGCAACACCATAAACGCATGGCTAAATATTTGACAGGTACTGATTTCTGTCATGTCATATCAATCGAATCCATTTTTTGCCGGCGCACGAAGGATCTTTTGAGCAAAGCGAGAGAATTTATCGTCGAACATTCTCGATCCCGACTGTTAACAGTCTAGAAGTTCCTTTCAATCTATTCCCCGTAACTACATTTAAAGCCGTAGAAATGGCATCTGCAGTGAAACGATTGATTCCCCTGCTGGACCGAGTGCTCATCAAGAGGGCGGAGGCCATCACAAAAACCGCTGGGGGTATCGTTCTCCCAGAGAAAGCACAAGGCAAAGTCCTACATGGTGAAGTGGTAGCTGTGGGCACCGGCGCCAGGAAAGAAAATGGTGATTTCGTCCCTGTCATGGTCCAGGTCGGAGACAAAGTCCTTCTGCCCGAGTACGGCGGCACCAAAGTATCCTTGGAGAATGATGAAAAGGAATACCACCTTTTCAGAGAGTCTGACATCTTGGCGAAGATCGAAAACTGAATTTAGTACATAGCTAGTATATTTCGTGGATATGTTTCTGTTAGTTTATGTTTTCTAGTGATTGTAGTGAATGAACATGTGATTGTGTAATACGTTGGGCGAGGTACTGTGCTATCTCCATTGCATTTCAAAAATTATTATTATTATACTGTTACTTATTATTTTGTTTTGTTTTTTCAATTTCCTTTGATCTGAAAGAACAGGCAACTTGCAATATTCATATTGCATCACTGTCAGACATAACCTACAAAGTGTTATCAGGTCATTACCTACACCACAGATTTTATAATACATTACTATTAAAGATATTAGGTGGGGCAAAAGCACACAGTAAAAAGTACAAAGGTAACAGGTTCATTTAGTAAATGTTTATTAAACTTTGCACATTCTCATTAATATAGTAATTTTGTATCCATTTACTGAATAAAATGTGACAAGGTGCTTGATGATTTTTATTTTCACAATACATAAAATAGATCTTAGTTTATACTCAACATTATACATAGTACGGGGTTTTATAATGGCAAGCGGTCAAGCAAAGTACAAATATAAATACTTATAGTTCTTAATCTTATAATATGGCCAACTAATGGAATGATACCTAATACTGAATGAGTTCAGATCAATCAACCTCATAGTGGTATGCAAGCTAATTCAAAACACAATCACTTGGTCACTGCAAAGCAAACTGAACCTGCATATAAAATACTATTGTAAAGATATGGCTGTCCGTCTGACTGCAGCGGACAAAGCAGGGTTTGGATCTGGTGGTTCCGTAAGTAGATGGATAGAAGTCCAACATCCATCTTCTGCTGACTGCCTCAATGCCTCCATTGTTGCTTGAACTCTCTGACCATCTTCAAATGTTGCAGCAGACTTTACGGGCTCTTTGACCCAATCCATCTGCTCCTTGACAGGCAAAAATGCTTCTTTCAATGCACTGATCATTTTACACAGTCCCTTGATGTATGGCTTGGGCACAACACTGGAAGTACAGCTTAGGTCTTCAACATCAACATAAATTACTTCTTCTTTAGCTGGTCGTAAGCTATCATCTTCATGAGGAGCTTTAGTTGGCTTATGTAACTTCCCATGTAGATCCCCACCTCTCACAACCAAGTAGCCGTTTTTACTGCAAACCCATATTTCCTGGTTGAAAAATGGGGAAGGCAAGTGATTGGTCAATGTTGCAGTTACTAGAAGTCCTTTTTCCATTATCAAATTGAATGAGCAGAAATCTGGAGCAGTTATTTTTCTAATACCTTTGACCTTCTCTGTTTCCTCCACAAATGTCCTCAAAACTCCGAGCACTTTCACAACTTTCTGGCCAGTTAGAAATGAGACCAAGTCTATGACATGACTTCCAACTAATGTTAGTGTGCCCCCTCCCATAGTATCATCACATAACCAGTTGTACACATCTCCGTACAAGGGTCCCATTTGTACTCTGACATCTATAAGTGTTAATTCATCTGGGTTGCCAAGGTAGCCTTCTTGAATGCTTTTCTTCATATGACTAAATGCTGGTAGAAACCTGAGTGAATGATTGACAATGGAGATGAGTGTTGGATAGTACTGAGCCGCTCGGACCATCTTCAATGCCTCAGCCTGACTCAATCCAGCTGGTTTATCACAAACTACGTGCTTCCCGATACCAAGGGCTTTCACTGATATCTGTGAGTGTAGATTCGGCGCACAAACGATAAAAACTAGACTAACATTCTTCTTCAATAAAACATCATCTATTTTGTTTGTAAAGAACGGGATTTCTAGTTCCTTTGCGGCTACTTCGGCTTCCTGTGATGTGACTCCCCATATAGCTTCGACTGGAAAGCCTTTCTCCTTTAGAAATGGTACAATTGCCTTTGCGACCGCACCAGTGCCAAACACTCCTATTCCCGGTAGCATTTTACCTTACCAAGAGTTGCAAATGCACTATAAGTATTGGTATTTGATTGGTGATTTCAATATTGTTTTATCACTGTTCCAATTCCATTGTCTATGTAAAGTAGAAAAAAATGGGTTTACCAAAATTATTTTGTGGAATTTGATTTTTCAGGCTGCTTGGCTTTTTCTGTAAACAAAACAAATAAGTTCTTCTTTTAGTTTAGCTTTATGGTTTGACATAATTCTGCCAATGTCAGTTGGGCAGAAGCTCAATAATTGGAAACTGACATTGACTCGGACGAAGAAAATCACCCTCGCGGATTCTATACACTTTTTCTATGATTTGTATAATAAACATAGAAACTGCCTCGGGACAAGGTTTGTACGATCTGCTGATATTTGTTCCGGGTGTTCTGATTGTTTTCAATGTATAATGAAAAATTCATAGAAAAAAAGGTGTCCGTATCATAGCCAGTCTGGTATTTTATTTTTTATTTTACAACTTTTGAACAACATGTTCGTTCGTTCAGGTACATGTAGAGTACAGTTTACAAAGAAAAATATCTGTTAATTGGTAACATGATGTTATAAGCTTCTTATGTAAGTATTTAGCATGAACCTATAGTTTACTATAAAGATTCATGGTAACGTACCACTATTTTCCTACCCTACAAACATGTTAAGGCAACTTACCTAGGTACGATTAAAGTTTCCTGTGATTTATAAAACAAAAATAAATAGATTGTTATGAAAATAGTGAAACAAACGTAAGCCCCGCTAGGCGCTTAAAACGAATCACTTTCCGTCGACACGAGGACGTTAAATTCATCTGTGATATCGGCCACCTGGCGAAATAGGGCTGCCACATACAGATCTGCAAACTGTTATGGCTTTGTCTGACTACTGGAATCATCATCATTAGGTATCTAAAGACTTGGACTGAAATTTCGTTGAATTTTTGTTATCTACTTACATAACTGTAGCTGTGAAGTTGGCAGTGTTGCACCTCCGTACTTCGGAAAGCACAAGAGACAATTCACTTGAACCACAACCACACGACAACGACAACAAGTTTTCGGTTGCTGATTTGTATGAAACTGGTACATTTTGCCGTCTCATTCAACCGTGTGGTCGGTACCTACCAGCCACAAAGCAACCACCAGCCACATCGCCAACTAGCCGCGCTGCCGGCCACTTCGCAACTACTAGCGTTAACGCAACCACATCGTCATTTTGTAGTTATCACAACGCAACTGCAAAAAGCTGCAGCGACGACACTTCACAAGTAACACCGGCTTAACCACTTTTTGACGCTGCGAATGTGGTGTGGTTGTGGTACGTGTAAATTATCCCGTTAGCCGTTAGTCCTGTGCCTGACCTTTCCCCGGTCGTGTCGGTCTGTCGTCGTCCCATCGGATGATGAAAGTGAGGGAATAGATAGTGCACCTGTATATGCGTATACACACTTGTGCACTATAATAGTCTACAATATGTTCTACGCACATGGCTAGTCTCCGTTGATACTGGTCGCCGTGGCTGAAATTCGGCTAGAAGGACATCATTATCATCATCATTATCTAAATAAGTGCACAGGTGCACTCAATCCCCTCGCTCTCATAATTGTACGTACAAAATTGCATTAAAAATGCCTGGCTTGGTTCAGTTGGTTCCGTCACGTTGGCGATCTCGGTTTGAAACATGCTTATCAAGAGGTTGAATTTCAATCTCTTATGATATTCAGGTAAGGGACCTATTTATTTAGGTCTTCAACCGTTGAAGACCTAAATAAATAGGAAGGTACCTTACCTACCTACGTAGGTCTAAAAGCGAGAAGCGAGGAGTGCCTTTATCCATAATAGAATTTATCCAGTCATCGTAGATCGGTAATTTGCAATATTATTTTTCAAACGACGACCGGTGAAACTAACAAAGTTTACTTTTTACGGTGACTGTACTTGTCGCATAAATTCAATGGAAACAAAGGGTGGTGCGAGATGCAGAATCAAAATAAAAATTTTTTTACGATTCGTCAACTCGCACCAGTTGGGACAAGAATCATGGAGCGACTTAGTGAATCACTCGGTAAAACCATAAAAGCGTCATTCTATAGAATGGACTATGGAGGTGATTCATTAAACTGAAGTCAGATGAAGTGACATCCCTGGTCGCATCCTATTTGCAGCAATCCCTCAACTTACCTAACACTTTACGAATCAGACAGTGTAGGTAAGATCTCGATCATTCATTTGTAGATCAAGAAATAGTTTGTGTAGTTTTTTTTTAATACTAGTTTCTGCCTGCGGCTTCACTCGCACTTTTCCGGGATAGCCTATGTTCGTCCCCGGGATACTATCTATCTCCATGCCAAATTTCACTAAGATCCGTTCAACCGTTTAAAGCGTAAAAGCGTAACAGACAGATATAGTTATTTACTTTCGAATTTATATTATTAGTATGGATTTGATTTGAGATTTGAATTATTGATGGAGATAGATAGTTATCAATCTAACCTAGGTCCATCTTAACTACCTGCTAGCCCATGGAAGATAAGCTAACTTTTATACAGGGTTGTGGTTGTTCTCATCGTCATCATCATCAACAGCCCAAATTAGTTCACTGTTGGACATAGGCCTCCCCTAACGAGCGCCATAGCGCCCTGTCCTTAGGTTGCCGCATCCAGCACCTGTCCGCAGTCTATCGCAGATCGTCATCCCACCTGGCCGAAGAGCTTCCCACACTACGTTTGTCGAGTCGCGGTCTCCACCAAAGAACACGTTTACCCCAGCGGTTGTCAGTTCTTCGTGAGATATGGCCGGCCCAATGCCACTTTAGTGAGTTAGTGCCTTTTCGTACTGTGTATACGGCAAAATGTATGAAAATTACGCCGGTAAGTGAGAAAGATAACGTACGGAGAGCAGCATTATTTCCCAAGTAGCACATGCCAGCCGCACAGTGACTTGATAATAGTATTTGTGAACACTCAAGGCTGTTTTAGTTTCCTGCATAAGGGCTGTGTAGTTAGCTACGCAGCCCTTGTAATTCTAATTTGGGCCCTAAATTAACCAGAATAGCATTTGTAGAGATTACATATCCACTTTTAATCAGCTATTATGAAGCTCGTTGAAGTAGAATTAGAATAGAATAAGTGTACACCAATTTAAAGCCAGTGGTATTATTCGATGCTTTAATAATTATAGCCTTCAGCATTACGAGAGTGGTGAATTTTCATATTAACCAGTCGTTAACAAGCTTTGGTCTTCTTAACTAGCTATTAGTATCACATGCAGCCAAAAGCTGGACTAGATCATTTTAAAATTCTACTTAAATGCTTTTAGTTTACTTTTTCGTCATTATAAAGTTATTAGTCAGCTATGCTGTTTAATCGTGTATAATTTTTCCCTAATAGTCTAAAGACTCGTCCTATCCTTTAGTAGTATCTGCTTATAAGCTGTGGATTGTAATGTAGCTCGTTTATGACCTAACTCATCGCTAATGTGCTACTTGGGTTGGTAACCACTTTACCTAGGTAACGTTTACACTTCTACCGCTGCTAGAGGGTTACCAGTTGATGATGCTGTCTGTGCATGCCTATACAATTCGCCGCCGGGTATCCGGCAACCAGGCAATTAGGCCCGTATTATGAAAGTTTGCTCAGTCATCGACCTATGCATAAAGTAACGATTTTCTATGGCAGAAGCGTTACTCAAGCATTGATCGATGACTGAGCAAGCTATCATAATACGGGCCATAGAGTGGTAGTTCAGCGCTGACATAAAAGAGTTCTGTTTGGTTTGATGTCTGCCTCCCAGGTAGGTAGGGTATAGATAAGTAAGTACTTCGTAACATGTGTGCGTGCGTGTCGTGAGTGTGAAAAATGCAGTAATTGCAGTATTGGATGACACGGAAGTGAGACCCTGGGGCGGCGCTCTGTCAATCACACCGCCTAACTTAGGAAGGCGCTAATTGATTTTTACTTTATTTTTTTTATAAAAATGCTTCTTGTGTTACCCGCCTAGCATTAGTTCCAGAGATCATTAGAGACGGTAAGTACTAACATAAGTAGGTTCCAACGTTAAAAAACATTGTCCTATCCTGGTGGATTTTAAAATTTTAGGTACTTAAGTACTACCTCTCGGTACCTACCTACCTACCTTACCTACCTCTGTAGGTAGTAATAACTCCTATCGAAAAGCTTAGTTTTTAAAAAATAATGCTACAAAAGAGAGACTGCAGATTCCTTCTTATTTAACCTACAAAACCCCACCATAGTAGGTAGGTAGGTGGGTACCTAACTAATTTATAAATTGAGCTCTTAAAAACTGACTCAAATCTGATCGACTGTTTGTTGCAACGGGAGGGGCGAGATTAGGCGCCGCCCAAGCGCCTGCGCATGCGGCGCCGCCCGCCCAGACTCCTCAAATCAGAAACGTCACGCAGAATGAACACACGGACCTTTGCCACTATTTACACAAATCCGTGAAAATAAAAATACCGCGCTCTAAGTTCAAATGTTACAAAAACAATATAATGATATATTTCGAAAAATAAATCAAAAAGATGTTGAGTGTGTGAAAATGTGCTAAAAATTAGTTAGTTAAACAATTTGTTAGTTTAGTGGTTGTGCAATATAATATAATCGTAATGCCAAGAAAAAGAGGGAATAGATCTCCTGTAGGAAAAAGGTTGGATGACGGTGATGATGATGATTTCTTCTTCGATGACACGCAGTCAAACTCGGGTAAGCCGACTTTAGTAATGGTAGAATATTTGTATTGTAAATCAGGCTTATAAAATAAACGATCATACGACTAAGATCCATCCGTGGTCGACAGACGCAGGCAGAATATGCTGGATGCGTCAAGCTAAAGACAGGGTTATAAAGAGAGGCCTTACGTCCAGCAGTGGATTAGCATAGGCTGATGATAAACATACTTTTTTTAGACACTACTCTCCCATTGCTGGGCAAAAGCCCCCCTTTTCTCCTTCATCTCCTCGCGATCTAACGCTGCTACAGGCCACAATGGAAGATGTGCCTCGAGCTCGTCACGCCATCTCATCCTGGGCCTTCCACGTCACCTCTTATATAGCGTTGGGTGGGCTCTGATGATAAACTTACCTAATAATAAATAGTTATTATTGCCGCACTTGGTATAGTACCAAGTGCGGCGGCAGATTTGGCCGAGGATCTCAAGAGACGCAAATATGCAGGTCTCGACAGAACCTACATTTGCTCCCTTTGGAGTGGAAACCCTAGGTCCGTGGAGTACCGAGGCTCTCCGGGTTTTAAAAAGTTATCTGAGCGACTGGTCGACGCGACGCGTGACCCGAGAGCGTCACGCGTCGTCGTCTTCGTCGTGGTGGGTATCTGGCGCAGCGCATCAGCATTGCCATACAGCGGGGCAATGCAGCCAGCATCTTGGGGACGCTTCCGACTGGTATTGATATGGATCAGTTGAGCTACCTGTAGATTGTTTGCAACAGTCTGCAGTTAGCTTAATTGTTTCAATTGTAAATACTAGTTCTAATTTGTTTTTAATGTTGAATTGTAATTTTCTTTGTCACCAAATAATAATTTAATAATTTTATTGAATGTGTTTGAAGGGCGCAACAGTCAGGAGCCCCAACACAGAAATGCAGCCAACGCCAGAGAACGGGCCCGGATGAGGGTTTTGTCAAAAGCTTTTTGTAGGTGAGTGTGAAAAAAAGGATAGGCAATGGATTTCGCGTTCATAGGAGCGGGACAGAGCATACGTTTTTGGAACGGCGTAAGTGCAAAAATCAAGTTTTTGCTTATTTAGGTACAAGAAAACTACACAGCTTATGAAGAAACTTGGTTAGAGATATCAAAATTTTAGTAATAACCTAAGAATAAAAATATAAATCATTATAATAGACCGCAGGGTTCCTGAGATGTCGACCAAATTATGTGCGAAACAGTATAAACATGATTTTTTAATCATAATTTTTCTTCTCAATCCTGTTCTCACATTCAAGCAACCAACGACTTTTTTTTTATTGTATGTAATTTGAGTTTTTTTACCACGAGGATACCGCGTGAATACTAAGATCTAGGCCTAGTTTGACAACCAAACCCGTTAGGTTGGCGGCGTTACAAGGCGTAATGTAACATGTTACACAGCGAGCGTTCGTGCAGTCGTTACCTACTACGGGGAAAGAAGGCGCTCGCAACGAGCTACAAGACGAACTTTGACACACGGCACATTACGCCTTGTAACACCGGTCAGTACCCAGCTTTACAACGACGTTACCTTCTAGTTTCAAATCACGTATCCCGCTCTTAGTTGTTTTATCTAAATAAGAATACTTACTTAGATGTAAATGCCGTGAAACTATGAGCCCTCGAGTGAACCTTCTATACCTAGGTGGCCAATTTTAATTGATTTTGGATTCTTCTGCTCAGACTAAAGACAACACTGCCCTGGGTCCCCGCTGACACGAAGCTGTCCAAGCTGGACACACTGCGCCTGGCTGCGTCCTACATAGCGCACCTACGGGCTTTGCTTCACGAGCCGCGATCGGCGCATACGCCGCCTCATCCGCTCAGTTTGGTAAGAGATTTCTAAAGAATACACTGCCCTGGATCCAGCAGACACAAAGCTGTCCGACTGGACACACCGCATCTGGCCGCGCCCTACATAGCGCACCTTGCTCTGCTCCACGAGCCGCGATCGGCGCACACGTCGCCTCGCCCTCTCAGTTCGGTAAGAGATCTCTAAAAAATACGCTGCCCTGGATCCAGCAGACACAAAGCTGTTCAAGCTAGACACACTGCGCCTAGCTGCGTCCTACATAGCGCAACTCCGGGCTCAGCAGTCCTAAAGTAGGCTCTTTTTATAATTTCTACAAGAACACGATCTAAAGGAAAGAGAGGTTGAGATTGAGGATCAAGCCCTACAAAATCGTAAGTACCTAGCCGCTAAAGGTAGGTCTAAGAACCAGGCCCGGATTAAGGGATCCGGGGCCCCTAGGCACTTGGTATTTGAGGGCCCGCCATATAATATTTCTACATGCAACCCCCCCGAATTTTTTAAAGAGACCTACAAGAGAGGGGGAAAGTATGCAAGTGGACCAGAAGACAAAATAATTAGCGAGCGAAGCGAGCCCCAAATATTTTAAAATTGCGATGGTAGATAAAAATCTATGAATATAAATAACGGCGAGCGAAGCGAGCGGTGTGAGGCGCAGCCTTTTTTGACATTGGTGAGGCATGCTTAGCAAGACAAGGAAGCCAAGATAAAATGAGAACAGGCTATAGAATCAACGGCAAGCGAACCGAGTGAAAATTTGTATGATCTGTCTGTGCGTGTGAGTAGTCGTGCCCTTCTTGGTACTTGCTTGGCGTAACCATGCAATCACCAAGAGGCTGCCAAGATGGCACCCCTCGAAGCTTGGTACCTAATCACCCAATGGCAGACGATAAAAATATTCTTATGCTCTGCTCTCTCTGCCAATTTTTCTTAGTTGTTACATGTGCTTCTGAATTTAACAAAAAAAAACAGGAAACTTTCTTTACCAGGTAGTAAAGTTGGGTAGATAGTAAATTCAAACGGGGGGGAGGCTCAGCCGTTTGATTTTGGGGGAGCGTTTGGCCCCCCCTGCACCCCCCACCAAGCCCCTGCCAAGTGGGGTATCAAATAAAGGTATCGGTTTTTACATCTCAAAACAGATTTTGAAATAATAATTCTTAAAGGTTAATTACACCTTAAAATATTTTTTTTAAAAATCGAAAATTTTTCCTTTACCGTCTGTAGTCCGAAGTTTGCAAACCGATCCTTCTGAACCATAGACATATTGGTACGCTTGCCAACGTTCGAAACCCTCGGCGTAAGCCGTACAGGCTCTATCTTTCCACAAAAGCGGGCACAAACTGCTCGATCTTTATCTAAAATCTAAACTACTACAGAGGTTAAAATAATATTAGAAATAATTAAAAATTCAATTGCATTTCCTCGTAACGATCAAAAAGTATTTTTTCCATACTAAGACAATTATTACCTCTCAACACAATACCAAGGAGACAAATCAAAACAATAACTTAGCACCCACCAATATTTCTCGAGCAAATCACATAATTGTTCACAATTTATTCCCTGTCAGGCTGTCATCTCCCTAATTCCTTTACACCACGGCACGAGTCCCGACCACAGAAGTTGCAATACTTAGTAAGGATCGCAGATTAGTGCACTGTTGCTATAGGGACCGCAAACTGAGGTCACAGGATAATAATTCAAGTAGAAGAATGATTTGTAGTCCAAGATCTAGCGGTGATTAGTTTACGTCATGTCATTCAAGCCATACCTACCATTATGCCTGCTGCCTGCTGCTACATAATTTGATTTGCATGGGTGCAAAATTTTAGGAAGTTACCTACCTACTGCTTTGTTTCTAGACCAGTCTCATGATGAGGATGACTGAATTTCTAAAGAAAATTTCATTATGATGCCAAGCAAACATGACAATGTTTGCTTGGATTCATCATAGGTATCAAAACCGGCGTGGACTCTCGTGATCTCAAATGAATTAGTTGATGCCAAATGGCACCTCTCGGCTGTCTTCGAGGATTAGTGAGCACGTTCCACGAAGGGCCAATGGGTGATCGATGGTCGGATTAGTTAACTGTCTTTGCGCAGTGCGTTAGTTAAATTTATGATTGTCTTGGAAAATCATTTGCGACTGCTTTGCCAAATAAAATTTAAATTGTAAGGATCAATAGAAACGGGTACAGACTTTAATGCACACAACAGCTTGATGTTGTGGAGTGTCTGGAAAAATATGAAATTAAAGGGCGGGTTTATAGCCACTCCGCAGCAATAGTCAACGATTGACAAACATGCGTCCTGGGGTGAGTCTACCTGCTAAGAGAACGACAGAGCCACATCTGTTGTTCTCTCCTAGGGATTACGTACCTGAGTCCCGCCGCCAAGCTGCCAAACAAACACTAGGTATAGGTAGGTATATGTCGTGGCCATATCTTAGAACTGATCACTACATGAGTAACCGACCATTTCATGAAATTGTTGTATTTCATGAAATGGAAAATAGGCGCTTCCCACATGATGTAGTCTGGCCAGATCAATGAATAATCAACGTTTGACGTTATGAAAAGCTAAACGCACGGCTACTTCATGATAATGGTCAAAATTTTCTGATCATATCATAAAATAGTTACATTATCCACTGTTAGAGGCGCTGATATTGTTTTGTTTTGTGTGTTTTTGTGACGCATCATGTCGGCGAACAATTATACGTCCATCGTGGATACAGAGGCCGAAGATGAAGATAACGAGTTAAACAAAAAAAGAAATACCAAATAGTTTGTCTCTCTGTACGCGACGATCATTTTGATCATTTCAGCGATAATTTATATTGTCTCGGTTGCGACTAGGTACACCCGTAGAGGTGGTCCCTAAGCCTACCGTCTTGTGCGTTCTTACTGCGTATTTTTTTCTGAAGAGTCACTTTTCCGGCCCTTCCGTTAAACACAAACAAATCCAACTGGAACAAGAACATAGAACCAAAAAGGTTACAATAACAAACACGCGTTTTACGCCCGTGCTGACCAAAAGTTTGCAGCTGTTGGTATAAATAAAATTATCTCTGAATGTTTTATTGTTTCTCCGGATGCCCCTTTGTTTAACTGCTGGTTATGTACTTTGGTAGGCTTGAGAGATAAAGAATATCTGCTTACCTAGTTTTCTACTTGGATCCTTCTTGCAATAACAGCGTTCGGAAAGGCTCTATCAACGAGCTCTACCGATGTAGAGACTTCCATTCAATAAAATACATACCTACCTAAATGAAAATTATGAACCCTTAACTGAAAATTAACCACAATACCTAGGTAGGTAGGTACTAAAAACCACAGTGGCAGGTGGAATGACCAACGAAGCGAAGTCAGTGCTCCCAGGAGCAAAACATGTGTTATTCACTCATTTGTTTGAATTGTTTGGATGTAAAAAGTGCGGTCAATTTGTGATCTCGCAAAAGCGGTGGGAGGTCCAAGTATATTTAGGTTGAACAAATGACGTGTTGAAAGACCACCTACGGAATAGAAGTCCAAACCCGAACGTAATAAAGATGAAAACAAACCTATTACATTTACCATTGTAGCTTTCTTTAAACTTAGGCACATCATCCGTATCGCGGCGAGGGAACCAAATTATTAAATTAGTGAAAATGAATCACCTCTAATGGCTCTATGGCTGCTAAAGCTACACACAGAAAGTGATTTTTTTCAAATCTACGCTAAGGAACGACTTAAATTAGCCATTAAGCGACTGTGATGAGTGTAGCTGTAGGTCTCAAAACCTCGCTTTCTTGTCGGCGCCAAGTCGGATGAATTGTCATAATTCAATCGTTTCCTTTTGCATCGGCGCTTTTAGGCTCGGGAAAGATGTTCTGCTTTAGATAAATCGATCTTCTGGCACACGCAATCTAGAGGTATAGGTACCTACTCGGTTCTAGAATCCAACATATTTTATGTTAACAAAAGCATTTATAAATGAAAACATCACCAAACTTTAAAAAACCATAACAGTTTAGTAGAACTATTTTTTGACATTAATCAACTTTTTTTTTTCTTTTTTAACGGCAGTGGGCTGGCCTAAAGAAAATTACAATCAAATAACATTAAAAATTAGAACTAGTATTTACAATTGAAACATTTAAGCTAACTGCAGACTGTTGCAAACAATCTAACAATTGATCCATATCAATACCAGTCGGAAGCGTCCCCAAGAGCAAAATTCAAAACGGACGACAGAGAAATAAAAATAAGAATGAAAGCTTTCAAAACATAATTTGTTACGGACTTCTGCAATTTGCTCCGATAATACCTACCTACGTCAGAAAATATTTTCTACCAATAATTCTTTGATTTAGTAAGCCATTCGTTTACAAAAAATATCTAGGACTCTAGAATAGAGTATAGCAAGTACCTATATCACTTATCGGAGCGAATGAGGCCTATTGACTTTTGGAAAGTTAGGAAATCTTAGTGGACGTAAATAGGTGGTACTTAACTCTATTTAATTTTCAGGCATGGCCTTTTGCGTTCCAACACGGCGGCTCCCTCAGCTGTGGAATCTCCCAGCGCTGGAACGTAGCCCCTCAGAGCGAACCGACCAGAAACACGCGGGACGACCAGAACCAGAACCAGGAGATCTACACACAATACGACAACGAATACGACGAACGATACGATAATACAGAACAAAACGAGTATTACGGCTATAAAGAGAATTATTGCGAGATGATAAGTTACACTTCTGATGATATGATGAATAATGTTTAAGTCTGCGCGAAAGATTCGATTTTGATTTGACCAAAGATTTTATACTTATACCTACTAATAGGAACCATTTAATAAAGTGCCTTACATATTTAGTTTTCAGCTTTTTCTTTCAAAAACGTGATCCGTGAGGTCGGAAGTTTAGTATTGGAACTAAGTATTATATAAGAAAGTAGGTAGGTATCTGTGGCTTTTGACATTATCTCGGTACGATTTAAATAAGTACGTAATATCCATTCAAGGTTGTCTGGGAGAGATCGCTCTTGAGCGATAAGACCGCCCGCCAATTGTCGCCTATTCCTTAATTACTCTTTTGTAAATTATTTCTAAGTTAAGTGTGCAATAAAGTATTATCTATCTATCTATCGAATAGTCCAGTCAATGAGAGCTTACAAGAGGGGGGTGGATGGAAAGGTCGAAAGCAGAAAGTTAAACTTTGGAACTTTGTTTGGACTACTTAGGAGACAAACATAGGTACCTACTTAAAGTGCCCCTATGAGGTGAACCTAGGGGGAAGGCACAAAAAAGGTCCCGTTTATAAGTTTTTTATTTACATCTCGTTAACGATGCATCGTAGATAATTTCGTTATAAGTACTTACTACTTACTACCTAATGAAATTAAAGCTGAAAAAAATCTCTACAACTTTGGTTCTATACACTTTTTACCTATTCCCAAGAGGTATATATATAAATATGAGCCTCTCCTCTCCTCTGTCGAATCGTGATCATTATGATGGTATGGAAGCTTCTTATTCTGCTACATCATCGCCACTGTCGTCGTCGTTGTCCTCCATCGTGGGGATGCTATTTATGCAACTTCCGTGGCCATTGTGGCAAATGGTAGACATGGACACAGCATGGAGGCTTTCCTACATCTAGCTCCTGCAATCAGTGGTGCCGGCAAAATATTTAGCATCAATATTTCTTCCTGTGCAGCTGGATCTTTGGTTAAAAAGTTGCAAACAATGGTGACGATTCTGTGGTTTTCTTACTACAAATAAATGAATTTAACATCATTAAAAATGTTTTCATATCTCGCGAAGAACCGACAACCGCTGGGGTAAACGTGTTCTTTAGTGGAGACCACGACTCGGGCAACGTAGTGTAGGACGTCCACCGACCAAGTGGGATGATGACCAGCGAAAGCCTGCCGGCAGATGCTGCATACGGCAAGCTGAAGGCAGGGTGACGGTGAAATTATTAGTACTGGTGCTGTCAAGTTGGTTAAATTTAGTTTTTGTACCAAAAGAATCAACACCAATGAGTCTAAATAAAGTATGTAGCTACCTAACCTAGCTTTATATACCTAATACTTCATTAACAAAGATAATAACAATTAAATATAATCTAATTAGAAACAGGATTTACAATAGAAATAGAATAGAAATTAGCAAACTGCAGACTGTTGCAAATAAATAACAATCAAAAGCGTCTCCAAGACGCTGCTGGCTGCGTTGGCCCGCTGCTGTATGGAAATGCTGATGCGCTGCGCCAGATACTCACCAGCTCTCGGGTCAGATCAGACGCTCTGAAAAATATTTAAAAACCCGGACCGCCTCGATACCCGTCCGACATAGTAATATATTAACTCTTCATTGGTTTTCGAGCGTTGCGCTCAGACGTAAAACACAGGTAGTCAAGTGCCCGCTCAATTTAGAATAGACGCCATGAATGACTCACTAATTTGTACAAATCGTTAGAAACTTAATCCGGATTCTCCTAAGTGGTAACCCGATATTTAACAAAGTTGGTGTCACTAACGTCACTCATCCGAACCTGACAAAACAAATACCAAAATAGATTACAAAAAGAAATAAGATCGATAAAATAATTCAGGAAACTTTCTGTAAAGACGAAGAATAGTTACATAAAAATAGTATAGTATGCAGGGTGCAACTAGAGGGTGGGTCATTCACGGGTAGCTGGGAGGTATGGGGACCTCAGTACCTATTGATTTAACCCCCCTGTATGTTCTGCGATATTCAGTGGTTCAAAAGTTATTTGGACTTTGATAAAATTTTAGATTTTTGGCACTTATGACTAATTTGAGTACATTTTTTTAATGAAATTTTCAGGATGTAGTTTTCATGTTCGTATTTGTTTTTATTGTTCGTGCAAGTCGGTTTTTGAGATAAGACGTAGAAAAAAAATATGTGAAACTTATTTTTGGAACCAATTACAGCTAATGTAAAAATTAGATTTAAAAGAAGAAAAAAATACTATCATTTTCTTATTTGGGTATTTATAAATCTAAGGCTCCTATTAGTTTACGGGTAAAAAAGGCCTAGTATTGATCAAGTTAAAAAAAAGGCATGGTCGCAGACCTAATCGTTTGGTTGCAATTGCAAAGTTCAAGCTGTGATTTTGTGATTGATTTTGACTAAAATTTAACCAAAGTAACTTTTAAGCCGCTGAATATCGCAGAACATACAGGGGGTTAAATCGATAGGTACTGAGGTCCCCATCCCCAGCCACCGCTGATCTACCCCTCTAGTTACACCGAGTATTATATGCGCCTATAGGCAGTTATTATTATTACTTACTATAGGTATTCGACAAAGGTCAAATAAACTTGAACCGCTTTTAAAGGTGCTTAGGTATTTAAATAATAAATCTTATATAGCGTACGAAAAGTTTGTTTAATTTATGTTCCTTACATTATATTATGCCAGGGCACACTAATATTAATGTATACATGTATTATTTACAAAAATATAAACTTAAGCGAGGCATGTTTGGTAAAATTTGTTTAAATAATTACTGCGTAATTTAAATAAAGCCTATGTAAAACTACTCATAAATAAACAATTTTATTCTAAATTCACTTAGCTTAAGTTACATCTAGGAAACATTAAAATTGCTTTTGTGTCTTATAAAATATCTAAAATTATGATTTCCTTTACATTCATTTACTTAATTACTTTTAAAACAGCTACAGCTCTACATAGTCATAAAAATAAAAACTATGAAAAGTTATTAAGATCTACAATTCTACATTATTACATAGCGTTCCATTCATAAAATTATTGGATTTATTATTTCCAAATATACAGGTGGGCAGATTTTTGCAAGTTGTGCTTTTATGTAAGTTAGAAAAAACCTTAACATTATACGATAAGTAAGTGCTTACATGATTTACTACACTAGGTATTCCTTTGACTGATTGTTATGATGAAAAATATCAACGAAAAACAAAAAGAAAATCCTATGCTTTTGATGAATCACATTCACCATAATGCTAACCACATTCTTGTGCACTTTTATCGTAAACTAGCTTCTGCCTACGGCTTCGCACGCACTTTTCAAGTATCCCGTGTCCATCCCCGGAATACCGTTTACCTCCCTACCAAATTGCATTAAGATCCGTTCAGCCCTTTAGGCGTGAAAAGGTAACAGACAGAAGTTACTTTCGGTTTATAATATTAATATAGATTTTATTTATTTAAATCTAATTCCATTTTGTCACTAAATATTTATCTAGGTTTCTATTTAGCCATGCTTAGCTAAGACATGTTTTATATTTCGAACTAAGGACGTCAAACGCCAAAAATATTTAATCTAGCATTTGGTAATTTTCTAAACCATAATTAATTACCTATTTGAATCTAATATTTGACTGCACTAGCAACTTATGATATCATATTACAAATTTAACTATACAAACTATCGTAGTTCGTAGATCAACTATTGTGGCAGTAGATCGGCCTCCATTACGGATGTAAGCGATAGAAAGAGAGAGACTTCTTAAGACTCACTCGCCCTGAATAAGTCCCTCGTTAAGGGATAAAATGAAACGTCGATGTTCTTTAAACACAAATAAGTTTCGTAATTAACCCGCATCCTATTATAAAGTCAGATTTTTTGAGTTAAATGATTGGACGTTGAAAAATTTTGACTGATTAAAAATATTGCGTGAGATACAGCTAAATATAGGTCATACATGACAACCAAGTGGAACTAATAATACTTGCAAGAAAACCACTATTCATACATTTGTTGTGAAGTAGTATCAAGTTATTGCTTTATTACACAAATCATTTCTATTGCTTTATAAATAAATATCCTAATTTGTATATTGTAAAGAATGGTAAGGTAATTTCATATTAATACCTATGCGGTTCATAATTTCAGTTTTTTTATAAACTTAACAGTGTGATTTTCACGTAATAACAAGAGAGCATTGTTCAATAGATACTAATTTCTGATGTTGCGTGACTAAATAAAGATACAAAATAATACGACAACGCTGTATTGATTGCGTATCTCAAAGCCTGGCTTGAAAAGCGGAAGTTTGATTATGTATATAGGGTGATAGCCAAACTAGTATGATACTAAAGGAGGTTATTCACCTGGTACCACAAATTAATATTCCGTGAAAAAGCCAAGCCGCAAACTATTTTTTTTTATTTTTGTCTAGCAATGCCTTATTAGTGTTTTATGCCATCCAACTTAGCGGTCTCTTCGATGCGCGCCTCCTCTCTTCGCCCCACCTGACGGCGACACAAGGCAACCGCAGTCAATGACCGCGCCGCCATAATAAGGCAATATTATGTAATACAATTAAAAGTTCTGAAAAAAAAAACCATTGTGGCGTGATTTGTTCACTGAATATTATTCTGCAGTAGCAGGTGAATTACCTCCTTCGGTATTGTGCACTAGTTTGACTAGCACCCTTTATATGTTAAAAAGATATACTGTCAAAGCCGTGAAAGCGTAGAAAACAATAACGTCTTACGGTTGACCTCTCTGGATCTTCAATCCGTGTTCACTTATTTTTGCCATTGAGCACGTTTTTGTAGACATTGACACAATGGTAAATACTATGTTAGTTTCTTCACAACTGGTATCATTGTGCGAAATAATAATGGCGAAGCACGAGTTTAAGACGTAACTCGTTGACCAGCACAACAATCTTACCCTATTTGTTTCGGTTGTTTTGGAGCGCGACGCTCTATTTAGATATACATATACATAATCAAAACCTTAACCTTATTACTAACTTCGTCTAGATTCTAACTAGACCATAATTATTTATGTTCAGGAATATAATTATTTAAGATGGATCAAAAGAAGATATCAGAGGATAGGGATTGGTTGAGACCTTGATCTACGACTTGTTTAAAATAAATTTCAAATGTATACGGGAATAACTGATACTGACTGATGGCATGACTGAACTGACGGAATGCCTGATAGCTGATTCCCATTCCCACTTCTGTCACTTCGTTTGAGCCAACCAAATGAATTACCTTGTATAAGTATAAAAATCTACGTATAAAATGTAAGTACCGAATGTACAATTAATTACCCTTATAATTAATATTAATTATGGGGCAAACATTGTTGATTCCTCTAGTACAAGAGTTTATAACTAAAAAGCTAGTATTTTAAAGTTGTAGTAGTACAGCAGCGACACAAAATGAAAGCAGTCATTTATATTGTTTTGTCTTTTAGCTCAACAAGGAAAAGTAACTGATTAACAGAAATTTAATAATTTACTTACACAATCACAACAAATAGTGCTAACTTAATTTAGTAAATTAAATTAATTTAGCACTATTTGTTACTTAAAATAGGTTTGTATTATAAACTTATCGAAATATAACTAAAAATGTCTTTAAAATCAATCATATAAAATTAAATACCGATTCAAACAGTTATAAAATAAATTATTCTTAATGAAAATAATTATAATTGTCTCATTAGAGGTCAAATTGTAAAATATGAGCTTTTAAAGCGATAAAACCACTGTATTTGCTTAGATTCATTATGCGACCTTAATACCTAACAGAAGAGTTGAAAATGCAACTACCTTCCGGAGAAAATTGAATTTGACGTCGTCCGTTTCCTGACGAGAGTCGCCTCAGCTGAAACAATAGGGATCGAATTACATTTTAAGCATGTCGTATGAGCAGATCAATTTTAAAATTAATCCGTTAGTTTTTATTTTTTTGTCTGGACCGGTGAGTTGAGTTCACAGAATTCCTCGCGTTGACTATTATATCTGAGGTTCTCAGTAAAATGCCGTGCCTATATAATAACTAGCTGCTGCCCGCGGCTTCGCACGCGCTTTTAAAGTAGCCTATGTCCGTCCCCGGGATACCATTTACCTCCGTGTCAAATTTCATTGAGATCCGTTCAGCCGTTTGGGCGTGAAACGGTAACAGACAGACAGACAGACATACAGAGTTAATTACGAATTTATAATAATATTAGTATGGATAATTAAATTGTAAAGGCCTGTGTGTTTAGCCCTTACATGTATGTAGATGATGTTGGTTAAGTAGTTGTAGGTAGTTTACCTATAGCACCACACTTCGTATGTTAACACCACAATCACAAGTCAAAGTAAGTTTATTGAAGTTAAGTTAAATGACAAGGTTTAGGTGGCAAATCTTTCCTTATATTGTCACTCTTGCGGTAGTAGGTCACGTACTAAAGTCAAATGTATAATCTAGGTAAAGTAATCGCAGCGCGTGCGACACAGAGTACCTAAATCGCCGCGTGCGCTAAAATGCCAATGTATGGTAAAACCGTACATAAATCTTTATTACAGACTTCAATAATGGCCCATAGCCTATGCCTACCTAAAAATGCTCAATGTTCAATGTGTTACACCGGTCAGTCAAAAGCCATAAGACCCCAGCAGCCATGGGTTCTGCATGCCAAAAGCTCTGCGCACATTAATCCAACACCGCTACCGCACAACACAAAAATGTGCATTCAAATATGGGCTTAAATTCGTTATCTTTAGATACATTTCATAGTGACAAAATGGTGCGGTAGCGAGCTGCGACAACGCCAAGGTCCCAGCAGCCATTGGTTCTGCAACCTTTAGCTCGCAGCCAGAGTTGGTGCGATCGGCTTTTGTTTCTTTTAATTTGTGGAGTGCTCTTACTTATGAGATCTAAAGTTTATGTGTCTAGCAAAGTAAATCCTTAAATAATTACTTGAAGAGTCTTGTGGCGAGAGAGGGCGCTTGATGACTTTCTGCAGCACCGCTAGCCAGCCGTCCCTGTCCTCGTGCGAGGTCGAAGCGAGACAGAACACTCTGTCAGGGGTCACCAGTTGGAAGGGGAAGCGGGCGTCTTTGCAACCGTTGCCGGTGTTCGACACTTTTATGCAGTAGCCGTTTGATTCATGACCTGAAATTAAAGAAGCGCATTTGAAAAATAAAATACTGACCCTTGAAGACTTTATTTTATTAATTTCTTTACTTTAAATTTACATAATAACAATAGTTTTACTAGAATAACTATAATAATTTTACATCCGTAACGAATTCGAATTCATTACGGATGTAAGCGGGTTAACTACGAACCTTATTTGTGTTGAATGAACACTAACGTTTCAATAAGGTTGGAAGGTAGGGTTGAAATACGGTTGGTAGTTAACCCGCTTACATCCGTAACAATAATTTTGTTAATTAACATTTCTCGATTACATAACGAACGAGGGTCTAGTCTTCCCAACCAGCCTTCTCTGAAGAAGACTTTGGGGAGGCGTGAACTACACTATTTCGATACACGTTAGCGCGACAAATTGCGTCGCATGGCATATCGACAACTGTTAGAATCTGGATAAAATGTTAACGCGTCGCAAGGCGTGAGATGAGGTCTGACTGCGGTATTGATGGACACACCACTTGAAGGGGGTCGGTGTGGAAAGAAAGCTCTCCCATAGAATACGCAAATCTCTCCTTTAGGATAAGCATCAAGCGGCTCATCCTGGTACATCAGTTTCATGTTATCCATCGTGAACCACCGTCGCCGGTGAGCGTCCGAGGATCTAGACCCAGTTTCCCACAGCTAGCCTTCTCTGGCAAAGTCTTTGTGGAGGAATGAACCTATTACGATGCTACCTTTCGAAACACACTATTTCGATGCACGTAAGCGCGACAAAAGGCAACGTACGGAATCAGTCAAATGTTATTGTATTGCGACACACGGAATCGCGACAAAACATGGTGTATGGCCCAACGGTCTTGAGTAGGTACACCAAATAATTATCTGTAGCCGTATGAATAATTTGTTTTATTTGTGAAATGTTCAATTTGTGTAAAATACTTTGGTAAATATTTGAGTGAAAGAAATTACTCGAATCCAACAGCGTTTAAAACACGGAACAGAATTTGTTCCGCGGTTTAGAAGAAATATCCAAATTTTTAATGAAGTTTAATTTATTTTTTTTCCAAATTCGAAAAAACTAAATAGGTTCGTAGTTAACCCGCTTGCTTTCGTAATGATTTTTTTTGTTCGAAATTTGGATATTTCTTGTAAACGCTATTGAGTTTGAGTAATTTCTTTCACTTAAAAATTTGTTACACATATTGGAAATTTCACGAATAAAACAAATTATATAAACGGCTAGAGATAATTATTTTGTGTTCTCAAGACTGTTGGGCCATACACCAGCCTTAACGCATCGCAAGGCGTGAGATGAGGTCTGACAGCAGTTGTAATGAAAACGCGACTTGGAGGTGTAGTTGGGCGCCCGATGGTGTGAAAAAAGCGTCATACCCTTAGGGAGCCCACAGAAGGTACACATAATGTTCTTACCAATAAAAATCTCTCCTTTAGGATAAGCATCGAGCGGCTCATCGTGGTACATCAGCTTCCTGTTATCCATCGTGAACCACCGTCGCCTGTGAGCGTCCGATGGTCTAGGCCCAGTCTTCCACAGCCAGCCTTCTCTGGCGAAGTCTTTGGGCAGGCGAGAAATGAGGTCTGACTGCGGGGTCGAGGGAAACGCCACTTGGAGGAGGTGCAGCTGAGCGCAACGGATTGCTGTGTACCTGGAATTTAATTATTAACCGATTACAAAAAGAAAAAGACAATCCTTATTCGCCCTACAGCTGGATGCCTTCGAAAAATAGGTACGTAGAACGAGTGGTACCTAACTATTTTATTCTCAAGCACAATGTTATCGTTTTGCAAATTTCAAACATTGGAGGAAAAAAATATCTTGCAATTAAAATAACGGGTAGGTATCTAATATTAACTGAGTACTTATCGAAAGGGTTCTATAATTCATCACATAAATAAATTAAAATTAAATAGGAAAGGAATTATGTTATGAACGAATGGTCAAGTTTTATACTTTTCGTACAAAACAGTCACGAAATTATGCAAATTTACTAAATCGTATTCACTATCTCGAGATATATCCGAGTAACATTGACTTGTCTTCGGTGTGAATTTTTTTTTAAAGTAATAAAAACTGCCTATGTTTTTTTCTTCCTCCCCGCGTATTAATTATGGTTTGAAGATGTTTTGATTTTGTTGATAGTCGTTCTATTGTACGACTGTACCTTCCTAGTTATGCTTATCTTGCTTTAACTCTAGTGACAGCTCGCGTATGTTGTATTTAATATTATGTTTGTTCTGTTTAAAACTGCTGTCTACTTATTGTTATAAATTCAAACCAACATGTCTAAATAGTTTCTGTATAAATATTATAATCTTAGATTTTACTTATTCATTTTTTTTTGTATACTTATCTTATTATTTAATAAGTAAATTACTTAAATATTGTTTTTGTATAAATGGTAAGAGCGGGGTCTCCTAACACAAGCAAATTTTGCATAAGGAGCGACTCCAGAACCAGTGTGTATAGTTTTTTAGTAATTGCAATAAACTTTTCTTATTTCTTATTATTCTTATCAGTCAGCACACACAAAAATATCTAGTGTACCGTCTACATCCACTGCTGAATATCCCTCCCCAACAAATATTTGTTTTGTACAAAATGTGTACCTACCTACCTTTAATAATATACTTTGACGATTGACATTTTTTATGTATTTTTTTTATTAGTAGCTACTACTAAAATGTGTTTCCCAACTTCCATGTTCTGTTGAAATAAGTGGAAACGGGACAGTGACGTAGCATGTGTGTCACTCTCGGAGTGCCAGACCTTGTTTTCTTGGACCATGGAATTACAATTACATATTATTGAAATCTTGCAAGAGAGAACAAAGTAGGTAGGTAGATACCTACTTACTTAAATAAAAGTAATCAGACGGTTATTTTTTTACGTAGGTAGGTACCAATTTACATTTTTGACTCAATAAAGCCTTGTTCAGACCTAGCAATATTCGCTACCTAGAGCGGTAGCCAAAGACGAGAGGGTATGCGGGTAATCCTATCGTTCACTAAAATACCCGGTAGCGCAAGCAACCGAGCTAAATGTACCGCTAGTTATCGCTCTGGGTAGCGAATACCGCATAGGTCTGAACAGGCCTTATTGTGTGTATACGCCTGTTGGTCATCCGATAACATTTCAGAGATCATCATCACCCTTCTTTAATCTATATACAAAAGAAATTATCTATGTATATAAAAGAAAGTCGTGTTAGTTACACTATTTATAACTCAAGAACGGCTGAACGGATCTCGGTGAAATTTGGCAGCGAGGTATATGGTATCCCGGGGCCGGACATAGGCTACCTTTTATTCCGGAAAAAGCGTGCGAAGCCGCGGGCTGCAGCTAGTAATATAATAAATAACAGACGTTACACAGGGTCGTAATGAGAACGGGTTCGGGTTAGGACGGACTATTTTTTAAGTTTCGGGTATGTAATTATCAATAGTTATTGCTAAGGTAGGTTAGCTTAAAAATTTTAAACAGCAAAACAAATGCAAGGCAAATGAAATACAAACCAATTGTTGATAACTTCTGGCTCGTCGTGATACACGTAGATATGCCTCGTCGACCCATCTTTCATAAAAGTCAGTTGCATAGAATTCATGTTGCCGGTCTTTGCAGGCGCAAAAACCACATTCAGTTCCGACAGCTTAAGAATCCCTTTGGGCTCCTTATTTTCCCGTACGTGGTATCTGAAAATTACGTTATACACATTACATAAAAGTGTGAAAGATGACTAAAAATCTCTATGAAATACTTGTTTTTGCTTAAGTTATTGACACATTCCGCTATGGATTGATTTATGCTAAGCATGATATGATATGAGATGATGACATGACAAACACGTTATAAAATAGGAGAAACTGGCCGTTTAATTTGTTAATTCAGTCACGTCCTTACCTTATGCGACCAAAGTTTTTGACTCGGAGATGATCGATTAAACGATCGAGACAACCCGTGGTTCGGCCGCAGCCGTCAGTGGCGGGGTGGTACCTAAGGACCAGGCCGGATAATGTTTAAGCGATAGGGCGGAGAATGGGGTTTCGATGATCATAGTTTATTGCGAAAAGTTCGTGCGCTAGTTTCTATTTCACTTTGGACAGAGGCCGGGTGACCGTATAATGAATGACCTTCTGAACAAAATTAAGTGTTGAATTTAATTCATTTTAATGGTTAAGTTGGCGCGAATAATTGTAATATAAAAAGTAACCAAACAATATTAGCTAATAGCATTATAAAATAACGACCATTAATGTATCGATGACAATTCCATGGACATTTTATTATTATACCTACAGTACGAGGACATTGTATATATTTACACACAATTTCCTGTTTTGCTGGCACCAGCATTGGTATAATATGGATAAACCAACGAATCTAAATAATTTTAACCTCTTTTACTATTATTTTATACGTATAGGGTTGAGGCTTCTACTTTGTCAGATGTCAACGTAGGCTATTGATAAACCGTTTAACTTAACAATACATGATTTAGAAACTTAGCAACATAATTGATGTTAAATGGAATACACGTCACTCTTATACGTAAGGAGCGATTTATTGATTCAAGATATATTTACAGTGACAATAAAGTCTAAAGTCTACGAGATTTTGTTGTTTTCGCGATTACGTGATATGTAGGACAATATTTGTAGCCTCTTGACGTACTGTGTCGACATTAAGATGTGTGGAACATTTTGGTTTAATTTAATAAACGTCATTCATTTGCACTAAAATGTAAGTACAATACGAGATTTATCTCTTGTTTTCATAAATAATATTTTATTTTTAAGTTATTTTTTTATTAGTAGTGTAGTGAATGAGTTTGAAATGACTATGATGCTCAAACTATTTGAATCAGCTCTGTACACAATACTAGATACAGGGCTTTATGAGTAAATGGTCTCGTATTATGCAATATCTATCAGACATGACATGAAGTAAAATAAACATACGGAATGTTATGTGATTGTGGAATGTAATGTAATTTATTGCGGTATTCTAAAATAAGAAACAAAGTCTACATTGAGTACAGAAATAACGTATAAAGGGAAAACATAGCAACACAGTGGTGTTGCTATGTTTTTCCTTAATCGATACGTTCAACGGGTTCCAGTCCGCTGGCTTTTAGATTTATAATAAAGAAGAGCTTTGTGGCATATAGTATATATTTTTATTTCGTTATTATCTGATTGACTACTATTGCACTGACCGTACATTTACTCTTTGTAACATTTTGTACAAAACCTACACGGTCGGGGGCCCTGACTAATGCTATTTCTTACCAACAAACAGCCAGCTATTAAGTAATATTTGCCTTAAATTATGATACCAATACCAAGATATAAGCACAAGCCAAAACACATTTACTACTAGGAATAATTAAAACATAGCATATGAATATTCCTATTATTTTACAGGTATGGATGTCATAAATAAAGCTTTTTATAAGCTCGATATTATACTGTTTGAAAAAGCACTAGCAAAGCAAAACAAATTGTATATTCAAAGATAAAAATCACTTTGAATTGGGAATAGGATAGGACATTATTATACCTACTTATCTTACAAGGTAAATAATAATATAAATTATACATTATACATAAATTATACCTACTTATCTTACAAGGTAAATAGTGCATTGAACTTATGATGGCGATTTTTACAACATTATTATCGTTACATGAAAATCATGATACTTTAACAGGTTTTTTTATTTAACAGGTTAAATTACCTGTTAAATAAAAAAACCGTCACAGAATTGTGGAATTTCGAAACGAAATTAGGAACGACGATACAAGCACGTTGCAGAGAGGGACTAAGGTTTGCTGGAAAAGTATGCATGGCTTGTCTTATGACTACTAAAATACATTAAAAAGTTGAATAAACTAAAAGCAAGCACAAACACATTTCCAGAAAGAGGCAAGCCGTCTTAAAAGGGCAAACTACAATACAACAGTAAATACCATATATCAAGGATAAACAGTCATCATATTGTATAGGTATACATAATCAATGTTTACCCTCGATTTATGGTATTTTAGAATTGATGGTACCCAAATTAGTGTATAAATAAATAGGATGATAATGCACAATAGATAAAAATTCACGATAAGTAAAATTAAAAATTTCAGCAATCAATAAATCCGGCTCTAATAAAGTATCTTTTCTTTATATATCCCAGAAGAGAAGCCTACAAGCTCAATTGCTCGCAGGGTATTTTAAACTCACTTGAAGGAATCTTCATTCTCACACAAAACGAATTTTCTTATCTGATACCGACTACTACTAAAATACATTAAAAATTGAATAAACTAAAAGCAAGCATAAACACATTTCCAAGAAGAGGCACGCCTTCTTAAAAGGGCAAACTACATGCAATACAACAGTAAATACCATAAATCGAGGATAACCAGTGGTTATGTATATACCTACATAATCACTGTTTATCCTTGATTTATAGTATTTTTAAATTGGTGGTACCCAAAATAGTGTATAAATAAATAGGATTATAATGCACAATATATAAAAACTAAGAGCTACGTAAAACTAAAATTTACGGCAATCAATAAATCCGAATCTAATAAAGGATCTCTTCATTATATATCCCAGAAGAGAAGCCTACAAGCTCAATTGCTCGCAGGGTATTTTAAACTCACTTGAGGGAATCT
Source organism: Eupithecia inturbata (assembly GCA_963662085.1). Taxonomy (NCBI): domain Eukaryota; kingdom Metazoa; phylum Arthropoda; class Insecta; order Lepidoptera; family Geometridae; genus Eupithecia; species Eupithecia inturbata. The sequence continues at coordinate 5,511,314 of OY759191.1, read as the reverse complement.
TCGTTCTCACACAAAACGAATTTTCTTATCTGATACCGACTATCTTCTTTTCCTCTTTTCATCAGATAACCTTCCATAGTGCCTGAGAGGTAGCTCTGTCGTTCAGGATGACAGAATTCTTCCCTCTCGTACTTCGCACGAATCCATTGCTCAATAAGCACCCTGAAAGGAGAAAATTATTCTTGAAAATATAGAGAATCAGTTACTAAATGAATGTCACATATTATTTATTTTTAGAGTTAATATATTAGTATTATATTAACTCTCACGGAGCACTTAGGGCTGCCGAACCATATTCAACTCCAATTTGGTGTTTTAAGAATAAGATCGAACACCAATACTTGAATGAAATGTGCAATGTACGTACACATCCATACTATATTCCGTACCAATATCCATACTTATTTATCCGAAAGTAACTCTGCCTGTCTGTTACCTTTTCACGCCTTAAAGGCTGAACAGATCTTAATGAAATTAGAGGTAGACGGTATCCCAGGGACGGATAAAGGCTACTTTTTATCCCGGCAAAGTGCGTGCGAAGCCGCGGGCAGTAGCTAGTTTCTTATAAACTTAGTAAATGTTTTTTGTAATTAAATTAAGTACGAACCTGTGATAATTTACCATAAATAAACGCTAGAATAATATAAAATTATTATCCAATTAAAATCAAATGGCTATCAATGGATTAAGTGAAACAAAAACTCTACTTACTGTGGATCAGTTCTATTGGGCCGTCTATAGCATGGCGGCACTCTTTCTTCGTATTTGTGCTTAGCAGCGTTATTGCCAACTTCCTTCATTCTCTGAATTTGCGAGTCCTCCCAACGGTCCAATTTCAGATGCTTCACTTTGCTGATATGTGCCCCCATGCCGCGATGGATGCTGGCACATCGCATGCATATGAATATACCGAGGTTATACGACGCCCAGTCTGGTTCTGAAAAATCAATTTGCAGAATTGTTTGAAGTTGTACATATTATATTGAATATCATTGTTCCATTGGAAATCAATTTACCATTAAATAAATAATAACCCATACAGCATCATCTATCCTCAAGTTAAGCAGAGCTTGTGTTATGATGGGTAATAGATGACTGATATACTTAATACAATGCATTACATAGATTTATGTTTTCATTTCGATACGTACTAATATGAGACATGTTATTTATACCTAGATAAACGTAGTATTATTGTGGTTCCTATCGCCTGTATTCTCTAGCTGTTTGCGTAATACAACAAATGATGGGCTATCAGCAACACAGGTAAAAGGTGTCTTTATTTATTTTTTTTATTTAGGTGTCATTAAAAAAAAACATTGCAGAAAATAATTACTCTATATGGATCTAGAAGGTTAACAAATATCTAGCTGACCGAGCCGCTTTGCTTTACTGCGGAAAAAAATACGACTTGCCTGTGTTATTGTTGGAACTTATTTTTCATCACCTTATCTACAAACCTACGTAGGATTCTAAGATAAGAACTCCACAAATCGTCAGTGCCAGTGATTAAATAACTCATACTAAAGTAATATAGGTAAATGTTATTGTTTTGTTTGCTTTGCACAGAACAATACCTATATTCTCGTAGGTAGTTTGTTCCTTAAGTCCTAAGCCACAGAACAGAGTAATGCATTGATTGTTCTTAATATTTTATTTATCTGACCACAGCTTTTTTAAATGAATTGGTCGCAAATTACCGCTATTTTCTCAATCATCACTCTACACTAAAAACGAACTTCGCGATGGTCGAACGAAAATAGAACTATTTATGTACCTAGGTAGAACCCCGCGACGACGTCAGACAATGTGTGATTGAACTTAAGTACAGAAGACTTTATACACTTAGGTGCACGAATGCCATATGCATACAAAATAAGTTTATTAAACAATGATAAATGTTGAAAAAATAATTATTTATTTGCTAAGATATTTTTTTAGGAAATCCATCTGGAGCTCAAATGATGACGAGATGATAATCTTACTGGTCTGATGGGAAAACCCAGTTAGGTAACAGTGACAGTTTTAGTCTATGATATGATATCTAATGATACCTCAAAACTAATTATTAAAAGTATAATCTGGGCGAAAGTTCGTTATAAGATTGAAAAGTTATCTTGGACAGAATAGGCGTTTTCCACGCTCGTCTCGCATGACATCCGTGTTTACAAGCGAATGGACCACACCGACACAACGTCAGTAGTCGCACGCACACAAATAAGGATGGCCTCACTCGCAAAATAACACAACGCTTTGAGTTGAGGTACCTACTAACACAGAGAATCACGTCACGCCTTTGCCAATGTTCGTAGAATCTGCACAATTTCTAGGCAAAGCCTCTATAATTTCTTGAGTCTTAAGTTATTCAGGTCGAGGTTTATTGCCCATCTACTCGGTCATACCTATAATTTGAATTATATTCTGTAATTACCTATAAAAATATTAAATTTTATTTTTTAAGTTTTACTTTTACCTTGGTCCCTCATCATAATCATAAGAAAACCAAACAAACAAGGTTCGTAGTTAACCCGCTTACATTCATAATGAAAAAAAACAAATTTAGTACTAGGACCTATAAAATGTACGTGTTATTGTCGTCATAGGTACTGTCAGTTTCGCACTTAACTTGTTTGCACAATTTTTAATACATTTAGATGACAGGAATTGTAGATTATTCTTTAAATAAAATATAAGGTAGGTACCTACTGCCTCAAATTCATCATGTTCTTAGCAGTGTAAATAATAATAGTTATCTAACATAACAACCTGTTTTAAGACTAGGAAGATTCAAGCTTAGAATACCGTAACATGTAGGTAAGTATGTATCAACCTACCTAATGTAGGTACCCTTGCTGCTAGTATCTTTTATAAAGAAGGTCCCTCTCTGCTGCGTCTTGTTATTATTACATATATCTGGGTAGGTATTTTATATTAAAAATTACATTTTATTGTGGCTCATAGGTAGTTATTATGGAAATAAGAATATTTGAATGTTCGATTTGATTGTACAGCCTAATCGATCAGACTAAGACTTGTTAGATTCGACAAAGTACCTAACTGTTTTATTGTCACAAGGTTGTTCAAATTCTATGATGTTAGCTACACATAGATAGGCAGGTATGTATAAGGTAAGTCTAGTACGTAGTTACCTACTAGTTAAGTAGGAGGATATTTTCGTGATTCATGCGGCTCTAGCCTCCGACCGACGCAGTGCCCCCGTGACCTCATTCCTAGATCCGGTCCTGTTCATGAACAGGACTGAAATGACACCATTCAATAGGTAGTACTTACATTACCTGCTATTTAATTACCCACCTATTTTACGCATCGCTAGTTAGTTTACCTAACTAGGTATACTATCAATCAATCAATAACAATACCATGCCTACCATAATATTATGCACCGATGCTATGCGTAAAATACTAGGTGGGTAAAATAGGTGGGATTGTTGTACCTAACTAGGTATACTATCAATCAATAACAATAACATTAGGTAGGTAGGTACCTACCTACCAAAAGAAACATTGCTGTGAGATGGTGTGTAGGTAGTAAGTTAGTAATTTTATTGTAGGAAGGCAGCAAGGCAGTAGGCACTTATCTGCTTGTTTTGACCAGCCAGTAAGTACCTAGTAGATAGGTAGGTATCATTGGTTGGTTTGAATCGGTATTTCACACCTAGGTAGATCTTTTGACGACTTGCCTAGGTACCAATATTACCCAAATGTTGTTTTCATTCAATGTTAGATTTAATGCATTTTACGCCGGGGTCACTGAACTCTGAAGCATGGACTAGACGCATTACGCCCCCCGCCTTTTTGCCACCCCATGAACATACCACGCACAAGGAAAACACGCGCACTTATAGCACTCTTTGGACACATAAAAACATACCCGGGCTTCCACAGTCAGCACACACATTATTTCCAGGTTTCTTTAACAACTCCTGTAACAATTTCTGGTTATGATCAACCATCGTGGAAGTTTTGCATCAATAATGAAGACATACACGCTAGCAGCGTAACGTAGTTCGCCGCTCGAAAGTCGAACGCCCCGCGGACCGAATCCCGACTGAACTGACTGAACCGAAGCGCTTTGCTTTGCCGCTTGGTACGCGCGTGAGAACGAGTAAGCGATAGCGACCGATGACGCGCCGAGGCCCGATTCAACTTCAATCAACAAACGCCATTTTCGTTTCGATATAATGCTATTGCATTCACACAGATTCCAGTTTATGCAAGCATGAATGTGATGGAAAGAGAAGTCTAGTTCCAATATTTCGTATGAATGAAACCAGTGTGTAGTAGTGAGTGGATGATAGTGGATCCTCGTAAATTCTATTCGTGTGTGTAGTAAGTGTAGCTTGGGAAGTAGGATTTAGGATACTTGGATACTAGATTAACTAGGTCACAGCTGAAGTAGTATTAAAACTACGTGTACTACGTAACTAGGTACACATTTGTAATAGGTTGGTATAGGTGACCACGGTAGTTAGAGCAGCCAAACCATGGTTGGGCAGTTGGGCCAAATCTTTTATGTACCTAGTACAAACCCAATACCTATACACTAGCCAAACTCGATGTAGAATGTTTGTAAACAAACAAGTATACTAGTGTATACCTACTAGGGAATCCAATCCCGCATCAAAATCTCAATCCCGCAAGTATGCGGGATTTTTTCACGGTAACTTTGTATGAATTGAATATTGTGCAAATCATACAAAGCTTTCGTGAAAAAATTAACGGCACGAATGAAAGCCGCAAAAATATGAATGTACAGCCATACAGAATATGAATGATTAGTATTGTGGCGGTTGGCAACACAGTAAAATTTGACCTTGACCAAGTTACTCATAATCATTAGAGCATTTGCGCCGCCGATAGTAGGCAGTAATATTTTTATTAATGAAGAACACTTCATTATTAAAAATATTACTTAACATAATATGCCAAGGAATAGAAAGGAAAGAGAGTACCTACCCAGTTTAATCGATTGTTGAGTTGAATAAATCCTCGACGACCTTATATCCATACCAGGTTGTATGGCAGAGATCGCTCTTGAGCGATAAGACCGCCAATTGTCACTTTATGTTATAATTGTTTCTTGTTGTTAATTGTTTCTTAGTTTTAAGTGTGCAATAAAAGTATTTTCTGTCTTATAACCTATATAATATAATCATATAGTGTATTCAGAAGGACGTCTGTATACATTTTTCTTCGAACTCTATATTTTTATCAGTCCCGCAAATCCCGCGAATCCCGCATGTGTAATCCCGTAAGTAATGCGCATCATTTTTGTGGGATCAGTAGATCCCGCAAAAATGGTGCGGGATCCGGCATTTGCAGGATTGAACCTGCTGGGTACCTACTTCTACACTGACGTTGACGTTATTCTAAACTTTGACAGTCTTGTATTGCCAACTTCGAATGATAAAAGCTACAACTAGCCACTTTTAATATTTTATATGGAACTAGTTGCGGCTTCGGCACACAGCAGTCACCGTGGCTAAATTCGGCATGGAACGCATCATGATCTCCAGAATTGTATTTATACCTTCATTAAGTATTTAATTTTTTTTTTGAGTCGATACTCGAAGACGAGGCTGACCGCCGAATTGTTGGGCGGATAACATCAGGCGGCGGACGGAGGACAGGAGTGCAGAAAAAGAAAAGAGGTTTTTGTCCAATATTGGATCAAGACGAGCGAGGCCACCATGATCATGATTATGATATTTAAAAAAAAACACTATCACACACCTGCTCCACGCCTTTGGAGTTCTCCCTCTGTGAAGGACAGTGTTAAATCTCCTTCCGCTTTTAGAAGCTCTGAAGTAATTCAGTCCTCACAGGGGGCTTTTCCATTTTTAAGCTGCCCTAGAGCTAATATGATTTCGTCTTGACTGATGTCTGGCAGTTCGTTGGTATAGTTGCGTGTCAGGATGACTCTGAATCATGGTCATCTCGTTGCTACTGAGGGACATGTGCATCGTATAATCGGCTTATTCCAATAATCCCCTGCCGGCTCAGAAAGCCTCGCTCAGGGGATATTTGGACAAGAGTTCCAGAAATCCCCTGAGAAATCCTTTATCTCGTCAGAGATCTTCGGCTTCAACAATATGGTCCTCCCGTCGTCGTCATGTGCTTTGAGCTTCGTCAGGCATCGTCATAACAAAATAACCTTCATTAAAAAAAGATAAATCTGAATAGAAACCAATTACAACTAGTATTTACAATTAAACATTTGAGAAGACTGCAGACTGTTGCAAACAATCTAGAGGTTACCCAACTGATCCAAATCAATACTTATCAATCGGAAGCGTCCTATACCAACCCAAAGACGCTGCTTGTATTGTTCTGTAATATGGCCATACTGATGCGTTGTGTGTTCCAGATACTCAACAGCTCTTGGGTCACGCGTTTCGTTTCGAGTTACGCTTCGAGTCCTCCACAAGTGCTAAGTCAAACCACTTTTCTTTATTCTAAGCATAAGACTGTTTTTGTCAAATTCTATTTGGCAACACTGTGGCTGTACGGTTGGTCAGTTGGTGGGTTGATTTTTGATTTCAATTTGAGTTGGTTTGGTTTGGATTGGTGGATTGGTTGATTGCAATCAGGCAGTCTAGGCAGCAGGCTTATGCCGAGTCAACAACGTGCGACAGTGACGCATGCTACATATTGTGGCATGCGGCACCTTGTGGCATGCTACAAATTGAAAGCATTTGCCATCGTTATGTATGTACTACGCACTAGATTGCGCATTACGAACACTCACTTTGTCAGACTGAACTGTACTGCAATCCGTACACCATACTTCGGTGTAGCTAATGTGGCTTCCACATTCATGCCACGCTAATAATACGAAAATCCAAATGTGAACCTGGCAGCCAATTCTCGCCAATTTATCACTCGATAATTATCAAAATAACTGTAAAATTTTACAGTTTTTATATGAAAGATCTGTCAAATTTTACAGTTTTTTTTTATATTTGTTGAGTGACAAATTGGCGAGAATTTGCCTCCTGGAAGCCAATTCTCGCTAATTGATCACTCGATAATTATCACAAGAACTGTCAAATTTGAAAGTTTTTATATGAAATATCTGTCAAATTTGACAGTTTTTTTGATATTTATTGAGTGATAAATTGGCGAGAATTTGCCCCCTGGACGAAAATAACGAGAAGTAATAATTCAGTACTCAAGTAAGTAAATTTATTTGTTGTAATATGTGAATAAATAGGTACCTGGTACCTACCTTATTATTAGTATCGTAATACCACAACAGATAGAAAATATTTTTTCATAATTATGTAGGTACAACATTATAATCATAGACTAAACAAAACATGCAGATGTTCCATTTCAAAACCGGTTGTAGGTAAAAATATGTGAATAATGGATGGCGGTGTTTTTAGAAAGTGATTTAGGACGTATGTTTTAACATTTACATTGCCAGGGTCACGAGATTTCAAAGACGTTTACGTGTACGATTGCCGCATCTTGTGTTTTATCGCCTATAAGCACTGGCACTAGGGTAAAGCGAGCGGAGCGGTTGCTAGGTGCCAGATGGTACCCAACAAACGGCGCTCGTTATAACGCGAATTTCTGATTCGAACAATTTATTTAGAGAGAAAAATAATAGTTTGATGGGTCCCTGTGGTGACTTCTGAGAGAGACGCAACCTGCGCTACTGGACGTATTATGTACATCTGTATGCACCGACAACGGTGCATGCACCACCGATCGCCACAGTCTCAAAAATTTTGCGGTTCGCTCCGCTCGCCATTGTTAGTTTAGTTGTTTTTGACTTCGTAACATTTTCCGTCGAACCGCCGAAAAGTCGCAAAACTTTTCACTAGTTCACTCCGTTGTTCCCGTAATTTCTTTTGATTTAACTCCGATAATATAAAAAAAAATTAAAGGCTAACTAATTCCGTATATAACCGTCAATCGCAAAAAGATTCGCGATTCACTGCTATAATATACAAAACTTTTGTTTATCTAGAGCTCGCTTTTCTCGGCGTAACTTCGCTAGTCGTAATTTATTTACCAACCAATGCAATCATTCTCAAAAATTCAGTGGCTCTCTACGCTCGCCGCCATTCAAATTCAAATTCAAACTGCTTTATTTCTTTAGACCATACAGGACTCTTGGACACGTCACAAAATTCAAATTACATAAGTAAAACTAGGGAATAAGGGGATCACTTTGATTTTTGTTCACTTTAATCTTTTTAAGGAAAAGTAAAGAAGCGAACAAGAAACCTTTACCTTGTTGAGTTGTTAGTTTTCGAGTTGGAGCAATTGTCTTTTCCTTTTGGTTTTATTGCACACTGCCGGAAAAACACTAAAAATTCGCGGCACGCTCCGCTCGACGTTAACTGTCCTTCCTTTATGGCTGACCCCGCCAAACCAACTAAACTCTGACTCAAGGTCAACTCTGACAACCACCTAAACCATGCTAAACAAAAGCAATAATATTTTCGCGGCTAGCTTCGCTCGCCGTAATATTTCTTATATCACTGTATTTTGGTTTGTATCGCTAAACTGTATCAGCGCTCATCGGGCTGGGTAGAGCGAGTGTAGCGGTCGCTAGGTGCCAGATGTCAAGGAGCGCCAAAATGCGAATTTTAGATTCAAGACAATACACAACAATTTCGTGCGAAAAATAATAGTTTGATTGCCCTCTGTGACGCCTTCTGGGACATGCAGTTTGCGCAACTGCTGGTGGTAGGCGAGGACAAACCACCAATAGCCACAAAGTCTCGAAAGCTTTTGCGGCTCGTTATTATTTTATTTGTTTTCGCCTTCGTATTTTTTTGCACTCCACTGGAAAGTCTCAAAATTTTCGCTCGCTCGCTCACCGGCTCTAAGACGAGTGGAATGGTCGCTCTAGGCGCCAGGTGGCAAGGAGTGCCAAAACAAAGTTTGAAGGCACCTTTTCAACTAGGTGACTACTCATTGCTACGTTCTATGGCATTGCTATGACTGCCCTACCTATTTCAATAATAACGGCGGCTCGCTACGCTCGTTGTTAATTCTTAACTTTCACAAATTATCAGGGCGCGCTTGACTAGCCGATATTTATTTTGTCTTAAATTTTTAACCCAACTACCACCGGTTCTTGACTTTTATGTCTGAGGCTAAAATTCAATAATTTTTGCAATAATTTTTTCACCGTTGTCCTAGCTTTCTTGTCTTTGACATTATACCCACTTCACCCATCTTAAAAATTACCTGATGTTACCTACTACCTAATTTTGTTATTCCTTCATAATAAATTGTTTACCAACCACTGGAGAAAGTGACAAAGATTTCGCGGCTCGCTCCGCTCGCTGTTACTTCTATTGTTTTTACCAGCCTTGCACACTTATTTGACTACCACTGGGAAACTTATCCTCATTGTCTTTGTTACTAGCTATAACCTACCAATCTTATGCTTTGCCAAACGAGCCACTCGTTACCAGAGGGGCGCCGATGATGCGTCTGCCTAGGCGCTGTCAACACTTAATCCGCCTCTGTACATAATCTACCTGTAAATATTATAATTAAATTAAAGTTACCCATTCTTCAATACACATGTAGTATAAATGTAGGTAAACGATTTTTATCTAACCATTTTTTTATTTAACTTTGGCTACTTCTAGCTACTTTTTGAGGTAGGTAATATTTATTGTGATGATCTGCCAAGGCAACTTTCAGCATAAGATTTAGCTACTACCACAGAACAATAATATTACTACTGAGATGATGTGAGTGATCTGATGGTATAGTTGGCAACACTGTTGTGAATTCGTTTCGGTTTTCGGTGATTTCGTTCATTCCGTCGTCAGGCATTATTTACAACTCCTACAAAAATTACATTTTATTTCATTGCATCTTTTTACCTAAAGATAATACAAGTTGTAAAATGGGGCGGCGATCCATAAATACCACCAAAAGTGGTGGCTACATGAATCCGACGGACCAAGCAAGTGAGTATTTCGTTGACTCGGTGCATGGTACTGGTGCACCAGATGATTTTCAGGCTACCTATTTGTTCAGTCCCTGTACACCCACAGCTGGGTGGTTCTCACCATTTCGCCATTTGGTCCAGTCCAGATTTAATCCTCTTCTTCCCGCCTATCAAATCGCAGATGAAACGGAAGACGCCTGATGTAGGTACTGACATGGGTCTGAACATCGGTCTACAACCAGCCATCACTGCCTACTGTTGATTATGTCTGATCCATAACTATTCAACAATCATTAAAACATTTTCCGTCTCTCAGACTCAGTCTAGGCAAGTGTCCAGCATATCCAATTGCTTACCACACTTATTTAGGCACAACTGGCTATGGAGATATCTGTTTTTTGGAGCATAACTTTAATTTGATTGTATTTAAACAGAATTAAAAACAAAAAATAGGTGTTCCATTTGATTTTTTTGAAATAAAATAATCACTCAATCTTTTTATCTGATCCACATAATGATAGGATTGATCTTTTGTAATTGTGATTACTTTTATTTTATATAGAATAGACCATAACTTATGCACCAACTTTTCAGGAAAGGAAGCAAGAAAAAAGGAACTGAAGAAAAACAAAAAGCAGAGACAGATGGTCAGAGCTGCTGTGCTCAAGATGAAAGACCCAAATCAGATACTGGATGAGCTACAAAAGATTGACGAAATGGGTAATATATATTTTGCAAAAGTTAATTGCAGGTGTTCTCTGAAAAATTTGTCAATGTGATTGTATAAAATATTTGATGTATAAAATAAAATGAACTGAAGCTTTTATAGCTTCAGTTAATAACATCAATTAAAATATACACGTCCTAAACCTTTACAAAAAGTGCTCTATTCTAACATTTCAGAAAAGAGCACTTTCAGCCAATAATAATGTTAATGTAACCTTAAAATATTAGCATTATCTGAACTCAGACTTCTAAACTTTTCAACAGAGTTCAACGTCCTCCAGCCATCACCACTAAATGAAAAAGTTCTGAAAGAAAAGAGAAAGAAGCTGAAGGAAACTTTTGACAGAGTGCTCAAGATGTATGTAAGTATTATATCATTATCAAACATTCTGTGTTAATATGGCACATGCTATTTTAAGTTAGTATTAAAGGTTAAATCAGATATTGCAACAACATGTTGCAATTATGTTGGTTGTGTTTATTATTTTTATCAGTCTATTAAAAACTGGTATAATTTTGAAAAGTCATCCAGTAAGCCAGTTCTACAATAAAACTGTGTTGCAAAAATTGTCAGTTATTAAATTCACACAAATTGACTTACTTTAAAATATCAGTTGATCTCAAGAAGATAAAAAAGTTTGGGATGGGTTTTGCTGCAACTCGAAAATAAGAAAATTAACCACCAACAAGCTAAGGTTTCTTATTTACTTCTTAAAAATAATCACTTTATCCATGTCTACATTAATTTTGAGCTTTTGACTTGTTCCAAGGGTACATTTATTGTGTTTATAGAAATAAGCATTTTTTTAATTGATTTGTTCTTCAAGTATAGTAATAAAACAAAACAAATTGTGATTTCCAGGATAAAGATGAACCCGAGAAATGGGTGGACTTAAAACGTCAAGAGATGGAGTATGAGAAGAGAAGGGCGCTTCTGATTTCATACTATGAGTCAGTGAAACATGCCCAGTCTGTACAAGTTGATGATATTCCACTGCCAACGCTTCAGGTATTTTGATGCTATGACAATACATTTTGAATGTGTGTTGTGTGTAACTCCACTTAATTAATCGCTTCACCATTAATCTCGTATCGTCTCAGAATGATACATTTGGGCGTTTTACCTTTGATAAAGGAAACTACAAATGGATAGACGAGTGTGCAAAGTGTCAAGGTTGAAATCTAAAATGCTTTGTCCTGAATAACTGACTGACGGATAAACACACAGCCTAAACCTCTGATCGTAGAGACCTGAAACTAGGAGGGCGTATATGACGTAGGCATCCGATAAGAAAGGATTTTCCGAAACTCTACCCCTGAGGGGGTCAAAGTTTGTATAGGACAACGTGATTCATTGGTCCAATCTACTTAAAATTTTGCACAAAGTTTTTTTATCAGAATTGATGGAAGACGTGTTTCGTATTTTATTGAAATACATATAAAATGCTTTGTTGTGAATGACTGACTGACAGAGTTTCATTCGAAACCATACTAATATCATAAATTCGAAACTAACTCTGTCTGTCTGTCTGTCTTTTACCTCTTCACGCCTAAACGGCTGAACGGATCTTAATGAAATTTGGCATGGAGATACATGGTATTCCGGGGACGGACATAGGCTATGTCTATCACGGAAAAGAGCGTGTGAAGTCGCGGGCAGCAGCTAGTCGTTCTATAAATCTATTCATGAAAATAGCACCGCACGCAAACTAGAGTTTTTTTCATCTATGGATAATTCTGTGACAATACCATTGTCATAGTAAGTCAAGCATCGAGCACGGGTATGTGCTCATCACATCATATCATCAACAGACGAGCTAATAGGAATTATTTATTAAGAAGTACTTATATACTAAAATTGTTTTATAATCTTCTTTAAAATAAATGTTATTATATTTATTAACATTAACAAAACATTATTGACCAATCTGGGCATATATAATCAAAGATTATCTGTAATTTGAGTACAAAAGTTTGTAGAGGCTCCCATTGGGATAGCTTCAAAGTTGTTGTACATTTCACAACAGTTGCGCAATATTTTTCCTCTTGTGCAATAATATTCAAAGTGACGTAAAAAGCGCTTAGCTACCATTTTTTTCAACCATGTTTGTTTGATAAAAAATCTCTACTAGCTTTTTAAAGAACTAGCTATCGGCCACGGTATCGCCCGCATTTGTCGGGGATATAGTACCCAATTTCCTTCAAGCTATAGTCCTTCCACGCGCTTATTTTCTGTGACCGAATGAAATATTTGATTAATCTGCCAGCTCGTTACTTATCGAAGCTATCTTTAGTCCCGATATTTTTCGAATCGACAGATTCGCATCACTATGCACTATTTTTAAAAAGAAAGTCATTTAATACTTATAATAATTAGCCTAGGTTATTATTAGGCTAGGTTGACTGGGAGAAATCGCTCTCAGCGATAATGCCGCCTATTGTACTGATTATGTGTTAAATGTAGATATAAGGTTTTTATTATGTTATTTTTAAGTGCAATAAAGTGTTCATTCATTCATTCATTAAATAATTGCTTTCTTCATTAAGCCAAATAAAACTATGGCGTGGACTGAGTATAAGTATAATATTAATTTCCTTGCTAAATTTTATTAAAACACACTACTTTTAATAAATAAATCTTTTAATTTACTGACCAAGTTATACAAACTGTCATAATTTCAACTAGGAAAACATTTTGACTATATTCAATAATATTGATTTTTCTTTCTAGGTTCCTGACAACTTAATCTTTAGTAATATGCCATCACAAATTCCATTGCCATTGGAAGGAAGCCTGAGTGCACCAAAACCAATACTAAAGAAGGATTCAGTTTATAAAGTAAGTAAAATGGGTAATAAAAACATACAAATAGTATTTTGAACATTGCGCCAAAAAAGGAAACCTCAGTACCTACGTTAGTCCTATTAGATTTTTTCTGACTTCGCCATGCATGTCGCTACAGAGCGCTGGTTTTGCGCGACACTTAAACAAGTGGTGTGTTAATTTAATTGAACTGACAAAGAGGTTAGGCCCAACAGTGGGTGTGTGTCAGCAGGCTGATATGATGATTGGTGATCGACGAGGTTTGTAATAACTTGCTTGCTGGCCGATTATAGCAGATAGCGCAGGTCTAGGCCATCACAGCGCGGTTAGCATGGAGTCCTTGATGTACAAGCTGAAATGAAGGTCCCGAAGGTCAAGGCGTGTATAGTGCGGGCAGCAAAGGCTGCAATGATGACCAAGCTTAAAGGCCGAGACCGTAGTAAGCTGTGCTTGAGGCCATCATAGCGTGGTCATTGCGGACCAAGGCATGTACTGTACAGTGCTTTACTCAAACAATGCGAGAAATTTAAATAAAACTAAAAAATATATAAATCGATTATTTCAAACCTGTAGTCCATATAAAACGTGTACAATAAATTAAATAAAACAGCTTAGTTCAACAGTCCAACATTATAACAAATGCGGTGGGTATAAACTTGCCAAGACACAAATTAAAAAATGAAAGAACATAACAAGTTAAGATTATGAACTGCTATGAAACTTGGCACATATGGCAATTGGCTATATGATCTCTGAATGAACTTGGCTAGTTTTCACATTTGTGTTTTTGATTAGATTAATAAATGAATGTTAAAATGAATGTGAAAAATTAATGTTACATTATTACTTTTACCTTTTCTTTGCCGGCCGCAAAACACGACAGTTACATATTTTACATTACTTTCCGAGTAATCTGGCAAGGCCAACTTTGCTCAAAGAAGGTTATCAAAATAATGACAAGATTACGTTTTGGGTAAATAAAATAATTTAAAACATAACATTGTTCACCGACGTGAGAAAGTGACTGATTCCTATCAAATGTGTCATTTGTGTCTTACACATGTGTGCCTTACACACGAGGTAGGAATCGCACTTTCTCCTGAGTGATACATAGTGCTTTATACTACACCTACGAGGAAAATAAATAATTTTCCGAAAAAGAAGTTGCACTCTTCGCGTTTTTCCAATACACGAAATCTTCATAAGTCTTGTTGTATTTATTTCTGGATTTCTAGGGTAACAGGTTCTCAATCACTGCTTGAGCAGTTTCTTTTATTACTGCCGGTGTCATAAAATCTTCACTATCACTCGACGACATTCTGTAGAATTAATAAAATTACCTAACTCAAATGTAAATTTCGAAGAATTTCGATTCCCGCGAATGCTCTAGGTTCTTTTTTTGAATTACTGTTCCGAGAACGGAAGAGGGCGATACCACATGGCGGACTCGGAGTAAAAACTTTTTGTAGTTTAACCTACAATGAAAACGACAATAGGTAAAGACTGAATTTTTAGAAAATTTAAAAAATATAACACGTTAGAATTGGATTTCTATATTCTTTTCCGGCAAACGCGTGAGAAATGAAATTCCATAGAGTTTATCGACCCGCATTCTAGTACGCCTGCAATAACATACTTTCTAGCTCAAGTTTGGAAAAGGAATAAGTTACTTTCCGAGCAGGTGTAGTATAATAGTAGATTGTATCATAAGGGAGTAAAATAATATTTTTACGGCGAGGGCGCTTTTTTGAATCCAGAGCGAAGTGAGGGATTCAAAGTACGTCGCCCGAGCCAAAAATATATTATGCGCCCGAGTGATACACACTACTTTTCATCACCCCTGTATGAGAAAATAAAAGGCGCCATATATTATATTATAATATTATTATTTAATAAAAAATTTTGTAACAACTAAATTGAAATTAAATAGTATCTAATAATAATACAACTAAAAACTTATATTTACATTTAAGACATTTTCGTAGGTAATTATGAAAATTTATTGTTACAGTTTTATTAGGAATAGAGATTGTTGGACATTTTATATTCTGCGTGTTTGAAATAATGTCCGAATCTGGCTCATTTTGAGGAAAATGTGACGGTGAATCTCGTTGTTTGGATGTAGTACCAGCTGGTCTTATTCAAACAATAATTGCGTTCGATTTCTTTGGCGCTAAACACTAAAATGTTCCAAATTCAAAAAGTGCGCGGCAAATATAATTGCGGCGCACTTATAAAGAGGATTAAAAACTCATTACTGCCCGCTAAAAGTTTCTTCTAAAAAACACCACGTTTGGGTGCACTTAAAGGCGAACCAAGTCGTCCTTTTCGAATAGATGGGATGAAAAAGAAATTCCATAATCTTACATCAATAAAAGTAACATGGGCTACTAATTAATAATCATTACTACATAGTGAATATAACATTATTATAATCCATAGTAGGCTGAGTACATACTCAGCCAACTATTATAATAATGGATATAATTGAGCTAGGTCCTTACATCTTTAAATCGGCCTATAGTGCTACAGAAGTCAGAACTATCACAAAAAAATATTTTCTTCAGGAAAAACCGCAAGGCGTCGGGCCTCCGGGCGTCCCGCCTGGTCCACCCGTGGACTTCACTGTATTATTAATGGAGGCAAAGTTAGAGGGCAAGCACAAGAAGAACTTGAGGTTTGCTGATGTTAACGACGAAGGCCCGCCAGGGGAACCGGTAAGGAACCTAGGTTTTTTATTTAATACAATCATCATATAACATTTTGAACAAGAGTATTATTGTTCTACTAGTTTTGGCCCGTGGCTTCGTTTGCATAGTAATCTACTCGAGAAAGGGTGTTTTTTACTTAGCTAAGCTAACTTGGAGGTTTTCATAGCTTAAGCGATCCTATGATGCGTAGAAGTGGTGAAATACGTCAAACACAGGCATTTGACGTATTTCATCACTTCTACGCAGCCAAATCCATACTAATATTATAAATTCGAAAGAGCTCTTTCTGTTTATCTGTCTGTTACATTTTCACGCCTAAACGGCTGAACGAATCTGAATTAAATTTGGCAGAGAGGTAAATGGTAGCCCGGAGACGAACATGGGATACTTAAAAAGCGCGTGCGAAGCCGCGGGCACCAGCTAGTAATATATAATAATACTAACGTATAGAATGGGTACTCTCCGCTCCCACCTGACAGAGCTTCCTCACCCCGCCGGCTCCTTGGTGAGTTTTATTGCGAGCAAGGGACGTACGGCGCAAGAACGGGGCGCAGATGGCATGGGTACTGATTTTGACAGACGACGATGCTAGTGTTCCATATTTTCTTGGTTTGATCATGGAAAGAAGTTTCTTTTGTTTTGAGGTTTTATTTCACCATTTGTGGGAGGAAAAATGTGTGAGTTATTTCGCAACTATCTCACTCGCACAATATGTTCGTGAAGTAACCCTGGACGTCACACACACACAATTGCACGTGTAGCGCAACTGTTGCGCATGTATGTGCCGAGACCCGACTTTTGTATGGTCGAGTGTCCGGCGTGTGAAGCAGCTCAGCTCTGATTGAAAAGCATTCTAATAGTTGATAAATAATTTATCTTAATCTATATGATTGCGTTTCACTTGATTTTCGAGCATTATTTTACACGCTTAATTTCGATAAGATAGAAAATAGTTTTGACCATTTCCACGATAAGATGACGCTGCAGCCAGCATCGTCCCTTCAAGGTCATACTAACTTAGACGGTAAACTAATTCACACTCTCTTTCAGGCTCAACCAATGCCCCAAATAGACCTACTTCACATTGACCCGCACCACACAGACGAGTTGGATCCCGATCTAGACCACCACGTGCCACAATCAGCAGCCGCGGTCGCCGCCGCAGCCGCCGCCGCCGCCGCCGCAGCGCCCAAACCTACGTCCCTACAGCAGAGAATGTTGGCGTTGTCGGGACAAAATATAGACGACTTTATGAAGGAAATGGAGGAGGTGCATCGGAAGAGGGAAAGGGATAGAGCAGCTGACTTGAATGCTAGGTAAGGAAATAAACTTAAACCGTATTTAAAACACCACGTGCCTCAATCAGCAGCCGCCGCTGCCGTGCCTACGACGTAGTTTTACGTCCCTACAGCAGAGAATGCTGGCGTTGTCTGGACAGAAAATAGGTAGACGACTTCATGAAGGAAATTGAGGAGGTTGAATGCTATATAAGCTTAGACTAAATCTAATCAAAAACATAAATGTGAAAACTAGCCAAGTTCGTTCAGATAGTGGCTTCGCCGATAAAAGTGCTGAGATCATATGGATGGGTGCAAAGTTTCATAGCAGTTCATAATCTTAATTTGTTACGTTCTTTCATTATTTAATATGTGTCTTGGCAAGTTTATACCCAACGCATTTGTTTTAATATTGCTTGCACCGTTATTGATACCTCAAAATAAAAAAAAAATGCTTTTCGGATTTTTTTCCTCCTATAAAGTTTGATCATCTACCAAATTTCAACTTTCTCGGTTATCTAGAAGTGGTTTAGGTTTTGGATGAGTCAGATGTTAAAAATGGCTCTTTTCGGACAATAACTCAAGAACCTTATAATATTTATTTGTAAAATTTTGAATTCCTATTCTTTTCATGGCTTGCAAAATTGCAAGCCTGTAGGTTTGATAATGTCTGAGGTACAGGTGGGACCAAAAGCGTGCCCAATGGTCCGTGTAAAGATCCTTACTGCTATTGCGTCATCCGTTTCTTTCCGAACTTGGCTGACCGCTCTATCGCGCGCCTCAATACTATGCTTGAAGGTTAAGACGATTTCGCGCCGATAAACTTGGTGAGGCCCTAAGTTGTGGTTTCCCGACAGGCTAAATAGGTTGTTGGGAAGAAAATACAGGCCCGGTCTAAAAGGTGTTTGTTACACCACAGTAGGTAATAATAAATTCTAAAAATAAAGAGAACCCAGTGCTTAGACAAACCTAACATAAGCTTTAGGGCATTCCTAACCAATTTATGTAACGAATTTTTTACCTCTTGGACCGGGTATTGATAGAAGATTAAATTTAGTTTTCTTAGTGACTTTTCTCAGATGTACACGTAATTATGTGTATTCTATTGTGTATGCCAATTTAAAACAAAGTTGATTAGCTATTCGCTGTCCCTGTGGATCATTGAAAGGTTACGCTAGTTAAATACTAGGAACATTTTTCTAGCTAGATTAAGTAACACTCACTACAAACCACAATACAATACAATAAAACAACTTTTTCTGGTCCTTTAGTAGCTAAACTGACATTTCTTGTTTAATAATTCCAGATTGAGCGCTCTAAAGCACACGCCGCACAACGCCGGCAGCGACAGCGACAGTGACACAGACGCGCACGACGCACACGTACACGCGCACGCGCACGACTTGCAGCTAGAACCACCTGGAGCTGAGAGTAGACAGCTGCCGCCTGGGGCTGAGAGCCGGCCGCTGCCGCTGGCACCGCCGCTCAACCCACTAATGCCGCCAGGTAATTACCCGCAAAAAGTGTTACTTCGGTTCTTTAGCTAGACAACACTCTAAAATAGTCTAAGGTAGAATAGAGCGACACAGCGAGGCATACCCTCACGACTTGCAGCTAGAGCAGACAGCTTCGTTCTGGGGCTGTGGTAGCAGCCACCGCCGCTCAACCCACTAATGCCGCCAGGTGCACCAACATAAAGTGTTACATAGCGTCCTTAGACATTGGCCGTGGCGGTCGCGGCGTAAGAATCGACCCCTCCAATTCGACCCTTGGACGTCGTAAGAGTTGACTAAGTAAACCTACCAGATTAAGGGCAGCATCTTCCTTATATATACACCTCAACTGCCATTACCAAGAGAGGTGATTACAGCAAAACTCCCTTGTTTGGGGGATACTCGTTTAGCAGGTATGTGCGCTGAGGAGTGTCCCTAGACATGAGTCTGTCTAGTTTAGAATAGAGCGACGCACACGTGCACGACTTATAGCTGGAGCCTCATGGAGCTGAGAGTAAACAGTGCCGCTAGGGTTTAGAGCCGACCGCTACCGCTGGCACCGCCGCTTAACCCACTAATACCGTCCCTAGATAAGATTATATCTAGGGTAGAATAGAGCGACATGGAGGCATACCTTCACTACTTGCAGCTAGAGCTACCTAGAGCTGAGAGTAGGCAGTTGCCGCCTTGGGATGTGAGCCACTCACTCAAACCACTAATGCCCCTAGGTAATAACCAGCAGGCTAAGCAAAACTTTGGTTTTCCAATCTGACTTTATAAGCTTTTGTCTGAGGTGGTATAGAGCGACGCGAAGGTGCATGCTTACGACTTGAGCCGCCCCGCGCTGAGAGCCGACAGATACCGCCTGGCCGCCGCTCATCCACAGCTACCGCCTGGTAATAACCAATAGCCAGTGTCATAGAATAGTTCGCGAGCTCCTGTCTACGGTAGCGCTCGGACGCGTCGAAAAGAGCATCTTGGGCTGTCAAGATGGCATATGAGCGAAAACAATGGGGGTGTAAGTAATTCTGATAACTCCCCATTAGCGAAGTCACGTGCAGTTGTACAAAATACCTACATCAGATCTTATTATCACCTTGAATAATAAATATTTTGATCATATTCTTCCAGGTCTTCGCCCACCTCCAATGCGCGGGCTCGCCCCACCTCTCCGCCTGGGCATGCCGATGCGCCCCGCGCCCCCAGGCCCACCGCCCGGCTTACCACCGCGCGCGATTCTCCGCCCACCCGGCCCGCCACCCGGAGCGCCTCCCAGGCTGCTCCGTCCGCTGGTGCCGCCGCCGAAGGTGCTGCCGCCTGTGTCTGTGCTTACTGCGGCGCCTCAGCTTATCACGAAGAAAGATGGACCTCAAGGTATAGTTCAAACACCAAATTAAGACCGATCTTAAGCGGAGGCGCTGACTGCGATCTGCACTGACATCTCGCACGGGACTTGTGCATAAATAAAATAAGGCCGATGTAAACTTAGCCGCAAAATGCCGTTCATTTCTCATAGACCGAGATATTTTATCTAATAACAGCCCTAAGATTGCCTTTCCACTATTACACTACAGATGATTAGTATTTTACGTAAGTCAGAGGCTGAATGTGTCAACTGAGAGTTTAAAATAAAAAAGTTTCGGGGCTCGTAAAAATAACTACAAAATGGATAAATACGTCAGCGTCTTGTTTAGTCGAATACACGTATATATTCGGTTCTCATCCACCAGAATCTAACACTTCCTTCCATCCCCAGGTGCAACGATCACAGCGAAGCCGCAAATCAGGAATCTCTCAGCCGACGTCACGCGTTTCGTACCCTCCGCATTACGAGTGAAACGAGAGGACAAGAAAGTGAAACCTGGCATCAAGACCACAGTCCAACGGCCTGCGGACGTGCCGAAGCAAGCGCCGAGCAAAGACGACGCTTATATGCAGTTTATGCGAGAGATGGAAGGATTGTTATAAGATTTGGCTCAAGTTACTACCGTGAAGTGTATTAATAGTGAGAATTGAGTGTTTTGTCGTTTAAATCGCGTTAAGGTCTGTTCAGGAGCCTGCTCCGAAAACGGAAATCGTAGTTTCCTACTCTAGCTCACATACATAAGATTCGTTTTTAAGAGTACCGGCCCAGACCTACGTGTTATTCGTTACCCAGACCTGCAGCGGTAATTTTCGCTCGTATCGCTCGATTTCTCGCGGTATCCCTCCGGGTATTTTAGTGAACAGTAGAATTACCGCATGCCCACGTGAAATCGGAATCAATAATGTTTATTTCTTTAGGCTTACAAATTAACCACATAGATAAGTAAAATTTTGAACTGAATATTAGCTATCAGCACCCTTACGTCCACTGCTGAACGTCCCTCCCCCGAGGGGGGTTTAGCCGTAATCACCTCACTTGGCAGGCTGATTTGTGATCGCAGTAGAGGTGTTAACAATACGCAGAAGGAGGCTGCAGCCCTGCCTATGGTAGGTTCTCGTCGCCGCGGCCCGCGGCTTAGATAGTCATGCAGGTGTAATTGTAAATGGTAATAGCTTCTGTACTACGGCAGACAGTGTAGGACGCCCTCCAGCCAGGTGGAACAACGACCTGCGAAAGACAAATACAATCGCTCCAATTTTTTAAAGTTTAAAAATATATAGTACCTATGTATGAAAATGCTATGACTGGAAAGAGCTATGCTCGGAATTTCTCTGAAGGATAGGATTCGTAACGAATACATCGACAAGATAACCAAAGTTGTCCACATAGCTCAAAGAATTAGCAAGCTGAAGTGGCAGTGGGCTGGCTATATCTCGCGAAGCGACAACCGCCTAGGGTAAACGTGTTCTCGAGTGGAGACCGCGACTCGGCAAACGTAGTGTAGGACGCCCTCCAGCCAGGTGGGACGACAACCAGCGAAAGACTGCAGGCAGATGCTGGATGCGGCAAGCTGAAGACAGGGCGCTATGGCACTCATTAGGGGAGGCCTATGTCCAGCAGTGGAATAAGATAAGTTGATGATGATGAATAGCTTCTTTACTGTGACCGCTTGACTTGCCAAAAAGAATATGTGAGAAATGAAAGGACAGGGTGAATGGTACTGAATTATTATTATTTATTTATTCAAGCATGACTTACAGAATTACAAATATTCCAAAGCGTCAAACATTATTACAAAATCAATAATAATATAATGGTATTAATATAACTATTTGGTTTGAAGTATCTGTCCTGCAATGTGTGCGCTTTTTTGATCGTCGCGTAAGGGTGCGCCTTGAGAAACAAGTTGTGACGTTTTTATGAAATTTGTCATTGTGAGGAAGGAAAGGTCAACAGGTAGGAATATGTTCATTTTGTCTAGGTACATTTGGTCCCATTTAAGAGAGGTAGGTAGTTAGTTACTTCTTATTTTTATACCAAACTATGCTACAAATTAAAAATTAACAATTTATGTTGAGTTTGGAATTAGGATGCATTTCAAAAACATTGTAAATATTATGTTATTTTGTTACATTAGCTTAAATAGAAAATATCAAATAAGACAAAATGTTTTTCTTATGGTTTTCCTTTATGTCAGCTCCCTAGTTTATAAAATAACTAGCTTCCGCACGCGCTTTTCAAGTAGCCTATGTCCGTGCCAAGGATATTGTTTACCTCCTTGCCAAATTTCAATAAGATCCGTTATGCCGTTTGCATGAAAAGGTAACAGATAGTTACTTTCGCTATTATAATATTTGATCATGGATCATGTTGATTGTTTATAAGCAAACCACCTTTATTATTACAGCAACAACAAACACCAATTAACTTTGAAATCTACACAAGATTGTATTAGAAAATTAATAAAATATGCGCTAATCCTCATAACAAAATAAATTTTTGGGACCAACTAACATGCTAATAATAGTTCAGACATTGAACAGGGATTCATACAACAACGTTTTAATATAAATTGTTTTATGTTGCTACAACATAAAACCATCTATATTAAAACGTTGTCTGTCAAATAGTACAGGAAGCAGCGGAGGCGTGTCGAAGGATTCATCTGAAAAAAAAAAAAACACAAACAAAATCGTGCTGAAAGGTAGATGTTATTTTACCACTACAAACAAATTAAGTCAAATGATAAGATGTGTGAATGAATGAACACTTTATTAGTACTGACACAACAAAAATAAAATTTCTTATAACTTAAATTGCGTGGTTTGTCACAAGACCACTTTAATAGGTCCTTATCGGAACGGGTTAAAATTTTGCACGCTTGCAGTTCACAACATAGGCGAGATTTATCTCGAAAAAAATCGCCTGCACTTATTCATTAGAGTAGAAAATAAATTAAATTGAGGCGAGCGAGCGGTGTGACCGTCTATGGAACTAATATTACTACTGTCATGTTGTTGCCTCAACAAATGTCAATTTTATACCAGAAACGATCGACAGGGGCGCTTTGAATCGGCAAGAAGAAGAAGAATCGGCACAGAACTGTCATTGCGTTTAGAATATTCCCCGCAGCTCCTCTCCATTAGCAAGCGACCCGACTGGGGTCGCTCATAAAGATGGCGGTCGTGGTAAGCGACCCGTGGTGGGACGCTTGATCGCTCTTTTTTTGAATGAAAAATGCGTCTAAACGGTCGGCACGATCGGTTGGAAACCGATACCATCGATTCTAGACCAAATAGAGGTCATAACAAGCCTAAAATCAACAAAAGTGTAGAAAAAATCTTTTGACTAGCAAGCGTCCCAAAGTAGTGGTGGTCGTTGAATGAACGAACAGTTTTTTTAAACAGTTTGTTAGCCGTCAACGTTAGACAAGTTTACAGCCCACTGTTTAACTAGTTTACATGTGAACGACGTTTGCATCGCACAGTCCATCGTCGAGCGTTGCCGAAACTGTTTCACCTTTTATCCGTTTATCGTAAACGATAAACGGTCACGTTTCGTTGACTGTAGAAAAGTCGACGCCACATTCCAGCCACCCGTCTATCAAGCATTCCGTTCTCTTCACACTTGCTTGTATCGCTAATATGACTATCTCTCTTTCGCCATGCGCGCGACTCTATAACGGTTGAATGGTCGGTGTTTTGTAAAAATAAACTCTATTGCAATGCATGTGCAATGTATTATTGTATTAGTAGGCACGCAGATTTTTGAATTTTGTTTGTTTGTTTATATTAATAATTATTACTTTTGTTTAAAATGCGCTTTGCGTGGATCAAGGACGACCGATGTGGCGCGGCGGGCAAAGGTCCGCCTGCAACCCAGAAGGTTGCGGGTTCGATTCCCGCCTTGGGACAAATGTTTGTACGACCTGGAATTATTTGTTCCGGGTGTTCTGAGTATTTGCTAGGTATTATAAAAATTCGATCTATGTAATGATTGTATTGTATGTATTAAGTACATCAGTCATCAAGTACACATATCACAAGCTCTGCTTAGCTTGGGGCTAGATGATGCTGTGTGGATTGTCCAGCATTATTTACACTATTTATTTATATCAATGACATTACTAAAGAGAGAAGACAAGGCATATTCATAAATTGCGTATTCGATAGTTGAGCTAGAATACGTATACACGCAAATGTACCCTTACAGATACATTATAATGTCGTGCACATTGTAATCAATGACAGAGATAGGTAGACGTACTGAAACTGTAGCCTGAAAGAGGCGGCAACGTTTATCACAGCTCCGCCTCCACACTTAACAGCCACAAACGAAATAATAATCGGGAATTCCCCTCTGTAGAATATTTATTGTAAGGTACCGTCGTACAGTGGGTCGAAACTGCTAAAAGGGGCCATAGGATTTTTCCCAATAATTGAACAATTTTTATGCCAATCGGTGGAGCTCAATATCAGTGACTGTTCTATGCCATTTTGTTGTAAAACTAATACTTACCTACCGAGAAAAAAAATTAGGTTCAAAAAAGTTGTATGAAATGACATTATCATAGTCGATTTCTACGAAATGTTTACCGATACAGCTTTGAAAACACGTAGGTGTTATAGAATAGGTTATTACCTATCCTATGATATCATACACAAGTGCCATCAACTTGCCCCCTTTTTCGATAAATAACATTGAAAATGAGTCCTTTTTTATTATTTGGCAACGAAATAAAAGTATTGTTGCACGCGTTTGTGAGCTAAAATATATACAAAATCCAGTGGTTTGTTCCTTAATTTCTCACCAACACCAAATATCAACAAAATATTTGACATTCTTTTCTTTCTTCATTCCATGCAACTTTTTGAACTTAATTTTTTTCTCGGTAAGTATTAGTTTTATGACGCAATGTCATAGAATAGTTTCTGATAAGGTCAATGAGCTCCACCGATTGGCATAAAAAAATCTTTCAATTGAAAAAAATCCTGTCCCCTTTTTAGCAGTTTCGACCCACTGTGCGTCGCGTCATACCGCGTATTATTATTCGTGTCACACGCGCGTGTTATTGTATATTCTATCTTTTTTTTACAAAATTATATTAGAGTATTAATCAAATTAATTTTATAATACTGATTTTAATTATTATATAATTTTACGAGTACTTAATTGCATGAAAGGTCATTCCTGACGCCATTTTTTGTTTCCCTGAATGAGTCATGCACTTGTCAAACGAACAAGAAGGCATTTTTAATGGCAATGAGATAACGAGACAGCACGTGCTCACGAGAAAGAGTTCCGCTAGCCAATGACGTCAGTGCGTCAGCTAGACGTAGTTTTATCGTCTCATGCGCGGTGACTAGATACCATGTCTTCTCTTATAATAATGTCCGTAATGTGTAATGTTAGTAATGCCATTGATTTATATAGGTAGTAATCATCGATGTAGTAAATCTGTAGATTGGGTAAGTTCTCCCAGCGTTTACTCAACAACTGGCCTGTGTTATAACATAACTACAAGCAAACACAAACGCTCACAGTTACATTTCCAATCTTGTGCTATTGCACAAGATTGGAAATGTAACTGTGAGCGTAACTGTGTTTCCATATTTGTTGATGAACAACAAATATGGAAAGACGTACCTAAGACCGACGTGCGACCGAGACAACAATATTAGTCACTAGTACGACTCCACTATTTTATAAAAATATTCTGGAGTTCCCCGAGTTTTACGACAGCAAAAAAATTCATTGGTCAGCAAAAAAATTAGGGGGAAAAATTGGAATATTATCACTTTTTAATATTTTATTGAAAAAATATCTAATCATCGTCTCTATAAAATCTCTAATATAATATAATATGTAATAAATTAAATGATGTGCAATATTTCAAAAAATAAAAGTTATATATTTAGATACATATATAAAAAAACGCTAAAAAAAGACACTAAAAAAATTAAATAACATCATTATCCTAAAGCGTCAGGTTTCTGTGAAATCCACATATTATGAAGAAAAATATAGTTATTTTCATCTATGAATATCTCGGACGCTTTAGGACATTATTTTATTTGACATTTTTTATTTGTTTTAGTGTTTTCTATCCAAATGTATAACATTTATTGTGCGCGGCCAATTGGTAAAATAAAAACGAAGTGGTGACCGATGTTAGGGCCAAAATCTTCAAACCCCTTTAATAACAAATCTAGCAATAATTATTCTAATGAACATCATAAATATTATTATGTTGACGCTACCCATGCACGGGGATTCGTAGAGTCGTTTGTCAACTCACACCATCAATTTTGTCCCAACTGGTGTGAGCTGCCAAATCATAAAAATGCTTTACTCTTCGTTCTGCAACTCCCACCACTTTTACTTTGAGTGAATTTTAGTACAATCAATAAAAAAATATTAGTAAAATCATAGGCAAGAGGCATATTTATTAAGAACACACAATGTTATTTGGTGTTATGTACTTAAAATAATGTGAAATGAAAACAAATGATAGAAAGGTTCCACATATAATTTAAAACTTTTCACACATAAAACTATACTCTGTACCTATAGGAACCTAAAATTTTCGGTGATTGTTACTCGACGCATAAATTCAATCGAAACAAAGGGTGCTGCGAGTTGCAGAATACTTACTTGCTTAACTCACACCAGTTGGGATAAGATTGATGGTGTGAGTTGACGAACGACTTCACTCGTAACAAGACGTGTATTGATATCTCTTTTTACGCTCTAATGTGTCGTATATTTCTATCTCTGTCTGCAAATTGCGAAATATCGCAGTAGAATAATCAGAAAATTTTATGTTTGGTGTGCTTACAAGTGAAAAGTGATGCCTTGGGCTTTTTTTTTGTTTGAAGCTATTTGTACACCTTGTGAACGAACACGAGGGCATTGCTGTAGTCTTTTTTTCAATAAATCACACAAAGCTACGTCGTAGCAAGCACGCGAATCACGAACGCCGCGCCGGCCGGTCCGCATACTGACAATCGTTTATTCTAGTCGTCGTTTACCAATTAGTGAATCAACGTTCAACGATCGACCATGTCCTAAACGGCATAGACTAGTCGAAAACTAAACTGTTTTATAAACTAGTTTATCGTGGACGATAAACGGCCTCGTTTCGTTGACTGTAAAACAGTCAACGACCCATTCCTATCCCAAAGACGGTCGGCGGCGACCAAATTTCGATGTCTGTCAGTTTATGGATAAACCGTTTTTTTCTAATTGATCTTGGATGACAAGTAGATTGTTTTACGTATGTAATCTATGGTAAAATGTACGTACTACGTGAAAATAGATAGATTTAAGTCGAAAACCTGAAAACCGTCGAAAAATTCGTTGAAAAAGCAAATTAATGAAAAGTGCCGCGAGGGCGGCAAATTCAAACTTCGTTTTTGCTATCGGCCTCTTTGGTTCTTACTCGGAAACGAAAAAAGATACACTGTCAAAAGATTTAATACAGGTAGCCAACCACCCAAGCTGATTCCTAACACAAAGATCACCACCCTAATGCTAAGAATTCGTCATAAATCCCTTTTGGCACGAGGCTTTTTTCCCGCCGCGTCGAAATTTTACAAGTGGTTTTACGAGCTCTTTGTGTAAACAAATTGTATGGGCACGTGCTGGTTTTTGCTTGTAATGTAACAATAGACTATCTAACTTGCGATTAAAACACATTTAGTACTTCAAACTTGGAAAAAAGAAAAATTATACCTACTTTACTAACTTTCGCCGCGATTTTACAAATCCTCTTACTTTACGTGGTTCTCATTTATTTGTTTTTATTCAACTACAGCATATTTACATGCTAATTTGTAGGAAATTTCATGGAGAATCTAGATATTTATAGATATTACTAGGTATTCCTACAAAAAGATCAAGAAAATGCGGAAGCTGCAAGCAAGCTGCAAGCGCGCGGCAACCAAGCGTACGCGGTTAGCCACCTTAAGTAAAAACGTCACGCGAGCGCCGCCGAAGGAGAGGTACTAGAGAGGAGAGAGGTACTAGTATAATGGAGCTCGGTGAGTCGGTATTCTGCAGAGTATTTTATTGACAGTAGGATTACCTACCGTATGTATACGTACCTACACAATTTCGCTACCGCTTTGGGTAGCGAACACCTACTGCGTAGGTCTGTTCTGAACAAGTCTTAAGGTCCACAAAGACATACATACCTGTCAAACGTTGTCCATACACCTCACATAGGTCGTGTACAGCAAAGGACAGCATTTTCACACACGGTGTTAACGACATTTCTCTTGACGTCAGGATATGTGAGCAGACGATATCTTGGTTATGAAACATCATGAGAGCCAGAATACACAACCTGAGCTGCATTTTATATTTGCTGAAACTTATTAATTGTTATGTTGTTATTGTACTTAAATTATGTACCTAGGTATTATTTTGCCTCCAAAAAAGTTCTCCATTAGATCGATTTTTTGACGGATCAGAAAGTCGTGTCTTGAGACATGCTTCAATCTAAGTTGCGTTGGAGACTCCAACGCAACTTAGATTGGCCTAGGCCTTTGTATTCCGGATAGGTACTCCAAGTTGGAGTATCCGAAGAATACTAAGGCCTAGGACATTAGAGGCATAATTTAGGGTGTAAAAAAATACTTACATTATTTCCAATGTCCCAGCTTGAGCTTACGCTATCCTGTCGAGCTCCGTTCTAAATCAGGAATGTTTCTCACTAGCTCTTTTATACCCAACAACTTTTTGTTCTCCCTGATCACGTCGTCGCCAATTTTACAAATAATGATGTTTGACTTGATTTTCGAGTCTATGAAGACGCGGCAACTTTAATAAAGTCCGAAACACCAAAAGTGTCTAAACATTTTATCAGATAGGAATACCCAGACACTACAGAAATTTATCAGATGTATTCAGAGAACATGGAAATAATAATGCTGTACTTTATATTATATATATGAAAAATAGTTATACTTAGAAGTGAAACTCAGCAGTAGGTATGTACATTGAGCTGTGCTATCTTCGGAGTGAAATCTTGCTTTGAATATGTAGCTTTATCACAGCATTTGATCCAGATCTAAGATGCGTGATGTTTCCAGACAGACAAAAAAAACATTCGAAAGTTCTTTAAACTCTAGAAGGCGATCAACGTTTTTTTTCAGCCTACCATGGTGTTCTGAAACGTCTTATGGAAAATAAACGCGATTATACCTGTGAATAATGTTAAGTACTCGTCTACAATATTTATTACCCATAGGCCTGTATTAAGAATGCTTGCTCAGCATCGAGTTAGAATTCTACCTCGATGTTGCTCAGTCATCGATCTCTGCTTTAATACTAACGCTTTTCTAGACGCAGCTAGCGCCACGTCTCTGATGTGTCTGTCTACTACCTTCTCCATGGTCTTCAGAAGGAAAGACGAAAGGCTTATTGGTCTGAAGGACTTAGGCTGGCTGTAGTCCTTCTTTTCAGCCTTGGGTATAAAGACGACTTTGACATTTGTCCATGGTTCTGGCACATATCCCCAGGTGAGGCTCGCCCTAAAGATTTTTACCAGATATGGAGTGAGGACGTCGATTCCCCGCTGTAGGAAGACAGGGAGTATTTCGTTTTGAGACATGCTTAAATCTCAGTTGCTTTTATGTATTCGGAGGTAAGATTGACGAAACTATACAACGTTTGTTTAATTCTGATTATTTGTTAACGTTGGGTACCTTAAACCGAGGTCTTTCTTTGGTAGGTAGGTATTTCACTGTCAACACAACGTTACTCAACGTTTTGTAGGGCATGGCAAATATTGACATTGAAGCCAATTCTACACAAAAGGCTACCACAATGTTTTTTATCTTAAATTCTTACTACCTCTGTTCACTAATCGTGTTGTCACGCATGTAACCCACAAAACAACCCACAAGCGATCATAAAGTGCACGACCAAGAAACAAGAGCAAGCGTTCTTCGCGATAATGTGCTACGCGCAAATATTATTCTCGTTGAGTAAGGCCACCCCTGGTTAACTCCTTTGGATCCTGGTGAACTTCGCTTTCGATTTCGCTGAACTTAAGCACTAACATTGCTGTAGGTCAGTACCAGAATTAAGCTTCATGTAAGTTCAAAAAAAACTTCAAGGATTCAGGAAGCTTCTACACACGAACTCGCTCGCATCGCTTTTTAAGGTACCCAGTGTTCCTTCGAACCAGGTTTATTAACTGGATTTACTGATACGTTGTAGGAATAGTTTAAAATTCTAACTACAAAAAAGAGACAGTAACTTACGAATTCCCTTACATAAGTAAACATAAATCAGACAACAATAGAGTCCCTTGTTGCAGTACCAAATCCAGTTTTTCAGTCCAAGGTCCAAGGCTGATGAGAATAGGTAGGGGAGACCGGGGACAAAAGTAACGGTTTGTACATCATGCCTGATTTCTGGTTTGTAATAACATTTGTGATAAGATAAAGTATATATAGTCATAATTAACTTCCTTTTATGGTCAATACATATACATTATAATTTTATCTAATATATCATAGTTTCGGTTAAATATAAAGCTGTAAAAAAATTTGGAGATTGTTACTTACGGTCAGGACGAAAATAACAAGGCGTGGGTCGAAAGTAACTTCCTTTAAGTTCTGCCCAATGTTATAAACACAATAAAAAAGACGTAAGATTGAATTAAATAATTTATTTTAAAGCTATAAAGTACAAAAATAATTACGTTCTTAATAAGTTTAACTTGAGGTTCATGTTTCTATTCAGTCAAACATTCAGACGAATTTGCTTCATGATGATTAATCAATATCTTCTTGAAAACAATAAATAACTTCATAATAATTAACAAAACAAACAAAATATGACTTCTTAAGTAAATTCACACATCAAAAATAAATGTCTTTATGATGTCAACTTTTGGATGAAATTAGCATGGTACCTTTGTCCTGCCATGAAATGTTACTTTTGTACCGAACCCCGTTATTGTTATTTTATGCAACCTAACCTTAAAATAGAACGTGTTATACGAAAACAAGTTATACCATGCTAAAGAGAATCTTTACGTTAATCAACGAGCTACTAGTCACATCATTAACATCATCTTAATTCTACGTAAACACAAAATGAATGAACGACAAAAATCTTAATTTCGGTGTCAAAAATCACAATTCGTCCGGTTAGGTTAGGTTAGTACCTAACCTTGCAGCTGAGCGGGATCGCGGAAACCGAACTCAAGCGCGGGGGGCTTGCAAGCTAACAATCAACGGTCGTACGGAGCATTTGTTACTTTCGAACCGCGCCGCCGCCCGCCGCGCCGCGCCGCCGCCGTTACTTTTGTCCCTCGTCTCCCCTATCATAGAATACCTTGACATAGAAGCCCTTAGGACATGGCTATGGGAAAGCGTGCAGTTAATTACCTGGTTCTAATTCGTTGAGCCAAGGCACCTTCCTGCAATTACGATTTTAATTTCTTTTGATTTAAACACTAGCTGCTGGTCGCGGCTTCGCACGCTTTTTTCCGGGTTCAGTAGTTCTCTGACATATACAGAGATCGCTACCTCTTCAAGGCTTATCATTTGTACCGTAAACTCAGAGACACGCCAAGGTCGAACGTCAACTGGTCTATGAAACACTTTCTCCGCAAGGTATCGAAGAAAGTAGCAACTTCTCTAGCTGGCTACTCGCAGATTTCATATTTTCTGCAATTTTTAACTGGTTGCAAAAAGGGTAGGTTATTTTTTAAGCGTTAGTCCTTTTGCTGCTTAAGACTGCTTCTACGTAGCTAAGATCACCTATCTTAGCATTAGCATTAGGTATTTAACTTATTAGAATGGAATAACCGATGATTGAGGGATAACAGCTAAAAATCTCACTGGGAATCCCAAAACACTACGTTTTCCCTGCATTTTTATAGTTTTCCCCTTGCCTTTAGGCAAGGCATTTAGACGACACAGACGACGACGTCATAATATTATTATACCTACTTAGGTGAACCCCCAGGAAAAAAGTGATTTGAATTGATAAGAATGGTATCAGTTTACCTCAACACCGCGGAAAGGAAATCGGCTTCGTGAAAGGGCAGCCCATACAAAGACATCCACACAATTAAGGTGGACGTATGCCAATAAAATTACTCTTCTGTTGGTATTTATAATATGACATCGAATGTGTAAAAGTTCACGAATTATTGGAGTTGTACAGGTTCCCTTCCTTTATAACCGCGTCCTTACTTGACACTTGATGTAGTACCTACTACATAAGTAGGTAGTTATTTTATGTGGTCATCACTCATTGGAGCCACCCGGCACCCGACCCGCACCGCCTCGCCTCGTGCGGTTAATATTCTCTTTACGGAATAGAACGCTCATTCATCATAAACTCCGGATCGCCTCGCTCGCAAGTAGTGTTGCCAGGTCCGATTTGTTGTAAATTGGGGCAGAAGGTAAAACAAATCGGGATTTAGGGTCGAGACAAAAAAACAAGGTTTTACAAGTAAAGGATAATTTTTGATTAAAATTATCTCGTGTGTTCATAAGTCTTGAGACACAGTAAAACTAAAATATTTTTGGAGCTAAGTTGAGTATTCATTTATTGGATATTAAAATTAAAACTACTGACATCTAGATCTGTATTTAAAAATAAATCATTCAAAATGGCCGCCTTTGCATTCAATGCAGGCCTTCAAACGCGTGCGCCATTCATCTATGGCGGCACGAATCTTTTCAATGGGAATCCGTTTCGATTTTTTAATAAGGGCTCGCTTGAGAGAATCCAGGTTTGGGTGAGACTTTCTGCATGCCCTCAGCTCCAATTCCGTCCATAAAGAATAATCCAAAGGATTCAAGTCAGGGCTTGACGAGGGCCAATCTTCGCTCCGAATGAAGCCTGGCAAATTGGCCTCCAGCCAACGTTGGGTAGTCTTAGCTTTATGGGAGGGAGCAGATTCCTGTTGGAAAACCCAGTATTTTCCAGCGAATAGCGTATCATTTAATGGTTTAACCACCGCTTCCAATATGTCGGTTTGGTAATTTTGTGCCTTCACCTTGACGCCTTGCTGGCAAAAATGAAGCGAAGTGACCCCCTCGTAGGAAACACCCCACCAAACCATCACACTTGCTGGATGATGAGTGCGCTGGACATTGCGTACAGATGGCTGGACGTCCTTTGAACTTCTGGCGTAAACCTTATTGTTCTGCCGGTTAAACTTTTCTTCCACCGTGAAGATCTTTTCATCGGTAAACAGGATATTTTTTGGATCGTGTCTCTTCAATAGGTTCCGACATCGTTCCAGTCGCAATTTACGAAGACGCTCGTTTATATAATGCACTTTCCTTCGACCGTAGGCCTTTAGTTTAAGATCATATTTAAGTATCCTGTTCACCGATATTCGCGAAATGTTGGTCTGCAGAGCTAATTTCTTTTGAGTCCGGCAAGGGTTGCGACGAATTCGCTCTCTGATTACTTTGATGTTGGCGGGCGTCCTTACAGACCGCGGACGGCCACATCTTCCACGGTCTTCTAAAGAGCCGGTCTCCTTGTACCTCTTTATGGTATAATACACAAAGTTCCGACTACATCCCAAACTTTGGATTTCACTAAAAACTTGCATTGGTTTTTTTCCTGCTTGAAACAGTGAAATTACAGTCGCACGCAAATCTTTTGTTGGCGCCATTTTCACGGAGAATGAAACAAATATTCAAATGTATATTTTTTCTGATTCAAAACATTAGAAATTTAAAATTTTAAAAGTTTAAAAAAGGTTGCATGAATTACTTTCTTTTTAAATTAATTAAATAAGTTCGTCTCAAAACTTATGAACACACGAGGTATATATAACGTTCGATTTTACTGCCTTGTTTTTTAATACGTAGCTATGAAATTCAATGCAAGTCATATTTATGTTACTTTAAATTTGAATTTCCGCTTTAACATGATCTAGTGTCAATAGATTTCAGTCCAAATTTACTTTTAAACAAGATCCGTCAAGTTCGAGGAGGGGTTCGAACGTTTGTCAAGTATACAAATATAATTACTATAGGTAACAGTTAGAGACTTTGCTTTTTAATGAATACCTAACCTAAGGACATTTCAGATGGATCGGTTTGCAAACTTCGCATTAAGTATAAGGGTGTAATTTTAAATTTTTCGACATAAACATAATAGGTATTTTGAAAAGTATGTAACCTACAGGAATTTCAAAAACTGTTTTGTGGTATACAAACCGTTACGTTTTTTTACCCCCTTTTAAACCCCTTTTTTACCCATTTTTCAAAAAGTGCTCTACTTACAGACTTCTCTACATATATTTTTCCTGTAATATATAGATCCATATCTACAAACGCCAAATATGTTTCAGACGGATCGCTCTGCAAACTTCGGAGATAGGGAAGGGAATGGGTAATTTCTCGACTTTTTCTAAATATTTCAAAAAGTACGAAATCTACAGATATTACAAAAACTGTTTTGAACTGTACAAACTGAAAATTTCATTTGATACCCCACTTAATCATGTAGTTCTCCTTTAAAATTTAGATATCACAATTTGTACTGAAAATTTTAATAATCATTTTTATTAATTTTTCTTTAAATCTGTACGTAGGCGCACGAAATGTATTATTATTTTAAATTTAGTGTCTGCTGTAGTTGCAGAAATATTAAAGACGGAATAAAGGCCTGTCGTAAGAGACCGTTATGCTTTTTGCGAGACCATAAGGGTTTCGAAACCAATCTCGAAACCCTAAAAAACATTGTTTACTTACCTACCTAATTGTTTAATTAAATAATTTTAATGTTTACCTGCAAAGAATTATGTGTGTTAATCTGCTGTTAAAATCGCGAAACACTTAGTAGGACGCGCAAATCTTTATGAGCTCTCTCTCGGTCTTATGTACGCGCGGCGAGTGGCTGCACACTGCATGCATAATAAAGGGATAAAGAAATGCGCGGGAGGGGGTACCGCCAGCTTGCCCCGCGCTACACACCCGCTCGCGCCCTGCGAACATCGCTGCATCGGTGCAACTCAGATTTGAGCACGTCTCAAGTCGCGTTTTCCGCACGAGGCGAGGCGGTGCGGTTTGGGTGCCGGGTGACTCCACCTTTATTGTGATAGATAATATTATGGTTAAGGATATAGTAGATTTATGAGGTTGATCTTTGCGAAGCTAGTTTCATTAGGCAGTCAAATTTAATCAATTATTTGCTTTACGATTGGTACGTAAGGTACGGTCTACTCTACCTTCTTAGTTAAAAGCCTTTGAAACTAGGCAGGTAGTAGGTATTTCATTGAAATTTACCTAGAACATGCTTAGAACTAGATAAAATAATCGAACTATTAGGTACGTAACCTACCTTTTAGTAGGTAAATATGTTGACAAAAGGAGAGAGGGTGGATGTTTACAAAAGTTCGAATAACAGCCACGTAAAGGTATTCGTACTAACAAAGATGTGTCAAGAATCGAAATCCAAAACATAAACTTTTTTTTTCGTAGAAATCTGCCTACTACCTACCTACTTGTTTAGAGAACTATCTCGTTTTCATTTCAAGTCGCCGCCGCCGTTGCTATAGCAACGCAACAGCAAAAAGCGTCGTTTCTACCCATAATTATTTAAGTTATGTTCATAGTAGGTAATCATTTCATCTACAAAGTTAGGCTTAGACACTTATAAAACTACATACCTAGGTTACGCCAATTTATGTAGATTATGGCTTGTGTATGTGTACCTCTATATAATTAGGTGTATAATTTTAAAATGATACATTGTAACAACAAGAACACGTGTCTTACACATTACGTGTTACACCTGCCTGGCAAGCAACTGAGTTTGTGTCGCGTCTAGAGATGGGTTGAGGCGGATTAAGTGTCGACCCCTAGGCAGACACCTCATCGGCGGCGCCCCGCGCCCCTCTGTGAACGAGCCGTGGTAAAGCTCAAGATTGTTGGGTTATGGTTAGTAACAAAGACAAAGAGGAAGTTTCACAGCGGGTGTACCTATACACCGCACACCCGCTAGAGCTGCCTCTGATTTTAATACAGCCTAATACCCATGATTGTTGGCGTCTTCAAAATAAATCAAAATAGATGCCTCGGGCATAACAAGGGCGCATCGTCTTTCGGAGCGCTACCTTATGGATAATCCGCCACGTTTAGCGGCTAGACAGTGGCGGTTATATTTATACCTATAGGCAGTCATAGTTAATTATTTCCTAGTGTAAAATTTTACGCGCGCGCGCCCCTCGTAATCTCAGCGCCCCTTGGCAGTTGCCTAGTTTGCTTAATGGGACGATGCGCTACCAGGTCTCGTGTCTGATACGGCGGGGTGTTGGCAAGCAACCGAGTTTGGGTCGCGTGCCAGGATCTGTTTTTAGTCGAAAACACCAACCAAAACGGTCGGAGCAATCGGTTGGAAACCGATACCATAGATTAAAGACAACCCAGAGACCATAACAAAAAATTCAAAAAAGTTTAGAATAAAACCTTTGTCTGGCACGGATGAGCTCCTTGTGTGTACAAATTGTTTGGGTACGTGTTGTTTTTTGTTTCTAATGTACAACTATCTAACTTACAAATTAGTTACCTACAAATAAAACACATTTTGTACCTACGAGTAGGTATATGTAAATTGCAAAAATTTTGTTTTTTATTTACCTACCCACTTCATTTTACAAACTTTCACCACGATTTTACAAATCCTCTTACTTTGCGTGGTTCTCATCAATTTTTTTTATTCAACTACTGAATATTTACATGCTAATTTGTAGGAAATTTTATGGAGAATCTAGATGTACATGCTTAGATATTACTAGGTATTCCTATAAAAAGATCACGAAACCGGTGAAAAATGCTGCATGCGCATGCTGCGTGCGGTTTGCGCAAACAGCATCTGCCAGGAGCGCACTAACAGCGCGCGCAGGTCCTGCCAGATGAGAAGTGTGTAGTTTTGTTTGTTGGGTTCGCTCGCAGCCGGGCGCATGCGTTCCAAGTTCCAACTACCTAGGTAGGTATGTAGTTCGAAGCACGTTCCAAGCTGACACATGAAAGAAAAAATAAATTGTGCTAGCACTGTAAGGCAAATGGTTCCGTATTTTTTTCTTTAGTGAACTTTATAAGTAGGTACCTACCTAGGTAGATATTGCCTCTGTAACAAGAATAGAATCAATTGTTTTTTTTTTACGGTTTTGTCTCTGTTTTTATTTGCGACTTTAGTAGGAAACTAAAAGGGTACTTAAAGGGCCTAACTAATAACAAAATCTTACTAATTAATTATGTAGTACCTAATTATTATCTTTAGAAAACTACTTTGCTATCATCATCAATAGGTAGGTATGCGAGTTTAGGAAGGTTCCTAAACTCGATAAATAGGTACCTAGTAAGGTAGTAGGTACCTATTTAACTAGGTAGGTACCTATGCAAGAAAAATAGCGATATACCTACTACCTATTGTGAAAAAGTAATTAGAAAAACAAAACTTTCTAACTTCATTAGTTGAAGACCAAGGACAAGAATACTATAGAACTACATAATAGGTAGGTATACCTACCTAGGTAGTAGTATTCTTGGAACTTGACGGACAAGGACAGCTTTTAAGTTTTCACGCACGATGTGGTATTGATGATGATAATATTATAGTTATTATGTGGCACGGCACGGCACGATACCGGTTTTACCCTCTCGATGCGGAATTGAATCGCAAAGCGGTCTGCGGGCGGTTTGACAGCTGATGCCCGCGCCAGGGTTTGGCTCCGTTCCCGGGCCGTTCTGCCACCCGGCGGCGTCGTCGTCGGCGATCGCAGCTGGCGAACCCAAGCCGTAGTCAACTCAGTACACTGTTGAGCGTCAACCAGCGCGCTTTATGCGCGATAGACTGAACCATTTACCCTGAAAACACGAGCGCGCGCATCAATGAAAATTCATTATTCGAATGTCATTGTTTTTATAGAATTGCGTTCTTTTTCCAGTGGTTATTCGTGCAGTCTTTTAGGCAGTGTTTTGTGCAAATTTGTTCGCGTTTGTTATAGTTAGATCGTGACTAAGGTAAGAACCCCATTTTGTTGTTTTCATTTACAGTTTCAGGTCAAATCCTCGTGCGACTGAATGATGTTTTTATATTATTTTAAGAGAAAGTAATTTTTTAAGGTTCATAATAAATAAGTAAAGGTTATTATTACGTATTAGGTGCTACCGGAAATTGTGAATATAAATTGGAACAAATAGGTAGGACTAATTTAAATAAATTAGTTGTCACGGGTCACTCAGCAATTTTTTTCATTGCACTTATTCCCACCACGTGCCACAAAATAGTGTAATGTCGAAAGGGGTTTTTCTAAGGGGGTCAACTTTTGTTTACCTACTTATCGATTATAGTTTTTTTTTAAAAGTAGTTAGGTACCTTCTCAAGTAATTCAAATAAGGGTATACCTAGGTAATAAAACAAAAGGAATGCACATTGACCGTAAAAGATGTAAGCGACATCGATCGTTGACGACCATAGTGTTAGACGAAGTTGTAGGTATTGATTGATTATAAAAGTAAACATGACATCGCGCAATGCAGTACAGTGCAGTGGTGTGTGACTCATCTCTTAGAGCGGTTTCGCACTAGGTACGTCCGATCCGAATCCGATCCGAACCCGTAAAATATGGATATAAAACTCGGACCGAATTCGGATATTGCTTAGATACGCACTAGTCCGATCTCTGATACAAATCCAAACAATTCAGAAGCCACCTTTTGGCATAGGTACGTCCTTTTTACGCGGAGCCACAGCAGAGTGTTTTACGTCGTTGATCAAGCATGAGTCCTTTCAATCGACGTCAATCTTCTCCGGATTGCAGATTCTAGAATGACGGAAAGAAATCGGATGACGGAAATCGGATCTAGTGCGTAAATTACCATAGAAATAGTTCTACAACTACCTACTCCGGACCATATTTTCACGGGTTCGGATCGGATTCGGATCGGACGTAGTGCGAAACCGCTCTTAGCATTCATTAATCGTTTTGTGCTTGTTGCCCTATCTTTCCCACGTTAAAACTTCTTCAGGCGGAAATACATTCTATCTTACGTTTAACTAAGTGCCTACATAAATCAGCAAATAATGTCTTATTCATGTTTTTTTTGACTGTTTTATTAAAAAAAACTATCAAAAAATCTAATAAATAAAGTTGAAATATTGTGACTTTTAAATATTATGACGACCGAAGTGGCGCGGCGGGTGAAGATCCGCGACGCAGGAGGCTGCGGGTTCGATTCCCGTCTTGGGACAAATGTTTGTACGATCTGAAAATAGGTTACTTGTTGCGGGGGTGTTCTGAATATTTTCTATGCATAATAAAAAATATCTATGTCACGTACCTATTGAATTAAAGTACCTATATCGTGGCTGTAGAAGCCAAATTAAATAACTAACAAAACTAAAATCGGGAGAAAAACGCGATTAACTGTTTTTTTGCGACAATAATGGGGTTATTTTTTTTGGCTAAAAATGTTAGTGTACACTTTTTGATATTTTATAGATAACCAACCTCTACCTATGTAAGTTTTATGAGAAAAAAAATAAAAAACAACTATGTATTTTTCCCTTGCCAGAGTTTTGAATGTTTATGTCAGTTATTTACTTTGTGTATGCTAGTTGTTTATTTTTCCTCCGACAATATTTTCCGCTGAAGTTAAAAAAAGCATACCTACAGTTAATGCCCTTATTTAATTCTACTTGCCCTACACTTCTAAAAAACCAATGAGCTTTAGTAGACCATTTAAATAAGTGATTTTATTTCATTTGTATTTTACTATTATATCACAATCATAAAACACGAAAATTCAATAACTTATCTTATTACATTTTTCCAATTCCACTTGCTCCTTGTGGACCATAAATGTGTCGAGGGAAAACTAAATAAGTGATGTTATGGCCTTTATGCGGGTTGCAGACCGAAAGCTAAGCTAACTTAGTTCTGGCTTAGCTTGCATAGCTTACGCAGTTTTTCATACATGTGTGCAGACTGCAACTATGTAAACAAAGCTAAGTTGTATGAAAAACAGTGTCAGCTATGAAACCTAAGCTAAACTAAGTGAGCTTAGCTTTCGGTCTGCAACGCGCAAAGTGATCAATGATTGCATTTATCTATTTATGTCTGCGTTATTTAATTTTCCTTCGCTTATTTTTTTGCCTATTTTGAAGAGAAGTTTATTTTTCCATCTGTTCCGACTTGCAAGTTTCATTTACAGAACTTTTTGACAAATTATGATAGCGAAACGATGCAGCTTGAATGATACTTTATAGAAATGCAATAAAATCGATTTCGCAAAATGTGTTAGTTATTTAATTTGGCTTCTACAGCCACGATATCAACCATCTAATCCCTAACCATAACACAAACTCTGTTTACTTTGGGGCTAGATGATGCTGTGTGAAATGTCCAGCATTACTTAGGTATTAACTAGCTGCTAACCGTGGCTTCACCCGCGTGGAATTCACAATTTGATGGGTATTTTTTTCACGGTCTACCCTTATTCGTTTTCTAATAATTGATGCTTTATGCTGTATACCTATCTCTCGAATCGTAGGTAGCAGACTTTTTATGGTTATAAATATTTTCTAAAAGTAAGCAAACTGTATACTTAATAATAACTAGGTAATAGTGAAAGTAAACATCTTATGGGTTTGAAGATTTTGGCCCTAACAGAACATTTTGTTTTTTTCAAAATCGTCCGAACGAGACATCATAACAACAATATGTTATCCTGTTTTGTTACTTTCAATAAATACAATAAATTATTATTTATTCCTGTTAATTAAAAATGTGTACATGCTAATTACAAGCTAAAACTAAGTAATAAATGGGTCGTTTCCACCTCCTTTGATTGATTAAAGTCTATGAAATACTTTTAATGTGCCGGTTTTGTTATTAAAACAATATTTTTCCTCAAGATAAAAAGTGATAAACAATAACTTGCAATTAAAAATAAACAACCGACGACGTCAATAATTTCCTTAGAATCCCACTCGGAATTAGATCTTGACCAGAATAATAAACCAGATACCTTCTTAATAAATAAGAATTCATTGGAATCCAAGGCGAATCTGTTATACCTTAGTGCACATCTGTGACTCGTAAGTACAGTGGCGCTTATCGATTGCTAACCCTCCTGGCAGGTTCCAAGTCTCCTAAATACATCAGATTTGGTTTTACTGCGGTATTAAATTTGTTGTTTTTATACATGAAACGGCTTGCTATCTCCATTTGACCGAAAGTTTCTAGAATAGAGTAGAATTATTTATTTAGGTAAAAAAACTACATCAAATTTTGGTTAGAAGTGCCCATGTTAGGTTTAACTAGACACAGAGTTTTCCCCTGGTTCAATAAGAGGTCTTATCTACAAGTATATTAATTGTACGTGTGTACTATAATATTAATAATATTTTACTTTGAAGATATAAAAGGACTTCAAACGTTACGGGGGGGGGGGGTGTCAGCTAACAATGGAAGTATTATTACTTCCTTTACAGAGGGTGTACAAAACCAATCTTCGGATGCGAAGGAAGCTTTAGCTTCGAGCTTTTATGCATCGTATGAACCCCTGGTTGGTGTGTTTGGATTTTTTGGTTTAGATAAAAGATAGTCTTATTCATGATTTATTTGGTAGCTTACTCATTTGTAGGTAAGACGAGACGGCAAGAGCAAGTACTTTAAGAAGTTATTATACCTATAATAAAAATAAAGTGTACGAACAGCTCTGAATGTTTCTTGTGATTACCTATCTTGAGCAGAAGAGCGGAGGAGCTTAATGTTTTTTACTTGTTTTATTACCACTGGGTGGGTAGCAATAGGAAGATGTCCCTTTGTTTATTTCTTGCCTGAAAACTCATTCGTTAGATTCGACTGTACATATTGTTATTCTATGTATGCTTATTTTGAATTGCTAACGACGACAATCGGCGAACGACGACAATCGCGTTAATTATTGTTTTAGTCCTATTTATTAATTTACCGATCAGAATCGATTTTAATTAGAATTTCAGATTTACGTGCGTGTTGGTCCTATTGCTACTATACAAAGTATACAGTCTGTCTGTGTACACCACACGCTCCCACGTCGGTAATTAATTATCTTTTTAGGTACACTGCATCCGATTGAGTCTGAGAAAATTGCGAATATCCCCACGACAATGTCTTTTGATTGACTCGACTTATTGTACGGGAAATAATGTTTGAAAGTAACGGTATAGGTACTTACCTACCGACTCAGTACCTACTATGTTAGTATAGGAAGACTTTTTTATTGAATATGAAGTGTTATAGAAAATATGCCACAAATAATTGCGTTACTTAGACCCCCTTGACCTCCCTCCTACTTGAATCGTACCCTTTCGGGACTCCCAGTTATTTCGTGACACCTTGTATCTTCCTACTCCACCACCGTTTGTCGATGTGATAGGGACCTACAGCAGCGTATCATTATCACCCGATAACACTGGCATATTTAATTTAGCAATTAGATAAATAAATAAACTTTAGTTAACGAATAAAGGTCAAGTCCGTCGTACAAATTATTCCGTGCCGTACGTGTCCCGACGACCGAGACATCAAAGTTTCTAACAATAACCAGTCTGTTACTTTTTTGTTTAATTATATAATTACCATGCCGTATACCTATTACGATAGTAGGTAGGTACCATAAGTTTGTCCATGGTAGTACATAATACAGCAAACAATTTCTCTTACATATCACAATATTCATCACGCTTCACGCAATAAGTACTGATTACCTACCTACATAAAATGTCACTAACTAATACTTACCTTAGTTTTGTAGGTATACCTATCTAATTAATTATGCTCGAATTGTTCTCGACTTCCTATATCTACGAATTTATTTTCTGTTTCTTTATGTGCATAAATATACGCAACTATGAAGTTCCCTAATTGTTGACTGGTGAGTGAACGAAGATTAAATGACAGAATAAGTATTTCATAGACACAGTTAGTTTTGAAAGATAGAGATGGGAATCTGTCGGCTCGTAAAATATGGGGATTTACGAAAGTTTCGATATTAATCAAGCCGACCTAATAATATGTAACGAATATTATTCTAGGCGATTTTTCCATTGAAAGTAGTATAGTTCACCGAGGTGAGAAAGTGACTGATTCCTATTAAGTGTGTCATTTGAGGTATAGGAATCGCACTTTCTCTTGAGTGATACATAATGCTTTATACTACACCTACGAGGAAAATAAAACATTTTCCGAAAAAGAAGTAGCACTCTTGTCTCTTTTCAAATACCTACACGAAATCGTCATAAGTCTTGTTGTATTTACTTCTGGATTTCTAGGGTAATAGGTTCTCAATCACTGCTTGAGCAGTTTCTTTTATTACTGGCGGTGTCATAAAATATTCACTATCACTCGACGACATTCTATACAATTAATAAAATTACCTAACTTAAATGTAAATTTCGAAGATATTCCCTCGAATGCCTCAGGCACTTGGTTCTTTTTTTGAATTACTGTTCGGAGAACGGAACAGGCCGATATCATAAAGGCGGACTCGGGTAGGTATAAACTTTTTGTAGTTTAACCTATAATAAAAATAAACATAGCAAAAGGCTGAATTTTCAGAAAAAAAAGAATAACACGTTAGAAATGGATTTCCATACATTAATCTCTCCCGGCAAATGCGTGAGAAATGAAATTCCATAGTTTTTCGACCCGCATTCTAGTACTCCTGCAATGCCGTACTTTCTAGCTCAAGTTTGGAAAAGGAATAAGTTACTTCCCGAGCAGGTGTAGTATAAAATAATGATTACCACAGTAGGTAACTCAATCTGACTTACTTTTTGTCACGGAAAAACGCGTGTAATGCCGCGGGCAGAAGCAAGTAGAAAAAACAACAAAAGTAATTAAATAATAATATCTATTTTATTGTATTAAATATTCTGATTCCAAAAAATTAAGTCTGGGTAAAGTCTGTAAAATAACACAAAATGTTGAGCAACAACAAAAAATCTATTAGAACTTCTTCATAAACAAAATCGATTGTCATAAAAATTCGAATCGGTAAAAATCGGACATGACTATTTGATTGTCAGTCCAGTCGAACTACCAACAGAAAATAATATCATGAAATAAGTATACCTAGTCGAGAATAATTATCGCCATCATACTTAATCCTTGCTCTAGAAAATTTCTTGGATCCC
The DNA here is from genome assembly GCA_963662085.1 of Eupithecia inturbata. Taxonomy (NCBI): domain Eukaryota; kingdom Metazoa; phylum Arthropoda; class Insecta; order Lepidoptera; family Geometridae; genus Eupithecia; species Eupithecia inturbata. Next base: position 5,466,785 of record OY759191.1, on the reverse strand, counting down.
CTACTGATAAAGGTATAAGGCCTCCTTTCGCTCTAACCAGAAACTAATATGTATACAAACCGATTTTTTATATTCTTGCTCAGATTCTTCGTAGAAGCCGTAGTACGCTTTGTTACTTTTCCACCCGCGTAGTGTGTCTTTAACACAGAACTACCTCGATATAGGTAGTTCTGTGGTCCTCAGCTACGAGTATAAGCTGGTAGCAATTTTCAATTCATTAATATACCTATTCATGCCATGGGTTCACAGGGAACACTAAGGCTCGTTCGTACCTATTATGAAACCATGCTCAGTCATCGATCTATGCTTGAGTAACGCTTTTGCCATAGAAAATCGTGACACAAGTATAGGTCGACGACTGAGCAAGCTTTTATAATACGGGCCTAAGTCAAGTACAAGGTTGCAAGCACAGGGTGTCGTCGCCGACGACACCGACGACTCGTAGTCGGTATAGTTATTTATTATCATAGAGACAGCACAGAGTTTTTACTCTATGGTATTATATATTAATTATATATATTAATTATATATATTAAAACCGATCGTAGGTAGGTACAGTGTGAAATTACGTTATTTGGAATTGGCCCTAGCAATAAGCACACAGATTGGAAATGAATATGACAACTCTGTCTTCAGAACTTTGACTTCTGTCTTTAGAAACGGCGTTTCTCAAAATGAAAAATAGGTAGGTACTCCAAATAAAACGCCTCATTGAGTGTGAGCGCGCTGTATCGCTTATACGAAAGAACAGTAGCGATTTTTCATGAAAGTAAAATCCTAGAACCTAGAAGCGTAATTGAGACAATCTAAACAGAAGCCCCATCATAAGAATATTGGTTGAATATATATTTAGGTGAGTAGTAGATAACTCCTCCGGCCAAGTGGGATGACGACCTGCGAAAGACGCTGGCAGATGATGGATGCGGCAAGCTGAAGACAGAGCGCTACGGCGCTGATTAGCCTATGTACAGCTGTGGACTAGTACAGGCTGATGATGATGTTGAGTACATATTTTTGTGGTTTAACAACCAAACCGCAATGCCTACCTACTCACCAAAACAAGTTAAAACAGATGCTCTATGCTCTGCTGTCTAGGTACTTGCGTGTGTTAGTTTATTGTTTGTGTGGAATGTTGACGAAATATTTATTTTGGCTTTTGAGGGCCCAGTAAGCAATGTTGATTTTGTGCTTACCTAAGCATCTATTGCTTCAATTGAGTAGGTACCACCTGATAAAAAGGAGGTTGCGTACGAATATCACAAGGACAAAAAAGCAAGACTTTTAAAACCTTATAGTTACATTTTTATAAGGATGAGGAATCAGAATGTACAGGACTTACCTATGTAACAACATGTAGGTGTCCTTTGCAATAAATAATTGAAATTTGAAACTTTGAATCACTGACGTTTAGGTCTTTAGTCTTACAAAATAAACTCGTAGAATACCTAGGCGAGCAACTCTATTTCAGGGTTTCGAAGATCGGAGATCGGTTTCGAAACCCTTATGGCATCGCTTTTTCTGTCCTTTTTTCCGTCTTTAATATCTCAGCAACTACAGCAGCAAATAACGTGAACTTTAAAATAATAATACATTTCGTGCGCCTGTACAGATAAAAATAAAAATAATAAAAATAAATGAAAAATGGAATTAAAAATTTTCTGTTCAAATTGTGAAATTTTAGAAGAGACCTCCATAATCAAATGAAACGTATCAAAAACTGCAAATTTCTGTAGGTTTCATTCTTTTTGAAAAATTAAAAAAAAAAGTCGAAAAAATACCCATTCGCCCACTATCTCCGAAGTTTGCAGAGCGTGGAGCGCGAGATATGGATCTATATTTTATTGGAAAAATATAGAGAAGTATGTATGTAGACTACTTTTTGAAAAATGGTCAAAAAGGGGGGGGGGGATAATTTTCAAAAGGGGGGCTACCTCACCGAGTGGGGTATTAAATGAAAGGTAACGGTTTGTACATCTCAAAACCGTTTTTAAAATTTCTGTAGGTTTCATACTTTTTAAAATATTTTGTAAAAACTCGAAAATTTTACTATTAATCTCTGTACTCCGAAGTTTGCAAGCCGATAGGTACATCAGAAACGTAGGCCTTTAATTTTTTGGTATTCATCATATAGCAAAGTCTCTAACCAGTACCTATAGTACATATATATATGACAACCGTTCCTACCTTCGTACCTATACATATATAGTATGTATATATATAAAACCTTCGGCCTCCAGTGTGACTCGCACAGTCACACTCGCACTTGACGGATCAGGTAGGCAATAGATCTCCTTTTGATTTGACCGCAATAATTATCACCTGACGAAACGCACTGCATTTTCTGCCAGGGACTTTTCTGCTCGTAGAGCAGTTTGGGAAAAATCTTGGAGTATTTTGGGAATAAGCCGTTCATGTGTTTCCTGGATACAAACACAGAATAATACCTTAAATAATTATAACATAGGCCGAAGCATCTACCTATAATAGCACTAAGGACCTTCGAATTTCTAGAATCGGACCATTACCTAGTTCCTGTGATTAGGTAGGTACCTACTTACCAATTACATCCAAACAAACTTGCAAACGACATCTTTACAATTAAGTATTATAAACAAATAATATAATTACCGACCTAACTAATCTACCTAACCATTTTAATAACATAGTGATAAGAGTCCATTGCAAGTTCAAGTTCTTTATTCGTAACAATAAATAGGTTTCAAGTCAAAATAATAATAATAGTTTACACGGAAAATACAAAACAACCCACGCCTTTTATCAATAGCTTGATAAAGGAACCGGTAGGAAGCGTTTTTTAACAACAGAATCGTAAGGAACGGGTTGTTCAGCGTCTAAAACTGATGTTAGTGATTTGATTATGTTTTAACTATCAAGTCAGTCACAGTCTTCCAGTGGAATGTCGCGAGGTATCCTCAGTACATGTCTTCAGATCTAGAGTCTATAATAATTTTCTTTCTCAGGAATAATTCGGTACGTGATTTATGTATATTTAGGTATAATATAATATAGTAACATTAAATATGTATTAATGTGAGTACCTATTATTATTAATATTATATTTTTTATGTACCTACATATGTTAATGTCACGATTTATTAATAGTATTTTCCTTTGTTTCTTGTAATTAATAATTCTTGTTATCTAGCACTACCTACTAAATTGTTGTCAACACTACCCAAAGGTTAGCAGGTAGAGAATGCTATCTAGCATTATGTTCGCCTATGTACAACTTTTGTGCAATAAATAATATTCTATCTATCTATCTATCTATCTATCAAGCTTTAATAACTACTATTTGTTTGGTATTAAAATGCCGTTACATTAAAATAGTCACTATACTTAGTACTTAATAAAAAAAATCCTCTTGGCTCCCTTTTAAACATTTTATTTCTTTATATTCTAATTTACCACAGACTTTGCCCTGCCCTTGGTGCATTGCAAATACGTGCGTAGGTAGGTAGTGTGAGGAACTCAAAATGACCCACCCTGATGGAGAATGCACGGGGAACATTAACTCACATAATATACCTACCTCTGTAATATTATGTCAGATTGTAAATGATGGATGAGTAATTTTCTGACACTTCTGGTCTATTTCCCAAAATGATGTCATGTCACAGAATTCATCAACTCGTCCTACATGCCTACGGCCCATTTAGGACGAGTTGCAGTACTCAAAATAAATAATAATTCATTTTACAACTCGTCCCACCTTTTTATATTGTGTGGAACATTAAACTTTATCAACGTTTGGTACAGTTAGTATGACAAGATAAGAAAGTTTTTTTTTAAGAATTTGTAGTTTTTGATTTTGTAACTATTATTTGTAGTTTTAAGTTACAAGTAAATGATAAATCCTAGAGCACCTTACTCTGAGTCATTAATTGATTTTTATCGTATTTGTATTATCTTATTATGTATGAGTATTCATTATTACCTCGTATGTAAATTTTATAAATTATTTTCTGTTTATATGTGACAATGCTGTAATGATTGAATATTTTTTTTATTTTTATTATCTGCACTAACACTTTTGCTACTGATTTTACCTTTTCTCAATTTGATAGTAACGTGGGACGAGTTGTAGAATGATAATATTATTTATTTTGATTTTCTGCAACTCGTCCTAAATGGGCCGTAGGCATGTGGGACGAGTTGATGAATCACTCCACAGAATGTAAGACAAGGGACGAATTCTAAATGCTATATTTGCCAAAAGCCTTTGATTTGAGCAGAACTCCAAGAGCAAAATAAAAATCAACTAAAAGTAACAAATTCTTTATTTTGTCACATAAAATACAAATTACATAGGTAGGTGCAATATTTAAAAAAATTATATATATATATAATATAAAATAGCACATTAGTTATTATGCGATGAAATACTTTTATAATGCGTTATACTTACCTAGCTACTATTGCAATAGGAGTAGTGCATACGAAGTTTGTTTCTCGCGCGATAAAGATTCGAACTTTTAGACACCACAAAGATTTAGTTTACTCACAATCGCACCTGAAAAATGTAATACTATAGTAAATTGTTATGGAAATTGCTCAAATAGCTCCCATCGTGTGCGTGAATGTGTTGTCCTAAACATATGTAACAAACAAGATCCGTCAAGTGCGAGTGTGACTCACGCGCCGAGGGTTTCGAATAGTTGTCAAGTATACCAATATGTACTATAGGTACTTTGCTACTTGATGAATACAAAAAAAAAAGGCACATTTCAGATGTATCGGTTTGAGAACTTCGGAGTTACAGTTTAGTTTTCGAGTTTTTCAAAATATTTCGTAAAGTATGTACCTACAGGAATTTCAAAAACTGTTTTGAGATGTATAAACCGATACCTTTTACCTTATTATAACCCACTCGGTGAGATAACTCCTCCTTTTGAAAATTATCCCCTCCTTTTTCAAAAAGTAAAATAAGCCAAGATGAATCAACCAGTTTATAAAACAAGTGGTTATTTTGTTAGAACGTAGGTTTAAAATGTCAACGCACTAAATGCATGACGTAGCACATAGATATCTGTTTTTGCAAAAACAACAAAATGCAAACAAAACCGGCAGTTAACTGGCACACGCAAAAAGTAGTACCTACAAGAATATTTTTTTCCTGTTATTTGTAACCATTTTAAACATTTTGTTTATATTCTACTGACATTTATAATTTTCATATTAGCATAGAGCCGTTTATGATATCCTCCTTAATTTTTCTTGTTATTTTATAGTTAGCGATCTCAATAACATTATAGGTGCACAAAATAATAGTAATAAAATAATAAGACCCAAGCACTTATCTGTGCGTAACCAAAATCAAATAAAACTTACCTACATTAAATAGGAAGTACAGTTAAATAAGAGAAAAAACCTCCAAACGTCTTGCAAAAAGTCTATCAAAAGTGATAGATGATCATTTCATATAAAAAGATAATAACGAACGAACTTATTACAAACAATGAGTCATATAAGGCAATTTTCCAAATTTATTCTATTGAAAACTTAATCAATACGTCAAATATCAATAAAATCTACAATATATATTATTATCTTAATCTACTATACTTGGATTTAGAATTCAAGATATTTTATGTCAACAAAGACTTTATGAATAAAAACTTAACAATAGCAGATAACAACAAGGTAACAGGAACGTAATCACAAAAAACCAAAACACAAACTTTAACAACACATAATTAATTGCACACGCCCAGCGAAAAATTTACAAATTCAGGCTACGTTCCCTATGTTCAAACTAACAAATTTAATATACAATTCAAACAAATTGTCAAAACCTTCTTGTGTAAAAAGGCCTACTATAAAATATCAGATTATCTAGAGGATAAAAAAGCTTGGGACGGGATTTGCTCCAACTCGAAAAATAACAACTAACAGGCTAAAGGTTTTCTTCGTCGCTTCTTTACATACCGAAGCGACTGAAATCAAAAAATATCGCTTTATTTCCGAACCAGTGTTTAATTATTAAGAATTTGAACTTTTCTAAGTGTACATTATTGTATTTATGGATATAAAGAGTTTTTGACTTTGACTTTGTTCCCTTAGACCCTTATGGCAAAAACCCCCACATCGAGGGGGTTTTTGCCATAATCAAATCACCAATCCGCTTGGTAGGCGGATTGGTGATCGCATTGGGGCTGTTGAAAACACAGAAGGAAACTGCTGACTTTCCTTCCTTTCCTTTATTGGCCTTTTACGATATCCACGGGCTGGGTTGGAGGCGTCGATTCTTACGCCGTGCCTGCCACGGCTATAAAATTATATTATTGTATGTGTCGTTAGTCCACATAAGCACTCATACATGCCTCCTCCAAACGTGGGCGGGTTAGGGATTTATATCAGTCTTCTAGTACCCATAAATAACACGAGCTTTGCTTAGCTTGGGGCTAAATGATGCTGTGTGAATTGTCCAGCATTATTTAAGTATTTATTTATTAATTATAATTAATTATTATTATCATACTAAAAATATTATTAAGACTTCTATGGCTTTGCTATTGCACAAGTAAAAACAACATGATTCTGCCATCACCATCAATTAAAGCTACTCTATATTTTATTTGCTTGTGCATTGAAACGCATCGAAGTTGTTCTCGACAAGAATTTTATTACAATAGGCACTTACTCTTGAATTGTTCTCTGCATATGGCAGCTCTACCTTTACATACCTAGTTATTGATCTCTACCTAAATAAAATTTAAAAATAGTGATTAAGATTAGACCCTTGAAATTATAGGCATATATCCTAGGCATAAAACAGTTCTATTTATATATATGTAGATAAAAATAAGTTGGATTTGCAAATTATTTTTTACAATCGATTAGTCACCGTGACAAGGTATGTCATTATGATAACATTGATAAACCTCTTGTCAAGCGAAAATGCGCATATTTTTGTAAAAACTTATTTTATAGCTCGCTAATAAGGTCAGCATAAAAAAACCCAAGTTTTCCCGCGGGTGCCCTAAGACGTGACTAAGTTAAGGAACGTTTATTTATGAGAGATCCGAAATGAAAGGTGTCAGTAGGTGACGCGCCCGAAGCAACTTGCTGGTAAGGTTGTTCGTTTCGTGCGATCGATGTAATCCGATAACTTCGTTCGTTTTTCCAAGTAGACCTCCAGATCCACTCCACAACCAAACTGCGAACCGCACACGCATGCCCAGCGTGGGGCGTTATGGCATTACCCCCTCATGATAAGGGTCAAAAAGGCGCTTATCAGAGGAGGTTTTATACATAATATATGTCTAGCAGTGTAGATACTGGTAAAGGTTATTGGTATGAATTACATCAATTTAAAACAGCTGCACTTACTCAAAAGTTCACATGTGATTTACTACATGAACCTACCTAGGTACTCGAATAAAACAAAAGATAAAATTGATGTGCCCTTAGGTAGGTGATTGTTGATGACAGTATGTGAGCTTAGCAATTCTACCATATGGACAGTCAGCAACGCAAGTCTAATAAAATAATAGTTTCGGTTTTTCAAAGATTTCTTAATAACAATACGATAATTACTATTTTGGTTCGTTTAAAGGTTATTTTGCAAGGCGACACTTTTAAACTTGAGCTTAATAATAAAAAAAAACTGCTTGCTATTTCCACAGTTAATTGAGTTAAAAAAATATTAAATGTTGAAGCAACTTTCGTTGCTGACTGTACCTATGAGGCAATACTGTGGAACCGTTATGTTTATCATTAAGGTTGATAATGCTAATGAAAATAGGTCGCTCGTTGAACGACATTGCACATCCACTGACAGATCTACTGAAGTCGACCCATTTTACGAATCACGAGATGGACTTCGTTCCATTCCAACACTCATGATTGATATGCATTTATTGTTAGTAGGTACCATTAACAAGGTACAGTACAGTTTACTTAGACCTATGGGTTTAGGCTAATAGAATTACCTGAAACTATGCAGCTGGTAAAAAATATGGCGATCTACGTAGGTACTTAGATCATACTGATATACGTTATATTTTGATGACAAAAGATTTAAATATTAGGTCTTTACCTATGAAATTGCCGTTTTGTATGGAATAAGTGAAAGTTCTTATTTTAAAATCTTTTTTATTTCTATTATTCAAAGTAATCACCTATGCAATCGACGCATCTTTGCTAACGCATTGGCAGTTTATTGATGCCCTTCTTGTAAAAATCTGCTGGACGGGAGGCAACAAACTCTTCAAAGGCATTTTGTACTGCCTCTCGGGAATTGAATTTTTTACCCACTAAAAAGTTGTCTAAATTTTGGAAAAAGTAATAGTCGGTAGGTGCAAGGTCTGATGAGTATGGCGGATGAGGGAGAGCTTCCAACCCCAGCTCTTGCAGCTTGGAGACTGTCTGTTGTGCAGTATGGGGTCGCGCGTTGTCGTGAAGGAGCAGTGGGGACGACCGATTGACCAAAGCTGGTTGCCGATGTGCAAGCTTCTCCATCATTGTCTCCAGTCCTTCACAGTACACATCTGTAGTAATGCTCATGCCGTTTTGTAAAAAGCTGTGGTGAATCACACCCGCACTAGACCACCAAACAGTGACCATCACCTTTTTTGGGGTCGTTTTTGGTTTAGGGCATTGCTTTGGTGCTGAACCAGGATCTAACCAACTTGCTGAGCACTTTTGATTGTCGAACAGAATCCATTTTTCATCGCACGTAACAATTCGGTTCAAAATTCCTTCATTTCTTTGCCTATTGAGCAGCGCGAGGCAGGTCTCGACGCGTACGTTGCGCTGGCGATCGTTAAGTTCGTGGGGCACCCATCTATCAAGTTTTTTTACCTTGCCTATTTGTCGCAAATGGATCAAAATTGTTTTGATGCTAACATCAAAAGCTCAGCTGTAGATTGAGTTTCGTCAGCATTCACAATCGCCTTTAATTCATCATTGTTGACCAAAGTCTCCGGACGACCACGAGCTTCATTTTTTAAGTCAAAATTTCCAGAACGTAACCGGGAAAACCAATAGCGGGTTGTGTGTTCGTTTGTAGAGTTCTCTCCGTAAACGTTTTTGATGTTACGTGCCGTTTGAGTTGCCTTGGTGCCACGACGAAACTCATATTCCATAATTACACGAATTTTTAAAGTATCCATTATGACAAAAAATGTTCAAATGTAATGAAAATACAACGCTAATCAATAAATAAAAGACTGTGTTTGTAAAAAGAATGTCATGTTTTTAAAACAAAATTAATTTGAATTTATAATACAAAGCCATTCCAAACTTTTTCTCTATTTAAAATAACCAGTACTGAAAAACGGCAATTTCATAGGTAAAGATATTTGAACTAAAAATACTTTGTGTCAGCAACCGATATACTTTAGTGTAGATTAAGTAGGTTAAGCTAGTTTTAAAATTTTATTTCAACGCCTTGTCAACATAAATCAAAGCTTCTCAATCGAACTTTCTAGAGCTTTCGAGAGACGACAAGAAGTGCATAGAAAGCTTTGGAAGGTCGTAGAATATTCTGAAATATTCGAGAACAATATTCTGGAATATTCGCGAAGCTTGGCATTGCTTGTACCGATCCTTGGCCTGGCGATTTAGTATCGAAGCTGGATCTTGTACCAATTGCACTCGCCGCAACACTTTGGTTTCCATGTTGGGAGTTTATTACCTAGCTAGCTAGCTAGCTAAGCTAGGTAGGTAGTGTTATTGCAATGGTTGATATTATTTATACAGTCTATAGAAAATGCTTAACCCGCGTTTTCTACAGGAAGTTCTATAGTAGGTTTTCTTTTCTTCACCTAGTCCCCTAGACTTTTTAGCCAGAAGCGTAGACGCTGCGCTGGCTAAAAAGTCTAGTCTTCTAAGTCATCATTTGGATTATTTGAGCTACCTCTGGATTGTTTGCATCATCTGCAGTTACGGTTTCAATTGTATATTACCTTCCTAACCTACCAGTTGAAATTGGTTTCTATTAGTTGTAATTGATATTGAAAGTAAACTTTATTGAATGTCAATAAAATCATTACATAATACCAGAAATCCCGTCCCAAGAGTCTTGAGTTCCACGTGACAAGTACAGTTATAATTTTAATCTGATTTGTGTCGATGGATTTGTGAACGCGATTTGCCTGTATTTTTTATATTTATCATTATCATTGTACTAGGTAGACAAGCATTATTGTAAATAGATAGTGATTGGGTAGTCTTTGGCGTTAATCTTGGGGTTTTTCCTAATAACTAAAATTGATCTATTCAGAACTTCTTTGTTTTTGCGATTTCTTGTCACTTGAACCTACGTATCATCATTACTACACCAGTAAAAAATCCAAGAGACCAAATGATATTTTAATAATAGTTTCAGCTTATTATAAAACTAGTATCTGCCTGCAACTTCGCTCGCGTTGTTCCGGGATATTATGTAGCCAAGTCAAAAAAGATATACCTAATCATTCCATTTAAACGTTTATAAGTTATTTAAATGTATATCAAGGGAACTGATTTGTGGGATAAAAGTAATAGGTAGGTACCTATTTTATACTAGATAATATTTTATCTCAGGTCTAGACCTACATCTAGGTATACATGTTTCAGCACGATCCGTTCTTCAGTTTTGGCGTGAAGTGATAACAAATATCTATTCATCCATCCACACTGGTTTGGAACACACTGCCTGCTACTGTTTTACCAGGCAATTACATGCTGGGTCTCTTCAAGACAACTAAGAGTAAATAGGTGTGATCTCAGCCTTCGTGACGTGATACACCGGCCACCACATTGCCACTTTCAATCAAGTGAAATTGTGGTCAAACCAAGGACTATTATTGATAAAAAACAAAAAAACTTCAGGTAAGTGATCTTATCGATCTTGTTTATTTAGTGTTTGGCGAGATCGTGCGTGATTTTAACGAGAACTTGTTATGGTAGGGGCGAACCGGCGGGTTTGTCTGACTAGGCCTAGATCTTAGTACTCACAGGATCCCCGTGGTAAAAAACTAGTTGGAACATCGTTTAAGCGATAATTCAAATTAATTGTTGATATATTGCGAGAAAAAGTGATGCAGCCACATTTGCTTACATTTAGAAATAAGAAATTATCTTGGCAGTATGTACTTTAGATTAAGTACGTAGCAAAGATAATTCGAAGCCGAAGCAGATCACTTTGTAGTTCTTCTCAATACTTACGCAAATACGCAAACCTTTTTATCATCTGCGTAAAGCAAAACTTTTGAAAATTTAAAACTTAATAACATCGTTAATAAAAATATTAAAAAGTAGCGGTCCCAGATGGGATCCTTAAGGTACGCCTGAAGTAACGGGAACAAATGATGTACAGAATCCCTTGATTGCAACAGCCTGACTACGATCACGTAAATATGGTTCAAGCCATCAAAGCAAATCACCGTGCACTCCGGTTGATAACAGTTTTTGTATCAAAATATCATGAGATATTTTGTCAAAGGCTTTGGAGTAGTCAGTGTGCGTGCACGGCGTCTACCTGAAAACCTGAGTCCATAGACTGTGACAAGATGTCTATAAAATCACATAAGTTTGACTCAGTGGATTTTCTATCTACAAAACCATGCTGTTCCTGTATTATTAGGGGTCTAATGACTGGATACATAGCATCATAAACAATTTTCTCAAATAATTTAGGGATAGTACTTAGTTTTGAAATGGGGCGGTAGTTGCTTATGTCGTGTTTGTCGCCCGATTTAAAGATGGGAACAACAAGATTTTTTCCACACCAAAGGAACAAGGCCCGACTTCCGAGAAAGATTAAATATTATAGATAGTGGCATTGCTAATAATTCGGAGCAGTTACTAAGAAAAAATGGCGGTATTAAATATTTAATGCAGGGTGATATTTATCTTCGGGTACAAGAGGTTGAGATGTTTGAGGAACCAAATAATCATTGTTGGAAATAACAAGATCTGATAAAAATAAATAATAAATGTAGAAGTTTTGTATATTATTATATTGAGATAAGCAATTAAAAGATGGCAGACAAAGCTTTAACAATTGGTACATCCAAGTTACCATCAAGTAAAGCAGCATTATGATCTACATGGTTTAACCACTGACACTGAGAAATACTAAAGTCTCCTACTATTATGTATTTAAAATCAGGCTCATTGGTAATAATCATGTTCAATGTGCATTCATAAAATTCTAATTCAGCATTATATAGAACGGACACGGAGGAAAATAACAACAAAATAAACGACAGTCTGACCTGGTCCCATTGGTTAAGTTAACAGATAAATAAATAATATCGGCTACGCACCACGTAACAATAATTCCACGTGTCACTGCAATTAAAACAGCCAAGGAATCACCACGAAAACTGTAATTTCTATCACACTTACATATAAACACTAAAACGTGAATCAAAAAGTTCAGAATCGAGAATGCCAGTAAGAAGCCAAGTCTCAGTGAAAAATATAATATCCGAGTCGCAATTTAATAAATTATTGTAGAATGTAGTAGTTTTCGTTCGATGCCCACGCGCGTTTTGGTAAAATATATTCATTTTAGTACCCAATATAACGAAAAACAACAATAAATATAAGAAATAACTGATAGTGGTGTTTAAATACAACAAATGGTTAAGTTCACTTTCATGTTCACCACAAGTTTCATTTACTCGCAATGTAAACGTATAACTGCCGGCTGAAAAAGATATATTAAATAAAAATACAAAAACAAACTCTGAAAGGCAATAACACAATGAAAAAGTAATAGAGGGGCTACAAAAATTAAACCAATCTTTCTAAAGAGTGTAGAAAGTTGAGATAAAAATACGACTCTTATTTTATCTTCTTTAAATCCTCTGCTGAAGAGATTTGAATACTGGGGCTAACATCATCATGGCGCACCAGAATACAGCAATGTTTTACCCAGGTGTGTATATAAATAAATAATAATGCTGGACAATCCACACAGCATCATCTAGCCCCAAAGTAAGCAGAGCTTGTGTTATGGGTACTAGGTGACTGATAAACTTAATACAATACATAACATAGATAGATATTTTTTATTATACATATATAGTAAATACCCAGAACAGTATATAGTTGTGATCCTTCGCCAACTTCTTTGCTCGTTGAAGCAATTCTTTGTTACTGCGGGTCAAGTGGTCATTGAAATAAATGGACTGATTATTATCCATGAATCAAATATCTTTGGCTTTTAAGTATCTAAGCTTTCTCAAACAGTTTAGACAATCAATCATCCTCTTTGTGCCGCGCCAAGAATCGAAACACAATCGGCTTACATTTCTTACCGTCACTCTGGATGGGCGTCACGCGAGTGATAAAATCTAGGTCAGGATTTATCTTAAAGTTGGCCTTTTTAGCTAAATTGCAGGAACTCCTATTATTTCAATATTAGATCTGCTCGCCCATTGTTCGCGCTGATTTATACCATTCTGCTAACTACTCATAGCTTTGCTCAACTCCTTCGTATCAGTCTTGGACGACACAATCGAGCCCTGCTTACTTTCAGGAGAATCCAACCTTTTAACAACCTCTTCATATCGATCATTTATATAATTTAATGGAGGTACGAATGTCCTGAATTTCTGATCGCAGTGGGCTTATTTCTTCCTGTCTAAATTTCTATACTTAACTTAATCACTTTTTTTTGCTGTTGGGACAGAATTTGCACTTCCATTTGAGCTCCTTCCTTCAATGCATAACGCTGTCAATATTGTTTTGAACAATACGCCAAAAATACATAACTATTTTAATTTTTGTGTCGAGAGTAAGTAGTTTACAAACATTTTACATTGATAAATCTTTTAAATCCATCATGGTTATTAACACTAAAGTCATTTACAACGGGATATTTACCATGATTTGAGTCTACATTGAGAATGGCTGGAGCTTAATATGTACTACCTACGTAAGTTGTCGAGTGTAATGTAAAAGACTGACCTCCACGTGTAGATGTCCGTAAATGGAATTTCAAAACAAAAGTAACCTTGAGTAGAATCTGTTAATGCAATAGTTACTCGCTTGTTGATAAGTGCTTGCTTAGACATTGGTTTGACCCTTATTTCTTAATGGGTCAACAATCATTATTCATTTCATTCTACTTCTTCTGTAATTTTCGGTGTGATTGCAGTTTTATAGTCATTAGCTTTTTTAGTGGTTGTTTCATTTTTAAGTAGGTAGGTACTGTTGTAGGTATTCGTTTCTTGGACGATCGATTAACCCACACACTGTGTTCACACTATCTGTCACACTGGTGTGAAGATTAGGGATAAAAATTTCTAGGTTAGGAATTTTATTCCTGTCCTTCACACCATACCCGATTTTTCACACTAGTGTGAAGGTTAGGAATATACTTTCCTATCAGTAACACTAGAGGGACAGATAGGATTTTTATTTGAAAAAATATTGCAATATTATTATGGATCATAGTAGTTCATTTACAAAATCAATGCCATGCCATGTCTATGTCTAATAGCCGTCTAGCTCTACATTCGCCTTGACCGAGCGCGCGCGAGTCAATGAACCCTTGTGACGTTGTGACTTGGCTAGCAGTACCACATTTGATATTCACTAGAGACTTTTAGATACACTGTGGCTAGATCTCATGAGACTAAACCTAGATAATATAGTTGGAGTGTAGACTATGAAACCAACGAAATGCAGTTTGTATGTAAGTACCTACCTACCTAAGTCTAGATAAGTACCTACTTACATAAATGCTATAGATAAATTCTCACTGAAAGTAGACTTAGCACAATAAACTGATTCAGACATCTCCATTTTGTGGCGTACGACGATCGAAATAACGCCGATCAAAGCATGCCAGAAATAGGAAGAATCGGAAAAACACGGCGAGTTTCCAAACTTTTTGCGATACTTTATACCTACCCCGAAATTAATTCTAAATTATAGAAGCTAAGACAAGAAATAACGGCGACGGAGAAAACGATCAAAAGCTTTAAGACACCAGCGGTTCACAAAAAATATGAAGGCGAAATCATGAGAATATAGGCGAGCGGAGCGAGCCGCGAAATATTTCGAGATTTTGTGGCGATTGGTGGTGTTTCGTCGCCGCCAAGGCCCAGTTGCGCAGCCCGTGCCTCTGTCAAAAGGCACCACAGGGAACCATACTATTAAGGACTTATTTTCTATTGACTACAGAAAAAAATTTAGTGGATGGTCCAGCATTATTTATTTATTTTTAAATTGAACCATTAATTGTTTACATTTTTGTATGGTGGTTGTAAAAAAAATGAGGAAAATAAAACAACAGCGAACGGAACGATATGCAATTTTTTTTAAAACTGCTATATCAAAATACCACATCTTTTCTGGTTAGTTTCGTCATTAATGAGGAGTTTTTTTGAGGTGGTTGTCCCCGGTGATAGCGTAGCTTACCGCCGAACAAAGCGATCAGTCAGAAAATAATAACGACGAACGAAGCGAATCGCTAAAATTTTTCATTGAGTGGCAAAGAAGTCCAGAACATAATATAAATAATAAAGTAAAAAGACAAATAAAAGCAGGCGAGCGGAGTCGCGAAATTTTTGAAGACTATTTGTGCGCCCCAGTTGGTACTACGCTGCTAGCGAATATACGTATTGTGTTTGTAATTTGCGTAAGTTTTATGATTAATTCTGTTAAACCTTGTTTGTGTTCTAAAGCATCGATAAACTTCTGTGAGCGAGAAGTAACAAGCGTACCTACTTCCAAGAGGGTTTATTGCAGCCTCTGAGTACAGTTTCTGAGGGAGTCTGAAATGCAAACCCTCATTTAAGATAAGACTCGAGACTCGACTAATCAGAATCCACGAATATTTGGAAGTCTTTTCGCATTGGAGCCGTTTTAATAGATGTTCTTTCTTAGTGGTACCGCTTGCATAAAAAAAACAAATACGGAATATAAAATTAATGTTTCAGATTAAGATAAACATAAATAAAAAATAGTAGGTAAGTAGCCTATCATTTTAAAAGGGAGATAGGAATTCTAGAAATAATAAGAGTATTACAAAGTAAATCAACAACATTTATTATTAATCACAGTTTTTAATTGAGGCGCCATCTGGCATTTTCAATCCCATTTTCTGCCATATTTCATTCGGTGATATAAATTAAAACAAAAAAAATACTTGACTGCGAAGATGCTTTTTCGTTGACATGCCAACCGTACTTTCCCAATCCAAACTTTTCCAATCGTACTTTTGTGTTTTTTTTCCGTCTTCTGAACAGAGTTTAGATTGAATTTCGAAGAAGCTCACATTGTACGGATCTCCTTGGTAAAAAATATCACACATAATATTTTGATGTTCGATTCGTAATTCAATTAATTATGCCCTTGTGAGTAACTTTCATTATTCCCTTAAATTGGGAGTGGTAATGTTCGTTATTACCAAGGATGTAATGAGTTTTGAAATAGGAACCTCCAAACATGTATGGAAATGTTGACCAAGGAGACTCGCACTAAGAGATCTCATTCTATTTGTTTGAATTTGATAAAACCACAGATATCGTAAATAAAACCTTCACCTTTTTCAGCTAATAGGGCTATACTATAACCACTTGCTTTCGATTCCAGTTACATGAATTTATAGTATGTTTTTCGAGCATGGATACATAGTGAAAATAAATAAATAATTGATCCGATTGCAAGCAGAAATTGTAGCGTCGATAGTAAAAGAATGTCTTGGATGGAACCCAAGTTTCCTTTCACCATCTAGATTCATATAGTAAGATAGACCATGTGTGTAGTAATACCTCGATATCTATTTAATACATTATTATGTAGATATCTATTTCCATGTGCCACTGACGTCCGCCCGACGACATTATGAGCAATGTGACAAAACTTCCAAAAGTTATGTGGTACCTACGGGTTGTAAGATGGATGTCATGTTCGGTTGTAGTCTTGTTCTATCCTTGATCTTACTAGTGATTAGTGTTCTGTCTAATCTAGACAGCTTCTTTTAGCCATCAGAAGTTACGGAATATTCCACTCTTATGGAAAAAACATGATCGAGGAAATCATGCGGAAAATCTGAATGCCGCACAGAATAATAATAATATCACTTTACTCAGGTACTGTGCAGGCATGAGATTTCGACAAAAAAATTACCTTGTAACTATTCAACATTTGAAACGGAAATTACACAAGTTATCTGATTATAATTAAATTAGGTATTTTTTTTACTAGACTAAAATAAGTAAGTATATACTTACCTACAAAAATTATGGTAGTTAAAAAACCCGTCAAGGGCGTGTCAAACCACGTCAACCATCCGGGACCGAGTATTCTATTGGGAAGGGTTCTCGTTGAAAGTTAACTGAGATAATATGCCTCTTCCGTATTTTTTCCGAAATAAGCGTTGAGCGGAAATATATTAACAGTTTCGGCACTGTAAATATATGAAACTGCTGTTTTTGCAAAAATCAACGATAGTTTGTTTGAAAAGCCAATTATTATTAACACACGCAGTAGACGCGACCAGCAACGCCTCTGTCCTACTAGTGGTGAAACCGCATTACTTCAAAAAAGCTTTTGGGGCATGGCACCAAAAATGTATAATAAACTGCCCAAAAACATTAAATTGCTACCACTGACATTATTTGTGATATTGTGACCCATGTTTACAAATAAAGGATTTGAATGAATAAACGTTTAGCTAGAAATTAGGACAGTTTTTCTCATTTGGCATCGGAACCCTAATTGTAACAAAACATTTCCTGATGGTCGATAGTGGATAGAATACAGGCCTTTATATAACAATGTAGTTAGTAGGTACAAACGAAGCATTCGTTTTATTTATTTGCGGAAAATAGCAAAGCTGGCTTAACTTATTTATTACAATTGATTCTGATTTATTTGGATGGAGACGCCTAGCGTCTGATAAAATACAGGGTGTTTGGAATGTCGATGCAAAGCCTTGAGGGGCTACCTCTTTAGAACCAAGGGTCACATTTCGAAAATGATTAATATAATGAACGATGTGATTTTATTAATAAATATTTTATTTTTTATCATTTTTTAGAAACATCAAAAAAGGCCACCAATACTTTTTGTACAAACCGGACTTTAGTTTGGATAGGTATGTATACCTAACGTGTATGATACAACAAAGTTCTTGATGTTTTTAAAAACGTTTGAATGTTTTAACCACCTCTAATTTTTTTTAAATAGTATTATCGTAAAAGGAATTTTTATTTGTATAAATTGACTAATTAAACTGTTTGATTATTCAACACGTCCTATTTTATCAGTTATGTGGATACAGATGGTTCTAATGGTGTTTATCGATTGAATAATACACATTAAGCTAAGACGCAAATATGTTTTTAGATAACGAATAAACATACAATTTCGCCATTTATTTCAAAAATCATACAAACCACGATAACTAAAAAATATATGCCTAACGAGGTAACCTCCCCCCCCTCTCCCTCCCCTCAAGGCTTTGCATCGACCTTCCTAACACTCTGTATATTATAAGAACGATTTACACATACATCTACTTCATTGTACCCATCCTCACCTATGGCGGCCAAATCTGGTCACTGACGGCTCTGCAGAAGTCCAAACTTTTGGGGTCTGCCAGCATGCTATGAAGCGTAACAGGGACTCAAATTATCAGATTGAATTCGAAATATTGAGCTGCGCTTCAAAATACCTATCGCTGATGTTGGCCAACAAGCGGGGAAACTAAAGTGGGACTGGGCGGTCGTACAGCGGAGGCTTAGTAATAGGGTTCCGTTTTCACCCTTCGGCCACGGTAACCTAAAAAAGTCAAGAAAAGTGTGAGCACCTTTTTTCGCTAATATATAACTTTGATAATAGGTAGGAGGTGGATCTATTATTTGCCGTTTTTTTTTGGGGCATAGAGGACCAGTATGGAACGTTATTTCTGCATAAGGTAGTCCTAGTTCCGTAGATCCGAAGATCGTACGGCTGCAAAATAATTCTACATGTACTCCGTTCTTTTCTAAGTAAACAAGCGACTTTTTTATCGATTCCTTCATCGATAGAAATAATCACGTCCATTTTACGAACGAAGGGTTTTGACCTAAGAAAACCCTCAATCAATTTACAACGGAACGCTCTCACGACCGACTTGCTTGCTTACGTTTGTACGTTTATCTGTATTTACATTGACATTTCAAACAGGCGAGTGAAGCCACCGGCAGAACGTAGTCTATAAAAAAACCTAAAGAATAATAATCACATCAATCACAGAACGTACAGGACCTCACATCCGCAATACTTTTTGATTAGAATGCCAATTTGTCTTCATTGTATTAATTTTTTTGCTAGAGAAAACCATATCTTTGCTAACAAAGAAAATTACAATAAAATAAGTAATAGAAACAATTTAGCCAGCGTCTTGGGGACGCTTCCGACTGGTATTCATATGGATCAGTAAAGCTACCTGTAGATTGTTTGCAACAGTCTGCAGTTAGCTTAATTGTTTCAATTGTAAATACTACTTCTAATTTGTTTTTATTATTGAATTGTTATTTTCTTTGTCAATAAAGAAAACATTAATTTGATAAATAAATATATATTATATATTTATTTTGTATTTATATTATACATTTATTTATCTCTCACAGTATAAGCTTAGTTGCTAAAGTACATTAGTGCAAGTAAATAAATATAATATTATAGTTTACATTGTGAGAGACGGGTGCCTGTTTTAGGTTCACAAGAACCTAAAACAACCTGGGTCACCGAAACATTTGGGCTAACTGCAGACTGTTACAAATAATCTACAGGTAGCTCAACTGAGTAGGTAGGTACTATGCTTTAAATGGGTACCTAGTACCTACAGAGAGTCTTGCGTTTGTCTTGCGTATAACCCTTACCATAATAGTGTCACGGTACATTCCATCTCAATTGACGACTTGCCGTTATCACCGTCTAATTGATTTGTCCTACTATTAAATGTTGCAAAACTCATTGCAAAACCTGAAGCCCTGTAGCAAAACGACCCTGATGATTGGTGGAAATGAATTCGTTTGGACTATTTTGGACCGTGCCAGCAATATTGCCTCACTTTTGATTAGGAATCTCTTAAAATCAGCGTTAGAGTCCGAAGGAGGTCCCAAAGTTTTTAGACTCCGACGTCACATGACCTCGTGGCGCAATTGGCAGCGCATCCCGTACTGAGGGAGGGTTGCGGGTTCAAGTCCCGTCGAATTCGAAACAGTTTTGATCATTCGATATGGTGCTAGCTGATGTGGTAAAATTGTTTGCTCGGCTGATTTATCAAGTAGGCATAGCTTTTTAGGTTGCATTTGAAACTAATCGGATCACTACAGAATGTACCCACTTTATAACGTCATTTAAACTAAATTAAAATTATTAGGATCTCCTCTGAAACCTCTACATATGTACATACTTACACAAAAGACTATTTAAATAAAACCGGCCAAGTGCTAGTCGCCTCGCACACGAAGGGTTCCGTACCATAGTAGATACATAACTATTTCGCAAAAGGAACCCTAAAAACGGATAAAAAAATCTAAAAACAGCAAAAAGTTAACATGACGCGGTCATCCATCTTTTGTATGTGAGATATTTTTATTATTTGTTGTTGTAGTGGTATAAGTGCACCATTCTGTAGAAATTTCAACTGTCTACCTTTTATGGTTCATGATGAGATACAAGCCCGCTGACGGACGGACGGACAGCGGAGGCTTAGTAATACAAAACAAAAGACGATTACAATTTAGTTTCCAATGTTAATTACAGGAATCCTTGCTAGAATGTGGCCCTTAGGTACAATGGTTTAATACTTCATTGGGCTTAGTGCTTGTATAGGGTTCCTAGACCGTCTGCGGTGGTTTAATAAGTTAGAGGCCTAGTGGAGGCTGGTAAGATAGAAAGGCATGTTTTACAAGTCTGTGGATCGATGCGCATCTCAATGAGGCGTTTTCCAAAAAGAAAAAACTTTGTCTCCTCCGTAGACCATTCGGTGACCCCGTTGACCCAATCACCACCGCCGCTAACCCGGAGGTGACGGCAATTAGTCCCGATTCGCTTCCAC
Organism: Eupithecia inturbata; assembly: GCA_963662085.1. Taxonomy (NCBI): domain Eukaryota; kingdom Metazoa; phylum Arthropoda; class Insecta; order Lepidoptera; family Geometridae; genus Eupithecia; species Eupithecia inturbata. The sequence continues at coordinate 5,445,760 of OY759191.1, read as the reverse complement.
AAACTAAAACCCGACCAAAAGCCGACCTCGCCGGATGCAGGGTCGAAGAATTCCCCGCTTCCGCCCATGGGTGCATTCGTGCACCTTGGCGAAACTTGCATCCCCTCTTATAACATCTGGCAACAGCCCAAGCCGAGTTTCGCACCTACGTGTGGTGGCCCTTGTGCGTGGTGCCCCAACATAACTTATAAAATTGAAATACCTACAATTACTACAACACTAGCAAAACGTCAATTATTGGTTACGCTTAAATACAATGTCAATCTAGTACATTTTTTATGGCATCGCGTCGCGCGTTTTATGGCGATTTTTTTCTCGATGGGCCCAACGTAAAAAAGCGCCCTTTTTCCATTTTGTTCGAACAATTTTTTTACATTTATAACTCACCTCATTTGTCACCGTTTTGCCACTGCTGGGCAAAATACTGTATTCCTTCCATTCTTCTAGGAACGCTTCACGATTTACCGCTAAGTGTGACCAGATCAACATTTATGTTATTGCTTGTCCATGCAATGCAGTGGCTTTGATATTGTGAAAGCGTGTTCTAGAGAGCATCATCTGTAGACTAAGATCATATTATTGACATTTCTAAGAATTTCATTATTACAAGCCGGATATGTGGTGGTGGAGCAGGGAATTAGGTATAACTTGAAATGTGATAGTATAAAATCTTAGAAGAACATGGCGTAGAATTATAGTAGGCACAAACAAGTTTTATCCAAAAAAATGCGACTAATACGTCTCATTTTCCAATTCGTATGTACGAGTTTCCTTTCGTATATTGAGTGGCACTATAATGCCTGCTGTGACAGCAGCGTGTTTTCCCTAGATGCATACATTTATGAATACATTCAATATATTTTTTGAATAAAACAATTACAACTAGTATATACACTTAATATCTATTTCTTAAAAATCTAAGCCGTCACCAGAAGGCAGAGTGCCCAGAATGCTGGCAGCATTGCCACGTTGAATGGCAATGCTAATTCGTTGACCGAAATAGAAGCCAGCATTCCGATCACCTGTCGACTCTACAAGAAGTTTGGTAATATCTTTATAAATGGCGTGTGCTCCAGGTCCCCAAGGACCAAGGGTTTCAACCCCAAACGGCTCAAATAGGTAACCTCGGTCAAGATTAGCGTATTTTCGCCGTTTGAGGGACTCCGCTGATGTTGCTGCGGAGCCGGCCCTTACCGATGTCCCTGCAAGATGTGAAGGCGCTAGGGTATCTACACCTTATTTTTTGAGAATAAGATTAGCCTATGTGTTATTTTAAAACATAAACTATCTACATAGGTACCAAATTTCTTCTAAATAAGTTAAAAAGTTACAGAGATACGTGGTCACAAACATTCACACGAACTTTCGCATTTATAATATTAGTATGATTATGAATTCGAAAGTATTCATGTCTATTATCTGTTCTAGTCTGTTATCTTTCACGTCTATACGGCTGAACAGACCTTGATGAAATTTGACAAGGATATAATACAGAGATGATGATATTGTAGATGGTATCCCGGGGACATAGGATACTGTATAACCCGGTAAAAAGGCGTGTGAAGGCGCATGCAGAAGCTAGTGTTTTGTATGACGTTCGTATGGGATGTGTGTGTGAAAGATCATAGTACTTAGTACGATCAACAGGCACTAATGGAAGAAGCTTACCATTTTTTTTTTTTTTTAATTCTTTATTTATAATGGAGTTTTGTCACACAGTGACTATGCCACTCCCGTTAGAAATCAATTCTTCTACATAACTCGCAGATACAGCTTGATTAGCATTTTGGCTTCCTCGGAGAACGGGGACGACAAAATGCTATTACAAATACCTACACTAAAATCATACAAACATTAAGCTTACTATAACTTCTGGGAATTAAATGATTTCACGATATACACTGGCCTGCAAAACTAAGTATCACTTTAAAATTGCAATAATACTTTCGAAATAAAAAGAACTAGAAAAAGTGTTTAATTTTGTATATAAAAATTATTTATTCATATTTTGTATAAAAAGAATGGGAGAATATTCCCCAAAATCGGCTCCGAAACCTCGTGTTCAGTATGCCAAACCAGCTCCAAGCTGTAATCAGACCCCGAGGAGGAAATACCAGTTATTAAAAATTAAATAACATGTAAAAGATACTTATAAAATGTTAATTGAGTTTTTGGACACTAAGTTAAAAATGCCTATTTTATTGTTTTATCCTTTTTTTAAGTTAAAAATGTTACTATGTATAGTTTACTATAGTTTCAAAGAAAGCTGATAAAATTTTGTATAAAACATTTTTTATTTTAAATCTCTAACTAGTTTAGAAAAATTTAAACTTTAAAAGTGTGACACTTAGTTTTGCAGGCCAGTGTATTATGTCGATAATATTAAATGTGCGTTTATGTAAATATTTGTGCCCAGTTGATTAGATAATTGTTTTGTTATTTATGAGGATAATAGGTAATTATAATTATTTTGTTATTTTGCGATAATGCTTGAACTTTGCTATGGAATAATAAAGATTTTTATCTATGTACATTGTCATCTTGTTTCCGTGAAGTTGTCTGTGCAGATAATGTCTTGTATTGTTGTTTTTTTTTACCATGTACAAATGTTTCATTATTTACCTGCAAACCAATACTGATTTTGTATAGGTAAGGAACATAAATAAAACAGCCTGTGGCTAGGCTTTACGCGGTTTAAAAAAGTTTTTTGAGAAAAAGGCCACTTTTAGGGACATTATTTGATATGATAATCTAAATCAAATTTAAATCATTGAAACTTTACTACGCGTCTGATAACCTAAATCAGATTTTCAGTGGATTAAGCCCGGCGATTTTTTTTTAAAGCTTGCGCGATCCTTTTTTTTTTCGTATAGGTACTGGCTTAGATTCGTGTCGTCGTCAGCGTGGCTAATTGTAAGAGAAAACAAAATACAACCGCTCCAGTTTTAAAAAGTTTAAATAAATATAGTACCTATGTATGAAAATGCCATGACTGGAAAGAGCTATGCTTGGAGTTTCTCTGAAGGATAGGATTCGTACCGAATACATCCGACAGAGAACCAAAGTTGTCGACATAGCTCAAATAATTAGCAAGCTGAATTGGCATTGGGCTGCCTATATCTCGCGACGAACTGACAACCGCTAGGGTAAACGTGATCTCAAATGGAGACCGCTACTCGGCAAACGTAGTGTAGGACGCCCTCCGGCCAGGTGGGATGACGATCTGCGAAAGTCTGCAGGCAGATGCTGGATGCGGCAAGCTGAAGACAGGGCGCTATGGCGCTCATTAGAAGATGCCTATGTCCAGCAGTGGACTAAGAGAGGTTGATGATGATGATTATGAAAATGCTACTCGTAGTTTGGCACTTGGAAACACTTTAGCACTCTAAAAGCTCGGGGTCGCCCGGATTAGGAAAGGTGCGTTTCCTATTTGGCACTGGTCTGGGTTGCAACATAGGAAGCAGGTTTATCAAGTAGATGTACCGTCGGAAGTCGAATGTGTGTGGCTTTGGATATCTAAACACCAGCCAAACTCGATGTAGAATGTTTGTAAACAAACCGCCCCTATTTACCTAGTTCAATCTGTTGCCGCGTCTTTTTATACGGAATTTATATTATTGTCGATTTGTGATACTTCCTTCAATAAATATTGTTTACAATTACTTCTGAAACTGTACGCCAAACAAGTCAGATTTAGTTTTTGTGTCTTGGTTTGTTTACAAACATTCTACATTGAGATTAGCTAGTGTATATAACGTGATTGCCTTAGCCTGCGGTACCTGCGGTAAAGTTATTGGGTTACTGCGAATATTTTAAATTTAGCACGGTCACTGTGTTTCAAGTTGTGTTGTGACACTTTAATTTTTACCCGACTTCGAAAAAAGGAGGTTAAGTATTTTCGGCTGTATGTACTTATGTTTTTTTATTGTAATTATATAGATATAGCTGCTGCCCGCGGCTTCGCATGCGCTTTTCAAGTAGCAAAATGTCTGCCCCCGGTATACCATTTACCTCCCTGCCAAATTTCGTTAAGATACGTTCAGCCGTTTAGGCGTGAAAAGGTAACAGACAGACAGACAGAGTTATTTGCGAATAAAAATAGTTAATATAATAAAATAATAATAACATATCATAAATAGTAAAAATAATAAATAATAATATAATATTATAATATTGGTATGGACGTAGTAGGTATGCTAAATAAAGGAATTTTCAAAAACCCCTTGGTCAGTTTGTGATACCTATCATAAGCTTTTTTAATTAAAAATTGTTTCTGTAATAGTTTCATTTTGTATGAATGATATGCGAATTTGCTCTTAGTAGCCACCAAGCTCTGTTTTCGCATCTCTGTCTAAATTTATCACTTACTGCCAAAGGATTTTTGAAAATTCCTTCATTTAACTTAGTAATAAGATGAAATAGGTGGCTGCGGCGCTAGTGTGAGTCTGGGGGAGCCTAACGGGATTGGTTGTCAAACTAGGCCTAGATCTCAGTACTGACGGGATCTCCGTGGTAAAAAACTCAAATTACATAAAATTCAACATGAAAGTGCAGTGTTTCGCACATAATTTAGTCGAGATATCAGTAACCGTGCGGTCTATTGAAATGACTTATGTTTTGATTCGTAGGTTATTAGTAATTATTTGGTTCCTTGAACCAGTTTCTTCATAACATGTGTAGTTTCTTGAAAATAAACAAAAACTTGTTTTTTGCTCTTATATACACCGTTCCAAAGACGTATGCTCTGTCCCGCTTCTGTAAACGCGAAATCCTATGCCTATCCTTTTCACAAAATGGCGCACATTGCACCCTCATAAGTCAGTATTCAAACCTGGAAAACATCATAAGGTACCCACTTCAACCTATCTGTGAGAAAAGAGGCCAAGTGTACAATAATAAAATAACAGAGATTTCTCAAGCGCAGCGCAAAACTCTGTTATTATAGTACCCTTGGTGTCTTGTAAAGTGCACTTGGCTGTTGGCAGTGAAAGTAGCATGTACCGCTATCGGAGCTAACCGCTTTACAAGATATTTATCAGATGAAAGTACGACGTAAGTGCAGAATAATATCTTGCAAGAACTTGCTTAGAAAAACGGTGACTTTGATAGTGAAATCTAACATGGTTTTATGAATAATACAAGCTGCTGCCTGCGGCTTCGCATGCTCTTTTCTGAGATAAAAAAGTAGCCTATGTCCGTCCCCGGAATACCATCTATCTCCATGCAAATTTCATTAAGATACGTTCAGCCGCTTAGGCGTGAAAAGATAGACAGATAGACAGACGGAGTTACTCAAATTTATAATATTAGTAAGGATTCGTAAAACCAATGTATGAAAGGAATGTTCCGTATTATGGCATAAGGTTAGTACCTTATGCCATAATATGCGTGCGAAGCCACGGGCAGAAACTAGTGTTTCTGCCCCTGGCTTCGCACGCGTCGTTTCTATGGACACTTTTTATGTTTATTTCTATCCCATGGGAACTGTTATATGGGATAAAAAGTCTATGTTTGATTCCAGACTTAGAGCGATCTATGCGAAATTTCAGCCCGATCGGTTCAGTCGTTATCGCGTGAAGAGGTACCAAACTTCCATCCTTATAAAATATCTAAACATCCAAACTTTCCGTTTATAATATTAAGAAATGAAAAAAATAAAATGAAAGGAAAATTATTTATTTCTCATAAACCACAATACAATTCAAGCCAAAGATAAAAAAAATTAACTATTTAGAACAAAGAGGTAATTATTAAATTTAGTAGGTAGGTAATTCCAGTAAGTAGCTTAAATATAGTACATTAGTTAAGTAATAGGTACACACATTATTGTGGCAGAGAAATGTTATTCCAAGAAGTATTAGTGTGATTGCAAGAAGCTATTCTTACACGACTGCCCAATAAAGGAGTGTAATGTTTCCAGGGTTCACGTACTCTAACTACCAACATAAATCCTGGGAACATAAACCTAGACTACTAGAATTCTTTGCTTTGACCACAGAAATCTAAATAGGTACCTAATATTTAGATTTCTGTGGCTTTGACCATTGTTCGAAGCTGAAGGCCTATTTTAATTCTCCAAAATACGCGTTCCATTGTTTTGTTTAATTTTTTGTGCAAATTTGTATTCTAATTTGGTGTATTTCGAGTACACCAATTGGCCGAAACGAAACATGAAATGTTTGGTTAAAAAGAAATAGATGTGACCGATGTGGCCTGACCAAAGCAAGTTCGTTGAATGTTCTTGACCGACCTTTTTCGGTGACACATTATGCCATTCTGCAGCACATTAAAGGAATTATTGACTTAATTATAATTAGCTGTACCCGCCTTTTTAACAAATAAACTGCCAAGTGCGACTAGCCTTGACAAACGAAGACCAAAAAACAGCCAATAATAACAGGTTTTTTATGGAAGCCCGCTTTAATTTGGATATTTATTTAATTTTTATTATTTGTTGTTATAGCGGCAAGAGAAATACACATTGCCTAAAAATTTTATGTGTCTGTCTACCTTTTACGATCCATGAGATAGAGCCCTGTAACAGACGGACGGACGGACGGACGGACAGCGGAGGCTTGGTAATAGGGCTGCGTTTTCACCTTTCGGGTACGGAACCCTAAAAAACTATGAATACTTAGATTATGTAGATTTTTGTGGTGAGCGCCTACTTAGAATTGATAATATTTTGTTTGAGAAGTAATATAACTGGTTCAGAGTTCTGATAATTCAAAGTCATCTGATAAACTTTTAAAAATCAACGTGGTATATTTATATCATTCTTTTTTATATATATTTGAGTAGGTACTCGAAGTTACGAACTTACGAAGTTTTAATTAGGTACCAACTTAAAATTTTAAATTAACATGCAAAGACTTAAAAACATAATAATATAATCCTAAAAGTAAGGTAGTTTTTTTTTTTTAATCAAGTTCATTGTACCTATCAAAATTTAATCATCTTGATCATAGTAGATACGAATTGCAAATACCTAATTCTGTTAGCCAGAATATGTGTAAACAATCCAAGACATAAGCTACTGAGAGCTGCAGCTGAGATGTTATTTAAAACTCACTTGCTTGGTGTCGAGTTTCAGATATAATTGTTAGCAATATTTACTGAAGGAAGGATCTCAAATCGACCAGTAATGTAAATTGCGTATAAAAAGACGCGGCAACAAGAGTAAATTTTAGGTTAAATATGGGCGGTTTGTGTACAAACATTCTACATCGCGTTTGGCTAGTGTATAGATTACCTTCTTTTGTAAATCACTGCACTCACTAAATGCCGTGGTGGTCGCGACGTAAGAATCGGCCCCCCTAACTCGGCCCGTGGATGTCGTAAGAGTAGAAAGGAGGGTTCCCTTCTACACCAGAGAAAGGGCAGCAGCTTCATTCTAAGCATATTGAACATCTTTACATCGATCACCAATCCGCCTGCAGAGCGTGGTGTTTATGGGAATCCCTCCTTGTTAAGGGTACGTTCAGCTGTGGACGAATGTGTGCTGGGGTCGTTCAGTGATGTTTTAGCAACTTTTTTTACCCCTTTAAGGTAAAATACGTGGTGACTTGATATCTCACTACACCTCCCCTCGTGATACCTATTTCGTGATCTTTTTCGAATACCCCTTTAGAGCCTCACGTGATTAATGAAATGAGTCTATCATCAGGGGGCCCCCCTGATGATGGACTCATTAAATGAGATCACAGTTTATACCTCAAAATCATTGCAGCAGATTTCACGCAGAATGTCTAAATTAGCGCGGTTAAATGTAAAGTAAAGTGTATTTTATGAATGTACACCTCTACTATTATTATAAATTCGAAAGTAACTCTGTGTGTCTGTCTGTCTGTCTGTAGCTAGTGTTGTATAAATCATGTTCATTTTATTAATTTATTTTTACCATAACATAACTTTTATTAGCTCGAGACATTTAATGCCTTCTGCCTGCGACGCAGAAGGTTGCGGGTTCGATTCCCGCCTTGGGACATATGTTTGTACGATCTGCAAATATTTGTTCCGGATGTTCTGGGTATTTTCTATATATAAAAAAAAATATATCTATCTATGTTATGTATTCTATTAAGTTTATCAGTCATCTAGTACCCATAACCACAAGCTCTGCTTACTTTGGGGCTAGATGATGCTGTGTGGATTGTCCAGCATTATTTATTATTTATTTATTTATTTAATAATTGATAAATTTATAGTTATCATCAATGTGATATTTTGATCATTTAACACGGAAACCTATAAATTGGTTGAAAATGTGGACTTATTTTAATAAATAATAGTTTTAATAGCAAAGAGAATTAACAATTCCTTTTGTTTCAGCCAATCTGAAAAATGGATTTGGAGTTCCGGGATCTCACGTATACGGTGCAGGGTCGTATGTCAAAAGGTAAGATAAAAAATTAAAATTTAAACACATTTTTTCATGTGGATACTTTGAAACGGGGATGATTGATTATTAGAGCCCTGAATTCGGTTGATCGAGACGTGATCGTGAAGTCTCATTTTGCATGGGATTTGCGTAGTTCCCTGTCCGCATGATAGAGGCACTCATCATGCGGACTTATCCCATAGAAGGATTTATCCCATAGGACTTATCCCATAGAAAAAGGTGACGAGACGTCACGATGACGTCTAGATACTGTCGTCAACCGAACTTCGGGCTCAGGATAACGCACGCGTTTTCTCAAGTAGTAGTAGTAATTAAATTAGATTAAACCTGTATTTAGTGACAATATTCTTAAACTTTTGATTCTCTTCTTTCTTCCTACAACCTTAAATTATTTCTTTTCACACGCCACCGTCTATACTTTTTGTCCATCAGGTTGCCTGGAACAGATCGCTCTTAGCGATAAGGCCGACCATTGTACATTATCTTTATTTGTTTTTGTGTTCTGTGTTTATTTTGATTATTTGGTGTGCAATGCAATAAAGAATATTATTATGTATTGTATTTTGTTGTATCTACAAAAATATACATTTGATTTTGGGTAGGGGAAGGGGGGTTTTAAAAGTTAGTAAAAAGTTGCTAAAGAACATCGTGTGTGGTTAATAGACGACCTCTTAGTAGGAAGGTAATTCAAGAATAAATTGTAAATGTCTACAAATAAAATTGTGAAAGTCTTTATAACTAATGAGAAAGTTTCACATGAAAGTTTTATAACTATACTGACATGTGAAAATTATATCTTGAATGGCATTTATCTAATTTTTATGAGTAACTGGCACAAATAAATGTGCTAAACATTATATGATTGTCACCTTTGGAATCGAAGTATTGGATGTACGTACAGTCTATTTCCAGTCTCAGAAGGTAGGTAGAGTCTATGAATAACAAGATCCGTCAAGAGCGAGTGTGACTCTCGCGCCGAGAGTTTCGAACTTTTGTCAAGTATACCAACATGTACTTACTATAGGTATTGGTTAGAGACTTTGCTATTTAATGACATTTCAGATGGATCGGTTTGCGAACTTCGGAGTCTATGCTCCGAAGTTCGCAAACCGAGGATAGAGGGTTTAGAGTTTTTTCAAAATATTTCGAAAAGTATGAAGCCTATAGAAATTTAAAAAACAGTTTTGAGATGTACAGATCTATACCTAATATTTAATAACCCACTGGTATCACTGTTATAGTAGCTTTTTGAAAAATGTTAAAAAGGGGGGACTTTTTAACATTTTTCAAAAAGTGTTCTATTTACAGACTTCTCTATATATTTCCTGTAAAAAATAGATCTCCATCTACAATCGCTACATACATTTTAGATGGGTCCCTCTGCAAACATCGAAAGTAGGGAATAGGTAATGGGTAGGTAATTTTTTGACTTTTTTAAACCTACTGAAAGATTAAACTGATTTGAGATGTACAAACCAGTGCCATTAATTTGATACTCGGTGAGGTATACGACGACCAATATACCAATATACGTAAGCAACATTTTTGCTTCTGCAGGACTAGGAATGAATGAATGAATGAATGAATGAATGAATGAATGAATTTATGAATGAATGAATGAATGGATGAATTAACACTTTATTGCACTCAAAAAATAACATAATTAAAACCTTATATGTATCTAAATTTAACACTTACTCAGTACAATAGGCGGTCTTGTCGCTGAGAGCGATTTTTCCCAGGTAACCTAGAGGTTAGGTTAGGGAGGTTAGGTATTCAAAACGAAAACAAACGATGTGCCAACCTAGCGAGTTTGCCTCCATTCATAAATTATAATTACATGTATAATTTACATGTATGTGATAATCGCTATGTTAATGGTTGCAAACTAGAAAAGCTAGGATCTAGTAGGTAGGTATAGTATAATTACCTCTTCTTTACACGAGGAAGTTCTTATAATAACGAAGTATGCTCACAACATAACGTATTATATGTATAAACGCATTTGCTCCCCTTGGAGTCGACGTTGAGACCCTAGGTGGTGGGTTAACAAGGCTCTCCGGGTTTTAAAAAAATATCTGAGCATCTGGTCAAAGCGACGCTCGACCCAAGAGCTGGGGAGTATCTGGCGCAGCGTATCAGCATTGCCATGCAGCAGCGGGGCAATGCAGCCAGCAGCGTCTTGGGGACGCTTGCGACTGGTATTGATATGGATCAGTTGAGCTACCTCTAGATTGTTTGGAAGTCTTCAGTTAGGTCAATTATTTACAATTGAAACAATTTTTTGATTGTAGTTTGATTGGTAAATAAAATTTTACTTTTCGACTATCTTTAGATTTTTTTAATCAATCAAATATCAACAAATCATAGTTTGTTAATATTTGATCAACTAAGGATTTTATTTAGCACATAGTTATTTACAATAACATAATAAAACAATTACAACTAGTATATACTGTATTCACACATATATCTATTTCTAAAATTGTTTGTTATTTAGTACTCGTAATTACATTAAATTAATAATTTATTTTTTGTGTACCTGGTTGTGAAAATACTTCCCATCATACTTTTTCCGGGTGTAGGAGAACATGACCTTTAAACACTAAAGTCATTTACAACGGGATATTTACCATGATTTGAGTAGTTGTAAATGACTTTAGTCTTGATGTTGACATGATTGTTTGCAACAGTCTGCAGTTAGCCTTATTGTTTCAATTGTAAATACTAGTTCTATTTTGGTTTTATTATTTTCTTTAGTGTTAATAACTATGATGGATATTTAAAAGATTTATCATGACCTTTTTGTCAAGGGGAGGGTCCGTAAGTAAACGTAGCTTCTTCATTTAAGTTAAGTTAATTTAATAATAGCAATTCAATAAAACGCTCATCGATATTATTAGAGGTTAACTAGTACTGGCTATTTCAGTACGGAATTATTTACAACGAAGGTTCAATGAAGCCAGTCCGTGCCTTTCAAAAGTGATTTTATTTTTGAATTTGTTTGGTCATTCACCTCAGGTGACTTAGCAGTACTTAGGTCAATACTTAGGTTTTGATTTACATTTTTATTTGTCTTCTTGTGCCAGTAAAAATGGATGCCTACGAAACAAATAACTTTTAAAATATATTTAACGTCATATGTTAACTACACCTTATTTACAATGGATGTACTTACCTACATTTAGAAAAAGTCAATTCAATTAGAACGGTCATACAAATAACAACTTTTCCTAATTAAAATTCAATAGTATAATAAAATACAAATTTCATATAGGTACCTAAAGAGTAGCAATAAAAACTGGATTTAATAAATCAATAAAATAACAGTACAATTCAGTTTAAAATAATACGAACAACCAAAAATTTAAAATACACAAAAATGTAACAACAGAAATTCAAATTCAAAAACGTAAGGTAAGTACAATAAATAACGTCAAATTCTAAAATAAAATAAAATTACTATAAGTACACTAAGTTAATATCAAAACTCAGGCAAAAATCATCCGTCAATCTTACAAAATCTCATGAGTTCACTAATAAAGTACTTCCATTAGCGTCAAATACCTATGGCTAGATGTGAATAGGTAGCTTACCTACTAGCTTGATGTGATGAGAGAGTTCAGTGTGCGTGGCATCGGGAAGTTGGCGCTTGCGGCTGTTCGGGACGAGAGGGTGCGGCTGAGAAAAAAAAATAAAATTCTTAAAATTGAAATAGACATGGAAATTAAGTGATATTCTTGATTTCCGTCGCTACGTTCATTCATAACTAATACTAGAACTTCAACGTCTTCAACACAATAGCAAACTTAATCCTATAATATTCATACTAGGTACGTTAATAGCAAACAAAAATGTGTGAATAGGTACTTTATTCACAACTTTACATATCGCACAAACGCGTGGCGCCATCTGATACAATATTTATCGGAGATAAATGTTTTATCAAATAATCTAAAAGGTTTTTCGTATTGAGAACCGTTCTAATAATAGAATATACAATCTTGACATCTGGCGTCTAGCGACCGCTACACTCGCTCTACCCGGTCCGACTAGCGCTGATACAGTTTAGCGATACAAACCAAAATGCCGTGACAAAAAAAAAATACGCGAAAATATTCGTGCTGTTGGTTAATTAATTGGTAAAAAAATAACGTCAAGCGAACGAATGCCGATTTATTATAACTTTTATTATAACAGTGAATCGTGAAACTTTTCGCGATTAACGGTAATAAGTTAGCCCCGAATTTTTTTTAGAAATTATCGGAATTAAGTGAAGAGCAATAACGGGAACAACGGAGAGAACTAGCTAAAAGTTTTGAAACTTTTCGGTGGTTCGACGGAAATTTTACGTATTCAAAAACAACTAAACTAACAACGGCGAGCGGAGCTAACCGCAAAATTTTTAAGGCTCTGTGGCTATCGGTGGTGTATGCATCGTCGTCTTCACCTACTATGCCAGTTACGCAACCCGCGTCTCTCTGAGAATTCACCCATCAAACTTTTCTCTCTAAATAGATTGTTCGAATTAGAAATTCGCGTTATAACGAGCGCCGTTAGGTACAACCGAGCAACTGCTCCGCTCGCTTTACCCTAGGACCGGTGCTTATAGGCGGTAAAACATAAGATGCGGCATTCGTACACGAACTTGCCTTTGAAATCTCGTGACACTGGCAATGTAAATTTTAAAACATAAGTCCTAATGCAATATGATTATTGTCGTCATTTTAAACAAATTAAAACAGATGCCATGCATTCGCCACCGGCGCGCGACGGCCGCGGTCTATGAGAGCGCCGCACGCAGGCTCTAAGGGCCGCCAACACTGAATTATTATTACGTAGTATATGTAACTCAATGGCCGCCGAGCTCCGGATCGTTACAGCGGGTGTACCTATACACCGCACACCCGCTAAAGCCGCCCCTGATTCTAATACAGCCTAATGCACATGACTGTTGGCGTCTTTTAAAACAAATCAAAATAGATGCCTCGCTTTCGTCGTCCGCGCCGGCGGCGGCGGCGGCGGCATCGGGCATAACAAGGGCGCATTGTCTTTCGGAGCGCCGCGCGCCGCCGCGGTAGACGCTTACTCTTAGGAGGCGTGCGGCCGCCTCCGGGGTGCTTGGCGCCCCCTATGACCCTACGCCCGTGAGCTTCGCACACACTGCACACCCGCTAAAGCCGCCCCTAACGCTCATCAACGAATAGCATCATGATAACTGATTTTTGCTGAGTCCCTTGTTTATGTAATTGAAAAAACCTCAAAAAAGGCGACATTGTTTACCTTAGGGATGATCTTCCACTGTCTAGCAGCTACAGCGGAGCAAAAGCACCCACCAAAATAAGTAGTTTTAGTGGGTGCATTTCCGGTGGGGCTTTAGTGTAGCACTTAGGAAATTTTGTATGTTTTCAATGGAACGTTTGCTTGCAGTTTTTAGCCATTTAATGAGCGTAATTCAGCTAAAGGAATCTTTGTACAATTGATGCACATTACTCAAATGACCTATTTTGTTAGTCAGGGGCGTGGCAGTAGATAATTTGATAAATATTGTTATAACCCACTGGCATACAAAACTCACACATGCGGTCACCCTGTAAATATTAACTTAGTAGTATTTATTTCTACAGAGGCCAGACACCAGACGTCCTCATTAACGTGATACAGATGTCTTATCTCGGATAAAAATAGGCATACCAACATATCTAAAGAATGAAAGAAAAAATGGATTCATGCGAATTACGAGTATATGTAAATGCGAGAATTCTTGTCTCTATTTCGATCTTTTCTGAAATTCAGGCCTTCCTGATCATGGGATTGTGGATAAATTTATATGGAGAGTTTACAATGTATTTCTTCTCCGTTGTCTTCTTATTATAATAGAAGATAGTAAGTAGAGTCGACGGAGAAGAAATGCATTGTAAACATCCCACGTGTCCCGAAAGCAAGAGGAATGAAAGAAAGGCCTTTGCTTTGCAGTGGGATGAAGTGTGCATAAAGGACATCAACCACCCGGCACCGCTACCGTACAGCACAAAAATAAGCATTCAAACATGGGCTTGAACTCGTAATCTTTAGATACATTTTACAGTGAATAATAATAATAAATCATTTGTTATTATTATTATTAAAGTCACTGTCATCAGAGAGTCCATATTTAAATGCTCATTTTTGTTTTGTGAGGTAGCGGTGTTGGGCGTGTGAGCGCCAATCTTAAACCTTTTTCTAAATCACATAATATTTATTGAAAAGTTCCAAGAAGCAATAGAGCTATGGAAATCTGAATAGAAGGTAGGGTCTTATTTAAATTTTGCTCGGTAACGCCCTGACGTTTCAATAACGGATCAATCCTTGTAATGTGAAGTAAACTGATAAAATCTCTAATATACAAACGATTAACCTATTTGCAAATCTATTTCTCCTTGTCATACATTACCTTGCGGGCAAGCCCACAATGAAATAATATGATGTCCGACAATAAATTCCCTCTAAGTACTTAATGTTGTCAGAATACAATCAAGTCATTTTATTATCTATGATATAAACAACACAATCCTACAAAAAATCTATTTATATAAAAGAAAGTTGTGTTAGTTACACTATTTATAACTCAAGAACGGCTGAACGGATCTCGGTGAAATTTGGCAGCGAGGTAGATGGTATCCCGGGGCCGGACATAGGCTACCTTTTATTCCGGAAAAAAGCGTGCGCAGCCGCGGGCTGCAGCTAGTATGTTATAAAAATGTACTTATGGAAGAGCATGGCGTCCTGCCGTAAAAAGATTTTTACTAGTACGGAGGACTGTCACCTTACTAAGGTTCTGGTACTGAAGACATACCTAACAAATAATAAAATAAGTAGTCGTAGATATAGAGTAAAGTAGGTAATTCGTGTTATTTTCTTATTGTTTTAGTCTTATACAAAACCTACCAATGTTTTATTATTTTTAATATTAAATTGTACCAACCTACTATAGTTTAATCTTTAAAGAAATTAAAAACCATTATCTTAATACATTATTAAGTTCAAAACTTAACCGTGTTAAATTAGCATGCGATGTTATTTTCTAAGAACCTACAATAAAAATTTAAAATTTAAATTTATGATATCGAGGATCATGAAAATCAATTTACTTTTCAATATGAATAGGAATTGATATTTATATGACAAGGTAAATATATGGCAGTTAAGTTTATAACTTATCATTATGTCTCTCAAAGCCTACATTGGTTATTTGCGATTGTTGTCTTGATCAAGAAAAAGGTACTTATGTCAAACAATCGGCAGCTGCCAGTTAGTGAAATAAAAATAAATAAATAACGCTGGACAATCCACATAGCATCTAGCCTCAAAGTAAGCAGAGCTTCTGTTATGGGTACTAGATACCTGACATACTTAGTAAAATAGATCGGTATTTTTTATTATGCATAGAGAACACCCAGAGCTAGTAGAAATATCTGCTGATCATACAATCATTTGTCCCGTGGCGGAAATGCAACCTCCTGCGTCCAGACGAGCTTCGCCAGCTACGCCACTAAGCTAACGGCTAAAATAGTTGGACAACATAAACATTAGGTTTTCACAACCGGAAGATAGGAACCAAAAATAACTGTATGAGTCAGATTAAGGAAAAAGTAGCTTACATGTCGTATAAAGAATTAAAAGAGACCGCATTGGAAGGAGAAAAGTGGAGGAAATTGCATCATTGCACCGACAAGAGCTATAAGGCTCTTTTAATTTATAATATCTAATAATCCTCCCGGCCAGGTGGGATGACGATGTGCGAAAGACTGCAGGCAGATGCTGGATGCGGCAAGCTGAAGATAGGGCGCCGGCGGCGCTATGGCGCTCATTGGGGAGGCCTATGTTCAGCAGTGGACTAAGATAGGTTGATGATGATGATTTAATAATAACTTTAAGATGTTATCTAGATAATATACAACAGCAACTAGCTGCAATACTATCTTTTGGATTTCCTAAACATAAATTCTACAAATTATCATTATCAGAGCAAACATGACAATGACAGATAGTTAATGTAAATGGCCAGATCGTTATTATTAATAGTCTGTAACTAGGTTATCTTCTCAGTGCCTATTGCCGATTGAGTTTGATTGATAAATTGTAATGGTGCGAGCCTTTATGAATAATCGGTCTATGATAAAGAGAGTTTTTCTCGTGTTGTAGTACTGTTCACGAGCGCATCGGATGATAATGATGCTGGACTGGAAAGGTAGGGGAATTAACATAAACGGCAACTACATCTCACACCTAACGATTCGCTGATCTAGACTATTGACTATGTCAATAGTTTTAGGCCCGTATTATGAAAGCTGCTCAGTCATCGATCTCAGCTTGAGTAACGCTTTTCTATGGCATAAACGTCACTCAAGCATAAATATTTAACTGAGCAAGCTTTCATAATGGCGGAGTCGCTACAGGAGCTAAACCTGATGCTAGACGGCCTATAGCTTCAGCCGCCCGATGTACATCGGTCTTGCCATGAATTTAGATAAAACGAAGTCATATATTGATCCAAGACTGGTGGTCGTACATGATCTTTATGTATGTTTTAAATTATAAGAATTAAAATAGGATACATGTATTATTTTATTTTTAAATTTTGACCAATCAAAGTCTGTTTACTGTCATTACAAGTTTCAATTCGATCTTTACTAGTATTATAATGATGCTGTGTGGATTGTCCAGATTAATTTATTTATTATAACGAGGTATCATTTTGTTAATTTAATTGTTACGAGTATTTGTGGCCCTTCTAGTCCCATTTAAATTTAACACTAGCTAGGTTATTCTAGCTAGAGAGCCACCGCCGGTACTTAATTCAGTAGGTACTAGTTTCTCTGCCTGCGGCTTCGTACGCGTTGTTTATAATATGGAAACGTTTAAAGGGTACCAATTTCTATCCCATGGGAAGTGATTTATGGGATAATGTTTAATGTTTTATTCCAGACCTAGAACTACATCTATGCAAAATTTCAGCCCATTTCGTTCGGTAGTTGTGGCATGAAAAAGTAACAAATATATATCCATCCATCTAAACATCCAAAACTTTCGCT
Organism: Eupithecia inturbata; assembly: GCA_963662085.1. Classification (NCBI taxonomy): domain Eukaryota; kingdom Metazoa; phylum Arthropoda; class Insecta; order Lepidoptera; family Geometridae; genus Eupithecia; species Eupithecia inturbata. The sequence goes on along the minus strand of OY759191.1, from coordinate 5,428,285 downwards.
TTTTAGGGTTCCGTACCCGAAAGGTGAAAACGGAACCCTACAAAGCGTCCCGTCCGCCCCGGTCCGTCCGTCTGTCACAGGGCTCTATCTCATGAACCGTAAGAGGTTGACAGTTGTTGAGTTGACATTTTCAGAGAATATGTATTTCTTTTGCCGCTATAACAACAAATAATAAAAATAAAATAAATATCAAAATTAAAGGGCTCCCATACAACAAAATTGTTTTGCTGGCTATTTTGCTCTTAATTTGTCAAGGCTTTATCTCTTGAACTACATATATACAATAGGTGGACACATTAAACTTTTTATAAATGAGAAACACTTCAACTGTAATAACAACAAATATTAAAAATAAATAAAGTTGAAAATTTAAAGGGCTCTTTCGTGTGCGAGTCGACTCGCACTCGGCGGTTTATTTAATATTAGTGTGATGAGCGAATACGTTCGAATTGATCAGCTGCAGCTCCGTCATTATTTTAGTCCCTTTGTTCCAATTGTGGGTAAGAAGCGTATTGCGCCATTCTTACCCGTCCCTTGCGTCAGCAACTTAAAAATAAATAAAGTATTTAGAAACAAAGAAATAGGTTCGTGGAACAGTTTCCTTATGATTGGTACCAAATCGACCTTCAAGCTTCATGACGCACAACAATGAGTAAACTTCGCCAACGCATCGTTTTAAAATTAAAATAGTCATTTTAAGCATAATTTTGCATAGAAATAGTCGTCAACGTCACTAATGCAGGAACGTGCTCAGTGCACGCAACTGGAATCTTGAATCGGAAAACAAGATTCTTCTCTTGAAAGCGATTTCCATTGCCAACGAGCTAAGGAACGTAAGCATGCGTGGCTCTAGTAACACTCAGAGTATAAGATCATTTGATTGTTTTTAAATAACGCAAAACCGACTTCGAATCCCTTATTTTTAAACTAAATAAATAAATAATGCTGGACAATCCACACACCAAACTGTTTTTAAGTACCCAGAGGTGATTCAACGGTTATCTTTTGTATGTGCTTTATTTTACTTTAATTTTTTCTTTTAAATACTAATCCCTCGGGAATAATAATTGTAAATATGGGACCACTTCGGGATCACCCTTTATACAATTGCAAAATAATCATTCAAATAGGTCCATAAATAACGGAGAAATCGACGGATATATGTATATTATATTAAAAAAACATACAGCCGAACATCAGATCGTCCTCCTCCTTTTTTAGAAGTCCGCGTCTTATCATAAGTTTTTTACTTAGCTAGAGCGAGGAGACGATGCATTGTCAACACTAGATTTTCGGCCAGAGTATTATGTACTTACTGGTAACTTTATCTTAAATATTATAAAACCTAATTAGATATTTAAGTACCTACTCCGTAAACCATCAACCATTTTTTTGGAAATTAATATTTTGATTATTATTATTAGTTAAAAATTGTAGGTACTTGTACCTAGAGCAATTCATATTTTGAAAAGGGTGCGTTTTCGCTCGGCTTAGCCGGGTTTTTACCCGCGTGGCGTAGGTAGTGTTTTTTACTCGCGTGGCGTAGGTAGTGTTTTTTACTCGCGTGGCGTGGGTAGTGTTTTTTACCCGCGTGACTTGGGTAATGTTTTTTACCCGCGTGGCTTGGGTAATGTTTTTTACCCGCGTGGCTTGGGTAATGTTTTTCGAGCGATTCTTTGTGGTTGGCGGACCAGTCCTTATGCGTGGAGGTGCCACGCAAACGGCTAAAGCGGTTTTGATAAATGAGGTATCAAAATACTCGTCTAGTCTCCTATACTAAGCTACATTTTGTAGGACTTCGCCCTTACATTTGCGAAAAAATCGAAAAGGGTTTTTTATTGTTTTCAATGAATAACTTGTTGATAATTTTCAATAGAAAGTTTTGCCATAAAGCTTTTGTAAGCTTACTAAATTCTGTACCTACTAACTTCCACAACTCCCGTTGTTGTCCACGAAAACTGTAGCCTTACAAAATATATTGTAGCCACACAGGTCTTGGCATATAGCATTCTTTACGAAAAGCATTTTCATTCAACACTCATACATGTTGTAAAGGAATCTTGAAGCAAATTATACCTACTCCTTATATTTTATACTACCACCCTTTTTGCGTCACTTATCAAGTGTGGAAAACCACACTGCATGCAGCCAGCCTATGGATATAAACATAAACAGGATAATTATGCAAAATCAGACAATTGCCTTCATCAGGCAATCGAGGTGTAAGGATCGACCGCACCAACTCAGCTCGTGGATGTCATAAAGCTGACTTAAGCTTGTCGCACACCTGGAAAGCACCGCTGGCTGCAGCACAGCACAATACTGTGCATTCAAATATGGGCTTTAACTCGTTACAAATAGTTACAATTAGATCATTGAGATACAAATATACGCTAGTAATAATAATTCACTTAATTAGATGAATTTTATATTGACGGCATCAGATGATAGACGTTTGAAGGTTGAATGACTTCCCACAACGTTTGAAGGTTGTGGGAAGTCATTTTGTCTAAAGTACATACATACACATGTAAAAACATGTGCTGTATTGGATTAATAAGCACAGAGCTTTCGGGAACCTACTATAGCTAAAGGAAGGGCATCAGAATCGTACGGCGTTTTTTTAACACCTAAACAGCGATCACGAATCCGCCTGCGAAGCGTCGTAATTATGGTAAAACCACTTTAAAATGGTGGAGGCACGTCCAGCAGTACACGGAAAAAAAAATAATTAAAAGAACTCTGGCGGTCAGGCTGCGCATTAGCCGATTTATCGGTGCATTTGGCATTTGGTGTATGAGGTGCAGCGCGGGGCGGGCAGAACGAAAGCGGAGCGGAGCGAGCAAAAGGCTAGTTAAAAATTAAAACAATATGCCTAGTACTTTCGTCCGTGAGTGTACCCATGCGCAAGCACAACCCCTCCACTTTCTTCCAGCGTTATTTTTAAGTGACGCGACCTTTAAGCGTGCTGATGAGGAGACAAAATTCCTTATGACTAATTAAAGGAAAACCACTCTGCATGTAGCCACGTGCACGTAGCCCATCTATGAGGCTTGAACTAGATATGCAAAATCGATGTTATAGAATGCGTGCTCGCCATCGAAACGTAAATAAAATACCTCTGTAGCGTGGCGGGTGAAGGTCCGCCTGCGACGCAGGAGGTTGCGGGTTCAATTCCCGCCTCGGGACAAATGTTTTTACGATGTAAATATATTTGTTTCGGGTGTTCTGGATGTTTTCTATGTAAGTATTAATAAAAAAGTATCTATCTATGTAGTGTATTGTATTAAATATATCAGTTATCTAGTACCTACTCATACTCATAACACAAGCTCTGCTTAGCTTGGGGCTAGATGATGCTATGTGGATAGTCCAGCATATTGTTATTATTTACATAAACAATGCGTTACGCACGACCAGCTGCATTCAACAATAGCTTGATAACAGCGTTTCGCAATAAATAAGATAGCGGTTTGAGTGATAAAAGCGTGAATGAATCAAAAGTAGGTAAACAACCAAATAAAGAAGTGTAGATTAGCCGTTAGGTGCATCTAGATAAGAGTTTTTCACACTATTCCTTGAAATAAACAGCAAGGTTACAGATACTCTTTATTGCACACCAAGATAGAGAAAAACAGAACAGAAAACACAAACACAGAAACAGTTGCACAACGGGCGGCCTTATCGCTAACAGCGATTACTTCCAGGCAACTTATTTATTTATTTAATTCGGATTGCTATCCGCTTATCTAATAACAATAGAAATTAAAGTAGACACAGAAAGCTAATAATAGGCATTTGCTAATAAAAACTTTTAATGATTTTACCTTAAACTTTTGATGGACATGTAACTATTGTACAGATATAGACGGTGGCGTATTGTAGATAGAAAAAACATAAACAAATACTAATGTAATATAAGTAAATGTAAATAAATACTAAGTATAGACAGTATAAAATGAAATGAAATTAAATATACATAAGAAAGTGTTCATGGACCATATTATGTATCGTATACAGGGAGAGATTTAGCTTGTCTTATTGGGGTAGGTAAGGTTAGATAATAATAGTTTGATAATAACCGCGCTACTTTAGTTTAGAGACGTTTTCGTGCGGAACCGTACGAACGAATACGCACGAATATCCCGACCTTCTAAGTACTATGGGAGCGCGTAGACGCGTGCGATTCGTCGTAAGTATACCTACTTAAGTGGGTTTAGTTACGACGGCGACGCGCGACATCCGAAAAATATCCGAACTTGTTAGGATTTTACCACTCATTCGTGCGTTGAACATAAACAATGGATGTTAGTAGGAAAGTTGTTTTTGTTGAAAACTTGTGAAATTTCGGTGAATATATTTTTAGGGTTTCGAAGATCGGAGATCGGTTTCGAAACCCGTATGGCATCGCTTTTTCTGTCCTTTTTTCAGTCATTAATATCTCAGCAACTACAGCAGCAAATAACGTGAAATTTTAAATAATAATACATTTTGTGCGCCTATGCAGATTTAAAGAAAAAAAATATAATAAATAAATAATGAAAATGAAAATTTTCAGCACAAATTGTTAAGTCGAAATTTTAAAAGAGACCTACAAATCTACAATGTCAAGTGGTGTATTAAATGAAAGGTATCAATTTGTACATTTCAAAACATTGTTTGTCTGTAGGGGTTTTATAGTTTTTGAAATATTTGGAAAAAAATCGAAAAAATACCTTTCCCCCCTATCTCCGAATTTTGCAGAGCGATCCATCTGAAATGTATGTAGCGTTTGTAGTTAATTATCTATATTTTACAGGAAAAATATAGAGAAGTCTGTAAGCAGACCACTTTTTGAAAAATGGTCAAAAATGGCTACGAGTGGTGTATCAAATATAAGGTATCGGTTTGTACAACTCAAAACAAATCCTGGAAGAAATCGCTTTAAGCGATAAGGCCGCCAATTCTGTTACCTTCTGTACCATACTGTTTTACATAATAAGTTCTGTAAAGTATTATCTCTTATCTAAAACAGTTTTTGAAATTCCTATAGGTTACATAATAGCTTTTGAAATATTTTACCAAATATTTTGCCAAGACGTGCGAGCTTCGTCTCGAAATGAAATTTTGAGTGAAATTCCAAGTGAGACCAAAATGAGAGGGTTTCTAAATAAAAACTAAAGAACTAGTGCTGTAGAAGGAAGACAGGAACAATGGTAGGGCTACGCTTTAAATTTTGAGAATACCCAAGCCTCCACATTTGACGGGCAGGGAGGCCTGCGACCATGCTTTGTCATCCAAATAGATATTCAAAACCGATAATAAAGTTTATTCTATATTATGTTGTCTAAGCCTTCCAAGAGCTCGCTGTGTTTCCACAGTTGACAACATCTCAAAGAATACGTAAACTTAGGTACAAATAAGGCAAATCCGAATAATTTGTAAAAACACATTAATTATTGAGCAGTCTGTCCGAGGTTTTGTTGAAATTTTGAATTTTCTAATCGACAAAATACTCGAAAGACCCATCAAGAATTGGTGAACCAAGGAGTCAAAGTGAACATTTATCTACAACTGTAATGTTGCCAAACTATTGAATTTTCCAATGATATTGTTTTTGTCTACACAAGAGTCCGAAATAAAAAGCTCGCACATTAAAAAATTTAATTCCAAACCTATTCGTCGAAATTCATCTGTGATCATGATCATCAAAAACAGTGTCCACCTCTTCACCTAAAGTTTCCTCATCCAAATACCAGACATGGAGCGATTGAAGACGTTGAATTATCGGTTTGATGTAACTCCTTGGTTGACAAACAATATCATGGTTTAGAGTATACGTAGGTACCTCGAGTAGAGAGTATGAGAGGAGAGGGCAGTAGAGGTAAACTGAACTTTACAAAATTACCTATGTTTACTAGTAAATATACGTTAGTTTACATCTTGTATGCAAGAGTCGCTTTGCTGAGCACATAATTCCCACCTTACAGACCGTGACCGCTCGCGAATGCGCATCGCTTACCATCAATGACTCAACGCAGCCGTTTGGGAGGCAATTTTAGACCGCATTGCAGTCTTTTGTTTGATGCATTATTTCATGGACACGCACAAAGTGCTCTGCAAACAAAAGTTTGCAGAGCACTTTGTGCGTGACCAGTTTGGTTAAAAACCCAAACTGAAGCCATTTTTTATCCCACGACGCAAAACGAAATATGTTATAAATTTGACTTGTGTGTGTGTGTGTGTGTCTGTCTGTGGGTGGCATTGTAGCTCGTAGTATAAAACCATTTTCAATAAGTTTTGTTTGGTTTGGTTTTTGGCAGAAAAAGCGAGGCCATGAGGGTTTTCTGCCCTTTTTTTCCGTCTTTAATATCTCAGCAACTACAGCAGCAATTAACTTGAAATTTAAAATAATAATACATTTCGTGCGCCTGTACAGATTAAAAGAATAAAATTGAAAAATTAAAATGTTCAGTACAAATTGACGTGCCGAAATTTTAAAAAAGACCTACAACTTCAAGGGGGTGTATCAAATGAAAAGTTTGTACATATCAAAAAAGTTTTTTAAATTTCTGTAGGTTCCAGACTTTTTTAAATATTTTTAAAAAAGCCGAAGATTTACCCTTTCCCATCCCCTATCTCCGAAGTTTGTACAGCAATCCATCTGAAATGTATGTAGCATTTGTAGATATGAATCTATATTTTACAGGAAAAAAATAGAGAATATGTTACGTAAAACACTTTTTCAAATTTCAAAAATGGGGGAATCATTTTCAAAAGGCTACCACACCGAGTGGGGTATCAAATAAAAGGTATCATGTTCCACATCTCAAAACAGTTTTTGAAATTCCTGTAGATTACATACTTTTCGATTTTTTTTGAAAAAAGTCGAAAATTTTACCTTTACCCTCTACCCTCCGAAGTTTTGCAAACCGATCCATCTGAAATGTACCTTCAAGTTTACCTTAAATTTTTAGGTATTCATTAAAATAGCAAAGTCTCTAACCTTTTCCTATAGTACATATTGGTATACTTGACAAACGCTCGAAACCCTCGGCGCGCGAGTTTCACTCGCACTTGATGGATCTTGTTTAAAGGTGACTGCAAAATTGGTAAATAATATTATAATCAGATTCAAATTAATGTCAACGGGTTTTTTTTATAACTTATTGCGTTATTCGCTTATTTGTCATGAACCCCGCCAATGTAGTGTAGGTACTTATTTAGCTGTACAATGACGGTGAGAAGTACCTATTCAGGGAAGTTGTATGTGATAAATATTTTCGCAAAGATCACAAACAATATCGTCATTTCAAGCTCAGGTGGTGAGCCGAAGACTCCAGTTTGACGATGTTTGATAGAGGTAGAATTAAATACAGTAGGTACGTATTTTGACTATACAGCTATCTATAGCTCTATAGCCATGGTAAAGGTCTACCTTTACCATGGATAATTTATGTAACCAATTGGAGAATAGGTCTTATCCCCACCCGGTGTCGCTTTGGCCCGGCATCCATATTTCCATACTAATATTATAATTTGATTGTTTTGAAAAAACGAAAAACTGACTTGGAATTTCTTAATTTTACTAAATTTTTACATTGTTTTCTAAGTTTTGCTAGAGAAAAACTTATCTTCGAGTATACAATTATTATGGGATCATTTCAGGATCATCCTCTATACAATAACGAAAGAATCATCCAAATCGGTCCACAATTGACGGATAATATCGGCGAACATACATAAAAAAACGTCATTAGCATTACATACAGCCGAATAAAGAAACTCCTCCTTTTTTCGAAGTCTGTTAATAAAAGCACGCCGAAACGGCTGAACGGATTTTAATGAAATTTGGCAGAGAGTAATTCCTGTCTCTGTCTAATGCTTCTGTGTAATTCTGCGTCTGTTACCTTTTCACGACGGAACGGCTGAAGAGATCGCAATAACATTTTGCAGGGAGATAGATAACATCCCGGAGAAGGACCTAATGCTAGTTTTTTCCCGGAAAAGTGCGTAGGGAGTACGGAACCTCGGGCAGACTCAGAATGACTGCACTGGCAGAAAATTTGGAGACTACAATATAAAACATACAAATGTAAATTATTAAATCGAAACTGAGCAATCGGTAGAGAGTACCGCCAGATAGGCATCAAATAAGCCTAGAAGTCAAAAGAGCAGCTTTTTAAAAGCTGGCGCGATCTCCTTATTCGTATACTGGAGTCCTGGATTTGTGACGTCAGTGTATGAACAACGAATCAAGAGAATCGCGCCAGCTTTTTAAAATTTATCATAATGCGAGTAGGTAGTTATTTTTCGAGTCTCCAATATCTCTATTTGGCTGTAGAAGGACCACTTAACTCGCTTAGCTAAGAAATAAAGACTTTCAATAAATCCCCCTTTCCTTCCTACATAACTTGTTTCTCGCCTACCACAACTAGTACGAACAACCAAAAATTTATTTTTATCAACTCGTTTTTTGTTATAGCATCAGGAAAATAGCAATAACATTAGCACCTTCTGTGAAAGGCACAAGGTGCATATCGCAGGCCCTTGTAAAGTGCATTAAATCAAAGAAGCCTTAAATGTAGGCTAACAAACGGTTCTTGGCTTCTGACTCATCGGAAGTCTGATTAAATATCGCTATGAGTGTTTTTTGTATGTTTTGTACATGCCGTTACTAACTGTAATGTTATTTTGATGGACAGCTCCAAACTGAGTACTTAACAGCAATGGTAATAACGCTGAACATGCAACGTAGATAAGATTTTTAAGGCTTTATGTGTCTAGGTACCGTAGGAATCAAGACCAGAATATTATACAGGGTTATTGGTAGTTCACTGACACTGCGTAAACTGCAGGTTCTGCCCATCATCAGGACCACGTTCTTGCAGACGCCAGGTTATAATTATTAAAATTGGTAGAATGGGAATTATATTAGTAGGTACGTCCTACATTCGATATCTTTAATTAAAGGGGCTTTATTTGAAACTAAACTTATAACGGCTCTGCCCTGAATTATGTGTGTGTGCTCGACTGACTCCCAGCCACACTGATGTCATTTATACAAATTATGTTAAATCATCATTTGTATAAAGAAATAAATAGGCAAATGATGATGATGTGGAATTAAATCGGATCGGAGTGGGAGATCGGTCTTTAGTAATTCTTGGGTTTCGGACATGATTTTGAATGTGAAGTGAATATTATAAAATTTTAAGAATTAAAACCTGGCGTCTTCACAAACGTGTTCGTGATCATGAGTAGAATCGTGTGCGTTACCCCAGCGGCAAGTAGTCTCGGATCAAGATGAAAGTTATAGAAAAAATAGAGCACTACGTCCTGTAAATGTGCCCCAAAAAAAAAATTAGTGATCAAGGTTTCGGAGTAATTCGCGAAGGGTTCCGTACCGTAAAAATCAGGCAACTTTTTCAATAAACATCAAATTTTCACTTGTTCGGAGATCCCTTTAGGTATATTGTCAACAATTGTAAACTATTTTATTACACTTCAATTGTAATAAAATAACAACTAATACTAAAAATGTAATAAAGTTGACAATATACCTAAAGGGATCTCCGAACAAGTGAAAATTTGATGTTTATTGAAAAAGTTGCCTGATTTTTACGGTACGGAACCCTTCGTGTAAGAGTGACTCACATTTGGCAATTATTTTTTTTGTAGGTCGGGTTTACTGGTCATTCGATCATGAAACCTAAAACAGAAATAATTTGATAAGCATCTACCTGTAAGTTACCTACTTAATTTTCACACAAAACACGTGGTCTAGACCCTGGTTTTAATAAAAAGCTGTGCTGCACTGAGCAGCAAGCATGAATTCATACAGGTACCTACTACATAATATTTACTTTCAGGCATGACGATAATCATCCTTACTAAATACAGCCTAATTGAATTGAAATGATCGAAATGATAACACCTAAATAATAAATTAACTGAAATAACTTTTCTGGACCACTGTATAAAAATAAGAAAGTCTGGTAGACAAATTAAGAAGGCAAGGTAAATGTTCCTAACGTCCGCTTTTTAATGATCTTTCGTATTTGGTCGATGGTCGTGGAAAAGGTCTCGTTTCGATGTTTTTCTGATTGACGGTCAATTATAAGGTGTAGAAAGCTGAAATTCAGTGTGCGTTTATTTGTATATGCGCTCTAACTATTGGCAAACCATTAAAGTTGACATCTTGTTAGAACTCCCTTATTTGAGGTTCGAAATAAGTACACAACTTTCAGTTCTAAAATTGATTTATTTCGTCGAAAATGAGTTGTAGGTTTCCACAATTTTGTCAGAAGATACATATTCCTAATAGGCATCAGCCAATGCTATCACAAAGCGCCTTCCTTATGTAGTTCAAGAGCTAGAGCCTATTTTTGATTTTCTGAAAAACTCGTCTAATTCACTACACCATGCATTTTTTTTGAAAAACCGACTATGGCACAAATTTTCTTTGATCACACCGCACCTGCTCACAAAAAAATCATACTTGTTCGTCCAGCCGTTCCGAAGATATGGAAACCTGCCAAACGTTACTGCAGCGGCAAATGCAATTACTCAAAAACCACAGGGGGCACAAATGCCGCTACTCGACCTTGGAAGTGCACAACAATAAGCTACCTTTTAAGCTACTTTAAATTTGGCTAAGACGTAATAGACGTTACTGCAGCGGCATCTTAGTTTCGTGAATGAATCCGAAACCTTGATAGGCACTAATTTTATTTTTGGGGCACATTTACAGGACGTAGTGCTCTATTTTTTCTATAACTTTCATCTAGATCCAAGTCGACATGCCGCTGGGGTAACGCTTACGGCAAATGCAATTACTCAAAAACCACAGGGGGCACAAATGCCGCTGCTCGGCCTTGGAAGTGCACAAATATAAGCTACCTTTTAAGCTATTTTTAATTTGGCTGAGGCTAATAGGTAAGAATCAAGCCGCTGCAGTAACGTTTTGAGACGTTACTGCAGCGGCATCTTAGTTTCGCGAATTACTCCGAAACCTTGATAGGCACTAATTTTTTTTTTGGGGCACATTTACAGGACGTAGTGCTCTATTTTTTCTATAACTTTCATCTTGATCCGAGACTACTTGCCGCTGGGGTAACGCACACGATTCTACTCATGATCACGAACACGTTTGTGAAGACGCCAGGTTTTAATTCTTAAAATTTTATAATATTCACTTCACATTCAAAATCATGTCCGAAACCCAAGAATTACTAAAGACCGATCTCCCACTCCGATCCGATTTAATTCCACATCATCATCATTTGCCTATTTATTTCTTTATACAAATGATGATTTAACATAATTTGTATAAATGACATCAGTGTGGCTGGGAGTCAGTCGAGCACACACACATAATTCAGGGCAGAGCCGTTATAAGTTTAGTTTCAAATAAAGCCCCTTTAATTAAAGATATCGAATGTAGGACGTACCTACTAATATAATTCCCATTCTACCAATTTTAATAATTATAACCTGGCGTCTGCAAGAACGTGGTCCTGATGATGGGCAGAACCTGCAGTTTACGCAGTGTCAGTGAACTACCAATAACCCTGTATAATATTCTGGTCTTGATTCCTACGGTACCTAGACACATAAAGCCTTAAAAATCTTATCTACGTTGCATGTTCAGCGTTATTACTATTGCTGTTAAGTACTCAGTTTGGAGCTGTCCATCAAAATAACATTACAGTTAGTAACGGCATGTACAAAACATACAAAAAACACTCATAGCGATATTTAATCAGACTTCCGATGAGTCAGAAGCCAAGAACCGTTTGTTAGCCTACATTTAAGGCTTCTTTGATTTAATGCACTTTACAAGGGCCTGCGATATGCACCTTGTGCCTTTCACAGAAGGTGCTAATGTTATTGCTATTTTCCTGATGCTATAACAAAAAACGAGTTGATAAAAATAAATTTTTGGTTGTTCGTACTAGTTGTGGTAGGCGAGAAACAAGTTATGTAGGAAGGAAAGGGGGATTTATTGAAAGTCTTTATTTCTTAGCTAAGCGAGTTAAGTGGTCCTTCTACAGCCAAATAGAGATATTGGAGACTCGAAAAATAACTACCTACTCGCATTATGATAAATTTTAAAAAGCTGGCGCGATTCTCTTGATTCGTTGTTCATACACTGACGTCACAAATCCAGGACTCCAGTATACGAATAAGGAGATCGCGCCAGCTTTTAAAAAGCTGCTCTTTTGACTTCTAGGCTTATTTGATGCCTATCTGGCGGTACTCTCTACCGATTGCTCAGTTTCGATTTAATAATTTACATTTGTATGTTTTGTATTGTAGTCTCCAAATTTTCTGCCAGTGCAGTCATTCTGAGTCTGCCCGAGGTTCCGTGCTCCCTACGTACTTTTCCGGGAAAAAACTAGCATTAGGTCCTTCTCCGGGATGTTATCTATCTCCCTGCAAAATGTTATTGCGATCTCTTCAGCCGTTCCGTCGTGAAAAGGTAACAGACGCAGAATTACACAGAAGCATTAGACAGAGACAGGAATTACTCTCTGCCAAATTTCATTAAAATCCGTTTAGCCGTTTCGGCGTGCTTTTATTAACAGACTTCGAAAAAAGGAGGAGTTTCTTTATTCGGCTGTATGTAATGCTAATGACGTTTTTTTATGTATGTTCGCCGATATTATCCGTCAATTGTGGACCGATTTGGATGATTCTTTCGTTATTGTATAGAGGATGATCCTGAAATGATCCCATAATAATTGTATACTCGAAGATAAGTTTTTCTCCAGCAAAACTTAGAAAACAATGTAAAAATTTAGTAAAATTAAGAAATTCCAAGTCAGTTTTTCGTTTTTTCAAAACCATCAAATTATAATATTAGTATGGAAATATGGATGCCGGGCCAAAGCGACACCGGGTGGGGATAAGACCTATTCTCCAATTGGTTACATAAATTATCCATGGTAAAGGTAGACCTTTACCATGGCTATAGAGCTATAGATAGCTGTATAGTCAAAATACGTACCTACTGTATTTAATTCTACCTCTATCAAACATCGTCAAACTGGAGTCTTCGGCTCACCACCTGAGCTTGAAATGACGATATTGTTTGTGATCTTTGCGAAAATATTTATCACATACAACTTCCCTGAATAGGTACTTCTCACCGTCATTGTACAGCTAAATAAGTACCACTACATTGGCGGGGTTCATGACAAATAAGCGAATAACGCAATAAGTTATAAAAAAAACCCATTGACATTAATTTGAATCTGATTATAATATTATTTACCAATTTTGCAGTCACCTTTAAACAAGATCCATCAAGTGCGAGTGAAACTCGCGCGCCGAGGGTTTCGAGCGTTTGTCAAGTATACCAATATGTACTATCGGAAAAGGTTAGAGACTTTGCTATTTTAATGAATACCTAAAAATTGAAGGTAAACTTGAAGGTACATTTCAGATGGATCGGTTTGCAAAACTTCGGAGGGTAGAGGGTAAAGGTAAAATTTTCGACTTTTTTCAAAAAAAATCGAAAAGTATGTAATCTACAGGAATTTCAAAAACTGTTTTGAGATGTGGAACATGATACCTTTTATTTGATACCCCACTCGGTGTGGTAGCCTTTTGAAAATGATTCCCCCATTTTTGAAATTTGAAAAAGTGTTTTACGTAACAAAACCTAAAACAGAAATAATTTGATAAGCATCTACTTAGACTTACAGTATACAGAGTAAAATAAAGACATTAAAATAGTTAAATAGGTATAAAACTATTTTTTTTTTACTTTTTCATTGTGTTCAATTCTTTATTGACAAAGAAAATTACAATTCAATAATAACCAAACAACACAATTAAATAAAAACAAATTAGAACTAGTATTTACAATTGAAACATTTAAGCTAACTGCAGACTGTTGCAAACAATCTACAGGTAGCTCAACTGATCCATATCAATACCAGTCGGAAGCGTCCCCAAGACGCTGGCTGCATTGCCCCGCTGTATGGCAATGCTGATGCGCTGCGTCAGATATCCGCCGGCTCTCGGGTAAATAAATTGTAAACAAACAAAAACAATTTTGTGGAATGTAAAACATGAAATAAAATTATTGAACAATAAGCAGAACATCAAAAATATAGAATATGTAAAACGTCAAAAATAAAACTTTAAAATGTTGAATAATTTATTATAATTGTCAAAACTAAAAGTAATATAACGTTAAATGTCAATTATTACTAACTATCACAAATGCTAAGGGTCAGATTTGTCAGCGCAGAATTCCTCTACAGTGTAGTAGCACTTCTTTAACAAGAATTCTTTAAATCACTGGTGTTTAATTTTGCGAGACGTATTACGATTTTATCAGCGCCGTCACCAGGTTCACTATCACTGTTGTGATCACTTTGTAGTGACATAGGCACCTTATTTTGTGACTGTCGTCCAACGAAGACACATAATATCTGTGAGTTGGTTGAAATTGGAACTACAGGCTAAAATAGATTAGTCTTTCTGGCCTATCTTTCTGGGCCGGGAAAAAAATCATTTTAGATTCTAGCTTCAACGCAAAAAAGTTCATTTCATCTTGTGCCTCTCCAAGGGTTTCTTATGAATGGATATTATAAAACTTGAAAACTGGATCATAAAACTGTTAAAAACAAGGGAGCAATTTCTCGACCTCACCGAAGTAGCTGCTTTGACTTCCTTGCAAGGTGCTTCGTGGTATGATCGACGTTCCTGATTTGCACAATATTCTTTTTCGCCTCTACTTTTCTGATAATTACCTTAGCAACAGAAGCCATAGACTTTTCGACCAGAACCCAGACTGTGATATCTTCGCAGATGAATGGAAGAATATAATGTTGGTGTGCCTGAGGCTTTGATAATCTTTTATATGTACGTGTACAATTATTTTCATTTTATGTTATAACTATAATTTAGAATCTTAAGTAACTACTACTTAAAATAAACCAATTACACTAAATAAATAAATAAAAAAAAATAATAATAAAAAAAATAAGTTCTAATAATATAGATTAGAAAGTAACTCTGTCTGTCTGTTACCTTGTTACGCCTAAACGGCTGAACGGACCTTAATGAAATTTGGCAGGGAGATAAATGGTATCCCCGGAATGGACATAGGCTACTTAGAAAATCGCGTGCGAAGCCGCGGGCATCAGCTTGTGGTCTATAAAAAAAAATAACATGTTTAGTGATGGGGCCGGTACTTAAAATCATTTAGTGAACATTTCCGAATATTAATACAAAGATTGGACTCGTTTTATGGAAAACTACAAAAAATAGAGCAAAGAGCATTGTACGAACATCCTGTAAGTAGGTAGGTACCTACATACAATATGCAATCCAACTGCAAAAATGATCTGTACGTATGCATGTCAGATGGCCCTTGCCATATTGAGGGCGAATGTGGCAAAGCACCTATGTACCTACTGATAAAATTACAAAATTATGTATATGACACAATATTGCTTAATTCACATAGAACTATCGAAAACTAATATGATCATGTGAAACTGCTGTTTTTATACGACTTCAAAAAAAGGAGGATGTTCGGTAAGTATTTTTATTTTTTAATATGTTCTACGATATCTCCTTCAATTGTGGAAATTACGTGATTATTTTGCTTTTGTATCCCTATAGAGAATGATCTCAAGATGGTTCTGCAATTTTTTTATTTACGAGAGATTAGTATTAGTCCCGCAAAACTTAATAAACAGTGTAATTAAGAAGGAATTTGATGTCGGTATGTAGTTTTTTCTAAACAATCAAATTATAATAATGTGGTATTATTATATTCATGTAAAATTCACGCGCGATCATAAAGCTCGATCATAAGGAATACAAAAAATGAATAAGGTGTATTCCACTCTGATCCACTGAGCTAATCCATTGATGGATTTGATTCAACACCAGGAGGATTCAAGTTGGAGCGAGTCATATATTGGCGAGAATTGCTCTCACCAAAATATCACTCGCGTCAACTTCTTTCTTAATGGCGCCGCTTGCTTTTCGCTACGAATCTGTAAGTGTTAGTAAGGAGTGTCTAAACATAATATATCACTCGATAATTATCAAAAGCACTGTCAAATCTGACAGTTCTTCTTTATAAACACTGTCAAATTTGACAGTGCTTGCCATATTTATCGAGTGTTAAATTGGCAAGAATTGCCTTCCAGTTAGAACTTTACTTCACACTGAGTCTTGATCTTATCAAATTTTCGAACTGGTTCCATCCATCCGATTGATTATACCTATAATATTTTTGGTATAATTATTATGATGTTGAATTGGTTTATAAAAGCCGGAATTTAAAAAAAAAAACAAAAAATGTTTTCCAAAATAAAAATATGCATGTGACGCTAGGATACTAAAATAAACCGCCAAGTGCGAGCCGACTCGCACACGAAGGGCTCCATGAAGGGCAGGGAAAATCAGGCAACTTTTTCAAAGAACATGAAATTTTCACTTGTTCGGCGACCTCCATAAGTTTTCAATTTATTATGTTTTTAGTACCTATTTGTTGTTATGACAGTTGAAGTGTTACTTATTTATAGAAAGCTACCTACTGTATCTACCTATTGTGGTTCAAGAGATACAGCCTTGACAAACAAAGAGCAAACATAGTCGAAAATCAACTTTTTCTGCGATGTGGTCGCTTGGCGACAAATCCCTTAATATTTGTTTAAACTTTTTTGTATGTATAATTAAAGGGGGCTTCCCTTTAATTCGGATATTTATTTTATTTTTATTATTTGTTGTTATAGCGGCAAGAGAAATACACATTCTCTGAAAATTTTATTGTCTACCTCATACGGTTCATGAGATAGAGCCCTCTGACAGACAGACGGAAGGACGGACGGACGGCGGCGGACGGACGGACAGTGGAGGCTTAGTAATAGGGTTCCGTTTTCACACATTGGGTATGGAACCCTAAAAAGTGACAGCCACAGCAAATTTTATTACATTGACTTTGATGAAGTCATTAACGTACCATTTGAACTAATGACCCGATCATCAACTTTTATTGATTCTTTGTCAATAAATCATTATGTACTAGAGCAGCAACATTATATTTATGCTATTATAGCGTGACAAACGATAAAGCCATAAATATTTTTAAACAAGATATGTAGTAGGTTTTCAATATACAATACAAAATTCATTATTGTACACCACAAAATTAAATAAAAAAATAGATAGTTTCATAAAATAGAAAGGTACAATCGCTTAGAAGTGATTTCTTCCAGGCAACCGTTGTGTTTACCTACAACATGAAACTATAAACACTATTTAAACACATTACATTCACATTAAATAAGTGGTTATGGTTTTATGTTGATTTAATCTATCTATATACATATCTACTCATTCACAAACAACTTGACATCTTCGATAGAACGTGAGCTGGCTCACATATCGTGACGCATGGAGGGATCATGGAGAGGCTTTGTCCCAACTGTGGGACATGTCAGGCTAATTTACTCACTTTTAAGGTTTTTTGTTATTAAAGTGTAAAAGTACCCTCACACTTATGAACATTTCTAAGAATTTAGACTCTTAGGTCACTTGACCTCGTAGTGCTAATGGTAGCGCATTACCGTAATGACGTAATGAGGGAAGGTTGCAGGTTCAAGTCTCGTCGAAGTCGATTTTTTTGAGATATTATTTAATTTCTTAATTGTTGTTTCACTGTTGTCTGTAACACGCCATTCTTACCAGTTCTACTAAGAACCTACCTTACCTACCTACCTTACCTACCTACCTTACCTTACCTACCTTACCTATCTTACCTACGTCTTAGCTTTTTACTCACGAAAGAAACCGTTCTTATAATTTGTTAAAGTTTTTCTAATCGATTGTTATCATATTATTGTTTTTATGTGTATTTACTTAAAACAATGAAATGACCATTGCGGTCATTTTGTAATTATCTAGTTTAGTTATAATTATATTATAATAGTTCCAAAGCGTTAATGGAGTTTCTATTACTAATTGTTTAGATTTTGATCTATCTTGAGTGCATAAAGCAAAATAAGTATCTATGAAATTATGTATAACCTGGAAAGCACCGCGGCAGCACAGCACAAAAATGTGCATTCGAATATGGGCTTTAACTCTTAACATTTAGATGAATTTTATATTGACGGCTTCAGATGACAGAAAGCTAGCGGATCACTCGTTTGAAGCTTGTGGGAAGCCGTTTAGTCACTGTTAAATGTATCTAAGAACGAGTTAAAGCCCATATTTGACTGCACATTTTTGTGCTGTGTAGCAGCGATATGGTTTAATGCGCGCAGAGCAAAATAATATATAATAATTAATAAAACTAACGTATAGAATGAGAGCGACACACTTGCGCATGTACATATGTGCCGAGACGTGACTTTTGTATGGACAAGGGGCGAGTGTCCTGGGTGGCAGAGCTTACGTCCTAAGAATTACCCTGACGTCATTATTAAATCCGGTCATGTCACGTTTACACGTTTACATTAATACTAGATGATACCTATTTTATAACTTTTTACTATGGTCACGTGAATTTTATTGCAATACCATAATTAATATAGATAAGTATCTTAGTTGATTTATTGCAGTCATGAAAGAACGAAATAATGAATTTGATGATCATTTAATGAGCGCTTGGCTTGAGCAGCTCGACTTTTGAACCGTACTAAAATCCTTTTATAATTGACATGCTAAAAATTCAAGCCATCTTGCTTGGGACCTACGCTTTTAGAAAATTGTTAAAGTTCTTTGTAGGACAATTTATAAAACCAAAGGAGCTCGATAAAGGACCTTAACAAAAGTAAGCCCCCACTGCAGAAGCTTCCTAGTAGCTTCTACCAGTAATTTATTGTGTTTTTATCACAGAAATCTGAATAATTATTATTCAGATTTCTGTGGTTTTTATAGTCAGTAGATATTAAACTAGAATCTGACAACATTGTAGCTCCTAGGCGCTCCTAGTTCTAATAAAGATAATAAGTTAGATAGATAGATAATACTTTATTATACTAGACAAAGACAGAAAACAATACAGAAATAGATGCTAAGAGTAGAAGTATACAAAGGCGTATGTGGGTACTCAAACCGACACGACTCTTTCGCGTGAGTTACATAAAGTATACTCGTAGTTGTCGCGTACTTTTTCTTTCATAATTGTCAGCCGGTTGTTTGTGAACATTGATTAGGTACTTAAAGATGATGAATCTCTAAGTACCTAATCAATGTTCAAAGATTTGATAAATATCGATTAGCGTTACTTTGCGGAAATCTATCGCAAAATATTAGGATGAATTTATTTTTCATGTTATTTTTAAGAGACTAGCTGAACCGACAGACGTTGTCCTGTCTTAACTATGAATATTGAATTCGAATTGGTGTTATGGTCGTTAAGTTTTCTTAAATTTTATAATTTTCCGCGCAACTTTTTTATTTTTTTCTTCTAAGCGCTATCCGACGATAAACACAACAAAAAAAGAATTAGCGAAATGGGTCCAGCCGTTCACGCGTGATGCCGTGATTAACAGAAATAGGGATTCATTTTTATATATACATACCTATACCTTTAGATTTGATCATTGTTTAGGTACTACCTAGTTATATATACATATTTTTTTGGCATTTCATTATTTAATGTACGCTCATAAATATAACACTTGAATCG
Source organism: Eupithecia inturbata (assembly GCA_963662085.1). Taxonomy (NCBI): domain Eukaryota; kingdom Metazoa; phylum Arthropoda; class Insecta; order Lepidoptera; family Geometridae; genus Eupithecia; species Eupithecia inturbata. Next base: position 5,408,634 of record OY759191.1, on the reverse strand, counting down.
ACACAAATCTGCCAATGTCCGTGCATTGGCAGATTTGTGTCGAACAAGCTGCAGAACCATTCTCCAATAACTTGAACTACCAAAGTCACAGTTTTCTTTTGTTCCAGCGGCGCGCAAGGTGGTGGTGAAAGGTGTGAATGGCAGATTCCTATCCGGCCAGCTGGTCGCCATCATGGGGCCGTCTGGAGCCGGCAAGAGCTCTCTGCTTAACATCATTTCAGGATACAGGTAAGAAATCTTTGTAAATGAACGTGCATTATTTGCTTGTAATTGGGCTTTGGACCCGGAACAGAAAAGAATACCTCTAGCTAGTTATTTTTGCCACAGTGTGCCCACCTAGCAAGTCTTAGGATTTATTAACCTTAGAACGTGATACCGTTTCCCGCATACCTAAGCGATACGGGATACGCTCTCGTTGGCATATTGCCATAGTAAAGCGAGTTGACGATTACCGCCGGTTTAAAGTAGAACATCGTACCTAGTTTATCCAGCCAGAGTAGGACACTAATTCTGTGGGCGGAAAGAAAACCAAGAAACTCGAAGATAAAACAAATTGTAACAAAATCAGAGCTATTTCGAGAGATGATTCAAGAACCCTTTATTCGATAGGTTGGTACTTTGAGCATAAATTATAGTCGTAAAAACCCCGGTTTACCACTACCTAGTAATGCAAGGATCTAGGTATAGTCTATATTAGATTTTAATACCTAGTGCCACTCTACAGAGTAAGTAGGTATGTAGCTACAGGCAAGCTACAGGCAAGTGTTACAGCAAGCTCATTATTATAATTGGTTTGCATAGGAAAAAACCGCTACATTAACAAACCATAAGACATTGTTGTACATCTGGCACGAGTATCCATTACAAAATCATTTCGAGGGTTTTTCATGCTTTTATTGATAAGCGTAAAAATATGCAAATATATTTGCATATTTATCACGCAAAAATGCATATTATGCATTTTTGCGATATACTTACCGAAGTACTTTTGAATTGTGTTGGCGGTACTGAAGTATTTGAAAATCGTAGTAAACGAATCAATATTAGGAATGATTTTGTCAAGCATTTGTATGCTTGACAAATACGAGTAGGCACCTAGATGTCTTCCCAGATATTCTGGACATAGGACATACCTCCTTGATGGAAAATTGGCAACAACAACTCTTTGCATAAACAGCCTTAAATGTCTATTTATTTATTTGTTAAGAATTCCCATCAGAACAATTACATACATAACATGCAGAATAACATCATAAAGTGGTCTTAAATCTAGTGTATTTCTAAATAAAGGGTGCCACTGAGTGAACAAACTATGGGTCTACTAAATATACAATGCCAAGACAAAGGTGAAAATAGTAGAAATAGAGTGGTAAAAAATAAAAAAGGCTTTTAAACATTGAAATAGGTATTCCACGAAACACTTTAATGAGGCCCATTAAGGACGGGCCCTCAGATGCGGTTGAAACATTTGCTTTCTAAGAACATAGCGTAATTTGTAGGGCCATCAACCTGACAAGTTCCAACAGAAGTGTAGATTACAGGTACATATAGATGTAGATTATACCTACTTATCATTGTTAATTCTAAAATAATAAGAACAAGATTATAATTCAATTATCATATTCCAGGTCAGCTGGTGTAACAGGCGAGCTACTGGTAAACGGGCAACCAAGAGACGAGCAGCTTTTCCAGAAATCGTCATGCTACATCACACAAGAGGACCTGCTCCAGCCACTACTAACTGTTCGCGAAGCTATGGACGTGGCCGCTAGTCTGAAAGCACCGAAGGGTTTTAAGGCAGTTTCCGAGGAGATTCTTCAAGAGTTGGGGCTTTTGGACCATCAGAATACAAGGACGGATCAGTTGTCTGGTGGACAGAAGAAACGGTGAGATATCCCCAAAACCTAGTTGGTCATATTGAACAGGAATTTATAATTCATTGTGAAAAGTCAACTTAGTCTAATAGATTTAATCAATTATAGGTTTCATTCCCAGTAGTAGTAGGTACGGGTAAATACGAAAAATAATACAAATTTAGATGAACAATATTAAGAAAGTGAATGTAGGTTAATTATAATACTCTATCGAATAGCATTTGAGTTCACATCTCAGACATAAATTAATATTATCACAAAGTTTAAAAAGTGAAGATTATATTTTGATTGATTTAATAAATAGTAGGTAACTTTAAATTCATTATACCGGAAGAGGAACATTAAAGAAAAGTAACAAAAGGGAAAAGTCAGATGAAAGAAGTCAAGTTGAATAAGTAGAATAGCACCGAAACAGTGTAAAAAGGTCATCATTGATGTCTTTATTCGATTAAATTTCATGGATAAAACACTTAGGGCACGGACGAACTAAGTTTCGAAACAATGGTAATAGATAGTCAAATGCACTTTGATTGGCAGACAGCCATTCATTAATGATGTTTTATTTCTCCTTGTTCCCACACACGACAGGAATATTATACAATAACATTACAAAACTGCCTTTGATCGACTATCTCAATCTCAGGAGGCTGTAGCCCGAACACATAAAATTCCCACACAAGTATAATGATAATTATATTTGTACGTATGTGAATTTTATGCATATGAAAATCAGCGACGATAGTTCTACTAAGATGACAAAATAGAATAGTTCAAAGAACAAATGAGATAAGAAAGAAACCAATGAGCCATAATTTTAAATTCCAGGTTATCGATAGCATTGGAGATGGTGAACAACCCACCAGTATTCTTCCTCGACGAGCCAACAAGTGGGTTAGACACAGTGACAACGACGCAGTGCGTCAAATTGCTGAAACAGCTGGCGAGGCAAGGGAGGACGGTGGTATGCACGATACATCAACCGCCAATGTCTCTGTTGGAGTTGTTCGATCAGGTAAGGATATAATAAATGTTAGGGTTATTCCTGAAGAAGATAATGTTGGACACAGTAACGACAATACAGTGCGTCAAGTTGATGAAACAGCTGGCGAGGCTAGGACGGACGGTGGTGCACAACCACATCAACCGCCCAATGTTTCTGTCAGTTATTTGATCAGGTCAGAATATTGACCTGAATGGTAGGAAGGATTCTACCGGCAGTATTATGTGAACGATGATTGATGTACGTTTGCTTGCAAAGATGAGGTACTGTTTTACATAAGAGGTATCGCATAATATTATTGAAAAGCTCTCCCTGAGAGCTAGATAGCTAGGTAGCTCTAGTTCTCAGAGACACTAACCAGCAAACAAGAAATTCAGAAGAATCTTTATGCAATAACAATAAATCACAATCATCTTCTGCGCCAAGGCGTCAAATGAAAACTAACCAATGCAACTGTCAAAAAAAAAATGCCTCGTAGTTGTACTAAAGCTACGAGTTTTTTTTTTATATATAGGGACACCGACACTCACCACTACGAAGTGGTGAGTGTCGGTGTCGCTATATGATAGGTTTGTTTTGCCTAGACTTAACTGACCTAAGACTAAGACATAACTTTTGTACTTTTTATTACTACAGATATTTAACAAACCCATAACAGCTTATCAAAGGTAGGGATTACCAGTGTCGTTTTAAATAAGTTTATAACTAATAAATATTTCTTGCACGACTTCTACACCTGATGTACCTACCTCAAGTACTTATTTATTGTATCATCAAGGAACCCGATGATAGGATCTTGAATGATGTTCATTTGTTTGCAACTAACACCTTACAAGGTGCGTTGTTACCACAATGGGTTCCTGCGATGCATTAATTAGATTAGAAGCTATTACGAGTAGGTACTACAGTAGGAAATAAAATTCAAATACCTACCTAGTAGACAAGTACTGCAAATAAAGTACCTAATCAGTATATGGACTCAAACTCCACTCATTGCAAAAATCTAAGCCTCACAGGGTCTTGTGACTATAATGGTTTCGGCATAATATCAGCGCCTATTTACTTCTGAGTAGTGGTGGTTAATATTTCATATAGCAAATTATAGCACCGCGCTAAATACAAATAACATAAAGCAAATGCTATCGTGGCTCTCACAAGTTGCTACCTATTTGCTATTACATCGCACTCTCTGTCTCTGTCCGTCGCGCGAAACGCAATAGCAAGTCGCTAGCGATTCCTGTCGGTCGCGTCGCGTGGGTTATTGTTTTACGCACCGCGTGCGAATTTGTGATATCTCGGGTGGCTCACGTAAATAAATACGTATTTTATTACTGTAAATAAATTTAGTGATAGGACACGCAAAACCTGTAATTGTGTAATTGTAAAAAAATGTCAATATGTAAAAATGTCAATATTAAAGTTGATTTTTGTACATACAATCAATGAACTTCTAAATACGCCTATTTTTGCTTTAAATAGTAACTTATTTTATTTAACATTTATTCAATCAAAGACAGTCCTAAGCCTGGCAAGTATGAAGAAAAGTTGTATTTTTAACGGTTCTGTTTTATCGTAATTCATAAACGCGATGCAATATTCTTTTATAGCATGCTGTCAGTCACCGCGCTTGCTATATTCGCGCCCGCGCTTTTTGCCGTAGCAAGTCAAGTACCCACGCGTATAAAAAAGCATGCTATATTATAGCATAAAAAAAGCATGCTGAAAATATTATATAGCATTTAGCAAGTGATTGCCATATAGCAACTTTGAACACTACTACTTCTGAGTGGTAAGGCATTTATGCTGAGCCGAGACTTTCTTGCATCTGTAACAAACAGCACAGTCTCTTTTTAAAAAATATTTTGTGTAAGTAATTATTTTTCTCGTAATATAAGTTATGTAAGTAATTTTTTTAAATGTGTTTTTATGTCTATTTTGTACTGTGTGAGCAGCACATAAATTATTGTTTATGTCTATATCTAACAGAGCAATGAAGAAGTAGGTGGAGAATGTGAACTCAATCAAAATCTAGTTTTTGTTGCCGAGAGCAGACCATATTTGGTGTTGGTAGATTAGATACCGTAGTTTATAGATAGAGACTGGAATATGTACTAAGAAAAAGAAGAAATATTGAATCCCGATGAATATTACACCAATTTTACGGTGAAAACGGAATCAAATCAAATAATAACAAAGAAGTGACGTTCAAATTATCAGAACAGGGAAATATTTCGAAGGATACCCAGAAAAAGGACAACTATGGGAACAATAAACACCTAATTATAGATTCTTTAACTCTTCACGAGTTAGAATTTTTTATCTTACTAACCCTAATCTTCGAGGATCTCCACGTACATCCAATAGATCGAACTACGAGAATCATCGACCTTATTACCTACTGCAAAGTTCGTGACTATGGGAATCGCATGATCAATTACTATTGTTTTCGAGAAATATATATGCTGTATAATTAACGATTGTAAATTAGCTGTTGATTACTGTTATATTATAGGTACTAGATTCAATTGTAGCCTCAATATAGACCCGTTTTCAAGATAATTGGCTTAAGCAATCAAAAGTTCCTCTATCAAATCAGTACTTATTTTATTTTATTTTTACAATCTTAGGAAAACTTACAGCTAGATTAAGATAAAAGATTAAAAGCTTTTGGGCTTGCTTGGATAAAGTCTTAAATTTATGCTATTTTGGGTTTTGTCGTTGTGCAAGTTTTAAAAGATAAAATAGTGTGTCGGAGGAGATGCATTTTAGGTGGTTAAGCCACTGGTGTACTTACTCAATAGATGGATAAACCAACGAATAGGTCTGACAAATTAAAAAGCTTGTTTCTTAAATTTGGTCCAGGCGAAGAGGAAGTGCACAGACCTGATCAAAAATAACTATGCTCAGGTTTAGAAGATCTGCTTAGATTAGTAAAAAGTTCATCCTACGGTTTCCAAAAAACATAGTTAGAAATCAAAAATCAAAGTCTTAAAATTTAAATAGTCATGGAAATAAAGTGATATTTTTTATTTCTTACTTCGTTAGGTAGACTAAAGTAAAGAAGCGACGCAGAAACATTTTGCCTGTTATTAGTTATACAGGGTTACAGGTTAAGTCGACCTAGATCCTGGAGGGGGTTGTAGTTTCCACCATTTCTGACTGATTTCACTATGAAACACCCTACCCCAAACTTAACCGTTTTTAAGTTATTGGACTTTGAAGTTTTTTTTAAAAATTACCGACTTTTAGCCTATTGACCAATTTTTTTTTGGGTTTTTGTCTCTAATTTATTTGTGTTTACGATTTTTGTGTAGTAGATGAGTTGCTTTATTATTCTTAATACTAAAATTGCAGTTAACTAAACCAACTGGGTCGCAGCAGACGATTGATTGACGATAAATTGAAATGAACTCATAAAAATATTTTTTAATTTCAGAAATATTTTAATAAATATCTATGACAGCCATGCTGCAGATGTGCCTAAAAATATCTACGTTTCATCAGCTATCTAACAAGATAAAACAAGCTAGGGTGTTATCAGAATTCTTAGAAAAAACTTTGATGAAAGGGTCTCAGGTAGTAGTAAAAAATAATGGTACCCACTTCAGAAAACAAAATAAAAAAATCCAAATAGGTACAAAATGACTTTTATTACAATTTTTACATAAAAGCCTACAATTACAATTCATGTTCCACGTGTCCGCCTCTGTTTCGTACACAAACTCTCATTCTGTGTCTTAATCCACTTTTTACTACACCAGTTGTTAATCCCCTTCTTATTTCAATCGCCGCATCGATTATTCTTTGTCTCAAAACATCAACAGATGTGATTGGATTCGGTTCATTGTAAACTAAACTCTTCATGTGTCCCCACACATAAAAATCCATCGGGGTCAGGTCTGGACTTCTAGCTGGCCACGGTATGGGTCCACCTCTCCCGATCCACTTATTAGGATAATTAGTGTCTAGCCATTCTCTGACGCTTCTCCTGTAGTGTGCAGGGCAACCGTCATGCTGAAACCTCATGTCGCGTATGAGATTAAGTGGTAAATCTTCTAGTAGCTCGGGTAAATCTTCTATTAAAAAGTTTTCATAACGTTCTCCATTTAAATTGTCAGGAAGAAAGTAAGGCCCAATCAAATGGTTCGATATGATTCCCATCCAAACATTCAAACTGAATCGTCTTTGTGATCCCTTAGTCCGCTTCTTATTGGGATTTCTTTGTACTTTCGGGGCCCAATAATGAGCGTTGTGGTAATTCGTTATGCCGTCTTTATCAAATTTCGACTCATCAGTCCACAAGATATTTCTCAGAAATGATGGGTCCTCTAAATCTGCATTGAGCATGAATCTGCAGAAATCCAATCTCCTCACAGGATCTCCTTCTTCAATAACTTGTACCGGCGTGTAATGATAGGGGTAGAGGCCGGCAGTATTCACCGTAAAACACACTTTCCACTGCGATAGTCCAAGTTCTAAGACGAAGAAGAAGTTTTTTCTAAGAATTCTGATAACACCCTAGCTTGTTTTATCTTGTTAGATAGCTGATGAAACGTAGATATTTTTAGGCACATCTGCAGCATGGCTGTCATAGATATTTATTAAAATATTTCTGAAATTAAAAAATATTTTTATGAGTTCATTTCAATTTATTACTATCAATCGTCTGCTGCGACCCAGTTGGTTTAGTTAACTGCAATTTTAGTATTAAGAATAATAAAGCAACTCATCTACTACACAAAAATCGTAAACACAAATAAATTAGAGACAAAGACCCAAAAAAAAATTGGTCAATAGGCTAAAAGTCGGTAATTTTTAAAAAAAACTTCAAAGTCCAATAACTTAAAAACGGTTAAGTTTGGGGTAGGGTGTTTCATAGTGAAATCAGTCAGAAATGGTGGAAACTACAACCCCCTCCAGGATCTAGGTCGACTTAACCTGTAACCCTGTATTTAGCAAAACCCGTCCCAACCTTTTTTATCCTCTAGCTAGATAATCTAATAGTTTGTAGTAGGTACCTAAGCCTTTTCAAAGAAAGGTTTTCACAATTTGTTTGATATTTTTTGCAATTCACTTGGAGTTTTGTTGTAGAAGCCTATATACCCCTTTAGCCGTTGGATAGTCTGGATAGAGCGAAATAAAGATAACAAGGAATTCGGAGTCCACTATCAGATAAAAGTAATAATGCTCAGATGAGAGAGAGGTCGTACAAGCAAACATCGGGAACCATCATAGAAGGAAAAGTAGAAGGAAGACGAGGAAGGGGAAGACCAAGAATTAACTACATGAGTTCAAGGAGAAAGCCACTGTAATGTAGTAGGTACAAAGAAGTAAAAGGGACCGCATTGGAAAGAGAAAAGTGGAGGATATTGCATCATTGCACCGACAAGAGCTAGGCTCTAATTAATTTATTACAATAATGAAAGAGAGATAGGTTCTTGAAGCTTGGGCATATGGTGGCTGTTTGTTACCCCAAGTAATATAGAACGGTGTACGAAGCAGAATCTAATATTATTATTGTAATGTATTAAACTTATACTTCAATTATGTAGAGTTGCTGACAATAGTTATCTTATTGTGGTTTATTCCTCATTATGGCTTATTCCCAGAGGTCCACGACCCTATAGTTTTCAAAAAAATTTGGTTTATACTTTGGTTCCCAACGGGTCCACGACATTTTAGAATAAATAATATTTCCTTTCCCAACGGGTCCATGGAACTGTTTGGTATACGAGTACATATTACCATCAATAAACGGTAGGTAATTTAATATTCCAATTATTGTTTGATATAAAATAATACTTACTTGATTTGATTGGATAATAAATTTCGTTTTGCGGCTTTGATTGCAAATCTTATTAATTCATTGTTATATCTATTTACTAGAAATCGAACCTCAGTTGGTTTTAGTCTAAGATAGTAGGAACGTACCTACCTAGTCATAGAATCTTTTTACTCAAAGATAGTTGTATACTCAAACGTAGTCATAGGATCTTTGGTTTTAGTATACAGGTAGGTAGATAACTTTACTAACCTTATAAATATTATTATTTTGGTTTGGTATAGATAGATTTTCGTCATCTCTGGGTTTACTAAAATGCAAGCCGAGCCAAAAGCACATTACCTTACGATTTTTATAGGCAGAGAAGAGAGCTCTAAACGAATTAACATTGCTTAACACTTTACAGTGTAAAGTGTAAGGTCATTTCGGAAGTCATTAGTGTAAAGTTTACACTCACTCGGAAGTCATTAGTGTAAACTTTACACTAATGACTTCCGAAAGGACCTAACTGCCCAAAATATACAATATTATAACGCTGATTGGAATTTTACCTATATCTATTCTACGACCTACTAGTCTATCTACCTACACATTCTACGCTACCTATACCTCGTGTGTTCATAAGTTTTGAGACGAACTTATTTAATTAATTTAAAAAGAAAGTAATTCATGCAACCTTTTTTAAACTTTTAAAATTTTAAATTTCGTATGTTTTGAATTAGAAAAAATATACATTTGAATATATGTTTAATTCTCCGTGAAAATGGCGCCAACAAAAGATTTGCATGCGACTGTAATTTCACTGTTTCAAGCAGGAAAAAAACCAATGCAAGTTTTTAGTGAAATCCAAAGTTTGGGATGTAGTCGGAACTTTGTGTATTATACCATAAAGAGGTACAAGGAGACCGGCTCTTTAGAAGACCGTGGAAGATGTGGCCGCCCGCGGTCTGTAAGGACGCCCGCCAACATCAAAGTAATCAGAGAGCGAATTCGTCGCAACCCTTGCCGGACTCAAAAGAAATTAGCTCTGCAGACCAACATTTCGCGAATATCGGTGAACAGGATACTTAAATATGATTTTAAACTAAAGGCCTACAGTCGAAGGAAAGTGCATTATTTAAACGAGCGTCTTCGTAAATTGCGACTGGAACGATGTCGGAACCTATTGAAGAGACACGATCCAAAAAATATCCTGTTTACCGATGAAAAGATCTTCACGGTGGAAGAAAAGTTTAACCGGCAGAACAATAAGGTTTACGCCAGAAGTTCAAAGGACGTCCAGCCATCTGTACGCAATGTCCAGCGCACTCATCATCCAGCAAGTGTGATGGTTTGGTGGGGTGTTTCCTACGAGGGGGTCACTTCGCTTCATTTTTGCCAGCAAGGCGTCAAGGTGAAGGCACAAAATTACCAAACCGACATATTGGAAGCGGTGGTTAAACCATTAAATGATACGCTATTCGCTGGAAAATACTGGGTTTTCCAACAGGACTCTGCTCCCTCCCATAAAGCTAAGACTACCCAACGTTGGCTGGAGGCCAATTTGCCAGGCTTCATTCGGAGCGAAGATTGGCCCTCGTCAAGCCCTGACTTGAATCCTTTGGATTATTCTTTATGGACGGAATTGGAGCTGAGGGCATGCAGAAAGTCTCACCCAAACCTGGATTCTCTCAAGCGAGCCCTTATTAAAGAATCGAAACGGATTCCCATTGAAAATATTCGTGCCGCCATAGGTGAATGGCGCACGCGTTTGAAGGCCTGCATTGAATGCAAAGGCGGCCATTTTGAATGATTTATTTTTAAATACAGATCTAGATGTCAGTAGTTTTAATTTTAATATCCAATAAATGAATACTCAACTTAGCTCCAAAAATATTTTAGTTTTACTGTGTCTCAAGACTTATGAACACACGAGGTACAACTTAATTGCCCACTGCCTATTTTACTTGCTAGACTACAGAGACACTGATAACCCCAAGTCCATTTCACCTCATTACATGTCCAATTCGCAACAACTGACCTAGCCCAATAACTTTAAATGTTCGTGAATTTAGTGAATCATTTTCTATCATTTTTTATAGAAGAATCATACTTATTTTGTTCGCACTGTTTAGAATCGTATGGCAACAATTCTGGCGGATAAAAGTGTAAAAAAATATTCAGTTGACATTGGTAAATCGTCTTCTATGAAATTGTTTAAAAATAACTTAAAAAATGCATGGAAAGGCCCTTCCACCGCAATGCTACCTGCCCTACCCTACCATTCAATAGAAGGTGCGGTGTGACGATTTATTAGATAGTTGGTAGGTATTCGATTTTTCTGGCGTTAAATTTATAACGATGATTATGGATGTCGATAGAGGAGTAGAGGAGACTAAAGAAAATATAAATTAAATGTGTGAAAGATGACACGAGTTCGAAAGGAGTCCTGAGATGCTGGCTGTTGAAGGAATAGGGCGAGAGCTGTTTTTGAGTCCTGAGCAAAGCGAAATAATATTCACACTCTGCTTTTCATCCTAAACTATGAGAAAAGTTCATCATACGAGAAAAATAAATAAGAGATGCTTTGAGTAGTAGTGACGAATATTTATATTTAGGTTCCTATATAACCAAATTACAAATTTATTTCTGGTGTTAATATTTCACTTTCACTACTAGTACCTACTCATCTTTTATAAAATTTTGTGAATCAAATAAAATTTTCTGTAATATTTTGATAATAAGTAATAACAAAACGAATAAAAAGCTTCTACGTATTTTTCTTTAAAATTTGATTGTTGCGCGCGCCGACTATAATTTTTTTAAAATTTAATTACTTATTTACAAAAACAATCACAATATACATTATATTTTGTACCATAAAAACTTTGTGAGGTTTGTCTAGGTACTCACATTCGCTTTGTCTTTACATTGTAGTCTAATAGCTAATTAACCCGGGAACGGTGACCTATATGTCTGTGGGACCGGGTCACTTGAAAAATTCGAATAATTTTTTCCCTGGCCGCCGTTTTTTGTCGCCATTTCGAGTAGCTGCCTCATTTCTCTTCCCCCACCACCAGTTCACCGCGCGACGTCTGTGCGGGCGCACGTTCTTGAGTTTTGGCCCCAACCCGGTGCGGTACACCGGGGTCACCGAATATGTAAGTAAAATATGCAGAGTTATATATATAAGTAAAATATGCAGAGTGCCATTTTTTGTTTGTTTTATGTAAGTTCATATAGTCTAGAAACTGAAAAGACTGAAAGAATTTCGAAAATATGTTGATTGTTGATTAATAATATATTAATTGATATATTAAGTGTATTGATGGTGCAATAAAGTGATAATCTATCTATCTATCTATTGTTATGTATTCAAAGTTTTATAAAGCCTGAGTGTAAAAACCAACTACTTTTATAGGGTTCTATGTGAAGTTGTATAATTATAAGAAAAAGTAATTAAACGAAGCTGTGATTAACGAAATATTGTTGTTTTAATGTCAAATAGTTTATAATTAACAAAAAATATTGTCAGTAAATAAAAGATTTTGAAAAATCTTTCATTGAAAACCCCGGTGCGTGGAACCGGGGTCACCGAAGATGTAAGTCAAATCGACGTCACCGTTGGCGGGTTAAGGTCTACCGCACTAACATCGGCTTTCATGTTCACTTCGTACTACCAGCCAGGCCTTTGTTGAAGCGAATTGCGTTCAAACTTTTTAATTAAAGTGTTCCAAATTCAAAAGTCATTTTGTCACTGTTAGGTGCGCTAGAATGACACACTTAGTTCGCACTTAACGAAGAACCCTTTGCCTCTTTTCAAACAGATGGGATGAAAAAACACATGTTATGCCGATCCCACATATTCCTCCTCCAACTATGTCGTAAGATCATCTCTTACGACATCTACGGGATAAGGGAACCTATCAGAGGAGGAGCAGCAGCATGTTTGTTTTTTTTTAGCGATCACCAATCCAATCAATTTTTCTAAATTATTGTAGGTACAACAGTTATCAGTAAATTACTATACATACCTATTCTTAACTTAATTTGTATTTTTCTTAAGGTTAAATTTAATTTTTATTCTTTATATTTTTAATCTTAAAGCGCACACACTCCTTGGTACTAAATGTTTTGTAATTAGAAAAATTACCAAGTTAAACTGTGTTAGTTATGATTGAATATATACGATAAATATGTTCTTTTTTAAAGAAATACATAAAAATTACCTGATTTGATTTTATTGTTCTAATTTCAGGTTTATGTGGTAGCAGATGGGCGATGCGTCTACCAAGGCGATGTAGGAGCTATGGTTCCTCATCTACAGAGCGTTGGACTATCATGCCCGAGACATCACAACCCAGCAGACTTTAGTAAGTAAACTTAACAACGCGCAAGTTTGTATGCTTTAATTTATTCCAGTTTATTATGGGAAACTTTCTGAAAATAACTTTATAGTAGGCATTATAAAATTTCATTAGCGAATAAGCAACAGTTACCTAAGGTTTATTGTTCAGTAACGGTACTGATTATAATTAAAACTTGAATCTGATTAGCACTAAAAAGTGATTTCAAATCCCAACTGATACAGGAAGCCAGAAGACATGTATAACTACTTAACAAGTATGTAAAATACTTATTTGTTTGTATTTTTCCAGTTATGGAAATATCAGAGAACTCAAACGTCATAGATCTACTATCAAACGAGATATTGAATGGGAAAATATACAAAACAGCAAAATTGGACGAGACGCCGACAGAACCAGCTCCTACCAACAATATACAACTAAAGCTCTGCTACCAAACCGACGCCAACGACATAGAAACTGAAATAATGCTGACGAATGAGAAATGCACTTACAAAGTAACAGAGTACAAAGATAACAGCGAATCTCGAAGTTCACTATCAAGCCAAATATCGCAAGTAAACTCTTCTATGGCGTGGATGAAAGTGCAAATTTCGACAGACTCCTGCGGCTACCCGACATCGTTTTGCGAACAATTCTCTATATTGCTATGCAGAATGATTAAACAAATATCGAGGAACAGACAAGGTGAGTATTTGCGTGTATGAATATTGATGATGTGGGTAATGCAGGCTATTTAGGGTAATTACATTATGCATTCAAAAGCGACAATAGTGGCTTGAATTGGAGTGTAGATTGCACAAGTGATTACTCTATTGCAATGCAGTACAATACAATAAATCCTGATAGTATTTTGTTCGTGTAATCTATTGATTATGACTAGGACAGGGCAAGTTAGAGGGCGTGAACGTTTCTATAATTTAATTTATACACCCAGACGTTCTTTGAGCATGGACTACTCCATGCTAAAATATTAAATCCATTTAGTTAGCTTTGTAATGTTTCAATAGATAAATAAGGTATATTTCTTTATACGTACACAGGATACTTGGTTACCTGATATATTTATTTCTTACTGATTAATCGTTCAGTAGCTTTATGTTCCTATCAATAATTTCATAACAAGTCAAACAACCAAAGATTATATTATTAATCTCTTGCCTATAAGGGATTATTTATTAAAAGTACTTACAACTACAATACTAAATGCCTACGATTTCATATTGAATCTACGAGCGCCATCTAAAAAATTACTAAAGTAGGTAAATTAACTATAACCAAACCTACCACAATTTAAAACAATAACTAAAGTGCAGTTACCTACTAAAATAAGTACCAGACTAGTAACAGACTCTAGGTCCGAAGGGTAACGAGGCTCTCTGGATTTTAAAAAAAGTACCAGAGAAAAGTTTTGGCGACGCATGACCGACCTGGTGAGTATCTGGCACAGGGCATCAGCATTGCCATATCAGAGGCGATGCAGCCAGCGTCTTGGGGATGCTTCCAATTGGTATTGATGTGGGATCAGTTGAGCTACATCTTGATGGTTTGCAACAGTCTGCAGTCTGCAGGCAACAGGCTCAGCTGTGTCGGTTGTAAATACTAGTTCTAATTTATATCAGTAACAGTTAGCTATGACTACCAAACTAGCAACAGTTGCTTTGGATAGGTTACTTCAAAGGTTCTACAATAATACCATCTTCACAGCGCTATGGATCCAGCTCATCCATCACGTGATGTGCGGCTTCCTCATCGGCTGCTGTTTCTGGAACATGGCCAACGACGGCACGCAGATGTTCAACCATCTCAAGCTCTGCGTTGGTCTGGTGATATTCTTCGCGTATACACAGATCATGGTTCCTGTTTTAGTTTGTGAGTATATATATAATCATGATCAGTATTGAAGATTCTTCATCAGGATTTAAGTTACATTCTAGACATTTAGTGAAGGTGTTTATTGGTTGGGTGGGTGTCATTCCAAATTACTGACGTCATTCAAAGATTGCTCGTTTGAAGACAAGCGCACTTAAAAAGCTGAGCTTTCTCTAAAACTTCATTTAAAAGCATTTTTGTCAATAACGTCGTTTGACCACAATCTCACCTGATGGAAAGTGACAGGTATGAATATGCAGGTAAGCACCGCGCTAGGTGGATTGATGATCGCAGTGAAGTTTTGTTCATAAATATTGTTTATTCCCTGGTGGGATTCCTGTGGTGTTAACATCTAGGGAGTTGGAGGGGGTTTTTTATATTCAGATTTAAATCCCGACGTATCATTATCATTGGATTTAATTGTTTCAGACCCTCAAGAAGTAAAACTAGTTAAGAAGGAGCACTTCAACTGTTGGTACAGTCTAACGCCGTACTACGCTGCTCTAACCGTCTCCAAAATACCCGTCCAAGTGACACTGAACATAATTTTCTGCAGCATTGTGTACTTTATGGCGGGCATACCGTTCGCTGTGTTACGGTTCACAGTGTTCTGCTCTATTGGAAATATTGTTTCGCTGGCGGCGGAAGGAATGGGGCTAGCTATCGGTTCGGTGTTTAGTGTGAGGGTGAGTATTTACGAGTAAATGCTAATATTGAGATTTGGAAGACAATTACTTGATTCTGCCAATGCATTCGATACAGAATGTACCTATTATTCATAATTTCATTGCTGTTTTAAATCACAGATAAGTTTCAAGAAAATGTAAGAAGAAGTAAGTGACATTAATTAATTACTTTTTAGTTGACGATTTGAAACTTTGAGTATTTAATTTTACGAACAAAGTAGGTACCTAATACAAATATAATATTAAATATTTGCTTGCCTGACTTTAAGGTAGAACGTAATTGAAACATTTTATATATTAAGACCTACAACTGTAACGTACTTTACGTTGAAGCAAAAAAAAAAAAATAGAAACTGGGCTGCTTTTTCTTCAGAATAATCATTCATATCCTTATGCATAAATGTAAGGCACGAGTCCCGATATGTGGAATATCTCAAGGTATTACATTGGGCTTTATTTTCTATAATAAATTTATAATGCTATACAATCCACACAGCATCATCAAGCCCAATGCTAAGCAGAGCTAGTGTTATGGGTACTAGGTAACAACTATATGTATATATGTAGGTACCTACTTATTACAAGGCATTTCATAGATAGATATATTTTTATTACCTATACATAAAAAACACCCAGAACAACTATCTGTAGATTGTACAAACATTCGTCCCTAGGCGGGAATCGAACCCTCCTGCGTCGCAGGCGGACTTTTGCGCTCTGTGCCATAGAGGTCGTCAATGTGCCTATTACGTTTTTTGTTCCATTTCGTGATTTTTATGATGCTTTATCTTTTATTTCAGAACGGTTGCGCTATCGGGCCTGCAGCTATCGCGCCTTTCCTAGGCCTTGGTATCTACGGTTTCGACTTCGCGCATCAAATCCCTCTACTTATGAACCTCCTCATGAAAACCTCCTTTATCCGATGCGGAATTGTCGCTATGGTGCTCACTATTTTTGGCTTCAACCGGCAACCATTGCATTGTGACGACGTTTATTGTCATTTTTCAAAACCTGATGTACTAATTAAGTATCTGGACATCGAAAGGACTTCGGTCTGGCTTGAAATAGGGATTATGATTACAATCATGCTTTTGTTCAGATCAGCATGCTTCCTTGGACTAAGGTACAGATTTAAAACGTGAATTACTAATGATGAAAATGTGATATTAAAAATGTATTCAGTACAAATTATAAATGCATGTGATAGATTATCATTCAAATAACATTTTACTTACAAGTAGGATTAATTATTTATGGGTGTCTGTATAAATAGTTGGTCTGGATGAGCGTACTTACTCTGTACAACTTGGCTTTAGGATGTAGGCGCAACGTCGAGGTTGTCGGATATGCAAGTTAATATTTTATACGTAACTCTATATTCTAAACCTATACCTACCTAACTATTACATGTAGTTCTTAGCTGCGACACGTTTGTTTTGTAACTCAAATGTTTGAATCAAGATTTAATAAAACAAGGTGTGGCCACAGATTTTATAATAGGTACTATGTATGGCGTTCCGAGACATCACGGTCACGTGGATGACACAAGTCATCGACGCCATCGGTGAATGAGAAGACGAATCTGTTTTCTGGAGTTACCAGTAGCGTAAGATCACTCCCCGAGCTCCATAAATTACCTGTACGAATCTAATAAAACTATGGGTTTTTTATACTAACCAATTATTTATCACAATTACTTGAGTTAGTATTAAAGCTAAAAAATGTTTTGACTTATCAAACAAACAAAATTGTATATTTACATTTTTTATAATTACCTATTTGTTTCCCAACTTCCATGTTTTGTTGAAATAAGTGGTAACTGGACAGTGACGTATGTGTCACTCTCGGAGTACCAGACCTTGTTTTCTTGGACCATGGTCTGATTATTCTCAAATATCAGCCAAAGATATTATTTCACTGGTGATTAGGACTAATATAGTTAATTATTTACTGTTAGATATTTATGCAGGTACGTTATTATTATTAGTACTCGTTTCTACCTATTAGTAACTGCAGTAATTTAATGCTTGTATTTTTTTCTTGTATTATCTTTATAGTGGCGCTTAGAACGCTTTTTCTTGCCACAATTTAGTTAAATTAATGTTTTATGTACAAATAATTACTACATTTTCGATGCTTAACACACAGGAAATATATTTTACCATTAGATGCCTGCATATTCCAGTATGTTATATTTTCTGATACCACCTATGTATTTATTACCACTTATTACCCATTACCTATTAGACTTTGTAGATTGATATTTATGTACCTATATTTATAATGTTTCGTACCAACACATGACAATCTTAATTAGAAAATCATTGAATACCAGACTTCGCCTATTTGTGATATAAAATCTCAGAGAGAAATTACAGAAACTAAAAAGTTATTCACTCATACTTTATAGTACCTACCTAATTGGTTTTATACTTTATGTAATTGATTTTATTGTGATTGATTTAATTGATTATATACTTTTAAACTGAAAATATATTGTTTTCTTCTACCATATCTTAATTAATAGTAGGTATTTGTTTCTGAGTATATAAAAATATGTGTCACAGCTACTTATTTCTTGGCAGCTCCTTTGTCTCGCCTCTTTTTAATGTGTTTAGGCGTTTTAGTTTTTCTCTTTTCCGCCTTTTCTTCTTTTAAAGCCTTCTTTCGAG
The DNA here is from genome assembly GCA_963662085.1 of Eupithecia inturbata. NCBI lineage: Eukaryota > Metazoa > Arthropoda > Insecta > Lepidoptera > Geometridae > Eupithecia > Eupithecia inturbata. The sequence goes on along the minus strand of OY759191.1, from coordinate 5,390,402 downwards.
CCTTTTTGCTGTTAGGTGACTCATCACGAGATCTTGCGCTACTCTTGAATTTACCTTCTGAAATAAGAAAAAAACATCACATAACTGCCAAAAATAAGTGTAAAGAAGGTCAAACTAACAGTGCATCTGAAATAAATTACATACCTAATTATTTTATAAAATTATTCTACTTTAGTCCATTCAATTATTTCAGGGCCGAAACACAATGAAAAGATTGAAGTTGGTAGAGTAGGTCAGTTTTTGACCGAATGTTAATTTTAACGATAATGTGTACTTTAAGGTGTGATATTAAAACAAACGCGAAGCCAACATTGTTTATGGGATGCACGTTCAACAGTGGGCGTATGTGTGCTGGTGAAGATAGTTGTGATATTTTTTATTTTTATTTGCCAACCAGAGATAAAACAAAAACAAAAAAATGTTTTTGATACAGAAATCATATTATACGGTTATGGAATATTTAATGGACAAGGATATTTTGACATAACTATGCTATTGAATATATTTAATTTTGACAGTTTTTTTTTTGCTTTATTGTGGTATAAATTCCATTATTTAGCTGTAGCATAATTAAAAATAAAATTATAAAAAATTCTATTAACATTTGTATGTCAAAAAGCAGAATATGGTGTATCTTACGACCAACTGTATAATATATATTTCCTACCCATATTCTAAGCGAATAAATGATTTGATTTGAATAATAAAGTAGGTACTTAAGTTTAGTGCTCTCTGATTTATAAATGGCCGCAGCGTGCGCAAAAATCAAGGTAACACAACTATCAGTGATACTGATAATAATGGTGGTCATCTTAAAGTTATTTAGAAAATAATTATATTTTATAATGTTCTTTAACTATCTCTATATTTACAGTAACAAACATACCTAAGCAAGATGTAGGCTATACAAGTAGAAAAGTTGTTATTTGAAAAGCGTCATAGAAATGTCTGTTTAAGAGATAAAATAAAATAGGTGAAGTACCCTTCATTCATACATAACAACACTCACTTTTCTCTTCATCATCATCATCATCATCACTGCCTTCACTCTCAGACAAACCATCCTCCTGCAAGATATCTGGCTTGTCCACCGTGCCAGTGAGGTCTTCGTTGAACCCAGCAATTTTTTTGTAGGTTAGGTCTTCTGTTTCACCTTTCTTTGCTTTTGTTATGTCTCGTTCATAGTTTATGACCTGAAATCAGTGAAAACAGAAGTCAGCAAAGTTGATAAAATTCAAGTTTTTTTTTTAAATAATAACTAAAAATTCTGATTAATTGTATTTAATTAAATCAGTTTTATTTTTTTTTACCCGCGGCTTTGTATGCGCTTTTCAAGTAGCCTATGTCCGTCCCTGGGATATTGTGTACCTCCCTGCCAAATTTCAATCAGATCCGTTCAGCTGTTTAGGTGTGAAAAGGTAGAGTTACTTTCGAATTTATAATATTACTAGCTGCTGCCCGCAGCTTCGCAAGCGCTTTTTAAATAGCCTATGTCCATTCTCGGGATACAATTTACCTCTCCGCCAAATTTCATTGATTTCCGTTCAGCCGTTTAGGCGTGAAAAGGTACAAAGGCAGAGATACTTTCGAATTTATAATAGTAGTATGGATATGGAAAACTAGCTGCTGCCCGTGGCTTCGCACGCTCTTCTCCGAGATAGAAAGTAGCCTATGTCCGTCCCCGGTATACCATTTAACTCCCTGTCAAATTTTAATAAGATCCATTCAGCAGTTTAGGCGTGAAAGGTAACAGACAGATTTACTTTCAAATAATATAATATTGGTATGGATGGATGGATGTGGAAATGATTTGCTGCAAACACATAGGTTTAGCATCTTTTTTTCTGACATCTTGCAGTATTTAAACTTTATGGAATGAATGTATGAAGGAAACCACAAAAATTAGTGAAAATCATAATTTCCTAGGATTCCCTGAATCCTCAACCAGCAGGTATGGGTACTTTGGGCGTGTGCAAAGAAGCTTAATTAAAGCACTCCATCTGTTATAAATTTTAGACTGCTTTCTGTTCTGATAGAAGTCAAAAAAAAACAATTGATTTAAATCTCAACTCTAAAGGTCAGTGATAAAATAAACTATGTATTTAGCAGCCAGAGTTCAGACAACCTCTGTGGTGCAGCAGGCAAAGGTCTGCCTGCAACGCAGAAGTTCCAGGTTCAATACACACCTCAGGACAAATGTTTGTACAAACTGCAGACCTAGGTATGTTAAACACCAAAAATTTTGATGATAAAAAACATACCTCAGTTAATCTTTTGGGTATGTAGATATTTTTAAAGGCTTCTTCTTCAATCTGTTCCTGAGCTGTCATTTCCTCAAAATCCCTCGAAGCCACCTTATCAGATAACTTTTCTAAATACTCTTCCAAATTATTTGCATTAATTGACGAATCTGTGATAAAGTCGAACAGCTCCTTTACTGTGAGAGTAGCAACACCCTTTTTACGGAAGAAATCTGAGATATTAGTGCAATCTTTCCTCAGAAATTCAAAAGCATGGGGATGGTCTTGTTCTACTGATTGGGAAACATCAATCACTACCACATTGCCTTTGTGGTATAATAGATTGAACTCCGACAAGTCTGCATGTACCAATTTGCAGATATTGAACATTTTCCACATCATAACAATGCAGTCTCGGTACAATGTTCTCGCTGTTGATTGAGATATTTCAACATCTTTGAGTTTTGGTGATGGCCAGCCTTCTTCTCCCATAAAAGACATAACCAACACATGGCTACGTAGGATCACGGGTTCTGGACAAGGTAGTTTAGCATTATACATTCGAACTAGATTCCTCATTTCCTTCTCAGCCCAAGTTCGCACCATTTTACGTGGATTGGAACGGCAGTAGCCGTTTCTGAATCTGTACTCACCTGAAACATACTTATCTCTATCTTTGAAGACAAGGATTGAGGTTTTGAATATCTTGACTGCATAATCTTTGCCTTCTTTAGATGTGGCATGGTATACATTAGCTTCTTTGCCTGTAGATATGCAGCCGTTAATTTCATTGATGATTCCTCTGTTCAGCAGTTTGAAAAGAATCATTTTGGTGCGAGGATCCATGACCTGTTCTGCTGTAGCTCTGTCATGCTTATCCTTTGTACGAATTCTTTCATTATCAAACTTTCTATCGTTTCGATCTAGAAATTTCTCTGTGTTGACAGTTGGTTCATATTGATCAACATTGATTTTATTGACATATTTCTTGAATAGCTTTTCTGTTGGCTGGTATGTGTTGAGTTTGTTGGATGGTGTTTGTGTATTGATGTTCTCTTTGCTTTTGGTTCGAGAAGGATCATCGGAGTCGTAGAAGTAATCGTCTGAGTCCAGCTCATCTTCGTTTTCATCAGCATCATCGCTGCTCATGTGTTTTATTTCAGGAAGATCTGAAAACTGATGGGAAAACATAAATTAAACTAAGAAAATGCGTCTTCTGGGCTCTTGTTGCAACTTTATACAGACTTTCTAATGTACAATAGGAACGTTAAGAGGTTTGTTTTGATAATATGGTGTAACATTATGCTCGTCGATGCTACATAAATAAGGCACAGATGTTTAACGAAACAAGCTTGCAGATAACAACCAAACTATGGTGCAACAAAAGACCAGTAGAAAAGTAAAAAAAACATTGCGAAACTTACCCTCACAGACTTAACCTTATTTGTTATTTCTTTGACGGCGCTCCTATCTTCTTCATAATCACTAAACTGGCCATCGTCAGACATACTGAATAAACAATTTGAAACGATATCAATTCAAACACGATCTGAATACAATTATAAAGAAATTATTTCAAGAAGAAACTAGACTCTTCTTCTTCTTCTTCTTCTTGTCAGATGGCTTCTGCGACTGGGTTGTCGCAATTTCGCCAATGTCCGTCTCATGACAGCATCACAAGCTTTATGGATTGCACTTTTTAATAAGGTACATTAAAAACTTATTAGTATTTATAAAAGAAAAACATTCATACCAAACAAAAAAAAACACCTAATAACTACAAAACAGAACAAAAGGAAACAGTGCTACAATAACTCAAAACTGCAAAATAATTAAATTTACAATAAATAAACACAAAGGAGCTACTACTACTACTAATTACAACTTTATATCATTATTATATACAAATTTACAAATGGCATAGTTAATTTTAGGGGAAAAGCATAGAGATAAAATACATTTCATAGAAGTTGGAAGGGGGACTTCAGGGGGAAGGGAATCGTATAAAGAAATAGAAACAATAGGGCAACTGAAAAAAATGTGGTCCACGTGACCTTCATCTAAGCCACACTCACATAAGGAATGGTCCCTGATCCGAAGTCTCGCCAGGAAGACAGGAGTGCAAGAATGACCTAGCCTTAGCCTGCAAATTGTCGAGGTGGTAGTTTTATTAAATTTTCGAAACTTAAAAAACCATGGAGATCGAGGGATGTCCGGCTGGACATCGGCATAATACTTGCCTTTAACAAGTTTTGAGGCATTCCAGAGGTCTGTCCAAGATTTCTGGAGATAAGTTTTAGGAAGGAGGCATAAGTCGTGGCAGAATGAATGGAAATGCTCAAGCGAACCTAACTGCACCGCTGCTTTCGCACAAGAATCAGCAGATTCATTACCTGGAATTCCAGAATGACCTGGGACCCAGGCAAGAACTACATCAATGCAGAGATTATTGCACTCATAAAGGGCCTGACGAATTTGAAGAACCAGAGGGAATCGTGATATGTCTCCAAAAGGATTAGAAATAATTGATTGGAGGCAACTTCTAGAATCAGAGAAAATTATAGATTTGTTTAATTTATGAGATTTAACAAACAGAATAGCTTGTAATATAGCAACAGCCTCACCAGTAAAAACCGACGAGTAGGAAGGGCATTTAAAACTTAGCGTAATATTTGTAAAAGGCATCCAAACCGCTGCACCAACCTCACTATCTGTTGATAACTTAGACGCGTCAGTAAAAATAGAGTGCCACCCACAAAATTTTGTATCAACTTCCGAATTAAATATTCCTCTCGCATCAACAGAATTCTTAAATATACCAAAATGCAATAAAACCTGTGGGCGGAAAACCAGGGCATCATAAGGAGTGGAATATAAAGGGTTAGTTGGAAACTGCATAACAGGATATGGAAATTCTGAAAATTTTTTGAAGCTACGGAGTAGACAGGGAATTTTCTCAGTATATCGGAATAAACTAAGAAGATGGTTTAGTTTTGGGAGAAGAGGGTGATTAGAGTTTTGAGCTAGTTTGAATAAAAATCTATCGGAAAGAAATTGTCGGCGCAAAAATAATGGAGGTTCGCCACACTCAACCTGCAAAGCATTTATAGGCGAAGACTTCATGGCACCAATTATTATACGTAAACATTTATATTGGATTTTGTCAATTTTGTCAAAACCTACTTTGTTGCACATGCTAAGAAGGAAGGAGCCATAATCAAAATGACTCCTTACTATCGCATTATATAACAATTTCTGGGTGTATGGGTGAGAGCCCCACCACACACCGGATAGAGACCGGAGTATATTTGTATTTTTTTCACATTTTTGGGCAATTGAAATAAAATGTTGAAAACCCGTCATTTTAGAGTCCAACGTTATGCCTAAAAATTTTGCATGACTGGCTATAGGGACAGTGTCACCATTAATAAAAATATTTACAGGCGGGACTATTCGTTTTTTAGTGAAGATGACAGCAGAACTTTTTGCCGCAGACAGAGACAGACCATGATCTATAAGCCAGTCATCGAGGTATGATAGAGCTGAATTGATTCGGGTACTTGCCTCATCAAGGGAAGAAGATGATATGTAGAGAGTTAGGTCATCAGCATATTGTAATACATTACAGAAAGAATCAACAGTCTGGTCAAGATCATATGTATAAAGGCTATATAGTAGAGGACTTAAGACAGAGCCCTGAGGTAAACCCTTCCAGACTAACCTAGGTGGAAGGAGCCCATGGCAAGATTTAATGACCACTGATCTTTCCAATAGAAGGTTACCAATAAATCGGACCAGCTTCTCGGGAACACCAAGTTGATGAAGCTTCCTCATAAGTAGCGGAAGTTGGACGCTATCATACGCAGCAGCAATGTCGAGGAATATAGCTACGAGGTATTTTTTTTCTTTGAAAGCTATATGTATATCTGAAATTAATAAACTAAGGTTATCTAGAGTTCCCATGCCTTTTCTAAAACCAAACTGAGTTTTAGAGAGGATAGATCCATTTTCAGACCACCATTGTAGGCGGCGATTGACCATCTGTTCCGCCACTTTGGCCATAACTGACGACAACGCTATGGGCCTACGACTGGATGGATCCGAGGGATCTTTGCCAGGTTTGAGGATAGGTACAATAATTTGGGACTTCCACTGATCCGGTATAACACCAATATCAAAAAATTTGTTAACTAGAGACAGGTATACCTGTTTAGATTCGGTGGAAGCTTTAACAAGAAAAGAATAAGGGATTTTATCTATGCCAGGGGAAGAGTCTGTCAGTCCGTCAAGAGCAAGAGTCAGTTCACTAAAAGAAAAAGCGGCGTCTAAGCCGTTAGTGGAAGGAAGAAAAGAAGGGGGGGATGGAATAGAATTCAAAGAAGGGGCAGAAGGGGGAGCAAGTTTATCTGAAAAGGCCTCCAACCAAGAAGAGGGATCATTAGCTGTCAGATTATCAATTGCACAAGACCCTCTAAAGCGCCTTATTTGCCTCCATACAAGTGATGAAGGAGATCTAGGAGATAGGCTTTCACAAAAGCTTATCCAGCCTTGCTTTTTCTTTTTAAAACACAACTTTCTAAATTTTGCCGCTGATTTTTGATAACTCAAATAATTTTCCATGGTCATAGAACGACAATAAGCGTTCTCAGCCGACTTACGCTCAGCAATCGCCGCTGTGCATTCTGAATCCCACCATGGGGTGGAAACCTTAAAATCACGGGAGGTCTTTTTTATGGGGACATGGCGGTCTGCACATGCAATGATACAGTCGACAAATTCACTATAGGAAGAAGCAGGGGAATCTTCAGATATAGAAAAAGATTCCAAACTAGAATCCAGCGAAGATGAGTAAGATGACCAGTCGGCATGAGTAGTGATATATTTTGAACATGGAATGGGGTTACGAAGTGGAGTGACGCTATTAGAGTTATTAATGGAGAGAACTATAGGAAAGTGGTCGCTACCAAATGTGTGAGATAAGACTTGCCACAAAATATCAGGAACAAGTGATGAAGAACAGAGGGAGAGATCAATAGCGCTTTTAGGATTTTGATTGGGAAGAACCCTGCGGGTAGGTGACCCATCATTAAGAATGCAGAGGTTAGCTTCATCAATAATTTCTAGAAGGGAAAGACCAAACAAATCAGAGTGACTGTGACCCCAGACAGTGTTATGCCCATTAAAATCTCCCATGATTACCTTAGGAGAAGGAACGGAAGAGAAGAGAAGAAGGATATCCGAAATCATAGTGGAGTTGGGATGAGGAATATATACAGATATAAAAGATATACCAAAGGACTTGACACCAACGGCGTTGATGTCAACGGGGAGGGACGGTAGGGTGATTTGAGAGAAGGAAAGGGAACGCCGTACTAATAGAGCGCTCCCGGCATGCCCGTCAGCTCTGTCCGCTCTAAGACAAGAGAACCCTGATATCCGGAAATGGGAACCAGGCTTCAACCATGTCTCCGAGACGGCAATTACTGACGGGCTATATGTATTAATTAAGTGTGTGAGTTCATGACGTTTGGCTCGTATGCTTTGACAGTTCCATTGCAGAACAGTCAGAAGATTCATTCTGGGAGGTTATGGATATAAGTTGTGACAATTTTGAAGCAACGTTGTTCGGTAAAGGAAGTGAATTCGTAACAATTATGTTTATGATTAAATTTAAAAGAGTTTCTAACATGTTATTATTTTGGGAAGGTTGGTTGAGTGCACAACCATTAGGCTCCAAAGAGGTCGGCGTAGAAACAATATCTCTATGGGCGACCTTATCGTAGGTCCTAACTGGTGAGAAAGAAGGTTTTGGGGAGGCGTAAACAGTTTTAACATACGATCGCGTAGGTTGTGGGACAGGTCTTCGAGAGGATTGTGGGGGAGATTGGGAGAAAAGGTCTTGGGAGAATAATTGGTCTTGAGCAACTTCGGTATAAGGGCGTGAAACTCTTGGGAATCGGGTAGAAGCCTCCTCATAAGAAATACAATTTTGCGCCATAACAGCCTTGATGGAACGTTGCCTCACTTGCTCCGGGCAAACTTTGCTGGTAGCAAAATGCCGCCCTGAACAGTGCAGACAAAAGGCTTCCACCTCAGGAATGTCGCAGCTGTCTCCAGGGTGTTCTTTAGAACACCTGAAACACCGTGGATGTGATCTGCATTGCATTTTCGTGTGACCATACCTGCAGCATGAGTGACACTGGATCGTGGGGTAGGTGTATAATTCTACTGGCAAGGAGTTATAGTATAGGAATATTCTAGGTGGTAGGGACTGACCTTTAAATGTTACAACAACTGTTTGAGTTGGAATCCATGTAGCTTTGCCTTCATCCAAAACTTTTCGGTTTAAGCGTCGGGCTTTTAATATTATTCCGCATCCAGTGGGAACGACCGTGTCCTCTACGAACTCCTGCATAGGTAGGTCAGTAGGGACCTGGCGAACCAGTCCCATGCGTGTAACGTTGTAGGTTGGGATCGATGCGACCATCTTCGACATTGGGAGAATTGAGGATTCAAGGAAGCTGTTAGCAGCCTCAAAGGTTTTAAATATCACTGATATTTTGTTCCGACCTACCTGCTTCACACCTTCTGTACATATACCCTTAATTTCATTGTTTGCTAAAAACTTACCGAATTGTATGGCCTTAATGGTAGTGCCCGCAGCAGGCTCCGGCTCCACACGGGAAACATTGACGATAAATGGGCCTTTATCAGATTCGGAATAGGACAGATTATTAGCGCCCACCACAATGGATGGGTGAGTGTATACTGTCTGTAAAGACGGTACCGTAAGGTTGGCGGTAGATTTTTTCGCAGGAACGGCGGCCTGGCTATCAGCCATCGACCTGCAGGAGTCAGCCTCAATCCTTCTCTTGGTCCCTTTTGAATCCCTAGGATCAGGGGGTTCCGGGGGGATGGGGGGGACGGGACTACTCCCGTCCATGTCCATGACGGACACGGACACGAGCGGTCACGGGATAAACTATATATATATTAAAATAGTACCTAGGTACCTACTAAAATAAAAAAAATAAAGAATTTGGAAACTAAATAAGTTAATTCTAACTAAACCAAATGATTTTTCTTTGAAAATAACTAAAAACTGAAAAAATCACGCAAATTTTTTGTTCGCTTGTTCCGCTGTCAATCCGAAACTAGACTCGCTCGTCCAAGTTGTCCATGTGGGAATGTTGTTTTGATTTGACATGACATTGACATTAGTCAATGTCATGTCAAATCAAAATCATTAATATGACAGTACTAAGAATTTGCTATTGACAGCATTTATATTTTTTTGAAGTTGACAGTGATGGATAGTTAGTGGTTTTAAATTTTTCTACGTTCTACAACATCAAAAAAAATTCTACCCTGATCGTGATCAGTGATCGGTCGAAATTCAAGGAATAAAACTAGCGGAAAAGTAGTTTGCCGCAAATCGTAAACCATTTCAAAACTAACTTCGATTCACTGCTATTTTTTGGGCATTTGGGAATAGTTATTATGAGATTTGAGCTAAAAATCAACATAGTAAAATCCACGGTAGGTACACATAATCTAAGTAGGTACTTGTAGTTATGTAGGTTATCTATCAGTAAAAGCTAAATAGCTAGGTTTCCATCTAGACATACTATGTAGCCAGGGACTGCGAAAGTACTCCATGACCCCTCATGGTGGGTGGGCTAACATTTTTAGTTGCCTTCCTCTAATTTCTGGCTCCGGCTTCCTCCGGTCAATTTACTGCAGTTATAAGAATTTTTAAAGGTTTTTGGATGTGTTTTCGAAATTTAACAACACAAATGTAACATGTTAATTTTAAATTTTTAGAAGTAACGGCGAATGGAGCGGAAAGTGACATTTTTTCGAATGTTTGGAAAAGTAAGCAAGAGTAGGTACTTTTGCTTACTTTTCCAAACATTCGCTATCATTTCTTGTGTGATAGGTTATCACACAAGAAATGATAGCGAACGAAGCGAGCCTCAAATATTTTAAAACTGGCGTGGTAGTGGTAGCTAAAGATATAAATAAATGGCGAGCGAAGTGAGCCGATATAATTTTAGAGTTTGGTGAGATTAGGTCAGAAACAAAGACAAGGAAGCTAAGACGTCGGCAGGCCGCCAAAATTTGTGTAAGTTTTTCAGGTGGTAACAAACAATATAAGAAGTGTATGATAAAATAAATAACAGCGAGCGGAGCGAGCCCTGAAAATTTTGGAGACTTTACGGGCGGCTGAGAAAATTGTTAAGAAACTAATACAAAATAATTATCGTCAAATGGAGTGAGCCGCAGCCTTTTTTAGTTAATTGTTTTGTATTTACTTCTATTAAATGTAACGAGACGGAGAGTCGGTAAATTTGGCATAGGTACGTTTGTTTGTTTACAGCCAGTATAGTAGAAATTATTTTAAGGCAAAAATTGTTGATCCTGAAGATCCTGGTCAGGGTAATAAGACAAACTTATTAACTTATTGTATTGTATTGTCATCGGTCCTTGATAACTGTGCAAAGTTTCAGTTCAATCTAAAGTTTTCAAAGATTTCGTTTCATACATACAAGTGGAACTAATAAAAGCGTGTTAAAAATATTTTTATGCTCTCTTCTGATTTTCGAAGAATTTTTCTTACTTTCAAGCACTTTTTCAAGTATTTTCTTCTTTTTTCAAGGATAGCACAGAGAAACTTTCTTTACCAGGTACTAAAATTGGCCAGATAGTAAATTCAAACTTTGGCTTAGCCCCCCTGGGCCCTACTTACGCGGCCCCTGGCTATAACTACAGTTATATTTAATTTTAATAATAGTGTAGGTAGATTCCAATTCAGTGGGGATAGTAGGGGCTGGCTTGGTTGATTGATGCAATTAAGCAATTCAATGTCAAGCAATTCCAATTATTTAATAGATTGGCATTTGGCAGGTAGGTAAGGTAGGTAGATACATACTTTAATTTAGGTAGGCACCTACCTAATTAGGTAATTAACCTAATTAGGTTATTTTTAGTAAACCTAAGTGCATTGCTGGCAGGTGCCAGTAATGCACTTAGGTTTTCTTAAATAAATAACCACTCTACCGCCGCGCCGCGCCGCGCCCCGTGTCGTCACGACCTGCCGTCTGGGCAATATAGGACTGGCCTTTTATTATCTTAATATAATCATATTAATAATTAAAGGACGGGACATAAGTCTTCACCAACACAAAAGGATATAGGCAAATAGGTATTTTATCATTACTCAGGTACCCGCCTACTGAACCTACTTAATGATTTTTGCTCACCTTCCTCTTGCTCTTGCCAGATAATACACAATTTATAACATAATTTAAATAAAATAGCTATGTACTTTCCTTAAATCCTAATAGTATTTCCTAGGTCCAATAATTCTTGTATTGGGAGGAACCCGGCGATACCCAACCGCCCTGCGTCATGTACTACCCGCACTGCGTCTTATAGTAAACAGTTCTAGGAAAATACTTTAGAAGGAAATTACTATGCCCGTCATCGTCATCATAGAATTCAGAGAATTTAGGTAATGGGTACGTATTTTCTCGTATTAGTCAGAGACTTTTACTGATTCTAATACCTACGTGTCGCGTCAAATTGACCACTTGTATATATGTATATTGAATTTCTTTTTCTACTTAGGTAGGTACTTACTAATCTTCCTAGGCAGGTATTGTCGACATCTTTGTAGGTAAGGTACCTATACAATCAAGGCAATCAGAGGTGACAAGCCACTTCTTCCACCAAGAGACCCAGAGGCAGCTACCTCTGCAAGTTGAAGTCAGAGAGTAGTTGAGGTTAGAGAGTAGTTGAGGTTAGAGAGGAAAACCTCGAGAGCTCTAACTAAATGCTAAGAAGCAGTAAAAAAAGCGTTTGAAGAAAACCTGCTGATGATGAATAAAGGTAGGTAGGTAGACAAGGTACCTATGCTAGGAAGCTCCCACATGCACCCTCCGTTTCATAGGAAATGAAACGCCATCTTTCCGCTGCCTGTCGCTATTATTTGCTAACATTTATTTTATTGCCTTGGGTTTTTGTGTTTGTCAGTTGACTAGCCAAGTAAGAAACAAAAGTTGGTATTGACCTCCGTAAAAGGCTTTAATATTAGCGGGCTAGCTATAAAAACAGTAAAATGGCCAAGGCGGCAAAAAATCTCGGTCTGATGTAGGTAGGCATCTTAATCAGAAAGGAGAGATTGGTGAAATCTAAGATTTTGGCTTAAAAGTTCCCTAAATTGCATGCAATTTATAGTTTAGATTTTTAGATGGAGTCTTACCTAGACTAGTAGGTGTAGTATTATAAAATCCAAATTTGGACCAGATTCCAAACTTAAACTTCACTCATCGAGCTCCTTTGTAATGAATTAATGACAATTATATTATATTTAAACAAGATCCGTCAAGAGCGAGTGTGACCCGCGCGCCGAGGGTTTCGAACGATTGTCAAGTATACCAATATGTACTAGGTACTGGATAGAGACTTTGCTATTTGATGAATACCAAATTTGTAAAATATAGTTCCATATCTACAAACGCTACATATATTTCAGATGGATCGCTCTGCAAACTTCGGAGATAGGGGGGGGGAATGGATAATTTTTCGACTTGTTTCAAAATATTTCAAAAAGTATGAAACCTACGGAAATTTGAAAAACTGTTTTGAGATGTACAAGCCAATACTTTCATTTGATACCCCACTCGGCGAGGTAGCCCTCCCTTTTGAAAACTATCCCCCCCCCCTTATTGACCATTTTTCATAAACTGGTTACTAAAGTGGCTACTTACAGATTCTCTATATTTTTCCTGTAAAATGTAGATCCATATTTACAAACGCTACATACATTTCAGATGGATCGCTCTGCAAACTTTGGAGATAGGGGTGGGTTAATGGGTAATTTTTTGACTTTTTTCAAAATATTTCAAAAAGTATAAAACTTACAGAAATTTCAAAGACTGTTTTGAGATGTACGAACCGATACCTTTCATTTAATACCCCACTCGGTGAGGTAGCCCCCCTTTTTGAAAATTATTCCCCCCCTTTTTGACCATTTTTCAAGAAGTGGTCTACTTACAGACTTCTCTATTTTCCTGTAAAATATAGTTTCATATCTACAAACGCTACATATGTACATTTCAGATGGATCGCTCTGCAAACTTCGGAGATAGGGGGGGGGGGGGGGAATGGGTAATTACGAAACGTATTATTATTTCAAATTTCACGTTATTTGCTGCTGTAGTTGCTGAGATATTAAAGACGGAAAAAAGGACAGAAAAAGCGATTCCATAGGGGTTTCGAAACCGATCTCCGATCTTCGAAATCCTAAAAACTACCAGACGCGTTGATAATGAGAAAAAAGAATTCATTTTTATAAAATAATTAAAGCTGTTATTAATCACAAAAGCTTAATGCACGATTGACAAATATTTTAACGAAAAATAAGAAATATGCAAACAAGTAAAATATAGGTACCTAACACCTACAGAATGCAATAAATGATTGAGTATTGAGTATTGAAATCTGTGCCTAGACTATTACATACTCGGTTCTAGAATTCTAGATATTTTTTGTAAACAAAGAGATTACAAAATCAAATAAATATTAATGAAGAATATCCCTGACCTGGTATCATCAGAGCAAATCTTCGTGTTTTGTGTATAAAAAAAAAAAATTAAATAAAAAAAATTGCAGATCATCACACAACGAAATAGGTTCTAACCTACCTAATTAAAAAGGAAGAGTGGGACACCCGATTGAGATTTTAATTAGTGGCCTTACTTATGTTACAAAAAGCTTGAAGATAGGAAAGTGGTTTTGCAAAATAAATAAATAGGTAATGCTCGACAATCCACAAATCATCATCTACCCCCAAGCTAAGAAGAGCTTGTATAATGGGTACTAGATGACTGATAACTTAATACACATAACATATTTTTATATTATTACATAGAAAATTCCCAGAACACCCGGAACAAAATATTTGCAGATCGTACAAACATATGTTTTATGTTCCAAGGCAGGAATCGAAACCGCAACCATCGAAGCGCGGCGGACCTTCGCCCGCCGCGCCGGTTGTCAAGTCGGTTTTGAATTTTCTTTTTAAGTGTATCGTAGTAATTAATATAGTAAAATGTACATTATCATTGACACAATTACCCGCCAAAGAAAACCCTGTACACCAGCAATAATGAGTTCTTACTTTTTAAAATTATGTAGATAATAAGTATTCCTTTGTTCATTCGCACAAAGACGGACAAATATTTTTGATCGGCGTAAGAATGATAGTGGAAGAAGGTTGGTACCTACTTCAGGCTAACGATTTCCGTAAAGGAAAGAATAAAAACTTGCGCGGGAGTCAAAGCTCACATGTACTTGTACGTGTAGTACAGTACCTAATAACCAAAGATGTTAACACAGTGTTATTTCTTTGGAAATAACACTGAGTCATCACTTTGATTCAACAGTCCGGAGTTCTTAAGTACCTGTCATGAGTACACCTCCTGTAAACGAAAATTTGGCGGGCGTAACACAAAATTCCCCTTTCAATCACGCAAGTAAGTACCTACAGTGAATCAATTGTTTATACCAATTAATTTGTTAAACCAACTACATAATAACCTTCCTGCGAAGTGCATTGACGACCGGCTTTATAAGAAGGCTACGCTACTACACCTGTTCCACACGATCCTAGCTCGGCTGTTGGGCGGCCGCTGTTCATTTATAAAAATATAAATGAAACTTTATTTTCCTAACTAGAAGAAGATAAAGGAAAAATGCCCGCAGACTCAGATCTAATCATACCGGGAGGCGAAGATATAGGGGTTGATAACAACCTTTTTAAAAGCCTCGCGGAGAGATCGAAGCATGAAGATTTTATCCGACGGGCTACGGATCTGCTCGTCGACAGGGTTGTCTTTGGAAGACCGTTGCGGTCTTCGAAGGTGGTGGAATGGGCAGCTCCTGAGGATGTTAAGAAGGCGATTGATCTGAAGCTTAGGGAGGGTCCTGTTTCCCATGATGTGCTATTAGGACTTATGGCAGACGTAAGTTTTTAGTCATGTAACATGATTAGTTTTTGCTTGTTTTTGAAGTGTTAGTTAGTGTGTCAAGGTATTTTAAGTTTCTGTGTATCTACCTATTTTACCTGCATAGAGCTGATGCACTTTCAGATTTGAAATTTCAGATTTGAATAACTTTATGTACGCTTACAAAATGAACACTTAGACAAGACAAATAAGAAATAAAGTGGTATTGATTTTCTCTTCACTTAAATTTTTTGTGCAACAGAGGAAGAGGTGAAAAGAAAGAGTTGTGTTCTGTGAAACTTGCTATAAAACTGTGATTGATTTCTTAGCCATGTCTAAAACACTATTAAACATTATTTATTCAAATGCTGCATCATGATTACTATTATGTGTATTCTAAACATGATCGTGTTTTGTTTCAGGTAGCTCGATATTCCGTTAACACCGGTCACCCTTACTTCGTAAACCAGCTGTTCTCATCCGTAGACCCCTACGGCCTGATAGGCCAATGGCTGACCGATGCTCTGAACCCCAGCGTTTACACCTTCGAGGTGGCTCCAGTCTTCACTCTAATGGAAGAGGAGGTTCTAAGGGAAATGCGAGCGATTGTTGGGTGGAAGGATGGAGAAGGGGATGGGATCTTCTGTCCTGGAGGGTCTATTGCGAACGGATACGCTATCAGCTGTGCGAGGTTCTACTGCTATCCGGAGATTAAGGTGAGTGCTGTTTTTCTCATTTAACACAGAGTGCCAATTGTTGGTGACCATCGCGCATTTAATGCGATTTTAAAGTGAATCGTTTACACTACGGTAAAAATCGATTAAAACTAGTATGTTTTCGACATATTTTTCGGAACTGGTGGATCAAAAACCAAAATGTCCATTTTGTTTTTTGATCTAGACATTGGCAAAAAAGATAAAACCTGAAAGGGTATTAAAAAGAATTGTGACGCCAAATTCATCAATGTAGGTACGAAGAGTAACTACCTATATCTACATGAATCATATCAGGAAACTCCCCGGGGAAAAGCAGGGTTAAATATTCCATGAATCATGATGGTGCAGAGTAAAGTTGATGGTACATAACAGTTCTTGTGACGTTGTCGGTTTGTCGGTAAATTGATGTGTAGGAAGGTAAGTACCTACTCTTCTTCAGTTACCCCGTACTTGACTAGCTGGGTTGTTAGCTGAGGAAAGAGCAAAAGGTGGGTTTCGAACTGTAGGCCAAGTACAGCGAAAGCACAGCGATTGTTTTCTAGGGTAGAATAAAGAAAAATTACATCGATATCGAGTGATCGAATGATCGAGGTAATCGAATGCGTGAAATATTTGAAATTAATTCCTGTAACTTCAATAATTTACGCAATGTTTGACGATGCGATGTCATTATCATCTATTCTACCCCAGAAAACCATCCCTGTTCTTGGCCTTCTGGCAATAAAACAATTGGTAAACCATCAGTAACAGCGTCGGTATAATATAATTTGTTTAATGCTCCTACATGTTATTGTGTAGTGCTCGATTGTTAGTACTGTAGGAAGTAAATATCTACTTTGTGTGGTTAACTTTATCTAGGTACAAAACTATTCGCAGTTAATCGTACGAATTACCTTAGCCTCAATCTTGCGATTATAATCACTGCCTACTCAGTAGTTTAGCTAGAAGGTGTCTGAATTATAACGAAAACATGATTGAAAAAGAGCGAAGGAATAGCAAATCGTAACAAAGATTTCTAGCTTTACGGTGAAATAAACGTAGTAGTGCTCCTTTTGTTTACACTATTGTAGAAAAGCAAAAAGTGTAAGTATAAAATGTATGTCTCAAAACGTCTCAAATATTTTGTAAGTACCGAAGTACCTACTTGTATCTATGAAATCAAATCGATATTTACAATTAATACGTAATTGTCGTATGCCAAACCAAACGGATGATCTGATTTTGAATTGTTTGGTAACTTAATCAAAGTAATATGTTTGGGGCTAGATGATGCTGTGTGGTCCAGCACTATTTATTTATTTTATTATGGCTGATGAAAATCAGTGCAGTCTTACTTAAGTTATGATGGTGTGAATAAATCTCTTTATCCGAGTTTCATAGTAAAATCCTGGGGAAGTTTCGATTTTTGTTATGTTCGGTCCTGCCAATTTCAATCTATTTAGAACAAGAGTGAATTCTAGTATAATAATTAGTGTTTTCTAGTATAATCTCCAACGAAAAAAATCATTATGACATTTTGTAGGAAAATCCGGCAAAAAGTTCTAAATAATTACATAATGACTGCAATTGCTTGCAGCTCGCGTGTCCAATCGTAAATAAAGGCCTAGCAAATTGTACCGTAGGTACCGAAGTATCTAGAGGTAGATAGTAGATTTTAATCACTATCTTGGCAATGACCTTGACCTACTTGCAGTTTTTGTGTAGGCAATGCTAATGATGCGCGGTCTGTTTAACATTATAAGGAAAACTCACGATTAGAATATTTTTGGGTTTGTTGGAACTGTAGGATAGACGGTTTTACTTCCGCAAAAAAAAAAACGAACGAGACGAAATTTACACGGAGGATGATGCATTTGTTGATTGTTTTCCCAACTTGAAGTATCATGTATTTTGAGGAAAATAAAAAAATCACTGCTCTACTAACATGGTGTTAACAGGCTTTAGCAACAAACTACTTGCGTTAATTGTATCTGAACATTTTTTTCCCATTTTCAGAGCAAAGGCGTCTACGCGGTGCCGAAGCTAGTCCTATTCACATCAGAACTCGCTCATTACTCTACAAAGAAGCTGGCTGCTTTCATGGGTGTAGGCAGCGACAACTGCATCCTTATAAAAACCGACTCTCTTGGAAAGATCGACGTGGCCGACTTAGAACTGAAGATAAACCAGGCTCTGGACGATGGAGCTACACCGTTCTTGGTCACAGCAACCGCCGGGACCACAGTATTCGGGGCTTTCGACCCTCTTGTGGAAATATCCGCTCTGTGCAAGCGTTATAATCTGTGGCTGCATGTCGACGCTGCATGGGGTGGGGGTGCTTTGATGTCAAAGAGACATAGGCATCTCTTGAGCGGCATTGAGCAGTGAGTATCAGACAGACTTGTTATTTCCCTCCTCGCTATGCGACCAATTAATTCGGCTCGAAGGAGAGCTGTACGTAATTGCACTGGAGGTATGAATGTAAAGTTACCGAGGTCGTTCCGAGGTTTCGCTATATTTTAGATAACCTTAAAAGTTTACTGCCAGAGCGTTCTAATAAAATTATTTCCGCGCGCTCCGTCTGATCGCAATTTTTTTCTTTTTCAGAGCTGATTCGGTGACGTGGAATCCACACAAGCTCCTGGCAGCTCCGCAACAATGCTCCACGTTCCTTATAAAACATAAAAATGTACTAAAAGAGGGCCACTCCTCCAATGCGCAATACCTCTTCCAAAAGGATAAATTCTATGACACTTCATACGATACTGGGGATAAGCATATTCAATGCGGACGCCGTGCAGACGTTCTCAAATTCTGGTTTATGTGGAAAGCGAAGGGAACGGAAGGCTTTGAAAAGCATATCGATACGTTATTCGACAACGCTAAGTACTTCCTCGAACACATTCGGAATAGAGACGGATTTAAGATAGTTCTCGACCAACCGGAGTGCACAAATATAATGTTCTGGTATGTGCCAAAGTGCTTGCGCGGGCTAGAGAACGAACCTGATTATAAAGAAAGACTTCACAAGGTCGCCCCGAAAATAAAGGAACTTATGATAAAGGAAGGAAGCATGATGGTCACGTACCAGCCTCAAGGTGAACTAGTAAATTTCTTCCGCATCGTTTTCCAAAATTCAGCCTTAGACCATAAGGATATGGTCTACTTTGCCAACGAATTCGACAGACTCGGAAAAGACATTGTCGTTTGAATGCGACATTGAAGTAATGAATTGTACAAATTATTGCATCATTGACCTGTGATTAAGTTTGAAATGTAATGCATGTGAGTTTATTTATTAATTTTATTTTAATCAGTACATAATTAAAGGGCGGAAATTGTTGTAAATGTAAATATTGTAGTAGCATTTCCGTAAATTTTATTTGTATTAAATTAATGCTAAGTACAAGAGATTGACATTTATCCACATTATGTTCCCTAAAGCATTATGTATCTACCTACTCCTACGAAGTAACATTGTGATATTTTCACATATACAGATTTTACAACATTTATATTTTATTTAAATATTTTTTTGTACTTAGCTGCGTAGGTAGGTTTTGGAAAATAATTACAATCCGTTATAAGTAATGCAATCCGTTACTATTTTCAGTACCTACGGTATTACATAAAATACAATACAAATACAATAAAAAATATCTAAGAATTATTTCTAAGGTAATATTTACAAATTATTAAAATCACTTAGCATGTGGGTCTCAGGTCATTTGATCACATCTTCTTCTGGTATTTCTTCAAGAGGTAACTCTTCGATATCAAGCTGTAAACAAATAATACATAGATATTATAATTTATTTAAATTAGGTAGAGTTCTGTAGCTATATACTTGCTCGCGGCTTTAAACTAAGTAAAACTAGAAAATTATTTAAAATAATGCAAGAAAAAACTAAACAGATTCATGGAACTGGCATCTTTAAAGATTTAAACCATAGAGCAGCGAGCAGCGAGTTTTTACTCTATGATTTAAACTCTATTATCGGTTAAGCCATCAACTTTTGGGCCCCGTTTTCACATTATATATATACTTTCTTATTTATTATACTTTCTGTTTTTGGTGGGTCATCAATAGACCGCCTTGTATGTCAAAATATAACGGATAGCATGCAGGGAATATGTATAACCTTTATTAACAAAGAAAATTACAATCAAATAATAAAAACAAATTAGAACTAGTATTTACAATCGAAACAATTAATCTAACTGCAGACTGTTGCAAACAATCTACAGGTAGCTCAACTGATCCATAACAATCAGCTCAATCCCAGTGGGAAGCGTCCCCAAGACGCTGGCTGCGATATGGGAATATGTATTGATTAATAAACAACTAAGCCATGCGGTAAAATTAATATACACGAAGTATGATATATTGATAAGATAACCCATCATGATGATGGGTTGGTCGATGGTGGCATCATCAATATCAACAGCTCATCTAAAAACTGTACATTTACCATGAGCTTTGGTTTTTTCTTACAGAGATTATTTATGACATCATTAGGCCCTGTTATATGGTATAGACTATTATATAGACATTTTGACTTACCAATGTCTCATCATCAGGAACTCGTGAGAGCAGGTCAAATATTTCATTGTTTGGTATTCTTTTCGGCCGAAGTATTTTTCTCGTGAATTTATTGATGCCTGTGGAAATAACATTATTGGTGTTTAACAAATTGCCGCCGGTGTGATTTTCTATAGAACTAGGTAGGTGTTGCAAATTACCAACAATTGGTACCTTACAAAAACGCTCATTGTTCACAAAAACGTAGAGAACAATAATCATTCACATAAAAGGTGACCTTCTCGCCAGTATAATGTAGGCCGAGCACATATCCTTCTTGTATCTATATATATAAAAGAAAGTCGTGTTAGTTACACTATTTATAACTCAAGAACGGCTGAACGGATCTCGGTGAAATTTGGCAGCGAGGTAGATGGTATCCCGGGGCCGGACATAGGCTACCTTTTATTCCGGAAAAAAGCGTGCGAAGCCGCGGGCTGCAGCTAGTCTTATATGAATGTAAATCGGAAGGTGAAACTTTACCTAAATTGAATAATCAGTTAGAATATGGATAAAATCGTATAGAAAAAGAATGATTTTACATCTAGTACCGTAGAGTATTGATATTGAATAATGTAAAACTTACCCCAGATCATAAATATGTATTGCACCGGCACCAAATACATCACTAAAGATATAACAGAGATTATTATGATGGCGAGCAAGCTCAGGAATGGCACCGTAAAGTTAAACAGACTGAAACAAAGAAACAATGTCAAATGTGTCTTATAATTAATCATTATAGTTACTAAAGTAACGTCTACCATCACATCACATCACCAGTCTTTAATAGTCCACTGCTGGATATAAAGAAATATATCTAGATCGATGCAGAAAGTTTATTTACCTCGTGTGCCGAAAAGAGGGGCTGGAGCCTCTTTGCTTGCGAAATTCAGCCCTTTCCCGACCGCTTTCTAAGTGAGACGTCAGGTTATAAAAACAAAATGCCATGTTGTTCAATAATTCACTGTTCAAACACCACCAAAAAAGTGAATTGTGTAGTTTAGTGGTGTTTTCATCACTAAATTACACTTGTGACGTCAAAGTACCTATGCAAAATGTAACACGCTCGGCTTCAATACAAGTCGGTGAACTCTTTGCTTCTCCTCCTCCACCTCCACAGCCTATATTGATCCACTGCTGGGCCCAGGCCTCCCCCTGATAAGCGCCCCCCTGATAAGCACCATATTGGTTTTGACCATTAAATAAAATAAAAAAAAAATAACAAACAATAAAAACTAATCCCCTTATCTCCCCCCCCCCCCTCTTATCTCCCTCCCTTATCTTTTCTCTTTAGAGATCTTCTATGCTATGTGTAGTTTAATATTGTAGAAGTTCATAGGATATTATAATTACGTCGGTCAATATAACTGCAGGATTTTTTTAAATATTTTAACAGAAGCACAATAAATAATTTGTAACCTCTCTCTTCCCAAACAAAAATAAAACTAACTCAGCGAACTCAGGGCAAAAAATTAAAAGAGCAAATTAATTGAAAGGGATTGAAAAGTTTCGCGAATGCCGATGGTTGAGTCGAACGAACGGGATCAAAAATGATAACTTACTTTTTAATACTCTCGCCAAGACTCGCGAACTTTCCAATAAAATTCTGAACAGTTTGCACCATTTCTTGTAGACTGTTTATTTTCTGCCTCAGGGTCTGGTTTTTTTCTTCCTGTTAAAATATTAATATTAATAAAATATTAATATTAAGTATGATCTTCCAACTGGATGAAATTGGATATGGGTTCTCACCTACACTAATTCTTTCTTCATAATTGTTAACTGTAAGTATGTGTTACAAAACGAAAAAGTTAATCATTTTCAGAATACACCCCTAGTTCACACCGAACTATTTATTACTTATTGTATAAAATAGCTGTTTTCTTCATTTACCGTCATAAAAATCATGAAAGCTATCGTTGACTTAGACAGGGTGTTTCTAAAAGTTGGGTAATTTAAAAAAAACATATTGACCAACCGAACACTTAGGACACTGGGTCTACCGGGGAAATATAGCGCATGACCCCAACAACCCGTCGAAAAATCATGTCGGTCCCTGTACCGACATGATTTATAATTATACATCCTGTAAACTCACCAAGCTGCGAAAGTGTGAATACGGAAATGATAGGAAACGTTAATAAAATCCACTTGTGAGAAAGAGACATTACATATCAATAGAATCACAAGTGTAAGGGAGACACATGTAATTAAAAGTAGATAGGTGCCGAAGGAAGCAATGTGAACAAGTGTGAAGGGAAACTTACTTCCTGAACTTCCTTCCTACACGCCTGTATGGCTGATTAATATTATTCACTATCTTCTGCCCGCGGCCTCATTCGCGTTTTACAGAGATAAAAACAAGCCAATACGCTATTCCAAATCTAGAGAGCTCTTGCAGAGATAATATAATAATATAATAAAGTTTACAAAACATAATTTTCAATAATATTTTTTACTTATCTTGCTGAGCCTTAACCGGGTCCATATTTTGATTTCGGAAACCTTGGCTTATAGATTACATATAATTGTATAGTAGGATCTTAATAACTACAAAATAACTAGGTAGATATTTTAATTTATTATAGTAAGTACGTACCTTCTCCTTCTTATAAGCTTCTTCAAGTTCCAAAGATGACTTTTTATTAAAATATTTCCCTGGAATTCGTTCACGAAATTGTTTAATAATTCTTATGATTTCGGCGAACTTTGAAGAATTAAAACATCTTAGAATTTATGATTAGTCTCTTGAATCTGTATTGGGGAGATTAAATTTTAAATGGGTTTCTATAACTTACAATTGAGTATTTGACCCATTTTTGACTGTAACCAAAACATCTAACTACAGACCCCTAGGGCTACGGTCAGAGCTCTGCTAAAGTACTTTTTATATTATTTAATCTAGGTAGCCTCAATGAGCATTACATTCAAAATGGGTATGTCATCAGCATCAACTCTGAATCGCCCAGCAGTGGCCTATCTTAATAGTATGAAAGAACAAGCGATTTTCTGGGGACAACACCCAGCCTAAACCGCTGAAGCTAGAAAGCTGAAATTTGAAAAGCATGTACCTGTTACTACATAACTTCCATAACTTCCCGGTAAGAAGGGATTTTTGGAAATTCTATCCCTAAGGGGGTGAAAAGGGGGTTGAAGTTTTTTTTGGTGTTTTTGTAACTCTTTAACCAGTGGCCCAATCAGCTTGAAACTTACAGAGAATACTAAAAGTGCAAAACTATTGAACACATGTTTCAGGATTTTACAAAATTTTCTTAAAAATGGAGTAAATTGGGTTATTTAAGTTTGTGATTAATAAACTATAAAGTAACAATGAAAGATGTGAAAGATATGTGTCTATTTCCACGCGGGCGATGCCACGGGCGCAGCTAGTTACATAATAAGCCTCCTTTATCATGGGCTTCTTGCATCCAATTACCAATGCCCTGCGAATCTGACGATGGCGTCAACACATCTTGCAAGTTATAGGTTAGGTACTTACAATTTATAAGATAGTAGTGCGGAGGTCTGTACCACAGAAAAGGTATAAGCAACAGAAGTGGTAGCATCCACATTTTGAAGAACCAACAGAACAGCAGCCATGTCGTTAAAGCAATAATATTAGATTTTCTCGATTCCCATTCAAAGCAATTTCTGAAATAAGAATAAGTTAATGAAGGTTTATTCGATTTATGATTATCTACCGGAAAATCTTTGTATTAAATTAATGAATTATTCCTAAATTATGTGAATTGCTTTCCTGAAAATTTCGGACAACTCACTGAGGATTTTAATTTTAAAATGCAAAAACTACGCTGATTTTGAACCACAATACTTTACCCAACTAAATACCTAATTTAAGGTGTTTTAAAGTGTAATTAGACACTGCCGAGCATAACAACTTGTTAATATTTAAGAAGTTTTATTGAAATAAAAGACGAAATTGAAATAGTTTCCATACTTAACAATACAGAATGCATCCATTATCCATGCAACGACTGCCTTTGCTCTAGTTAAATTCCGCGCGAATATGTGCCGTTGGAATTTTCCATCGGATTCTAAATATTTCTCCTCTTTCGGATTTATGACGCGCACTGAAGCTCGCAACTGAAAAATACCATAAAAAATACCGTACGGTTATTTTTCCTGTTCTGAGTCGTCTACCTACATACATATTATCTTGGCCTAGTTAGTGTCCAACCGACATCAATTCTGAAAATAAATTAAAAAAGTCAGTAATTAATTTTTTAAGAAAACTAATGCAGTAGTTATTTCACGGTTTCTTCCATCCTTGAAGTCATGAAAGAATGCAAAAGAATTAATGCCGCGACAATAATTATACAAATTCATTTGGCTGCGACTGTTCAATAGTGTAATTAGAATTTTGCGAGTTTAATATGTAAGTATTTTGTAATTATAATTATTTTGGTGACAAAAGTGCTAATCGGCCCACAGCACGGCGTAATTATCGCCGGCGGCGTCATGTTGGCTTGTATTGGTGGTCCTTTACCTTTCATTTGCCCTTTATTATATTAGCATCTATTTTTGGAGATCTAATAAGTTATTATCCATGAAAATTACAATCAAATAATAAAAACAAATTAGAACTAGTATTTACAATTGAAACAATTAAGCTAACTGCAGACTGTAGCAAACGATCTACAGGTAGCTCAACTGATCCTTATCAATACCATTCGAAAGCGTCCCCAAGATGCTGGCTGCATTGGCCATATGGCACTGATGATGCGCTGCGCCAGATACCCTCCATCTGCTCTCGGGTCACGCGTCGCTTCGACCAGACACTTAACTTTTTAAAAACAAGAGAGCCTCGGTATCCCACGGACCTAGGGTATCGACCCCAAAGGGAGCAAATGTGTAGGCTCTGTCGGGACCTGCATATTTGCGTCTCTTGAGATCCTTGGCCAAATCTGCCGCCGCACCAGCCCTCTCGGATGCCCTCGGACGATGGGAAGGCACAAGTGTGTCGACGCATGTAGCATCCCACACAATGGGCCTACCCAACTCCCATGGGCCATCGTCACGCAACTGACCATTCGGTTCGAGAATAGCTGATACGTTAACGGTGACAAAACCCCGCCAGATGATGTCGTTAAGGCTGGCATGGCGAGATATCCGACCGGCGGCCCTAGTTATCTATGAATTTCACTTACAGTATTCCAAGTAATCTTCATCTCCAACAGGATCCTGGGATTTTGTCCTCTCGCCCGGTCCTTTTCTCTCGAACAATCTTTGAGGGCATACCATTGCTTTACACCGTTCTTTATATTGAGAAGCGGTATAAATACTTTACCAATATCTTCAGATTTCTTCTCGTCGTGTATTGTTATTTCTAATATTGACGTTATGTCTTTTACAGTGCTGAAATATTTTAAAGTTATAATAGTAAAAATCTTTACAGGTCAGATTGGTATTGTATTACAGATACAATCTAATATACGCTTTATTAAATTTGAAAGATGCATTAAATCGAAAGGTTTATTCATCATAAATTCATAATAGATGAACATGAATAGTAACTTTTCGCAATTAATAACTAATGAAACATTAATTAACTTTTCACACATATTTACCTACTTGGTTTGGGGGTACATGTCGATTCTTGTCCTCCCAAACCAAGAAGCTACTGTGAAAATATCTTCGTACATCCTGCCAGTCCGTATTAAAACTTACAATGTAAATATCTTCATCCAGTTAGGGTCATTTGTTTTAGAGTCTGTGTGAGTGTGCAGTCTATCGTTGCCAAGTTCTACTATGCAGTAGCATTCGCTGCCACATAGTCCTTTTGCTCCATAAACTATGATGGAGCATGCACCTACATCTTTCGTTTTATTTTTCAAATGATACCAAACCTGAAACATTGGCAATAAAACCGCTTTTAAACAAGTAGTCATAAATAATTATAAAAACAAATTCATAAGAGATAAAATTTGACTATTTTAGTAAACTGAAGTCAGAATATTTGTTCCGTTATTTTATATGAATCTGTCGACAAGTGAAGTCGTTTTGTTTTTTTGTTGTGTTTTGTCATGAACTTCGCTTTAGAATGCGGCCCTAAAGAATACACACTTGCAATTAGTGATACTTACGAATTTCTTTCTCACAGCTGATAACCGTCTTTGAGTATCCTCATAATCATCCAAATCTACCAATGTGTTCACCAGTGTCGTGCCAGTGATAGTAAGAAGAATGAACAGTTGTACTTTGCCTGTGTCACATTCTAAGTCCAACCGCATTTGGTGTGTCTTCTCTTTTTCTATTTCATGCAAATCAAGAATACTCCTGAAATTACAAATGAAAGAATCTACTCCTAAAAGTTAAGTAGATATTCGGTACCTACTTCATCATATCAGATCATCAAAATTTTATATCTTCCCCACGGTTTTAAAAAAAATTCTGGCAAAAATTACGATTTTGCTAACCAACCGCTAGATATCATCGCAAGATAGTCACGTGGAATCCTTAAATGAAAGAGACTAGATAGTGCGTGCGTGCACGAATAGATTTATAGAATGGTTTCAACCTTGACACTTTTGACGCGTGTGTCTCTGCAGTTTACTTAATCTAAGGTAAAATGCCAAAATATGTAATTCTGTGACGATACCATTGTCATAGTGAAGCGATTAACTTAGCAGAATTGAGACTTAGCAAATACCTGCCGATGAAGACATCTTTATCCCACAGCGTTATTTCCAGCATATTTTCATCATAGATGTTGAAATTAAATAATTCCTGCCATTTCGCAACAGGCTGATGGTTCTTTACTATTTTTGATTTGTGTTTCTCTGCTCCTAACCTAAAATAGATGTTATCAACTTAACTGTCTCTGAGGCAATTGCTGCAAACTTTTCAATGAGCAAATAATTCATTATCATCCGTTGTTTTTTATGTTAATTATTACTAACTGGAGGTTTACGTAACAAGAACTTCCTGGCTAGATAATGAAAAGGTAGTAACGGTGCACACTTACCTAAGCCTGCAAAGTATAAGCCTAGGTTTTTCTTCAGACACCTCAGTATCCAAACCGCTGGCTTCGATGAGAGCAAGGGTTAGCATCGCCACTTTGTTCTTTTTGAACGTTTTCAAGGCGTCGTTTTTCGTTGTGTTGCTCAGAAATAACTGAAAATTAAATAAATAATGGGTGTAAATTTTTAATACTGCTCAATTACAAAATGCCTGGGATAATATTGGTAAGACGCGCGACGAATCAAAACAGTCAACACAACAATTCAATCCAGGAAAACATTAAAAACAGCTTTAGAGGATCTACAAAAGTAAATAAATTAAAATGTAAATAGAAAACGAACCTTTTCGACTTTGTCCCGGTTTTCTTTCTTTTTGTTTTCTTTTTCCCTTTCCTTTTCGGCCCTTCGTCTTTCTTTGCGAGCCGATAATTTTGAGCTAATCCTATCTCGTATGGATATTTTTGGAGGGGGTGTGGTGGTTATACCGGTGCTGCAACTGTTATCGCTGTCTCCACCGTATTCGTTTAATCTTTATTCAAACAAAATATGATTCATGTATTATTTTTAGTATTTGTATCTATACTAAAACACGCACGCACCAAACGCTATCCGACAACAAGCATTATAGTTAGGTTATGTAAGGTACAATAACTAACTTATTATATATGATTGTTAAAACATACCTTCAATATCTTGTTTATTCTTAGCCAATTGTGATAAAGTTTTTTCTTAGCTACAGTAGCTACGGTTCGGTAGGTATTTCATTGGAAAATGATCAAAAATTGGTAAAAATATTTTTTTGTATGAGATTGCATGCATGGTGGGTAGGGATTGCAAAATCCGGATAATTATCTTATCCGGATAATAAAGTTTTCACTATTCACATATCCGGATAATCCAGATAATTCGAATAACTGTAGAATTATAAAAAAATATATTTGTGTGTGTGTGTACCAGCTTTTGCCTGAGGTTATCACGCAATTTCCCGGGATTAAACGTAGGCTTTATGTTATTCCAGGTCTAGAACTACATTTATGCTAAATTTCGTCCTACTTTGATTAGTTTTTTTGGCGTGATAAGGTAACGAACATCCATTTATTATCCATTTGTGCAAACTTTCTTATCAGACTAATACTATAAATGTCAAAGTTGGAAGAAGGACGTCCCCACTTCACACCAAAATTACAGAATAGATCGAGTTGAAATTTTGCATAGATGATTAGTTATACTCTTTTATGCCGACGATGTATCCCGGAAAAACACAGCCGAAGCCGCGAGCTAGTTTCTAAGAGAGCTAGCCAGTTTATAAGTGTGATGTTGTTACAATTATTCTTATTATCTTCCTTATATCTGCTTATCTTTTCCATTGTTCGCTATAAACTGACTAAAAGAAATAAAATTTGAATGAAACAGCATAATTTTTAATGAATAATCGTTTATTCAGCTTTAAAAAGTTTAGTATGTCTCTAGGTTTTAAATAAGAAAATATTATGAACAACAAAATGACAAATTACAACGAGTTGTTCAATTACACTTAATAATATATATTTCCTAAGAATCTAAGCCATCACCAGAAGGCACGGATGAGTGGCTAGAATGCTGGCAGCATTGTCACGTTGAATGGCAATGCTAATTCGTTGACCGAAATAGATCCTGCATTCCGATCACCTGTCGACTCTGAGAAGTTTTGTAAAATCTTTATAAATTGCGTGTGCCCCAGGGCCCTAAGGACCAAGGGTTTCCACGGTTCAAACAGGTACCCTCGGTCAAGATTAGCGTATTTTCGACGTTTGAGGGACTCCGCTGATGTTGCTGCGGAGCCAACCCTTACTGAAGTCCCTGCAAAATGTGAAGGCGCTAGTGTCTCACACTCGTGGCATCGCAAACTAAAGGCCGATACACCTTCCAGGGAATCAGGGTTATACCGACAGGTTTTTACCATCATCTCGCATAAGGTCACGTGGTTCGAGGGTAGCTGCCACACTGATGCTGGTAAAAAAGCCCGACGAATTATGTCGTTAATTGAACTACGACGGGGCACACGTCCTGAACTAGAGACACGTGCCAGTGCATGGTGACCAAACTAATCAACGGTTTTACTACCATAAATTGCCTAATTGCAGCAATTAGGCAAGGTGAACCCAAATGCAAAGAGATGGCCACTCGAAAAGGGTATTTGTCTATACGGGTACCTAGTTTTTTAGAAGGCAGAACATGTAACCAGAGTCCTAATTCCCACTCGAGAACGGCGAGTAGACGAGCACGTTCTGATGAGCTGGTAGACATATTAATAAGATTTCTGTCTGAGAAGAAAGGACTTTGGGCAGATTCGTGTCAGGACAGGCTATTTTCCATGAGTCTATATAAAACGTTATCGTAACCTGTAATTCCAAAATTTTGTAAACATTTAGTAAACAATAGGGTATATTATATAATCAAAGAGGCCCTCCAGTACTGTACATAATCTACTACACAAGCAAAAAACTAAGCTAAAAATTAGCACAAACTAATTTATTATTACCAAGTTTACTTACCTACTTTGTATGGTAGCGCACATCTGCCACTCAATGCCAGTGCATTGAGGACACGGACATCACAACACAACCACTATCAAAAAAACTCACGGAGGAGAGTGAGCGGGAGGTGCGGCGTGTGGTGTGACACGGGGGTAGGCAGGTATTAAGCGTAAGACAGTGCGACGTATGTAAATAGCCGTGCAGGTGCGGGGCTAGAGTAACCGGAATTACACGAAAAAATAAGCCCAAGGTTAAAGGTACCTTAAAAAATTATGTAAAATTTCAAATAAAAGCTCATTTATGATCGCGAGATAAATAATATTTGCCTAAAAATATTGTCAATTACTATACATGTAATTATTCGAATTATCCGGATTTCAATGCTCAAATTCGGATAAAACAAATTGCCAAATTATCCGGATAATTCGGACAATTCGGATTTCGGATAATTTGGATTGCAATCTCTAATGGTGGGTGTTGTCTCGGCTGGAATGACACAAAAGATTTTAGTGCGGAGGCCCTAGCATCGGCTACCACACCGTTTTTTTAGGGTTCCGTACTCGAAAGGTGAAAACGGAACCCTATCACTAAGCCTCCGCTGTCCGTCCGTCCGTCTGTCCGTCAGGTAAACAGTTGAAATTTACAGATAATGTGTATTTCTCTTGCCGCTACAAAAACAAATAATAAAAATAATAATTGTGTGCGACTCGACTCGCACTTGGCGGTTTATTTTCAAAATCGCCGCGAACAATGAAAGTTATATATTTGGATATATTCTTTGATATTCACAGATGAAAATAACTAGGTATTGCTCCTAATTTTATTTTTCATATGTGAATATCTCAGATAACTGACGCTTTAGGACATTATGATATGGGACCTTTTTATTTGTTTATGTCGTGTCCTCTATCTAATTAAATAACTATAATAATGCGCGGCGAAAGATTGGTTTAATTTTCAACACAAAAACTACTTGATGATTTCTTATTTCATTGTAGCTTTGCATATTTATATGTAGTTTATACGCGAAATAATCTTATAAGTAATAATAATAAGGAAGAAGCAGTGGTCAAAAGCTGGTGCTAATTGAATAACTTACGATTCAACGCTGTAGCTAAAGTGTTGGTATTCATTTTTATGCTGTTCAACAGCATCTCGTTCAATGATCATAAAATCAGCCTCGAATAAACTATCTTCTTCGTTTATGTCCTTGAATGTGGCGTTCCTAGTCACAATATCTTCCACAATCACTTGTTTCGTCAAAGCTCTATCAATCTCAGTGTTGTCATAATCATTTGACTCTCTCAAATTCTCACTGCTGCTCTGTCTCTGATCTTTGTAGTTGAAGTCATCATGCAACGTCGATAGTGCATCTACAGATCTAGATTTTTCTAGTTTCTTTTGCATTTCTTCGTATTTGTGCTGAATCTTCGCGTGAATTTTTGCAAAATGTATTTTTATGTCGTGCGACTCCTTTTTGTCTTCCATTTCTCACGTCACCACGGACAGTTTGAGTAATAAACTGAACTGAACTGAAATATTAAATACATCGTGTAAAGTGTTCGCGTATCGAGCGATATCGTTATCATCTACTTTAGATTATTTTTGCTAATCTATTATATCTTTTGTGTTTACAGCCCCGGTGGGAGCTCACCGGGGCTTTTCATATCCTCGTCGCTAATTTATTGCGTCACTTTTTGATCTGAGGTCAGTTTATGTTGCACATTTTATAACAATAAAATATATTTTAAGCTGTACATAACTGCGCAAGGTCTTGCTCGCAAAATGAATGATACAATGAGGACAACAGGAAAAATAATACTTGATTTATCATGGGTTATGTTAGGTTAGGGGTTTTACCCATAAAAGGAGAATTCCTGTACGTTTAATCGTACAGAAATTCTCCTTTGAATTCCGGTACGTTTAATCTAATATGTAAAAAATGAAATCCTGTGTTGCTTATTTAACTTAAACTTATTCATCATCATTGAATCGTCATGGTGGTAATACTACGTAGTACTAGGTACATATACCACCTCTCTGTATTTATTATGTGATATTACTATTGTAGGTATTCTAAGATTTGCTCTTAGGCCGAACCACTCCATATTCTTAAATACATAGTCTGCTACGAACGTAAACGAAAAAATCTATTAGGTTTGATCGCGCCACAGAATAACTATATATATGTATATATCACGCAAAGCTGATGACTATCTCTTCTAAGTGTGGAAACGAGTCTTGCTATGCTATTTTCTTATGGGTCCGAATATTTGTTGTAAGCCTACATTCAACGCTCATAATTATAGTTTTACAATTAATTTCTGACAAATATTTATGTGTTTGTAAGGTAAGGCGGTAGCCCTGGTGGTTACGGAGTAAGGAATCAATCGTTCCAAATCAGCCTATGGATATCGTAAGAGGCGACTTTGAGGTCATTCCAGAAGTAGGCCAGCAGCTTCCTTCTGTGTGTTTTAACACCTCTACTGCGATCACCAATCCGCCTGCCAAGCATAGTGGTTATGGCAAAACCGCCCCTTGTTTGGGTGGGGGAGGCACGTTCAACAGCGGACGTATGAGTCCTGAGTATGTCAAACGGTATCAAATACCTCGATAACCAGC
The DNA here is from genome assembly GCA_963662085.1 of Eupithecia inturbata. Classification (NCBI taxonomy): domain Eukaryota; kingdom Metazoa; phylum Arthropoda; class Insecta; order Lepidoptera; family Geometridae; genus Eupithecia; species Eupithecia inturbata. The sequence goes on along the minus strand of OY759191.1, from coordinate 5,357,754 downwards.
TTTATTATAAATTTGCTGCGTTGGTATCGCAGTTCTGCTGAGCAGATGTCGCTAAATCAGTATTCTTTCTTATTTTGGCAGTTGGCAATAATGACCACATACTAAAATAAACCGCCAAGTGCAAGTAAACTCGCACACGAAGGGTGTCCGTACCGTAAAAATCAGGCTGCTTTTTCAAAGAACATCAAATTTTCACTTGTTCGGAGACCCCTTAAAATTTTCAACTTTTTTAAATTTTAGTATTTTTTAATGTTTATTGCAGTTGAAGTGTTACTTAATTATAGAACGTTTCATGTGTCTACCTATTGTAGTTCAAGAGATACAGCCTTGACAAATTAGGAGCAAAAAAAGCCAAAAAAATCACGTTTGATGTATGGGAGCCCCCTTTAATTTTGATATTTATTTTATTTTTATTATACGTTGTTATAGCGGCAAGAGAAATACACATTATCTGACCTACCTATTCTAGTTCAAGAGATACAGCCTTGACAAATTAAGAGCAAAAGGCGAAATATACCCGATTTTTGTATGGGAGCCCCCTTTAATTAAGATATTTATTTTATTTTATTTTATTTTGTTATAGCGGCAAGAAAAATACACATTCTCTGAAAATGTCAATTGACCTCTTACGGTTCATGAGATACAACCCCGTGACGGATGGACGGACGGACGGACGGACAGCGGAGGCCTTGCAATAGGGTTCCGTTTTCACCCTACGGGTACGGAACCCTAAAAAGGCTTTGTTTTGGTAGACGCCATGGACCTAATCAAATCATTTGATACGACTAGAAGGTAAGTGGCCATTTTGCACAAGCAGCGCTCACGACCGATGCACGCCACCTCCCATAACTCACGTCAAGTTTGACAAACAGCTTGGTTCCTACCACTCTGTTATATTGCACATTTGTGGAAAGCTTCTGATTTTTGCTTTTTGATTTCGGGCTAAACAATGGGATGTCTACAGAAACATCCCATTGTTTAGCCCGAAATCAACAGTCATGTCAAGTAGATTTGGGTTTACCTTCACTGGCTGATTACCCAGTTTAGGAGTGTGCAAAGGTTTCTCGTGACCATTTTCATAACAGATTTGGATTCACACAAAGCCAAAATCGGCTAGGATTAGATTTTATCATAAGTAGATCATTATTGTGATCAGTCGGTAAACGTCCAGTGTCCACTGCTGAACTTAGGCCTGCCCCAAACATTAATGTTAGCTTAGTTAGACCAAGTAAATAATACCTTTCCGTGTGTTTTTTTTTGTAAACTATGTCTCATGTGGTTTTTTCTTCCTTTTTATATTATTTAGTTTCTTTTTGTACTTTACATAAGGTAGGTCTGTTCGTGACGTCATTTATACGGGTTCTAATTGAAGACCAGCGCTGACTAGACCTCTTACGGGAGCTTATCCAGCATTATGCTGAGTTAGAGCCTTTATAGAACAACTTTATATAAAATACCATATTATTATTATTTTATATTTATTGGTAATATAAGTTCATATCCTATAAGCGTGTCTTGTTTTATAAATAAATGTCTTTCTATTCTATTGTATTCTATTCTATTCTGTTCTGGTCTATTCTATTCGATTATATTCTGTTCTATTCAAACGACACCATGAATAACGGCCTGAGCCGCCTGCATCCTTTGACCCTGCGACCGCTATAATGCCGTCGGTGATTTTAGTAAGAGAATTCAATGGACAGTGGATAAAATTTTACTCCCATCCTGAATGGTCAGGGCTGGTAAACTAGACTTGCCACCTAGCGAGTGACCTTGTCTGTAGATAGACAATGTGCTGTCAAATTAAAGAGTTATCTCCGATCCTAATCTTATGTTTTGTTCTTGTGGCTCTCCATTTCATATGAATACTTATTTGGTTAATTAGATTTAAAAAAAATACTGCGCTACTAGCTGCTACTAGCTGGTGAGTATCTGGCGCTACTGCTACTAGCTGGTGAGTATCTGGCGCAGCGCATCAGCATTGCTATACAGGCGGGGCAATGCAGCCAGCGCGTCTTGAGGACGCTTCCGACTGGTGTTGATATGGATCAGTTGAGCTACCTGTAGATTGTTTGCAACAGTCTGCAGTTAGCTAAATTGTTTCAATTGTAAATTCTTATTGATTCTATTTAATTAATTCTAATTTGTTTCTATTATTTGATTGTAATTTTCTTTGTTCGTAACGGTATATTTTTTTATCTCTTTAATCAATTTAAAGCTTCGCATGTGCAGATACAAACTTTTCCATCACTCCATTACCATGTTTCCAACAAAACAAATTTAAATTATAAGATTAATATTTATGTGAAAACATCTTGAGGCATGATGCGGTTTCATCGACACAAAACTTTCAGTTCAGCAAAGAGTAAAGTTTCATTCCATCGAACTTAGTCATTCAGATCTTCAGATCCAAGAAACTTTCCGAACTGTGGATGTAATTTAAAAATAAAACATTTATATCCGATGTGGATTGGATTCTGGAGATGCCTAGTTTTTTGTTTGGCACAAGCTTTCTCCTTGCTCTACCCAGAACCTGTTCCTGTAAATTAGTTTTCTTAAGTATACGTAAGTAGGTTGGTAAATTTTACTATAAAAGCTATCGTAGTTTGACGAACTCATTGCGGATGCAAGCGGGTTAACTACGGACCTCATTTGTATTGAAAGAGCACCATCGTTTCATCCCTTTACGAGGGACTTCTTCAGGGTGAGTGCGGTTCGAGTCGCGCGCGTTCAGTGGAACGCGCGCGTAACGACGTATCTGCCCTCCCCAAAGAAGTCCCCAGAAGTCCCTCATAATGAGATGCAACGTTGGTGTTCTTCTACCACAAATAAGGTTCGTAGTTAACCCGCTTACATCCGTAATGAATAGGTAGGCAAATGTTTGTATTTAATAAGTACATAAAAGTCGGACCTTATTTAAATCTATATCTTCTCACACTACCTGTCTATAAGTAAAATAATGTTTGATCGATACCTATACAATAAATTGAATTAAATTCGTTTATTAATTCAGACAACACAATATCCATATACAGAACTCACTCGCTAATCCGCCACCATAAAATCCTAACCATCGGCGGATTACTGAAAACGGCGGATTATACATAATGTAAAGGAAAAACAAATAGAAAAAAAAATCAAATAATGTATGATTTATTTATATATTTAAGAAATCAACAAACATGAATCTTTTATTAAAGTAATTACTCATTATTTCGAAAAAAATGTCTCTAATTTTGCTTGTTTTTTTACCAAAATATAAATATCTTGATATATTCATCGCGCATTTTACGTAAATTTGCAACCATATCGCATGAATTTTTTTGGGCCCATTTAATACAAATATCTACGCTATTCATGGCATCTTCAGATTTGACAGTGCTGACAGCATAAAACATGACTTCTTCGTCTGATCCAATCTCCAGTCCAAAAACGGCGGATTAGCGAGAGAGTACTATATTAGAATAGTAAATGTGGCACAGTTTCACCACGTGGCCTTATGCGAAATAATGGTAAAAGATCTGACGGTATGATTCTGATTGCCTGGAAGATGGGTCGACCTTTGGTTAAGATGCCACGTGTGTAGATATCCTAGCGTCTCCACATCTTGCAGGGACATCGGTAAGGGCTGGCTTCGTAGTAACATCAGCGGAATCTCTCAAATGGCTAAAATACGCTAATCCCGACCGAGGTTACCTATTTGAGCCATTTTCTATGTACTAAATAAATGTACACAGTTTCAGATAGTCAAACATTATAAAAAAAACATAATAGTGAGATACTTACCTACACAACAACATACAGAATTAATTTTAATAATAAATTTGTTTCTCTTGTCAATCGGTGTCTTTGCAGATTAGTGCAATGTTGTCAGCCGGACAAAAAAATCTTGCAAACAAGACGATTCACTAAACTGAGCGTAATCGTACAAAAATTAAACTACGTTGGTAAACTAAACTACCAATCAACCTAAGTTTAGACCTACACCAATAGTTTAGTTATGTATGACAGATGCCCCAGGTGACAATTTCACTAAGAATCATAAAAACACAAATAAAACACGCTATCTCTAATTCAATCAATGCAAATAACTCTTTTTGCGTCCTTCCATTTATCGCAGGCTTTGTGGGGTGCTCATAAAAATTCTTCCCTCAAAGTACCTCCTGATCACAATTTGATTGTAAAGGTTCTTGTGAATCTTGGGTCACAGCAGGACAGAAGGGAACGTTTTTGGCCTAACACTGTCATGATATGACCCATGGCGCATGTATTCCGTCTCGTGGAGCTGCGGCCAGCCCCTCCAGGTCGCACCACCACAGCGACTGGGCAGTGAATGCGTTAACGAGACAGTTATTTGGCTTGGAAAACCTCGTCAGGAAACGTACGGTATTAGTCCAACTAATATCAACATAACGTTTATGTTGTATGTACTTTTCTTTAATATTAGTCTAATGTATGTTCCTTAACTTTTTCTTTTTATATATATATAAATATATACTTATGTACCTAAATAATTAAATCGCACTATATTTTTAAGTTTACGGTATACCTTATATTAACGCCTATCATTTGGGGGAGAGCAAGACTTCCTACCGTAATTAGGGTTACCAGATGAAAAAATCAAAAGTCCTGAGAAAAGGCCTGATTTCCATGGAAAAGTCCTGAGATTTTATGCAATTTAATAATTATCGAAATTTTCCTATAAAAACGTACGTTTTCTCTAAAAAACGTATTATTATAGTTTTATACCTACAGCGCGACTCTAGCTCACGCGTTGCAACTTGCACGACATTTTTTGACGTAATGCTTCATGCGTTGTGGGCAAACATTTTCAAGTCAATAGGTATTTCACGATTACCAGAGACACTGCGTATTTGTCTATACATATTTTTGCAATTACGGCCCAGAATGCAAACGTAGAAAGAGTTTTTTCAATCATGGGAGCTCAATGGTCGAAATAAAGAAACCGACTCAACGTCTCTTCAGTTCGAGCTATACTTTTAGTTCAATATAACTTGAAGAGTTTAACTTGTGAGGCATTTTATAAATCAATAATTAAAGAAAAAAACTTACTTCAAAAACTTTCTTCAAATATGAAATACAACAAATCTGATTAAGTAGTATAAGTTGGATAAATAAGTATTCAGTTAAACTGAAATTGTTACGAAAAGTAGTTTGTTTTACTGGATAAATAAGTATTGATTTTAACTGCTCAATTGTTACCAAAAGAAGATTATTTTTAGTTTGTTTTACTTGGTTAATTAATTAGTATGGACTTTGACTGATCAATTGTTACGAGTACCAAAAGAAGATTATTTTTAGTTTGTTTTACTTGGATAACTAATAAGTATAGAGTTTAACTACTGAATTGTTACCAAAAGAAGATTATTTTTAGTTTGTTTCACTTTTACTCACTTAAACAAATATATTTTTAAAGTGTAACCTGTGTTTTGCTAAAAATCCTGAGATTTCACGAGATTGCAAAATCCGGCCGCAATCCTGGAGAAAAGCTGAAAATTCCGGTAATCTCAGGACAAATCCTGAGATATGGTAACCCTAACCGTAATACAGTTTTAACTAGTACGGAGGACAGTCACTCGACCACGGGTAACAACACATACAAAAACGTATATAACATAAAATTAATTAATTGTAACCCTTAACTTTAAATAGTGCCATTTTATTTTTTTAAATAAACGTTTATTTTACTTTACTTTACTTGCTAAAGTAAATCAGCTGAACGGATTTCAATGTTATTTGCCAAGGATACACAACTATTCCCGGGGAAGTAAAAAAAACTTCTTTATCCCGAAAAAATGCGTGTTAAGCTACGTGCTAACGCTGTTAGAGACATGTTACTATATAACTTCTGCTTGTTAACGGCACATAATTTTTTTTTTTATAAAAAACTTACAAACTCGGGTCTCGCCAGGTGCGCAGGACATATTATGGTGTACAAGTGCACTTTCTATTCCCTCACTCATGTAAAGTATAATGAAGTATCAATTTAGAGTCTGGCTACCAAGAGTTGATACTGAAAAGTCCAGTTTTTTTTACTATCACATTTTGAGTTGCTGACGATGCGGACAAAATTTATTAGGACACATGTCCCAACTCACACTTTTGATTTTTTTTTTTTTATCTATTCGGACATCATCAAATTATTTAGCGTTTTCTCCAATTTCAGACTAGTATAATGGTAAAACAAGAGACCACAAAACAAATTCATCGACAATTTGTTTTGTAGAACTCATGTTGTCATTTAGATATCACCAAAGTTTGAAAATAATTCCAGTCCTAACTACTCGAATATTTGTAGGACATGATATTCGTTTAATCGTCTTACTTGAAGCTTTCCACTGTGCGTCCGTTTTGGCATTAGGACAAGTACCTTCCCAGAATTTATGGTCCCTATCCAATTTTATTACGGATTGAACGAAAGAGTACAGATGTCCATGTTAAACTTATTTTTCTAACGCGAATCGAACTGGTAATATTCCCTGAAAGGTTTTATAATCATTTTATGTATCCGGACAAAGGAATTCCATTTTAGTTTATTGACATGGAACAACATCAAATGTATTAGAAACTTACTATCTAGCTAGATATTGGTAATGTTAATTTTGTTATCTCTTAAGGAACATTATCGTTTTCTACGCGGTCATAAAGCCGCTTCCGCTCCTATTATATATCAAATAACAATCACAATAACAATGAACAATAACAATGTACAAGATCTGTTGTACTAATTTGCTGTTAAATCAGTTTTTTTTTAATTTAAATCTAAAGCGTTTAAGCTGCATTCTTTACCCAAGCCGCCATCGCATCAGCTGTGCGATTACGCAAAACCACCTATCCTATATTGACATTTGAAAGCCCTTTGAACGGCCTTCGTAATTTGCTATTGTTTGGATATGACCATTCAAAGGGCTTTCAAATGTTAATTATAGGATGGGTAATTTTTGCTTAATTGCACAGCTGGTCATGCTCGTTCGCTGAACTATTCTACACACAGTTTTAACTAGGTATGCTATTATAAATAAAAAACCTTAATGCCGCTTTCAAAAGTCTCATTTCGCATATCTGCAAAGCAGTTAAAGGACTCTTCAAGAAAACCTGGAGCGTAACGTGACAGGTAAAATGTCGCTAAGTGATTGCTTTTTGATTGCACATCCTTTCCTCGGATATTCGATTAAGAAAAGTACTTTTATTTTCAGTGATTTCACTCTCAATATTAATAAAAAAGTAGATGGAGCCTGTTTTTTTTTCATGGCAAATATTGTAACTCTTTAATGACAATCAGGTACATTATTTAAGTTTTGATGGTGCAATAATGTTATAATCTATTGCTGTACCTATATAAAGTAGTTACTAAGCCTGTTTTCTTCCCGGCAAATATATTTAACAGACAAAGTAGGAAACTTTTTTGTGGAAATACAGTAGATTATGCAACGAGGGAATAAAGCAGTGGCTTATGACGAAGTCAGCTTAATCCATGAGGACAATACTCTACTTTTCACTCTCTCTGCGAGTACAAGTTTGGTAACGTGCTTCGCGGCATTCGTGTTTTGTTCCATCTTCTGAACAGAGCTTAGTTCGAATTTCGAAGATCTCATTGTACGCCTTGGTAAAATAATTCTCACAAATTTTTATGTTCGAAATACAATCTCATTATCCCCATGGGAGTAATGTTCATTATTCCCAAGGGAGTAAAGCGATCCAATTTTGAACTTCAAAATATGTATGGAAATGTGGCCAAGGAGATTCGCACCTTAGTGCGAAATTACCATTATTATTGCGATTTGTTTGAATTTGGTAAAACCTTAACCTTTTTCGTCCAATAGGCTATAATCAGTTCGGTTGAGGTTACATGTCATAAAAAGTGTGTTTTACGAACATAGAGTGTTTAAAATATATTATATATAAAAATATATTTTATGACGTCATGTGTGGTACTTATCTATTTTGACGTGGTGCTTCAAAACAAATTGAGCAAATGTAAGCACAAATCTGACATGCACTTGACCGGTTTTTATTATAATTCACCTCCTTTAATCGCGCTCTCTCCTTACATAAACTAATACCAAAATGAGTCTGAAAATAGTTGCGAGCAATCAAACACGAATGAACGAATTTTACATCAGTTATTCACGTTCACATACATGGTATTTTGACTCAATCGACGGAATCGCCGAACAATTTGTTTTCGAATTTGAGTTGTTTATTAGTTTTTGAACTATGCAGACGATTGTTTTGCTCCATTTACATTAGTCCTACTATAGGTTAATGCCCGTCAAGGTACTATCGTAGGTACAACTTGATTCAAGACCCCCCTTATGCTACTTTCTTAAAAATATTCTGGGTAAGTGGGCCATGAATTTATGAATGAACTTGTTCGATAGTACCAAGGTATGCTAGACTCACCTTATGTGGCTAGTTCGTTAAGATATCTGCAGTTGAGTATTTTGTCATATTTCAGAGCATTACAGACGGAAAACGGTCGTCGAGTTAATCAATTTTATCGTTATAAAATATATATATTTGTACCTACCTTGTCGTTGCAACATAAGGTACCAATATACACATTTTACACCGACTCTACCTATTCCTTAATCTTGTAATTGTGAGTGACATGCCGGACCGGATGTATCTCTTGATCGACATGTAATTGTAATCAGGTAAGGGGTGAACCTAGATAGGCCTAGATCTCAGTACTTAGGGATCCCCGTGGTAAAAAACTCGCATTAAATAAAATAAAAAAATTGGTAATTCCTTGAATGTGAAAAAACGATTGAGAAAAAAAATGCGATAAAAAATATTATGAAAGTGCACTGTTTCGCACATAATTAGGTCGAGATTGAAATGAATTATGTTTTTATTCGTAGGTTATTTAACTTATTTACTACTAACTATTTGGTTCCTTGAACCAATTTCTTCATGTTGTGTAGTTTTGTTGTAAATAAACAATACATTTATTTTTCGCTTACGTTGTTCCAAAAACATAAGCTTTGTCCCGCTCCTATAAACGCAAAATTCTATGCCTATCCTTTTCACAAAATGGCGCGCATTGCGCCTTCTTAAGTGAAACATGGATTTGAATATAATATGGTAACATTTGGAATATAAACATTACTGCTATAATACCTAGGTACATTTGGAACACAAACTCTACTCTTAGATAATAATAAGTAGGTATTTTATCATCACCTCCTCGAAGAAAAATAATTTCTAATCAATTAAAATAGAGCAGTAAAACAATCCTTAACATTTATTGGTTTGTTTGCCTTCTCTTTTACCCCTCTTTACCAATTACGTCCGTTTTAAAACGGACACAACATTTTACAAATTCATCAGTTAAGCGCTTTACGGACACCTTACTATCTGTGCACTGCAGCCGGCTAACTTAATTGAAACTGAAAATCCTTCGGCACGGCTACTGGCGTCTTAACTCACGGTCTATCGATCTTATCAATAAACTAGTACCTAGCTTATGTCCGCGGCTTCGCATGCGTTAATTTTCAGGCAAAATTGATTAAAAGCTTGTTATGATATTCGAATTTTAGAACTACATCGTTTGCTCAAATTCGCGAACATGCGACGAGCCACGATGACCTTCGTAGGTAGCCCCGCGCGCGTGTGATTAAAATTACTATATCTCTTAAGTTTTGTGGGGATCTTTATGTAAAGGTTATACGAGTATCATTAGAATCGTTATGAAATATTCGAATACGATGAAGTAACGGATTGCTGCCTATATCAATATAAGGACTACCACTGGATAGACAAAGACCATCCTACCCATATCTCATTTATAACAAAATACTAGAAGAATGGAAGCCATAAATTATGGGCTACAGATATTTTGATGTGAAGCAGCACAAATAAATGACGTAGAAACCGTTAAAGAGGCATCTCTTTCAAAAAGCTAACGTGTGTCGATTTATGACGCGGTATTAACATCCTGAAGTTGATTTCCCTGGTGGGGAAATACAGCGCCGTACCTAGGAGTAATAAAGAGTGTACTTACTAGAGATGTAACTAATGTAAATTTTTACACATTCGCGAATGCGAATGCGAGTATTAAATAGATTACGATAATTATTTATTGTCTGAACTTATAACTGTAGATTACAAAATACTAGAATATTAATATACCAAAACAAAACTTATACTTATAAAGGAACTTACAAATTTAATAAGTACATATTAATTAGAAATCAAAAATGTAATTAAATGAAGAACTAGGTAAATTTTCAGGCAATTGAGTAAGCTCAGCTTATTGCCGACAAGCTTAAATAGCATGTTCGGCGCTGTTTTTCAGTTTAACCCTACAGGACTGGTGTTCGTCGCTATTATAGTATTTTTTTTTTGCGGGCTTTTTATTTATTGCTCTATTTTTCATCTTACACCCAGAATGTGTGTGTGATTGTGTGCGTGTGATAGTGGTGTATGTGTGAGGGTCCTGAGGCACAAATCTCATTAGAATTTGGGCAACAAGATAACAACATGTGTTTTATAAGGGTGGGCGCATGCGTGGGCAAGGTAACTATGTAATATTATGTCTATGAATATTGTTGTTATTTAAGTAAGTATTCATAATTCATATAAATAAGACGTAAGATCTCTTTTTATTTTTAATTGAGTTTTGACGTTTTGAATTTTAATGGGAGTTTCAAGTGTATGTTGTCATTATAGTAGTAATTTCTTTGTAGTTTGTTTTAAATATTGCTGTACACATTTTTTGCCTAAGCGGTGGCGGTACATTGTTCCAAATTGTAGATGCATTCTATATGAAGCTTCTTTTATAAATCCCGATGTTTTGTGCTTACAAACAGCAAGCTTATTGAGCGCTTTGGATCGCGTGTTAGCAGAATGTATGTCTTTAATTCAGACCAGCTTTTCAAATAAATACTAAGTTTTTTTATTCCAAATAATTCTGTGAGCGGTACACGCAATGAAGCTCTCTCCTAAGTTTCATATTCAGTATGTTATTTTTTACTAGAAAAGGTGTAACATGATGTCTTCTAGGGAAATCAAAACAAAGTCTCATGCAGACGTTTTGAACTCTATTGGAAGCTCACATTCGCTAATGCGAACGCGAATGCGAATATTAACTTATTTATAGTAAATTTCTGTAGCATTCTTACTTTGGCGCTCTCAAATGTCAATGCCAACGTCTGCTTCTTCATTCTATTAATGAGGGTTTTTCAATTTAACATAAAACTATTGAATAATCTATGACAAATTAGTTCCAAGTAGCTCGATACATGGCATAAAATGGCCACTGGCGATGTATAACTGCAAGAAACTAACTTGCCAGTTTAAAATCTTTTGGACAAACAAAATTACTTCTCCCTAATCGAAGTTGGTTTGCTGGAAAATTATTTTTTGAGGAAATCTGTGATTAAATCTTCGAAGCTACAACCTTTATTGATTATGGAATAGTAGATTATACGCCAAGGGCAAAACAATGTCGAATTATAACTCTGTTTCGCGACATAAGCTTTTTATTCCTGAATTCTACACAGCATTCGATTAATGTAAAAAAGTAATGTCATTGCATTGGAAGACTTTCCATTTCTCTGTGTGGACTGTGTTGTATTTGTATTAGCAATGGGAATACTTGATTCATAACTCAATAATAGGAATGTGTGTTGTGTGTTAAAGGTTTTCTATATAATTCCCTACACATTTTCCAAAGTAATACAGTTAAGATACTATAAAAATTATGTTTTCTTTCCTCTTCAACATTCGCATAACATTCGCATCAAATCTTCGAAATGCGAATATTGGAAATCCTACGAATATTTGTGAATGCGAAAGCGAATGCGAGTATTCGTTTTATCACTAGTACCTACCTATATGTTTCTAAGGGTAGCATTCTAGAACAATACGTATCGCTGTCTAAATTGAACCAAAAACCACCTGGCGCGGATAATACACAACTGACAAAATAACTTAAAATATCACGGAATTAACAGAGAACGCATTATGCATGTTCGTAGTTAACCCGCTTGGTTAACTACGAACCTTGCTTTTGTTGGAAGAACACCATCGGCCTTTCGAACGCTCACATTCATGATGAATTCCCGCACTGAGTGGAAGGTTCAAGTCCCGTCGTCGTCGTAAATTTTTAGGATAATAATAGTTTTAGCAAAATGTATTTTTGAAACTACGAGGGTTTTTATAATGATCAGAGAATATTTAATTATATCCGAGGTCATTCGAAATTATTACTATCTACTCCAAGAAAGACTTATGCTCACAAAAGGCGGTCTTTAAAAAAAGACGGTAACGGCTTGGTTTTTTGATTCAACTTTTTCTGTTCTAGAATTCAATGCATTCAAAATTCAATTAGTGCTGTCAAATAAGTTTAGTTTAGTTTTTGTGCCAACAGAATCACTACCAACTAGAAATTATTATGTACTATGTAGCTCGATAGGTATGAACTACTCGTAGCCTAAAAGTCCAAATGTATTGCTACAGCTAGCCGATCCTCACTCCGGTTGACAAACCGTTTATTCTAATTGCTAAAGTATTTCAGTGGTTTTCATTAGTCTAATGTGGGACATCGTAACTTTTGACGGAAGAGAAGAATGTGCGATTTCACGAGTGATTAAATAGCTATGTTGGACGGATTCGTACTTCCAGATGCGAGCTGATGCAAAATTTGCTTGGTTGCAATAGCATAATACAAATTTTGAATTTTTGACATTGGTGTAAATTGTCAGTCAGATGTCGCTAAAACTAAACTAATTTGACAGCACTAAAAATTATGCAATCCTTTTTTTTATCCCTTTCATATCGATCGAAAAAAAGGATAGCGTCATTTTTGTCGCTGTCAAATTAATTTAGTTTAGTTTTGGCGACATCTATTTGACACCATTGACATTAGCGCATCGTGTGCAATTTGGTTCAATTTGCGCGGCGACACACCGCCATTCTCGCCATTCTGGAATGCACGGAAGACCATACACTTGCATACTTACCTGTAACTTTATGTATCTCATTTATATTGTTTGAAATATGCAAAAAAAAACTTACAAATTAACGCCATAAATAATGATACCTAAAAGCCATTGTAGCTCTTTTGTATAACATTACTGTATAGTGTAGATACTTTATAACATTATTGGTTATTATTTAGATACTATTGTATTGTATTTTCTTTCCTATCCAAAGAAAGAATTGCCGCTGCTACCTACCTACCTGGTACCTGGTGCTACCTGTACAAATTATCTACGTAATTTGTTTGCACGAGGAGCTAGAACACCGAAAATAAGAACTTATCTAATTTAGCAAGATACGGAATCCGGTTAGTGCCGGAGCTTTAATAAAAAAACAAAATCAAAGACATTCTTTAATTCCTTGTACAAAAGAGAGCTTAAGTCGCCTTAGACAGAGCACTTGAGAAGGTACTTTCTTTATACAGCGGAGATTTATAAAAGAAATTCAAAGTTACGCTGATTTTTACTAAAACATTATAAGATTCTTTCCTACTAAATATTTTCTGATAAAAGAGTTAAATCATAAATTTACACTCGATACAAATTATGTTTTAATAGAAAAAAGGGTTTTTAACTCTCCTTGCAAAGGCCACGAGGTACTGCATTTCAACAGACATCAATTTTGATGTCACACCAAAATCATTAGCATAACGCTATGGAAAACATCGGAACATCTTCAGACCCAAATTTCTTTTGTTTTTATTTATTGCATGCAGATAAATAAATTATTGTTTTGTAAATGTCTAAACCCTATGCAGTCCACAGTCCCTATGTGTAAACCTATAGACTGTCTTTTTCTCTATATCTTCGAAAAGGATCGCTGAAATCGGACAACGTGGTAAGGTTAAAGACTTATCGCTGAATTCCCTTTTTTATGGAAAAATAACTCAATTTCAACGAATTAAAAACATCATCTTATTTTAAACTAGTGTCTGCCCGCGCCTTGGCACGCGTTGTTTTTATAAAAGCATATTAGGTCCTGTCCTGCTTTATTTCAAGTCAACAAAGATTTTCAGGCATATGAAAAAGTTATAAGGATTATCTTTCCCGTGGGCACTGATTTAAGGGACATAAAGTCGCTTACTATTGTATGATTTGCAGGGGTTATATTGCAGGTCTACACCAACATCTATCTGCACCGACCAATTCAGTTGTTGGCGTGAAGTTAGTAACAAACATACAATAATCCATCCGTTCATCCAAAATTCCGCTCTTATGAGAGAAATGTGTGTGTGTGTATGTGTCTTATGTGATGTTTTTCTTTGTGAGAGTGAGGTCTGTAAAAACGAATAAACCGCCAAGTGTGAGTCGACTCGCACTCGAAGGACTTCGTACCGTAATAATCAGGCACCTTTTTCGAAGAACATTAAATTTTCACTTGTTTGGAGAGCCCATTAAATTTTCATGTTTATTATATTTTTAGTATTTTTTGTTATTACAATTGAAGTGTTACTTATTTATGGAAAGTTTCATGTGCCTACCTATTGTGGTTCAAGAGTTACAGCCTTGACAAACGAAAACTAAAAAATAGCCAAAAAAAATCGCGTTATTATATTTATTTTATTTTTACTAACTGTTGTTGTAGCGGCAAGAAAAATACATATTATCTGAAAATTTCAACTGTCTAACTATTGCGGTTCATGAGATAGACCCTGTGACAGACGGACGGACGGACGGACAGCGGACGCTTAGTAATAGGGTTCCGTTTTTACTCTATGGGCACGGTACCCTAAAAACGCAACGGTAAGCACGTGTTTGCATGGTGATGGTGATAAAGGGCCTTGACTCTGACCTTTCTCATCCGGTCTTTCTGCGGAACTGTCGTTGAATCATTTAAATTGAATTGGGGCCGATAATCATTTAGTCTAATTGGTTTCGGAGGACCTACTGTTATAGGGTGAATCAAGTCTTAAAATAGAAGTTAACGCATCATGGAATATTGTTTTTTTTTATAGGTTGGGTAAAACAGAGTGTTCGATACGAACATTAGCTGTCGTGCATACAGCCTAAATTTGCACCAGCTTAGCACTAACACTAGAAAACAATATACTATCGTAGAACACTATCCACAAATTTGGATTTTGAAAAATGCATAGTCCAAGAAAACTAGGTCACTCCGAGAGTGACACAGGTTACGTCACTGTCCAGTTGCCTCTTATGTCAACAAAACATGGAAGTAGGGAAACAAAAACTTAGTAGACCATAAAAAAAATACATATATTTATAATGTCAATCGTCAATTTTGTTTGTTAGATCAGTCAAAACAGCTTTAGTTAAACACTTGGTGATAAATAAATTGGTCAGTACAAAACCACAGTTTTATCAGATGCTTACAGGTAATTTACGGAGCTCGGGGAATAATTCCCCGAGCGTAATTATTATGATCTTACGCTACTGGTAACGCCAAAAAACAGATTCGTCTTCTCATTCGCCATAGCGTCGATGACATAGGGCTTGTGTCACACGTGACAGTGATGTCTCGGAATGCCTTACCTTGTATTATTATTATACCCTAGAAAAATTATAATGTGGCCAGTCTCACTCAACGGACTAGCCACGTGCGCAGGACATTATTAGAATGCACAAGTGTGTGCGTAAGTACATACTTGTGCATTCTCTATTTCCCCACTCTCATGATCAACGGCGGCAGGCCGCGCAGACACGACCGGGGAGAGTTCATATGCAGAACCAGGGCCGTGCCTTTCGAGGCACGGGACAAATTTTTTATTTAGTATTGGTACAATAACAAATGTGTTACTTTTACAAGTTCACCTTATGAATAATTTAATACGATTCCAAAGAATCGTATTAAATTACCACCGTAACCAAAGTTCGACTTTCGCAAACGAGAGACGCATTTTTGCGTGACACGTCAACGCGAGGGCCGACGTAGTTAGCAGTCCATCAGTCAATCAGGAAGTGGAAGCACCAGTTAAAAGCAATTACGGTTGATAACCAAGCCAGCAATAACAACCTAACTCCCTGAGTTAGGGAATTTGCCCACTGCATTAGGGATGGATTTATTGAGAAAGCTGGTCGTCCCAGCTATTGACTTTTCGGGTACTTCAATAGGGCATCAACAATTTACAAAAACTCTCAATACACAATACTCAACACTCTTGTCAGAGCGGTCGTGGTGATCCTGGTCATTCTTGCTGAAAGACTGTTGTTATTCGCCTCAAGAAGTCCCGCCATCTTTTCATTTCATAGGTTTGCTGCTTTTCATGTATTCGCCAAAAAACACTAGGTACATACTAAAGCAGGTAAGGTATTACACATTGGTGTCGATTCTGTTGTTTTACGATTTCTAAATTTTCAATAATTTTTTTAATAGGATGACCTAAAAATTATGGTATTCTATAAACATATCCTAAAAATAGCTAAATTAGAACGTGTTTGAAAATCCCATACTGACTGACTGTCTGTCTGTCAGTCTGTCAGTCGCTCAAACAGGTGCGTACAACTTTTACGTACCCTAATGTTTTTATCCATCCAGCATTTTGCCTATAAATTTTTATCATGACCAAATTAGATGCCTCCTAAAATTAGGTAGACGTTTCTAATCATAACTAAAATGTAATGCAAAGAATAGGGTTATAGCTATTTATAACTAAGTTGATTTGATTTAGATCTGTCATCCTAATTTAAAACCGTCTAATTTGAGAAACATAGATTAGCTTTCGTCTATTTGACATTCCTAAATCCTAATTTTAGCTAATACTAAAACAACAGAATCGACACCATTATATATTTATACTTAGGTTAGTAACTTTAATACTTCGTTGTACCTATATTATTATTCAGGCACCTATGATAAAGTTACGCACTTTTCCAAACTGAACGTGAAGAGACAATGAACCCAAAGTAACTGAATTTGTACGACAAAAGGTTTTTGGTCAATTAGGAAAATGTGCGTAGTTTTTTTTTAAGTCTACTACGCAAATAGCTATGTAAATACGTACATACTTTTGACCACATTAAAAACTGAAGAGATACTTATAAGGCAACGGATCTTCTTATAATTTCTGCCTATCAAACTAATTGTTACTTAGTATTTTACATCCAAATATTTTGCAATGGAACTTTTTAAACTTTCGCGATCTGTTAACATATTAAAAATTATTTGTCGTGTATTTATCGCGTACCTTTTGTTTTATTTTCCCCTGCGTTTCCATCGCGTTGCAGCTATCGTGGTCACTCACGGGGCGACTGGATGTACTCGGAGTTACAGCCAAGAATTGACGGCAGTATCCACGACTACCCTCTATTCGTCTTCAGAATCAGGAATGTCCACGTTCACATTACGTCACACTACACTGACCTTTAAATACCAGACAAATAATCTTTAATATTTTGCAATGAATTTTTAAAAATTCCTGTCAAATTCAAATTTCATATTTTTAAAAAATCCTGGAATGTTTTAATGGACTTCGGCTTGCGGTGTACTGCTTTATTAAACCTGCTTTCTGTATGAATGCTTGCAATAACTGGCCGGGATAGATTGTTGCTAACATCTTAGTTTGAGAGTTGGATGGAATTAGTTTAGATTGCAATTATTGCTTGGGGTTGGTCTGCGTTGAGAATAACATGTCCATCATTAATTCAGTATAGAACTAAGACAGAGAAGAGAGTATAAATGTCGGTGTATTATATATAACACGACATGACGATCTTTATATCGCAGTGAGCGAAGTTCCGCATGAGGGCTCTTATACACACACGTTGGTTTTGCCGTAAAAATTTACGGTTAATTCGCCGTGCGTAGGCACGATTGCCGGTGTTGTATGGATCACTATGGAAGTTTGTTCACGGCGAAATACTGCACTTTGCAGATATTTGTCTTCTGGTAACACCCAGACCAGACACCAAATAGATACTCACTTTCATATTAATACCTATAAAATAAAAAAACTGTCTTCTATTTCCGAGTTTTAAAACATGTGCTTTCTGTGTTTTAAAGGTTTATATTTATACTATGTAAACATAAATCGAAATAAATGAGCAATAAAAATGAAGCAATAATCTGAGGGGACTCACTATTTGAAGTTAGTAACGAGACGTGATCGTGACGTCTCCTTATTCCATACAATTTGGTTCAGCCTCTATCGCGCGGACAGGGAACTACGCAAATCCCATACATAAAGGAGACGTCACGATCACGTCTCGTTACTAACGTCAAATGGACTCACCTCACTGGTTAAACCAATACATAAACTTCGGCCTAATTTAGGGCTAAATGAGGCTGTGTTAAAATGCCAGCATTTTTTTTATACAATTTTGTAGATGATTGCCTTATTTGTACGATTTGTATGTTATCAATGTTATCATAGCTCATCTCACCAAAAATAAATATAAAAATACAACAAAAAAGTAGGAATCTAAACACAGATAACAATACAATAAAACTAACTTCCTAATATCTACCAAACTCGACGCGGACGGTTTTGTCACGGAATCCTCTTACAACTTTGAACGTGGCTGAAATTAAACCGCTTTGGCCGCAGTTCATTGATTGAAGGGGTACCTCTCTAATAAAATCTTTGTTGGAAAGTTTCCTGTTATTATATAAGTAAACATAAATTAGTAATTCATTTTCTTTATTGCTCGATATTTCATGACAGTTTCAAAGGATCAGCCTCAAAAGAAGCTTGTGTTTTGGTATCGAGCAGATTAAAAATATCTTTATATCTACACTGAAAAAACGCGAGGGTTAAAAATAACCGAAATACTGTAGAAAATAACCCAGCAACTTTGTCAATATAGCACCTGCAAAGTTTGTAGCTAAAAACAAATACGTCAACTTTGCTATTATTGCTTGTTAAATTTTAACCGTATCAATCGGTTAAAAATATTTCAGTTTTAATAACACAGTTGTCTTCGTTAGTAACAACAGAGTAAAGTTGGCTGCGTTTAGCCAATTTTACTATGTAACTCATGTATTTATTAGGTTACTACAATCGATTTACTCGGTTGCTGCAACAATGCTACTCGGTTGTTTCAGCCAATTTATTGGGTTACTACAACCGATTAACTCGGTAGCTGCTGCAATGTTACTCGGTTTTCTCAGCCAATTTACTAGGTTACTACAACCAATTCACTCGGTAGCTCCAACAATGTTACTCGGTTGTGTCAGCCAATTTATTGGGTTACTACTACAGATTTACTCGGTAGCTGCTGCAATGTTACTCAGTTTTCTCAGCCAATTTACTAGGTTACTACAACCAATTCACTCGGTAGCGGCAACAATGTTACTCGGTTGTGTCAGCCAATTTACTGGGTTACTAAAACCGATTTACTCGGTAGCTGCTGCAATGTTACTCGGTTTTCTCAGCTAATTTATTAGGTTTCTACAACCGATTTACTCGGTAGCTGCTGCAATGTTACTCGGTTTTCTCAGCCAATTTATTAGGTTACTACAACCGATTTACTTGGTAGCTGCTGCAATGTTACTCGGTTTTCTCAGCCAATTTATTGGGTTACTATAACTGATGCACTCGGTAGCTGCTGCAATGTTACTCGGTAAATACAGCAGTAACAAGTAAGTAAGTAATACACTAGTATTGGGTAGTTATAGTTATGTTATTCAGTACACGACGAAACCAATTAAATCGGTACAGAAAGGTGCACTTTATTATGAATAACCATTATTTAAGTAATTATTAGTAAAATATTGAAAGTACCTAAATAAAGAAAGTACTTTTAAATATTTTATTAATAATTTAATAATTTTTATTCATAATACAGTACGTTTGTCTATGTAGGTAACAATTGAATTGGTTACGAGTACTAAATAACATTGCTGTAACAAGCTACAGATACCTGGAGATACACAAACAAGTTGTATTAATAATACTTACTAAGACAATTAGTTTAGAATACAAGTACAGTTACAGAGCATTGCTGCATAGCGGCTGTAGTTACCGAGTAGCATTTTTGTAAAAGAACGCGGGTTTAAGGGATTCTTGGAAATTTAATACAATCATAAGTAAAATGATACTGATTTATTTTTGAAAACAATACAATAGTTTCTTATCATATGTCATGTATTATTACAATATTATTATTACAATATTAATCAAATCTAAGTGAAATATTTATACAAACAAATCCGTGGTGATCAAACCAATTACTGTTTTGTGTGGTGGCCAGTCGTTGTCGTGCTGCATTTTCTAATGGGATGTTTTTTTCTAAATTTAGAAGGCCTTTTCCTTCTAAACTGCTATTTAATAGCAATTTTAAATCCTGAAAAAAAAGATGATTTTAGCTCACAATAACCTTCCAGCAACATTACACCTCAAAGGAACTCAAAGGTTAGCACAGTGTAGTCGGTACATAATAATATTAACAACCAACACTAATTTTATACAACTATACTACAGGTATTTGTCAATCAATTCTCAGCCACAAAATTTGTTTTTAATGTGCTCAAAAATAAATGTAGTCTCATAAAAACAAATATTTCATGGTAATTGAATAAAAAAATAATTTCAGTTTAATATTCCTGTAAATCCCTGTAAAATAGTTATTATTAAAATGTCATCTATCACTCAAAAGTTTAAATTTATGAGTAGGTATTATTGAAATAAGCAAAAGATACATACATAAACATCAATTTGGCATTCAGCAGGAATAGTAATTGTCATGGGTGGGTTAGATGACTGTGAGCTCGAAGCGTTAATTGCATCAACTTTTCTAATAGGGGAATTTATTCTGGGTGTGCTTGTTCGATTTTTAAGCGGATAAGTCAGCAGTATTCTGATATTGATATATCCAAATCTTCACCAGCCTGAGGGAAATAAAACAATGCAAAGCTTGAATGCAAAAGGCAGTAAGAAAAACCATGCCAGTTTCAATGAAAGACACCAACTTACAGTTAAATTATGGCAGTTAGAGTGCATTGTTTTTTTATAGATTTCTAAATTTCTTAGGAGTATTGATCTTGGTCCCACTTTAGGAACCAAATCCTTTATTTCTGCCTCCCCTATTAGGGGTAGAGACAAAGATGTTATCTCATTTTCTTCAATGTAAATAATAATATTAAAAGAAATAGTTGAACAAAAAAATATTCACATAAATTCCACCGATTACATCGGGGTCTACTCGGCTCCGAAGTACATATATCGTGACAAAAAGATAGCATTAATTTAACACAAAAACTAATAAAAAAAACTCTGTTTTCCCATGTACCTTGACAAGTCTAACCTAACCTACATCTGGTAGGTTCTACCGAGAGAATTATACACATGGACACAATTCTCGCTATCTTGATTTTACATTAAACACAAGTTAATATAAAAAGCACGAACAAGAACACAGAAAGGAAGTGAAATTTATTGAATATCAAACGTATTGTACCTATAGCAGGCTTACAGACAAGAAAACAATGAAAGTAGGTACCTTTAAACACTTCGATGTAAGCTTCAAGATTCCAAGCCGTTAATAAATTTTGGACCTCCTCATCCATACTTTAGTTTTTGAAATTGCACTTCACTAGAAAATTTCCTTTACGTGTTAAATAATTTTCTTTGTAGTTTCGAATCAAGTTCGAAAGTGTTTGAATTTAGAAATTAAGTTATTTGAAAATAATAAATGTTTTATTTGTTATCAGCCTACAATGTTTAACAATGGAGACAAGTCTACTCTTTGCCAAGTTCACTTATAGGTTTTGAGATAAGTCTTAGTAAAAAATTACCGATATGATTGTAACCGAGCCAAAAAGGTACTTTGTTAAAATAATATTTTTTCAGTGTAACAAATAAATATTTTATAATACATTTTGGTTGGGTGCAAGGTGTTGCGCGCCTCATCAATGCCGGTGCGGTGCTGCTGTCGAACAGCTTGGTCATCACGGATTATCGTGTACTAGGGCCACCGCCCCGATCCGATATCTCGCCATGCCAGCCTTAACGACATCATCCGGCGGGCCTTTGTTACCGCTAACGTACCAGATATTCTCGAATCGAATGGGATGTTGCGTGACGGTGGTAAGAGGCCCGATGGTATGACAATAGTCCCATGGGAGTTAGGGAGGCCCATTGTGTGGGACGCTATATGCTTCGACACACTCATTTGGGCATCCGTGAGGGCTGGTGCGGCGGGAGATTTGGCTGAGGATCTCAAGAGACTAAACATTTGCTCCCCTTGAAGTCGAGACTCTAGGTCGGTAAAAACAGAGGCTCTCCGGGTTCAAAAAAATCTTATCTGAGCGTCTGATCGAAATTACGCGTGAGCCGAGAACTGGTGAGTATCTGGCGCAGCGAATCAGCATCGTCATGCAGCAGGGCAATGCAGCTAGCATCTTGGGGACGCTTCCGACTGGTATTGATGAAGGATCAGTTAAGCTACAGGTAGATTGTTTGCAACAGTATGCAGTTAGCTCAATTGTTTCAATTGTAAATACTAGTTCTAACTTGTTTCTATAATTTTATTGTAATTTATAAAGGTATTACTTATATAATAAATAAATATTTAATTCATTTATTTTATTGTTTGATATTTTATGATATTTCATCTGGCCTCAAAGGAAGCAGAGCTTGTGTTATGGGATCCAAAAGATTGAAAAAAATAGCATCCCCGTGCCCCAATGGTTGATACCTACTTTACCTACCCACCTTGGCACAAGTGGTTTAAAGATTAGAAATAGGGACGAAGCTATTTCCGATCTATAAATGGTGCTACTGGCTACGTTCTCTGTACCGAGTTAATTAAGTGCAGGTTCTGCCCATCATCACGAACACGTGAAGACGCCATATCCTTAAATTTGGTTTTGGTAGTAGGTACCCCCCCCCCCCCCCAATTAGTAATAGTTCGAGAGAAGCTTTATTTGAAACTAAACTTAAAAACAACATTGCCTTGAATTCACAGTGGGCGTGGGAGTAGAAGATCGGTCTTTATCGATTCATTGGGTTCCGGGCAAAGATGTATTTTTAATTTATATCAGAGGTGATTTACAAATAAAAAAATACGAATTAAGACCTTGGTCTTAAGGTCTTAAGTTTAGTTTCCAATAAAGCTTCTCATAAGAACTATTATTGAATGGATGGGGGGTACCTATTACCAAAACTAAATTTAGTTTGTTCGTGATGATTGGCAGAACCTCCAGTTCGTGCTTACTTTATTGCAATACATTTGTTATAGATGCAAATAAATAAGTATATGTGTATATTATGTTATGTATATGTAGAACTAGGACGTTTCCTCCCCTCTGTAGACCGAGACACGATCTCGGTGACCCCGTTGACCCAATCACCGCCCCGCTAGCCCGGAGGCGACGGAAACAAGTCCCGATACGATTCCCTTCCGCACACTAAACAAACGACCAAAAACGAACCCCGCCGGATGCGGGGTCGAATTATTCCCTGCTTCCGCCCATAGGTGCATTCGTGCACCTATGGGCGGAACAGCGGAGGCTTAGTAATAGGGTTCCGTTTTCACCCTTCGGGTACGGAACCCTAAGAATAAAACAAAGAATAGAACAAAAGAAAAGTAAACAAAAACTCGGATAATAACATAATTAGAAACCCGATGAACGATGCAAGTAAGGAAACGAGAGCGGCAGAGCCTTTTTGGACTTTAATAAGAAAACTTTTGCGTTCGTTGACGAACTTTCTCAGTGGAAAAAATTACTTCTTCGCAAGGGGTGTTGAGTTGATACTTTTGACGACACACATCATGATCTCTGAAATTGACTTATTACGTGTTTTGAATGTGTTTAAAATTATTATGCTTCCAATATAGCTGTCAAATCAAATAATAATAAAAACAAAGTTTAGAGATGAGATGACTTGTCCAACATGTGGAATGACATAGTCTTGAAACTGTGCTGTAGGTTGTTTGTTGTTCGGTTCTCTCGTTTGTTGCAAGATGATGCAAGTAAGAAACAAGATCCGTCAAGTGCGAGAGAGACTCGCGTGCCGAGGGTTTCGAACGTTTGTCAAGTATACCAATATGTACTCGTAATATAGGTCCGGTAGGTACCTATTTAGAGTTTTTGCTATTTTATGAATACTTAAAAATGAAAGACTACATTTGCAAACTTCGGAGTATAGAGAGTAATAGGAGTAATAGTAAAATTTTCGAGTTTTTAAAAAAATATTTCAAAAAGTATGTTACCTACAGGAATTTCGAAAACTGTTTTAAGATGTACAAACCGATACATTTTATTTGATATGCCACTCATTGTGGAAATTAACCTTACCTTAACCTTATTAATTTATTTGCTATTTTATGAATACTTAAAAATGAAAGGCTACATTTACAAACTTCGGAGTATAGAGAGTAATAGGAGTAATAGTAAAATTTTCAAGTTTTTCAAAAAATATTTCAAAAAGTATGTCACCTACAGGAAATTCAAAAACTGTTTTAAGATGTACAAACCGATACCTTTTATTTGATATGCCACTCGGTGTGGTAGCCTTTTGAAAATTCTTCTCCCCTTTTTGACCATATTTCAAAAAGTGTTCTATTATATTATTATTTTTTTTTCTACATATTTTCCTGTAAAATATAGATCCATATCTACAAATGGCACATACATTTCAGGAATATCGCTCTGCAAACTTTGGAGATGAGGGGTATGGAATGGGTAATTTTTCGACTTTTTACAAAATATTTAAAAAAGTATGAAACATACAGAAATTTCAAAAACTGTTTGAGATGTACAAACAGATTCCTTTTATTTTACAAGGTCAAGTGGGGTATCAATAAAAGGTATCACGTTCATCTTTTAAAATTTCGACATCACAATTCGTACTGAAAATTTCCATTTTAATTTTTTTCTTTTAATCTGTACGTATAAAATATTATTATGTTAAATTTCAAGTTATTTGCTGCTGTAGTTGCTAAGATATTAAAGACGGAAAAAAGGACAGGAAAAGCGACACCATAAGGGTTTCCAAGCCAATCTCCGATCTTCAAAACCCTAAAATACAAAATACGAGTAGAAACTTAAATCACAAATGCCTAAAACTCATCCAGGTTAGCTTACCTAATCCAGTTTGTAGAGTTTCGGTAGAAAACGGGATCTCAATGTAATTTCAGCCCTTACAACAGTTTGACGGCTGCTTTATAGATCTCTAGCTCTTTGATTTGTACAGGCTATGGCCATGCGAATTGGTACAGTCAAAGGGAGAATTAACTCACGTTATAGAAACAGCCGGTAGATCGTGCGCGGATTAACCAATCATTGATCATATTGTCTAGTCAAAGACGTTGACAGAAACTGGATAAAATTGATTACTTAATTATAGAGATGACCAGCGTACGAACAACTGCCGGTGAGTCTGTAGGTCTGGCATGAAGACTGGCCTGAAGTCATACGCTATTTGCATGCGGGTTCAAATCCCGGTTTAGGCGAAAGTCATAAATAATTGTATTGGGACTTTTCTAGAAAAAATCATAGTAGCAGCTCAAAGTCAGGAACTCTGTGACACTCTGTGAACTCCTCGGAAAGCACGACTAGGATGCCAAGAACCACATGTGCGTCGTAGGCACTCAAAGTATTAAGCCGTTAGTCCTGCGATGACCTCTTCCCGGTCGTGCCGTTCCGTCCACCCCATCGGATATAAAGAGGTCTTTGACTTTTGAGGAAATAGAGAGTGCACTTGTGTTTGCGCACACACTCGTACACTATAATGTATCATGCACACTTGGCTAGTCACCGTGGACTGGCCGCCGTGGCCGAAGTTTGACTAGGAGGACATCACCATTTCATTTCACAAAGTGTCAAGTTGGTCGAGCCATCACAAAAATCGACAAGCGATGTTTTAAGCATTTATAGACGAGTCAAGCATTATGATTATATCAAAACCCCCTCGTTTGGGTGTGCATGTTCACCAGTGGACGTATGCTGATGTAGAAGGCGAATCATGACGCAACTGGCCAAAATATGAATGCGTTTTATTGGATTTTTTATTATCTGCAAAAAAGATAAACAATACCCCCAGCAGGTACTTAACCTGAAATTAAGTATTTTTGTTGATTTAATTCACAATATAAAGTAATAGTGAGATCCTTACTTCAATAAATACTGTTATCAATTATATATTTATCTCTACCGCATGTAAATTTCAGTTTTTGGTTCGGATTTGTTCATGTAATTTGCAGCTAACTCTATGCTCTACGATAGTCCTTTTCATCAAGAGTTCCACTCCTTTATTAATTTCTAGCGGAAGCACTTTCGCGTCGCTTGTACTTTCGCACTGCACGAGGCTAACACAGCGCGGGCCTGCGATTGGCAGACTAATTGATTTCCACTCAAATGCAGCCAGGTAAGACGGGCTTCAGATCCAGCGCGATTCAACGAAAACTCTACTGAAAATACAGCTTTTGTGCTTCTCTGAGCCTTTGACGTGAAAGGACATCAGAAACTGCTTAAATTACTTTTATTTTAAACCAGCAGAGTATAACTACACCTTATTTAATATACCTACTGAGATGCTATTAGTATTGAGGGGCTCTTATGAGTGCATAATTCGAGTTTCTTACTACGGTCTCGTGAAGTCGTGAAGTACTGAGATAGCCTAGGTTGACAACCCAACCGCAAGGTTCGCGGTTCTTATAACAGCTTCGCGGAAAATTGCCCAATTCCATTGTAGGCCAAGCACGGATATTGTTGTCTAGGGTAGAATAGCCAATGATGGTTTTGCATCGTCATCGAATGCGTAAATTATTTGAAACTACCTGCTGCCTGCGGCTTCGTACGCTCTTTTCCGGTACAAAAAGTAGCCTATGTACGTCCCCGGCATGGCATCTACCCCCCTGTCAAATTTCAGCCGTTTAGGCGTGAAAAGGTAAAATACAGACTGACAGACTGGCAATTCCTTCAACTTAACAATAATTTACGCAATGTACGACGATACGATGTCATTATTGGCTTTTCTACCCTAAAGAACAATCCGTGTGGTTGGCCTACTATCATCACCGTTTTAAAGATTTCTCTAAATCTAATCTAATTTATGTTATGAAACAAATCACAAAATATGGTAGGCTGCATACCGTGGTAGGCATACCACGACCACACAGATTGGTACTGAATTAATCAACTAATGTGTCCTTATTTGATTAAAACTTGTAGCAGAAGTAGGTCAAGATAAAGAAACTACTAAGAAAGTACAACCACGCTTATGTTGTGAAAACATTTATAATTTTAAACCTACAGAATGTGTAAATACAGTCATTTATACACTAGGGCATTGATTTTAGTGATAATAAGCATTTAAAATAAATAATATTCAAGATATTTTAAATGTAGATAAGAAATTATATAATCAACATTTCAAGAGAGAAAGCTATTTCATAAACTGATTAAAACTTTGGTGTAAAATAGCTATGTAATTTTATACAACACATAAAACATAAGTACCTATAAAACTATTCCAATAACGACTAGTGCTCCCAAATATTAAGTTAACCTATAAAAAACGCTTAGTTTAATATACAAAAACTTAAAATGAACTAGTTAAGATTATAAATGTCTCAATAGCAAAAATCAGACTTGTAGAAATTTTAAGAATACCTAAAATACAGTACGTAGGTATAACATCAAAATGGCACATGACGTTTTCTGAAAAGCTAAAAATCTTATGGCAGTCATAATGAACACAATACGCGAAATAATAAACTACTTAACCAGTTCAAAATTAATGATAAATAAGTACATAGTTATTTAATTATATACAGTCTTAAATGATATTCTAAACATAATTGATGAAATTTTAATATTTTCGGAGGTACGTTCGAATCTCGGGATAACTTTTGTGAGGTTTTACACATTTTTCCAATAAAATCAGTAATTCTAGGTATGTTTTTGGACCCCAATGATCTAAAATAAAACTGCGTAGTAAGAACTCCGGACAGACTCTAAAGTAGCGTAACATTATAAAGTAATTCTACAACTGGAACTAAACTATAAATACACATTTATTTACAGGTTATAGTATATTCTTGTTTATAGCGCTTATGATAATAATATTTTCACTAATCTTAAAAGGTAAATCTGTAGTAACTTTGTGGTTTAAGCTTACACGTTTAAGGTAATAGGAATCTCGACACCAAGCTACATCAGCTCGATTAATCTCATTTATTATGAGCTTTTCACATACGTTATCCTAAATTTTTTAACTTTAACAATTTATTTGAATTTTTAGCATCATAATAATTTTTATTTATTTTTTTACAATATTAGATAATTTGTTGCGAGTATAATAAGTAAGACTGTCCTAATAGTAATTGAATTGTTCCTAATTTTCTCTAAACGGTTGAGCAAAAATTTCGTTTAGTACTTGCTGATACTCTTTGGCGTTGTATAAATAATCTTCGTTTAGCAGGTTGGTTGAATTGTTACTGAAAAGTGACAAAATATCATTAAAAATAGCTGATATCTTAAATTACCCAAGCTTGTAATGAATAAATAGTAACGGTATATGATTTTACCTTGAGGTATCCCTTCTTCTTCGAGAGCTTAGGTTCGACGCCGCTTCAATGCAAAGGACGGCAAAATGATTGTTACAAGAATACCTGCAATAATGTTTTTTTACTTAAATTGTTTCCTTTTTAATAAGGCTGTTATTACATACCTAATATTTTAAAAGCATACCTCTCTTGTGACAACAATTTGTGTGAGTATAGCGATGCCGCCAATCCTTTTCTAACTGGGTCGTTGTTCTGCCATTCGTCGCAGTAAGTATCTAGTGCTCTTTCGCCGCTTGCGTGTGATCCATGCCATATTATTTTCTGTGACCTGTTCACAAGAAATAAATTACACATTGTAGGGTTTTTTAAATAAATTAGGAAAAAAATCATTCACTTATTTACATTCTGACTGGTACGTCGGACGTGGTCTAACCAGTTTTACAATGTACCTATACAACCTAGATTGCGGGTATGTTAAGTCTCTAAGTGGCAATGCTTTTTAGTCATAATTATATTTATTTGCAAGAAACATTATGTGCATACAAAATAAGGTCTTAATCTAGATATAAGTTCACTATGTTAATGTTGGCATGCAAAATTTTGAATAAAACTTAAAAAAAAGAAAACTAATAAGTATAAAATAAGAAAAAAAACTAACTACTATTTTTATTTTTAACAGGCTAAATAAATGTCACTTCCTATTACCTACATAATTCGAGTCAGTTTTTTATAGTGGTCTAAATATTCACTAACTGAGTAAAGTTAGGCTGTTTAAATATATTACATCGGGATTGTTTAATCGGGTTTGATTGACTTTACTAACGTTTTGTCCAAGTCTATCCGATAATCTTATGTTAAAATAATCTAAACATCATGTGCTTATTTTATCTTCATTCGGATTTGTTCCTTTGCTATGTCAAACTTACCAACTCGAATCAGTAAGAATATTTTTGCCGTTGAAACTGTAGATTCTGGGTGCGCCTGCCATAAGACCACCGCTTCCATCGAAGATATTGGAGAAAGACCTGAAGAGGACATCTCCTCGAAGGTTCACCACCGGCAAGTGCCGGTCAGCGAGTCGCACGGTTGAGTCCAGGTTTTGGATTCTGAAAATTAATAAGCCGACGTAACAACGTCGGTATAAAAGAAAAGAAAAATTAACATGTTTCTAAGTTTGGACGACAAAGTAAAATATAAAAAACATGATAGGTAGCAGGAAAATTGATTAAATATATCTTTAGGAATTAGTGGTGCAGAGACTTAGGGAAACCATGTTTACCTAAGCTACATCAGTTATCTAAAACCAACAACACACACAAGCTCTGCTTAGCTTGGGGCTTGATGACGCTGTACGAATTATGTTATTTTTTTGCCATTACAAAATGTCAAAAATATTGAGATAAGTGCACCGTAATGTACAAATATACCTACGTACCTATAATGTTCTATAGAGTTTTAGCCAAACCTGCTAGTAATGAATGCTCTGAAAGTTCCTCTCAGCCCAGCTCGCCTAGCTTGTCTGTAGCAAGCGTAGTCAGCTCTTCGCACTCCGTGCATGTTTCCGGGCAGTGGCTCGTTTAATGCAGCGAGGCGAAGCTATATAGGAGACAGGGTATTGATTAAAATATTTGAGGGATTAAAACGTTGTATGTATAAGCTTCTGTTTTCCATAAAAAATACATAAGAACGAAGAGAAAAATGTCTTTTTCTCTATATGCATACGTACTGAAAAACTGGAGCATTTTCATGGCTTGCCTCTTTGAGATAACATTATTTTCTTTCTCGAATGGTGATTAGCTAATAATGACATGTGCTTGATCATACAAAAATATTCAATAATTAGTGATTTATTAGAGATTAGATGGCTATTCCCACCATTGCGTAAAATAGTAGGCACAGTCTAAGACCTAAATGTAGGGCGTACACACGTAGATCCCACTTCGAATAGCAGGGGGACCTGATATTTCGTCAGTTGGTATTTTGAGATACTAGTCTTCGAAGTCATGTCAGCCATGATTGTGTTAATGATTTGACAGACTGGTCAACCAATCTGTTTTCTAATGCACACCAATAAGCACGTGTCCAGAGGTTTGATTAATTTGATCTGCGTTCGAGAAACTGGCGGTAAGCTAGTTAGTAAATAAATGTATAGTAATCCTTACACTAGGTCCAGGTTCAGAGTTCTCCACTAAGTTGGAGACAGGTGGCACGTGCACTAGACTGGCCGCTGGCATGGGGGGCGTCGGCAATGCTGGAGTGGGCGCGGGCACCGGCTGTGTGACTAGAGAGCCGAGCTGAGACATACGAAACAATATTGTAAACAATAAAATTCGATCATAATTGACCAACGTAAGAATAAACACGGACCATCTGAAATTTGCAGAACTCTATGTTATAAATAAAACTTTTAAAACTATCATGGTTACTGACACTTTTATTAAGATACTTAGAACAGCAAATCAGAAAACACTACAAACAACGGTAAAATCCCGTTGCATTCCATTCCAATATTTACAATACAATAATGGATAACTTAATTCATTACTAGCCTGCGGCTTTGCTCACATGGTACGTGGATAAGACATAGGCATAGTTACTATAGTACCTACTCAAAGATCGGACCAGTTCCAGAGATATTCCATTACACACCAACTTAAATCGATTAAATAAATTTTGCGTAGGAAATGTTGAAAGCCGTCTTGGCTTTCAACATATCCTACGCAAAATAACAGAGCAAAATCCAAAGTAATCTTACCAGTACGTACTGCCACCCGGAGTTGGCTTTGACGAACAAAGCCTGTTCTTCGACAACATAAGCCAAAGCGCCGACTGCGCTCGCTGATGCCAACTGTCGGAAATAAAGGAATGATAGCTGGGAGTGATTGACAGCGTTTTCAGAATTGCTAAGAGGATTTTGGCACAGGAATTTATTGAAAGCTATCGCGCAAGTTTTCATGGACATGAAATCGTTTGCTATTTCATTATACAGCGTGTCCCCCAAGTTACTGCAATCCCTAAAACAGGTGAAAATTTATCAGAAATGATACACGAATATATTTGAAAAAGTGGTCAGAACTTCCTCAAAAAATGGCATTTGAAATTTTGGTTTTACGCGTGGGTATTCTCGTACCCCCATGTTCATAATGGTTTCCGAATTTAAAACAGTTGCTAAGCAGTGTTATTCCTCATTCTGACTTATGTCAATAGAAGAAGACAGAGTGAGAATTAGCAATGATTTAAGTAAAGCAGACTATTATGAATAAGGTGGTTAAAGTAGTAACTTTTAAATGGCTGCGTCGAAGAAGAGGTTCTGTCCATTTTTTTAAACATATTCGTCGATCATTTTTGATCTAGTTTCACCTGTTTTGGGGATTGCAGTTATTCAGGGGACACGCTGTATTTGCTCGTATTATCAACAATGCACGGATCCTGTTTTAAAAACTAGTTAGTAGTAAACTAGTACCCCTCATTTAACTGTTTAAATAGTAGTGTTGTACGGTGCAGCGCAACCGTGCATTTAGGTATAAGCTAGCTAATTATTATCAAATCGTCGACATTATAAAGGTCAATTGTTACACGCGCCTTCCACTTACTTTATTGCATCAGTTCACGTTTTCACCCCATCATGGTAGGCGCCTGCTCAAATATCAATCAATTTATAATATTAATATAAGAGTTTTTATCATCTTTCTTTAATTCTTTCTTTAATTCTTTATTGCACACACAAGTTAAATCATACATAAAAAATAACAAATAATGGACCTGTACAAAGGCGAGCTTAACCCTAAAAGAGTTTTCTTACAGCAAACCTATGGATATACAGATAATTTATGAACCGAGTATGGATAGATAATGTGTGCATACAAGAAAGGAAAAAAAATATATAGAGAATAATATTTTACAAACCTACATACCAAACTAACATAAACTTATAAACAAAAATAAAATAAAAATGCGATAAATACCTAAAATATACTAAATAAATATAATATATACCAATATATATATATATATTTGTATATCTGCTATGACTGTTGCGAGAGATAATGCTCTTTTAGCTTAGACTTAAATACGCTAAGTGAAGGACTATCATTTTACTCTTCTTATCATTTCTATCATACAAAGGTGTCCCGTACAAGTGTTGTGATAATAAATGTACAATCTTGAATATCCTAATACCTACAGTAGGCGTTATTCGATTTTTCATCAAAGTCATTAAGTACCTACTATATATCACTATCACGCTTGGCTGACTTTGGTCAAGTACCATTAGACACTATTTGTTGGTTTACCAATTCTTTATTAACAAAGACTAGTATTTACAATAGAAACAATTAACCTAACTGCAGACTGTTGCAAACCATCTACAGGTAGCTCAACTGATCCATATCAATACCAGTCGGAAGCGTTCCCAAGACGCTGGTTGATTGCCCCGGTGGTGGTTTACTTACTTTCAACATTTCTGCAGTTGTTTGGAACACAGCTGCACCTGGTACGGTACTGGTGCTTACTGCTTTCGGTTCTTCAGCGTGATGTGCGTTATGGTGCTGAGGTGGTGCTGAAAACGTTAACGGAACTGTTGAAAAGCTTTATAAATATGTATTTAATGTGGTGTGCACTTAAGTGCCTGGGTCCCTGACTATATACTCATCATTGAGTGCTAAGAGATAAATGGAAAGCTAAAGGAACTACTATTTCTTACCATGCCTGTGCCTCTCGCCATCTTTCAGATCTTTAAGCTCCCTCAGGGCTTTGAGCTCGTCTAGGGGGCTTTTTGCGACTATCATCAAGTGAAGCAGCGTGAAATAAACATGTAAAAGATTTTAATTGGAATAAGAAGAAGAAGAAGATACGTTACGTTACGTTTACAAAATACGTTTTATGGTCTTCATTGCATCACAGAACACAGAAATTAGAATCGTCAGAAAGAAAGAAAGTAAGTACAAAAACTATGTATGGTTTACACACTAGTACACAGCTTCCAGAATTTCTGACGTTTCGCAAGCGCGATTTAAGACAAAACGTGGCAAAATTTCAACCATTATCGTCATGATCCATTTGGTTATATTGGAGATCTTTACGTTAACCATTTTTATCTTTACCTATTTATTAGGTGGGATACAAATGTCATTGAATAATCAATGACATGATTCTTGAAGAATCAAGAATCATGATCATAATCAGTTCGAAATAAATCTCAAATCAAGTTTTATGATTTTATTTAAATTTCCTTACCTGGTCTTCTATCATAGTACTTAGTACTCCCGTGTACAGGATGTTCTTCAAAGTACCCCATGCCAGGTTCGCCCTTAGGCCCCACGATGGAGACCCCAGGTGGCCCCGGCGGACCTGGGGGTCCTGGAGGCCCGGGAATATAGGAGACAGCTTTGGAGTTGCCTGGCGGGCCTGGTGGGCCCGTTGACCCTGGGGTACCTGGGACCCCAGGAATGCCGTCGAGTCCTTTTTCTCCTTTGAACTGTTAAAAAAGGTAATCGTTATTTATTACGTATGCTAAATTAATTAGAATGCTACGAGTATGGCATAACCCCTTATGCCATAGCATTCTAATTAATTTATACTCTTGGAATGCATACTCCAATGTTATCTCAGGGAACGAAAGCAATGCACCGAAATAAAAAAAAAATCTTCTGAATCTAATACACAAAACAGATCTTTCTATTCCTTAATTATTCACGGTGTGCCACAAAACGCCACTGACCAGTACACAATCACGTTTGCTGATGATACTACAATAATGACGAAAGAAAAATCTATTATAAATGCTATGGGTGTAGGGAACAAATCTCCTAATGACGTAATTAAATGGCTAGTTAAAAATAACTTAAAAATTAACACAACAAAAACTAAATTCTCGATAACAACAATAATATTAAAGATAAAATTTACATAAATAACAAGGACATCGAGGAGGTAATTTAAATTAGAAGAAACAAATAGATAATGTGTGTAAGAAAATTAATGAATAAATATTTGCACTGAAGGGAATAGAGGATCTCTCTAATATTGAAACTGCATTGACATTTTTCCATAGCCATGTTTGCTTTATTTTGACTTATAATGACGTCATTATATGGGACAACTCATCGGATGCTTAAAGAGCTTTCATTGCGCAGAAGAAGTGTATTCGTGCCATATTTGGCATTAAGCGGAGATACTCTTGTATTTATGAAGCATAAATTGTTAACTTTTCCTTCACTCTACATTTTCGAGATGCTAAAATATGTCAGAAATAACACAACACTGTTTGAGAGGGATGAAAAGTCTATAATATATACAGAAGAAAAGTAATACAAAAACCAATTAGGGTGCCTCAATTTAGTCTAGAACTGTGTGAAAAGAGCTGTTACGCAATGGCCTACAGTTACATAACAAACTTCCACCTGACATGAGAGAACTGATAAATAATGAATTTAATCGTAAATTATACATATAATTGTCTTTGTGATAACTGTTTTTATAATATAAGTGTTATGATTATTTTAAATCTTAACGCATATAAATTTAATTTTTGACAAGTGCTTATTAAGTACATAATGTTATTTGGATCATGTTATGCAGAAAGCAGCCATGAGGGGAAAAGTAGCAACAGAGATATAAGCGTTTTTTTGTTGATGATTAAACTTCGTTTATATATATATAATTTTTGATTGACTTATTATTGAGAAATGTTGGTTTTGAAATCTATTAATTTTTTTTCTATGCAGTATTTCAAACCGTTGCTATTAATATCAGTAATTGCGATTTTAGACGTGGCTGTTTTGTGAATAATAGCATATTTCTAAGAAATAGCAATAAACTATAAACCAGCCACGTATGTTGGCTGTATATTGATTTTTTTTTTTGAACGGGAAGATTAAGTAAAATGCAGCCACAAAAGTAGACAGTGACAAATATGGCAAAATTACGTTAGTAAATCGAGATTTAAATAAAAACTCAGTAATTAGTTATCAGTTAAAAAACTATAACTCACGGGTTTTGTGGCTAGTTTGGCCATAAATGCCGCTGCCTGACCTTGACC
The DNA here is from genome assembly GCA_963662085.1 of Eupithecia inturbata. Classification (NCBI taxonomy): domain Eukaryota; kingdom Metazoa; phylum Arthropoda; class Insecta; order Lepidoptera; family Geometridae; genus Eupithecia; species Eupithecia inturbata. The sequence goes on along the minus strand of OY759191.1, from coordinate 5,322,297 downwards.
GTCGTTGCAAATAGTTACAACAATAGTTAATTATGTTTTTTCTGCTTTGTTTAATGTAAACCGTTGTTTGTAGTTTTAAGTAGATTTTCAGTTTACTCAGCTTGTCAATTACTATTTTTAACCGTGAAAATATCTTAATAGCTATTATATGTAATTTGTATGTATGTGCTGCTAGTTTTCCCTATAATAAATAAATAATAAAATAGACCACATCATCAAAATAAACTTTGTATCTATCTCTTGTAATTAAATAAGCAAAAACAGCCAATTAAGTGTTGAAAACAGCCATCTACCACTAATGACAAATAACTTTTTTGCAAAAAGTAGCCACCTTGGCTTTTGGCTGCCTTTAACGTAACTCGAAAACATTTTCCAATTTGTATAAAACAGCAACAAAGTTGGCTTCCTTCTGCAATAACGGTATTTTAGTTAAAGTCAAAATTGGCTTTATTGTGCACCATGATGACTGTTTTATACAAAAGAAAATATTTGAGATGACTGCTTAGACAGCTTTTATCTTCGTATCTAATAGAGATATCGATAAGGCTGTCTTTGCAAAAAATCCGCTATACCGAAATTAAAAGGCTGTGTTCATAAGTCATTTTTGGAAAAAGTGGCATATTTAATCTAATAATTTCTAATAAAGTTATTTTTTTCTTTTGACGGTTTTATGCATGTGTTCGATATTTATATTATAAAGTGCCACGTAATTGGTGTACTAAGCGGAGAGGGGGGATCTACCCCCCTCCCACGAATTTTTTTTGTTCTAGCACTTTCCGGGTTTTGAGGTTTTTACTGAAAAAAAGATCTTGAAACTTTTATCACAACTAGTCCATGTAACAACCCTAACATCAGCTGTTCATCAGTAAGGTGCTTGACCTTTCAATCGCTTTTGTTTAGCCAATGCCGTCAATTTTACGGTGGTTCCGTTAATTTTTCTTATAAGCTATTATTTTAACTTACAATGTTTAATGTTAATCTGTAGGTAGGTACGTTTGTTTCGTGGTAGGTACGTCTACGTAGGAACCTAATAAAGACTATTTATCGATACTTTAATAAAAGTTACGCCATAAATACGTGATAAATAATCTTCATTATGATTTTTTAACGTACCTACTCGTAACGTTAAAAACTCGACAAATTAAAAAAAAGTGCCACGTACGTGCCTAGTTATATTTTTAGCATGAATGAATCTGTTATTTATTTGCACATGAAAAAGGAACCCTTAAATTTTGTCGATTTTGCATTAGTGATAGGGTTGTCATTTTTCTAAGCGTATGCGTAAAGTTATTTTTTACTATGAAAATTTAAAACAATGTATATCTGAAAATCAACCATGCGGATCAGTTGGGTTATAGGGTGCACAACAACCCTAATTCGGCTTGGTACATGAATAACGTGGCATATTGTATATAAATTTTTTTTAATTTTTTGATTTTGTTGGGTTCTCTATATGTTAAATCTACTATAACTACGATGTAAATTATTATTAAACATTTGCACGATTAAATGTGAAATATAGTGATACTCTATTCTAAAACCATCATCGTTAACCTATATTTAAGCAAATAAAAACCATTCGTTTGGTTATTATTTGCTGAAATCCTAGTTGGCACAACCACATAATTACTTTCATCGATTAGTAACTTTCTTCGATGTTACATGAATAACTGCTTCACTATCCCTCGTCATATCTCGAATATTTTTTTTACATATGCCTCACGTGTGCTTCATTAATACTACGATGTTTATTACTACGGACTATCTATTGTAAGCGGTTTCGCTCGCGTGTTTTGGAGCAAAAGTAGTCCGGGATGGCGACGAATGAGATGAACGTCCAAAAATCTAAGCATTCATACTTTTGCGTTTATAATATTAGTGAAGGCCACTTCGCGTTAGGAAACCTTTTTTTGCCTGCTTTGCTTAACGAATTATTTGCATTTAAAGACACTTAGACAGATGCAAGTAATTATTTGACTAAATTTAGAAAAAATAACTGCTTTACTTTGAACCGCAGGTCATTATAATGTGCATATTTTGTAACTTAGGTAATATAAATTAACATAGTCTTAAGGCTAACTGTGTATAGTAGTTTTAAGGTCAATAAAAATATTCTTATTCTTATGAATACCTGTGACAGCAACGAGTTTTTTCACTATACTCGGTTCCAAAATCCTAGATATTTTATGTACACAAGAAAACTTTGTAAAAGGACAACAACATCAAAGAAAATATTAGTGGAAAATATTTATGGCACTGGTATCACTGGAGCCAATAGCAGAAATTATATGAAAAATATTTTTTTTAAACTTTTCATTTGTCATTTCACTCGTCCAACGTCCGTTTCCGTATACCTACACGAATTAAAACCTTTTTTTTGCTGCGATTATTCAATTATGCGCTGTTGAAGTTTGTGGTTGACTTTTAGTGATAATCTTGGTGTTACTTCGTTGTTTTCTGTTATTGTTATCAGTGTTTGCACTTTGAATACTCTATCTACTACTCTAATCTTTGTTGATATAAAATATATTGGATTCTAGAACGGAGTATATTACGTGTTATTGGTTTTAAACGTTCGAGCCGTTCTACAAAGAGACAAGAGTTTTATCACAGTGCAGTAAGGATGTTTTTATAACGAATAGTATAAGTAACACAAGCGTTGAGTTTCCTTTTTAAAGAAATTACTAGGAATCACCCAAAAGGGACTTCCATAAAACAAACTTCGGCTTGTGACGTCGTAAAGTGTGAAATTTCTTTATCACACTCGAAGAAACTTAGCTTCTTTGCAAAGTTTTACTTAAATAAAGTTCGGTGGACCTTGCTAGCCCGATTAAAGAGTGGTTTTGGGATCACTTCAAATGATGTATTTAACCTGGATAATCTGTTTAAGTTAGGTATATAATTTGAAATTTCTGATGTTTAATGGGTCTAGGTTCTAAGTTCTAGAGTCCTGTAAGATCTGAGAGGAAAAAGGTCTTCAGAGTTTTTTTAAATACTACAACACCACTAACCAACATTGAGCGATAAGACCGCCAATTGTCACTTATTCCATAATTATTCTTTTGTAAATTATTTCTAAGTTAAGTGTGCAATAAAGTATTATCTAGTTATCCATCTACCATTATTACTAGACCAAAAATACCAAAAATTTATGAAGATGATCAGCGTGCTAACAACCGGTTTATATAATGTTAAGTAACTCTATATGCCAATACACAGTAGTCTATGCCGCGCTTTATGTGTAGCAAGTATCCAACTAGTAAAGAGCAGAAATGTTTCTTGTGTTCGCGATATTCGTATTTATAATAGTGTTACTTTATTGTTATGGAGTTCGAACATTCGACTACTGGAAGAAAAAGGGTATTAAAAATGAAAAACCGCTGCCTTTTGTTGGAAATAACCTCAGGCAGTTCATGCAAAAGGCGAGCTACGCTATGCTAGCAACAGAAACCTACAATAAATATCAAGGCGAGAAAGTTGTCGGATTCTATAGAGGCACCGCACCAGAATTGATTATCAGAGACCCAGACATTGTGAAAAGGATACTTGTCATGGATTTTCAATGTTTCTACGCGAGAGGATTTAATCCCCACAAAACTGTCATCGAACCGCTATTAAAAAACCTGTTTTTTGCGGATGGTGATTTATGGAAGTTAATCAGACAGCGATTCACTCCCGCGTTCAGTACAGGAAAACTTAAGGCCATGTTCCCTATTATTACAGAGAGAGCAGAAAAATTGCAAATTATGACGGAGGTAGTTAGCCACAGAGAGTTTTACGATGTCCACGAACTCATGGCAAGGTACACGACCGACTCCATAGGCGCCTGTGGCTTTGGATTAAATATAGATTCGATGAATGAAGAGAATTCACTATTTAGAAAACTCGGAAAAAGGATCTTTCAAAGGAGTCTGCGTGATGCCATATCTGCTAGTCTTAAGATAATCTTTCCGGAAATTTGCAAGCACTTAACGTTTTTAGATCCTAAACTAGAAGAAAACATGAAATGTTTAGTTCAGAATGTACTGAAAGAAAGAGACTACGAGCCCTCAGGAAGAAACGATTTCATAGACATTTTACTCGAAGTAAAAAAGAAAGGTAAAATGGTTGCACAATCTATTGAAACAAAAAACTCAGACGGTTCCCCGAAAGAAGTTGAATTAGAGCTAAGTGACTTGATAATGACGGCACAAGTATTTTTATTTTTCGGCGCTGGATTTGAGACCTCTTCAACTGCATCGAGTTTTACTCTCCACCAGCTAGCGTTTGACCCTGAATACCAAGTTAAAGTACAAATACAAATAGATGAAGTGTTATCAAGGTACGACAACAAGATAACTTACGATTCAGTCAAAGAAATGACTTACTTGGAAATGGCACTCTACGAATCAATGAGACTGTATCCTTCGGTAGCATATCTTGTGAGAATGTGCACGGTGCCACAATATACTATACCAGAAATTGGATTGACTATAAATGAGGGAGTGAAAGTGATGATACCAATACAAGCATTTCATAAGGATCCCCAGTATTTTACTAATCCTGAAAAGTTTGATCCCGAGAGATTCAAAGATGGCGCAGCAAAGGAATTTATAAATAAATTTATATTTTTACCTTTCGGAGAAGGTCCTCGAGCTTGCGTTGGTAAGTATATGTTGTTCTAACTGTTGTTATGTTGTTCTGTTCTGTTGTAATAAAATAACATGTTTAAGAACAAGTTTAGTTGCTCTTTAATAAAATGCTGTCTGACTTGTTGCGTCATCCATTTGAGTTCAAGGTTATCCTTATTGGTAGAAGCAAAGTTAGCTCATTGTTTACATAAGTGAACATAAATACTTTTTTCACACTCGTTTAAAGCATTTTATACGTCACGTATCTCTAGCCGAAAGCTAGTATTATAAAATCAGTGTGAAAGCAGGTGGTTATAGCCCAGTTAAGTGAAAAGGGTGAAAATTTTACAAATTGAAACAAATCGAATGAGATCTCTTAGTAAACATTTTCAAAATTATTTTGATGTTGCAAATTTAATCTGATTATTCCCTTGGGTGTAATGTTCATTATTCCTAAGGGAGTAAAATGACATCTTCATTGAAATTCGAACATAACCTCTATTCAGAAGGCGGATTAAAAACTAAAGCCGCCACGTTACCAAACTTTAACTATTTACTCGCAGAAAATGTGAAAATAGAGTATTCACCTCGTGCATAAAGCTGGGCGTGATTAAATCCCTCTCGCACTCAGTATTCTAGTAACTCACGCTTCATTGATTCAATGACGCCCGTGACGTAAGACACTGCTTTAAGTACTAGGTGCATAATCTACTATTATACCGGCGGCGTACTGAGATATATCTTGATCTTTACAGGTGAAAGGTTAGGACTAATGCAAAGTATGGCAGGCTTGGCTGCTGTCTTGCAAAAATTCTCTGTGGAGCCAGCTGCATGCAGTGTGAAAGATCCTCTGCCAAAACCCACTGGGGTCGTTTCAGAAGGATTCATAGAAGGACTGCCATTAAAAGTGAAGAAACGTAAGATATAGTGACTTGTACGGAGTTTGATTTTTCTAACATTTAAATTCAAAATTTCTTAAAATTGTTATTTTTGGAATGGTTAATAGATTTAAAATAATTGACGGATAGATTTCGAACTATATACATAGTACAAAAAAATATGGGTACTAGTATTATTACAGTAGGTAGGTATAAATATTTTTACTGTGTAAGGTGGCAGATTTTATTTGAATATGTGATAAATGGAGTAATTACCTATTATACTATTATCACAAACATAATCGTTTTTATTGTAATACTAGCTGTACCTGCCGTGTGCAGAATTGGACCCGTTACACTTTCAATATAAGCACCTGTATTTAGTGTATAATAAATCGTGTTGGATCTAAGCGGGATAGCATGCTGTCATGCTGTCATCATCAATCCCATTCTTTATCTGCACGACTTTTTGCTACGACTCGGCATGTGCCAGTGTCAAGAAGTGTCATAAACTGCGAAAACAAAACATAATCGATTCGCTTCTTACTCGTGATTCCGTTCAGCTGGGGCCCCGTTCTACTAAACTAATCGCTTCACTATGACAGCGGTATCCTCACAGAATGACACGTTTTGGCATTCTACCTTAAATGAAAGAAATGATGATGAATACAGATGGAGGGACACGCGTCAAAGTGTCAAGTTTGAAAGTATTAATTTATCTCTCCGTTAAATAGTGTCAAGTTTGAAAGTTTTAATTTATCTCTACGTGAAATAGCACCGCACGCACTTTCTGGAGTTTCGTAAATATGAGGATTCTACATGACGATTCTGCGACGATACCATTGTCATAGTGAAACAATTGTATAGCAGAATTGGGTCCCTGGTCCAGTTGAGTGGACTACCACAATTGTCTTTTCGGTAGTAGGTAGGTACAGTTGATTGTAAACCAAAGCACACCAAAGTAATAAAAAAAACTGAATGAAAAAACTTCAGTGGTACAGGTAACGGTCCAAAATAAATTTGTCGGAGGTACAGGCAACTGGACCGGCTGAACAGGGTTCCGTTGTTGATGTTTGGTGCTTACCAAACATCATGTTCATGAAGATCGCGTGTACCATTTGTACATTTTACTTTGCCTGAAATAAATATTGTGTGGTAGGTAGCTAACCTAACCTAACTAATGGGTGCGCCTTGGAAGAAAAGAAATAGATCATAAATCTAGAAACTTATCTAATAAAGTTTTTTTTCAAAATCTACAGATTTTTCTTAAATCTACTGATTTTCTACTCGACTTTCTATTGGTTTAGGTAGTCAAATTCGGTCATGCAACCATTGCCTAACAAAAAAGAATGAATGAAATCAGACGACTGGTTATTGAATTATAACTAAGTACCTACCTAAACATTTTGATTTTCATCCCCTCTCCCAAGGAAACCGTAACTACTGAATTACAGGATAAAAAGTATCTTATGTCCTTCCTCGTAGTGTGAACTCAAATCGTGCCAAGTTTCATTTGAAATCATTTAGTAGTTTCGGCGTGATGCGCGGCCTAAGAATTTGGCTTTCATCCCCTCTCCCGGAAGAACCGTAATGAAATCCGGAATAAAAAGTATTTCATGTAGTACAAACAATTTGACACAATTTGAGTTTGTACTCGTAGTACAAACTCAAATTGTGTAAAGTTTTATTTGAATTCATTCAGTAGGTTTGGCATGATGCACAGCCAAAGAATTTGACTTTCATCCCCTCTCCCAGGGAAACCGTACTGAATTTCGTATAAAAAGTATCCTATGTCCTTCCTCGTAGTACGAAATCAAATTGTGCCAAGTTTCATTTGCATTCATTCAGTAGTTTCGGCGTAATTCTAAGATACAGACAGACAGAAAACATGAAAAAGAAGTATTTTTGGCTTTAGTATCAATAAACGAGAGTTGTTTCAGTTTTATTATAAGTATAGATTCTAAATAAAAACAGTAGTTTAGTACGATAATAACAGAAATACTCTACGCTATTTCAATGACTTCATTTTGGCAAGACCTAGACGTTATCTAAGAATCAAATGTTATGAACCCAAGGATTCGATAAATTATGTATATTACGGCAGTAAGGGAGCATACTTGCTCTAGCAAGTAAGTGTCTTTAGTGTTCTGTTCTCTAACCAAGTCAATGAAAATTTACAATGCTATTTTATACAGTGATTTTTGTTTTGCTGTTGCTTTTTTATTGGTACGGAGTTAAAACTTTTGATTATTGGAAAGTAAGGGGAATCAAGTATGTAAAACCTTACCCTTTCTTTGGAACCTACATTAAACATTTCCTACAGAGAGCAAGCTTTTCTCAGACTATCGCAGAAGTATACAACAATCATCCAAATGAAAAAGTCGTCGGAGCTTTTAGAACACGCAGACCAGAATTAGTGCTCAGAGATCCAGATATAATAAAGCGGATTATTGTAACTGACTCCCAATATTTTCACGGTCGAGGATTTATTCCACATAAAACTGTTATTGAACCATTGATGAAAAACTTATTTTTCGCTGATGGTGACTCGTGGAAGCTAATGAGACAACGAGTTACACCAGCTTTCAGTTCAGGTAAGTTGAAGGCTATGTTTCCACTTATTTTGGAGAGAGCTGAACAACTGCAATACTTAGCAGAAGCAGCTGCTAGCAGCGATAGTTGTGATGTCCGTGAGCTCATGGCCAGGTATACCACTGACTTCATCGGTGCTTGTGCTTTCGGAATTCAATCAGATTCTTTGGCTGATGAAAATTCAAGATTTAGAAAGCTTGGTAAAAGGATTTTCGAGAGGAAAGGTAGAGATGCTCTCTGTGCAATCTTGAAAATCGTTTTTCCGGAAGTGTTCAAGAACTTAACATTCTTAGCGCCAGAAATTGAAGAAAATATGAACGTTTTAGTAAAAGCTATCCTTAAGGAGAGAAATAACGAACCTTCGGGTAGAAATGATTTTATAGACCAATTGCTCGAGCTTAAAAAGAAAGGCAAAATTATCGGAGAGTCTATTGAATCCAGGAATCCGGACGGATCACCAAAAATAGTAGAAATTGATTTTAGTGATGCGTTGATTACTGCACAAGTATTTTTGTTCTTTGCTGCTGGCTATGAAACGTCATCGACAGCATCGAGCTACGCACTCCACCAGTTAGCATTCCATCCGGAATACCAAGAAAAAATACAGAAAGAAATAGATGAAGTGCTCGAGAAGACCGATAATAAGCTAACGTACGACGCCGTGAAAAAAATGAACCTGTTAGAACAAGCTTTTTATGAATCTATGAGAATGTATCCACCTGTTGGATATTTGGTCAGAAAGTGTGCGGTTCCTCAGTACACTATACCCGAAATCGGGTTGACCTTAACAGAAGATGTTTTTATAAGTGTTTCAACGCAAGCATTGCATAGAGACCCAAAATACTTCAAAGATCCTGAAAAGTTTAACCCAGAACGGTTCAAAAATGGTGCTTACAAAGACTACGTAAGGAGATTTATATATCTGCCGTTTGGAGAAGGACCCAGGTCGTGTGTTGGTTAGTCATTAAGTTCTATCTTCTATTGGAAGTGTCTCTGAAAACGATGACATTTTACATGTTTATCTACGTTACTATATAAATACATGATTATTTGCATAGCAACGTAGATAAAATCATTGTAATTTTATAATAATAATATTATAAAATTACAATAATTTTATCATAACGATATTATAAAATTACAATAATTTAAAAAAAATTACTCATTATTAACCAAATTTTGAAATCAGTTATTCATTCCATCATCTTTCGGTCCTTATCCCACGCTAGGTGGGGTCGGCACAACAAGCATTTTCTTACTTAGGCCGCCCATTGTACTTGTCTTATGTCTAGTGTACAATAAAGCATTTCTGTATAGTATTTCTTCCACTCATTTCTATCTCGGTACTTACACCTTTCTTGGCCATGTCCTCTTTTACACAATCCATCCATCTTTTCTTCGGCCTTCCTTTCCCCCTATATACCTCCACATTCGAACCTAATACTCTTCTCGTCACATGACATTCTTCCCAAATTTTGCCCAAATTTTGCACTCTACAAATTTTGCTGCCATTTTGCCAGTCTGCTCTGGACCTTAATTGCATTCTCCCCGACAAGAACAATAAATAGATAGATAGATATAGTTTATTGTCAAAGAGATTACATGTTTTTGGTCAGTGTCGTCGGCAAAAAGCATGCACCAAGTTGCCTCCTCTTGTTTGTCCGATGTAAGACCATTCAAAAACAGAAGGAACAAATAAGGGCCTGAAGTAACACAAGCTTCAGACCGGACGTTAGTACGAGCTCTACTGTACATTGCACGTACAAGCTGCATGCATTCTCTTTTCTTTCAGCGCCCACCACAGAACCTCACGGGGTACTCTATCGCACGCCTTCTCCATGTGCAAGTTCTTGAGCGCACGTCTGTATTTTTCGCACAATTGGAGTGCGAATATGTTGTCCGTTGTTCCTCGACCAGGCATAAATCCGAATTGGTTCTGGATTATTTCACTCCCCTCCCATTCGTCAAAATGGGCACTAGCAGACTGTTGCACCCTCGACTGGGATTGCCTCTTCTTGTAACAACTTATTGAAGAATAAAGTCAGCCACTTCCATCCATATGCTTTTAGAAACTTCCATACTTCTACTGATGTATCATCTGCTTTCCCATTTTTCTTATAGCTTCTTTATAACAATAAAACAAGAAGAGAATAATAATTCTCTTTTAGTCTTGTTAGTATAAAGCTTACGTTGGTGCTCTTGTTGCCCGGGCTCTCATGAGACTGGTGTGCTCAATAACCTAACTCATACACGCAAGCTACACAAACACTACCATACACACACACTACCTGTTTGTCTGTTTGTTTTATGCATGTTGTGTTTTAGTGTAAGTTTTTTGTTTTTACTTTCAGTTTTTTTGTGTTCTATTCAAACAACTATTCAACAAAAATTCTAACACACACAAACACACACTCACTTGGTTTGGTAGCTCCTATTGCCCGTAACCTAACTCATACACGCAAGCTACACAAACACTACCATACACACACACTACCTGTTTGTCTGTTTGTTTTATGCATGTTGTGTTTTAGTGTAAGTTTTTTGTTTTTACTTTCAGTTTTTTTGTGTTCTATTCAAACAACTATTCAACAAAAATTCTAACACACACAAACACACACTCACTTGGTTTGGTAGCTCCTATTGCCCGGTCTCTTAAGAGACCGGTGTTCTCGGGACTACAAAACACAACACACACACTACCAACACATGTACTCACTTTTGTCTGGTAGCTTCTGTTGCCCGGACTCTTATGAGATCGGTGTCCTCGCTACTACCAAACTGAACACACGGTTTTTAAACAGACTTATATATATTAATTTTTGTAATTCTTTTAAATAATTTCTGTAACGAACCTAACGATAAGGAAGAGCAGGATATTCTAATACACGCGTATTTATACTTAAAAGAGAACCCCCACTCATGTTATTGTTATTTACCTATGTACAGAAATAAACATTTTCATTATAATTTTCCTTCATTTTCATTTTCATTTTCATTCATTTTAATATTTCATTATTCTGTACTTATCTCTTACACAACACCTATGTGAATAGTTGGATTTTCTAACATTCCACTCCAGTCATTCTCTTTATTCATTAATCTGTTAAAATTTCCTCTGTTATTCGTCAAAATATTTCCTTCGTTACCTTTTATACGTTTTATGCGAATAATATCCCTTGCTTTTGAAAGTCTTTAGTGGTCTTTCTGTACGTGCGAGCTCTCCAAGGATTGGTACAGTATATCCTGTACCTTCGCCCTAGAAACCGCTTCCGCTTTCTTAGTTTTTCTCTTGCATTCCATGTTTTCTATCCTTATACTTTCTCTAGTAGGTAGGTTACATCCTTGTCATCCATGGTAAGAATGGAAATGCCTTAAATGCATTCTTCTTTTCTTTTAAAAATTGTACCTCTTCACTTCACCCTTTTTAACACAAGATGCCATTTCATTCCAACATTCACTGACTGATTTTTCTTCCACGCCTTCATTGTCTTTCATCTGTGAATTCTGTGATTCTTACCATGGTACAAATAACAGTATTTTGTTTCTCAGGTGAGAGATTAGGAATGATGCAGAGCATGGCTGGTTTAGCTGCGATACTGCAAAAATTCACGGTTGAACCAGCAGTAAGCACGCGCAGAGACCCGCTGCCAGACCCTACAGGGACCATATCAGAAAACTTTATAGGAGGTTTACCGCTCAAAATTAAAAGTCGAACGCTTTTAGTCTAAAACAAATTCTGATATCCATCGTTCAAGGTATTCGCCGCGCCATAATCGATGGATCAGCCTCAAAAAATCCACTCCCATCCAAAAAATAATTTCTAGAGCATAACTTTTATTATAACTAGATACAAGATGGAGTATTAATAATATTATAGAGGTATCGTTATCTACGGACTATGGACATATACATATATTTTATTTGCTATTATTAAGTTTATTTGCAATTTATCAGAATTAATAGTACGACAGCGATTTATTAAATCAATCAAATGTAAAGAATTGTTGTGATTTAAGTAGATATTGAATTCAAACTAAACATTGACTTTTTCTTCATAGACACATTTAAGTAGGGAAAACAAATTGTGGTGAAAATTGCACACATAATATGCATGAAAACCAACCTGTAAAAAACCTGTACAAAAAATCTATATTTTACTTACCATTGAGACGTCTAATATATTGACACCAGGGTCACCCTTTTCACCTTTTGGCCCAGGAGCTCCAATATTCCCTGGTGGTCCCAAAGTTCCAGGACGACCCTACAAAATTATAATCATAATCAATATAATTATACATATTGCAAAGCTTTAAGAATTAGTTATTATAGATGATCTTGTGTTCTTGTTATTGTGACTAACCTTTGAGTTCTGTCCAGATGGAAAAAGAAAATAATTGGGTTAAATTTAAATATTTCCAATAATGTGTAACAAGAACATAACCAGAAATAAATAGCAAAACAAGAGTCAACATGGAAGCTTTTCTTATTGTTATTATACAGTATTGTTTGCTATTAAACTTAAATTTAAATTTACTTACTTTACTTAAATTTAACAGGACAACTACTATAACAAAATCTTGTAAATTATAGCCCAACTCCTAAAATGATAGGTAAATAATTCTATGAGCATTTAGCAGTACGCTAGGTGGCACATAGTAAAAAACCAAATGTATCGACAAAAAAACCAATGCTCTTTGAAAATTATCAGCTTTAGGCTCAAGGCAATATATCTATCATATCGACTGCTTTAAATACTAAATGATAATACGTAAGTATTATACATGTATTTATGTAATTTGTTAAGACATTCGCACACAAACTTACCATCCATCCGGGTAAGCCTATGTCTCCTTTACTACCCGGCTTGCCTGGGAGGCCCGGTGTACCCTGAAGGCCTTGAAGACCTCTGATGCCTTGCACACCTGGTCTACCTCGCCTTCCTCTCAGTCCAGGATCACCCTTATCTCCCTATAAAACAGGATTTAAGGAATTTGTTTGCTGTTATTGTTGGAATTTATCTTTAGGTCTTCTACTAGATCTTTGCGCTATTCACGCGTTTTTTCGGTTTATGAACTTAAAATTCCAAGTCTTGAACTCAATCTTTGCAAAACGTCTGTCCCATTTATTCAGTTTTGGCGTGATGAAGTCATATAGATCCATACATCCAAATTTTGCATTTTTAACAAAATAACAGGGATGAAGGTTGTATGAAGTATCAGACCTTTTTTTTGTAGTTTAGTAATGGATAAACAGTATCAGTCGAGTTCTTAAGAAGGATGCCGAGTCAAATGTCACATGCATTGTTCAAAATGATAATAGTCTGCTATTTCCAGTCCCTGTCTCATTGACTGTCAGTCATTCGAAGATAATGAATGAGGTATGTAGGTTGATAATAATTGCAGAGAGTTACGAGTACGACGACATGTCATTACTGTTGTACCTACTAGTTAGGCCCAGAACACACAGTGAATCGAAACGGCAACTAAACTCTTTTGAATCTCTTGGTTTGAATTCAGTTTCAGACTATTTCCACAAGCGGCGCAACCTAAACGTGATAAAATTTTCATAGTCATTAGTTTTCTCTGAGAGCAGACGTCTGTTTCAATCGGTTTCAATATGTCGAGTTCAAGTGTTCAAGTGATGAAGATATTGTTGTTATGTATTTATATCTTCGACAAGCAAGGAGGCGTAAAATAAGAACGATGAGGATACATCCTTACGTTGGTAAAGTTGTATTTTACGGACAAGGATACTTTTCTACTTCCAAAGCAAAATTAATATTTTTATTTTCGTCCTCAGCCATTATGTTTCCTGCAAGCCAGTTTCAATACAACTGATTTGAAATGCCTTTCAAACGAGTTTCGAACTTGTTGCGTCGCGTGTAGTTTCCTATAGGACTATGACATAAACTTAAATAAAACTCAAAAGTATCTTACGAGTTGCACTTTCGTCATATTTGCGTTTCACCGTTTATTCTGGGCCTTAGTTTTGTACGCTTTTGTTTATAATTTGCTGTTGAATTTCCCTAGTACCTTGATAGTGATAAAATCCGATCCAGCCGAGTTGATACTGATTGGACCAGGTGGGCCTCGTTCGCCTCTTTCTCCTTTCAGCCCCGGGGTGCCCGGTGGGCCAGCGACGCCAGGTAGACCAGATGGTCCAATATCCCCTCGATCCCCACCCTTGCCGTCTTTACCGGAAAAGCCTGGTGTGCCATCTAAGCCCCGATCTCCTTTTTCACCCTGAATAAAAAGCACGTTATTTGTCATTACATTATATTTTTTTGAAATTATTGCAGTAAATTTTCTAGTAAAAATTTGGATATTTTTGATTGAAATCTATTTCTAGACGCAATTATATCTTTTGACATTATTACCTTTTCGCCTTTGTCACCTCTTGGGCCAATTATCTGACTTTGTCCTAGAACAAATATTGTTAAAATTAGCCAGACATACTTTATATTCAGTATTTTATTGGCTTTTATTTGAGAGATATTTACTTGATGTCAAATATTCAGGATCATCAGGGTTGAAAACAACTGTGCCTGTTCCTGGAGGACCTGGAGCCCCAGGGCTTCCTTGTTTACCTGCAAAAAAAAACTCACATGTATTAGCTTTTTAACTTGTTATTATGTTTTTACTAAAACATTAGTAATCTGCTGATTATTTCGACAACCTTCTTAAAGCAAAATCGACCTTTCGGGCCTACCCGAACAATCGGACAGTAATATTATTGCTGTCCGCTCTTTGTGGTCCGTAATGTATTTCGAATTCTATTTTGTTTTTATAATAGTTAGGTGCATAAAGGTTTTATGCTTGCTGAGCATTACAAGTTTCACTGGCTGGTTAGAATATAAAAAGAAAACGCGGGAAACTGACAAAAGAGCATCGCGAGCAGCGCGTGAAATTTTTTGCATGATAAGTTCTAATAAATTTATTGAATAAATTGTGAAAATGAACTCTTCAAGCGACGAATCCTCCAATTCAAAGACTTTTAAATTACTCGCATTGTTTGAGTAAAGCATTATACAAGCCTCGGTCCGCAATGACTGCCCTGCTGGCCACGATAAGCTGGCCTCAAGCTAAGCTTGCTATAGTCTCGGCCTTCAAGCTTGGTCATCATTGCAGCCCTTACAGTCCGCGCTATAAAGGCCTCGACCCTGACTGCGCTATGATTGCCTGGACCTACTCTACGCTTCGCTTTCAGCCAACTTCAGCCGCGGCCAGCAACCCACCCATTACAGACCTTGGACATAAAACTGTCAGTCATTCATAACTGGTAGGTATGTGAAAGCAATTAGGTACCTAATATAAATTGAACACAAAAAATTATAAAAAAATATATGGCTTCGAAAATAAAATTGGTAGGTAATGTTTATTTAAAATCTAGTAGACACGTAATAAAAGAAAACAAGAAATATTTTACCCTTTTCTCCTTTTTCTGCAGGTCGGCCATTAGATCCTGGTAAGCCAGGTCTTCCATCATTGCCTGAACTTCCCCTCTCGCCTTTGATGCCTCGATCCCCTTGGGGTCCAGCGTGACCCTGCGTACAGGTTTAAAATATAAGCAATAATTAAAAACCAAAAACCCAAACTTATATAATATATTTTCTCCTTACATAGATGAAAATAGGTATTTATTTATTAATCTCATAAGCACTTTATCAAATGTAATTTTTGTATTCATAATCTATTTGTTTATAATAATATTATATTGTCATAAAACGTCACAATACCTATTTGGTTATGGTCAATCCTTACCCGATCTCCTTTAGCACCATTTTGGCCGGGTTGACCTCTGTCCCCTTTATGTCCTGGGAAGCCTCGTTCGCCTTGAGGGCCCATGGGTCCAACTTGACCCGCGTCACCTTTGGGCCCGGGAGCGCCTGGCCGGCCGATTCCCCCTCCATAAGAGCCGAGAAGTGATTCCTGTGGTAAGATAATCTTTACAATAATACCTATATCAGATTTCCGTACATTTTTCTTCTAAGCTATTATTTTACCATACAATGTTTTATGTTTATCTGTAGGTAGGTACGTTTATTTCGTGGTAGGTACGTCTACGTAGGTACCTAATAAAGATTATTTATCGATATTTTAATAAAAGTTACACGATAAATACCCGATATATAATCTTCATTAGGTAGGTATGTTAAAAAAACGCGATATTTTAAAAAAGTACTACGTGGCTAGTTTTATTTATAGCAAGAATGGATGTGTTCTTTATTTGCAGATGAAAAAGGAACCCTAAAATTTAAAAGTAGCTACATAATGTATCTGGTAGAGAGGTCTATGTATCTTCCCTACGTAAATTATTTAATCGTATAACGCAAACATTAGAGATACCATTAAAATATTTGAATGCCCTTTGTCAAGTTGAATCTAAATTTTGTCGAAACATTTCAACAAAATTTCTGTTTAGTTATGTACCTACCTACTTTATAATTTTATTGCGTTCAAACTTACCTACTCCGTTGTTTTATTATTCAATCTTCATTGGGAAAAGTTTCGAGTTTAATTATTCTAAATGTTTTGTCAGACAATACACGGGCGAAGTTTACGAGAATGTTTGCGTAAATCCTCCTATCTGGCAGTGTCATCGATATAAATCAAATACTTAGCTTATGAAGGGATGGCTGGACCGGTTTGGTACGTAATAGGGAGGTTGAAGTGGCTGTGATACGTACTTGTTTTCTGCTAACATGTTGTCTACCTACTTTGTGTGGAATAACTGTCATGATCTTGAAAAATAATATAATACAATACAAAAATGCTTTATTGTACACCATAAAATTACATTTTATGGAGTAATTACATAAGACAAGTACAATGGGCGGCCTTATTGCTTAGAAGCGATCTCTTCCAGGCAACCGTTGGATACATATAATTATGTCAATTTAATAAAGGCAGGGGGTGAACCAAAGATAATGTAAAATAGATATAAAAATACCATTTTGCATACCTAAAATAAATAAATATAAACAATATCTAACAAAACAAAACATAAAATAGATAAAATAAAAACATTGAATAATGTTGGCGCCTGCGGAGTCGTTTCGGACATTCGGCTATGTACTCACCCAGAGGCCCTTAACAACACATATTGATTAACTTTCCGTTCAGCGGAAAAATAAAATTACGTTATTATCAGGCATCGATAGTGTTTGATTGAGTTAATCAGTAATTATTGTAATTAATTACTTTTTTATCGTGAATATACCTTGAAACTTCCGTTTGAACACAATCTCACCTAAGGTTCCGGTGCCTTGTAAGGCCCACTTTTTGCAAAGCCCTAAAACTATCAAAGTTTTAACTTGTATAAAATAAAATAACAAACCTAACAAAAAAAATTACGTATATTTATTTACTTAATTAACGAAACTCTGACAAAATCAACACTTAAATATAAGTTTTTCAGACTTTACAGTTAACTCAAAATTTAGAGTGTGCCTTACTTGGCTTAAGAACAATCACATTTTGCTAATTTGATAACCATATAACTAACATACGATAAACACTAATTTAGGAAATAAAAACTATGAATAACTTCTTCTAAGTAATAATCAAAATATTGTTAGCAGAAGGCAGAATTTAGAAGATAATCAGACTTAAAAGGCCCGGGCTTCCTTTGGACACCAGAGAAGGGTGGGTCTTCATAGGAGCGTCTACTGATGTTTTCAAAAAGGCAGGTAAAATAGTAACTAGTAAATAGAAATACAATACCTATATTTAATCTAATGTCCTGATATCTATTTTAAACTTATCAATAACAAAAATAAGATAACAACAACTTTTTGCAGAGAAAATTCTTAAAAATGTTTGGACTTAAACTACTAAGTTCCAAAATTGCGATATGCACGTGTGTTTACGTTTCGTTTCGCTTTTGTCTCTGAGTGGAAACGCGTATGCGAGCGGGATTTGAAACTGTTTGAATACAGCAAAATATGTTTTGTTGAAAGTGGGGCATCATATGAGGTGGGCCATCTTAGGCGCTTGTACCTTATTGCCTGATGGTTAGAGAGGATGTGGCCGACGATGGGGGTTATTCCCAACGTCTCAGAATCACAAAGGTCTAGAAGACACCTCTATTCACTATTGTGTTGTGACTGAACTGTTTTAAAAAGTCTCTCATTTCTGAACCAGCTACTTTCACACTTTTGCTGAAGTTTCGAGGTTTGTTTGCCAAACTCAACAGAATAACAAAAGGCCATTCGTTTCAGCCTCAAAGTTTAGTGACTTGAAAAGGTAGACAAGTAGACAATGAGGAAATGGAATGTTATTGACAGATTGAAGGATGGATCTTTGATAATGTCACTATGCAACTATGTTATCTAACTTCCTCCTGTAAAAAGGAGTGTGGTGCTATAGAAAAGTTTAGTGGATTTTTTCAAAGCGTTTATCGTTTATTGTTGCGTGTTTATCGCAATAAACAATAAAGAATAAAATAAAAAAGATTGTATTTATAGCCCCATGTTATATAAAAATAAGGGAAATACAAAAATATAGGTACGTAATAAACAAAAACATAGGCCTTTGGATTTAAATTTTGAACATAATACTACCGATTGTGCCACATAATATATAATTAGTATTAAGTTCTTGTTTTATAAGTGTATTGATGGTGCAATAAAGTGATAATCTATCTATCTATCTAAAGCATACATGTTGTTCCTTACATACATATGTTCCTATCAAACTTATTTAAAGAAAGTCTAAGTGTGGAACAGGTCATCATAACAGTAGTTAGATACCAAGCTTGTGTCTTTAACAGCTGAAGCTGATTAACAACCACCATGATTATGACTAAACCTCTTGGCATCGTCAATTCAGGTTGCTGGGGGCAAAATAGACATAAATTTCCACCAACCCGCTTATAAGAGATTAGATAATTCAGTGAGGCCGCACACCGGTGTTTGTAACTGGTGCAGTTTGTACATTTGGTCGCTAAATGTGGCGCGGTATATGTGACGAGGTAAATGTGGTGCCTGTGTGCCAGGTATACTGGCCACATATACCGCGCCACATGTAGCGACCAAATGTACAAACTGCACCCGTTACAAATGTGTCCTTCGTGTGCGTGCTTGCGCGCGGATATATACGGGGGTGATTAATGTGTCGCGTTTCAAATGTGGCGCTACATTGTCGTAATACAAGTGTATGGCTGGTGTGCGGCCTCATTTATAGAGATGATGCGGATAAACAACCCACTGTTCTAGTCCGTGTGTTGTGTTTAAAACTTACCTTGTATATTTGCCTAGGCTTCCAGTTCGACTAAATTAATAAATGGATAGCATGAAATAGTAAATACACATTATGCATCGCTTGAAATTAGGTACATATACGTCGTTCTAAATACCGACCAACAAAGTATAAGTAGTTATTTGATACGTAGGCCCAATTCTGCTAAATCGCCACGTAGTACGCCTTAGATGAAAAAGCGAAAAGATAGATAGATAGACAATGCTTTATTCATCACCTTATAAAACAGGTAGTAAAGATAGGGTGCGGTGCTCGGAAGATTGATATAATTATCGTTCTAGGTTGGTTTCAACATCGACACGTTTGACGTAGGGACGCACGTTAAAAGTATCTGTAGTGTCATTCATCTAAGATAGAATACCAAAACGTGTATATAGTGGCGATTCTCTGACCATAGTGAAGCGATTAGTTTAGCAGAATAGGGCCTCGCCTCAAAGTCTTTGGTTTCAAACACATTCTCAGGTATAATATTTACGTATCGGTGATTGCGTACAAGCATTTAAATGAGAATATATTATAGCTGTAATGAGGTAGAGCACTGAAGGTAATTACTTAAAAGTAAGCTTCAATTATCACACTTATTAGCATAGATATTGAGTTCTGCAGACCAATTCAATTCTGAGATTTATACGAAAGTGTATCTTTCATACTACTTTCGGAATTTTCTTGTTTTTATTTTTAATGCAAATGCAGCCCAATGGCTCAATAGCGCAATAGCGGCGAAATTAGTATACGAACGTACACGAATACAACTGAATCGACCAGTTGATCGTACCGTGTAGTTTAAACCATACACAGATTTGTTTACTCACATCAAAGTTACTATACTCTGAAGTGCCAGGTGGTCCAGGCGGTCCAGGTGGCCCAGCGATTCCATGTCTCCCGTCCACCCCAGCTTCCCCTTTAGGCCCTGACATGCCTTCGTAGCCTCGTGGGCCTGCGTCACCCCGTTCACCCTTCTCGCCGCGCGGGCCCAATGCACCTCGTTCCCCTGGTATTCCTGGTTGACCCTGAAGATAAATGGTAAAGGATTTAAAAACTGACAAATGTTTTTTTGGAATATTGTCACAGAAGTAACGAAGAAATTGTAACATAAGCACAGGAGCTAGTCATGTCATATGCGTAAGTATACAACGGCGGCGGCGAACGGATTTAAAAAGGAGTGGCAAAAAACTGGTGTGCAAAAATGCTCTCAGACAAACATTTTGTCTGTTTGGCTGCCGATACTACGTTTTTACGCAGCAGACAGCAGACCTATCAGCAGCAAAGCAAGAGGTGCCTAGCTCTCGCGGAAGACTTAATATGTGAAGATACATTATGTTTTATCGCATTTCTGTTGACGACCGATGTGGCGCGGCGGGCGGAGGTCTGCCTGCGACGCAGGAGCTTGCTGGTTGGGGCAAATGTTCCGGGTGTTCTGGGTATTTTCTATGTTTAATAAAAAAATATCTATCTATGTATTAGGTAAGTATATCGGTCATCTAACCTGTGGGTACACAAACTCTGCTTAGCTTGAGGCTAGATAGATGATGCTGTGTGGATTTGTGCATAATTTTTCATTATTTATTTATTATTCTGAAGAGTAGCGTTACTTCAACATTAAGGCATACCAACAGCCTTTACCAGTCTTCTGCTGGACATAGGCCTCTCCTGATAAGCGCATTATTGACTCTTATCAATAAGGATTATTCCCTCTAGTACAGTCATTTTACCCGAACAATAGGGTCAACCTCAGAATTCCGAGACAACCAGCTAGAAACTCATGTAATATGTCTTCATTTTGGCGTTATAGGTACGTTGTCTCAAAAGTCAAATACCTAAAATTCCATAAGTGTAATTCGTAAGTTATTCAAGGTCACATGTCACAAAAATTGGTTTATCGCAATTATCGAGGTTTCTATAGCAGCCCCAATGATATTGACATCTATTATATAATTGTAGAACATAAAATTTGCGACAGGTTTTTTCCTAAAATTTTTTAATGCGCTCAACCGTTTTAAATATAGTGGACAAAGACTGCGCATCGCGCAGTCATACGCACTGTAATGCAAGGACAACTGTGAACGGTGAAATCCTAATAGGACTGGACTACTATAAATAAGAGCGAATAATGCGCATATGAGGGTTGCATACCGCAGTTCAGTGGATCTGTTCTGCGAGGGGCTCTGCTGCCTAGCCTCCGGTGGTGACGATATCCGTTAGTCACCTCTTAAGACACCCACGTGAAATCCAAATTAAATTCGGCGCCATACAGCTCATTATACCAAGAAGTACTTAATAATGAAACTTACCACCATCCCCGGAGCGCCAGTCCTGCCATCAGCGCCCATCAGCCCCGGCGATCCAGGGGGGCCCTTCAGTTCCGGAGCCGTTTGCAGCAGAGCAGTGATCGTGCTGGAGTTGCAGCCGCATTGTCCGAGGGATGCGTAGTTCTCGCCGTAAATTTGCTGGGGAAAAGTAAACGTATCAGAATTATTATTTTTTTCTCTGATGATGTTCGGGGTTTTCAACTTTTTGTAGTTGGTAGTTATAACTTTATGAGACCTAAGTTTAGTTAAGTTAGTTTAGTAAGGGAATGGCACATGGCGTAGCATGGCACAGTGATTTGGAGGCCTACCGCCACTGCTGGGCTTATACCCAGCAGCGGCTGTAAACAGGTTGTAAATGAAAGTGAAGCCATCAGGATCCCGCAGCTTTATCACATGTGGGAGCCTGGTGTACTCGTGAGTCCACCAGTGAGACAAAAAGGAGAAAGTACTTGGAAAAATAAGAAGAACTTACCTTCACGGAATACCTCTATGCATATCCATGAGAGCATAAAACATAAATAAATAATTCCATTAGAAATTAGACATTGAGGAATAAAAACAATAGAGGAACTAGTGGTAGGTTTAAAATGTTCGTACATATGCGGCTAAAACGGAAACATAATTTACATGACATAGGTGAAAAAGCTTTTAAAAAAATACTAAAACGGAAAAGTTTTCTACAAAAAAATCACAAAATAAAATACGGACGAAAATGCTGAGAAACAAGGAAGTACAAAAAGCGGCCTAATCGCTTAATAATGCCTCCTTCAATGAGCGTCCAGCCATCAGCTTGCCGCATCCAGCATCTGCCAGCAGTATTTCGCAGGTCGTCATCCCACCTGGCCGTAGGGCGTCCTGCACTACGTTTGCCGAGTCCCATTCACGCACACGTCTAACATATAAAACCCCTTTTAAGTCAGTGCTTAAAAATTGGGCTAGAATATGTCACCTGGCTTACGATTTTCCTGTGCATTGCAATATAACTTTGAATTGGATTTTCAACGTTCCGTTCCCAACTTTGGCAATCCATTGTTTTACATCAGCTACGATAGAGCAGAAGCAGACTATAAAAAAGTTAAAAAGTTAAACCCCGCACTAAATTGGAGTTGGCGGATTGGTTCAATTGATCATTTTGGGCAAGTTTTGCCACTAGATTATTAAATAAACCGTCTTCAGAAAAAAATCTGTCGTTTCTTAGGGTTAAAAAGGGTAAAAACGGAACCCCATTACTAAGCCTCTGCTGTCCGTCCGTCCGTCCATCCGTCCGTCTGTCACAGGGCTCTATCTCATGAACCGTGGTAGATAATTATAATTTTCAGAGGATGTGTATTTCCCTTGCCGCTATAACAGCAAATAATAAAAAAAAATATCAAAATTACAGGGCTCCCATACAACCAACGTGATTTTTTTGGCTTTTTTTAATCTTCATTTGTCAAGGCTGTATCTCTTTAACTACAATAGGTAGACACATGAAACTTTTTATAATTAAGTAACACTTCAACTGTAATAATAAAAAATACTAAAAATATGATGGGACTTGTCAGTTGCCATCATAATTTTCCAAACATTTTTAGTTTTGTTTTTCATTGAATGCTTTAAAAGCTCGTTCTGCATAGTTTCGTTCGTCAACTGAAAAAATTCTTCAGACTTTGTTCGTGCGAAATGACCAAGAACAATGCAGGCTACTTTTCTATGCCATTCATACTTCTCACATGGCTACCTGAACATTTACTGGTATGTGAAGCTTTTGTGGTACAAGGTAAATACGTAGCGAATTTTGTAGGATGTTTTTGTTGAACGCAATACACTATAACTAGTTATTGTTATAACTATCGAAATGTTTGTTGAGCTATAATGAATTATCTCGAATCGTTACACTTGCTCTTAGGAGATTATCCATATTTTTTTGAGATATTTTCATCAACAGATATAGAAATAATTTAGCAAGAAAATGTTAAAAAATCTAAAATCTCCCTTACTGTCCCGTAAAAAATTTACCCTTAAAGCTCTTTCTCACTCAAAAATTTTCGAGACTAGGTGAGGGTTAGCCCAACATTTTTTGTCTCTTTAGAAATCATACCATAAACGACGGCCGCGTAAAACCAGTGTTTGTAAGTCCAACACTTTTTTCGTTGTTATTTGAAGGAAATCCGCTTTCTCTTTCACTTTCCTCCACAAACACACACAGTTTGTTTATAGAGCCTGGAGCTGCCCGCTGGCTAGATGAGAGCCCTGCGGTCTAGACTTTACTAAGCACTATTGTTAGTAAACTCGAGAACGCAGGTACTAGCATCTTCTATTAAAAATATTGCGGGATAATTTGAAGACCTAGGTACTTTTTTCATTATTATCATCACCTTATACTACTCACTACACACTAGGCAAAGGTGATATGCAAAGAATGTATATCTCGATATAGTTCTGTTGCGCCATAATGGCTCTTATCATTAGGGGGTAATGCCATACCCACGCTAGGCATGCGGGTTGGGGATCGCAGGCTTTTTGCGCACCGCTGCCGACGCTATTGCACGTCGACGGCCAACGGGTTTAGCTGGTACTGCTTAGACTGCGCTATACCGAAATCTGCAGGTTGGCAGGGGGAGGAGATGGTACTGGAAGGTACCAGTACCAGCAGGAGTTAACAACTCACATCATCTCCAGACCCAAGTAGTTCAGGCGCAGTGGACGTGCCAGGTACTCCTGGGGGTCCTGGAGGCCCGGGTGGGCCTGGTGGACCTCGAATCGACTCACCCGGTGGACCCTACATATAAAGAAAATGTTAATAATTATACTGTAAATAAATGGATGGATGGATGTTTGATAAAACAAGTGACAATTTTTTTAAGTAATTGCTCTGTGATGATCTTTATGGCCTTCATTGTTCAGCCTCAGTGCCGCCGCTACATGCTCTCCGACTTCCGAGTCTTAGGCACTCAAAGTCAACGTCAAAGTTAACGTTGAAATAAAACTTGTTTTAAGTGTGGTTATATTAAATTAAAATTAACAAGTTGTTGACTAAACCGTGGCTGCCCATTTCATGGAAGAAAAGGTCCCAGACATAATTTAACAACAATAACACGGTCGAAGAAAAAGGCATTAAAATGTAAATTAAGCGTTTTCACGGGTTGTTACTGTAAATAATGTCGTAGACCACCTTTATTAAGTCGGGGTAATAAATTTTTCGTTGACACAAATTAGCTTTTGCTCAAATTACTTATGTAAGTATTACCTTATGTTTTTTCAACAGTCGTTCAACGACTCGTGTCGAAGGGACAATTATTTAGTTACAGAAAAAGGTTAGGAAGAGAAACGAATGTACTTTTACCTGGGATGGGGCGGAAATGTTTCAAAAGGCGTTTCGGGAATGAAAGATGGGATGGTTTTAAAGAAAAGGTTAGGATAGGGTTTGTTATGGAAATTGAACCGGCATGGCACCGGAAACGAAAAAAGAACGAGGTTATTTATAATAAGTTTTAAAACAACTTAAATGTGTGAGCTCCAATGGTGGATAGAAAATAAAGGACCTAAATTAGTTAAATTATAAAATCAGTTACTTCGTTTCATAATCACGCGTTATTAGCACCAAGAGTTTTTGGTACTATCTTTTAAAAAAAATCAA
Source organism: Eupithecia inturbata (assembly GCA_963662085.1). NCBI lineage: Eukaryota > Metazoa > Arthropoda > Insecta > Lepidoptera > Geometridae > Eupithecia > Eupithecia inturbata. The sequence continues at coordinate 5,297,031 of OY759191.1, read as the reverse complement.
GTAAAATAAGAAATCATACTGAAATAAACAGAATTTTCGAGCGACGTTTCAAGTGCAGAGTATCGCGTGAAGCACGCTCACACTCGTAGTTACAGCATAGAACGATCGGCAAACAGTGTTGAGTGTGTTGTAATGGCTCTATATCATGGTGAGAGTTCAGAAGGACTTTTACAGCTGACGACGGAGCAAAAGTAACCGCTGCTTTTTTTTTAGTTGAATAGTAAATAAATAACGGTAAACAAAATATATAACTGTACCAAACCATTATTTAATGAGCGAGTTATCAGCAAATACCAGTGTTTCGTCCCCCGCATGTCGAAGAAAGTTATTAATAGTTTATTATTACTCTATCTGGCGCAGCGCATCAGCATTGCCATACAGCGGGGCAATGTAACCAGCGTCTTGGGGACGCTTCCGACTGAGCTACCTGTAGATTGTTTGCAACAGTCTGCAGTTAGCTTATTGTTTCAATTGTAAATACTAGTTCTAATTGGTTTTTATTTTTCAATTGTAATTTTCTTTATCAATAAAAACTCTACTGATTTTTTTATTTTGTATTCAAATTCATTCAGGATTTTGATTATGGTGTTAAATGATTCAGATTTGGCTATATTTTAAATTTTCGTTCGAGAACTAGCTTGTTACGTTTTCGTTCGAGTTTTCAGTTGGTAGATAGTTAATATTTTATGCCCTATTATTAAAAGCACAGTTTTACGTTACCGTCACTGTTAAAACACCCCACCAGGGGGCGGTGGCGTTAACTATAAATCGACGGGACAATGTGAAAACGGGTATTGTGTGAAAACTGCGAGCTATGCTTTACCGATCACCAATTTTGTTGTTGGACCCAGTAAAATGGCAAATTAAATTAATGTTTATCATTTCAGCTCGGCAATTTTGGGGAATCTCCATCGAATTGGTCAGAGCATTGTGAAAAGGTTAAATATTTTTAGGTTATCAGCATTTTTTAACTCAGTTTATAACAAAAGAGGTCTTTGTTCAGAGGTTTTCATTGTATTTTGCAGTAAATTTGCAGTTTTTAATTTCACAAAGAACAGCATTACTCACCTCTTAAAGTAATAAAATTGTTTCCGATGGATTCAGTTTAGAATTTATAAAGAATTTTGCGCTAATATAAACCAACCAACCAAGTACAAATTGTCAAACCTTTTTGAGAAAAAAGGCTTATTATAAAATATCAGATTATCTAGAGGATAAAAACGCTTGGGACGGGATTTGCTCCAACTCGAAAAATAACAACTAACTAACAGGCTAAAGGTTTCTTCGTCGCTTCTTTACTTTAGTCTACATACCAAAGCGGCTGAAATCAAAAATATCACTTTATTTCAGTGTCAGTGTTTAATTATTAAGAATTTGACTTTTTCTAAGTGTACATTTATTGTATTTATGAAAATAAACAGTTTTTGACTTTGACTTTGAAAAGTACTGTGTTTTTATCATTAATTTTTGTATTACACCAATACTCTGATCTTTCATCTACTATACTCGTCCTAAAATGCTGTTCCCGTTAGGACACCAAATCAACAACTAAAAGCCTTCCAGAGTTATTAGTTTTATTTGGAATTTGTGTATATATGGGAAAACTCTTGCCCTTGATCCTCGTTCCCCTTTTTCTCCTAGTTGTCGTTGAGGATACCCTGAAAACAAACAATACCTTATATATAATGGATTTTGAAGTTAGTATCTATAATACTTAATTGTTTTAAAAAAGATCGTTCACCAAGTGCTTGCTAATGTCCTGTTACAATGGTAACTTTAAAACCTACTACTAACCTACTTTAAAAACTAGCCTCTACCGTAGCTTATATATATCACACACATCAAATCACATCATCTGTCCATATCAGTCCACTGCTGAACATAGGCCGCCTCCCAAAGTTTATATGGCATAATGGTACATCCCCATGCTATTTCAGGTCCTTGTCCAAGCCAGGTAGAAACACCCTCAGCCCACGCCACGCACGCAACGTACGCGACGCATTATAAGGCCGAAGCTTGATTTTGTATGATAACAGATTGCCTAGCTAGAGACATACTTACCGTACACCGCACCATTCCAACGTTTTTTATTTCGTCGCGTACGCTGCGTGGCGTGGCCTGGGCTCAGTTTGTTTCTACCTTGATCCGTTAAGTTACTTGTGAAGTTAGAACAAACATACAAACAAACTTATTCCTTTTTAATATTATTATGATGAAGGGCAGCTGCTATCCTAACTGTTCCTATTTGTTATAAAATATTAACAAGGTATACCATCGAGCCCCGGCGGCGGCGGCGGGAACGGTGGTATCGTCCCGTACCGGCCGGAACCCTCCGAATCCCCTTCCTCCTGGTCCACCTGCAATCCATCACGGAACCCTAAATTAAATATTCAGTCCGCAATTAGTCAGGCAAACATGATACGATTGTCTTTGAGTTAGCGCGTATGTGAGGATTAAAGGATTTAGATAAGGTTTTGTCTTGAAGAGGCTTTATTTACGAAAACACCATGCTTTACACATTAATTTAGTTCCATTCCCAAATGTTAGGTGGTTAATGGAGTCTACACACCAAAGTTGGCGACACAGCCCGGCGGCAGTTTCTTGCGACATTTCAGTGTACCTACTATGAATATTGTAGGTAGCCAACAGTGTTTATCCAACTTGTCGGTGGCTCATTGATGTGTAGACTCTATAAGGTTACATCTTTTTGAACGTAGACGAGTGAAATGAGGTGAAACTGTTTCAAGAATGTGAGGAGTATTGCGATGTGATATTGTTTGAAAGCAGGAGAGGTTGATTACTTTTGGACTTTAACTGTTTTAATCTTCGATAAAAGTGCGAGTTATCTCGCACACGAAGGCTTCCGTACCGTAAAAATCAGGCAACTTTGTCAAAGAACATCAAATTTTTACTTTTTCGGACACCCCTTTAAACGTTTGACTTTATTATATTTTTAGAATTTGTTGTTATAACAGTTGAAATGTTACTTGTTTGAAGAAAGTTTTGTGTCTACCTATTGCTGTTCAAGAGAGACAACCGCACAAACTTGACTTGTACAGCCTTGACAAACGAAGAGCAAAAATAGCCAAAAATTAAGTGTTTTATGGAATCCCCCTTTAATTTGGATATTTATTTTATTTTTTTATATTTTGTTATAGCGGCAAAAGAAATACACATTCTTTGAAAATTTAAACTGTCTACCTCTTACGGTACATCAGATAGAACAATGTGACAGACGGACGGACGGACCGACGGACCGCAGAGGCTTAGTAATAGGGTCCTGTTTTCACCCTTCGGGTACGGAACCCTAAAAAGGGAAGATGAGGCTCTAGCTTCTCGAATGTGGCAGGCTCAAATTAGGTCCAATTAGGTTCCCCCACTTCAGTCATAGTCAGAACGGCGGCGGCGTTCGTGATTCGTGTGCTTGCTACGACGAACTTTAGTGTGAATTATTGACTAAAAGACTACAGCAATGCCCTCGTGTTTGTTCACTATAATTTATTGGACAAGATTAGAAATTTAACTGTGAGTGAGTGCTTGCGTGTAGTTGTAACATAGGCCAGTTGTTGAGTAAGCGCTGGGATAACTATACCTATGGTTTTAATCATGGTAATTCATCCTAAGTCAATTATAATTGATTTAGATACCTTAATCAATTATAATTAACTTAATGAATAAATTTGATGGGTAACCATCAAATTTATTCATAGTCATTTAGGTATCATGTGTACCTAATCCATTTAGGTAATCTTATTATATTCTCGTATGAAATTAAACCTAAAGGATCATTATGTAGGAAGGTACTTTGAATATTGTTTATGCCAAAAAGAAAATATTAATTATATTATCGATAAGAGTTCTTGCACCTTCTTAAGAATGCGTAAATGTTTCGATAAACGTTGGTAAGGTACACCCGGATGGTGTTATATCGTAAACCTACCTACGCCTCGTAAAAACCTTATTTATTTTCAACAAATTGTCCATGTTCGGTTATTTTTTGGTTTGACTCATATTTTTGTCCTTGTGTCTGGTTAAAAAAAGCTACAAAAACGATCAAAGATACTGACAAACAATACCTATAGGATTAAACAGGACGAATTAAATGAGGGCAAAGTACGAGCGAGGTAGGTAACATTAGTACGTAACAAACACCAAAGTTGTTCCCCAAACACTGATCCCCCGTTTGTGTTTGATACTGAAACTCACACAGTGCTATTTATCCAGCAAACAGAGTCGGAGCACGGAGATTCATTCGATAAAGCATTATTTGCTTCCCAGTTCTAGACTAGGTGGCGTTGCTAAAAATGTCGAAATATCTTTATGAAATTAATAAATTTGAATGTATAAATTGGATTTACGATATTTTACAAAAAAAGACCAACATAAAAGAATTGGTATATATTGGTACTTGTAACCTTATATTGGTTCATGTACGTATTTCTTTTGTGGCGAAACAGTGAGTGCTTGCGCGAGACCGTTTTAATAGGGATTAGTGCCCCAAAAATTTATTAACGAATTCGCCACCAGTTTTATGCTTGAAGCATATATTTAAAACGACAAATAAATAACTAATTGATTGTCTCGGCAATTTTGCATGGTTTGGTATAACCCAGTATAACCCAATAAATATGAGTAATAAATAGATTATTGTACAGAAAAAACAACATAAAATCACAATCCTACTCCAACCCTGTTGCCACTCCAGTCCACTTGTGAACTCTAAACTTGCCCACCTAATGCAGTTTGGGTTAGGTGACGAAACTTCCACAAGTTAGTATTGTGAACCCATTCCCTTTATTCGAGTTACTACTTCGTTAGTTCTGTTATAGATTTCGAAAGTTAGACGCTGGAATCGCACTGTCGGTAAGTATTCAAGTACCTACCCGATAACATAATTATATACTAAGAATTAGGGCGCTGTAGTCGAATCGTGCAGTTAAATTTTAACAGAGTCATCAGTCATCACATCACATACCCTCCACCAGTTCAAAGTTGCTCAGCGAGCTATCATATATAAGACCTACGCTCGGAGTTTATTAGTAGGTTCATAACGAATTTTGTCCATCCGACAGAGGACCAAAGTTAACGACGTATGTATCTAAGAAAGAGATAGACATTTATTGACACAACAAAGATTTAGCACACAAAAGAACAAAAAAAAAAAATGTATTAGGCTAATGCCTATTCTTGGTTCAATTATTCAATTCAACTGTGGGGAAATAGTGTTGACTTCAACGATATCATTATTGAAAAAAAAACTGATTCGATTACCGCACTTTAAAATTTTAAAAATTAACCTTGCCCTGTAGAAACATAATGCAAATGACCTTATTCGTTAAAAAATATCGGCATTTTTTAAAATCTAAATCTTAACATTTGACTTACTACAATTATAGACGAAATAAAGATAAACTAATTCTACCTACGACTACCCTTACACAATTTAGCACAGATAGATAGATATATATTTTTATTATATATAGAAAATACCCAGAACACCCGGAACAAGTATTTGCAGATCGTACAAACATTTGTCCCAAGGCGGGAATCGAACCCGCAACCTTCTGCGTCGCAGGCGGACCTTCGCCCGCCGCGACACATGATAATGATTGATAATTAAATTAAAAATGTCTTGTCTGTTTAAAATTAAAATATTCCTCTATGCTATAACAATAATGAGGTGTATAAGAACTTATTAACTAGAGCAGGGTGTATGACAGATAATGTAACTACACGATGTACTAATCGTTTGAAACTTGGAAGCTTTAGTACATAACAGAAAGTGTTACACAATACATTCAATTACTATGTAATCTGAATATTAGCTGGCTTCATAGTAGCTAGGCGAAATACCTTTCATAGAAATCCATTGTGTTTGGAATACCTGGAACCCTGGTAAACCGTGATGCGGTACCTAATAACGTTTCAGAGTATCAAGTAACATAACTTTTAGTAAATCAGTGAATGCCTTAAAACAGTGGAAAATTACGAAAGTCTGGGAAATTCTGGTGTAGTTACATAATAGCTGAAACTTGTTTGTTTGAATTGGGCTGTCAAATTGGTCACAAACGTGACGACTAATTGTAGGTACGTAATTCTACATCATTTGGGTGAACTATCGTAGAACCATTTGTCGAACTATGTATGTTATAAGTCATATTTTAGGTGGAAGGGTGGGCTAAGGGTTCGTCCATTGATCACGTGATGTTATTTCGCACCTTTTTGTACCCTGCCCTCATGCCCCCACCGTGATACGTGGTGAGGTTTTAGACACGCCCCCCGTCAAAGTATAAAAAAAACAGAATTTCTGCAAATAAAGGAACAGGTTTTTTTTTAATTCTGATAATAAAGCACCGTGATAAAAACGTCTGTGTGTCCCCGGTGTAGAAATGGCGCGTACAATGAATAAATAACACGTGATATCTCACTACACACCCTTGTGATAATTTGAGATTTTTCCCTCCGCCCCTACCCCCTTTTCGAGCCTGACGGGATTAAGGACGACCCCTAATTTGATTAGCTGTGTGATGTATTAGTATGACCAGAGCTGTTTGTCAATAGCTTACTAGCAATAGCTTATTGAAAGTTTATATCTAATGCAGCAGGTAAACAAGACATGTCAGGCTACTTGACGATGTGACATCAATATTGTGTTCGTCGGTGTGGTCTAGTGGGCACAGGACAGCGTGGGCAGTTTCTTGGCAACGCAAAGAGAAGTGGAGCTCAAGGGCTGTTCTCTAAGAAAGTTGGTACCTACTACATAACACAGGCTTTTTCTGCCGCCAAGCCCGCATTGCTGTGTCAATGTGTAGCGTATGATTGTTGGTGATATGAAAGTCACATGAGGCTGATAACACTTGCTAGGTGTCGGACAGCTTTCTAGTATTCTTTATTTCTTTATGTGATCACACCGTTGCTTACCTTGACAATAGTTAGAGGGAGAAGGGTTGCCTATTTTAAGGTATGGTCCAGCAATAATTCATTTGGCTATTCTGTCTTTATCATTTCATAAACAATTGCATATACTGTAAGTTGTCTCTTTCAACCCTAGGTTAGCAGCTTGATCCGCCATTTGCTTTCACTTGACCCATTCCATTCAGTATTGCAATACGATGTTTCTCTTTGAAGTGTGTTTACTGTATACCGACGGTTGTTTGTACGAGCTCGTGTCAACGGAGATCGGCCACGATTCAGAGGCATCTATCATATCGGGATCGGTAATCAATATGTTCCTCTTGAAATGGAGATGGTACCTGCCTTAGTCCATAAATGGATTACAGAAACAATAGATCCGTATTCTGTGTCGATATGTACTGTACATAATGTTTGGTACACCCCCTGCCCTTCTTAAATTCACATAATTCTTCCATCCAAAGGTTGCCTGGAAGAGATCGCTTCTAAGCGATAAGGCCGCCAATTGTACTTGTCTTATGTAATGTCTCCTTGTAATGTTATTTTTATGGTGTACAATAAAGCATTTTTGTATTGTATTGTATTATAGGAACGAATGATTTGTCTGGGCAAAACTTTATGGGGATTCAAACATAATATTCTGTTGTAGAACATCCACTACCTGACTTAAGTTTTATACTGATGAAAATGCGAGACGAGCGGCTATCCCTGAATGAAATTTCCTTTTATTTTTTGTAGTAAGATTCTTTGCTCTTTCTAAGATTTCTTGATTCGTTGATTCTTGCTTCCTTGTTGTAAGATTATTTCTTTGATCCATGGTACATATTACATATTCCAGATTTTGATCAACAAAGGATTGAGATGTCACTAGACTTGTTTCACACATGCACAATGTTCGTAACTAGATCCGCAATGATATAATTTATGCCAGGGAGCAGAAACTTCACTTCTATTTTGTGAACTCTTCGAAGGATATGAGAGGATGCTTACCGGTTCGAGACATGCATTTTTAAAGTTTGCAATATACCGGAAAAACATTTTACTGTTTCTACATTTTCTTTTTCAAAATTGAAATGCATCGAAGTGTGTTCTGTTTCTAGAAAAGCTTTTCGAATCGAGCTTGTTGCATTTTTAAATTAGAATAGAACCCATAGTATTCAATTTTTTTTGCGTTTTGAATTTAGAATCAAATGCAGTTAAAATAATAATAATAATGCTGGAAATTTCACACCGCCATCAAATAGGCATCATCATCATCAGTTTATTAGTCCACTGCTGGACATTGGCCTCCCCTAAAAAGCGCCATAGCGCCCTGTCTTCATGAAGTGAAATAGTAACCTATCATAAATTTTATATCTTTACCCTTAAACATTCCAAATTTTCCTTTACTAAGTTCACCAGACTCATGCCAATTTAGTTTGATGATCTTTTTACTGTAGTTTTATTACAATAGGCATTTTGCGGTCTTAATCTTTTCAATTGTCCTTGTGGTCCCAAAGATAGCAATGAATCTTTGAGTATTGAGTGCGGTCTTTGAACTCTATTGTGTGTATTTTTAATGAAGATCGTCGACGGGTTTAGTCGAAGTGTTGAAATCATGACGTACTCGTCATGATTTGACTTTTTTTTGATTTTTGTTTTTTGATGCAATTGTTTTATATAATTGTTGTATGACATTAGAAAATATAATGACAGCATGGTATTTAAATCTAACCTTTTTAGTTAAGTTACACATTTTACAGCTTGCATGAATATTTTGACGCAGTTTAGTTTAGCAAATAAAGAGGTAGAGATGTGGTTGATACTCATTTTCAAATTGGTAAACGCGTTATTTACAATTCGTATTTTCAATTTGCTTTAAACTTTTTCTATATAAGCTACACAATTTTTTTTTTGCTCTATTGCTGTAAAATTTGTGCGCCTAATGGTAGATCACAGTGCTCTTAATTTTATGTGTGAACATCACTGTAATACCTGTTTATCACAAATGAATAAATGGGCTTATGAATATAATGGACATGATTATGAAACGAACTCTGTGGTAAAATAACTGGCTGGGCGCAATTTTGAGTGTTCAATGATTCGGGTAAGATAGATTTTATTAATATATAATGTATGATAATTTTGTTATAGCAACATAGTTTAGTTTAGTTCATATTAGTAATGACCAGCTTGGATAAAGACATCACTGTGTATTTTCGTGCAAGTAGCGACGTCACAAAGTGACTAAAAGACGTATTCTGCAACTTAGATTGAAAAACAAGTTTCTCATGAAATCTTAGCAAATCTTGTGGTCAAACCAAAAGTGACCAGAAATCTACCAAGTAGGTTAGTTAGAAATCGGTTTGTATTTTTTAAGGTTAGTAAAGTACTATTTAAATGAATAAATAAAATAATATTAAAGACTTAGTCTCAGAATACGTATTACATCTTGATACCTATAAATTATTGCTTTGAGTTAGTGATGGCGTTATTTTGGTTTTGTTGTAAAAAGCATTTCGGAAGTTTTTTTTTTGTTTTTGTATGTTGATTTCTTTATGTCTTTTCTTCACGTCAGTATTTTATTTATTCACCCCACGTTCTTAGATTAAATTTATAAATTTGATACCATGTAAATGTTTAACTCTGTAATCAATGAAAACGTTTAGAATATCATATAGGGTGTCCCCAAAACCAATCTTTTTCCAATTTGCTTTCCCAACAAAACGGTGGCCTAATCGAAAAGCGAACATAAAATAAAATGTCAGAGTAATCACCAAGAAATTGTCAATGTCAATCTCCTCGCCGCTGCTGCTTTTACCAATTTCCTGTCAAAACGTTGAAAATTGTACACTTCTGTGGAACAGACAATGTTTTTCTAATTCATTTCATCCTTCAAAAGGGCTTCTTCTTTTGAAAGAAAACGTAGTACAAGACGTTACCATAAAACATTCTTTAAATTTATTCTGAGATTATATCTTTGATCGAATCCAAGGTCCATGAATTCTACGGGTGGATTCAAATTAAAAGAAATGAATGAAGCTTTGTTGCCAATAAAGAATGCAAAGAGGCAACAACACTTATTTTACACACATTAATAAATAAATGAAATACACTTACCTCAAACGTATTAACGCATTGCATCTCAGCCTGGGTTGACGATCCATACAACTTGAGCTCTTGAAAAGCACCCTGTATTAAAACAACCACTGTAACACATATCAAAATTAACATTATCACTGATGATTTTCCGACTTTCCCGTGCTTAAGTTGCTATGTTAATACATTTTTTTTTTGTTTTTGTACCACTTTACAAAGACATTTTCCGGGAATATTCTTATTTTCAAAATAAGGCAAAAATTTATACCTACAGGGTCTCTGAAATGATTTATTTTACTCATCATAAACAGACACCACCTTATGAAGCTGCACGCTAAATTACACTAAGCCCTTTAACTCAGGAATCAGGTGACTTGAAACTAGAACACAGTGCAGTACACTGTGTAGAGTATCTTCTTTTATGACAGGTACTTACTTTGTTTTGTATATAAGGCTTTTGTTTAAGCAACTAGTTTCGTTTTCTTTTAAGAATTAAGTTGAGAAATGCCTTGAATGCTGTAAGTGACAACAGTAATTCTGCTCTCTTTAAAATCCAGTTATTACATTTAAATTTTAAGCTGTGATCGCATTTCAATGATCTCTTTATACTATAATCATAAAACGGGCTAAATAAGCACTTCCATTAAACATAATTGCTACATTCAATCCCATTGCCATTTATTAAAATAATTTTCTATCCTTTAAATAATTTGAAATTCGGATCCTCCCATTCCATAAAATAATCTTAATTATATTGCCGTTTTAGCAAAATGGCGTAATAGGGCTTGACCGCTACGACAAAGGGTAACAGAATTCCGATTCGCTGAAATGTTTTTAATTAAAAATACGGCGGGAAAGGGAAACTCAGTTTGGTGAGTCTCACCTCAATCGCAGGATAAAATAAAACAGCTTGTATTCTTATCCGTAAATAAAAAATAATCGATAAATGTGTTGCTAAGCGCAAACTCCAAGTAAACTTGTCAAGTATAACAATACTATGTACTAAAGGTATTGTTAGAGACTTTGCTATTTATTGTATACCTAAAAATTAAAGGTTCTTTTCAAACTTCGGAGTAGAAATAAAAAGAAATAGTAAAATTTTCAATATTTCAAAAACTGTTTAGAGATGAACAAACCGATACCTTTCATTTGATACCCAACAGGTAAGGTAGCCCCCCTTTTGAAAAAATATCCCCCCCTTTTTGACAATTTTTGAAAAAGTGTTCTACTTACAGACCTATATTTTTCTGTAAAATATACTCCATATCTACAAACGCTACATACATTTCAGATAGATCGCTCTGCAAACTTCGGAGATAGGGGGAGGATGGGTAATTTTTTGACTTTTTTCAAAATATTTCAAAAAGTATGAAACGTATAGAAATTTAAAAAACTTTTTTGAGATGTACATATAAACCGATACCTTTCATTTAATACCCCAATAGGTGAGGTAAGCCCCCCTTTTGAAAATTATTCTCCCCCTTTTTGACTATTTTTGAAAAAGTGTTCTACTTACAGACTTCTTTATATTTTTCCTGTAAAATATTGATCCATATCTACAAATGCCACATACGTTTCTGGTGGATCGCTTCGAACTTCGGACACGCACGAAATGTATTATTATTTTAAATTTCAAGTTATTAGACAATGCCCTTGTACAGCAGCATACTTCGACATACCTTTTAAGTTATGTATTATTCATTTCAGTCTGACCAATTTTATTTAATTTACTTTGTGGAAGGGTCCTTAACTGTCTGTTTTTTATTTTTCTATGAACAACCCTTATGCTGTTTCCTTTGCTAAAAAATTGTGCGAGATTGTTGCAATATCAATTATTTAAAAACTGTAACGACATCAATAAGTGTAACAAGTGTACCTACGGTGGAATAAATAAATAAATAAATAAAATAAATAAATTTGCTGCTGTAGTTGCTGAAATATTAAAGACGAAAAAGGACAGAAAAAGCGAGATCATAAGGGTTTCGAAACCGATCTCCGATCTTCGATACCCTAACTGACCAAACGTACACACATCCTTGTTTATCCCTAACTAAAACTTCCATGGTGTTTGTAAAGACTTAACTTTAACCAGGATTATTTTTAGAGAAAGATTTAGAATGTTGACAGGTTCCTTCTGACTTTGAATACATTTCACTCTATAGGCAAAAGCATTTCATTTCACATTATTTTCATTGCACCAAGACATTTCAACGTAGGTTTTTAACCTGGATTTAAGTAAATTGAACGAACCGTCAAAACTGTACCCTGCAGGCACCTCTATTTTATGACGTCAAAAGCCACCGTTAAAGTAATTTCAGACGAGCATTTTATTTTCTAGAACACGGTGACCACGGTCTGTGCGTGTCACGGACCAGACAAGATCTCCGATAACAACCCGGTTTGACAGGGATAAAAAATAACATTCTCTTTTTTAATCTGGTGAAAATACTCGTGGCATGCGGGAAAAAGATTTTCAGGCCCACCTTATCTGTGTAACTCAAAAATAGGGCTTTCAGGTTGATAACCCTGCAGACCCATTTTCGATTTTGGTGCTATTATGTTGATACATCAAACTCGAAAATCGCGGCTATGTATTTTTGATACTAAGAGGGGTGAATCTACCAAAGCTAGAATATTTATAGATATAGTTAAACTTGTTATCATATTTTATTTGTGATTGGAATAAAATATGATTGAAGTTTAGTATGTTCTTCAATATTGGGTATCGGGGACACCCACGCTCATTGCTGTGTAGGTTTATATACAGTCTGTACATAGGTCTAAACCTGTAGGCTGTTATTGACATAGCATCTATTCCACCTTTATTTCACGACAGCTTTGTGTTTTAGGATTTGTTATCAAACCAAAAAAATGTTAGGATTTTGCGTGGGATCCTCTTTACTCATCGACTTTTGGCTTTTGTTTAAAAAATTAGTAGGTTTGATTATAAAAAGAAGTTCAGAAGTACCTAAAATTCTGCTCGCTTAGCTAGTCGCGAGGTCGCGGCGCTTGTGAGCACTTGGCCTAGAGCTAAGCGAGAGCACAGTTTTTCAAAGGGCAAATCTGTGTTCAAAATATCGCACTGATACTGGAAAGGGTGAGAAAAAAACGAATCATCTAGCGTCCGTAAAAGGCATTACAAAAAAGAAAACAAATATCAGAATAAATAAAACAAAGACAAAGCAAAATGAATGTGATAATATAGATTATCATTGCAAATTTTCATACGCAAATTCGCGGAACGAAGACACAAAACATAAAACTCTAGAATCTCATAAACATTTCACCTTAATTTTCATAGAGTAAATAAAGTGGGGGGATTATCACCGTTATCTCTACAGGGCCTCTGATGCCCCTAATATCCTAACGGGTGGTGGCAAGCACTCCTTACCTACTTTTCCTCTTATGTATCTACTTGTCTGAATTGTTATTGCTTGTAGTTTTTCGGTTATGATACGGGTTAGGGTTTCGAATATGCTTTTGTTGTTGGTAAAAAAAAGGCCATTAGAGCACCTACTTACTTACCTATGTACTTGAAAAGCCTTAGTTCACACGCTTCGGTTATAAATTAAAATATCAATTCAATAATTGCACTAAGTATTGAACCTGTTAAGTAATGCGATATGAAAATTATAGGTCTGTTTGATGCTCTACCAAACAAATGATTCCATAAAAAAAGGCAAAATTAATCAAAGGGACCGCTTTGGTGAAATTCAGGTACATATCCAACCCCTGGATCGGAAACCGAGCAATCACATGCGGCCCAATTTACCCCATTTTTTACCCTTCAAGTTCATCCGCATAATAGAAAGCTCGTAACGACAGGTGACCGCAGCGCCCTCTGCAAAAATAACGCTAATTTCTGCAGGTGATTTATTTGGGGCTTGGACGCGATGGATAAACCACAAAGGCTTGTAAATACGATGAATGGCTAGCTCTGAACGTGAATTATGATTTTACGGTTTTAAAAGCGAGTTTCGTAAGGTGCCTACATTTTGGCGTGTTGGAATTTTGTTATCTTCCTAAAAACCTATACTGAACTCTGATAACTTTCGTTTCTTTTCAAATTCTGTATAATTTTAAAATGTTCTTTATGTTAAAACAATGCTTTGTGCATTGTGAAAAACCCTTGTAAATTACCTCTAATGTTAAGCTCGCTTTTCAGGCATAACCTAGATCATGCCTAGGTTTTATCTCATCTAGATCTCAGCCAACATACGACTTTATCGAACGAAGAGTTTCTTTGAGAACTTCATATTCCATTTTCTCGTTACATTTTCTTTGACACAATGACAAACAAACCGAGTTTTATTTGCACAAAGAACACGATAAAGTTAGATGCTCTCTTGTCCATTTAAAAGACATGCGAATGCCATTAATTTTATGGGTCACATAGTTCTTTCACGTAGCATCACGTTACCACAGACTGGGGATAGCAGCTAGATCACGAAGATGATTTGACAGAAGATTAGGAAACCTCCTAATCTGGAGCAAGAGATATAAATTAGTAGGATTTGTATTAGGTAGTTACTTTATAGTTACTTCAAAAAAAAAAAAATCTTTCAATAAACCTGAAAAATATAATTCAGCTGCTAAAACTCGTTTGCTTACTGTAGAGGTCCAGATATTAGGATAATTATGCTGTTGGTTCCCATAATGCAGCGCAAAGTATCTCTATTGTAGGTATTTTAATTGTTGCCCGATACACAAAGGAAGAATGTTCTCAGATCTGTACTTCTGAACTAGATGGACTTGCAGGAAACTTAAACTAAAGTGAACTGAGTTAGCTGTAAGGATGATTTAAGCTACGGTTCCAATGAATATAGAGCCATTTCTTTTCCTTCGGATGCGCTGGCTGAAAAGTTCAGCGTAATTTGGCGCAGGGATCGTAACTTTAAGGATGGTCACTTTATTGTCAAAGAAAACTACCATTATATAGTAAGAAAGGTAGGTAAAGAGGAATGTTTTATATTTGTACTGGTTAACTCTGGCGACTTTACTACAGAATTCCGGAATTCGAAATATGTAATCACAGGTATTTACTATAGGTAGGTAGGTATTTTATAACCGCATGGCAAGGCTTTCTTATTCAGGTGCCAGATATACAAAATAACGAATATTTGTATAATACTATAGAAATTGTTTCGAAGATGGCTAAAAATATAACAAAGAATGCCAAGATAAATACCAAAAAAAGTATTGTGAGCGTTTTTACTGGTTTATAACTCAGATGGAAAAGCTTACCCTGAAAACGAAACGATGTTCATGCAAAATCCTAAGCCTTTTTCTTCAACCTTAATCTATAACTTGCACTACTACTCACATTCACCAGTTGTCCAGGCGTGTTCTGATACGAATACTTCTCTGCCGTTGCATGATCTCTATTTTCTTTTGTTTGGAAGAATCCCATAGTAGATAACACTGCCAGAGTCACTCCAAACACCACAAGCAGAACTAACGAGAACACGCACAGTTTTGATTTCCTAGACACTACCATTGCCATCTTGGAGTTCTTGGTGTTGTAGATTATTATACTTCTGATCACTTGTATTGGGCGTACTTATTTTTAGCACGATTTCATACGTGTAGTTTTTGGGAACACCGTCGGTTTAATAGCACTGTGGTAAACGTGATAGGATTAGATTGTTTGTGGTATCATACGTTTGAATTAGTGGGAATCGGGAGTGCATTGAGTTAAAACAAATTTGTGCCTTGTGTAGAGTTTTTTGTGCGGTATAGCTTTTTAAGATTGAGCTACCAATCCAAATGAGGTGGTTTAGGCAGGACCGCTATTTGTGGTGTCGTCGTATTGGGGGAGGCCTATTTTATTTTATTTATATTTATTTATTCACGACTACAAGCAATTATACTCAGCTCTTACTGTAAACTAAAATTAAAACTTAAGTAGTCTTACTCTAAGTATAATCAGCCCTGTTGTCCACGAATTGTAACAATTACATGATAGGGTAAAAACGGTAACAGAAAGTTGATAATGCCTATGTTCAGCAGTGGACGTATGTGGGCTGATATGATAATGATGATGTGAGCTTTTTCATAACGTTCGTGACCAACATAGCCTAGTGGACCATTAGCTACTCTTGTAAAGTTTTAGTTGTAAGAAACTCAGACAAACACGACATTTAAGAGCCAGTCTAGAGCCAATTTCACGAGCACCTATATTGTATCTGCATCACAATAGATTTGAATTTCCATTGGCGTGGAATCACGTCAAGACCAAGCTATGTCCTCCTAAATCCTATACACCTGAACTAATCTTATCGCGTTCGTATTTAGAGCATTCCATAAAGCTTAGCCAGAATCGACAGTGCTGCCTGAACCTACATAAAAACCAACGTTACATCGTACATTGGGGTTATTCCAGTTTTCCCCCCTGTAACCCGTCCCCTAAGGAGGAAAACTGGAATAAAAAAAATATTCCAGTTTTTGCCCTTGAAGATCCCCTTATGGGGGAAAATTGGAATCTAAAAAATCTGTTTAAGGTTTCCCCCTTGAAGATTATCCATAAGGGGGAAAACTGGAATTAGCCGTAGGTACATTGCTAGACTGTGTTTGTGTAGCAAGTAAGGATTGTAGTGTTACAGTGGATAAGTTTGGGCAAAAACACTCTATCTTAAGCTATGTTATGGGATTGTTTGTCATTAAATCAACGATATTTATTTCTCAACGGTACATTTTTCTGCAGGTATAGCTACTGACATCAAGTTCTGACTAGTTCCATTAAAGCGTCTACCAATTTATCTTTTACTATTATACTGATTTCAGAGTGTGTAATGAATAAGTATAAAACTTATAATAATACCTCCATTAATTTAAATAGCAACTCGAGAAATATACTTTCTAAAGAAATCTCAATGTAAACTACCAGACATAACATTTCTAGGAAGCGCCTGTTAAAGCCGTAAAAGCAAAATGGTGTGTGCAATTGCCCATAAGTTAAAGGCACCGTAGTTACTGAATATTTTATACTTTAATCCATTTTGCAAGATAAGAACTAGAAAAGTTTATTATTTCGTAGTATCCGTCCAGCAAAAATAAAAAAGTATTTCTTTTTGAGGAAAAATAATAACTAGGCTTAATTTTAACTTACTCTAACTCTATTCTGTCCTGTAACGTCAGCATTTGACGAATTATTGAATAGTTTTCCTGGTATTATAGCCGACCCCAGGGTATAAGCTACCACAACGGGCGAGAAAAGTCGAAATAGGGTGATGGATTAACCTCTGAATTGATTCGAAATTTACCGTTATCCATCTTGGTTATTGATGAAAAAATTAATCGGGGTTAGGTGGCAGTTCAACCTGCAATGTTTTTAATGAAAGAAAGAAATATTTATTTCATAGCATGAATAATGTAAATTACTTGAAATTGACCAACACCATAAAAATAGACATAATAACAACTTACAAATTAGAAAGCTACAAATAACAATGCTTGAAAGAACAATGCTGCTACTATACCTCTGACTTGATAAATTATAAGATACATTTAAGCAGAGAATATAATACTAACGCAGAATAAGGTAAGGGCAGAACCATGTCAAACTGTTAGTAAATTGCATTATAATCTGGACGAGTCCATTACTATCATAACCCCAAATTTAATTCTTAAAATCCACTCCACTTTGTCTCAATTTAAAAATAATTTAAATATGTTTGAGCACCTGCATACATGACTTTTAGAGTTCAATTCTGTACAAGCCACATGTATTGCAGATTTTATCCAGTGGGATCCCTCATAATGCCTTTCGTGATTGGATTTTGGTTGGATTCGTTTCCAATCGCTGGATGAATGCCGCATATCATATGCCAATAAGGTTGTCACCGGAAAATGTAAAAGCATGCGAGCGTTTTGTAACAATTAAAGTAAAATCTTATCCTAAATGGTTTCGCCAATATTTGAACTTTTAGTGTAGGAACTAATAATTATTTTAAAAGTTCACTAAACTTTTGTTAAGACTTAACTTCTTAAGTACTTACATTTTTAAGATAGGTAACATATAAGTATTGAAGTTGTAAAGAAAATATTCGGAGATTTTTTTTCGGATTCATTCCAGACCAATTAATTGGTCTATTGGTCTGGATATAATAAAGCCTTTCATAATACCTTATTATAAGACAGAAGTCAGGTCTGTCGAAATATAAACTACAAAAGGCTCTTTTGACTAACGATGCCAAAATAAGGTGCCTCTAAAAAGACGGCACCTTATTTTGGCTTATTTTAGCTTGTCAAACAAAAACTTTTTAAAATGAATTTTGTGCAGGCTTATTTTGGAGACAACTTAAAAGTCGATTACTAAAGGCAGTTGGCAGAAGTTTTCATACGTATTTTTTATTTTATTTATTTGTTCTTCTTTGCTGGGAGTATAAATTAATAATTTAAGTAATCTTTTTATGTCAAGTAAATGAAGACAGATTTTTAGGAGTTTGATTAAGTATCATTCAAATAACACCCCCACAAAGATTAAAGGGGTCGATACAAATTAGTACCATCAGATAGAAAAGGGTTAACTCATAAAGAAAAATTCAAATATAATATTTTTATTATTCAAATATCGTGCATTCAAAACAACCTAATTTGAAACGTGGCAGCCCTCAATGGCCGACAACACATATCGTTTGGATTGTGAATGAAGATAAAGCTCGGATCAGTGTGTTTGTATCACTTGCTGAATTTAGGTGAGCAACGTTGATATTAGGCGATGAACATTGATTTTCTGTTGCATGAAGCGGTGGACTTGCGTCTATGTCTACCTTTAAATAAAATAAATGAATAATGCTGGACAATTCACATAGGATGATTTAGTCCCAAGCTAAGCAAAGCTTGTGTTATGGGTACTAGATAACTAATGTACTATAAAGGGAAGTTGTACTTTTTAACAGGCGCTGACTGGAAATTGAAAGAATTTCTAAATATCTTCATGGTAGAACACTCATTGGACACGCACACGCTATTAGATACCTTTCTAAGAACACAAGCTGCCCACTCTATAAGAGTGGGCTGCTTAGAAAGGTACTACAAAGGTCCTTTTTGTTGATCTATATTTTGTTTCATGTCTTAGCTTAGTCCTAAAAAATTCGTCATCTCATCACATACGACTTTTGACTTGGAAACATGCATCCACTAGTCGGTTGTGAACATAAAAACAACCAAATCATACTTCGACATTGTGACTCAGGCATGTTTGTTTAAATTTACTGTTTAATGTTTTGTATAACAAATAATTCGCGCTCGAGAATGTATTGTTTCTTTGTTCTTAATGTCTGTTCCACAATGAAGAGTTGTGGTAAAATAATCTCATTAACCCACCATATTGATAGAAACCAACCCTTAGTGGCTTAGATCCATGACCTATTCTTCTGTAGCTAAATAGTAACCTACAGTACAAAGACCTCTTAAAGTAAACTGTAGATTGGTATCTGAAGTCTGTCTACCTGAACTTTGTAAATGTATCTAAAGATATCGAGTTTAAGCCCATATTTGAACGCACATTTTAGTGCTGCGTGGTAGCATCGTCGGACTAATCTGCGCAGAGTATAATATAGTTATAGTTATAAGTATCCCCGTAATTCACATTATTAAGTTATTGTATGATTATTATATTCATTCTATTCCCAATAACATAACATACGAGTAGGAATGGAATAACGCGGCAAACGGTTGTGTAAGCTTACGCGAGATCTAGCTGTCAAGAGAAATATCCGGCTGATCAGTATTGCTTTGAATCCGATATCGTGAA
Source organism: Eupithecia inturbata (assembly GCA_963662085.1). Lineage (NCBI taxonomy): Eukaryota > Metazoa > Arthropoda > Insecta > Lepidoptera > Geometridae > Eupithecia > Eupithecia inturbata. The sequence continues at coordinate 5,277,284 of OY759191.1, read as the reverse complement.
TGCCAGTCAGTCAAAATCCCTTAGAAACAATAAAGATGCTTTTGAGAGAAAAACGTTCAGGAAGTAGGTGATTGTAACAATTTACTGGTAAAAACAATTTGAACACAAAAGACAAGGTATGTCAAATTTTCTTCTGCTATGCAAACACTTTTATTGTTGACGACAATTTTTTTTAAGCAGAAGTCGGATCCTTTTCTATAAAACACTCCTTCCACTTTTAAAACCACAAACCATTCCAAACTGTCACTGTCACTAATTCTAAAACCACAGACAAAAACCGCGGGAATAATTGTGTTCCACACGCGTTGCTCTCCCAATGGCAACTAAAATGAGCATCAGCTGTTCAGCTGAGTCGATAGCATGGCGTCGCCTAGTCTGCAGATCTGACCTCGATGGCTCCAGCCTCTACCCTACACTGAAGAACGAAATTTCGTACCTCGTTTCGTTCGATCGGTACTCTACTCGGAAGAAAACCGAAATTTCGACACAATGCACATTCACACGTGCTTGTGACATGCTTTTTCATTTTCGGAGGTATTTTCATTCAATTTTCATCCTATTTAGGACTGAAACCTCGGTCGATTGGCTAGATATTACTTGTAGCGGCTGCATTTCGCAACTCTCATGAGAAGAATTACTAGAGTAGGGGTCTAGCCTTCTTTGCCCGGTCAATAGTCTATGGGAAATGAACGGATGTACGGATGAAAGCCGCTTGGATGTAATTACTTTGTTAGTAACTTAATTAGTCTTAGTACTCAATTTAGTAGCTTGGGTGAAGCAGCTTTTGGTTTAAAATGAAAACTTCCGAAAGCTTGTAAATATATGTTGCTTTTATTTCAGAGACCTTTGCCCTGCAATGAGACAGTAAGAAAATGTACATATGGTCATAAGTACACCAAACTACTCTGTTACCTATCTCACTGACTATAAAAAAAATAGTTTTTTCCTTAGTTACTCTACAAGCAATTAATGTTGGCAAAATCTGTCATGACAAACGACGTTTGCCATAACAGATTTGACAGTCTGTACGAGCCTTTAGGACGCAGGGAGTTGATGAATGGAGGTGGCTCAGGACCGCTATTACTGGCGTCGTATGGCGAGGCCTGATATGATGATGATGACGAGCCTGTATGTCTTACCATGGCTCGGCCTACCCGTAACGAACCATTTATCTTTTAGGCACTCTCACTTCTATCTACAACTACCAGATAGACATTAATCCAGTCATTTTAGCCAAAAAATAGGATCTACTAGGCAACTCTGAGCTATCAATACCAGCTGAAAACTCGTATGCGCTTTCATTTTGGTGTGATATCAAAAGTCAGATATCAATTATCGTGTTTGATTCGTCAGTTATAATATAGTTATATGTAGTTATAGTTTAAGGACAAGTGTCAGAAACATAATTTTTCGCAATTATCTAGGTTTTCTAGCTCCAATGATTTTGACATCTATTATAAACTGGACTAGTTGTATTGTCAGTCGGATAATCAAATCTACAAACTTAGCTACTTTATTGTCTGTATTTTCACTATGTATTCAAATCAAAAACAAACGCCAGTTTCAGCAAAACGCAGTCGCATGACGATAGTTTCCAGGCAACCTGACTTTACAATTCATACGTTGGCCTCAGCACAAAGCCAATCTTATTTGCATAGCCAAGATCTGCTATTGGAATACCGATGATAACACTCTAAGATAAACAGCTTTTAGAGCTTGAGTCACTTTTATTGTGAGTTATCTGTTTATATGTGCAATAAAATGTGGGATCGAGATGCTTTGCGTGCGTTTGTTTCAAGGTAATTTGCTACCAACTCTGTTTACTACTTTGATTCTTTTTCTATGCTAGTTTCTGGTTCTGGTTTTATTACAGATGTAGGTATAGGTAATCGCATTGCCAAAATGGGATGGCACCTTGTCAAATTAAATTTTTAAACGCTTTTGTTTCGGTTCGAAATGGTTGCATAAGTACAATTCTGATTGTGCGCGAATCGAGCCTCTCCCAGACATACCTACGCTGCCTGCTGTGAAAACATCCGATTTAAAAAGTAAAATTTTATTCTAATCGATAAGATCGATTGTGAATAGTGTATAAAAAAAATCAGAAATACTAATATAATTTTAGGATAAGCAGGTAAGGTAACCAACCCTCAGTTTACCTTTTTCTCGGTACATAATATGTATAAATCGAGTAAGTTAATCGAGATTATGCATTAGTCATTTCTCTTAGTTTCTCCTTACAATGTAAAGCCCCGGTGGAAAACCATCTGGTGTCCTACACTAGCAAATGCGTAGGCTACTAGGCAACTAGTGCTCGATACCACGGCGTCGCCTAGTCTGCGGATCTGACCTCGTTACAGACTGCCGCAGAGAGTTGGCTCTTTAATACCATTGCTGTAGAACCTAGACTCTAGTACGAAAGCGGGATTACTTTTAGATCTATGTTTCGTTAATGTTCGTTCTTAGATTTTGATGATTGATCGTGGATTTTGATCTGGTTTTTAGTAGGTAGGTACTGTGTTTTTAAAATTTGATATTACGTACAAAAAATTACAAAATTTACTTACTAAAATAAATTAAAAAAAATAGTTAAATTTAATTACTATAAAATTATAATTTCATCAAGTGAACTGTGGTTGACATTATTTATTCTGAAAGTGTGGTATAGTTTAATACCTCGAATAATTCAAAGCTTGTGTTCTGCGGCAGAAATAGAACCTGCTACCCCTACGTCAGACGAAACAATACGCTCAATACAAAACGGAATCTTAACCTCTCCACAAAATGCATTGCATTGCTAAGCTCGAGCATAGGTACTGAAAGAAAAATGTGCAGGTTCTGTATTTCACTTCTCTGAGATTTTCTGCTGGAAGAGAAATGAAGAGTACCACCAAATTTATTACAGTAGTGTGACGTTAATTAAATAGCATAAACGAAATGGGAAAACTTACTGTTTTATTTACAAGGTATGTTTCCTTCAAAATACGTCTTGTTTCTTACTCATCAATATAATCATAAAAAAGTTGTAGAAATCAGAGAGATAGAGAGCACACATCTTTTAAACATATGACAATAATTATGTTTAAATTGTGTTATGTTTAAATTTCCTATCAACAATGATACTGCCATGATATTTTTTGTATTTGAGGGAATTATTATCGTTGGTATTACCTACGATAATAATTATTATTACCCTAATTTACTATTGATAAATAAATAAGTCAGTCTTCTGTTTATAAGAAAGCATAACCTAGGTCACGAACGTTAGGAATGTTCCTTAATAATGCATTCCTTCCATCAACTATTTACCATCCTAACTAAATTGCTAGTACATCTCATAGTTTGACCAACTTACTACTCCTACTCCTCCTTGACACACATAACTTGGGTAGGAAGATCATCATAGCTACAATTTACCAACATGCATACTAACATTTGAACTCTAGATTTACATAAATCTCACACACTACACGAACAATACAGAAAGGAATAAGGAATCCTAATTTGAATTTTGAAAACACCATTGCGATTTGTCCAATCACTGTCATCGCGTAGCCACGTGATCGCACGTAGCAGCGTAGCACCACGTAGCGCCTCTACGCCGACGTCACATTATGTCACTGTCACTTTACAAAACGTCATTATTTTTGTAAACCACAGAATAGAGTATAGTTTACTATGACGTGCGCTTCGGTCAGCCGGCGGTTCTAGACTGAGATGGTCCACTATCTTGCCAAAAACATTGGCAGAACAAAAACATAGTAACAAACAAGGTGTATTAGATTACTTTCAGAAGGTCCGAGTAATCTACGAATGGCATATCAAGTCGGCTTAAAATGGTCAAGGAGCTTCCTGAAGCTTTCAAGTTTGGTTGGGAGTTTGTTGTTTAGATGTGGTGATTAGTTACTTTCTTTACTACTTGCTGGTTTATTACGGGCAGTAAAACTAATGGGAAACTGAGACCAAAATTGGTCTCAGTTGTCTTAACAAGACTTCAACTCAGAAATAATACACTTTGAGACATTTTGTTTGTCTTAATTTTAAGGTAAGATTAAGAAATAGGTTTCTATCAATTTAGTTAAAACATTTTTGAAGAATTAAGATCACTCGCGAATTCTGATTTCACTTTGACGGAAACAACTTTTTTCATGATTTAAGAAAACTTGAAGCGTCTATCATAAACTCTTTTACTGAATTCTAGTCACACTACACAAAATGAAAGAGATTGGGTACTGGGTAGATCAAAAGACTTGTAAATATGAATGGAGTGGTGACTGACAGCGCGAGGCGTAAAGCAATTTAACAGAGCTGTGACATAGTAAATTCAGTCACGTAGCGCACTCGTGAAACAATCGAATACCAATGTTCGCTGGAATTTAGACATCAAGGCCGGTTATGTATGTGAAAGAATTACATACTAAGGTAATTCAAACTCAAACTCAATGTGCTTTATTTCCTTTTGACCATACAGGACTCTTAAAGACTTGGTACGTATTTCGTGAAAAAATAATGCTGGACAATTGACACTGCATCACCTAGCCACTAACGGTAACTTGCGGAACTAAGCAGAGCTTGTGTAATAGGTAATAGATAACTGATATACGTAAAACATTTGTATTTTTTTTTTATACTTGGAAAACTCCAAGAACACCCGGAAAAATATCTGCCTATAGACATTTGAGTTAACAACCGAGGCGGAAATTGAAGCTGTGTCGCAGGTGGACTTTCGTCCGCTTCGTCACCAATGGTATGGTCATTACTCGGTTTATGCCAAAACAGAGATGAGATGATGTGTTAAATCAACCGAAGGAGTCACAAATACCAGACTTGATGGTTATGTGACGGTGTATAAAAATAAATCCCTATTTCCTTTGGGTCGGCATCGCGCGTGAACGGTTAGACCGATTTCGCTAATTCTCTTTATATTTTGTTAATCATATAATGAAATGAAGTCAGGAAAAGGTTCTTATGAAAGAAAAAATAAGACAGTTGCGCGGTAATAAGTAAATTCAAGAAAACTTAACGACCAATACCAATTCGAATTCAATATTCATAGTATGACAGGACAACATCTGTCGGGTCAGATAATAATTAATTAATCTTATATAAATAAACAAAAATCCCTATTTCCCATGGTCACGGCATCACGCGTGAAAGGCTAGATCGATTTTGATATTTTTTTTTGTTGTTTTGGTTATTGTCAGGAGAAGGTTCTATGAAAGAAAAAATTATGAAAGTTGCGCGGAAAATTCGAAAATTTCTGTATACATAGTTTAGACAGGACGTCTGTCGGGTCAGCTAGTAAAAAATTGTTATAATTTATTACTTGCCAGTGCTATCTATTTTTTTAGCGTTCCGTACCCGAAGGGTGAAAACAGAACCCTATTACTAAGCCTCCGCTCTGTCCGTCCCTCCTTACGTCCGTCCGTCTGTCACAGGGCTCTATGTCATGAACCGGAAGACGTAGACAGTAGAAATTCTCAGAGAATGTGTATTTCTCTTGCCGCTATAACAACAAACAATAAAATAAAATAAATATCCAAATTAAAGGGAGCTTCAATACAACAAACATGATTTTTTCGGCTATTTTGGATCTTTGTTTTTCAAGGCTGTATCCTTGAACCACGATAAGTAGGCACATTAATCTTTCTATAAATAAGTAACATTTCAACTGTAAATAATAACAAATACTCAAAATATAATAAAATTTAAAATTTAACGGGGTCTCCAAACAAGTGAAAAATTGATGTACGTTGAAAAAGTTGCCTGATTTTAAAATTTTTTTGTCCTTCGTGTGCGAGTCGCACTTGGCGATTTATTTTAAATATTTACACCGATCCGCTTTTGTGGAATCCGTAAGGCTTGCCCATGAAAAGGTCTTTCATAACTTAACGCAGTTAAATAAAGATAAAGCCTAGTCCTAAGGCTAAGTTCTTCAGAACAAACAATGTACTAAGTCGTACCTAAGTAGATAATCATACCCTCCAGTTTCGATTTAGATTTCAGTTTGTAGGTAGGTTAAGTTATGTTGTATAGTAGGAATTAAATTTATTTAATATTTAAACTTTAGATTCTGATTAACTGATGATATACTTTGTCAGTATTGTTTGTCTAATAGAGGAGCATGCGGAATGTAAATAAGTGTAGAATTAGTAAAAAAAAGATATCCCCTTGTGGGTATAGTTTACCCACAAGAGGATATCTTTTTTTTCATCTTTGTTTGAGATATAGCCACGTGTCAGATGGACGGACGGACGAATAGACGGACGGACGTACGGACGGACAGCGGAGGCTTAGTAATAGGGTTCCGTTTTCACCCTACGGGCACGGAACCCTAAAAATGGATGCTTAAGTGGTAGATACTTACAAATGGAACTTAGATCGGAAAAAGTAGTAAAGCGATCGCGTATTCTAACCCAGTGACTTATCAGATCGAAGTTAACAAGATAAAGAATTCTTTACTTATTTAGCTTATACCTTTTCGTTTTATTGTTTTTGTAATCAATCATACATGCAATTGTGCAGATAAGCCCATATATTTCTAACAAGCATATTTTTGTCAGTATTATAATAGAGCTAGAAAATATTGCAATTTGCATTTAAAATAAATTTTACCCATTTCTACTTTACTTTTTGAATTTCATAAGATACCAATTTTCCAAAACAAACTGTTACCTACTTGTTTGATTATACAAAATAAGACATCTCTTGTTTTACCCCAACACAACACAGTGAATGCACAAATTTAGATCGTAAAATAAAATTTTCATAAATATTCCTGCAAATTTTTAGTCTCGCTATATTTTCGTCTGACTCCATCTTGTTTTGAGTATTTATGAAGTACGTGTCACTGAACTCGGTCACGGAATTTCAGATACACGGAATGACGATACGTCGATTTTGGCGTCGAAGATTCGATAACATTATATAAAAAAACCCATACAAGCTGCAACCCTCGGCTTTGTACGTGCTTTTGCACGATGAAACGTAATCTATTATGTTGTTCGCCGCTCCTTCGAGCTGTTTCATAGCTATGGCGTATAGAAGTTATATAGACATTCATCCAAACTGTTGCATTTATAATATTAGTGTGATTACGTAGGTAGACTGCAATACCTAGAGTTATAAGAAAATATTCAATTACGAAATTATTCTTCAAAAAAAAGATTGGTATACTGTTTTTGTTGTATAAGCTACCCGTGCAAAGCCCGGGCACAATGCTAGTGTATACAGATGGCGCCTGTTTGTCTCAAAGGCACATAGATGATATAAATAAAAGAATGAGCTCGAGATATTCGGCGGAAATAATTTATTTACCGATATTATGACAGGAAAGATTATGTTTGAGGGGAAATACAATGGAAGTTTGAATTTAACTGTAGGATTTTACCATTTACCCTCACTTGTTCGAGAGGTAACTTTTTAGTTTTTTGTTCTAATAAGAAAACGTGATAATAAGAAAAAATGGCGGGTGGCGCTAGTTTCACGCAAACCACCAATGCGCTAATTATGACTGGTAAAAACACACAATTGTTGACGCAATACGATAGCCCGCAAAGAAAACTTTGATAATTCCCTTCGGTTCAACAATTAAAAACACTTTCAAACATGAACATCACATCATTTCATTCACTCAACTTATACGTCCATTTTTATTTAGGTATGCCTCCCCGTCGATTCCCTTTCATGAAAATAACAAATATCACACCCACCCTCGCCTCTCGAGTTAAAAATGCTACACTCAACACTTCAGCTCTACACGTAAATACTGAATCTCTATTCCGAACGGCATAAAGTATAATAACCGAAGACAGCATACGTTTATTTTCTGCCATTGTGTGAAAGTGCGTCTGAGTGGTCTGGTCTGTATTCGCAATAATTCCATACCAATAACGCAGGTGCAAGCTAAAATGTACTCTAGAATGTGTGGTAAGTCGGATTAAACATATCGTATATATGAAATAGTCGCGTTAAGCACGCGTATGGCAGCGAATAAGGCATGAAGTGTGTATTGAAAATGGACGAATATCGAGGTGTCATAAAACGGTTTTAAAGGTTCTCGAGGGTCCTCGTACAACGTTCAAGGCAGATTTTTCGATGTAAGCGTCGGAATGGCTTTAGGGCAGAATAGACCTGATTGTACGACGCTTCCGGTTTCCGAAGGAATATAAAACAGGGCGGGCTTTTTGGGTAAATATTTTGAACATGATAAAAGATGGAGAGTCGTGGGGCGTTTTTAGCGACAATGTGAAGATTGCTTATCGATTTCTTTTATACAAGTGTTCTTCAAATATATAATCAGACAATTTCAATGTAATTGACGTTTTTGACTGAAGTTTTCATATGTTTATGACAAAGTTAACCGACAAAGCTGCTAATTGTCCGATTATCTTTTGGAACACTTTTTTGAACACCAGCCTGCAAGTATTTTATAGAAAAAGAGTACCTAGTTGGTATCTGATGTTATCGGATTTCATCTATATTCTGGACAAACCGATTTACTGTTTCGATCAGAACCAATGGAGCTGTCAAAAAGAACTTCAACCTTATGTGTTATTTATTTCACCTCTCAATTTGCAATGAAGCTTTTCGTTTGAATTAGAACATCCCTTTCCGTACTGCCACAGGAAAAGGTCATTGAAGCTCGACTGCGTCTAGTCAAATATGTAGCGGACTTGAATGCGGGCACGTGCTCTAAGCACCGTTTACACTGGTATATTTGGTTAATTAGAAACGTAGATTTTTAAGAAATTAAATGGTAGGTATACGATATGCCTTAGCTAGTGTTAGAGTTCTCGTGGGTAGTCCCAGCATAAGTTGAAACGGAAGCAGAAGTGGTGGGTTTAGCTGGTAGGAATCCGAAAGATTAAAAAAATACCCTTTAATGATAATTTGAGGAGGAGGAGAGATTATATTTATTTATTTATAAAAAAGAGCATATCCTAAGTGATCATCACATTAGAATATAATAGAATATACTTTATTGCACAAAAGTTTTACATAGGCGAACATAATGCTAGATAGCATTCTCTACCTGCCAACCTTTGGTTAGTGTTGACAATAATTTAGTAGGTAGTGCACATTAAGGCTAAATAGTAAACTACAGCATCTTCTGAGCTATTATATTTTCACACTTATGGGACGCCGCAGCGGGCACTAAATTTTAGATCAACTAAAATAAACATTTCTAACAAACAGTAGATTAAAAAAGCGTAAACTGACCAAAATTCATGCTAAAATATTTCAATTTGAAATGTATACATATAAACCTACAGAGGGTGGATTTTTATTTTAGCCCAGTAGCCCATCGTCCGAGAGTAACTGATACCTTCTTGTATGACGAACGATTATCAGCTACTTAGGCGAGTGGACAGCTAAATTGGTTTTAATCAGTTTAGCTATTCACTTGCTTCATCTAAATACTCCTTCCCTTCAAGCGTTGAGCCACTCAGTAACGTAAAGGTGCATTCCCGAGCTGAATGACTTTATAGTCATGTACAGGCAACGACAAAAATCACATAACAGGCTCAAGCTTCCACTAGCATTCTAAGGTATCGTCATCAGAATTTCGGCCAGCATGCGGTAGAGGTTGGATGGTCACGATTTACGGTGTATTCGAGGCGTATTATGGCATATTATGCAGGTTTTGTCGTTCACTGTACGTTATCATGAATAGTGTGTTGAGGTAACGGCCAAATATGTGTTATCCGTATCTTCAAAAGTTCAAAAGGAGATGAAGTGCTCTCACTTTTGGTGCTTTTCAACAAGATGCTTTGTAACCTCTTTTAGCTACAATGTTTTCGATGAATTTTGTCCCGATTTTAGCTGAATGCATATGTAGAGTAGAATTTTAAGACTCGTAGTCTAAAATCGTATAAAAATAACACAATTTAGTGTGTTGTTTTTCATACGATTTTATCTATATAGCTAGAAGTCATTGGTTTCCTTCGGCTCTCACGGTGTGTTTGATTCGGTTACAGGTGCGATTAGCTTTAGTGAGTGTAAACTTCGTTGGTTCAGATCAGATGCGAAAGGTTGCTGATTTGATAACCACGGGACGGGAAATATTCGACCTACTATGTGTAGTACTTGGACGCTGGAGGTGGTTGTTCTTTCTTTCTTTTTTTTGGTTTAAAACATGGAAAGAACAGAGATAAATATATTTTTTATTCTATATACATAAACAGTTTCAGTTTGTACATAATATAAAAATAAAACTCCTGTTCCAGACACTATTTAATTTTTAGCCTTTATTACTACGACCCTGAAGATGCCCCAAAGCTTCAATTTAAAAGGATAAAGCTTCAAAAAAAAAAGTCAGGTATCGTGCACTCGACGCCCTGCGGCTGACGACGATCTGCGAAAGACTACAGGCAGATGCTGGATGCGGCAAGCTAAAGACAGGGCGCTATGGAGCTCATTAGGGGGAGGCCTATGTCCAGCAGTGGACTAAGATAGGTTGATGATGATGATGATCGTCCACTCAGTTAATGAATTGCAAAGATTATTTTCAGTTCTCAACTCGTCCCATTTATATTTACGTTTAAAAACAAGGGTATGTCCTGACGGATCACGCAAAAACCGATCATATCCTGACGGATCACGGCAAAAGGTGCTATCCGATATCGTGATCGGTCAGGATAAGAAACAAGATAACGAATTAGTGCTGTCCGATCACGCCATACAATTCATACCTTACTTTTAATTTTCGTTTGTGCTGTTAATAGATTTTCTTTATTATTTACTCATATAAAAACACCACGACCACGGACATTCTACCTTAAATTAAGTGGGTTCCTAATTTTCGGAATTGCGTAGGACCTTTAAAAAGCTCACGTAAAGACTAAAATCAACATTGTAGACATGCTATTCTGAATTTCAAATGATCATCGATTCACACGGAGTAACTTTGGTACTGACGTGATTGCTAACTGAAAATTCTAACAAATCGAATATTTTACATGTTTTGACGACCGATGTGGCGGTGCGGGTGAAGGTCCGCCTGCAATGCGAGGAGGTTGTGGGTTCAATTTCCGCTTTGGGACAAATGTTTGTAAGATCTGCAAATATTTGTTCCAGGTGTTCTGGGTATTTTCTATGTATGATAAAAATATTTATCAATGTAATGTATTATATTAAGAATATCATATCGCCTTCCCATCTTCCGAGGACATCCGTAAGGGCTGGTGCGGCGGCAGATTTGGCCGAGGATCTCAAGAGACGCAAATATGCAGGTCTCGACAGACCCTACATATTTGCTCCCTTTGGGGTCGAGACCCTAGGTCCGTGGGGTACCGAGGCTCTCCGGGTTTTTAAAAAGTTATCTGAGCGTCTGGTCGACGCGACGCGTGACCCGAGAGCTGGCGGATATCTGGCGTAGCGCATCAGCATTGCCATACAGCGGGGCAATGCAGCCAGCGTCTTGGGGACGCTTCCGACTGGTATTGATATGGATCAGTTGAGCTACCTGTAGATTGTTTGCAACAGTCTGCAGTTAGCTTAATTGTTTCAATTGTAAATACTAGTTATAATTTGAGTGTAATTTTCTTTGTTAATAAAGGCCATTGCCGTTAAAAAAAAAAGAATATCAGATATCGAGTACTCATAACATCAGCTCTGCTTAGCTTGGGGCTAAATGATGTTGTGTGGGTTGAAGCAACTTTGTGGTACTGAGTGGTATTGATTTCTTCCTTGCTTTCACAACATAGTCTTGCTTTAGACAGGTAAAACCTGAGATATACTCGTATTTAATTAAAAGTTTTCGTATAGTTTAATGAGTTGTACAAGTCTTTGTTTTGGCATTGATCGGTCTTTGTTAACAATAATTTTAGTAACTGCTTTCACAAATTTTCTATATTACAACAAAATATACCCGCTTGGGTAATTCTCATTATCGAAATTTATTTATTTATTAAGGAAATAAACAGTTATAATATTAACTAAAATTGAGACTTAAAATTAAAACACAAACCAATAAGAGTTTCCACCGTTAAAAAAAAATATTACACAAATAGTAACGCTGAGACGTGTGAGAAACATGACAATGACACCTAACTATCCTAAAAAATATTTTCGAATTATAAGCCACTAGTTTCTGCCCGCGGCTTCGCACGCATGTGTCTATGGAAACGTGTAAAGGTTCTCCACCTGCTCGGAAAGTGCCTTATTCATTTTCCAAACTTGAGTAAGAAAGTACGTCTTTGCAGGCGTACTAGAATGCGGGTCGAAAAACTCTATGGAATTTCATTTCTAACGCGTTTGCCGGGAGAGAATAATGTATGGAAATCCATTTCTAACGTGTTATTATTTTATTTTCTGAAATTTCAGCCTTTAGCCATGGCTATTTTCATTATAGGTTAGACTACAAAAAGTTTTTACTCCAAGTCCGCCATATGATATCGGCCTCTTCCAATAAATAAATTCAAACAAATTGTCAAACATAATACTTTGTAAAAGGCTTACTACAAAATATCAGATTACCTAGAGGATAAAAAAGCTTGGGACAAGTTTTGCTCCAACTCGAAAACTAACAACCTAACAAGGTAAAGGTTTCTTGTTCGCTTCTTTGCTTTACCTTAAAAATATTGATGTGAGCAAAAATCAAAGTGATCACGTTATTTTCTAGTTTTACTTATGTAATTTGAGTTTTGTGACGTGTCCAAGAGTCCTGTAAGGTCTCAAGGAAAAAAAGAACTTTGAATTTTGAATTTTGATTTCGGAACATTAATTCAAAAAAAAGAACCAAGTGCCTTAGGCATTTGAGGGAATTTCTTCGAAATTTACATTTGAGTTAAGTAATTTTACAGAAGTTAAATTTAGAGTTATTGATTCTACAGAATGTCGTCGAGTGATAGTGAAGATTTTATGACACCGCCATAAATGAAACTGCTCAAGCAGTGATTGAGAACCTATTACCCTAGAAATCCAGAAATAAATACAACAAGACGTATGATGATTTTGTGTATTGGAAAAACGAGAAGAATGCAACTTCTTTTTCGGAAAATGTTTTTATTTTCCTTGTAGGTGTAGTATTTAGCACTATGGAGACAGTGCAATTCCTATCTCGTGTGTTTTATGACTCAAATGACACACTCAATAGGAATCAGTCACTTTCTCACCTCGGTCAACAATGTACTATTCTATCCCATGGGAACTGTTTTATGGGTTAAAAGCAAGCCTATGTGTTATTCCAGGTCCAGACCTACATCTAGGCAGAATTACAGCCCGATCCATTGAGTAGTTTTGGCGTGAAGAAGTATCGAACATACAAACATCCATCCATCCTACCAAACTTTCGCTTCTATAATATTAGTGTGTTGAAAACTCTACAGAAAACAAAAAAAAAAAGATTAAAAAATAAAATAGGCTTATCAAAATGATGTCAAAATATTGTTTGTATCATGAGCGCATAATTTATTTTCCCTTTAAAACCGGCTAACAATAAAGCTTGCACAACTCAAAGGAAAAATTCTTTGTTACACAGACCTGGCCTCAGGGCACACGCAACGGTGTATTTGGTCGGTACGACCACAATCTTTGTTTCTACTAATCTACCTATTCCTTTGGTACATGGATCCCAAGTTTTACAGCTTTATCATTGATATAGTAATATATACCTTAAAACTAGCAGAAATATAAAATATAAAAACTTAACTAATGCAGAGGTACACGTTATTTGTGATCACGGCGACGAAGACGTGTAGATGCAATCAGGGATCAGATAAATAAAACCACAGTTTGGATTGCATTTCCAACAATGTATCCGAGCTTTTTAGACCCAGATACAAGAAACAAGAAAGGTCAAGTTGCGATTCAAAAGAAACCCGGTAACAGTAGAGTTGACTGTTATTTTGTCAAAGTCTGTAAAAACCAGCAAAGTGCTTTGAGTTGAAGTTGGGAAATTAAATGTTGACTTTGCAATATAAACTGAAAACATTCGCCGATAAGCAACGATCTAGGTCAATGTTGTTTTTGGATTATTTAACTGAGGTAAATAATAATAAATAATGCTGGACAATCCACACAGGCTCATCTAGCCCCAAGCTAAGCAGAGCAGTAAAAATTAGCGGATTTCTTTATTTTAACGAATACTTTGAGTTGCCTTAATCAATAGTTTGTAAAATTACCATCAATATATTATTAGAAAAATTACTATTTTATGTCACATGACCTCGTAGTGTAGTTGGTTAGCATGTGAGGGAAAGATGCGGGTTCAAGTCCCGTCGAAGTTGAAGATTTTTGGGATTTTATTTGATTTCTTATGTTAGTTATGGTTGAATAAGTACGATTTATATGTACTTATAATAAATAAATAAATACATAGATTAAATTCCCACAGGTAAGAGTTCGTAAGCCCGCTGCCGTGTCGGTCGTAAGAATCAACTACTCTAATTAATTACATTTTGATTCAATTGATATACATAAATTCACTGACACTCTAAGATTAACTTATTATCTATACTTATAATAAAACTGTAACAGGTCAAATTCTGTACATTGCAGATATTTAGAAAACTTTTTTTGGAGGGCAATCTATTATCGATACTAAAGCCAAAACTGTAATTTTTTTCATTCATGTCTGTCTGCCTGTCTGTATCTTGGCCGCGCATAACTCCGAAACTACTTAATGAATTCAAACGAAACTTGGCATGATTTGAATTCATACTACGAGAAAGGATATATGATACTTTTTATCCCGGAATTTATAACGGTTCCCCTGGGAGAGGGGATGAAAGTCAAAATGCGTAGGTACTTCTTTGTAATTCATCAACGCGTTGTCCGATTTTATTGATTTTTTTTGTTAGAAATAATGTTGCAAGATTGTAAATAATAGTCAACATCATCATCATCATCTCGCCTTTATTAGTCCATGCATAGCTCTTTCCATAGCTCGCTGTGCGAATTTGAACTGATCCAGCCTTACAGTGAGCGTCCACGTCAGAGGGTACATGACGGGTAGGACGCAGTGATTAAAAACCTTTCGAAACAGTGTTGCAAGATACAAAGTGGAGTTAAATGTAAGTAGATTTAAAAAAAGCTATTCTTTTTTAGCCATAAACGCGATAAGCGTGTGATTACGCTTATCGCGTCTATGTGTGTTCGTGTATTGTTCCGATGGCGTTACACATAACGTAGTATACAGGGAACCTCTGTAAATCATATTCATTGATTCATTTGTGCGTTAATGCGTATAGAGTTCTTAATAGAGATCATAACACAAACAACGTTAGGGCGCTATTACAGCAGAGATCTAAAAAATAAGGAAAATAAAATTTTCTTATTGAGAAGTGCTCCCAAGCCTTTGATGAAATGAAATATGAAAATGACAAACTCTAATTTAAAAAAATTACATTCTTATTTTTCAAGATGACATTATAAATGTTGTACCTATTAATATCATTTGCATTATTCTGTCATTAATTGCTTTTTCTTTATTATTGTTAGTTAATTAATGTATCTTCCTATTTTTGTACGTTTGTTCAATGTTTATTTTAATTTGTTCATTATGTACTTGGCTCTATTAAGTAAGTTGTAGCATAATTTCCGCACACAATTTATATTGTATAAGGAAAATATATTATCAAAAAATATCATATATCACATAGAGAAACGTAAGCAGATATTTTAATTTTAAATTAATTGCTGTTTGTAATGAAGGTATTTTTAAAATTTTAATATTATTCATATATAAAAGCATTTAGAAACAAGAAATTCTTTTTTAAACAAAAATCACCCATTAGGTATTATAATTACTAATGTAATGTAAATAACGAATGGAATTGAAGATGACAGCGGCACAGAATGCTGTCCCACGTAGATCATTATTTGATTTTGATTTTTAATCCCACTCTTTATCTACATGGATTATACACAATTTAACTACCTACCTAAATATAGGTGATATTAAAAGTGTAACAGGTCCAATTCTGCGCATTGAAGTTTTTATGCACAGCGTTACTTAATATGAGAGAAACTGGTCAAATGCATGGCAATCGCGAACGAAGTCGCGGGTACAGCTAGTATTTTATAAAACAACAAAAAATTCTACAGAAACTCTATTTTCATTGAGGAAAAACTACGGCGCTTCTAAAACATTTATTCCAAGCAAAGCACTGGAAATCAATCACTGTGGAATTATTCATACAAACAAATGTTAAAGGGGTCGAAAATATTCAGGACAAAACTGGTATTTGGGTGAAATACGTTTACTTTCCTCGCGACACACAAGCTCTTAAAAACCAGAACTTATAAGAACCTTAAGGCGTTTTTATATAATTTTTTGGTACAGTACGTTTTGTAAGCTTTATTCTCTCTGTCTCTATCTTCCCAGCTAGTTATCCCACATGGTGGTTGGGTCAGCTTTTCCGGGAGATATTTTTTATCCCGGAAAAGCGCGAGCGAAGTCGCGGGCAAAAGCTAGTACCGCATTAATCAAAATCCGTTCAGGCAATTAAATGTAAATAATTTTTACCAATTAATTAACTGGAATTTCTTCAGCCTCCTGCGTCTTGGGGACGCTTCCGACTGGTATTGATATGGTTGAGCTACCTGTAAATTGTTTGCAACAGTCTGCAGTTAGCTTAATTATTTCAATTGTAAATACTAGTTCTAATTGGGGGGGGGGCTGTGTCCATGCTTTAATAGTTGCACCGCCTAGCTTGCTTTGCTTCCCTAGTCACCTAGTTTAGCCGCTTGCCTAGTATAGATACAGACCTGCCTTACATGGCTCTTCAAGAAATGTAAGGCGCGAATGGCCTTAGGGGAGAGTAGCGCAACAGTCGCTGATCCCTAAGGTAAGCCTGGTGGGGTATCCTTCACGTGGTTGTCCCCTGTTATTGGTCTAATTCCCTCAGAAATAGACGTAACCAAAACCACCAGACGAACACTGCCTGGGATGACGATGTCACGTCCCGGCGGGTCCACCATCGGGCGATGAGTAGATGTTGGATAGAAATGACACAAATTCCCCACCCCCCTCCTTCACTAAATTCCCATCCGATCCTTAATCCATACATCCACTACGAAGCAAAGTGGTCTAGCTTCGTGGGCCTGCCATCCCCAAAAAGAGAGATAGCAGGCGGTGGGAGGACCACCTACGTATTGATGCTGTGCGTAGGGTCCTGGTGGCTGAGCGGACAGATGTCTCTTCCGCAACACTCCTCTTTGGCGTGAATTTCCTCCGGAAACGGGAGGTCACGGTCTAACCAACTGTGACTATTCAGCATGGCGGGCGGCCTTCAGCCACCGCTGGTGAGAGGGGGGGGGGGTCGATGGGGTCTGCAGCCGGCGGTGCACGCCTTAGCTCGGTGGTGGTGGTCAACGCCGAGTATAGTGGTGCCGTTGAGGCTCGTAGGCAGCGCGATCACCCGTTCTATATCGGACCGGCAACCCTGGTGTATAATGCTATTAAAATACACCCCCCTGGTTGGACTCCGTGGTGGGTGGGGCCCGGATAGATGAAGAATTTATTAAAACAGTACCATGGACACCAATCCAATTGACCACTTTGCGCCCTCAGCAGGGGAGGCGGTAGAAGCCTATGCGGCCATTACGGTCGATAAGGATTCTGCTGCTGGCTGAACGATCGCGGGATCTAAAGCCAAAAAACCAAACAAGACGGCAGGGAAAGAGGCAAAGCCAGTGGCTGGACCCTCGACTACCGAAGTTCGAACCTCCGGGGCTAACGTCCCAGTAGGCAAGAACGCCAGACGGAAACAACGGAGGCTACGACAGAAGCGGGAACAACAGTCGGTTTCGAGCAGCGGAGCCACTGTTCCGAACGCTGACGGTCCGAGCTTCTTTTATAAACAACGGCAAAATGCCAAAAATGTGTCTGACCCCAAACCGCATGCCCCGCCGGCGAAATCTACAAGCTTGCTCGTAGAGGCTGCCGGGTCTGATGTTGGCAGAGGCAAGGGGAAGAAGACCCAGAACAGCCAACGCTTCAATCGCCAGAAGCGCGCAGCCATAGCGATCACCCGATCAGCTCAGGCCCCTGCCGCGGCTCCGATCCCGGCTTCGGCCTCGATCCAAGTGGAGCCAGGCAAGAGGACGCGACTGGACGATACTGTGTCCCCGAGAGGGGAGCACAAGAAGCTAAAGCTCGACTCCACGCGTCGCGCCCCTGCTGCCAGCTATGCTGAAATCGCGCAAAGCACCCTCGGCGTAGCGGTGGTGAAGACCGACAACCAGCAACTAACGGAGGAACAGGCTATCATACTGAAAAGGTACCTGAGCAGTCGGCTTATGGATGAGGCTAAGACTTCAGAGATCAGCTTCACCCCCTGCTTCCTGGGTAAACCTATCTTCACCGACGGGGCCCTGAAGCTGTGGTGTGAAGATGTGCCTTCTGTTGAGTGGCTGACTGACGCCATTGAGCAGCTACCGAGCACAGCTTGCCCAAATCTCAAGGTCATTAAGCAGAGCGAACTGACAAGGAAGGTACGTGCAGCCATCTTTTTCCCTGAATGCACGTTCTCCTTGGAAGACACGAGCGTCTTACTGTCGAAACAGAACAAGTGGGCGCAGGTTCACCAGTGGATTGTCTACACCCACCAACGGCAGGCAGAAGACATGCTCTTCGTGACTATAGGGATCCCGGAAACCCTAATCCCTATTATCATGGAGAAAGGCCGAAGGTTGGCGTTCAATCTGGGGAGCGTCTACATACGCTTCTACGCCAGAGATGGGAAGCTCCAAGACGAACCCCCCGGTAAGACGCCTAAAACGATAGCAGAAGGATCAGAAGGCAAGCCTGGCCCTAGTGAGACTGATGCGCCCGAATGCCCGGACTTGTCGGTGCCCTCATATCCCCTGCACTCATCGCCCAAACCGTCGTGCTCTGGAACGATGGAGGTGATGTATGAGAAGATGAGCGAAGATCTGGCACTGGCCTCGGACGAGGACGATAAAGAGGTGGAGGAGAAGGGAAACCAAGATGATGGTGACCCAAAGCCCCTCCTCTTATAACATTATCCAAGCAAACCTCCAGCATAGCCTCACTGCTACGGCTAACCTGCGCAGAGTGCTGGGGGACCCAAGCAACGAGACCATAGCCCTGATCCAGGAGCCGTGGATTAGGGCGGGGCGTGTGTGTGGTCTCAACAATCTAAACGGTAAGCTAATTTACGACAATACTTGTAATAATCCGCGTGCGTGCATTTTTGTACCACGCAACTTGACTGTTGTTCCCATGACCGAGTTCTGTTCCAGAGACCTGACAACTGTCAGGCTTCAGGGCGTTTTCGGAGTGGAGACCGAAGAGATAGTGCTCGCGTCAGCCTACATGCCCGGCGACGAGGTCGTGCCTGCGAAGAACACTATGGATTTGGAAAGACAATGTGAACTAAGTAAATCGAAACTAATAATTTCAGCAGACACGAACGCGCACCACCCCATATGGGGCATATGGGAGACGACCTGGTAAATTTTCTCTTCAACACCAACCTCACCATAGCAAACAAGGCGCAGAACCGACTTTTGTGACGAAACGATGTCGCACCATAATTGATCTTACCCTAGTAACGGAAAACTGCTCTGACCATGTGTGTAACTGGAGAGTATCAGATGAGACTTCCTCCTCCGACCACAGGTGGATCAGATACGAACTGACGCTGATCAAAACAGTTCCAGCACCCACGCGCAACCCGCGCAAGACAAATAAGGTACTGTTCACAAACTCTCTGCAGCAGCGCCTAGGTGAGGGTAGCTGGAAATCAAATATAAGTAACACAGCAGAGATAGAAACAGCGGTACAGCACATCACGCAGAGCCTCGTCAAAAGCTTTGAGGAAGCTTGCCCTCTTACCGTCATCAGTGAAACTGATGCAGGTAAGAAAGGCTGGTCTCGGCGACTGGAGGAGCTCAAGTGTAGGGTACGTAAGTCTTTCAACAAAGCCATGAACACTTATGACGACTCCGACTGGAACATATACAAGAAGGCTCAGGCCGAATATAAAAAGCAGTTACGCAGGAGGAGTCGTCTTAAATGGAAAAACTTTTGCACTACTATAAAATCAAACTCTGAAGCGAACAGAATTAGAAAAATCTTAGCGGCAGAGCCGAACCGCGAGATTGGTTCGCTAAGGAAGCTTGATAACACCTATACCAAAACAACGGCAGAAACACATGAACTTCTTTTACAAACACACTTTCCAGGGTGCATCATAGGCGGTGAAACAGAATGGCACAACGCCGGTCTTGTCACGCCATTGGTGACAGACTGGGCTGTGGCATGCTCAGTGGTAACTGAAGATAAGCTAGACTGGGCCATCAACACATTCAAACCATACAAGTCGCCAGGTATGGATGGAATATTTCCGGGCCTCCTACGCTGGGGCGTAACACACATAAGCAGGGCACTGACGGACATTTTCACGGCTTGCCTGGCCTTCCGCTACGTACCGCTTATGTGGAGAGAGGTAAGAGTCCTATTCATACCTAAACCAGGAAAAAGCGACTATACTGAAGCAAAGTCCTATAGGCCGATCAGTCTCACATCATTCTTACTCAAGACTCTGGAGAGACTATGCGATCGACACATAAGGGATAACATACTAACATTCAAACCACTACACCCACATCAACATGCCTATAGCTCAGGCAAATCAACAGAATCTGCGCTGCACACAGTAGTTAGCAGATTAGAACAAGACATTTTAAACAAAACGCTCTGTCTCGCAGCCTTTATAGATATCGAAGGGGCCTTTGACAAGACAAACTTCAGCAGCATCAACGCAGCTTTGCAGAAGCACGGAGTGGAGCCGACGCTGGTAGATTGGATCATTAGCATGCTCAGGATGAGAGCAGTACGGGTCGACGTACACGGGGGGACCAGGGGAGTTGTGGCAAAGGGATGTCCACAGGGCGGCGTTTTGTCATCACTCCTGTGGAACCTAGTGGCAAATGATCTAATCACCAAGCTAAACGACCAACGCTTCTACACGGTAGGCTACGCGGACGATCTTGCGATACTCATATCGGGCACTTTGCCAGCGTGGCGTGTAACATTATGAGCAACGCATTAAAAGTCGTTGAAACATGGTGCATAGACTATGGTCTAAACGTAAACCCAACCAAAACAGAACTAGTCATGTTTACTAACAAGCGTAAACTAGGAACCTACCGGCTCCCGTTCCTTTTCAATACGCAGCTGGTACTATCTGATGCAGTTGAATACTTGGGTATAACTCTAGACAATAAACTAAACTGGGCAACACGTCTAGAAAACAAGATAAAGAAAGCCACCATCTCATTCTGGCAGTGCCGTCGAATGATAGGTAGAACATGGGGTCTCAGCCCAAAGATTACCCTATGGCTCTACAACACCGTAATCAGGCCCTCGCTAACATACGGTTCCCTAGTGTGGTGGCCTAGAACAAAACAAGGCACTACCATAAACAAACTGCAGAAGTTTCAGAGGTTAGCCTGCGTAGCGACGACCGGGTGTATGAGAACTGCCCCCACGGCAGCACTCGAAGCCATGATAGGCCTATCGCCGTTGCACTTATACGTGCGACAAGAGGCAGCCGCAGCTGCTTACAGACTCTGGGCTTTACATTTATGGGAGCATGACACTAGAGCACAACACACCACTATTATAGAGGAGTATGCAAGGAGCAATCCCATGCTACTCTCGATTTATGATAGAGTACCCATAAAACACCTACACTCAAAAAGCTTCACTATACAAATGCACGAAGAGCCAAGTGACAGCTCAAACATACACGAAGTAAGAATATACTCAGATGGCTCTAAAATGAAAACAGGTACCGGGGCAGGAACGTTCTCGGAAGATCTCAACATCCACAAAACAACAGCACTGGGCGCCCACAACTCCATTTTTCAGGCGGAATGTGTGGGTATAATTCAGGCTGCGACCGCAGTGCTGCGAAGAGAGGTAACTGACCAAAACATCAGGATCCTCTCAGACAGTGCGGCGGTACTACAGGCTCTGAACAAGAGAGAGCACAATTCGGGTCTTACTCTACAGTGCTACGACCTGCTAGAACAAGTAAGTAAGTCCAATAGAGTCACTCTACAATGGATAAAAGGACACAGCGGATCCAGAGGAAATGACGAAGCTGATGCACTGGCGAGGAGAGGTTCAGAGTGGCAAACGGCAGGGCCTGAACCAATAATTCCCCTGCCTTTCAGTCAAGTCCACTCATGGATCCGTCAACATACGATTAAACAACACCAAGACTACTGGGCAAGTATTCCGGATTGTAGGCAGTCGAAGGAGGCCTTCCCGGCTTTAAACCCGAGATTCTCCCGAAAACTCCTCAATCTGAAACGGGGCAAACTCCGGCTAATTGTCGGTACTGTCACAGGACATTGCATGCTTAATAAACATCTATTTAATCTGGGTATCACGGACAGCCCCCTATGCAGGGGATGCATGAACGCAGAGGAGACGGCCGCGCATGTGCTTGTAGAGTGCAATAGCGTAGCGTCTCAAAGACTACTCTACCTCGGGACACCGAGGACGCCTAGGGAGGCATGCACCGGCGTCAGCGAGCTGCTGGCTTTCCTAGAGGACATCGGGTGGTTAGATTAGCAGCCCCCCACCCGACACGCAAAAAGGGCCCATCTGTGGCCTAGTTGCGGAAACCAGTCCATAAACAAGTAACAAGTAACTTGTTCTAATTTGTTTTAATTATTTGATTGTAATTTCCTTTATAAATACTGGAACTTATGATGGAATTAGGAAAGCCACATATACACGCCAAACCAGATGTAGAATGTTTGTAAACAAACCACCTATTTTAACCTAAAATTCACTTTGTTGCCGCGTCTTTTTATACGCAATTTATGTACAGACAGCATCATCAACTGGTAATCCTCTAGCGGTAGAAGTGTAAACGTCAAACCAAATAATACTGCTCTCCATCTCTTGGCGATTTGAGATCCTTCCTTCAATAAGATACATCCATGAAGCCTGAAAACGTTATACCACTATTTTGCAGTCTTGTAACAAGGGTGTATTTGGAGCATCGAAACTATTAAAAGTCTAACACGCTCCAATAACACTTGGTGAAAGTGTTAAAAGCTTGGAAAGCAAAGTAAAAAATCCACCAAACTCTCCCTCCGTAAGTCCCTGCATTGTTAACCCGAACCTACGCGACAGAATTCTGTTTATCTGTCTTCTAAAGGCTTTGTTTACAAAGGCATGCGATAAAACAAAACACATGGCCGTAACAAGCACTGAAATAAAGGCCCTGTAAGGGTGCTCGCTCACACACGAGTCGTGTGGTAGAGATTTTGGACACTTTGGGCGTAATTTCTTTATACTTTGTGCGTTCTAAGGTCATGAAGGCATAGTGTTTAGTTGTAGAAAATTCCATTTGAATTTCGGTTTAGACTTAAATACCAAAATGCTTTTGGGTAAGAGAAGAAAACATTTTATAATAAAGAAAGTAACAGCGCAACTTTTTTAATAGTTACAAGGCGTTGTTTCTTTGCAGTTGTTAATTTCTTCAAGTTGGCTGAGAAGGCGATACCTCGTAAGTTCACTTTTCGAACATAAGTCAAAGTTTGTTTAATATTGAGTACATTAACTTAGTCCTAGTAATTGAACACTTTTACTTCACGCAAAGTTGTAGTTTGTTTACTTCAGTATGGAGTATTAGCTTTGTGTGGTACAAAAACAATTTATTTTAGGAACTTTTGATTATAACGTATTCGGAAAATCATCAGTAGATTTATAACAAAGTGAATTTACTAGTTATTAATAAATAGTAGTTAAAATAGCAATAAATAACAATTGATTTTCCTTATGGAGATTTGTCATACACATATGATTAAAATATAATAAAGCAAAGGTACTCACATGAAAAGCGCCTCTGATCAGCGGTCCGGCCTGCCCGACGTACAGCGTCGACGCCGAATCAAACACGAGCTCCAGAGGATTCCTCTTCACCACAACCGTGTCAAAGTCATGGCAGTTCAAAAACAATGTCACATTCTCTGTTGTCACCCTCAATGCAAATCTGCTCCACTTCTTTGCAAACGACGGTACGACAAAAGACGCTATGGTCTGTGAAAGAGCGTAGGCATTTGCGTCTGTGTACAAGAGCGATATGTTCATCAGTTCTTTCCCTGACGGTATCAGTTGCACCCCTAACTGAACCACAGTTTCTAGAGGGTTGACCACTGAGAATAAGAATCCCCCTTCTTTGTTCGCAGGTCGCACAGTGGCAGTGATGGAGAAGTCAGCGTAGAGTTTCTCTGGCATGAAGAGTCGGTATGGGGACTTTATATCGGAACCCGGCATGAGACCGTATGCTGGGAACCCGTCGAGCCCTTCGTCGAAGTATTGGGTTTTCGGGTTGCTGAATGGTACACCGATCGCGTGGAGTAGGTCGTATTCGGGAATGTCTGGAATAAGAAAAACATGCTGAGATATTTTTCGAAACAAGTTTAAATTAATTTTTTTAGTCGCAATAATATTCCTATTGGTTGATTCTGAAATTAACTGCAATAAGATGTGTATCTTATTGCAGTTAATTTGAAAACACTTTCATACCTCTCTTCGGAAACATACGTAATAAGTAGTAATTTTCGACGGGCAAAACGTAGGCATCGCTAAAGATAAATAAGCTTACTGTACCAACTATGTGCCGATACTATATACTTTACCAAACCGGAGTTTCTACTACGGCTTTAGTGACTAAGTCATAAACAACCGATTGGCTTATTATAAGAGCGCTGATCAGTTAACTATAAAATTCACCCGACTCCTAGACCAGGTCAGTATTCAAAACAACACCTGAAAAACGTTTACTTTCAGAGCGAGTTAATACACTCTTCGACTCGTTTAAAGCCTGCCCACTGAGTTGCTATAATGGCAGCGGAATTAAAAGTTGAAATAAATACTGTAGACGTGCTGCATTGAAAAAGAGACTGTTTGTAGGCTGAGAGAGAGAAAATTGACGTGATTCAAATAGCGGTATGAATTTATACTGAACCTATGGCTTTGGACAGGATTATTGATTCTCAGCTTCTCAAGCTGAGAATCAATAATCCTGTAGATAAAACATAATTTAAACTATTAGCTACGCTTAGGATCTACAAGACGACTTTTGAACTCTATTCCTAGTTTGAAACCCGATACACAGAAAAAAAAATTCACACCAAGTATTAAAAAAAAATTATAAGTTTGTTTTAATTAACACTTCATATAGGTAGTAGGTACCATCTCCATTTTACAAGCGTACATTTTATTCAAACTATGCATCACTGTAACAAAAACGTAGAAGATGCTTTATAGCAGTGCGGACTGAAACTTTATGGAGCAGGAATAGTTTTATAGTGCAGCGATAAATGACTGAAAATATATTACCGGCCAAGTGCACGTAGCATTCCCGCTGCAGAATGCCGTACGTACGCGTTAGTTTATGAGCAAGAGTTCGAAAGAGATGCATTCGACTAGTCCGTAAACCGAACAGACTTTGGTGGTAACGGCCACTGAAGATCCGAGGCTGTGAACTCTTGTCTTTGGGTTTTATTGAGGCGACAATCCGGTCAACTTCACTAGAGATGCGAGAGTTCAGCGCTGATCAAGAATTAGAATTGGTAGGTGATCTGACCTCTGCGCTGCGCATTTAATTTAGGTATCTACCGATGATTTCTTTACCTTCTTACAATAATGAATGGTGCAAAAGTTTAAAAGGTTTTAAGAAAAAGCTATATGCTTTGCTTTTTAGACGTACTGAAATACTTACGGAACCCTAAAAATTCAATCTGAAGACTTTTGCGAGTACTTCCGTTAGACAACCCATTTATGTAGATGAAAGAGGAGTTACCAAATATAGAATAGTAGTGTAGTCATTCCTTTAGAGTATGGATATAACTTTAATGATGATGTATCATCACATCATCAAGCAAGCAGCAAATTGCTATTTATGACGCGGCGATTGAAGTTTTGACTATTTTAAAATATAATTGTACATGTTTAACATGAAAAGGGCTATGTGCTCTATTATTTATTTCCCCAAAAAGAGGATTAAAAATGTACATAGTAAATAACTGTTATCCGAAAATACCTCACCGCGTTAGGTAGGTGTACGTGTTTACCGTGGGGTAATTCATGGAGAGTTCAGACCTTCGTAAAAGCCTAGCTTATAATTTTGAACCAATGCATGCATTGGTTCAAAATTAAGTATCTGCGCTGCTTTTCTTACCTTTATTTATCTATCGGTTAAGGTAGTTTAAGGTTAACGTAATTTATATCACGTCGTCTTGACCTATGACACTTTTGCACTTGTCTTATTATGAACGTAATACCTACGTTTTACTGATAGGCTGATGCTGCACCAGCCTGACTGAGACCAGAAATTTATTTAGATCAAACTCCTTTAAACCCGAGAATGGCATTATTCTAAACATTAATTTGGGAAAGACAGCCATTTATTTTGGGACAGTTTACGCTCTCGTACATTTCCGTAATGGCATAATATGTTAAACTATTAAAGCGATAAGCCCGCCCTGCCCTATTCCAGAACCACAATCGTTTTAACAACGCTATTTTGAGGTAAACTTCCGAGCAAACAGACAGGGACAGCGCTGGTGAGCGACGTTACGTCAGCGTCACTCACACATTTTGAAATATAATTTTAGCCTTATTTTATTTTAAAATTTAGACAGCACACTGAGACATTTTTCTATTTGAAGGCATTCAAAGCTTAATTATTTAGAATGTATCAATAAAATAGTCATCTCATAAGACTACCTACGTCCTACAGCCAGAAAACAATTCAAAAAAAATATTATGAACTTTACACTTTCATGACCCATGACGTACATGGGCCTACCTGTAGTCGTAGGCAGGCAGTGAATGCGTTAATGGCCGCAATCTTTGCACTTAGAGGGAAGCCTGAGAAGGCAATTGAAAAATTTAGGGGATTTTATGCAAAACCGAGTTAATTCTTTATCATGTTTCGACGGACCAACCGCGTTTTATTCATGTTGTTTTGTCTTGAACCTCGTTAACCAAGTCGCAATGCTCTGAAGTATATCTTTAGACAATGCGCAGAAAACGGCAGCGCGATAATTGTCTGTCGCAAACAATCCCTGTAAACGGCTGGCTGTTTGTGCTCTATTTAATAAGCTGTCAGGGTAATGTACGGATTGTAATCTGAACGGACGGATAAACCTAGGTTGGAAGGTTTTCAACCTGGCCCATTACCAAGTGTCCATACTCTACGACAAAACTGTCTATACTACAACAGACAGAGATAGTTTAATCGAGAACTAAAATAACACAGTCTTTTATTTTTAGGCTGTCTTTTGTGTATAGGTTATTATTATAACACAAGTATTATGCTTAGTTTGGGCACACCTCGGACACTCGCCCTTTTCTCCATACAATAGTCGCATCTTACATATATGCATATACACACTTCGCACATATATCCGCAACTGTGTTTCGCTACACGTGCGACTGTGTGTGCTTCACATTAAATCATTTATTAATTTCGGCGTGATGCGCGGCCAAAGAATTTGGCTTACATCCCCTCGCCCAGGGGAAACGTACTGAATTCCGGGATAAAAAGTATCCTATATCCATCCTCGTAATATGAACTCAACACATGCCAAGTTTAATTTCAATTCGTGCAGTAGCTTCAGCGTGATGCGCGGCCAAGATACAGACTGACAGACAGACAGACGAACAGACAGACACACAAAAAAAAATACTGTTTTGGCTTCAGTATCGTTAATAGAGAGCCCTCAAATTTTTTTGTCAAAATATTTTCAATGTACGGAGTTGGACCTGTTACAGTTATATTATAGGTATGTACCTATAGATTTCAAGTTAATAGCTGCGGTAGTTGCTGATATATTAAAAAGGGAAAAAAGGACAGACAGAGCGAGACCATAAGGGTATCGAAAACAATCTCGCAACGCTAAAAATAATTTTCTGTCGCGTATTCGCTCCTCCATGAGTATGTGATGGGTGGGGGTTTACTTTACTTATGGGAGAATCTGACCATTGATGTCCAACATTACTGTCCAACATTATCATTTTTAATTTAATTTTATGTTAGTTGTATGTGTTAAATTCTTTTTTTTTTTTAGATTATAATAAATCAGTTAGTGTAATTGGCAATCGCCGTTCTAATGAATAATTAAATAATTGACTAAATGACTAAATCACTAGTCTCTTCTCATCTCGTTCTTTAGGTAAAAAAATTAAGTAATAAAAAGACGTAAAAATAAAATGATATTTCTTGATTAGATACCGAACTATCCATTCCTCGTTATTTTTCTAATAGTAACGACTGTTAAGTTATGAGTTTATGAGACACAATTCTATGATTTCTCAAGCACTCCAAGTCCAAGCACGGCCAGTTCAATTATACCCCATTTCACCAATTATCTCAGCAGTGGCCTACTTGAATACCAAATGGGCTACTGCATTTCATGAATCGCATTTTGCCTAACAGCCATTGAGAGGGCGCAGGCCAGCATGCTCAATGAGAAATGCATTGATTCATGGACACATTTCTTGTTGAAGCTATTTACAACGTTTTATAAACAGTCCTTTTATCACCTACCGTAGGAACCTAGGATGTGACCTAAGATGATTTTCTTAATCTAAG
Source organism: Eupithecia inturbata (assembly GCA_963662085.1). Taxonomy (NCBI): domain Eukaryota; kingdom Metazoa; phylum Arthropoda; class Insecta; order Lepidoptera; family Geometridae; genus Eupithecia; species Eupithecia inturbata. The sequence goes on along the minus strand of OY759191.1, from coordinate 5,248,683 downwards.
ATGCTAATAGTCTGTTTTTAGAATGCTGATTAGGTAGTTGACATAAGATTTGACACGTGTTTGGCCATAGAAAAATGCATTTTACCGGTAAAATATTAAAATATTTGGTATTTGGCGATTGATTAGAGATTCTGTTAGTGATTTGACAAAATGATCAACTTATTTTTGGTGCACAGTCAATCCCGTAAGCACTTGCTCTTGTCAAGTTTGACCCTTGATTAGTTTGATATGCGTTGGATAAACCGGCATTTTTTTGTGAAAAAGAATGGTAAATATTGAAAAAGTTTATTCTAATTATTTATTTTGTACCCACCGTTTTGGTATTTCGATGACGTAAACAGTCCATCGTTGGCCGAACATGATGTCGTGAACAGCAGCAGCAAGAGAAAGTGCCTGAAAAAAAAAAACAGCAAGCATTAAACCTTTGATTGCATAACTTGGCAGATTTAACCAGATCAAGGTTGTTAGAAACTAAGTCTAAATTTAATTCTAAAAGGTTCATTAGAGCCCTGAGTTCGGTTTGACAATATTATCAAGACGTCATCGTGATGTCGTGATGTCTCATTTTTTGTATGGGAATTGCGTAGATCGATATCCGCACGATAGAGTTGCTGTACCAAATCCCATAGTAAAATAAGACGTCACGATGACGTCTCGATATTATCGTCAAACCGAACTCAGGGCTCTGTTATATGGCCTGAATGCAATATGTTTTTTTGGAATTCTAAATTGAAATTAAACATAGCACCCATTGCACTGAATGGAAACTGAACACAAAAAAAACAGGATATCGAAAAAACAGGATTTCAATACCCATTGGGTATTGAAATCCTGTTTTTTCCAGGAAACGAATGCCCATTTTGGAGGTTGGCAGTTAACATTCAAAACCCATGCCTTTCAGTTTTAAGGCCTGACTGTAATCCAGTTTTAAAGGTTTGATTCGCAGATCATTGAGTCTTGTCAAAAGAACCAATTCAGCTCGGTAGGAGACTCGCTTGGACATGCTATTCGAAATCCGCATTTCCAATTAGATCCATTTGACCTAGGGTTGCCATGATAGTCCGTACCTACTGACATTTATTTTTACCTAAATAAATAAATGTATATTGCAGAAGGTCTCAACAGTAACAGTAGTACCGTGTTTTAGACCTAGTTAACCCGTCTTAGATTCGACACCTCGCTCGAACTAATCTTGAATATTCTTTCGTTATACCTGACGGTAAATGACGATTAGCAGACGATGTTTCATTAAGGTCTAGAAGACACCTGTAAGTCGTCACGAAATAAGTTCACCTTCACATCCATTGACAAAAAAGAAAAAGTTTGGTAAATTTGAGTATTTTGTAGGTTCATAGAGCACTCACTTGTGCTAGATAATAAATAAATCGTTTATTTTGTGGAATCAAAAGTATCTAATACTTTTACAAATTTAAGGTATGTAGATAATACAAAAACTAAAGATATTTCGTTTGTAAGTTTAAACTTACTTATCTACATACCTATTACTTGGGATGCTTGGTATAAAGGTTTTGGACTGAGCAAATCGGCTATGAAAATCGAGTGAGTGAATAGTGAAATGATTACTGATGATAATTATGATTTTTTATGTATATATGTTAGGAAGCAGAAAACTCACCCAATTTGGGGTTTTTACAAGCCCCGCGAGATTAGAACACACAACTTAGCGAGAAGTTAATTGTGTATTTGTAAACATTTAAGTGAAAATCAAATGTTTTACGACCAGTCGTTAGCAATTCCAATGTGGCGTTCATTCCTGTATGTGCCAACATGTTGCCAACCAAACTAACCAATCCATTGCTCTTGATTGACAATCGTCGCTTGCTTCACTCAAAACTGACATGCGACGCTATCAATGTCATTACGCGCGAGAACGCGGGAAATTCTAAAAAGTATGTACTCTTATCTACCCAAGATGGTGATTTATTTATAATAGTAGGCTTAGAAGAAGAAGGCTCTAAATGAAAATAACTTTGTGGGTGTTTAAACTCAAGTAGCAAGAAAAATAATGCTGCATATTATCTATTTTCACTAGTAAGTACTAATATAAAATTTGTTATTTTGCGTAAAACAGTCATCAACACTCATAAATAAAATGAAAAATTTCGTGAAAACGTTGCTATGCACTGGGGAAAAATACCCCAATTTGATTAATTAGTAGGACTTAGGAATTACTGTTTTAGAATTTTCAGTCACTCGACGATATTCTGAGTAGATTTAAATTGTAAGCTCAAATGAAACAGAAAATTACAATCAATGAATACATTTAATTTCAGTTCATTTATTTTTTGACAATGATGATAAAGTTAGTACAAACACCCTGTTTGGCTGCAATTTTAATTTTAATTGTTAGTCATTTACATTAGTTTAGGTACCTAATTTCTAATTCATAATAATTTACATAATTATATTAAAAATCAGGCAAATAATATGTTTAATTAAAATGTACAATTGGTTTGATTATGTTAGGTACAATTTTTTCAAACGATAAATAAAAAATCTCAAAAATCATGTTGGTACTAATGCCAGTTCCAGTTGTTAAATTAAAAGTAATAATCTAATATAGTTTTTCTGTCAAAAAAATCGTTTAATAATAACATTAAAATTTATTAATTAGGAAACATTTTAGTTTATATGTAAACAGGTTGTATTTATTTGTAAACAGGTTGTATTTTGGGAGTTTATTATGTATTTTAATTTACATTTTGTAGGGTTTACTGTGGTAAAGCGCCCTACAAATTGTAAATTTAATAAACTCCGCATATATATAATACACAGATTAGATTGAGGTTGCACTAATTTATTTCTACCGGCTCTGAGGCTATAAGGTAGGTCGTCTGAGTTTTGGTATAGATGTGGATATTTTCTAACGAATGTACTGTACATTATGTAGTTCCAGAATATAAATCGACGGTAAGGTTAAAAATCTTTAGTTTTTTAATGTGCGGCTTACAACTATCCATCCTATCAATGTTAACCAAGATGCGTATGCATTTCTTTTGTAGAATAAACAAATTAGAACTAGTATTTATAATTGAAACAATTGAGCTAACTGCAGACTGTTGCAAACAATCTAGAGTCAGGCCAACTAATCCATATCAATACCAGTTGGAAGCGTCCCCAAGAATTGGTAGCATTGTCCCGCTGATGCAAGGCTGATGCGCTGCGCCAGATACTCACCAGCTCTTGGTCACGCGTCGTCGCTTCGACCAGACGCTTAGGTAATTTTTTGAAAACTAGGAGAGCCTCCATACCTTACGTACCTAGACCTCTCGACTCTAAGTGGAGCAAATGCAAAAACTAAAATTGAAAATTGGAATCAATCCCATCTTCTCTGTGGCAATACCCGCACGTGCACTTTCACTTGGTTCTTTTTTAGGGTTCCGTAATCAACAAGTACCCTTATTTATAGTTCGCCATGTCTGTTCGTCCGCAGCTTAGCTCAGTGACTATTAGTACTAGAAAGCTTTAACTTGCCATGGGTATATACATTACAATTATATATATTATATATATACAATTATATAATATGCACATTATTACTAACGCTGAAAAAGACGTAAAATAAAACCCTGTTTTTTTTTCAGTGTACTTGACTAAGTTGGAGTTGATTGTTTTTTTCACTTATTTCTTACTGTAGGATATCGTTGAGTATAAACATCTGACATCAGATGTCCCCCCCCCAACCCCTGACAGGCAAATGGTTGTTTTTTTGGAAATGTGAAAAAATGCTAGCAGTAAGAGTGAATTTGAAACGAAAACTATTAAAGTTAAGTCTGTTGTTGGTCATGGATGTTTTACAAGTCGAGTCTATCAACTCAATATTTTAGATAGCTCATGAACCGTGCAACTACTCTGCACGTGGCCCCACACGCACTTGACCGTTTATTTAAATGAGTGTTTCGAAAACGAGAGGAGCCGATATTATTTGGCGGACTTGAATTAAAACCTTTTTGTCGTTGACCTAAGTTTAATGATAACATTGATAACCATAAAGCTACTTGGCTGATATTTCGTAAAATTTAAAAAATAACAAATTTGAAATCGATTCCCATACATTTTTTTTTTTTTTTATATTTAACAATTAATAATTGACACCTGCAGTAAATTGGAATAAGATAATAAAAAAAATAAAACGGTAGGTGCATGACGTGTTGGCTAAATTGAAACTTTTCTTCAGTTACCCAATTTTTTAGGGAAAATGCCATTCACTTGCAACATTCAATCAATGTGTGAGTGAAGGCAATGTATTTAAGTGCTGTCAAAACACACATAGATCGGTTTTTAGTTACACAAATTGTCAAATTGTTGAATGACACTATCCCACTGCCTGTGACAGCAGCGTGTTCTTATTCTATGGTTGTAGGTATGGTTGTACTTAGTTTCGTACTCAATTTGTTAATAGCGCTAACTCTCTCACCAATGATTAAATCTCTTGTTAACGTCAATTCGGCAAAAAAATTTTTTTTTCACTTTGGCCCGGCTGTTAAACACTGAGTATCTAGTATTTACAAAATAAGCATATACAAAATACCTATCTTGACAACCCTAATTTTTAGGCGAATGCACGAGAGAAGAAAAAGTGACAATTTGCAATTCAGATCGTTTTTGAAACGGCACGAATGAAGGGGCCTTAATTGATACGATATATATTGGAGCGAACGCGTAAGTAAAATATGGTTTGGATAACTAAAATACATTATTTTGAGAAAATTTGGTGCTTTTGCGATGAAGAATATAGAAGAGGTAAATATGGCAAAGCAAAGGGGTTCAAAGAAAGCCATGTTTGGCAGTGGACGCATATATGCTGATGAGAAAAGCGCTATAAGAAAGAACAACTCATGCACCTTTAAAATACTTTCTAACGCATCAATTGCATTTTCACTAGGATATATTTTTGATAATTACACAGTAGGACATTTTTCTAAATTTTTTGATAAAAATGTCCAGCTGTCAACACGCCACGCCCGAGATATCCTTTGAAAACTATCAATCATCTACTCTCGCTTCCACTTTGGCTTTCGCTTTTGATAAAAGTACACCAAAGTGCCACATAATAAACCAAGCAAGTGGGCAGTCTAGGTTTTTTCTCTTCCATTTCTCAAAGGTCCATTTTATGATAATAAACTTGTGACGCGTTGCGTCGCCTCAAGCAATTCGTTTGTCAAACGGCTAATAAACTAGAAATTCCTATAAGTATAAGTATAGTGGAATCCCTGGAGTGTGAAGAAATAAGAACGAATATTGTTTGAAATTTTCTCGGTCGTGATTTAGTGATAGTATAAGTTCTTGGGTTCCTTTGGGAAGATGGTTGACTGCTTGATGTCAAGAAATTAGTTATTTGTTCAATATGAGAGCAAAACGATTTTTTGGATTTAAAAGCACGAAAAAAAAAAATCATTACAACTTTTCACCTCGACTAGCGAGAAAATATTATTAAATATTTTAAATATTTAATAATAATTATTTTAAATATTTTATTTTAATAAAATAGTCCACTATGATGAAGGATAAAAATGCTATAAATGCTTTCTGTTTTGTAGCATGACGTAGGGAAGGATGTTGTTCTACTTTCATAATAAAGATAATTTCGTTTGTTCAACGCTCAAAAGAGGTATTATCATTAGTAACCTCCATGGTAATTGGTCAAAATGAGTATCTTACATTCGATCTACTTCATTGTAATACAAAATATGTACTCGCTAAGTCGAGATTAAAAATTGTATGTTTTGTCATGATACAAAATACTCACGAAATCATCTGAACAAATCGATAGGCTAAATGAGACCTATTCAGATTCTTTTTTCCATCAGACAATTATAGATAAAAGAATCAGGCTTATCAGTACACTGCTGGACACAGGCCTCCAAACAGAATAAGCGCTTTATTGGCTCTTAGTATTGGCTTAGGTACATAGATAGGTCCACAAATTCACGCTTGAGCTCGATAAGCACGTAATGAATGTGCTAACTTTCATTTTCAAAGGAGGTTCCACGCTATTTATTAGCGTTAATAGCAATAATCTCTTGACTTATCTATTGATTATTGCACAGGATTATAGAATTATATTAAAGAGAACGTGTGAACATAATTGAACGATTATTCACAGGTTTAGCGCGTGGGTTTTATGGTTTCCTAATTCTTCTAAGGTTAAAAAGGTGATTGATATATGTGCTTATTTCAAAATGGATTTGGTATATTCTAAGATACGAGTAAATTAAGGAAAACAGCCTTCCTATGTATTATTTATTATTGTGAAATATTTTTTGTAGTGTTTGGTTGGGTACCTTACTTAACGTTACGTTTAAGGTGGCGTAATGTAACCTGTCATAACACAGCGAGCGTTCGTGCAGTCAGTCACAGTCAGTACGGGGAAACTTCTTTCCCCGTTTTTTTTACCTGTTTTTTTTTCTTAAAGCGCCTTCGCGCTAGCATCGAGAAACGAGACGGATTTTAGCACACGGGGCGTAACGTTACCTACGTTCATGCTCGCTGCGAATGTTACAGTGTTACAAGGCGTACATTATGCCCTGTAACACTGATCAGTATCCGGCTTTAGGTAGGTACTTTTATTAACAACTAATTTCTGGCCGCGCACTCGAACGCGTCGTTTCTATGAAAACGGTTAAAAGATATTTCTATCCCATGGAAACTGATATATGATATAGAATAAAACGCCTATGCTTTACTCCAGGTCTAGAACCACATCTATGCAAAATTTCAACCCGATCCGTTCATTCGTTTTGGCGTGAAGAAGTAACGTACATCCATCCAAACATCCATGCATCTAAACATCCAAACTTTCGCTTATATAGAGGTAATATAAAGTATGAAGAAAAATACAACAAATACGAACAATAACCTACCTATTTAAAATACCTACATATGAAACAGTTGTACCTACCTATCACCTATCTGCAGACTGCGGCAATAATAATAAATATCTAATAATAATAACAAATTAATGAACAATAATAAATCCCCAATAACTCTAAAAGTGATGAAAAATTATGTAACTCTTGCCTCGGGAACCTTTAATAAATCTGATAGTCGTTTTGACTTGGAGGCATCGGCTATTAACTAATGAACATCGATTAAATAGTTTTATTGGATAGTAATGAGTAAACACAAGTTATGACAGATAATGATACCAGAAGATTAATTAGTGTAAGAAATTTGACCTACCTACTTACGAAAAATATCGACAAAGATAACTTCCTACATAAACCAATGCAAGGCCTGTATCCAAACTAAATTATAACTATCACAACACATAACTTACACTCATCAGTCCTATGATCTTCTTCTTTCACTTTGATTGAAAAAATCGCTTTCGGCGAGAAGGCCGTCAATTCCACCGCCTTTCTAAAGGATAAGTTTAAATGAGTACTGAATGTTTAAGGCTATGTAATAAAGCATTATATACATAATGCTTTATTACATAGTCATAGATATATATATAGACGTGGACTGAAATGGTGTTGATATAGCTAAAGAAACATTTTTATAATTTTATGACGTCAGCGTGGATAATTGTATGATAAAACAAACTAAAATCCTATCCCACAAAACTAATTATCTCCTGCATTGTTCCCTACGACATGGGACCATCCACTGGACAGATTAGGGACCGAACTGAGAGAAGTCGAATTAATTGTGCAACGAACAAAAGTCTGGATTAATCCATCAAAGTATAACGTTGAAGGAGGTTGGACAGTGTAATACGAAAGGATGTCACCCTTAAATGGTGATAATTGTTCGTGAAATATTTATTGGTGGTGAAATTAAGGACTATGATTAATTAGGTTTCGCTTACAAGTTGGGTCTGCAAAATAATTTAAGGACTCAATTATATGATAAATTTATTTCGAGAAAATTCCTAGGTCAATAGGCAATGTATTTGTACCTTGCAAAAACCTATCAAACTAAATACCTATGTCATATCTACATAAGTAAATAGTTTCCCTGGTTCCCCGGATTTTTCTACTCCAAATAATCATGTTATTCCTGTCAATTATGCATACTTTGGACCACATATTTATTTATGATACTTTTATGGCCATTATTTTATCGGCTTTATTAACGAGGTAGTAAAGAAAAGAATTAGATTGCTTTAAATAACACCATTTAAGTCGAATCTAAGAATTTACAATGATTGAAATGAGTAGCCGAACCAAATTTATTGCATTCTTAAGAATGCGCACAGTGAAAAATTATTCAGTTGGTTTTCTCCAAATCTCATCACTTTAACTCTGTGAATAACGGTGAAATTTTACAGAAAGGTATTTATTAATCACGACAAAATATAAAATTATTATGAAACTTCAAAATATATTCTAAGTATTCTCGAGAATTGCATTTTTTCATGCTGTGCAAATTTCCCAACTTTTCAGGTGATAATTGTTGGGTGGGTATTGGTATTTATATTTGTATTGGTTGTTTCAGGTGTTGGGCAAATAATAGATAAGAGTTGGCTTGATAACATATTTTTATTGCAACACTTCAACTAATTCATTTAATTTAATTGACGCCATCGCTACAGTAATTCAACTATCTAACTTTTGTGTAAATGAGCCGCAATGATAATAAGTACCGACGCGGGCAACCGCAAGTGGAACCTGAATCGAACAGCCTCACCAGTAGTGGGTGAGGTGTAAAGTGTTACTACAGGTACATTACAACCTAATAGCGCATTCAAATGGTAACCGAACCCAGGCCATTACAGCGCGGACAGCATTGCAGCCCTTGATGGCCAAGCTTAAATGAAGGCCGAGACCGAAGGTCGAGGCTTTTATAGCACGGACAGCAAGGGCTCAAAGGCAAAGTCAAAAACTCTTTATTTCCATAAATACAATAAATGTACACTTGGAAAAGGTCAAATTCTTAATAATTAAACACTGACACGGAAATAAAGTGATATTTTTGATTTCAGGCGCTTCGGTATGTTGACTAAAGTAAAGAAGCGACGAAGAAACCTTTAGCCTGTTAGTTGTTATTTTTCGAGTTGGAGCAAATCCCGTCCCAAACTTTTTTATCCTCTGGATAATCTGATATTTTATAGTAGGCTTTTTTACACAAGAAGGTTTTGACAATTTGTTTGAATTTATTTACTGATAATTTTTGCAACTCACTAGGAGTTTTGTTGTAGAAGCATTGCCCTTTAAAAGATACTTGATTTTGTGTAGTCTAGTTGTGGGCACAGCGAGTTTATGTTTATTTCTTGTATTCAATTTATGTACATCACTATTTTTAGGGAAGCGATTGATATTTCTATGAGTGTACAATAGGTTTTCATAAATATATTGACATGGTACTGTCATTATGTTTATTTCCTTGGATTTTTCACGTAGGCTTTCCCTGGGACCCATATTATAGATTGCACGAACAGCACAAATACGGTGTTAATATCTGCAGCGTTCCCCCATAGCAGTATGCCATAAGACATAACACTATGAAAGTAGCTGAAATAAACTAGTCTAGAAGTATCAATGTCTGTAAGGTGACGGATTTTTTTGACTGCATACGCTGCAGAACTAAGTCTCTTCGATAGCTTGTCTATGTGTGGGCCCCATTGAAGTTTACTATCTAAGGTTATTCCTAAGAATATGGTACTATTAACAATTTCTAACGTTTCTCCTTTGACGGTTACATCAGCCTTAACTTGTTTTACATTAGGTAGAATAAATCTAATGCATTTCGTTTTGGTTTCATTAACCAAAAGGTTATTGACACTAAACCAATGGACTATTTTTGGCTGCAATGATGATCAAGCTTGAAGGTCGAGACCATAGCAAGCTTAGCTTGAGGCCAGATTATCGTGGCCAGCAGGGCAGTCATTGCGGACCGAGGTTTGTATAGTGCTTTAGCCAATGAGTAATTTAAAAGTCATTGAATTGGAGGATTCGTCGCTTAAAGAGTTCATTTTCACAATTTATTCACGAAAATTGATTAGAACGTATCATGCAAACATTTTCAGCGCGATGCTCTTCTGTCAGTTTCCCGCGTTTTCTTTTTATTTTAATCAGCCAGTGAAGCTTGTACTGCTCAGTATGCATAAAACCTTTATGCACCTAACTATTATTAAATGTAAATATAATTCGAAATACATTACGGACCGCAAGCGGCCAGTAATAATATTACTGTCCGCCTATTCGGATAAGCCCGAAAGGTCGACTTTACTCAAAGAAGGTTGTTGAAATAATCAGCAGATTACATGCTATGTTTAAGTAAAATATTGTACGCATGATGCGTATAATATTTTGGTACTACTAAGAGAACCAGCGCCGTAAGAATATCAAGTCCTCCAGCTCAGCTCGTGGATGTAGTAAGAGCCGACTAAGGGAAACTACCATAGGAATGGCGAAGCTACCGACTAAGGAGTCGGTATTTTAACACCTACACTGCGATCACCAATCCACCTGCCAATCGTGGTGATTATGGAAAAATAGGGGGGTGTTTGGGGGAGGCACGTTGAGCAGTGAATTTTTGAGTGCTGATCGGTAAGAGAACCAGCTGTTTGCTACACTGCTGCGGAATAAACCAGTGTTCTCTATCATGTAGATAAGAGTAATTTTATTCAATTTATTGAACTAGCTTAGGTCTAAGGTCCGTCGGAAATGAATTTATGAGTGGAATGCGTAGAGAAACAATCATACCAATTGTATAAGTGTTTTAGTGAAGTATATTGTTCGATTTAGGTCGTTGCTTGTGGTGGTGAATATTTATGTTTGAGGTAAATAATCATTGGTGACGTGATTTGTGTTGGGGTTTGTATTATCTCTGAACCAACTACGCTACAAGCACAGTTAAATAATTACTAACAGCTGGTTGTACGCTGATTAACTAATCAATGATCAAATATCTTGACAAATAGTTCTTTCTGATGATTTTGTAAATGATCAGCGCACGAACAAGCGGTAGAAACTTCAACATAACATCTCTTCGTATTACCACATAAAGTATTGGTGGCTTTACAACTTAACGGGTTACGACGAAAATTTGGTTACCTACATAAATTAGGGCAAACGTGTTATAGAAAACCTGGGAGAAGCGCATATGAAAACAATTTTACAGAGCTTTTTTTTTTTATTTATTTATTAAGACGCACAAAACATACCAATGTTTCAATAATGTAGGTCTAAAACTTGATTGTAACACAACCTATGTGCATACTGGAATAATAATATTACAAGCAGAACATGTAGAGCAAAAACGTAAATCGTAAAATATTTAGAACAAAAGTAAAGGAATAAAGATATTACGCTCACATTCGTGGTAATGTAGGTTAGTATACCTAATTCCATAATAATGTAAACACAGAATCAAGGACTTAATTGAATTGATTTTAGAGTTCTGATAAATTTGCTCAAACTTGGAACAAAAATGTCTAGTTCAATGTTGTCCTTAGCTAAATCATTGTATTGTCGGGCCATTCTAGTCAGGGGGTTGTATATAGAAATATGGGTTTTTGAGTTAACATAGCAAGAATATTGCTTTTCACCACTCCTCAGATTAAATAGTAGATAATTTTGATAACAGATTGGAAATTTACATCAGACGCAATCAAACTGGGTCTACGATACACTTACTCGCATTTCTTCACACCTACATCTCAATATCTAACTCAAATATTCGGGGCCAAATTTATAGCTCTAGAGGCTAAAGTTCAGGTTTCAACTCATCACCATTGTGTTTCGTTATTTATTGGGCGTAACGACCGTTATTCGTTACCTTTGTCGATGACCCTAATTTTTATTGAACTTTGGCAGGTGTGTAATGAAATTTATGAGGTGTTTTTGGTTCAGATAATGTTATTATTTTAATTTTGTTATATTTCGTGATTTAGGTATTGATAAATAGGTATATGATGTATTCTGTGTTTTTTTTATGAAGAATGTGTGGAAGTCTGCATGCAGGTATTTTCTGTGTAACATACAAACGATTTTTAAATAACTTTGTACTTTATATTAAAGGTGGGAAAGCCAAGTGCAAAATTGAAGAACAACCTCTACCTGTAAGTTAAGTAGATATATTGTTTTCGTTCAACAAAGTAGAGGTCTTCCCCGAAGTTATCGCTTGTAAAATAAAAATTCAGCTCACGACGACCGCCAGACAGACATTACTGTTAATGTTTTTCTATGCACGTTCTGCAATGCAGCGTGTGTGTTTTATAAATATATTCTTATGTTGTAGCTATTTTTTTCGATGGAATTTCTGCATTGAAAAGGATAATTTTTATTATGTAGAACAAATATATATATAGTATTTCTTTTAATTTAAAGTCTAAATGTTGGGTGTTTAGCAAGAAAAAGAAGGATATTTTAAACTTAATAATGTGGAAATATACCCTAAATTTCTCTAACTGTGAGACATTATTATTAGTACTATTTAACGGGGATTTATCGCGTTTATTTATTTATTTTTCCCGACGATTCAACAGTTTTACACACTGTCGTCATAATAGTACCTACTTATAATAATGTGTTCAGATCGCGTAAATTTTAAAATATGAATACTATATATATTACATATATAGTATATATAGTTAATATAGTTAGTGTAGTCTATTTCATATAGTTAATATTTAAGTGTTACGGTTAGTTATCCCGTCGTCACCTACTTATAATAATGTGTTCAGATCGCGTAAATTTTAAAATATGAATACTATATATATTACATATATAGTATATATAGTTAATATAGTTAGTGTAGTCTATTTCATATAGTTAATATTTAAGTGTTACGGATCCCTAAGAGCTAAAAATAAATAAAATAAATAAATAATTAACTGTGTGACGTTACGTTACAGCCTTATTGCAATGTTGATGCAACCTATAGAAGATCTTTATTTTAGGTAAAATAAAGACGATGAATTAGATAGGTTAATCATTTGTTATATTCGTGAAATGTTCAATTTACTAGAAAAAAAAAAAACTTATTACGTAATCATTTGAATTTAATCTGACATTTTTTTATGACATGCATTTATTATCCCCCATCGCCTGTACATTCAAAAACAAAAGACAACAGTAGGCGAAATGTCTTCTAGGTCTTTTCGACACTATTCAATTTGTGTTTTAGTAGATTTGAGTGCTCGACCGATGTAGTAGTCACTTTAAGCTCTAGGCAAATATCAAATGTAGTCAAATTGTGTTCTAGACAGTCCAAGACTGACCCCATTTTAGAACGTGTTCAAATCATAAAATATGATATTTTTTACGTGATTTACGTTAAAGATTGGCTCAGTACAGATACTCGTAGGTACTTGAATTGGCAGCAAGCTGAAGACAGGGTGGTAAAAATATGTTGTAGAAAAAGTCATAGGTCGAATATTCTGTGAGAACGTGGTACAACAATATCCACCCAATAAGTATACGTTAATATGTTGGTTGTAATTGGGAATCTGTCTTCGGATAGCAGCTAAGCCTTCCGCTGCCAATTACTAACGATTGATTGACGTTTGTTAAGACGTGTTGTGTAGGCATCAGAACTGGATGTTAGAACCCACTAAGATTATTTATAGAATGGGAGAGAACGTTTTGTTCCAATAATGGAACAAAGGTTCTGCTTGGAGAAAATAAGAAGTGCTCTCTATTTTGTTGCCTGATGATTTGTGTTTTTGTGACTCAAGAGTCTGATATGTAGGTAAAAAATCCCAAAGCAAAACTACTTCAAATTATTGGTGAATTTTTGACATCCTTTTCTTTTTGAGTCAGCCTCAGCAGTCAGCAGCATAGGTATTTTCCACCATATTGTTATCGTCCTCAGCTAGTCCATAGGAACCCAGCCCAAAACAAACCCTTCACATTGAAGCAAAGCAAGCAGTGCTGCTTCTTAACAGAAATAAGTGGGTTAACCATCGAGAGGACTTCTTTCACGATAAGCTCTTCCACTATTGTAAAGGATTTTGTTCGTAAACACTCCACAAAACTACTCGTTTAATTTGCCCCTTCATTGATTTTCATTTCTTACCAACATTAATTTCAATCAGATACTTCTGTCCGAGTAAGACACATTGATTTGTTCATAATTTGTATCTCCTTATTTGAATTTAATTTAGAGTCCTTTACTTGAGTTACAATGATCCGTATTTATGACTTTATCACGATTTTGTTGTATCTTACAAGCTGTAAGATACTAACAAGTTGTAAGTTACTGCAAATGGATATAACGAGCTTATGTATCCAAATCAGGTATCAATTCGTGCTTTGCAGAGACTTTTCAATAGGTTGTCATTCCTTATAAATTGGTATCATGTAGCTCCTTTAGTTAATAAATTAGATAGGTACTGTGTGGGCTAGCCTACTTTACATGAGACCCTCACAGCTTACGTTTTATCTTTCATTTTTATAATAGCAATATGTGGAAAAAATAAACACCGTTTTTTCAAATGGCAGTGAAAAAAAGGGTTGCTAACTTTAAATTTATTAAGTTTGCTAGTGTACCTATGTACATAAAATAAATTGCAATAAAACCATCTTAGCTATCTGTCGTGTACAGTTAGCTAAGGGCACTTACCTATTAATCTATGATTTGATTGCCCTATGATATACCTACCATAAATGTTGCTGAATTCATAAAAAAGGTGCAAATTATTTTTTTTAGCACGTTGGTTGCAAAAACCTGCAGTAAAATTAAATAAAAAAACAGGAACATGTCAATAAAGGCCCCTGTTACAAACGCTGGCTTACGATCACCAACCTAAAATAGCATATTGTAGGTAAATTCTATGTTTACCGAGCCTATCTACAACACTACCAAAAACATATAAAAAAACATACATCAAACATACACTCATGAATATTAAAATGACATTTCTGGTTCCGCAAAAATGTCATCTACTTCGTAAATATCTCTAAGGAGTACTACAGAGCTACATTTGCGTAACTTGAACAAACTAACCTTTTAGGTCTATAAAAAATAAGGTCACATTATGATCACATTGCTTAATGAACCCTACAAAATAAACAGCGAAAGTTTGAGTGGTTTTGCCACTTTTTAAGGTTCCGTACTCGAAGGGTTAAAACGGAACCCTCTTACTAAGCCTCCACTGTCCGTCCGTCCGTCCGTCTCACACAGGGCTCTATCTCATGAACCATTTTGCTCTTCGTTTGTCAAGGCTGTATATCGGTACGTAGACACGGTAGGTAGACACTTGAAACTTTCTATGAATAAGTAACACTTCAGCTGTAATAACAACAAACACTAAATAATAAAGTTGAAAACTTAACGGGATCTCCAAACAAGTGAAAGTTTTATGTTCTTTAAAAAGTTGCCTGATTTTTACGGTATTCCCCGTGTGAGAGTTTATTCGCACTTGGCGGTTTATTGATTGTAGAAATCTAGGGTCCAAAGGAAATAAGGTACTTCGGAGAGCAATTTGAAAAAATATATTTAACCTAGAGTAATGTTTCCTAAAATCTTTACAAACATCAACTACATACAAAATGTAGAAATTTTGTTTGCGATTAAAACATTATTTTTTTAAACTATATTTTATTAAAATTAACTGGAAGCGCAGATGTTCGAATTATTATTTAAATGCCTCTGTGAAACATCCAGTAATTATTAAACAATACTATAATACCTGGAAGCGATGAACGAGTCACGAGTCTTTAACTGAAATTCACTTGAAAAAATCCATTACACATGACGTAATGAGTTTTAATTTGTGTTTGTCCGTAAAAACAGAGAAGGCGTTTAATTTAATATTTTGGGAATACTTGTAGGTAGAAAGGTAAGCATTTAACTTTTCTAAATAATCTTTCCTTGATTTTATTTATTCCTGTAAAATTTTTTTTAAGTTTTGTTGATTTTAGTACTCCTGACTGTGTTTCCAGTGCTTTTTGTGTGATAAAAACAGATTAGACTGCTATCCAAATATAGGTAGGTCCAAGAATTAGGTGGTTGAAGTTACAGTTACAATTATATTTTATTTTATAATATTTTATTTTCTCTTGCATGTACCACTTAAAGTACATGAAATGGTAATAAAAACATTTCTTAATCAGTTTGTTATTAAATTAGATAGTTATACAGCTTTAAAACACCAAAAAGCGCAGTTTTGTTTTTTTTGCACATTTGGCAAACCCCAACAGTGCGGCAGCTCATATCGGGCCGCACTGTTAACGCCATTACGCAAAATTTGGCCTCACTGGTGAGTGGATAGATTAAAACTTTAATGCACCATCATCAAAATATATAGTATTAAACTGACATGTATCTATGTTACCTGCATAGTTTTTGCAATTTGACTATGATTTCGAAGTTTATACTGCAATAAACAATTTTTAACAATGTGCTTAGTGATCGGTCAATCTGCTTGTAAATTTCAAAAAGGTAACTTTATAACGTTAGAAAATTGGTACTCTACGGTAGGTTTTTTTTGATTAGTGAATAGGAAGATCGTCGATTCGTTTTTTTATTTATTTTTTTGACCACAATCTCACCTGATGCTAAGTAACTTTATGGTCGGTGATATATCACGGAGGTCTAGAAGTCACTTATTCCCTCTTGTCTTGGGGATCATAACTTTAGACACCTAAATGATATAACCAATTCACAGCCAAGGTGGTCAATACTTCAAAACGCGGGTTAATAACCGTACCACGACCAAAGTTTCTATGAAACAAAACAATGTTTTTGTAATAACAACACATTTTTATGCACACTCCTCTTGCATACAAATGACTAAGGCAAAAGGGCTGACATTGTTTCAAAATCGTGCCCTGTCTGATACCTTTGACGCTTTGCTTACAAAATACTTGAACTTTTGAATACAAATTTGTTTTATTTGGGCGCCGAAAATAGATAATTACTAATGTGCCATTGTTTTATATTTTTAGGCTTGAGTGGACGGGCCAAGCTATTGAGCCATGGAAGGGTGGTAGAGTTAAGTTCATTGTGAAAATGATTCCATTTTTTGATAAGTGCTTTTTATGTAGTATCAAGGCAATCAATCTTTGTTTATTCGGTCTCACGCGAAACAAGCCTAGCCTAGTGCAGGGATCATAGGTAATCAATGCTCTCACACAAGATCAGACAAATGTAACAACTTTACAGGTCACATTAAAGTCATATGTATGTTATCCTTATGGCAATGGCAAATAAATTATTTTAAATTTGTATTTGTTTCATGTAAGATTTTATATGAGTACCTACTATATTTATTATTACTATTATTATGTTTTTCTGATTTTTGTACAATATGTTAAACATCGCGCGGCGACACACGCGCTTCGTTCTGGCTTGCACGGAAGACCAGCGCTACGGCAGGTTCTCCCTTCCATAGCATTCGCTGAGTGTTGGCCATTTTTGTTGTTATCGTAATTGATTGTTTCCTTTTTTACTGTCTGAATTGTGCAACAAAATAAACACATTTTTACTTTACTTTACTTTTACTTTACTACTTATTTTCGCGTGCTTGGCAAGTTTTTGTTATAGCGTTTTCCACAAAGTACACTTACCTTTTTAGTTTTGTGTTCCATTTAAAACCCATTGGGTGCATGCATGTGAGCCGAGTTTTGATATTTCTTTTTTTGATTTTTTTATGTAAATATTTGTTTCCTTTCTGACTTTACTCGTGTACTTTGTTGTTGTATTGTTCTGCCAACCCTTGGGTGGTATCAAACTGAATCGAATCAACTTCAATTTGTAGGTGAACAGTTTATTATTCAGTTCAGGTTTTGGTACTTTTTACAGTCAATGAGTCATGTTTATCAAATGAGCTTGAAATTGGTTCGAAATGAGCTATTTGAACGTTACCTGTGTAATGTTTTAAACTTTTTATCGTACTTAGATAAACGTGAGTTGGAGATCGGTATTAGCTACAGCATAGTTTAGTGATAGTGCCTAGTGGGTAGAAAATAAAGATGCAAGAGGTAGGTAACGAGTTTTAATTCCTCTGGGATGTAAATATTTCATGAACAACACTTTTTTATTTGTAAACATGGAATCTTACTGGATCTTAAGACCGCATAGTAAATTTATTTTGTAACTTTGGTAGTATAGGTACATTGGCATAGAATTAAGGCTAATTGTGTATAGTAGTTTTAAGGTAAATATAATATTTTTCATTTCATATTTTCATTTCATATGATTGTCATATTAGACTCAAAAATAGACAAAAGGACACAAAGCTTTGTTTCTAAGAACTAAGGTCTAATTTCACCTTTCGCTGCCATAACTTAGTTCATTAGAACTAAGTCCAGCATAATCGAGTTCAAAGTGTTGATTTTGATCTCGGTTTCCTTCACATTGATTTCACCCTAAATATTGATCGCGTTTTCGAAAACGAAGTTTACATCCGACGTAGGTAAAATATTAACAAACCAATAAGTAGGTTCATAAAAATCATATTCGAACCTATTTGCTAGCAATCAAATTGTACTCTACACTTTAGAAAATAAGAACTAAGCGGTAGAAAACTATTCACAATAGATTCATTTCAAATGAGCCGCAAAGCACGTCCTGGACGTTAAAACGAGTGGAACTCGATAATTAGTTCTTGTTTGAGAACATTCCCTGATGCAAATTGGTGCACGAGAATAGAAAAGTACCTTTATCACTTAGAAAATAGCTTCTTTTTGGCGATTGTTGAAAATTATTACATATACTAGTAGGGTCCAACTTTACCGTGTCAAATTATAAAACTAACATTAACTCGTTAAAATTTTTATTATATTGTTGATTTTGGTTTTTTACCAAGACTATTATTATTATTATATAATTGAAATTTATAACAATTTAATGTTTTTTTTACTAAAAGTATGAACAGACTTAAAAATTTTACGCGATGAAAAGCAATTCCTCGGGAATTAAACTTTTAAAGGACTATCGAAGAACCAAAAGATCATCAAAGTCGGACGACAATTTGGCGGAGATATCGAGTAACAAACATACAAAAAATAGCCGAAATGAGAAGCTCGTCCCATTTTTTTTGAGGTTAGATGATGCTGTCCAGCACTATTTATTTATTTATTTTTAAGGTTCGGTTTGAAAAAGAGACCATTTTGAGACAAATAAATGGGGGTTTATCGTTATTTGGACATGAACAAAGACAGCAAGCAGAAACTGGCAATTGGTACATAGGTATTAGCTTTGCTTTCGTAGGTAGTTATGACGAAAGTAAATTTGCTAAAGTGCTCGTTTCACCACAATGGCTAATCAAAGAGACGATTCATTTCATCAAACAAATGTATTTGGCTCGGGCTTGATGATAAATGAGTTGGCAAGAGCAATCTTGTTGATTGGCAATAAGAACAAAAGTCGCATCGAAAGATCAAACGAGGTCCAAGCCTTGCCTAAGAGCTTGAAAACGCTGTATAAAAATTATCCGCATTATCATTTACCGTTGAACGCTCCAAAACCAAAGCCGTACCAAGAAATACCTACTTATAGAATAAGTTTCGCCAGAGACTTTAGACTCCACCTAAAGTATTTCTAAGTAAATTATTTATTTTTCCGAAGCCCTTGCCTACACAACTGCGGGTCAATTCAGATGTATACGTGAATGTATCAATAATACTATTTCCGCTGTTCATTTGAGACCTAAAAAAGTCCGAAAAAAGTATTCATTATTATTAAAAAAAAACACTTACAAAGACCTCTAAGTCGATCAGCTGTACATTTATGTACTTTGATGTTCTATGATTTGAAAAGTTTTCGACACTTCGACATGCTTATAATTGGCTTTTTCAGGCAGGTTACAGGGATTCTTAGATCTAAGATCTAAGGAGCGATACAAAATCTGAGATAAAACGACATCCGATACCATCTCACGACTAAATCAAAGCTTAATTGAAGAGTGCTGTGCACAATGAGAAGTGTTCGGACAAATTAAACTCAGCTGCGGCGACTGGCGTGTGCACATCTAAGTGCTCTTGTTCTTTTTATTTTCTGAATGTTGGCAAATGAAATGCGATCAGCTGTATTACTATAGATTATTTCTTGTAGAACTGCCAAATTAATCGCAAATTAAAATAAGCCTGAAGTATGTACCATTACAATTGGTGAAATTCATCTAGTAGGGTAAATTCATTTTGTATGGAAATTGCTGCCCCGCGAGAGATTCGTGCCCTACTGCCAATAAACCCAACTACTAAAAATATTGGTGGTGATTAGAAAATAAGCTTTTGGAATTAATGTACATTATATAATTATTCAGATTTTCAGGAGTAGGTAAGTATTTTTGGCATTGGGGCACGCATGTCTCACCATTGAGGCGGCGGCTATCCATACTTTACCATAGTTATAGTTTATAAGTAGGATCAATAGGTATCTTAAAAGTAAAATGTAAAAGTATTTTTGTCTATTTTTAACCTTTTCAAGCCCAAGCAAATAATATCATTCATCACATTCATCACCATTGATCAAGGTGTTTGCAAAATCAGCAAAAGAATGTTTTTTTTTGTACCCTAAATAATTACAAATTAGCCGGTAGAGTAACTAAACTATTATTCAAAAATTTTACAGATCCTATTAGAGAAGAAGAAAACATGCTAACAAGAACCGTCTTTTGATCACCCAAGTATTATGTTAATGGCTTCCAATATCTCAGCACCAGCCGGAATATATTCATGCAAATTCATGTTTCCAAAGAACGCAACTCCCTTTGTAGTGCTGTCCACGTGTTACACGAGAATTTCCGGGAAAGACTGGAAAACAATGTAAATCAAGCTTTCAACATCACTATTCTACCTTAGAATCGATAATTTGTTTGTGTACAATCCTTTGTTGCGTAGAAAATTCTTTTCATTGGATATAAAATTCCGGGCTGCACAACATGCATCTAGTCATTGTTAATTTTGTCATGAGTCATAATAACATTGCATGGGATTACAATGTCTATGAAAACAGATAGTTTTGGTTCTTGTTTAATTCAATTCAATTCAATCTAATTAAGTAATTTTGTAAACAGACTGTCATCATTTGTTATATTTTTTTTTCTCTTTAATTAAGTTTTGTTTGTATTATTAAGTATGTGTTGTGTTAAGTCTGTTTATAAAATAAATCTATTTTATTCTATTCTTTTTTAATACCATAGGCTCACAAGGAACACTTAGTCAAGTGAAATACTTAGATTAATTACATTTAAAAATCACATAACATTCAATCATAGAAAATAATAACATGAGAAATAATTTAAAGTAGCTGCAATAGCATTATCAAATAAGTAAAGTGAAAATTAAATTAAAATGTAAATGTCCGATTAAATGTCAATCATCAAACGCGAAAATATTTTTGATAGCAAAAGCTTCATCTAGTCCTTGACGACTCTTATTAATTAATAGATTTTTAATATTGATCTGACATTGTTTTAACAGTATTTGGTAATTTGGTAACAAATTGTAGAGCATTATCGAATTGGAAACAAAACTTTTAGAGATTTTAGTTAATCTTGTTTTCGGTACCTGTATTGCTTATTGACAAACGTTCGAAAACCTCGGCGCGCGAGTCACACTCGCACTTGACGAATCTTGTTTAAGATGGGATCTGGGTTTGCGAACCAGCTGCTAAGTCGCCGCCGCAGGCGTTTGCATTAAGAATGACATTTTTTGTGAACAGTGTGCTAACGAGCCGCTAAATGTTCGCTAAGTAATTATTAATGTCTTCAATGCAAAATTCAAAAGGACTCGCTCACTTTGCAATAAACGCCTGAACAATTAAATAAAAACAATT
Organism: Eupithecia inturbata; assembly: GCA_963662085.1. Classification (NCBI taxonomy): domain Eukaryota; kingdom Metazoa; phylum Arthropoda; class Insecta; order Lepidoptera; family Geometridae; genus Eupithecia; species Eupithecia inturbata. The sequence continues at coordinate 5,226,987 of OY759191.1, read as the reverse complement.
TTAAAAAGTCTAGTTTGCAAATAACAGAGTTAACAACAGAATATACGAAACGATTCTATAATTAGATAGCACTTGAAAATAAACAATCGAATCAACTAAACTAATTTATAATTTGATTGTTTTGAAAAAACCAAAAATCGACTTCGAATCTCATAAATTTATACTGTTTTTATGTATTGCGGGACAAATACTAATTCCTCGGAAATAAAAATGTTATGTGACCACCTTGGGATCAACCATTCAAAATCGGAACAGCAAAACAAATCTTCAAAATCGGTCCATAATCGACGATCAGACATTAAAAAACAAACAAACAGCCGAACATAAAACCTCCTCCTTTCCTCGAAGTCGGAAAAATTAGGCAGTGTTTGTTTAGGTAGGCGATCATTTCGTAAGGACAGTTTACCGCCGCGTAGAATCTACGGGAGACAGACCATTGTCATGTGACGAGCGCTGCCTAATGGACTGTCACGCACAGCACCATTGTTGCTCGTATAATAGCGACACATGGAATTACCTGTCGTTCATGACAACTCCGACGGCTCATATATTATGGGTAAAACAATAGCGGGAGGGATTAAATTGTTCATGCGTTTTCGGGGTTCGCTTTTTGTTTATCGTTCGCGGAGGGTGCCGATGGGATCATAATTCAGCCTTGTTTGGTATTTTAGTGCAATTTCACACTAATTTTATTAATACGAAAGTTTGGATGTTTGTTAACCCTACAACAAATCTGAAATTTTGCATAAGTGCATGTAGGAAGAACTAAACGAAGTAATACGATATATTTCATTTTCTTAAAAGTGTTTAAGTTTTGTTAATATCTTTTCGTTGTTAAAATTATACAAAATATCATTCACTTATCTTTTTATAAAGTTCTCTTGCAAATTTCTGAACGTGAAAATGTTGATACAGATCCTAACTTTTATAAGTATTTCCAGAACCTATTATAAAACTCCAGCACCCACGCAAAAAACCTTGCTTCAAACTTATATGAGATTAAAAACTTTCAAACTTCAACAATCTGCCCTAACTTTTATTCGGAGCCTGAGCACGGTCGACATTACCAGCTTAGAGTATAACCTTTCAGTCTACTCATATGAAAATGATGTCTGATGATGTGGATGATGTCTTTATGGAAATTTGGGCCCGTATTATGAAAACAAGCTCAGTCATCGATCTATTTATCATGATATATTTGCGCTCCCAATTTTGATTTCAATATGAAAGCCGTACCTACGAGCTTTGCATTTTGAAATTTGATACATTCTGTCCTCACTCAGGTCCCTGATTAAACCATGTTCTACAGCGATATAATCCGCCATCGCGTGGCAAAGTTCAGGATGTGACACTGATTTGTTGCCACCCGACCTGGTTAAAGATTCAGCTCAAGTCTGTTCAGGAATTCCACCCTTTCGTGTAAGTCAATAGTGCAAGACATGAATCACACTTCAGTTGGCGAGCGATGAATCAACGTCGAGGGGGTAATGGAGCGGGCATTTGCAACAGTTTTGTGGTAAAAAGTATAAAACGACGCAAAACTTAATGAGTGATTGTGTTAGCACCTGAGAAGGGTGATGGAGACGAATGGGAAAAGAAAACTTTTGTGAGAATTGACAGGTTTTTACATTCACAATTACAAAACGGACACTTCCAAAAGTTTGGAAAAGGCCTTCTACTGATTCCTCCATGTCTTACGATCCAGAGCCACACACGCTCTACCGGGCGTTCAATTCGTCGTGGCATTGCATCTTCAGTCTATTGCGACACCTCGGGAAACTTGGCGTCATGACCTATAGGAGCCGAAACGTAAGCTAGCGTATTAAAAACAAACGTTACAATGGTTGTCAAGCTCAAATTGATACTTTCAATGTGTATTCTAAGTCAAAGTTAACGGATATCTATTAGATATAAATTATACAGTCGTGAATCTTTTAGCGAGTGCTAAATCCGCCATTTTCAAAGTAAACATGCTAATTTAGTGCACATTTCAACAGACAATTTGACTTGATAAATAGACATTTACTTACAACAGAATACAAATAAGCTAGTTCGGATATATCTGTGTCAGCTGCGCGCACGCATATTTGTGCACTCAGGTTATACAGAGTGAAAACTTATTTAAATATTAGCGAGAAATAGCCTGTTCATCGTCGCTTATGCGAGCGAGGGAGTAAGTTAACATAGGTATTAGACTGGCAGCTTTTGCAGCTAACGTAAAATAAATTCGCAGTCGAAGACGTATGTGCATTTTGTTTGAGGTGACTAGCTCTCAAGTGAGGACTATACATACGTATTATATTTTTTTATTTATTTTACCGAATCTACACTAATCTACGTTTTCTAAAACAGTTTTTAACATTTTCTAAGCATAGCAAGGGTAGTAGATGTCTAACAAAAAATCCTAGTATGCATTCCAAGGTACTACCTGCAATGAGGTTTTTGTAATTGGCAAATAAAAGTAAATAGTCCAAAATAGATTATATACAGCATGGATTTTTAGGAAATAGATATAAGTGTAAATATTTGTTGTAAATGTTTTGTTCTGATATTGTGATTTTCTATGTGCTAAATAAAACCCCGCACTTATGTCATTAAAAAAGTCTAATAAACAAATACTTGTAGGTAACTTAGAGACCCTGTATATCAGTAAACGTAATGTGAGGTGATATAGCACAAGCTTAGCTCTGGACACAGTCTATTGATGTGGTAATGGGTTTTAATTTCATGTGTGAATATTCTACTCAGAAGAGTGGGATTGGTTACTTATGCCCTGTCTCTGTGTGCGTGACAAGAAGAAATCTAACGGGTTGTCAAACTAGGACTAGAACTCACGATGCTCACGTCCATGGTAAAAACTCGAAAAACATAGAATTATATAAAATTAAGAATTTTATATTTATTTTATATATATATATTAATTTTATATATATTATTTTATATATATAAATAATTTATAAATATTATTTTATATATATAAAAAAAAAATTAAATTACATAAAATTTTTGTTCTTTAGTCCTTGAATGTGAAAAAACGATTGCGAAAAAAATACGAACTGTTTCGCACATAATTTTCTCGAGATCTCAGGAACCCTGCAGTCTTATGGAATGATTTATGTTTTGATTCATGGGTTATTTATTACTAATTATTTGGTTCCTTGAACCAATTTCTTCTTAAGTTGTTTAGTTTTCCTGTAAATAAGCAATAACTTGATTTTTGCGCTTACGCCGTTTCAAAAACGTATGCTCTGTCCCGCTCCTATGAACGCAAAATACTACGCCTATCCTTTTCAGAAACGCAATGAGCCCTCTTAATAACAGCACACCGAATAGTTTCAATGAAAATGGCGAGCACAGGGTGCCTACTTGGAAAACGGAAACTGAGTTTTCTCATTTATTTTTGTGCAAAACCAACTCTAAAGTCACTTGCATAAGATAGCGTCTGCACAAAAACGAGTCAGAAACTTTAATTTTACTTATTACGAGTACGGTCCCGGGACAGAGCGCCACGAAATATCATGAAGTCATATTGAATATCTGCCTTTAAATTGCGACACAACAACTTTAATTCAAAATTACTCTTACCCACTCTATTATAAGGTACTTCGACCACTGAAAATTTACGCACGGCTTCACGACATTAAGGCGCTGTGCTGGCCCGACTCAAACTGGCGCCGCCGCTACCTATTTTATCCTTCGTATCTCTGCCTAAACCATACAAAATAAAACTAATACAGAAACATAAAAAAAAAAAATTTATAGGTATCACAAACTGCTCAACGGATTTTTGAAAATTCCTTTGTAACGTAATAATAAGATAAAATAGGTGGTGGCACTAGTGTAAGTCGGGCAAACGCGTTAACGCACTAAAATTCGACGAATAGTAATTATGAGTAAGTAGGATGCGCAATTCAATTGCCTACCCATTACAACGTCTTTTACCACAATTAAAACCGTTTCTTTTCTAAATTTTCTAGTTTTATACAGTAAACCAGCCAAAAAAATAAGACAAAGACGCGCGCTAAATTTGAATAGAACCAGTATTTACTTTGGGAACGCTCATCTAATTTAAAATTAAAAACTTGCATCTCACTCAATGTTTTTATCAATTTAAAACTGATAAATCGAATTGCGCATGCACAGCCCGGGTCCTCTACATGATAGCCTACGAGATTAGATCAGAGCTTTAATGGCTCCTCTAATTGCCAGTGGCAATAGAACGCACTCACATTTTTCAGACGTATTTACACTGAAAACTGAATGATCGTTAATATGTTGCCCACATTGAAGCCTGACGTTGCCTGTAAAGCTGGCTGGCTTGACCTCGTAGAGATCTGTGCGTTGAGGTAAGAAGTCGCGCTCTTGGTCTAACTTTTGTAGCCTTTTGTTTTTTTTTGTTTTTAACCTACATAAATAGAGACATTGTAGGTATAGATTTTTTGTAATAAATACCTACTTAGTTGCAATTACTTAAGTCCACGACTTGAAGTTCAAACATTTAGTTAATGATCAGTGAGAGCTGAAGCCCTTTTATTTCACTGGTTTATCTATAAAGCAAAGTCTGTACTTATTATAAATGCGTATGTAGTTATAGAATTGTTATTTTAATGTATGTTATATATTTTTATAGGTAGCGTAATATATTATTATACATATGTAGTAGTTTATTAACTATGTAGGCTAAGGATTCAATCTTCTTTCTGTATATGCACACGAACCCACAATATCAAAATTGTCTCTCTCTTCCAATAAGGTTTGCTGGAAGAGAAACTATCTATAAAGCATCAAAATACCAGCTAGCCTGTAAACCGGCTAGCTGATAAGCATCTGCAACCTGCTTTCTACATAAGCAAATCCTAGTAATAAAACTATTTTAAGATTTTAAATGCAAATGGCGAACTTGCATTGAAGTTTTGACCTTTTAGTTTTATATTTATGTTCACGCGTTAAACCTAATAGAATCTGAAAGTTCCAAAGGATAGTCCGTTTAGTATTCAATGCTTACCATTAAAAATAACTATAAATGGCTATTTATAGCTATAAGGACTGTAGGTCGTAGTTTTCTTACATACCGGTTTCCTTTTTTTATTTGCTTAAGGTGGACATACATAGATATTTTTTATTATACATGGAAAATTCCCAGAACACCCGGAAAAAATATTAAATTTGCAGATCGTACAAATATTTGTTCCAAGGCAATCTCAAGGCTTCGTCTATCTATTCATATTCATACGATACTACGTTTTGTGTGTGTGTGTACCAAAGGCAAAGTAAATGAACCGAACCATTGATACTTCGATAGATTTAAGACTGTTTTTGACTAATTGTCGACTTCCCGTATCCATTAAGCCAAGTCAATAGACCTTCCATTTCATCTATCAAACCCATCATTGCGACATGTACAGTTGGAAATATCTTTATCTTTCATCAATAAGTAATGTAAGTATATTCGAAGATATTAATAGGCGTCATGAAGGTACTTCCAGCGATTTAGACCATTGATTACATACAATGATAATAGCCATTGTATGTAATCAATGGTCTAAATCGATGGAAGTACCTTGTTGCCGCCTTTTAATAAACTTCGAATATGATAGGAATGCTGATAGTAGTTCTTATATTTCGAAACAAAAGATGGCTGCGTCGCATTTGTTTTTTCAAAATCGGTTTCAATTAAAATTACATGTCACACTAATATTATAAACGCGAAAGTTTGGAGGTTTAGATGTATGGATGATGTTCGGTTTGGATGTACCTATGGTATCTATGGTATATTTAACTTCTATGCAATAAATGATCCAGAAAACAGGACTAAAACAACCTGTATCAATTATATAAGGTTTTTATTATGTTATTTTTTAAGTGCAATAAAGTGTTCATTCATTCATTCATTCATTCAACTATGGCAAGAAGAGACAAATTCAACCACCATCCTCAATTTTACTAAAGAGGTTCACAATGGCTTTTGTCTAAGCCAAGTCCATTACAAGGCATTCTGAAAGTTCCCAACTCTGACAATAGAGTTTCCACTCAATTTCACTGCAAATAGAGCTTACCAATGAAGCATCTAATTAACATGATCAGGGCGTAATTAACGATGTTTAGGAAACTATGGAATCTCTATGGTTCACCTTGTAACCCTCTTCGTGTCAGCAAGGCTCATAATGAGGTCAAGCTTCATGCAGTAGGTAAGTAAGATAACTTTATTCGCGTATGGCCCGAGCGGGAATGTTTTTGTATGCATTTGAATTGAAAATTATTTATTTCTCATAAACCACAACACAAAATAAGTTAAACTATGTTTAAAACTCGCTGACCCGACAGACATTGTCCTGTCTTAACTATGAATATTGAATTCGAATTGGTACCATGATTAAGTTGTCTTAAATTTTCTAATTTAAAATCCAGCCATTCACGCGTGATGCCGCCGTATGAATGCTTGCTATCTCTTCACGCCATAACAACTGAAGCGATCAGCCTGAAATTTGAATATTTATTTGTATACATGTAGTTTTATGCATGGAATAAAACATAGGCGACATTTTATCCCATAAATCAGTTTCCATTGCGATAGAAATAACCAAACATACATATAAACAACGACATAATAAAGACATATAAGACATATAAACGTGTCCATAGAAACGAAGCGAGCGAAGCCGCGGGTTGAAACTAGTAAACTTTAAAGTTTCTCATATTTTTTGTAGTTGATTATTCAACCAGACAACCTCGAAAAACTGGTTGTGGAAAGATACAGGGGAAAAACCAAGAGGACGCTCACCAACCCGCTGGTCTCACCAAATTAAGGCAATAACTGGACTCACTTTGCCTGCAGCCCTGCTACAGGCTGATGACAGGGTAGTGTAGAAGCGGTTCATCAGCGTCTCCGTGAAAGCCTTCCAGGACGGGCACGACTTTCAGCAATGAAGAATATGACAAAGAAGACGAAGATTCAATCATCAGAATGTACTATTAGAATACCTACCTTTATCAAAATTACTTTTCTCATGCATAGCTTAAAAAAAACGTTTAATAAAGCAGACATGGAAGTTAAAAAATTGGGACATAGAATCAAATAAATAAATAATGCTGGACAATTCAAACAGCATCATCTAATCCCAAAATAAGCAAAGCTGAAGCGGAAGATACCCATTAGATAACTGATATAAATAATGCAATATAAATCTAGATAGATAAATAGATTATAACTTTATTGCACCATCAATACACTTATAAAACAAGAACTTAATACTAATTATATCTAATGTGACACAATCGGCGGCCTTATCGCTAAAAGCGATCTCTTCCAGGCAACCTTTGGATAGGATCAGTACGTATTGAAGCTAACGGTGGCGTAATTGATGAAGTATTAAAAATAATACCTACTCGTTGGTAAAAATATCTGCAGATTATTGCTACATCAATTTCGTTTAAAAAGCTAGATAGTTAGTCGGTATACCTAACCAGAATATCCAATTAGAGATTTTGGTAGTGTGTTTATAATTAGTTGTTCTCTAGTTCGTTAAAGTTCGAATTGGTCCTGAAACTAGTGAATTCACGTACGATTTAATTAATTAAACTAGTGACGTCGGTTTAAAAAACTAAATCACGAGTATATGAAATCAGTGAATTAGACTAGCTGGTTTTGCAGTAATGGATTATAATTATCTACAACAAAAACAAAAACAAACTCGTTTACGCTGTGTAAGCAATTTTTGCTACAATATTTACAGCTTTTGAAGTAAATATTGCATATGGCGGTAAAGCGTTCTATAGAAAAACTTGCGCTGTCTACTAAAAATCTACGCACCCTGAGTATAAGAGTAATCTATAATAATTTGATTGTTTTGAAATAACTAAAAATCTACTTTGAATCCCCTAGTTTTAAACTTTTTTTTCAGTTGCCGGACAAACACCAACCCCGTTCATATTTTTTTGGGACCCCTTCGGGATCGTCTTCTATACAATTGCAAAAGTATCATCCATATCGTTCCAAAATTGACGGAGAAATTGACGAAAATACATTAAAATAAACCGTCAAGTGCGAGTCGACTCGCACACAAAGGGTTCCGTACCGTAAAAATCAGGCAACTTTTTCAAAGAACATAAAATTTTCACTTATTCGGGTCGGCTTAAGGGGTCTCCCCTTTAAAGTTTCAACTTTGTTATATTTTTTTTATTTTTGTAGTTATTACTGTTGAAGTGTTTCTTATTTATAGAAAGTTTCATACGTCTACTTATTGTGGTTCAAGAGATGCAGCTTTGACAAACAAAGAGCAAAAATAGGCAAAAACAACATGTTTTTTGTATGGAAGCCCCCTTTGATTTGAATATTATTTTATTTTTATTATTTGTTATTATAGAAGCAAGAAAAAAACACGTTCTCTGAAAATTTTAACTGTCGATCTCTTACGGTTCATGAGATAGAGCTCTGTGACAGACGGACGGACGGACGGACAGCGGAGGCTTAGATCTGTAAATAGGGTTCTGTTTTCACTCTTCGGGTACGGAACCCTAAAAAACATACATACAGCCCAACATAGAACCTCCTCCTTTTTTCGCAGTCGGTTAAACAAAATAAGTTAAACTACTCGTATATTTAAAACTAGCTGACCCAACAGACTTTGTCCTGTCTTGACTATGAATATTGAATTAGAATTGGTATCATGGTCGTTAAGTTTTCTTAAATTTTCTAATTTAAGATCTAGCCGTTCACGCGTGATGCCGTGGCCATGAAAAAGATTCCTTTTCATTTATATAGATAATATAGATAGATTAATTATGCTTTACGGATATACATAGATAGATAATACTTTATTGCACACTTAGAAATAATTTACAAAAGAATAATTATGGAATAAGCGACAATTGGCGGTCTTATCGCTCAAGAGCGATCTGTCCCAGACAACCTTGAATGGATAGGATCATTGGATTGTACATGGGGTAATCTGTGTGCATAATAATAATATAGGTACTTACTACTTAGAATATTAACAAGTATATGAATATGTATATAGATTAAAACTAGAACTAAAGATAAAGACAAAGAGGTTATTACTAAAATACAAACTTCCACCAGTAGGTAAGTCAATTGATGAGGTATTCTGGCCGACAGGTGATCTTTTGCATTGTATAAGGTTCCACTGCTCCAAGTGTGCTAACGGGCCCCTAATTCCTAATCGCCTTTGTTTGTTCGCCCGCTGGTGATAGGTTTTATAATTGCATCAAAATTTTTCTTTCGACGGTTATGCATGACCGTCGAAGTAAAGAAGAATATTTTAATTTTTTTATATTTTAATAGCATTTATTTTAATAGCATGGTCGTATTATTGACCATTATCGTGTCATCATATGACGGCGCGTGTCCACTGCTGGACATAGGCTTCCCCCATAAGAAGCTAGAAATAGCGGTCCTGAGCCACCTCCCTCCACCAACTCCCCGCGATTATCGTATAGGTAAAACGTTTAACCAAAATATTTAAAATTGCTGTTACATATTGATGATTTTGACAGCCTGTAATTTGTTTATATTATTTGATTGTAATTTTCTTTGTAAATAAAAGTATTTGTTGCCTGTGCATAATATTATGTGGTCTAGGCTAATCTGTGACTCGGCCAATATGGAACTACACTATTAAAATTGATTAGTAAATTTCAATTATTGTATTGTGCAGTTAAGACCAATATCGCAGCGTATCTCAAAGATTGTCGTAACACGAAATACGACACCAAAACCACAATAGTGCAATTAGCAATAACACTAGAACCAGATTTCATTGCAAGTACGAGTGGATTTGAATATAAGTACATGTACTTATTTTCCAAGTGCCACTTAGAATTCTATTAGCTTTAACATTTGCTAATTCTAACCTAGACTGGGGGGCTATGAGACACTCGCTCGAGGCAATTCTATGCGTGCCTTTGAGATCTTCGCTTGCTTGATCAAGTTAAATAAACTTAGTATCGCGTTGTCTTTGGCAAAATGTACAAGTGTGTAATGTTATTTTACGACCTCTGTGGAGTAGTGGGCGAATGTACATTTGAGACGCAGATGGTTGCGGGTTGCCTTCCCGATGCGGGATGTTCTACCATGTACCTGTCTATAGGACCTTTATAGGTTTATTCAAATCCCGGGTCGGGTCTGAAATTGTTATTAAAGTAAAGTAAAGTAAAGTAAAGTAAAGTAAAAGTTTTATTTCAAAAATAAAATGGCACTATTTAAAGTTAAGGGTTACAATTAATTAATTATAAAATATATACGTTTTTGAATTTGTTGTTGTTATTGCATTTTTCAAGCGAAAAATTCACAGTAGCTGGCTGGAGTCAGGAAGTTGGCGGTGTTACACCCTGGAGGCTCAGAAAGCGTACAATGGAAGAGTCGAGCGTACAGTCTTTTCGTTAGGACTATCCGCGCCGCCCGCGCCGCCCGCGCCGCCCCGCGACCGAAATTCGGTTAGGAAGACCTCGTCATTGTTAGTATATTTTCTGTGTATTTATTAGTAGGTACTCTACCATTTATCTGGTATTGATTGTCTACTATGCGGCTAGGTGATGGTACGAGAAATGTCCAGTTTTTTGTTTGACATATTTAAAATATTACCGCATTCTGGTGGGGTGTTCTGGGTATTTTCTATATATAATAAAAAATATCTATCTATGTTATGTATTGTAATAAGTTTATCAGTCATCTAGTACCCATAACACAAGCTCTGCTTACTTTGGGGCTAGATGATGCTGTGTGGATTATCCAGCATTATTATTATTATTTTTTATTCTGCTAACCAATCACTTTAATAAGGGTAACGTTGAAGAATTTTCCGTAGATGAAATCAACTCTGATAGTGTGTGCTATTAGCACGGAGAGATTTACAATTTTGACACGCGTCCCTCCATCTGTAGTTTCTTTCATCCAAGATAAAATGTCAAAATGTGTCATTCTGGGATGATACCATTGTTATGGTAAAGCGATTAATTTAGTGGAATTCGTGGGACAAATTTTGGTAACTAATCGCTTTAATATAACAATGGTATTGTAGCAGAATTGTCTATAGATGATAGAAACTCTAGAATCTAGTGTTCTGATTCAATGAAACGACAAAACACTAATTTCGACGGTGTGAATAATGCAATCTCAAAAATAGTCCATTGGTTTAGTGTCAATAACCTTTTGCTTAATGAAACCAAAACGAAATGTATTAGATTTATTCTACCTAATGTAAAACAAGTTAAGGCTGATGTAACCCTCAAAGGAGAAACGTTAGAAATTGTTAACAGTACCATATACTTAGGAATAACCTTTGATAGTAAACTTCAATGGGGCCCACACATAGACAAGCTATCGAAGAGACTTAGTTCTGCAGCGTATGCAGTCAAAAAAATCCGTCATCTTACAGACGTTGATACTTCTAGACTAGTTTATTTCAGCTACTTCCATAGTGTTATGTCTTATGGCATACTGCTGTGGGGGAACGCTGCAGATATTAACACCGTATTTGTGCTGCAGAAGAGGGCTGTTCGTGCAATCTATAATATGGGTTCCAGAGAAAGCCTACGTGAAAAATTCTAGGAAATAAACATAATGACAGTACCATGTCAATATATTTATGAAAACCTATTGTACACTCATAGAAATATCAATCGTTTCCCTAAAAATAGCGATGTACATAATTTGAATACAAGAAATAAAAATAAACTCGCTGTGCCCACAACTAGACTACACAAAATCAATGTATCTTTTAAAGGGCAATGTATACGATTCTACAACAAAACTCCTAGTGCGTTGCAAAAATTATCAGTAAATAAATTCAAACAAATTGTCAAAACCTTCTTGTGTAAAAAGGCCTACTATAAAATTCAGATTATCTAGAGGATAAAAAAGCTTGGGACGGGATTTGCTCCAACTCGAAAAATAACAACTAACAGGCTAAAGGTTTCTTCGTCGCTTCTTTACTTTAGTCTACATACCGAAGCGACTGAAATCAAAAATATCACTTTAATTCCGTGTCAGTGTTTAATTATTAAGAATTTGACCTTTTCTAAGTGTACATTTATTGTATTTATGGAAATAAAGAGTTTTTGACTTTTTGACTTTGACTTTGATAGTGCGTGCGGTGCTATTTGCACGGAAAGATTGATACCATGACATTTCTGACACGCGTCCCTCCATCTGTTGTTTCTTTCATCAAAGGTTAAAGCAGTAAGCATTTACGCTAATTTGACCTAAGCGCTGTAACATTTAGTTCCCCGGTCCTGATTTAAATGTAACGGAGATTTGAATCGCTTTAGAGTTGTTGAGGGCCATGAGTACAGTTTTATCTACCGCAGTATAAATTATATTGACAACCAGCTTCTGCCCGCGTTTATGCACACTTTGTTTGTAACAGAGATTAAAATTATTTACTATCAAAGAAAATTACAATCAAATAATATAAACCAAGTAGAACTTATATTTACAATTGAAACATTTGAGCTAACTGAAGATTGTTGCAAATAATTTACTGGTAGCTCAACTGATCTATATCAATACCAGTCGGAAGCGTCCCCAAGATGCGGGCTGCATTGCCACGCACCAGCTCTCGAGTCACGCGTCGCTTCGACGCGTGACTCGAGTCCCACGGACCTAGGGTCTCGACTACGGTATCTCACGGACAAGGGGAGCGAATGTGTAGGCTCTGTCGAGACCTGCATATTTGCGCCTCTTGACATTTTCGGCCTATAATCTGCCACCGCAGCCGCTTTGTTGTTATGTGACAGACGGACGGACGGACTAACAGCGTAGTCTTAGGTACCTAACAAACATCCATCCATCGTAGCAAACTTATATCAATGCCTTTTTTAAATTAACTGGAAACTCAAAGCAATAAATCATGCTATCAAAAATTCATTCGTGAAACAAGAAATTCACGCGATTTTTACAAACAATGCAATTTCTTAACGACTTCCGAGTACCGAATGCGCGTTGTGCAAGCTTTAAGTTACAACCGTGGAAATAAATGATGACAGAACCCTCAAAGGATTTGTGAATTGTGAACAAACCAATATTATGGTGTTTTAAGTACGTTCTATAATTTCTAGGCGTTAAAGATTTCCAACTCTGGTTGCGGTCTTTGAATTAATAAGAGCTAGAATTTCTACTGTAATTTGAGCATGTTTATCCCTAAACAAATAAGTTACCATTTCTATTCCAAGCTTCCCTAAAATTTGTTTGCACTGAAATGGTTTCACTGTGTCTTTAACACAATATCAAGATAAACTTCTCTTTTTCAGCAGTTAGTTCTCTAACATTTTCCATTCCTTGGCCACACAGTCGTATTTACTCAAGCCACTTGTCTTGAACGAAGCGAAAACATTCAGCTTCTTGGATATCGCCGTATTGTTTACACAAGACAGTCGTATCATAACTTCTCCTTTAACATCAATTTCTACGATTCTAGGTTTCTACGTTACCTTCTAGAACATAATGTTACCTTCTGGAGCTGTTCTACGCAGAAAACTGCATGCAATTTAGTTATTTAAAATGCTGGAAGATATGGCTATAAGCGAGGTTTTCTTAGAAATAGAAATCTTTTAGAAAAGGTTCCGCGATGATTTTGCCAGTATTCTGTACTGTTAACGTTGTCTTTAAAAATTCACCTGTTTATTTGTAAATAGCTTTAGGCAATAGCTAAGAGTCATTTATTTCTTCTGAGCCAAAATGAGAAAAAAAACGAATGGATCTCGTTAGATCCCTTGATTAAATCCATTATGGATCAATTGAGAACACTGTTACGTAACTGTTCTAAATTGTCAATTTCTATTAGTAAAGGGGTAACTCCATAAAGTAAAAAAGGTTATCTCGAAATGCTAGAGCTATTCGCATATTCCAACAAGATATCATTTACCAAGTTCATTCAGTCTTTCGTTTTAATGCTGTCGATTTTATTCCTTACCCTGCAGGGCCACAGTTATCAGTTCAGTTCAATCAACCCACTAATAGAAGAAGATAAAAACTAAAATGCTGGCCAATCCAAACAACATCATCTAGCCCCAAGCTAAGCAGAGCTAACGTTATGGGTTATCATTTTTATTATACATAGAAAACACGAAGACAGAACATCCGGAACCAATATCTCCCAGATCGTGCAAACATTGGCTCGAGGTGGGAATCGAATCCGCATCCTGCGTCACAGGCGGACCTTCGATACATCACATATGATATATGATATGATACATCACAGAACGGAAATAGTACATAACTTACGAACAATAAATGAAACATACAACACAAAATTAACAAAATGAGAAAAAAAATAAGAAAGGAGCAGGCATGTACCTACCCACCTACCCACATAAAGGGCTAATCGAACGGAACATAAACAGAAAGCAAGACAGATCAGGATAAGAGCAAATTAATTGACAGCTTAATAAGGTTAATAGCGAAGATAGGTATTCACTAGGTAGGTAGGTACTTTGTCAAAAAATGCAGTACCCAGTAGGCAGGTACATAGAGGTGTCAAATCGATGGTGGTGGTAGGTGGATGAGACCTAACTGCCTAACTTATGTAATTTAATCAGAAGGTACAACCATTTTCATAGGCAGGTACATGGGAAGGTGAGCTGCCGGTGTGTGCTCCGCGCTGTAACGTTGCGCAGGTCAAAGGATTCCACCTCAGCTAATGCTACCTTACTTAATGCAAGCTAGCGCTGGTTTCCAGATGGAACTTGTTTGAGGTGACCTCAAGACTGCCCACTGCTAAAACAATACCTCGTGTGTTCATAAGTCTTGAGACACAGTAAAACTAAAATATTTTTGGAGCTAAGTTGAGTATTCATTTATTGGATATTAAAATTAAAACTACTGACATCTAGATCTGTATTTAAAAATAAATCATTCAAAATGGCCGCCTTTGCATTCAATGCAGGCCTTCAAACGCGTGCGCCATTCATCTATGGCGGCACGAATCTTTTCAATGGGAATCCGTTTCCATTCTTTAATAAGGGCTCGCTTGAGAGAATCCAGGTTTGGGTGAGACTTTCTGCATGCCCTCAGCTCCAATTCCGTCCATAAAGAATAATCCAAAGGATTCAAGTCAGGGCTTGACGAGGGCCAATCTTCGCTCCGAATGAAGCCTGGCAAATTGGCCTCCAGCCAACGTTGGGTAGTCTTAGCTTTATGGGAGGGAGCAGATTCCTGTTGGAAAACCCAGTATTTTCCAGCGAATAGCGTATCATATAATGGTTTAACCACCGCTTCCAATATGTCGGTTTGGTAATTTTGTGCCTTCACCTTGACGCCTTGCTGGCAAAAATGAAGCGAAGTGACCTCCTCGTAGGAAACACCCCACCAAACCATCACACTTGCTGGATGATGAGTGCGCTGGACATTGCGTACAGATGGCTGGACGTCCTTTGAACTTCTGGCGTAAACCTTATTGTTCTGCCGGTTAAACTTTTCTTCCACCGTGAAGATCTTTTCATCGGTAAACAGGATATTTTTTGGATCGTGTCTCTTCAATAGGTTCCGACATCGTTCCAGTCGCAATTTACGAAGACGCTCGTTTAAATAATGCACTTTCCTTCGACTGTAGGCCTTTAGTCATAGTCATATAAGATCATATTTAAGTATCCTGTTCACCGATATTCGCGAAATGTTAGTCTGCAGAGCTAATTTCTTTTGAGTCCGGCAAGGGTTGCGACGAATTCGCTCTCTGATTACTTTGATGTTGGTGGGCGTCCTTACAGACCGCGGACGGCCACATCTTCCACGGTCTTCTAAAGAGCCGGTCTCCTTGTACCTCTTTATGGTATAATACACAAAGTTCCGACTACATCCCAAACTTTGGATTTCACTAAAAACTTGCATTGGTTTTTTTCCTGCTTGAAACAGTGAAATTACAGTCGCACGCAAATCTTTTGTTGGCGCCATTTTCACGGAGAATGAAACAAATATTCAAATGTATATTTTTTCTGATTCAAAACATTAGAAATTTAAAATTTTAAAAGTTTAAAAAAGGTTGCATGAATTACTTTCTTTTTAAATTAATTAAATAAGTTCGTCTCAAAACTTATGAACACACGAGGTAGATAATGTGTCCTAGTAGGTACTTTACTAATGTTAGGTAACCAAACAGAAAACAAAACAATTATGTATGTATGGCTAATGTATACAGAAAATAATAATCAGAAAAAAAACAAACAGATGCAGAGTAAAATCCGTAGATACGGTACGTTCTCCCAGCGCTTACTCAACAACTGGCCTATGTGAGTGTGTGTGTCAACAACTGATGCTGAGGTGGACCTAATTGCATTTAATTTATGCCTTCCCTTATCGAGAAGTCAGTACCACATCTCCCCCTGTTTACTTAGATCGATGGGTCTTAAGTGTGAAAAGGATAGATAATGAAAGGTAAGAAAGAGTGCCACTATTGTTTACGTTTTTGTATCTCGAATAGGTATTCTCCACAGTATTCTCTTACTTTATGTCGAAACAAAAAAACGCTTTTTAAAGCTCTAAGTGGTGGGGGCAAATCATTCCAACGATATCATTATAATCATTATAACGATAGAGGATGCGAATCGGAACGATCCCCTAAATGCGGCCACGGAAATTATACGCTGCAAACACTACAAAAATAAGTACTACAATAAAAAGTAAATCACTTTTCCTCACAGTTCCAACCAAACGAATAGCAACAAAATCATCTCTGCCAGATGTAAACAGGCCCATGGTGATGACACTATCCCTGGGAACATCAGCAATCAGATAAAAGGAGTTGCGAAACGATTGCAACTAATGAGTAGGCATGTAATGTGTTAATGTATGTGTTTCGTCATAGCGAAGTACTTAATCGTATGAATGCGCACTTGTGTATTTATGGTGGACTTGTTTACAGCTTTTTTTTGGGTTCTCGTTTAGAGCTTTTGAAAAATGGTGTTGTCAAGCTTTTTCAGGTTCTATAAAAGTTATCGACATAGCTCAAATATATGGCAATAAAGTGGCCGTGGGCCGGCCATATCTCACGAAGAACCGACAGCCACTGACGTAAACGTGTTCTTGAGTGGAGATCGCAACTCGGCAACTGTCGTGAAGGACACCCTGCGGCCAGGTGGGATAGGTAGGATGACGACCTGCAAAAGACTGCAGGCAGATGCTGGATGCGTCAATCTGAAGACAGGACGCTATGATACTCATTAGAGGACCCCTATGTCCAGCAGTGGATTAGTAACAGGCTGAAGATGGTGATGCGAAAGTTAAAACCTTATTTCTATTCAAACTTATCAGGTAGGCACCACATCTTCACCGTTGTTAAAGTAAAGTACAAAAGTACAGTGACGAATAAGCTCATTAGACATAGATTCAAACCTATCTTGCCATAACATTACAATAAATAAATCCCATAGAGAACGTATCAAACATTTACTTGTTCCAATCTCAGATAAGATCACGTACCATGAGCTTGCAACATAGCTCACGTATTTTATGTTATTGCATAAATTCAAAGCCCTATGCAAATTCAATAGAGCGTATAGTATTGTGAGTAGGTAAATAGGTAACCTTGTCGCATGTCTCGTTGGTTACTGCCGACTGAAGTGACAGATGAGAAAATTGTTTAAAGCTGGTAGAAGGTTGGAAAATAAAGGTTATATTAATTAACCTACGTTAGTTTGATAAGATTGTTGTAAAAAGTGTAGGTATTGTGGTCATCGAAAATGGTGTTGGTGGAAAATGGTTTCTTAGTCACTTGATAGAGTTATTCTTCAAAAGTTACTGCGTTATACAGAACTAAAATCAGTAAAAAGATTATGAAAATAAAATATTATTCTGGAGTACAAACCCGAACCACACCAAAGTCCAAAGTAAAGTACCCAAGTCGATGGGCCGCCGACAATTTGACTAAACACTGTTGTCGGCTACACTATTCAATTACTGAAATATCGCGTCAAACCGCGCTGGGCTGTGTCATCGAATTTGGTGTGTAGACAACGCAATATAATATCGAAAAACTTGGATTGTAATTTTCTTTATTTATTTATGGTTGTTACATTTGTTGACCAAGTGTGTAGACTCCAAAAGTATATATCTTTTTTTGCAGTTTGGAGTATAAAATCAGCGAGTTAGTTTTCTATTCTCAACTTAACCTACAAAACCAGTGACAAGTATTTCTATTGGTTCTACTTCGCTAGTACCACACGCATTCTATTAATTAAATTGCCCATGCCCGTATGGGTATTCAGATTTATCTGTTTACCGATGTACCTACAAATAAGGCACCACTACACCACTTAAGACATTCACTGAGATTTATGACTCTCAGAAATTGTAAGGATAGAGTAACACTTTTAACCTTAAGGTTAGGAACATAAGGTTGAACCTAGCTGGTTCTATCTAGGTTTAGTTTCAATACGAACATTGGTGGTATTGTCAACGGAAGATATACGGATAGGCGTTTTATATAAAGTGACAGGTTTGTCACGATCGCGCGGATTAACAGCTATTAGCTCTAAACTAGCATGCCATTGGTTTGTTTATTGCTTTGTTTGTTCCTTTTAACGATATAGCTATATCTTTATACAGTATCTAGCTATTTATTTTATTGTAGATTATTTTTTCATTTTTATTATTTTATAGCTTCTCCTAGACCTGTCAAAGAAGGTGCCTTCGCGGTAGGCCATCACCACCGCAGATCTTACTAGTTTGGGTGTACTGCTAATCAGTCAGTTGAATAAGTGTCGTATTCAACTGGCCGCCCCACCGCTGCCGCCAACGCGGCCACTAAGGTAGAAGACACTTGCGCGAGAGACACTTGCTCGATGGACATTTGCGCGAGAAGACATTTCGCGAGGGGAGATTTATTTACTTGTAATTTGATTTATTTTATATAGAGTTTGTATCTATGTAAAATAATTCTCGTGTCTGAAATAATAAAATAATAAAATGTTTATTGACGTAAAAGCTAGTGTAACAGACAATATGAGTCGGTAGGCTCCTGAACTAGTTAAAAACTATGTTTCAGGAGTCAGTGGCTTCTCCTACTAATATAAACAGATAATTATGTCAAAGCAACATAACTAATCGTAATTGTAGGTTCAGAGGAAATAAGTTAAAAAGAAAAACATGTAGAGCTAGTGATTTCAAGCTTGTGCATTCAAAATAAAGATTTAATAATATTATTTATTATTTGCGCGAGAGCCATTTGCGCGAGTGACACAAGCGCGAGTGGACATTTGCGCGAGTGACACATGCGCGAAGGACATTTGCCCGAATGGGCGTTCAAAACTCACAAAACTCCTAATATCTCTCAAAATAAACGTCGCAGAGAGTTGCGGATTTGACCATATTGTGTAGGGGACTTTTTTTTTCCTCTGATATATCTCACTTTCCCATACCCCTTCCTTCCCCATAAAACATTTTAACGTAGAATTTCGTAGCACGTGCTACGATGCTGCGACGGACCGACGACGTAGCATATAAAACATTTCAACGCGCGCCCACTTTTATTTTTACACATTAACTGAATTTTAATTTTATTTATCTAAATTCTTCTTATCTCCGGAACCAGTAGACCTAACAAGTTACGGTTTTCAGTAAGATAAATGATAGCTTTTGTTCTTTCCTTTCAAAATACTGACTTTGAGGTCTTGCATCTGTTTTGGGGAGGGTTGGAGCCCTTCCTTCCCAGAAGATAAGTATGTTATTTCGTAGATACCCACACTCAGCCACATTCAGAGCTGCCAGCATTATTTAGTACTTTGGTGCTACTTGCAAGTATCACTCGCACAAGTGTATTTCGCGCAAGTGTACCAGATCCAGCCGCTACACAATGACCAATTTAGTCTATGATACGCTTTACACTACTGTTGTCGTCAAACTCTATTAAATCACCATCTCCCTAATCCGATAGTTAAAGTTTATTGTTTGGTTGCGTGTGCAAAAGGTTTGTCATAATGTCGGTTGTGGCTAATACTGCGGTTAACGAGCAAAAAGGCATAAATAATTTTTAAGACCTGGTAACAAGAACGTTTTATTATACGAAACCATAAATTTTGTGATCACGTGAAGTGGCATTAATAGTTAAACCCTTTTTCATGGAAAACAAGAGATACAATAATAGTACCAAATCAATATTTTTTTCTCGAATGAAAAACAGGTTTTAAATCATTTACAATATAAAAGCACTTTAATTATTTGAGCGATTTCATTATGAGAATTGGCGATGGGTATTTTCTCAGTAGCGTAAGTTGTTAGGAGACTTCCTTCTTCTTCTCTGATCAACGCATGTACCGCCCACCCTCAGCACAAAAGAAGAGAAGACGGCCATGCGCGTCATGGGCAAGAAAGTGCTAAGTCAACATTGATCTAGCTCTTCGAATTCCTAGCTTGTCTTTTCGACACTTTGGTTTTCATCAGTACTCAGTTGTATGTTTTATGTCATTTTTATGATTGCGATAGGCGTAAAACTGTCCAATTATATAGCTTTGCATGTTGGGAAAGACTTGCACTAAGACAACAGTTGATGGATGAGGTCTTGAACTGGCTTCTGTTGTAATTGACTTCATAGTACGCTTGTTATGCTTGTCGTGTAGTCTATTAAACAATTTATCTTCAATTATTGAATGTAAAGCTATAACTCATTTATGTTTATATCTGTGGGAAAATATTTTATTAGAGTCGTCCTTTGTTAAGACAGATTTGCCAGACTCGATTCAGACGTATTCGTGAGAGACAAATTTACGCATAAGAAATTTTTCTTTGTTTACAAGAATAATATGAAACTTGTACTATTATCGCCGTTCACTGGCTGTTTTTTGATTAGGAATAAAATACAATTAACCAATTTGTGGCAAAAATAGGATGAGTGGTAAACACACGAATACACCTGATTTGACCAGACACGATTTGCTGCCCACCAATTTGGTCTAAGAATTGCGTTCTGCGCATTTTTGCCACGTGGTTCGCCAGACGACAAGAAGTTTGACGATTATTATACCGCCATGACGTCATACTAGAATGTAAGTTAACAATTATAAATAAAATTCTTTAAATTCGACAACATTTATGTCGCTTCTAAGTAACAAGCGACTGCTGTAGGTAAATCAATATTATGTCATTCGATCAGACTTGAAATACAACTGGTTCAGCTTCCTAGTAATCACCAGGATTTCTTGCAAACCCACTTAATAGCTTGGGATGTCTTAACTAGTTTATGAGACCACCTAGACGATACTTACTTTAATGGGTTGAGGTGGACTGTTTGAAGCTAGCTTTCAATTAACAAAATGACTGTTTCTGATTCTGAATTTCTGTTAAACTTTGGAATAGTTTGTTGTATTAACAACGTTTGTTTTGGGTCGATTATAACAAAGAACGATAATGTATGGAGATCGTAAGGTTTTTTAATGAGGTGACGTAATGGTTGGTGGGTTTGTTGATGTGGAGAGCAGTGCATTGGAGAGCAAAAACCGACAGCACAAACCGTATAGTCTGTAGGTATCTTGAAAAATTAATTCAGTAACGAGTTTGCGGGCAGGTTACAATCATGTGATAGTACCTGCGTCAAAACGGAGATTTCGTACATTTCGTCAGCGAGCCAAAAGGTTAAGAAATAAAATTCCAATCGGACGAAGTCGCGGGAAAGCTAGTTTATTATTAAAAGCCACCTTCCCCTGTCTTGCATCTAGCACAATAAATTAAGCATTTTAAGACATTTTTCTTTGTTACAACAATGAAACTCATCTCTTCTTCCTTTATATTGTAGCTCTTTTAATAAAATATCCTTCATATAATTTTACCTCTATAATAATTAAAAATGAATGTTATGGACGATAAAACCACATAATTAGGTAGTTCTAATGCTACAAGAGCATCTGACTTTCTTGTCTTTATCGGTTTTTACGTTCAATTGATACTCAAAATGAATGCGTAGGCAGTAAGTAAGTATCTATTATAACTTCTTTATATTAACCTATTGACATTTATCGCCACAATTTATTTATTTGTAAAACAGAAACCGGTTTAATTCAATTTCTATGTTCTCTAATCGATTTACAAAGTGATAGTCGAACACAAATTCAAAGACATTGTAAGCCTATCTATCGTGTAGTAATCTTAAAGTGATCGTAAAATTGAACGTTTCCGCTTGCTCTAAAGATATTTGGTTAGGTTTTATAGCTTTTGTATGCGATTAGGTTAATCGATGTTAGAGATCGGACTATCAACACCGTTAGATTCCTAGGTTGGTTTCTCTTCTTTGTTTCCGCAAGATTTACCTACCAAGTAGTTTGATAGTTTGAGTAGTTTAATATACATATTTACATATCTGAGCCTTGTGGGAGTAATGGTAGGTTGTATCATAAGGGAGCAAAACAATGTTTTTACGGCGAGGGTGCTTTTTTGAATCCAGAGCGAAGTGAGGGATTCTAGAGTAGAATCCTGAACGTAGCGAGGGATTCAAAGTACGTCGCGTCGCCCGAGCCAAAAATATATTTTGCGCCCTAGTGATACACTCTACTTTTCATCTCCCTCTATGAGAAAATAAAAGGCGCCTCATATTTTAATGTAATATTATTATTTAATAAAACATAGAGTAACAACTAAATTGAAATTAAATAGTATCTAATAATAAAACAACTAAAAACTTATATTTACATTTAAGACATTTTCGTAATTATGAAAATTTATTGTTACAGTTTTATTAGGAATAGAGATTGGTGTAGATTTTATATTCTGCGTGTTTGAAATAATGTTCGAATCTGGCTCATTTTCAGGAAAATGTGGCGGTGAATCTCGTTGTTAGGATGTAGTACCAGCCAGTCTTTATTCAAACAATATTTGCGTTCGATTTCTTTGGTGCTGAACACTAAGATGTTCCAAATTCAAAAAGTGCGCGGCAAAGATAATTGCGGAGCACTTATAAAGAGTATCAAAAACTCATTACTGCCCACTAAAAGTTTATTTTAGAAAACACCACCTTTGGGTGCACTTAAAGCCTAACCAAGTCGTTCTTTTCGAATAGATGGGATGAAAAAGGGATTTTCATAGTCGAATCTAGTAAAAATAAAAACAAGTTACCTACTTACGAACTTACCTTAATTATTTTTAAACTTATCTAACTTAGCTTGGTACCTATCGATGCAGCTCTCTGTACGTAAGAATAGATAATGATTTAGGTTATCAAGTAGGAGTAATGTCAAATAAGAATTTTATTCTTCACCTTGTTATATTAGATTTTTGACAGAAAGATCCCAAATGTTCAAAAGCATGTTTCAATAATAAAAATTATATCCATCCGTGTAAACGTAAGCAAATAGAACTGCTACAAAAGAAACATTCCTGTACTTGATCTTCAGATTCACTTGTTTGATGTTGCTATCAAATGAGATAAAACAAAACAAACTTAAATGAAAACAAAGAGGCGGTGCAATGACCTTACTTTTGTTAGATTAAAGCGGCTTTTACGATACACATTTTGTGCATTGCATCTTACATTTTGGATATTAGAGAAATAAGTTAGATTAGCTATTCTTTATGCGCCATCACCATGTTGGGCGCATCCATTGCTGGCCGAGTCTTGATTAATACGCGCGAAATAAATATAACGTATCACGCGATATGCGATATTTATTTCGCGCGTATCTATGAATATTGTTTGCTCTTTGTTACCTCAAATCAACGGTATATTAAACGATTTTAGTAAATGACGTATCAAAATGTCTGTCTGAATTATGGGAGCGTTCTTAGCTAGATTCAATTACAGTCTTGCCCATCATTATTTGAATAGAATAAACGTCTGTAGTTTTTTTTTATAATATTCTTTTAATAATAATTCAAACAAACATTACAAACGACGGTGTTGTGCTAAAGCAGTTTTGATGATTCGTCCAACATTTAAATTTACCTCCTCCTCCTTCTCACAGCCTATATTGGTCCACAGCTGGCCCCAGGCTTCCCCTGATACGCGCCTTATTGGCTTTTATCTCACGGGGGGTAATGCCTATAATCCCCACGCTGGGCATGCGGGTTGGGGATCGCAGTTTGGTGGTAGAATTTTTCTGCAGGGGCGCTGCTGCCCTCCTCCGGAGGATATCCCTTAGTCGCCTCTTATGACACCCGCGGGAAGAGTTGGCGTGGTGCAAATTCTAAGTCGCCACCACACAGCATATATTTTATATTGATGTTGCAGTTTATATTGACAATAATTATCAATGTAAATGTTGGTTATCTTGTATATTCGTAATTATTATGAACATACAGGATAACCAACTAGGATAGGTACGTCAAATATTTTAAAACTAAATAATATTAGGGAATACAGGTCTACAGCTAAATAATTATTTTAATAAAGACACAAAGATCTTCCCTTTGACCTTTTCTAAGTGTACATTTATTGTATTTATGGAAATAAAGACTTTTTGACTTTGACTTCGACTTCCTACATCTAACTATATCTTACAAATCGCACTAATGATAGGGTGACAAATCAAAATCAAATGCTCGTATGACAAACCCACGTCTACAGAAACCGCACACAAACTGTGCATACCTATAGCTACCTAAAGTTTGTATAGACTGGTTTCCTACATTATGTGGATGTACGAGCTAGCACACGATGACCTCTGAAGAAGAGATCTTAATAATCTGTTAACTTATAAGTCGTTAACAGTTTCTAAGCAGTGTTATGTCTCACTTACGTTAGCTCTACGCTCGCCAATTTGGAACCAAATTTTAAATTTATTTCTTTAATGCCGGTAGGCATTAAAGAAATAAATTTAAAATTTCTTGTGTTGTAACAACTCAAAATTAAATCAAGATTGAAATAGAAAATTGCATAAGACGAACTTAACTTCGTCTTTCGGCTTCAAAGTTTTACGAAATCGTGTCGAGTACAAATGTTTCATAAAATAATTACCATCCAAAGCGTACAAAATTATGATATTGGCCGTGTGGAGATTCGTTCCTATAGTGATTTTAATGCAGCAACGAAACAATTGACAGTCTGCCTTTATAATGCAGTTACCCGCTCTCCTTCTTTTCCTCTAGGGTGCATTTTCAAGTTAGGGCGGAAGTGGCACATCCTCGCCATAAGTGTCATACTACGACTAGGTTATTGAAAAGCCGGACACAGATCAGTGTTACGGGGCGTATTGTACCATTTATATATATATATATATTTATATTTTTTAATTTGACATTTTATAATTACCCTAATTTTATTTTTTTTAATATTGATATTCTTAAGATTTTTATTTTAAATCTGACATTCTTCATTATTAATTGTTTTGTCATTTCGAGTAATATTTTGAATATTCACTATTAATGTTTTTTTCTGTCTACCTATGTATAAAATTTATTTAATATAACTGTACTCTAATTCTCCGCTATGTATTATTTGTGTATCGATGTGTAATTTCCAACACAATTGTTTGAGAATAAATAAAATAACTGAATTGAAATTTGCACCAAGCATGTAACGTCAAAAATCAGTTTCGTTGCTCGTTGCGAGCGCCTTCTTTCCCCGTATTGACTGCACGAACGCTCGCTGTGTGACTCATTACGTTACGCCCCGTTACGCACGTAGCGTAACGTAAATTGGTTTTCTTTCTTCTCTCTTCTCTCTTTCTAACGCCGGTCAGTACCCACCTTTAAACGTCGTGTGCTGTGGCATTAAATACTGTTGTTGTGGATGTGAATATGTTGGATGTTTACGCTAGGGAGTTTAACAGATTAATAATTTAAGCCGCCAGTTTACGCTGGGCTTAAAGATCTAGGATAATTGCTTACTGAAATCATGAAATAATATTGCAGAACTAGTCGCTGTATCGAAGATAGAGGTTTTGTTATTCTGGTTTAGTTTCGGCCTTCTATGTTGCTGGGAAATACGTTCTAACTGCTTGTAAGTAACCTACTTGCTGATATAAAAAAATACGGTGGACCATCCACACAGCGTCATCTACCTCTTGTCATGGGTCCTAGACAACTGACCTTTGTACATTATACAAAGATAGATATTTTATTTATTATACATAGAAATAACCCGAAACAAATATCTCCATATTGTACAAACAAGGCGGGAATCGAGCCTGCACCACGAAGGTCATCAACTGATGAAGTATCAAAAAAAAAAACAATTAAAATAAAAGCTGGTCATTTTGAAACGGACTTGCGGGACGACAAAAGGCGAATTCCTAGCTGATTGGACTGAGGTGGCTCAGAATCGCGAAGTCTAGAAAAGAGCCTTTCAAAGTCAAAGTCAAAGTCAAAAACTCTTTATTTCCATAAATACAATTAATGTATACTTAGAATAAATCTAATTCTTAATAATTAAACACTGACACGGAAATAAAGTGATATTTTTGATTTCAGTCTTTGCCCGATAATAATGGATGGCAAACCAGGACTTATTTCAAATAATTGTTTTAATTTTTGATAAGTCTAAGATGGGTTTTGTTAAAGGTCGGGTGCCAGTAAAATTTTTTGCAATAACCAATATCCGAATTGATAATCCATATCCCTACTAATATTATAAATTCGAAAGTCGGTCTGTCTGTCTGTTACCTTTTCACGTCTAAACGGCTGGACGGGTCTTAATAAAATTTAGCAGGAAGGTAGACGAGCAGTGCGCGCGATCGTCGGCGTGGACGACGATGTGTCGTGCAGAGATTTTTTTAAAGAGCTGAACATCATGTCTCTCCCCTGTGAACTGATATATCAAGTAGCCCTGTTTTCCCACAAAAACATTGATAGGTTCCAGAGGAAAGGTGTGAACACCGCCCGCGCTCTGCGCTGTAACAAATTCGCTCACGTCCTCGTCGCGCCTGCGCACAAGCTGAGCAAGTCGGAGAGGTCCGTATATATAATGGGTCCCTCTGTCTACAACAGGCTGCCGGACACGATTAAAAAGGATGCAACTTCCACCATGATATTTAAAAATAGATTAAGAAAATGGCTCTTGGAGAGTTCATTTTACTCCGTAGACGAGTTCTACGCTCTACCTATTATTTAAATTGGATATAAATTAATTTACTATATTAATTAATTTATTGGTTTAATATTAAATACTATTATTATTATTTAAGGTCAATATTAAATTCTATATTGCTTACCTTATTAATTTTTGACTTGTAACTTGGCGTTATCAATAAAGAATTGTATTGTATTGTATTGTATTGTATTGTATTGTATTGTATTGATATCCCGATGACATTGGCTATTTTTTCCCGGAAAACACCAGCGAAATCGCGGGCAGAAGCTAGTCAGAGTTAAATGGTTGTTGGCTCATTAGCTTATCAAAAACTTTTTATTGATCTATCAAAGTATCCGGAAAACTTTCTAACATATTAATATCTGTGAACAAGCCATGCAAAAGATACAGCTTCCCCAATGTTACCCATATCAAAACTTTTAAGCTCCCGCCCATATTAAATACAGCTTCAAATTTCTGAATCACATCACGTAGACTCAATTGAAGGCACAATGTGTGGTAGCCCTCAACGGTATGAAGTAGAATTAATACAAGGTTCAAAACTCCGACCAAATTAAGCTAGATAATTTCAAGTATTCCTTTGTTTGTTTTCCTGCTTCCCCGTGGTACACAGTTGTGATTTTTTTTTACTAATTTAGTTTTTGGATTTCGTAACAAATTGTCAGACTGATTGCTTTTTAGTCGAAAGGCAGTGCTGTCGACAACAGAGTAGCTAGAAATGTCTAACACTAGTTATAACTTCCTCTAAATATAGTGTAAATAGTTAAGTTTTTGCATTTAACTGTGCTGTTATTCTTTTTACTTTCTTAACTTTCGCCATAAAAATAATTTCATAAAGTGGGGAAGTTGTGCGATTAATAGGTCACGTATACTTGAGTTGATAATTTGAAAGCCGACTGAGCGCGATTGTAGGCGTCTCGTGCGATGAAATTGATTGGGAACTAACCACCACCGTGTATGTGGCTTTGTTGATTAATTTACTGCCAACATTTTATTACGCTCTCTGTTTGGTAGCGTTTACATTATCTTTGACTGCTAACGGTATTACTTCCAGGCGTTTATGAGTTCCGTAGGTACTTGATGTAAGTGTATCTACCTATATTCAACAAACAATATATACATAATAGGAATAGTAAGTAGTAATAGGTCCATAAATTATGCTTTTGTTAGAAGTAATAAGATATTTATTTATAAAAACTGGGTGTCTTGCTTAACGCGATCACTGCCAAGTTTCATTGATGCCACTCGGAGGGTCGCGTCGCTGAGCAACACGCCGTCGCACGTCGCCTAGTGAAGCCATTGCGGGCAGCAAATACGCGGGATTGGTACTCTTAAATTGTTTAGAATCGAATTTTTATTCCAAAATCTTTCCTAATACTCTACAAACTTTGCAAGTTATTTTTATACAACATGAAAGTATATCATAACTAGGTTACAAAATTCACACTTCGGTTTCATAAATTGTAAATAGATAGGTACGATTTATATTTGAGAGGTTAAGATTTGTTCTTTTTAATGTGCATACATGCTGCCCACACACTCTAGCTTTCTCAATTTATTCAGGCTTATCTGCATCACTATCAGTACACCGAAAGTATCGATTACAAACTTATGGATTCGATTAATCAAATAAATCTCTTCGTATTTGAATAATCGTAGACACTTTGATTCGCCGACGAAAGGGCCACTCAGAAACTATTAGCCAACCAAAAGTTTTATATTTTTGGATATGGAATAATTTAAACTGTTGACGATCGTATTCGGTACTCGATAATCGATTTAATTCTTATGAATAAATCGATCATTTGAAACTAATTGAGAGGTTCAATCATTTTTCACACACACCATGTGGCACAAATGACCCACTTGGTACGTATTTATAATTGGAAAGTTTCAAACCTTTTGATCTTGCTTTTTAATTAAGGCGTTGTTCGTTGAGGAAGTTTTCTTTGATCAAGAATTTTAAGCACTCAATCAATCGAGTTTATTTTTTGTTAACATGATTAAAAAGCTCGTTTAAATCGAGTTTTTTAATCATGTTAACTTACTGATTATAATCTCTTCAAACTCTTATGATTACTCTTGTGTCATCAACCTGTAATATAAAGTAGGTGACATGAGATCAATCATGACATCAACCTGTAAAAAAAACTGTTTAGATAGATCGATACATAGATAAAGGTTTTTATATACGATTTCAGATACACAGATACATATCAGACAACAGCAATTAAACAGGATGGTAGTAAAAAAAACAATAATAAAAATACAGTTGACTAAGTAATAAAAACAAATAATAACATAATTAAAATCTAAGTAAAATGTCTGTGTGTGCTGCAGTACGTCAAAAAGGCAATGGCTCAGCGGAATATTTTGCTCAAGAAGCAAAAACACAGATTTTCAGCCATAACCCATTGAGAGCAAGCAGAACGAGTTTCAAGTGTAATGTGTACTAAAATGTTTGTATTCTATTCGTAAAAGCTTAGAGCTAGTATAATTTTGTGTGTTTAACAGCTTATTTCCTCTATTGTGTAAAATTCCAGC
Source organism: Eupithecia inturbata (assembly GCA_963662085.1). Classification (NCBI taxonomy): domain Eukaryota; kingdom Metazoa; phylum Arthropoda; class Insecta; order Lepidoptera; family Geometridae; genus Eupithecia; species Eupithecia inturbata. The sequence continues at coordinate 5,197,486 of OY759191.1, read as the reverse complement.
TCTGGATACTATACTTGCCAACTCACATATCACTTTCCCAAAATAAAGAAGTGTCCCAAGAAGAGTCATGTTTCATGACAGTAGTCCGAAACAATAGTAACTTTAAATAGTGGCAGCTGTTTCAGTCCTGGCATAAATAGGCTATACAACTAGTATGTCGGTTTCTTCTGCACGACATCACTTTGAAGCGATGCAGATTAAAGTTTGATTTAAAAATAAAATATCTAATTACGTTATTAAGCTAACTGTAGATTGTTTGCAACAGTCTGCAGTTAGCTTAATTGTTTCAATTGTAAATACTAGTTATAATTTGATTGTAATTTTCTTTGTTAATATTGCCATTTTAAAAAAATTACGTTATTTTATATAATTTTTGAATCGCCAATTTATTTTCTTTTTGGATTTAATGAGGAAAGGGAGCCCAGAGAAAAGAAACGACGGTTGAAAAGGAGTTGAGATAGGATATAGGAAAACAAGATCCATCAAGTGCGAGTGTGACTCGCGCGCCGAGGGTTTAGAACGGTTTTCTAGTATACCAATATGTACTATAGGTACTGGTTAGAGACTTTGCTATTTGATGAATACCAAAAAATTAAAGGTTGAAATATTTCAAAAAATTAAAGGTTGGGTGGGGAATAATTGATTGTAGCTTATTAAAATTTCGACATCACAATTTGTACTGAAAATTCATTTAATTTTTCTTTTCATTTAAAATTTTTTTGAAAAGGACAGAATAAGCAATGCCAAGGGTAAGGGTTTCGAGACCGATCTTCGATCTTCGAAACTCTAAAAACGACGACGACGACGACGACGGTTGGGACGACCCCATTTAGTATGTGATAAAGGCAGGAAGGACTAGAAAATTTTTAAGAAAATTTCTCTAGGACCGTTCCTCAGGTTGACATGCGTGGTAGTATCATTTCTACGATACAACTGTCATGCTTATTTAATCGTATTTATGTTCTTCTAAAGATTGGTTGTATCAAAGTTATTGCAAAAAGATGTATTCATTGAAAGTAGACAATCTGGTTGCGATCCTATGAACACTATTTGCTATTAAAGTAGCCTTTTGCTCTATGGCCTTTTGCTCCGTTGGTATGTTTAAAGACATGTCCCATTGATTGATATCTGTAATAGTTGAAGTTATGATGTTGTAGTGAATTTTATCAAAAGATTTATGAATGTTGTGGGGTGCAGTGGCTGGAAGAATTTTGATGTGGTTTGTAATAGTAGAGTTGATACTAAAATGCAATGCTTAAAAATATTTTGTTGTAAATTTTTGTCTTGTCATTAAAAATGAGTTTTTAAAGTGAGATTATTAGAGATGAACAAAAATATGGTCAGTAGGTAATATAAGAATACTAGACCAAAATATGGCGGCACACGTTTAAGATTTTACCGGAAAATAAATAGAGATGAAAAAAATTACCTAGGGCATCCAAACTAGATATTATGTAAATAATATTGCCAAGCAATTCCTTGAATACGGAAAAATACAATAATAATAGATATTTTAGAATTTCTCCTAGACTCGGGAAATCGACTTGGAAACTCCAATAACACAGCGGGCAGAAAATGTTTACAAAACGAATACTCCACGGGTCCCTCGAGCTTTGAGAGAAATGTAAAGGAACAATTCTGTGTTTTATTTAAGTTGAGTAAGGGTTCATTTACACACAGATGGGTTCCTGTTCTGTCACGGAGCAAATAACTATCTATTCAATGCTACCTTTGAACTTTTTAAGCCATGAAGGTTTGCCACCGTGAGCAATTTATGATGCCTCTATAACAGTACCTTTTGATCATCTTATTGATGAAAGCATTGACTTCCTTCTAATCATCTTCTATTGATAATAAACTGCTTTTGTTACTTACATACACACCAACTTGTATTTACGAGTACAGTGTAAGTACTTACTGTAAATGTTGTGTGTAATTATGGTATTCTGTTATTGTTATTTTCTAAGTGCTAAATAAATTCCACTTACTCACATACACAACAACTAGTATTTACGAGTACAGTGTAAATACTGTGAATGTTGTGTGTAATTATTGTATTCTGTTATTGTTATTTTCTAAGTGCTAAATAAATCCACATAAATACACAACATTGTTTTTTTTGTGTCTTATTTGACTAGTTAATAATCAAGACAATAATACATTGGAAACTATAAAAAAATTATTCACGCTCCACATTAAAAAAACCAGGTATCGAATAATAACTTAAACAGGATCCGTCAAGTGCGAGTGTGACTCAGGTGCCGAGGGTTTCGAACGTTTGTCAAGTATACTAATACTATGTTTCTACTATAGGTACCGGTTAGAGAATTTGCTATTTGATAAACACCTAGGTACAAATTAAATGTACCTACATTTCAGATGTACCAATCGGTTTGCAAACTTCGGAGTCTAGAGGGTAATAGTAAAATTTTAGCGTTTTTTCTAAATATTTCGAAAAGTATTAAGCCTACAGAAATTTCATATAAACTGTTTTGAGATGTACAACTCGATACCTTTCATTTATGATACCATACTCGGTGAGGTAGTCCCCCCTTTTGAAAATTATTCCCTACCTTTTTGACAATTTTTAAAAAGTGTTCTACTTTTAGACTTCTATATATTTTTCATAAAATATAGATCCATATCTACAAACCCTACATACATTTCACATGGATTGCTTTGCAAACTTCGGAGATAGGGGGGGGGGGAATGGGTAATTTTTCGACTTTATTAAAAATATCTCAAAAAATATGCAACCTACTGTAATTCCATAATCTGTTTTGACATGTACAAATCAATACCTTTCACTTGATACCCCATTTGACATTGTAGATCTCTTTTAAAATTTTAATTTTATTTTAAGTTTCGAGTTATTTGCTGCTGTAGTTGCTGAGATATTAAAGACGAAATAAGGCCAGGAAAAGCATAAGGGTTTCGAAACCGATCTCTGATCTTCAAAACCCTGAAAATCACTAACTAAATCACTTAAAACCGTCTAGCATTGTCCCGGTGTAAACAACCTCTTAGGGTTTCTTTAATTCATTTACAACAGTGCTTCTTGAATGTCATTCGCTATTTTCTTTGAATGGTCGTTAAACTGTTGAAAGTTTTACGAGTCCCTTAACAAATAATGAGTGAACTGTGTTTTACTTCACTTTGCACACAGTCCTTTTATGTTTGAGTAAGTCAATGCTCTGTTTTATTTTAATGTCAAAAAGGAGTTAAATTTCTAAAAAAACTTCGCAATACGACTTAACTTAGTCTGGGTAGGTACCCAGGTTATTAAATCGATATAGGTACTAATAATGCTGGACGATTAACACTGCTTCATATAGCTCCAAAAAAAGAAGAGTTGTGATATGGGCATAAGATAGCCGCTAAATTAATAGGTATATTAATTAAAACGGAATGAAACCTAATAATGATTAAGAGTGCCAGTGCCAAAATAAGTAAATAAATTGAATTTCAATGGCTTCCATACCTAAGCCTTATAAGTAAATAACAAAATTGCTGTACTTAATCGTAGATGGTTGAATGGTCGGATATATTGCGTGTATAGAATTTCCATTGAAAACTTGTACCAGAAACATCAATCATCATCATTTTGACATAATTGTCAAATATATACTCCCCCTTCTCCAACTACTGCCTACAGAAAATATAACTATACTTTGTCCACGCTGTTATGACTTTCCTGTCAGTTCGACTGACAAGCAAATAGTCATGTCCTAATGCTATACCGATTCGATTTGTTATGAGAATCGATTTGATATGAGAATCGATTCCGTTTATGAAGAAGTTGTAATTGATTCGGTTATCTACACTCAACTTTTGTATTATTTTACAGGCGTCTTAATTACTTTATTGTTAGATTCAGAATATTAAATAGAATTAAATGGTTTAATTTTTGTTGTTTTATTTGCTACTACATTTTCATCATCAAGCTTGATGCATTCACTATCCAGCATCAACGGTGCGACAATGGGACGCGACGCGATGAGCAAGGGCGTTACCTAAGTCGCTGCTCTCCACGCTCTCCAACCTAAATTACCTACATACGTACGTCATGGGCACTTTATGAGCTACCTAAAACTTTATATAAAAAACTCATGTTTTACGTTCAGCATTGCTAACACTCATAATATATTGTATATATCTACTAGTAATTTATCTAAAGCACCGAAAGTTAGAGCTATATTAAAATGCTCCACTGATCATAAAGGAAACACTTTGCGAAAATATCGCTTCAGTATTTTCGAGATTCAATTCGCTGGCACAGCTCAAACTGCTTTAGATCACAACTTCCCTGACCGCAGTTCCGTCGAAAATTCTAGAAAAGCTTTTAAAAGAGCTCAACAAGAATCCTAGAAACCAATACGTTGAAGCTCGGTGAACTGTTGTTACTTTTGTGGAATGGCCTCCTAACTATTACTTTGCTTCTACCTGTTCGATAAAAATTGGATTCATTAAATCATTTAATTTTTTCCAGCTTGGTAAATTGTTTGATTTTACTGATAGCCTATGCTATCCCACTGCTGCGCAAAGAATCGCAAAGAATCGCGTTCGTTGGCCAGGACCTACCAATCTACCTGTAATACGTCAACCTCGTCAAAATCTCAAAATCAAAGAACATGCACGTGGCGAGATTTCTACAAGCATGTCCGTGTTGAGCGTGGCAATTCAAAATAAATTAGCGACACGTTCACGTAAATAATGCTAGACAATTCACACAGCATTATCTAGCCCCAAGCTAAGCAGAGCTTCTGGTACCGGTACTAAATAACTGATATACTTAATACAATACAATACTACCACTACTTATATAGATATTGTATATTTTACATGGAAAAGATCACCCGGAGCGAATATTTGCAGAACGCACAAACATTTGTTCCGAGGCTGGAATGGAACCCACAACATATTGCGGCTCAGGCGGACCATAGCCCGCCGCGCTACAGAGGTCGTTGCCACCCTGCTGAGCGATAAATTAGTCCAAGGACGTCCGTAGCCTCAAACAAACCTGAGCTTGTAGTATCAAAGTTAGGTATTCCCTAACTACCAAGAATTCAAAATTCTATTTACTAGTTGGTCGTACCTAGACAAGAAATTTCTATACAGTCGCAATGTGAAACCGATTTTCTTGTTTGTTTCGTTGCAGAATTGTTTTTGTAAAACTTCCTTACACAGTCCCTAGAAACAACAATAGAAATAATCCCAATAGTGCATGCTTCTAGAGGTACAATCAAGTTTCATGCTTTTATTTGATTTCAATTGAAGGTTGTTTAATTTATTATTGTTTAATAAATTTAATTGAAAATTACAATATTACACTGAAGGTGGAGGCCAGAAAGTTTTAAATTAATCAGTAAATTTAAATATTAAAAGATATTTTTATGTTACTGAATCTTTTGTTGGTTTTATTTTAATCTAAGTTAACTAAAACGTAATTTTTATTATCTATAAAGGTAAACCATTTCATAACAAGCAAGCAATTTATAAACCTTAATCAAAGGCTACTAGCAAGCTTTTCATGGAAACAGGAAAATAAACCTCAAAATATAAAAAGAAAACTGCAAAGCGAAGTAGTTTGTCACCGCTATCTCCTCTTTTAATACCGGAAGCAACTCTGACCGCTACTGGAAAAATATTTCTGTATCAAAAAGATAAGCTATGCAATCTCCTGGTGGGGAAACTACTGCATAAAGGAGAACGTATATATCTAAGAAGGTACATATATAGGTACTGGAATGTAATTACATAAAGAGGATGATCTAGTTGGGGTAAGTCGAACTATTTCTCTAACGGACCTTGCCTGAAATACCTACTAGACAATACAGTGTGTAAAATAATTTTCGTAATTCTCTTGACGAAATTGTTGTAAAACTTTTAAAACGATTGGTATATTTCTAGTTCAGTACAAAAATAATATCACATCATAAATAGCTTCATCCATATTTTGGTTATATGTCAGCTGTGTTTTGACCCACTCATGTCAAATGGACACTTGATACCTGTAAAAGCTTTACTTTCTGGCATTTTCGGATAATTAGCTAAATAAGCGATGTTATGATGACCCACTTCTAGTAGGTAGGTTGGTAGGGTGGCGGTAGGGTGTATTCCGCATCGCCAATCCGGGCTTTAACACTTTGATTTTTAACCGACTTCAAGAAGGAGGAGGTTATCAGTTCGTGTGTATGTTTATTTTTATTTATTTATGTATGTTACTTGATATCTCCGCTTATGGGTAACCGATTTTACTGATTCTTTCACTATTTTATAGAGAATGATCCCGAGGTGGTCCCATAAAAATTTTATTCCCGAGGGATTCGTATTTATCCCGTAAAACTTAAAAAGTAATAAAATATCTTTGGAAAATCACGTCTAGCTACAACAGTTTTGGTGATATCTGCGCCAATTGTTTATAGATTTTGACGATTCTTTCGTTGTTGTATCAACATTAATTTTAAGGTAGTTCTTTTTATGTTTTAATCTCGAGGAATTAATATGTGCGCTATCAAACGTAGGTTTGTAAAAATTCATCATAATTATGATCATTTTATTTACTATCACCTAATGGTTTCCATAACAACGGGCGTCAACAGTTTCATCCATTTGTCATCAAACTAAATTAGATTTGAATTATAACTAGATGTCGCCACTGTAAACTCAGTTTTTTGCATGTGATCATAGACCTTCGGCCATGAAAGTAAGGGTGGGGTGATTTCGTTCGTCCGAGACATACCTAGATGAATATTATCTATAAACCGGAAATTGAAGTCGGTTTATCGTTTTTTAAAACACGCCAAAATAACAAAAGTTATATTTTTTGGCAGTGGGGCACGTATAATCACCGAGCCGACTAACCCTTCTTTACCTCACATATTGCAAACAATGAATTCTTCGGCCTTAGCACCTTCGGCTCGAAAAGAAGTGCGTTCTACTTAGAGTTAAGCATCTGTCGGTAAAATCGTCGTCGTGGTTCTCTTCTTATTATCATGAGAAGAGAACCACGACGACGATTTTTTCACGACGGCAACACTTTTAGAGATATCTCTCTAAAAGTGTTGCCGTCGTGAAAACATAAAAAGGTCCTACGGAGAACCACAAATATTTGCCGTTTACCACTCGCTACTAGAGACGAGGGTACTTGTATCGAAACTGAGCAAGATGGCCTTTTCACTCACCTTCGACTAGTTCACTTTCACATGTTTTCAAACACTTGTAAACAAAGTAGGCAAATACACCACCTTATTGATTCAGACACTTCGCCAAATAAAGTGAAGCGAACTGAGAAAATATGGATTGTTGAAATAATGGATAGACTTACTGAGGTATACTTTGATAGAAAAGTGTTTAACAAGCTTCTGAGCCAATATTCATAACCAATTAATTTTTATTCTGTCTCCGCCACAGGTCCATTCAAGAAGGCTTTGACTTTCGTTGTAATTCTTTATGTTTAATTCAATACCTTCAAAGAACACAGATGACGGAGAGCAGATCAGATGCTCTCCGCAAGTAAGAATAAACTGCCAAGTACGAGTCACTCGCACACGAAGGGTTCCGTACCATAAAAATCAGGCAACTTTTTCAAAAAACATTAAGTTTTCACTTATTCGGAGACCCCTTTATATGTTCAACTTTATTTTGTTATTAGTATTTGATATTATTACAGTTGAAGTGTTATGTGACTTAATTATAGAAAGTTGTATGTGTCTATTGTATCTATTGTAGTTCAAGAGATACAGCCTTGACAAATTAAGAGCAAAAATTGCCAAAAAAATCAGGTTTGTTGTAGGGGAGCCCCCTTTAGTTTTAATGTTTATTTTATTTTTAATATTTATTTTTATAGCGGCAAGAGAAATACACATTATCTGAAAATTTCAATTGTTTACCATTTACGGTTCATGAGATATAGCCACGTTCTGTCACGTGGCTATATCTCATGAACCGTCGGACGGACGTCGGACGTCGGACGAGCGGAGGCTTAGTAATAGGGCTCCGTTTTGACCCTTCGGGTACGGAACCCTAAAAAAGTATAGCACCGCGGCTACCAAGACATCTTTCTTACTTGCGTCTGTGTTGGATTGTGATCCTATTTGTAAGTCCTTACCTGAAACAAGTAAAAGAATGTTCACTGAAATAGAATTACTGATAAAAGCAAGAATGAAAACCAAACCTTTACAGCGCAGATTTAGTCGCATTATATGAAAATCTGCAGTGAAAACATATGACGCGACTTTTAGTCGCCTTTATTTATTCGAACCCAGATTCATGCATAGACAAGTGAAGAAACTACTGTTTGCAAATAGATCAACAGTAACTGTTTCAATTGTAAATACTAGTTCTAATTTGTTTCTATACATAAATTGTTTTTTTTTTTATTTAAATATTATAGAAACTACTTTAGAACAAAATCTACAAAAAAAATTACAACTACAATTAACAAAATACACATAAAACTGATGAGCTATCTACAAATTGTGCAATCTCATCAACCAGTAAGCAAACATACTCGTACGTCCACTGCTGAACCTCCAAACAAGGGGAATTTTGCCATAATCACCACGCTTGGTAGGTGGGTGGATGATCTCAGTGCAGATGTTAAAATACACATTAAAATATTAGGCCTATGTCCAGCAGTGGACTAAGATAGGTTGATGATGATGAAGACAATACATAAAAAGCCCAGAACATCTGGAACAAATACTTATAGAAAATTCAGGAATGAGCTTTAAAGCTTTTTGTTTTGTATTTTATTTTATTATCAGGTCGCGTCTGAAGCTATTTATGAAACTCGCGGATTGGGTCACACTAACTCCGTGTTTAGCCGAGTTATTCGGGTTATCTCTCGTCGTAAGATGAGGATAAACGGCTGTTTGAGATCATAACAGACAATAAAGACATTCTTTTTCGGGGCTTGGTGTAAGGTTATTGTTAGTTCAGGGAAATGTGATTAGTTTGGAGTTTTGCTTTATGTGCAGTTGTTAATGTTTGTTAGTGTTTAGGCGGATTCTACTAATTTTTTTCACTCACTGTTCAACGACTTATCGAGTTTGTCCGCCCCGTCAGATCAATGCATTGTCTGAGTTCATTTGCGTCAGCTTTCAATTTTATTATTTATTACCTAGTTATTTAGTATCCATCACACAAGCTTTTCTTATCTTGGGACTAGATGATACTGTGGCCAGAATTAATTTTTTATTATTATTTATTTCTTAAGCTTGCATTGCGCATTCGTTTCGGGTAGATGTATTCCGCGTGCATATATTACTTCATTTTTAATTTCATATAATCGTGCGTATAATAGTGGATTGTCAAAACTAGGCGGAACCTAAAACGACCAACCGAGCTTGCTTTAGAAATGGTTTCACTCCATACTGATCGCGCGCGGGTAACAGTTTCAATACCTAGTCAGGAATTAGGAGTTATAAGGTCTTTCAATTGTCGTCTCACGTCTTGTTTGAGAGGCAGCATTTAATATTGTACATTATTCCATAGGTATTAGAGAACAGGTATTACCCAACTTGGATTGTTGAGGTAATCTTTTCAATTCGTCCGCAGTTGGAGTTGATAAAGCTCTGCGAAATGCTCCTTTAATATTCTCATTAAAAGCGTTTACTGTCGTTTAACGGTCTATAAAGAATTCGCATCGGTCCCTTTACAGCTTCTTTAGCAGCTGAGTCATTTTCATTTGATATATTATAATTAGCTTGGTGGTTATAGATAAAACGTGGTGACGCTGATCAAAATAGACATCTCTTTTTTGCCTGTTAAAACGTGCAATAGTCTACAGTCAGCTGCGAAAATATGTAAACACTCTCAAGTTTTTAATTCGACTAAATACGTAGTAAGTGTACCACTTTATTAGTTGTGATAACTTATAAAACGCATTCTGACAAGTACGATTACTACTTTCTACGAAAAACGTATGCGTAGACTTTTATTTGAAAAGTTCCGAGTGAAATAAAAGTGAAAACGTGGGATTGTACATAACTGAGCAGCTGACTGTACCTAAATTCATTTTCTCTTTCTCCTTAACAATTTACTATTACCAACGGACATGATATGTATCTATTGGGTACCTATACTCGGTTCTAGAGTTAATGACATTTTATGTAAACAAAAGGGTTACAAACTAAATAAATGTTCGCGGAAAATACAAAACAAAACGATATATTTTTATTTTACATCAAGAAAATACAAATTTGTAAACTTGTACAGGAAAAAAACAATAAATATAACAAAACCTAGACAAGATGGAATAATATAACCAAGAGATAAAAGAAGACATCTATCATTTGCGGGTTCGATTCCCGCCTCGGGCCAATGTTTGTACGATCTGCAGATATTTGAGCCGGGTGTTTCCGTCTGGATGTTTGCTATGTATATTACAAAAAATATACGAGTATATATGTAGTGTATTGTATTAAATATACCAGTTATCTAGTAGTTACCTACCCTAACACAAGCTCTGCTTAGCTTGGGGCTGGATAATGCTGTGTGAATTGTCCAGCATATTAATATTATCTTTAGAGTGTAAGGGACAAGAAAATAAAAAAATCGAAAGAGGTGTCATCAATTGTCATCAATTCACTGAATTCGCTGAACCGAAATTCAGCAAGCGGACATGTTTTTGCTATATTTACCGAGGGTCCGGCAAAACACTCTAAATTTACATTAAAGTTTGATTTTATGACTCTTTTCTTTGTTTTTTATATTATTAACGTTTAATTCCACATTACACACAATTTTAAATGCTGTGTTTATGATTTCTGTCGCGACTTTGTTTTGTAAGACATTCTTTGACATTCTCTTTTGTAAGTCGCTAAAAACGTTATGGAATACAATTTTGCTTACTTTTTCGGAATTTTAATTGCTCTGTTCCAGTTAGAAAGAAATTTTAAGGGTTTCTTTGAAGAGGTTTTCTTTTCATTTCTTTTTGATCAAAACACCTGAAGCAAGAGTTATGCCTAACAAAGGAATACAGTTGATACGGTTGATTTTAATCTTTAGAACAATTTAATAAAATACTGAAACACATCATTATGAAATTGTTATAGCAGCAAAAAAATATACATTCTCTGAAAATTTCAACTCTTATGATTACGATCCTCTTACGATTCATGAGATAGAGTCCTGTGACAGACGGACGGACAGACGGACAGACGGACAGCGAAGGCTTAGTAATAGGGTTCCGTTTTGACCCTTCGGACACATATTAATTTATTTACAAAAAAATCACAAGTATGTTTTCTAATATTTAATTAAAAAGATAGAACGGAGATTATCTCAATCCTTTAATACTTTTGTCTTGCTTTTCACTGATTAACATTTATAATTTCCGCCATTTTGAAATGCTAATTTGATGCTAAATGTGATGCAAGTCATATCTAGTCCACTTACTGGTAACTATGACGTAACCTGTGGCTCTTAGACTAAAATTAGACCAGATTCGGCAGGGGAATCGGGGGCTGTTAGAATTCGGTATTTCCGGTTCGGTCTAGTAATAATTTATTTGTGGACGGAGATTTTTTAATTGGCCTTTTAATCTTTAGAGTGAAGCATTGAGTAATATTTTTAATTTAAATAGGTTACTTACAATGCAAGGTATCAACAATATCCAACCTACATTATAGGTATTTATAGACCAAGAAATTTTAGAGCAGACGGAAAGATAAACCTTTAAAGAAAAACGTTGTAGTAACGTGTAGGTTGGTGCCTATTTAATATTTTAATTATTACTTTCACATTTGAATTCAATTTATTCATAAATTTTTCAGCAAAAAAAGATTGATCTGAATAATCCTCGTCAAACAACATCACAAGCAAACAATCAACTACCGGAAGAACCCAATTACGTTCGATCTTCAAATGAGTCTTTCATTTCCTGCATATTTGTGTCATGTTTATTTGACAGTTCAATGAAAACTTTTTAGAACGTTTTTTGAATTCATTATGGCGCCTCTAAACGATTTCGTTTTGCGCCTTGAATTTCGGTCAGATAAATTTTCGTAACCATTTGACATTTTTAACAGGTTTTGACACATTACTGCTTTTGTCTTTTAAGTTCCCAACAAGAATGGTTGGTTCTCTTCCATTAGGTTTGTTTTATAAAATATTTTTTTATTATTTTGTTCTTGAGCTGAGTGCATTGTTAACGAAATTACTTAAATAAATATTCCGTATCACATAAAAATAACCTGCTGACTGAAAATAAAACTCGCATGCTCGTCGGTCTGTAAGAGATTGGTTCACTTATTACTTATTCATAAAATTATGTAAATACCTACCTTGTATGTTCCATAGTATGTTTACGCTATAGACTAGCCTAATTGTTAAAAATAAAATAAATAAAATACAATACATACCTATGAAAATTAAAATATTTTTTATTTGTTTGTTCATAAGGCTTTTATTATCTAGTCTGTCAACCTTATACGATCAATTGCTTGAAAGGTGCCTAAGTTGAGTATTCCAACTCGAAAAGTTTTATCCCCCACACGACGACACCATAAGTTAGGAAGCCTTAGGCGTGCCCCTTCGATATCCGCACAGGATCTACCTTATTTACGTTGAAGGCTTCAATTAAAAGTTTATACCACCAACTTCCGAAGTCACTTCAACAATTGAGGCAAATCTCCGGCTTATAATTTTATTAAACGTTTTTGAGTTTACTATACTTACTTGGGAGATTAAATGTTCGCAAGCAAAAGTTTACGTTTGACTCCTGAATCTCAACTACCTGGAGTCATAATTTTCGGATCCCCAAAATCCGATTCATATTCGACGACAGATAAAATTATTGTTGAGTTGAAAAAAACAATTATGTTACTGTTTTTATGCCGTAACTCAAAAACATAAAAAAGTACGATCTGTTAAACATATACCAAAACTCACCCGGCTGACATATTACTAGTAACAAGCAATTTATCACAAAAATTAACACCATAACCAAAGCCGTATCCAAGAATGATTTCAAATACAAAAATATATTTCAGAAAATATAATTTCCAAACGAGTATATGACGGGAAACGAATATAAATTACGACCAGTCCACAAATCATATCTGAGTCCACTAATTGACTCAAAAGGCAAATATATTTAGAAATACGCACGATAAATGGATTCTATTTTATTTTAAGCATAGTGAATTGTTGTGTCTGTCTGACACATAGGATTTTCAAACTGCCAGACCCACAACAAATTTTGCTTTACAGCATGAATATACGTCATGAATAGTCAATAATATCCACTAATCAAGCAGTATTTTTTTTTTTACGTTTGGATGTTTAGATGTTTGTATCTCTTCACGCCAAAACTTCTGAACGGTATCTGGTATATTTTTATAGATGTTGTTCTAGACCTGGATGTTAATCCAGGTCTAGAACAACATCTGTAAAAGCAAAAGCCTTTATGTTAATAAAGGCTTTACAACTTTTTATACCGAAAGAAACACGTGCAAATCCGCTCGCAGAAGCCAGTAAAAATTAGACACGACAATTTAAAATACATTTTTACTATTTCATTACATAGCCGATTCTAGATAGTAAATAAATAAATAAATAAATAATGCTGCACAATCCACACAGCATCATCTAGCCCCAAAGTAAGCAGAGCTTGTGTTATGGGTACTAGATGACTGATAAACTTATAATACAATACATAGATAGATATTTTTTATTATAGGTATATAGAAAATACCCATAGTCTAACGGCCTCCAAAATAAATGTTGTAAAACCTCCAGACCAGAGCAGTCAGACATCAATAATCAACCATGACAAAGATTACCATAAATTCAAATCTACCCGCAATCTAAAATGCATTCGTGAATGCCAGTCATGGAACCTTTCAGCTGGCTATTTGAAGTGCATTCCTGAATAAGCCATAATGTTACTGTATCCACGCTGGGTTTATCGACCACGGACTGAATTATTTATGTCAAACGACTGGGGTATTATGTAAGGAACTGCAGGTCTTGTTTATATGTCGCAGGATTGTACATAAGTGAGTATTATTCTGAGGTATGTGTAGGGAACTGCAGGTGATGTTGTTTATATTGTTGCAAGGTTGGTTATAAAAGAGTAGTTTCTATTCAGAGTTTGTAGAGCAAGCATGTTGTTCCGTGCATTTGTTTTGTTCGTAATGTCGTAGGCGTGTCTTTGACAAAATAAGAAGTAAATAATGCTGGACAATTCACACATCATCATCTAGCCCCAACCTTAGCAGAGCCTGCTATGGTTGGGGCATGAGTTATGAGTATTAGATAACTGATAAACTTAAAAAATAGGCCCGTAGATAGATATTTTTATGATATCTTTTTGCATTTTATTCAGAGTTACTGCATGTTACTGCATACTATAGTGATATGCTGAGTAGTACTCGAGTTACTCCTGTATTTAACATATCAAGGTTTGTCGTGGCGGTCGCGGCGTAAGAATCGAACTCTCCCAGCTCAACATGCATGTCATTAGAAAGTATAGTGCTGCTAGGTGTGCTGGCTTAGAATTTGCACTACTCCAACTCTTCTCGGGGTGTCGTAAGAGGCAACTAAGGGATATCCACCGGGGGCCGGCAGCAGCGCCCCCTGCAGAACAATTCTACCACCGAACTGCAATCCTGAACCCGCATGCCCAGCGTGGGGTTTTTGGACACTACCCCCCGTGAGATAAAGGCCAACAAGGCACTTATCAGGGGGAGGCCTGGGTCCAGCAGTGGACCATTCTAGGCTGTGGAGGTCCTCCTCCACGAGGAGGAGGTAAGTACCTAATTTTGTTTCTTGTAATAAGATTGTCCTGTTACTGAGATGATGGCAAAATAAATACCCATTTGAATACCCATTTAGACTTGTGAAGCACCCTACTAAGCTTTTAAGACACCCAACTAAATATTTCCCCACCTTCATCCAAGAAGATAGCTTAAAACTATAAACCTTAATATATAATATAAATAAACTTTATAAACCCCGCCATTCTGAAAACAAAAATAATTATAGCACATTATACAAACCCGTGCACTATTCATGTAAATTAGAACAGAAAGGCTCTATCCGTGAGGCTTCGAAATACTTTACGTAACTGGTATAAGAATCGCTGGTTCATTCCGTTATTTTGTGTAAAATTCATGTCGTCATTTAAATGACGAATTGTTCGACGTTTAATGCTTTGTGTTGGTGTGAGTGCGATATTGCGCGTAACTCCTTTACGCTATGCGCTCCTGGTAGCTCGGTAAATTTACCTAATTAATTTGTTTTCTTTTTAATAAACCTACGCTTTAAAATTATCTGTAGTTTTCTAATGTTGCTGACTGTACAAAATCTCTTGATCTCTTTGTGGTGCGAAACGGAAACGAATTTTGGGTAGAAACGCCGAAAAAATATGTTTTTTTTTGATGTGGGTTGTAATGCTGACATTTTTTGGTATGAAACGGCAAAAATGAATTTGTGGTGAGAACCTTGTGGTGCGAAACAGCGCTATACCGTTTTATTTCTCTGGGGACTTTATTAAATACTATTCAAAAGTTACCATATCGAAAAGACCATACGAAATTGAACTAGGCTATAGAATGTAAGTAGAGCTTTACCAGACTAAGAACCGCATGTTATTATAGTACTACTAAAAATACCTATTATAGCATGTCTGTAAAAATTTAATTTAAAGTACTATGTGTAGGTACTGTGTGTACTTACTCATATAATATTTGTAAACATTGTTTTATAAAACAAAGCTTATAGCTTGATCTTCAGTAACAAACAATAATTTGTTTATATAAAGGCTTACTGCTGAGCTTATTCGAACTTTTCCCTAGAGTCAATAATGTGTTCCAGCTATGCTTCCGCCTCTGCTGACGCTAAACAAAGCCTTTGTCCCAGCCGTACGGTCTAAGTACGGAATAATGAAAATGTGAAGATGGACGTGGGGAAAAGAGTTCTGAAATCAATACACAGAGCTTTATGCTGTTAAATCAATACTAATCACACTAATATTATAAATGCGAAAGTTTGGATGTTGATATGGATGGATGGACGTTCATCCTGGATGTTTGTTAATTTCTTCACGCCAAACCTACTTACTGAACGGATTGGACTGAAATTTTGCATAGATGTAGTTCTAGGCCTGGAATAAAACATAGGCTTTGTCAACGTTTTATCCCATAAATCAGTTACCATGGGATAGATAAATGTTTCCATTGAAACAACACGTGCGAAGGCGCGGGCATAAACTAGTATTAAAACATGAAAGTAGATTTGTCTAGCTGTCCCTAATCTGTCTGTCCGTTATCTTTTTAGACCCCAACGACTGAATGGATTTTCATGATTGTCATGGAAATTGATGATAGGGTACAATTGGGATTGACACTTCAGGAGGGGCTCGTGCTCCACTGTCAAAAAACCCAACTTTAAAAAAATTTAATCTAGGTTTGATAAGTTTTGATTACTTACTAGTGATTCTCGGAAGTTAGGTTTTTAGGCAGTAGCAAGTATCACCACTGAGGTGAATATATATTTATTTTTACGGATCATTCAGCACAAAATATATAATTAGAGATATGTTAAAAATCAAAACAGAAATAACCTACAAAATATTAAGCACTTTATTCGCTTTACCACAGACATTTAATTAAGACAATCCCTTCTTCACCCTAAGGTATCCCGGAAAAGGCCCCTGGATCATGTTCTTAAACTCTTTACCCAGAAAATACCCTCGCGATGCTGCGTTCAGAAGCAAGTTTAAATCTTATATTTCCACGGGCTTTAGGAAGGTTTTTAATTGGATTGCCAGATATGTATGTATGTAAAAGTTCTAAATTGGCGAGCAAAACGAGCGAATGGATAATAAAATACTTGAAATTCCCGTGTGGTAAATATTCATTCACAGTTCAAACCACCAGTGTAACTACGAAATAGTGGAAACTATTATTTTGCTATCATAAAAACAAATAGGAAGTGACTTTGTGTAAATAAAACAACTGAATACACAGACCATGCAATCAGTTAGTTGCAAGCTATTTCAGAAAAATTCGTGAACCTCCGACGATGATTAATTTGAATGGCTGCAACAATTTGTATCAAACATAATCCAAGTTTTCTTTGGTAAATATAAATATAAATAAAAAATAAATATTTACAGATATTATTTTATTAGGTGCACTGGTATCGAATAGAATTTATATTCTATGTAATTCATAAAAATTAACGAATAGAATTTATATTATATTCTGTTCTATTCTATTCTAACTTACTGGTATCATCGGAGCAAATCGCAGTCTTGGTTTAAAAAAATTATCTGCGGTTTTAGAACCGTGTACCAATAGTGTACGAATAGTTACACACATCAAACATCGTTATAATACCAGGTGATTGGTACTAGGTATAATCAAGTGTGCACTAAGCTGAAATAATAATTTAGCTACCTTTTTATAGAAAGGTGTATAATTAAATTATTGTTGTGATACCAAACATGTTTGACTCGAACAATGATATTTACTTAGATTTCTAGGTAGGTACACTTGGCACTGCAATGCGTTTTGGCTGGCTCTTGAATCGAGGGTGGCAAATCGGTAGAGCTAGTGATAAATGTTCATATAAGTCAAAGACCAACCCGAGCAATCCCCGGAAAGAGAATTACGAGCTATAAGATTCTGAGAATAAGGTTGTATGTATGTATTTGTGATAAGAAGAAAAAACAACGTTTTAACGTAGAAAATACAATTAATAGTCTACCAGGCTCTAAAGCCTAGAAGCAATTCAGTCTGGGTCAACTTATCAGTTCTGCAAATACCCAATGTCAATAACATCAGAGATGTGTAGGTATTCAATACCGTACAGATAAACTCATAAAAGGGAGCCGGATCGGCCGATAAGGTTAACCCTGTCAAGGCTTTGATGGATTGCCTTCTGTCATCTATTAGTCATCATGATACCCTGGTACTGCTTTATACGGCTGGATAATTGAAGAAAGCTCACTTCTTGAAATGGTTAGGTAAAACTTTCTACCATTTTAAAATAGTGCGGCCTTAAGGATGTTTCAAAGACGCAATAGGTAGAACGATCTCTATCATTTTAAGTAAGAGAGTTAACTACGTTTTTATAGTAAAACGATATTATTGTCCAAAACACCAAAGAAGCCATTATGTCCGATCCTGTGCCATCCTTATAACTCTTTCCCCCCTACGTATTGACGATTTTATCTGATCAGCGTTCGGGTGACCTGTTGTTTAGCAGGAGATTAGGAACAGGGTTGTTAAGTACCTTCCATAGTTGTACCTCACATCTGCTAAGTAGAGTAAATGCTGCACTAACCCAAAAGTATATAAGTTCGAGTGAACCGTACTTCTTGCACCATTCAAGGAACCAGATGGCATGAAGCCAACTTTTTGCGCCGCCTCCGTAAGGAATTGTGAAGAATTATTTTAATCGTAATGCCATCTCTGGTGTAATTGGTTGGCGTTTATTGTTTTATTGATGCAATTCAACTTTCCGAATGCCATTCCAAGTTTTCTTTTTATACGCATTCTGATTCTGGCGATTTTATTTATTAATTGCCAGCATAATTGTGGCCGGCATACATTTAATTTAAAAGCATGGATCCACATAGCTTAGATTACCATGCTTAACCATAACCATAATAATCGTTTTCATATTCTATGAAAATAGTTTTGGATTGATGAGTAGGTGGGCAAGGAGGTTTCGAAAACTGGTAATAAGCCTCATTATTTTCTTTATAAGCTACAAAATAAAGTCCAAATACAGCTCAAAGATATGCAAGTCAATATAAAAAGCCCGGCTTATCTCGCCAAACCTCGACTATATTATCGCCCACGAGAGCAATCTGCCGAACATTCCCATTATGCAAGTGAAATGGGAACATTATGGTGAAGCTAATAAGGTGTCATGACATCACTCACATAAACACCTGATAAATAGGCCTGCTGTCTGCTAAAGCCGCCGCTGTTGGTTTCATTTTATAAAACGGTTCGGACAACAAATGAAGTAGGTAAGAACTAAATGGAAGACATTTTTTTTTCTTTGTTATTTAATAATTTAATTTATTCGTATTTGGTAATACATTTATTTAGCACATACAAAATTACAATAACAGAATTAAACAATAACAACTAGTATTTACACTTATATCTATACCCATACGCCGGCGGCGGCGCGATCTCCACATTCTGTCTTACTTCTACTTCATTCTCTTTAGCCCCGTTTCTCCGACATACCTCCGCGAACAATTTGAATTCCTTGTTCCCCGCGGTGTTATTTATTTATTTATTTATTTATTTATTTATTATTTAAAGTTAAGTGTTCCGTGTAGTACGTCAATATCACTCCGTCTTTCCAGTAGGTCTGGAGGTTCTTTCGCCGCGCAAGCTGCTAGATTGTGGAACTCTATCTCCCATGATATTCGAGCCAGTCCGTCGCTAAGCATATTTAAAGCTAGGTTAAAAGAGCACTTACTATCATAAATATTATCTGTCTATAGTATATCATTATTATAAAAGGTATTTATTAGGTTTATTTAGTGATTATTATTTTAATTTAAGTATGTTTATTATATATGTATTGTACATAGCTACCTACTATTACTTTAATTGTCAGTTTATCTTGTTCGATGCATTGTTTTTGTACACTTCCTCTACCTGTTCCATCGCCTCTCCTATAACTCTAAGGTTTGCTGGAAGAAAACTCTTTTCAGGGTTAAGCTCGCCTATGTACATATCCTATTAAATTAAATCATGCTTATGTATTACTATTGTGTACAATAAAAAATTACAGAATTACAGAATCTATTTCTGAAAGATCTAAGCCGTCACCAGAAGGCAGGGTGCTCAGAATACTGACAGCATTGCCACGCTGAACGGAAATACTATTTCGTTGACCGAAATAGAAGCCTGCATTCCGATCATCTTTGGACTCTAGGAGAAGTTTTGTAAGATATGTTGACATATTACTTGTGCCCCATGACCCCAATATTTTGGTTAAATCATATTTTAAAGATTTTATGGATAACAACAGTGACTATACACGACAACAGGCTTATACACACAATATACAAATAGTAATATAGCACAGTCTAGAGTCAAAGTCACATGTGTAAGAAAAATTTAAGTTCCACCGCTGGTATCGAGGAGTCTAGCAATTGACTAGGTAAGTATTCACTTGCTATGTCATAATAGTAAAGTCTTGAATTGTAAGGTATTCATAATATAAATCACCATAATAAGAAGTATACAAAATAATGAACATCGTAACCATGTGGACATTAGCCTCAATGTTCATAATTTCCTTATCACGGTCTTTTGTCACAGTAAAAAGCTTTTGAAACGCTGCATATTTTAACGGTCTCTTACTAATAAGATCGAGATAGAGATAGATATATATTTATTGACACAAAAGAGGTACAGCACAGAACATAACAAAAAAAGCAAAATATAATATAGTACCTACCTAACTCACAGACTGAAAAATTGAAAAATAAGTAAGGACTCAAGCTACTCTATTATGACGTAAATAATTTTTTAAATGACAAAATAGACAAACTGACATAATAAAAATTACAAAATTTAATTTATAGTTTTTCTTGCCTAGACTGTTACTACTGACTGTGACTGGTGTGATTAGTAGGTAGGTACCTACTACTCACCTTAGGTCCTACATATTTTTACTAAAAACCACCTCGGTCTGACGTCCACTTGTTGTTATGCCTAACAGGGTTCACATTGTTATACTTATATATATATATAATACCTACCAATTAAGCCTAGTGATGACAACAATAAATATATTGAGTATTGAGTATCTTCTTGAAATATGATGCTGATAGTTTTTAACGTGTTTTACGGTAGCTTTTAAGATTGCAAAAATAGTTTTAGATTTTACTTGTAAATTGCTTGCATTTATGCGAAATCCAGATCTAAATTTCATAATTTTCGGAGGTTTTACCAACATCGAAAATAAGCAAATCAAAATTTTACGATAACCTTCTCATAATTATTAAGTGCTCGTATTTGCATTTTACTGTTATTTCATTGTACAGATAAAACAAATTGTACAAAATCTGTATCTTCCATCATATCCATCATATCAATACGCAATTCATACATCATAATTTTCATGCCTTTTTCATACATCATAATTTTCATGCCTTTTTCCGGTTATGCGAAGTAGCTACAATACAACATAATATTTCCTTCCTACATTTACATCTATCATTCATTCATAAACAATAAAACACAAAAGACGCTGATTATACCATATCTTGCACATCAGATAATACACGGAACTATTTTAAAGACATTAGCCAGACCACCCGCACGATACCCGGTACTAGGTCCCAATAAAAACAAACAGTGAAACCATCACTGGAGTGTGTCATTGGGATCGTATCCATTTCGGTACTAACCGATAATGTTATTCTTAGATCGGTGGATCATCGGCGATCAGGGTTTATTGCTTGCTTCAGGAATAACGTCTTTGGATATGGGTGTAGTGCATTTTTTTTATTTGCTTAAGGTGGCTTTCGTGTCACTACGGCCATGATAGGCCTATTGTGGTGGGTGTAGTGTAAGCGGAGCTTCATCAGAACTCATAAAAGAAGAAGCTTATGAACTTCATTCAATAAGCAGAATAATAATATTTCTTAACCTTTAAAAACCTTTAACTTTTAAAAACCAAGCGCACTTGAGGGGTTACCTTGGAATTTTCTGACAATCCTACAAGTTCAGAATTACAGCTTAATTAAGATGTAAGTGTTTTACGTAGGTTTAAACAAACTATGGATTGGAATATTAACATAATAATCACTAGCTCAGCTCGGCCGTGCGTTTCCTATATTTACTGTAATACACACTTCATATAAATAATTATTTCCAGCTAGATTTAACTCTCTATCAGTGGATGACAAGCCTGTGAAAGCCAAACATAACATGGACACTTATGGTAAAATAACTCGTAAATTCAATGGTGAATCTTTTGCTCTTGAGCTCGGTATGCAGCTAATTGAACTCCGCCTTTGATTGAAGACGATTTGTTTGTGTCAAGAGAGAAAGTATGAAAAATAACAATTTTAATGATTATGGCATCAAGAAAGATGATGATGAGTCTCGCTGAGAAAAACCAATAAAATTATTCCACGTATCATTGAATTGAGAAACAAAAACAAACTATGCAATAAATAATGAAATTGGAAATGGTTGGTATAATACAATAATTTTATGTGATATCTAACTGTGGTTTAACATAAATAAATAATGCTGGACAATTCACACATCAAACAAGCTTTCCTTGCCAGTTCCAAGCTTTCATAAAACATTATGTGTACGTAAAATATAAAGCTTAGTTGGTTTATATTCCCGCAAAAAGGCGGACGAAGGTCCAACTGACTCACGACTCTATTTGCATAAAGTGGCATAATTAATCGTAACTTAAAAGACAAAGAGTGCTACACTCATGTAAATTAGGTCTAGGAGGCGCGCTGACTCATTTTGCATCAACGCGCGAAGCTGCACAAAATGCAAGTGTTATTTTAATAAGTATACTTTACTATGCTTTACTCTCTATAACTTCTTAATGAAAAGATTTGGGGATGAAATCTCTTTATAATATTCGTGGTTATGCAACATTTGTTCCAAGGGTTTAAGATAGAACGCAAATGTAACCAAGCTCGGCTGGATCTTGTTCGCAACGTTTGATCGGCGCATACGACTTTAATTTTGTTCTTGAATGCAACTCAAAAACCTTACTACTTTCACGAATAGCCAAATACATTTTGTACAGTTAGACCTAGTAATTGATGGTTAGACTAGGAATATATCCCTTTGATTATTTATATGTCAAAATAAAAAAGGTTAAACCAATGCAAGTTTGGAAAATTATAAAAGCAATACCAGCCTGACTTTCAGATATCTAGGTCAAGTAAAGTAGTAGACGGAAACTATAATCTGATTCGGTAATACAAAACGTGTCCAGCATCAGAACTGTTGGTGAAATTTCATTGTACATCAGTCAGTCTGGAGAGACGATTTATCTTGTCAACCATGTCATCATCTTGGAAACTAATTTGAATTTGTAATGAGCCCGGTGCGTATTGTAAACCAAGGCCCAGGGAATGCTTTTCATTGAGGTACGATAATTTTAATCATCAACACCCCGAAGGAAGGCCACAGAAATATTTAAAAATGTGGGACAATGGCATCCCTCAAAAAGTAAATAAAGTTGAAGAAAGTGCGGTGATGCTTTTTTATCTATTTAAAAAGTTAAAGACGACTTATTATTAAGATGACCACCTAGTTGTGCCGTCCATGTATGTTTAAACAAAAAAAAAAAACAGTTTATCTCGAATTTTCCATTTATCCAATTTTCCGGGCAACAAAAAAAAAATAACATAATCTGTCCAGCCGTTTGCTGTATCTATGATTATGATTTTATAGAAATAATATAAGCTGTATGCCAGCCGAGTGTGAGTAGAACTTATAAGTAGCGTAATTCTAACGTATAGCTCATGTAACAAACTTTTATCGAGGTTCTCACTGTAAATTAGAGTACAAGTACTGCACAAAATAAACTCACAAAGTTTCTACATAATTAGCACCAGCGTTTTCTACACGAAAAGCGTTGTAGTTATTCACAGAATGGTAATGCAAAGCTTGTAAAAGGGTAAATAACGCAAAGCTCAAAATTAGGTTGAAGAAGGGATAGTCGCCTCAGTGGTGATACGTGGCCCACTGCAAAAAACCTAATTACTGAAAATTTCAATCAAATATTGATAGACTAAATATTACCTAAGATTATTTCCTGGATGTTTTGGGCATCGTTAAAATCCTTACATCATAATGAAAATCACTGGCTATAGGTAAATTATAATTTTTTCATTGCAAGGAAATCGTATTTTGTTTTAATTGTTCTTATGTACCCTCGTATTTAACTAACTTTTACGTAAATGAACACTTCATCAACGTATTTCCTACCACCTCCATAATTTTCTTATTCTATTCTGAAACCAACAAAGTTCAGCTCGCTGGTTACGCTGCTGGGGATGTGGTTTTCGTTTGCGTCGCTAAGCAGTTTAGTTTCAGTGATTAGTAAAATGTTGTTGAGCACAAGGCAAGTTCTTATCTGAGTGTTTACTTGATAATATGAATTACGATGTACAAAGCAAAAGTGTACCCAACATTAATAAAAAAATGGGTTAAATTATTGCAACATTTATACATGAAACACTTAAACTATTTGCAATGCAGAAATAAATAATTTAACAAGACAACCTCCAAAAGCCCAAATCATTGTAAGCTATTACTTATATAATTCATTAAAACCGATACAAAGAAAAATAATCAATAAACAAATTGAAAATACATCTCAAATAACACAATACAAATATGAGAATTCAAGTGAGATATACATAGAAGACCTCGCGTCTCAAGTGGTTTCAATGAACCTTAAACCTCGAGTGTTTTGTTTGTGACTCAGTAGATTTTTCCTTTGATTTTTTCGAGTTATTCGTTAGGATTTTGGGAATGAAGCTACATACCGACACCAAATTATGTAAGACTAGCTTTTGACCGCGGCTTCGCACTCGTTTTTTCGGTTATAGGTACTAACCGATAAAACAATTTAGATAGGTACTATCTAAATATTTTTCTAGGCACAGTTCTAGCTTCAATCCGTGCAAAATTTCAGCCCGAGCCCAAACTTTCGCCTTTTTAATTTAGTAGGATTTAAAAAGCCAATGTATTTTTTTTTACTAGTATACATACATTATAATCCGCGCAAGATTAGAATGAACACGGAGTGGAAACGGAACCTTGTCAAAGTAAAATATATGTACAACGCCATATTTCTCATACAATTATCGCGTTGTCTAACTAATAAATAACTTAATACTGGGTGTTAGGTACATGGATCAACAAGTCTCCTCGCCCTGTCATAGGCGTTATCGAAATGGGATGGAACCTTGTCAAAGTAAATTTCGGACCAATTTGGTTTCAGTTTGAAATGGTTCCATTTCATTCTTATTTCAATGATTATACCTTAGATTTAACAATATAGAGGTACATTATGTAGTTAGGTAGGTAATAATATATTTCAAGATAACAACTGATTTGTTAATCTCTACACATTTACTTTTTCATTCCTTTATCTTCTCATAAACTTAAGTCTCATTTAGTATCAACAAACAGTAGCTCATTATAAACGAAAGCAGCTTGATATCATCAATCACCATTGCCCTTTTAGCATGAACTATCTAATGAGCTACCTTTAGCCACAGAGTATGTAGCTGCGCTGGTTCCAGATAAGAAGTCACCTGCCGAAGCCATAAATTCTGTTATCTGAACACTTTCCATGACATACGCTAATTAAGATAGCAAATGCGCGGACGGAGCTAACGCACATTTCACACTATCGAGCTGGGTCAAGCTACAGAACTGTTTGAAAGAAGGTCGTACGTGCCTGCGGAGTTAACTTGTACAAGTAAAATTTTGTAACTTCTTTGATACTTTGAAATCACACATAAGATGGTAAAGCTTTGTATAACAAAAGTTCTTTTACACTTGTTATTGCTGTTACTGGCAGTAAGACCATTTTTTAAACGTGTTTAATCTAGCATTAATTTAAAACAAAAATACATTCATAATTATTAATAGTTACACATTTATAATGATAATACAAATTATAAAATTATCGAAATATCTTCTATACCGTTCACGTATAATACCTTGCTTATGATAACAGCGAACAGCAAAGTTGTGTGTCTATCAAAATGACAATTAGCGACAAGAGCAATCAAACTCATCCAACAACTTGTAACTAGTAATCGGCTTGATAGTGTATCGTCGCTTTAGGATAGGAATCTAGTTTTGCCGAGTAGTGAAACAAGTTGATGTAGTTTATTGAAGCTTTAAGCTTTGTGGTTCCACTTATCAATAGAGTGTGCATCTTAATTTTGTACAGCTTTACAAAGTTTGAAAAGCGTAATAAAAAAATTAATATTGTTTCACAAAATGTACACATGGAACTTTCCTTGAATTTTTCTTTTTGGAAATGTTACAAAATATTTTTTGTAACATTTCCAAAAAGAAAAATAATAGAAATATTTTTTGTTATATATCTTTAACCATTATATTTTGCAATGGATATACCTTTAATTCTAATATTTCTTTACTTCCCAGATTTTCTTAGATTAGATATTTGCTTGGATTAGAAGATAATAATTTCTATTATTTGCATGTTGACCGAGTCAAGGTGCAAACGTTGTAATGTAATGACTAAATTCACAGCCTGTATTCTACAGGAACCATAACGTCGATTGTGATGTATCGGCCAACATAATAATATCACTGCAGCATAAGATTTCCTGAATTGTCTAAGAATTTTCAATGTTGATTCACCCGTCAAGATTGAGATGTGCTGGCATTCTTCGGTTCATACTTGGTCAAACAGAGTATTGGATTACATAAAACAACCTCTTTAGAAATATAATTAGTATATAATTCGATGATTAAGACCTAGGTACTAACATTGACCTAGAGTTTTTTCTATAATGGACATATTTATTGACATATATGTAGTATGTATGTTTCTATAGTTGCCTCTGCCTACAAATATGCTAAAACTCGAAAAAAATATGATAATCTCATTAACTTATTTCGAGCCCTGAATTTTTCTTCTTTATTTCTTTTGTATTTCTACTTATCACAATTAAAATGTACCTAATATTAAATGTACTACTTGTTATCTAATCGGTTTCTGTGGACGCTTTTAGTCTCCTACGCATAGTAAAAACATACAACAGAATATTTGTATTTTGAAATAATTTTTGACACATTATGTAGCCATTTCGTGCGTGGGAGCAAAGAAACTTGATTCAATCTTCTTTACGTAATCTATGATAATTTATTTCTGATATAACGTGCTTCTGATTCTATAAAGCTGGGTACTGACGGTGTTATGGGGTGTAATGTACCTACCATTTGCATCGAGCATGATACGTTACGCCGTGGTCTTAAATCCGTCTCGTCGCTCGTTGCCAGCGCCTTCTTTCCCCGTACCGACTGCACGAACGTTCGCTGTGGAACATGTTACATTACGCCCGGTAAGTCCAACCTTATGATGTCTTTGTTTGATACTTACTTACGTCTTATTGCTTTGTCAAGTTCTTTCAGATGGTATTGCGAAGACATGAATAAGTTATTGTTATAGCCAGTGAGCTTTGACTTCGACCTTTGAAACCTAACCTTTGCATCAGTAGGTAAATTCATACAGTAGTAAACTATTTAATTTACTTAACAGAACCATACATGAAGAGAACTTAAAAAGTATTGAGTAGGCATCATAAAGAATTTGTTATACACAACATCAGCTGCAAACTTGTCGGAAAATAATGTATTTAAAACAAGCTTTTATAATCATCTAGTAGTAATTGTCAAGCCAAATGAAACGAGTCGAAACTCGAAGAGGTTACGTCGTTTTATTACAGAGTTCACATGGCCACCTTCCGGCTCCGTCATATTAAGCTCAGCTCCAGCTCATCATAATATTGCATTGTCAACCAATATACATTTGCCAAATTTCAGCTCAATTGAAAACCGGAAAGAGGGTAAAATTTTACAAACAGACACGGGACAGATGAAACTAAATAAATGAGTGTAAAATACCGAGTATTGATTTGGTAGACTTTAATACGATGGCCGAATGAGTCAAAACTCGCGATGACTCGGTTAACATTGTAACTGATCACTGTTATACCTACATTGCTTGCTTTACTTGGCCACATTTTGGTCACTAATATACACTTTTTTTTACGGCTGATCCTCAGGCCATCAACTCACGTATTAAAAAAGTCAACAATGACGCGCATACACAAATATTGACTGGCCTCGTAAAATAGTTTCAAAAACAAAATGGATTATCGGAAAATAAAGTTGCGGGTAAAGGTCTACCCAACAAAAATAGCGAGTCGATGTTGGTAAATGTTTTTTGTCAGTAGTTTGAAACCAATTGGTTTGTTCCCGTGTTGCTTTAAGCAGAGGATTTTAATAGAAAAGTCTACTATTTTTACTCTGCCGGATCTGTTAGTGATTAGATAATCTCCGTAACTTCTGGAAGACGTATTTTTTGAATTTTTTGTACACGTATTTGTCAAATTTTAGGCAATTAAATGCCAAAAAATATTTCAAATATTATGCTAGTAGCTTGATTATTTAAGTCAGGCTAAGTTTCAACAACATGATCAATGCCGTGGGCTACTTATAGATGCCCTCATAATAAAATGCCCACGGCCCAGAGGAACTTTATAGTCTAAAAATATAATGTTTTGAATTTATTCGGACAAGATTATCCTGGTTTCGTAATGGCTAAGCCTTGTTTTCAAATTTATGATCTTAGAAAGTTACTCCATCAAATTATTGAAATAACTTTAAGCTACAAACAACAAACTTTGAATGATAAGGCTGTTATTAGTTTTAGTTTCAGTTTCATTCATTTATTTCTCATAGGCACATTTAATTAATTAATAAATTTATTAATAAAGGTTTACCAACCACATACATATCAATCATTTAAAACAAACTTAAAATTAGGTTCTGTTCTGAAAAGCATGTTACTAACAGGTAAACACGACATTTGTAAGAATGACCTCCACAAATCTACTTAAAATTACATTGCACTTAAGAAAGTCTTTCAAATAAATTAATATAATTGGTATAGGTATCCAGGGAAAAAAAAAAGTATTGCAGACTCATGCAATGTCGTTCCAAAAATTTGAACTGAGAGATAGCCTATATGCCATAGTAGTCTCTCTCGGTGAGGTGGTTTTTGGTTATACACCAGTATTCGGAATTACCAACATCACTTATACTTATTTACCTATCATTCATCATCATCGCAGCATGTCAAAATATCCATTTCTGGATGTAGGCCTTCTCCAATTGCCTCCACTCTAGACGGTCTTGAGCCCTCGAAATCCAATTATGGCCTGCGTGTTGTCGGATGTCGTCAACCTATATTTTTGGTGGTTTTCCCCACGGTCTGGTGTGTTGTCGTGGCCTCTTTACCTATATTAGCACTTTAATAGTTTTGCAAGCAATACCGCTACATTTTGTAACAAAAACATTTTTGATCCAACGGATACAGACCAAATAATTTATTCAAATGTAGTCAAAATGATTGTCTAGGTATTCGATGAAAGGCTGTAATAAATTATCGCTACCGATCCATATTAGGATTTATTTGCATAAATAAATATTTTAATTCAGTATTTCCCGCGTTAACGGGCCGTTTATAACGTTGTTGTCATTTTTATTTATCGAACAAATCAATTTAGGAAAAGACACTGACTGACACGTTGAGATTATATTGATACGCAAAATTAGCGGAGACTTCTATAGGTAATCAGTTTTAAGGATTTTCAGAGACTGTTAATTGGTTCATCTTGATTCTTTTCTATAGGTGTTGTTCTTATGCTAATTCTACAGAAAAGGATAAAAAAGGCCATGTTATTAGATTTACTAACACAAACAAACCTATGAACGAATATTCTCAATTCCGTGCATTTAATAATATAAACAAATATCTATTCACTGTTAAATTCTCTAGATCTGATTGTTATTTTTTTTATATTTATCGTTATAATCCTGCTATCCTTTCGGTGACCAGCTACCCGAGATGAGTAAATTGAAACAGCGCTGAGTGCATTACAACAAATGCTGAATGTACATACTCAATATGTTTTAATTGTTTTTTTGTTTCATTTAATTAGGTATATATTAGTCTAATTGTATTTTGTGTATTTGGTAAATTAATGCAATAAATGATTTTTTATTCTATTCTGTCCTAATTATTGCCAGAGTCGTCATTTTGTAAAACGTATGATACTTAAGATTTTGTCAAGGGCTACTTTTAATGTAAAGTAAAATAAAATTAAAAATGCGTTTATATTGTTAACAAATACATACATAGCACATACAAAAGATAAAGGTAACAATTACGGTGGCAAAAATGGCTAACACTCAGCAGATGCAAGGGCAGGATGTATCATGCCATAGCGCTGGTCTTCCGTGGAGGCCAGAATGAAGCACGTGAGTCGCTGCGCAACGCACACATATATAAAGACAATATAAAAAGAAAACACAAATAAAAACGTTTAGAATAGAGACATGAAAAATCAAAAAGAGTGCACTACAATAGGTACAGGTAATAGGTACTGTATTCAGGTACCTACTTAGAAACTAATAAAATTGCTACCAACAAAAGATTAAAATTCATAAGGTTAATCGTTCAGCATGAACTGAGCCAAACTCTATGTCTTCACAGAGTTCTGGAGGCAAAGAGTGACTAGTTTATATATCCATGTATTTTTTTTTTGTCTTGTGTATTGTGTATGTTATGATATAAATTCTTGTGTCGAAATAAACAGCTCTGTTATTCATTTCTTGGAAAAATAAATGAATCCATACAAGAGCCTATACCCTATGCTATTTATTTAAATAAATAGCATACACCCTATGCTATTTATTTTCCCTACTCTACACTTCTGGACGCACAGTATGGCATTCAAAACGACTGCGGCTTGGAACACCGGATCACTGTACAGTAGGTAGCCCACTGTATAGTGACCCGGTGATAAAACCTTTTCAGTCCAGGCCACTCGGCCTGGACGGAAGAGATTTATCATCGGGCTTATGGAACAGTCTTTCAATGAATATCGCGAGTTATCCTCAGTAAATGACTTCAGATCTGGAGTCTATTATCACTTTCTTTCTCAGGAATAATTAGGTACGTTATATATATTATTATGTATGTATACTTATGTATAATATACATTAGTATATATAAGTATTAATGTGAGTATTATATTTTATTATATTAATATGTGTATTTGTTTATGGTAATGTTACGATTTATTAATTGTATTTTTCATTAGCATTATGTTAGACTATATACAACTTTTATGGAATAAAGTATATGACGACGCAAAACCGTTTGAAAACGAAACATTCCTTAGAAATAACTATTAATTTAATTAATTAAGGCTAATGCCCTGATAGGCTGTTTAATTTGTTGATTTTAATTGAATTATTACGCAGATTTTTACGGTCATGTAAACCTAAGTCCAGATTATTCTCAAATTTGAACAATTAATCAAGCTTTTTGTTTAACTGTTGATTTTCACATATGTAAATAGTTATTTATTATGAGGTTAATTTATAATACTAAGGCGATAAGGTTTTAAGTGTTTTCAATGCTATAAAACACAAATCACAACTTGTTGTTTGAATTGCGCGCCACGGAGCGGAGGTGGCGCGGTGTTCAAGCAACAGCTATTAATGTTTAAACTAATTTGTAAACTAAAACAATAGCTAAGAAACAACTTCATAAATAACGTTAAGATTTATTATGCCAAAATTGTTTTGAAAATAATTTACTGCACGCCACGTGGTTTTTGAAAGAAGGCGGTGGCGCGCTTCGGTCGACGCATTATTACTTTGCGAGCCTCGGTCGAGAGAGGTTGTGTCTTGTGCAACGAACAAATACTGAATCTTGTGAGTACCCTTGTAATTTTAAACCTAGATATAGCTAGTAGTTTAATCATAAGAATTGTAAAGTTTTAAATCTAAAATAAAAGTGTATAGTGTAAATTAATGGTTCTTTGTTTGAAATGAGTGATCCTAGAGAGAGTGGTGACGTTGGCCTTACTGGCGCCAGCTCTGCTGGTGGTAGTCCGGCCGACGTCACTATTTCTAAAAATCCCATTAGGCAGGATGCTCCGATATCAGAAGTGGGATTCACACCCCCTTCTGCTGGACCATCTGATGATAAAAATAACGAAAGTTCAAACGCTTCTGTTAGCGGAGTGCCAATGGGATTTTTCTCTGAGCTCATGCAAATGATGAAACACGTGTCGGATCGCATGGGTACAGTAAAGGAACCCAATGCCAAGGTCAGAATTAATGACATATATTTGCCATCATATGACCCTGACACTAATGTAGGGGTTAGGGAGTGGTGTCAACATGTTACCACTGCTATGGAGACCTATAACTTGAGCGATTATGATGTAAGGATGAAAGTAGGAAGTTTACTAATAGGTCGCGCAAAGTTGTGGGTAGATAGTTGGCTGGTATCTACTGCCACATGACCGGAATTGCGTGAAGTTTTGATAACCACTTTCGAACCTGAGAATAGATATTCTCGCGATATTTTGCAGTTTAGAGAACACGTTTACGATAATACAAAAGACATCACGCAGTTCCTGTCACAGGCATGGATATTCTGGAAACGTGTTACTAAAGGAAGGTTATCAGATAAGGACGCGGTTGAGGCAGTGATTGGTTGCATTAGTGACGAACGGTTGAGAATCGACTTGCTAAACGCGAAAGCTCTTTCGGTGCCCGAGCTGATTTCGGTGGCGTCAACTATACGACGAGTGAAGCGCCTACACCCGAGTTCCTCCAAAGACCGCTACAAGGGTCGGCGAAACGATCACGGTTCGCCGATAGAGCATCGTTATTCTGTCAAACATGTAAAAAACATGGACACGATACGGTAGAATGTTATTTTCGCGACAAAACAGTCACTGCTCAAACGCGTCCCCAAGATGGTAAACCGGACACTAAATTAAATGCTAAATCTGATGTTAAAACTGAAAATAAACCACAAAATTCCAACAAACCAACATGTACCTATTGTTCTAAAGTAGGCCATACTATTGAATCATGCTTCAAGCGTCAGAGAGATGTTATTTCCAACGTGAACTGTCTAGGATCTCCAAAATTAAATTCAATGTCCGTTCTTATCGGGGATCTAAAATTAACCGCGATTTTTGACAGTGGGGCGGAATGTTCGGTAATGCGCGAATCACTTGCCGCTAAATTGCCCGGGAAACGATATCACGTGGTTAAATACCTAAAGGGTATTGGACAGTTCACGGTGGTCTCACTAACATCCTTAGTGACGACTTGTGTTCTCGATGACATACGCATAGAACTACAATTTCATGTAGTCCCAGATTACGAAATATGTTCAGACATTTTGATTGGAATGAATCTCATCGAGGGCACAAATTTGAGCGTGGTTGTTGACTCAAAAAGCGCAAAATTAGTTTGCCAACCGGCGGCGGCAGTCTATCACATGCAATCACAAAGCCAAAAATTCGATAATTTAGATTGTGACCTAACAAATGTCGATCAAATCAGCGAACTGAAAATATTACTGAACAAGTATGAACATCTGTTCATACATGGCTATCCCAGCTCTCGAGTCAATACCGGCGAACTTGAGATACGATTAAAAGACCCAAACAAGTGCGTCGAGCGCAGACCATATAGGTTGAGCCCCGTAGAGCGAGAAAAAGTACGCGATATTGTGGGTGAGTTGTTAGATCACAATATTATTCGGGAGAGTAAATCGCCGTTCTCCAGTCCAATAATCCTAGTAAAAAAGAAAAATGGTAAAGATCGCATGTGTGTAGACTACCGTGAGCTCAATAGGAATACGGTCAGGGATCATTATCCGTTGCCGATCATATCGGATCAAATAGATCAATTAGCGGGTGGTTTATACTTCTCAACATTTGACATGGCAGCTGGTTTCCACCAGATCCCAATAGGCGAGGGATCTGTTGAGAAAAGTGCCTTCGTTACGCCCGATGGTTTATATGAATGGAATACTGTCCCGTTTGGTTTATGTAACGCTGTGGCTGTGTACCAACGGTGTATAAACCGAGCGCTGTCTCATTTGCTAACCGAACAAGTCTGTCAGGTGTACGTTGACGATGTCCTGTCAAAATGTAGGGAATTTTCTGAGGGGCTCTCTCACATCGAACGGATATTGATCGCTCTCCAACAGGCAGGCTTTTCAATAAATGTAGAGAAAACAGCATTCTTTAAAGGCTCCATTGAATATTTGGGTAACATTATAACTGAGGGTCATGTTAGCCCTAGCCCAAGAAAAGTGGAGGCTTTAACGAAAGCACCGATCCCGAAGACTACTAAACAAGTACGTCAATTTAACGGTTTAGCTGGTTACTTCAGACGTTTCATTCCCAATTTTGCACGTGTCATGGTGCCTTTATACGAATTAACAAAAAAGGATGCAAAGTGGGAATGGAACGATCGACATGAAGAAGCTCGTAACAATATTGTACAACAATTGTCTACTGCGCCTACCCTCACTCTATTCCAGGAGAACGCACCGATTGAGCTATTCACGGATGCCAGCAGCCTCGGCTACGGAGCAGTGCTGACACAGATCATCGACGGCCGCCAGCATCCAGTCGCTTACATGAGCCAGCGCACCACCGACGCCGAGAGCCGCTACCACTCCTACGAGCTCGAGACACTGGCGGTGGTGAGAGCTGTGAAGCACTTTCGGCACTATCTTTACGGTCGAAAATTCAAGGTAATAACTGACTGTAACGCCTTAAAGGCATCTATGCACAAAAAGGACCTACTCCCTCGCATCCATCGGTGGTGGTCCTTTCTGCAGAATTACGAGTTTGAGGTGGAGTACCGTAAAGGAGAACGACTACAACACGCTGATTTCTTTAGTAGAAATCCCTCGACTGAAATGTCGGTAAATATTATGATCAGGGACTTAGAATGGTTACAAATAGAGCAGAGACGTGATGGTGAGCTTCGCCTGCTATTAGACAGCATGACCAGAAACAGTCCAGCCGCAGGATACGTCTTCGAAGATGGAGTACTAAAAAAAAACGCTGGCTGACCCAATCAAAGGTACATGCAAATTGATTGCTGTTCCAAAATCATTCCAGTGGAGCTTGATAAACTCTTTCCATACGGCGCTGCAGCACCCTGGATGGGAGAAGACTCTACAAAAAGTCAAGGAAACATACTGGTTTGAAAAAATGAATTCAGTCGTAAGAAAATTTGTAGATAACTGTGTCATATGCAAAACATCAAAAGGGTCGTCGGGTGCGGTCCAAGCTCAACTGCATCCAATTGAAAAACCAACCGCGGCCTTTCAAGTGATCCATTTAGACATCACAGGCAAGCTCGGTACAAAGAACGCTGAGGGACAAGACGAGTACGTCATCGTGACTATAGATGCATTTACTAAGTATGTCTTTCTTAGCTATTCGAACGACAAAAGCCAAAGCAGCAGCCTTGCAGCACTAAAACGTGTTATACACTTATTTGGAACGCCAGTGCAGGTGGTCGTCGATGGAGGACGAGAATTTCTCGGTGAGTTTAAAGCTTACTGTGATCATCACGGAGTAGACGTGCATTCGATAGCGCCAGGAGTAAGCCGAGCGAACGGGCAAGTTGAAAGGGTCATGGCCACACTGAAAAATGCCCTTACTATGATTAAGAATTATAATACCGAAAACTGGCACACAGCACTAGAAGTGTTGCAGCTCTCGTTCAACTGTACACCCCATAGAGTCACAGGCGTTGCACCCCTAACCCTGCTGATACGCCGCCAGAATGCTGTACCACCGAAACTCCTAAGATTGGTAAATATCGACGAAGCATCTATAGATTTTGATCTTCTTGAGCAGCAAGTACGACAGAAAATGATATCGGCGGCTGAGTACGACAAACAAAGGTTTGATAAAACTAAAGCGAAGATACGTCCGTTCCAAAGAGGTGACTATATATAAAGAACAACCCTCGTAACCAAACGTCCCTAGACCTCAAATATAGCGAACCGTACGAGATCTACAGAGTTCTTGAGAACGAGCGTTACATGGTAAAGCGTGTTAATGGCAGAGGTCGTCCACGAAAAGTTGCACATGAACAACTGCGTAGAGCGCCCCAGCCAGGAGATCAACAGACCGTGACGACGGACTCCGTAGATGACGACAACCAACAACAGTCTACAAGCAACGAGCCATTGCCCTCCACGTCTACCCAAACTACATAAGGATAGATGCTTATAGTAAAAGGTCAGTTCTTATTTTGGTATTTCAAATCAGTACCTATTCAATTCTTGCATAGCAAATAAAAAAAAAAAAAAAAAAAAAAAAAAATTAAAAACTCATACCAATAATAATAATAATAACTTGCAAGCCGTCAATAGGTTGCATTCGTAAAACATTTTACTAATAATTATTTCCTTGTCCATTCCTGTCATGTTCATTTTCAGAACCTCTGTGGACCACGGTTATAAATATAAGACCCAGACCACAGCATCAGCCTTTCATATATCCTAATATCCCCTGTGGACCACGGCGCACAAGACCGCTCATGACCGCAGCAGCGACACCTCCCCTGAGCTATAATAAATTATTTTCAGAGCCCCTGGGGACCACGGTCTTAATAATAAGGCCCAGACCTCAGCATCGTCCTTCCTCATTCTTTTAGCCCATGTGGACCACGGCGAACAGGACCGCCCAGACCACATAATCATCCCTTGAATGACATGCCATTGCGTAAAGCATAAGCATTGTTAAAAGTAAAAACATTAACATGCCATTGCATAAAGCATAAGCATTGTTAAAAGTAAAAACATTAACATGCCATTGCATAAAGCATAAGCATTGTTAAAAGTAAAAACATTAACATGCCATTGCATAAAGCATAAGCATTGTTAAAAGTAAAAACGGTAACATGCCATTGCATAAAGCATAAGCATGATTAAAAGTAAAAACATTAAAAAGTGCAATATAAGCACCGCCCTAAGGGCATAATAAAACACTGCTCACTTCCCTCTACTCCTACTTACCTGTCTATTTCTAGATTGTTTGTTTCTTATTACTGGCTCAACACTTACTTTTGTTTGTCTGTTTAACTTGTTATAATATCACAGAGCTGATAACTTGGTGACTAAGATAATCTTCTCAGTCAGAAAAACCATTCTAAATAATAACATTGCGTTGAGTACTTATGTATTACCAAGCTATCAGCTAGTGTGCGAGTGGATACCTAGCTCAGAGAAACACTTTCTTTCTATTCCAGAGACCGCGACTGGTGCTGAGCGCGCACCGTCCCTCAGTATGGCCGTGACGACGCAAAACCGTTTGAAAACGAAACATTCCTTAGAAATAACTATTAATTTAATTAATTAAGGCTAATGCCCTGATAGGCTGTTTAATTTGTTGATTTTAATTGAATTATTACGCAGATTTTTACGGTCATGTAAACCTAAGTCCAGATTATTCTCAAATTTGAACAATTAATCAAGCTTTTTGTTTAACTGTTGATTTTCACATATGTAAATAGTTATTTATTATGAGGTTAATTTATAATACTAAGGCGATAAGGTTTTAAGTGTTTTCAATGCTATAAAACACAAATCACAACTTGTTGTTTGAATTGCGCGCCACGGAGCGGAGGTGGCGCGGTGTTCAAGCAACAGCTATTAATGTTTAAACTAATTTGTAAACTAAAACAATAGCTAAGAAACAACTTCATAAATAACGTTAAGATTTATTATGCCAAAATTGTTTTGAAAATAATTTACTGCACGCCACGTGGTTTTTGAAAGAAGGCGGTGGCGCGCTTCGGTCGACGCATTATTACTTTGCGAGCCTCGGTCGAGAGAGGTTGTGTCTTGTGCAACGAACAAATACTGAATCTTGTGAGTACCCTTGTAATTTTAAACCTAGATATAGCTAGTAGTTTAATCATAAGAATTGTAAAGTTTTAAATCTAAAATAAAAGTGTATAGTGTAAATTAATGGTTCTTTGTTTGAAATGAGTGATCCTAGAGAGAGTGGTGACGTTGGCCTTACTGGCGCCAGCTCTGCTGGTGGTAGTCCGGCCGACGTCACTATTTCTAAAAATCCCATTAGGCAGGATGCTCCGATATATATTATATCTATCGAAAGGCTTATTTTCTAATATAGATTTTTTCTTGTGAATCATATTTATTCATCTAACCCGTTTTCTCTCATAATAATAAATAGATTAAAACTTACGTGATCTGAACACATTGTTATTAGTATAATTTATCGGTGGCGTTTAATTACCGATTTTCCCCGACGTTTTAACAGTTTTACCCACTGTCGTGGTCACGGGATGACTGGAGTACTGGAGCTACTACCTCTGTGAAGGAGAGCCAGTATTTTTTGAAACTACCCTCACTTGGTTTCAAAACAATGTTTCCTGTTAATTTCCACCTCAATTACTTTCAAGTGTCTGATGAATCTAGTTATCTCCAAGGAAAGGGTCGCTTAAGCGTTGACGTGATATTCCACTTCGTTTACTTTACTTGTTATAAGTTTACGCGTCTCAAATATGGCTGAATGTAAACAGTTGGTTGTATTCATGTCGTGTACCTAATTCTGACGACCGACGTGGCACCGCGGGCGAAGGTCCGCCTGCGACGCAGCAGGTTGCTCTTTTGATTCCCACATTAGGACATATCTTTGTACGATCTGCAAATATTTGTAACGGGTGTTCTGGGTATTATCTATGAATAAGAAAAAAACGATCTATGTAACGTATTGTATTAAGTGTATCAGTCATCTAGTACCATAACATAACACAAGCTCTGCTTAGCTCGGAGCTAGATGATGCTGTGTGGATTGTCCAACATCATTATTATTTTTTACGTGTTTCGTAACGAAGCCTACGTGGTCCCGAATTGTTATTCGTTTTTATATCATAATAAATTCCTAAGGATTAAGTTTTACTCTTAGTCAAGACCTTTGTAGCGTCGTTGACTAGATTTAAACGGTAAGAGATGGAGACAGATGGAGTCTGATGATTTCTTGTGTTTAAAGCCAAGATCCGTTTTAGGTCACGCGCCATGCCAGTAAGAAGGTACCTAGGTTTTGTTTCTCTAACTAGAAACTAGGTGCTTATGTAGGAATAAAAATAAAAAACTCCGTGCTGACAATATCTTACGGTCTAACAAGCTAATATAACCCTATGAATATAACATTTTGAAGAAAATATATATCTAGTCTGCAGTTAGCTTAATTGTTTCAATTGTTAATACAAGTTCTAATTTGTTTTTATTATTTGATTGTAATTTTCTTTGTTAATAAAGGCCATTAGAACCTAAAAAAAAGAAATAAATATTTTTGACATCATTAATCCACAACCTATTTCATAATCACAAACTTGAAACTAAAACTGAGCCAGCTATTCTCATCTCCCTCACTCTAAGGGTGCACAGAATTTAAATTAACTGAAATAGAATTACCGGGGATGAATTACTTGATATGAATATCTGAGTATGGAAGATTGTACGTAATCAGGCATGGAGATTTGATCCGGAACGTAAGACGTTTGTAAGCCCTTTACGAATGAACTGACGTCTTGGAAGATGAAATTGGCTGTGTCAAGCGATTTTTGACGTGTGAGTGTCATGAAACATAATGGTTTTCGAGAATGCTTGAAAACGTTTTGCCAATATTTTGACATTTACACATTGCGTAAGATAATTATGAGTCAAAGCGCAATCTACATATTATTATGTACCATAGTTTAGTTCAACAGTGCATTTTAGAGAAACTTTGGGCGGTTTTCTAATAGTAGGTACTCATTATTTCCTAAACTAATTCGACTGGTACGATGCAGAACAGAGACAGTAGAATCTAGAACTGAACCACCTTTTGTAAATCGACTGTCTTTTGAGTATAAGTGACGTGATATCTGAGTAAAATTATAAATTAGGACGTAATATTTCATCGCTTAACGCGTACACTGCTTACCTTCAGAGATGCGACCCGGGGGGCGGCGCAAGGAGATGTCGTACATGGACGTGTGAGTTGGCGGCAGCACGTGGCAGTCAAAGTGTTAATTGTACCAGTGGGAAAGGAGCGTTTTAATACAGTAGACATCTAATCTAAATCGAATCTAATCTAATGCTATCGAAATCTAGAATGTGAAACTTAATCTAAAACCCGATTGGTCCCTTTACCTTTAGAAATTTGGCAGCATTTGCGGATGGATGTTTATATAAAACAATTTGATACAGAACCCTTGAAAAGCAACGACGATCTTCTCGCGGACGAGTTGTCCGCATCACTCTTGGATAGGGATACAACTCGTCGGAATCAAAAACCGAGAGACTTTAGATTCGGACGAGATTTACCCCTACTCAAAAGTGAGGTGGACAACTCACCCGCGGACGAGTTTTTTCGTGGTTGTACCCTAACCCGTAAATTCAATATCTTACTTCCCTCTCTATATATACGAGTATGTAAGATTAGAGGTAATCAAGCGTAGAAATCCTGTGATCTTTAGCGTCGCGTGATTTTAAATTCAAGAAGTTTGTCTTCAAAACGGAGTCAGTCTGTTTCTGTGATTTATGGAACGACTTTCGCAATTTAAATATTAAAACGACAGTTTAGGAACTTCTGCGTTGTGTTTTATGTTTGTTTGTTTTGAATGTAGCTAATTTTGTGGAAGAATGGTTGGTAGTGTATTTTCTCTTTTGTGTTTGCCTATTCTATTAAAGCATGAACAAAGTTTTCTTCTACACATACATGAGAGTCCATATACTTAACCATAAACCTGACCGCATTAATAATTTTCAATGATTCCAACCACAGAGTGGTATGTGGATAAACCGTATAAAGGTACCTAATTTATCAGATGATGATGATTTCCTCCAAGCCGAATATCGGCGACGGCAGCCAGTCTCTACGGAGACTAGCTATGTCGTCTTTCACACTTGTACAGTACACATCACCTATCATAAGACTGTTTAAGATCAGTAGGTCTTTACTGATAACTATATTTTTTTTAAACAATAATAATGGAAATAAATATTTTTACTCTGGGTACTACTTTCCATTTTTCTCATCGGCATTCATGTTGTTCACAATAAGTTCAAGGTTGGAGCTTGACAAAGCGTTCTTTGAATAAAACCAGAGAAATTTGTATTCGCGTTAAGTAATATTAATCCCAATGGCTTACCTTGCTCTTTCTTATTTTATTTTAAACGTTTCAAGCTTCCGTGTGAATGTACGGAATTTTAAATGTATAGGTAAGATATTTTAAAGGAATTCGTTGCTGTATTTTATTTTAATTTTAATACCTGGTCATAAAAAAAATACCCTACGAATCTAACTGCCTATTTAATATTCCACTACTCTTATTTTATACAAGTCTACTGAGAGTTTTCGGCTGCATTTCACGTGGACAGTGAGAGCAGTTTTTTTAAAGTTCACAAAAAAATTCCATACACAAAAGTTCCGATAAAAAGTATCAAAAGTCCGGCTCCATTCACACTTCCACTTAAAAACACACCACGCAATTAGCTCAGCGAAAGTTTAACTTTAGGAACAGACCTTTATAGATTCAGATTTATCTGTTCCATTTACAGTTCAGCACATACGATTTTTTCTACAATGGGTAAAGCCTTGTCACGTTTATCCAGATTATGTCAGTTTACAAGCCTACTGGCATTATGCAAAGAGTCATAACAAACATGAGACAGCCGCCCTACCTCCTCATCTTTCCCGTCACGTTCCCGGTAAAGCGCCTGACTCATCCGAGGCCCAGCGCACGATAAATTTGAATTCTTACGACAACATTTTCACGAAAATGAAGTAGTATACCCAGTATTACCAACTTCATTACTATTTACCAGGCGTCTGGCCAATCACGGCTAAATAAAAATGTGGAGCATGGATTTACTCTTAAGACGAGGCCAGATCAAGAGCCTACTCCAATATAAAAGAATCTAAAGAGGGGTTACGAGATGAATATTTGGTCGTATTACAATTCTGAGGCAGATTTTCATCAGGGTTTTGCGATGAGGGATGTTGGTTGAAGTTTCATGCCAGTTTTTTTTATAACGAGCAGCATGTTGAAACTGTATAGTTAGTAATATGCTGGTAAAATATTGAATTATTATGGTTAAGAATATGTTTCTGATGTGCATGCCCATGGTTTTTAAGTAATACTGACTTCTAAAGTGTGTTTTAGTAGGTTTTTGGTTTTTATAATGCTAATGTATTCATTCATACACAATAATACAAACCATCTACTTTACAAAATATTGAACAAAGCATTTTGCCGATATTGAATGACAAACCCTATGACTATGTCGGCGAAGTTAACTACTTCTACAAACAACACGATAACGTTTGTATTTGATAACTAGACAGCTCTATCATTCGTTTTGAATATATCGCAATCGATTAACTCAGTAGAAGCCCAGATCAAATGAATCATCTTACATCAAACGTCTAGTAACAAGTTGAATCTAGAGCTCTTGAAAGATGACTTGTAGAAGATATAAATACAAATCACGTTTCCACTGGCGCCACCACAATAAGACAATTACAGATTCAGGGAATAGATCCTTTCATCCAGACTAGTCCGTTCCGGTAATAAATAAAGCGATATAAAGCCAAGAATATTCACACATTACAATTAAACAGCCACAACTCAGAGTAATTTATGGTCAGCCCTTTGCCGTGCCAGACGACAATGATGATGACAAATTACATGCAAAACTCCACTCATGGGTACGAATAATAAATGCATCTCAGAGTGCTGTGATAGTCTGTAGGATGTGACGGAATTTAGTTCGTGATAGTATTTTTTTCTGTTATGTAGATAATAATCATCACCTCTCTCAACAAACACAACTCTCAACAAAGCCCTCAACAAACACAAATATCTTACTTCAAAAAGGTATAATTAATTACCGTTTCTTTTTGGTGATTAAATTAAGTAACAGCTTTGGTAGCCAAGATCAAACCAAAGAAGTCATGGTTGGCCAAAAGCGCGTTAGGTCTGACATTAAAAGTGGCTCAAAAAGTAGCTAGCTAGGCTCACTTAGATGCTAAAAAAAACAGGACAGAGTAGGTTGGGTACAGACCTCCGTCATCTTAATCTAAGTATTGAGCCCACAGTTAACTCCTCTTTACTCTCCGGCAGATTATGACAATGCTCAATTGAGATGCAACGATTATAGTGTGCAGTTTACTCGCAGAAGAAATTGTTCCGAGAACAAATTGCGTGAATAAGAATGAGTCAAGGTATGACGAACCTATGTTTTCTTTCCTCTGCGTTCGAGCGTTATTAATACCATACGTTCTAGAAGAA
This sequence comes from Eupithecia inturbata, assembly GCA_963662085.1. Classification (NCBI taxonomy): domain Eukaryota; kingdom Metazoa; phylum Arthropoda; class Insecta; order Lepidoptera; family Geometridae; genus Eupithecia; species Eupithecia inturbata. The sequence goes on along the minus strand of OY759191.1, from coordinate 5,154,515 downwards.
AATATAAGTTTACTGAGTACACATGTTTTTATGTCCTATATCTAAGCTATTTAAGTTATTGTAGATCGTCAGGTGAAAAAACTTGATCAACGGTATTTTGATTGTTCAGCTGTTCTGCGCCCGTGGGATATTTAAACAGAAAAGTATAAGTACTTAATACATGTTTACTACATAACAGTTTTATGACAAGCTCAACTAGACTGATCTTCCTTATTTTTACGACCATAAAAGCTATTTTCTCAGATGTTTTATTGATCTGTGAGACTATTTTGTACAGCCATAGAATAAAAAGTCTTGATCCCAATTAGCCGTAAAAAATGTTATCCGAGTCAAAAAGCCAAGCCAAACTATTATAAGGATGCTTGGTACTTACTCACAACTGACAGAAAATGATCACGCTGTACATTACTGGATCTAGACGAAGAAGATGGTCATAAAAGAAGTCGACAGACGTGATTGAACAAAACAGATTATGTTTATAAGCGTTGAATAGAATATAAATGTGGAGCGAGGAAACAAGGTAAAGCAGACCCCACCATTAGAGCTATATATATGTATATAGCTATATAATGCTTATTTTGCTCAGAAGAAAGAGAGAGAAAGACACTTATGAAAACTGAATTTGATTAAACCAAACGCAAAAAAGACTCTTCTGAAGTCTTTTTTGCGTCTCCTCCCGTCGTCCTCACTGCCGGTTATTTGTACGCTGAATTATCAAATCTCTTCTGAAATACATAGTTCTTTCTATTTTTAGAGATTTGATTATTGCTTGAGTAACTATAGAGATAATAAGCGTGCGAGCAATCGACTGTTAGTATCTTAGTTTATTGTGTTTCTTGACTTCAATATTTACGCGAATACGGGCAGGTTTATGTTTACGACCAACATAGGAATAGAGGAGAGCTTGCAGAAAAGAACATATCTTTTTAGTCCAACACAAGCACATAAAGATAAAAATGCATGCCAATAAACATCCGGGCTTAATCCGGGCAAATCTACAGAGAAAACAGTTGAACCTAGAAAATTCTAGAACGAAACTCGAATTTTTAAATAAAATGGGTCAGTATTCTAATCTCGACTGCACATGTGCTTGCATTGTGTAGTGGAACATTAGTAACGCTTATTACCGGGCTATTAAAATCTGTGTATACGCTTTGGGAATTTGCAGCTTTGCAATGATACTATTGTGCTACGAGGATTATTGGCCTAGAAAATTGAGGTTTCTTTATTTGCTCACTATACGAGAGATCCATTTTGTAGATTTTTATCGGAAGTGATAGGAACCGCAAACAAGAAAGCTAGGTTTGCGACGACGAAGGTTTAAGGAGCCTTTTCCCAGCTGTGGGAATTAATAAGCTACATTGTGACCACCGAGGTCAAGTACATCGGACGGACTTGTATTTTATCGATTGAATCGATCTTCTGCCATAATAAAGCATTTAAACGTATTACATCATTGTCTGAATATGCGTCAAATGAACCTTAGGGTCAGTTTCTAACAAAACGTGGCGAGATTTGCAAAATAAACCAATACAATCACAAATACGTATGATGTGGCCTTCTTTATTATAAGACATTATTTCACAATTATGATATCTCCACTCCACATAACAGTTGTAAAAACTGCCCTACAGCCAAGCTGTAAGAGCACAAAAAATTATGTGTCAAAAAAGTACGTGACCAAAAAGTTTACTTGTAGATAGAGATCATCTTACAGATCTAAGTACACATCCAAAACAATAGAAGTCATGATTATGTTTGGGAAACAAGGTGATTACAAAACATTTTGTAACAATTATTTCTGCTTCTACAATGTAGGTTGTTTGTATATTGTACAAATATATATAAGTAGGTAACCTATCTATGCAACCAGCGTCTTGGGGATGCTTCTGATTGGTATTGATAATGATCAGTTGAGATACCTCAAGATTGTTTGCAAAAGTCTCCAGTTAGCTCAACTATTTCAATTGTAAATATCTACTAGTTCTAATGTGATGTTATCTACCTAATTGCCAATTATTACATTGAACTCGATTGTAAAGTCTATCACGATGAAGTCAAAGATTATGATCTAATAACTTTTCAAAGTTATTGTCGTGTTACTAAAGCTTTGGGTAAGGACAATGTATGCATGATTTGACATTTACCGTCGTGTTTCTATTACAGAAATCTGATATGCATCTTACAAACAAATACGATCATCGGCGGTTTTGCAAAATTAACAATTCGAAAAGCAAACCTCTTTACAAATTGTTAATTTTCAATACAGATTATTCCAGTTCCATTGCTGTTCCCTACATTATATTTAATAAGTACTATCTGTTTTATAAGGTGATGAATAAAGCATTGTCTATCTATCTATCTATCTATTATTGTATTTGAACATTTTGATACCTACAATTTTGGGCTAAGTGGCGATTAGACCAATCCCATTATGCAGATTGTCGTCACATGGGGTGAATTTGTTTATCATAACATATCTTTTCTCCCGGGTATAGCTGCAGCGGCAGGCAGCAGGGCCGCGCCCCTGTTGTGGGTCGCTAAAAATCCTGAGCAGTGAATGGGTTATTTATCATCTTTGGTACTCAGAACTAACTAGATATCGCTGCAAAATTTATCCAATCCTAGATTTATATACCCTTGGTGTTATAAAATGTATGCCTCTTGTATTAATTTTGTTTTTTTTTAACTATATCTGCAGTAGGAATAAATTCTAGAATCACAAAATGCAAATTGACTATTCCCGATTGCACGATAGCGAATGGATTTGCATTATAAATGCAATGCTTTGAGAGAGACAGCATGTTGAATATAATAGTTTTTATTATTTCATGAAAAAACTGTTTTGTTGGATTTGCAATGATTGCAAAAATATCAAAATAAAAAACAGCGTTGTTACAATGATTTCTAAATAACATTAGTCCATTTAATTCCAATACCTAAAATGCGTATATAAATGTAAGAATTTCTAATTTCATTAATTATGTATTTTGCTGAAACAAATACTTTTTACTTTACATAATTGGTCCAATGTGGTGTACAGTGTTATTATTCAAAGGCAAACGACTCTGCTCACAAATTTCTAAACCAATTTACGTACTACTCTACCGTCTAATCATCTTGTAGGAGGTAAATTTCATTTGTCTTCATTCTATTATTTATTCCCGTAATTTTTCACAGCTGTTACAACACTCAAATCATATTTCTCTATCCTATGTTCTGGGAAAGCTTCACCAAATTTTATTGCCCAAGTTATTATCCAGATAATTTTAACGCGACGGGACACCAATACATCGGATATTAAATTTACTGCCTTGACTAATCGCCCGGGTTACACCATGAAATGTGTGTCTCGCTTCCTAGCCCGGTGATGCAACACTACCTATACCTCTATAGCTACGCACTGTGCCACGTAACACTCCCAACCTATATTCACCTTTACCCTTCATATGTCAAGGCTCGTTATCGCGTGTCGTGAACGAGCTGCTTATCACCCAATTCCGTTTCAGTCAGTAGGTGATATGGTGAATATTTTACAAAACGTTACTTAACGTCGTTTGTTTGATTGTAACGATGCATGCAATTAGAAGTTAATGAGAATCATCATTATGTTGCTTTTTTAATGTAGGTTTGCTTTCTTAATTTTAAATAACATCGTTAACTGTTTTATTATTTAAATGTTGGTTAATTATAAAAATTTATATAAAATTTCGATATCGGAAATGTGTTATAAAAGCAACTAAGTACTATCACTTTTGGATTGATTCACAAAAGAAACAACAATCTCTAAAAAATCCTCATTATATCTACCTACTTAGATATCAAACATTTCACACTTATTTATTGGTTGCAAGATAACCCGACGGCCTTAAATCAAGGAACGGAATCAATTATGCCACCCAAATGCAATATATTATACTGTACAGTTAAACGGAGATTGTAGAGACAATATAGGTCAATAACATGCATTGTTTATTGTAGATTTCTTGACTCATACATAAACTAAACTTCGATTAAAAGTAAAAAAGTTAGAAAAAGGTTACCCCGAAGAAAAAAACTTAATGCTGGACAGTCCACACAGCATCGTCTAGTCCCGAACCACCCCAAACAATGTAGAGTTTCTGTTACAGGCAGATTAGATGCTACAATATAAATAGATGATACAATATACACATAAATAGATATACAATATAAATAGATGCTACAATATATATCTAGTAGTATATCATATTACAAACATTATTATTTATATTTTTAGTAAACACAGAGAGGTCCGAAACAAATATCTACACATTGTAAAAAACAGAATAAAAAAAAACAATGTTAAACCATAATATAAAAATACCTACAGCTACCCAAATTCATCAGCAAACGAAAAAACAGCTAAGTAAGCAAGGAAGAAATTCATTAGTCATCATGAATTTCAACCTATATTAGTAGTTAGTAGGACTAATATAGACACTCATCATTAACCTATATTATTCCACTGCTGGACTTAGGCCTCCCTTAATGAGCGCCATATCACCTTGCCTTCAGCTTGCTGCATCCTGAGTCTGCCTGCAGTCTTCCGCAGGTCATCGCCGCCGCCGGAGGCCGTCCTACACTACGTTTGCTGAGCCGCGGTCTCCACTCAAGAACACGTAGGTAATTCATCAGTTTCATTCATGGTTGAGTTATAAGAAATTGAAAAACCAAAAGTCAAGTCCAAACTTTACTAAGGATTCGAGCCCAACCTGGCGGACCTCCGAAAGGAAGAATGCCAGTCAAGCACGTGTCAAGATTGATTAGTAGATCGAATTCCTCACAATGAACCGTACTAGACTAGTTCAACGAGCGCTAGTTAAATTTAACCTTACAATGAAGAGTGATTAGATGTAGGATAGATTTAATTTGTTTTGTCATCACGCTATTATTGGCTAGACAACTGTCGTGTAGATTGTCTACATCGATTATATGTCAGATGCTGGTGACGATTGTTGACAACTGAATACTATTCGAACTACTGAATTCTGTTTTTAACCCCCGATAAATAGATGTTATAAATTTCACGTATGTATCTATGAATACGGAGGTGTATGTGGCATCGTAACGTTACTCCCAAACGGATGAACCGATTTATGTTTAGTATTTTTTGTTTGATTTGATCGCGAGAGTAAAGAAAATCAGTGTCATTCAAATCTTACGTTGGTTCAAACTAAAATGAACACTGAGGTTTTTTGTTTTGATAATGTAGTTGTTTATTTTGTTAAGTAAGTTATGAATTTATGATCATTACCCAATAATATTTATGTATCTATATTTTTATTCAGGGTAGCACGAAACAAATGTACTAAGCCGAAAGGGGATCAACTTTAGCGATTAACTTAAGCGATTAACTAAGGGGATTAACTTTTGCGATTTTTTGAATTACGTATTGTTATTACTTGTGTAGAAAAAAATAGTAGTGTGTTTTCTTCATATTCTTATATTTTTACGGGTTATTCTTAAATTGTTATAATTTTTTTGAAATTTTAAATTATTAACATAACTTTTTAGCTAACGTTTTAGTTTTGGAAGAAAACAATCTAAAAAAAATTAAAAATAAACTAAATTCAAAAAATAGTTGTTCACAAGTCCCCCTTTTTGGGTCCAGAATAACCCCTTTCGACTTAGTACACATGTTACGTGGCACCCTGTATAAATCAAAATGGATTTATTTTTAACCCTCAAATTTCAATTTGACGACGAATCAACGACCTCTGTGGCGCGGCGGGCGAAAGTCTGCCTGCGACGCAGGAGGTTGTGGGTTGAATTCCCGCCATGGGAAAAATGTTTGTACGATCTGCAAATATTTGTTCCGGGTGTTCTGGGTATTTTCTATTTCATAATAAAAAAATCTCTATCTATGTAATGTATTGTATTAAGTATATTAATTATCTATATTATATCCTAAATACAATCTATATTATCTATATTACCTTTAACACAAGCTCTGCTTAGCTTGGGGCTAGATGATGTTGTGTGGATTGTCTATTAATATTTATTTATTTATTCATTTAGACACAAATTCACAAAACAATTTTATTTCCTGAAAGGAATAAGACGTGATTAGTACTTGCGTTAAAGTACTTACGATAACGTAACATACAAGAACTTCCTCCGTAATAACACATTTCCTCATTCCAAGTTACCAGTACCTACCTAATATTATTTTCCCTCTATTTGTGGTACATCAGGAAAAACGGTTACCGTTATAGCAGCGAAAAAACAAAATAGTTTCATATTTTTCTACCGCAGTAATGACCTGCGGATATCAATCGTACATCGTACGTGAGAACCGAAGCAGGTGCTAAATTACTGATGTTTCTCTATACGAGCGCAGTTAGCACCCACTCGATAGCGCTGGAACAATGAACATGGAATCTGTTTGAGATACCTTGTTTGGGGAAATTGCATGATTTGCGAATGTTAACCTTTTTTACATTATTGTTTTGGTTTTTAAGAATACCATTCAACTAACTTACTATTATCAGAAACATATTAATTTTTAATATTAGGTCCTTACATATGAAATTGGCGTTTTGTATGGGAGGAACAAAAAGTCGAATATTTTTTAATATAATATATTTAATTAATCAAAGTATGAACCATTATTTTCTATGCACTTTTGCCATCTTATAGGTAGTTCATTGATCCCTTTACTAAAAAAACCAGTCGGACGGGAATCAATAAAATCTTTGAAGGCGATTTGGACTGCCCCATCGGAGTTGAATTTTTTCCCTTGCAAGAAGTTATCCAAATTTCGAAAAAAATGGTAATCTGTTGGAGCAAGGTCCGGGGAGTACGGAGGATGTCTTAGACTTTCCAATTGAAGCTCTTCTAATTTAGTAGCCGTCTGTTGCGCAGTGTGTGGTCTAGCGTTGTCGTGAAGCAGCAGTGGCGTGGAGCGATTGACCAGCCTAGGTTGTTTAGCCGCTAGCTTTTCCATCATGGTTTGCAATTGCTGACAATAGACATCAGCCGTAATAGTCTGGCCAGATTTGAGAAAACTGTAATGAACAATACCGGCACTAGTCCACCAAACGCTTACAAGTAACTTTTTTGGGGTTAATTTTCGCTTGGGGCAGGATTTGGCTGGCTGGCCAGGATCCAACCATTGCGCTGAGCGCTTCCGATTATCGTAAAGAACCCATTTTTCATCACAGGTAATGATTCGGTTTAAAATACCTTCATTATTGTGCCGGTTTAGTAATGTAACGCAGCAGTCGACGCGCGTTTGCCGGTTTGCTTCAGTCAATTCGTGAGGTACCCACCTTTCAAGCTTTTTAATCTTCCCAATTTGCTTCAAGTGAATTAAAACAGTTTTATCACTAACATCGCAGCCTGCAGCTAACTCGGACGTGGTTTGCGATGGATCCGCTTCCACAATAGCCTTCAACTCTTCATTATCAACTTGAGTCTCAGGCCGTCCACGGGGCTTGTTCTACAGGTCAAAATTTCCAGAACGAAAACGTTGGAACCAAAAACGAACTGTGTTTTCTTTTGCAACACGACCGCCATACACATCATTCACCCTTCGAGTTGTTTCCGCAGCACTAGTGCCACGGCGGAACTCGTACTCGTAAATAATGCGATATTTTAAGTTTTCCATTTTGTAAAATGAGTGACGCAAACAGAAAAAAACAGAAGAAAAAAAACAAATGAATGACGATCATCGAAGCACAAATACATTAGTCTATAGCTGTACAAATTTGAATTTGGAATTCCTTACCAAAGAGGAGAAATTTGTGATTAAAGTGGCCAGTACGAAAAACGCCAATTTCATATGTAAGGACCTAATATTTTCATTATCAACAATAATATTAGGTCCTTACATATGAAATTGGCCTCACGAATTGACTGAAGCAAACCGGCAAACGCGCGTCGACTGCTGCGTTACATTACTAAACCGGCACAATAATGAAGGTATTTTAAACCGAATCATTACCTGTGATGAAAAATGGGTTCTTTACGATAATCGGAAGCGCTCAGCGCAATGGTTGGATCCTGGCCAGCCAGCCAAATCCTGCCCCAAGCGAAAATTAACCCCAAAAAAGTTACTTGTAAGCGTTTGGTGGACTAGTGCCGGTATTGTTCATTACAGTTTTCTCAAATCTGGCCAGACTATTACGGCTGATGTCTATTGTCAGCAATTGCAAACCATGATGGAAAAGCTAGCGGCTAAACAACCTAGGCTGGTCAATCGCTCCACGCCACTGCTGCTTCACGACAACGCTAGACCACACACTGCGCAACAGACGGCTACTAAATTAGAAGAGCTTCAATTGGAAAGTCTAAGACATCCTCCGTACTCCCCGGACCTTGCTCCAACAGATTACCATTTTTTTCGAAATTTGGATAACTTCTTGCAAGGGAAAAAATTCAACTCCGATGGGGCAGTCCAAATCGCCTTCAAAGATTTTATTGATTCCCGTCCGACTGGTTTTTTTAGTAAAGGGATCAATGAACTACCTATAAGATGGCAAAAGTGCATAGAAAATAATGGTTCATACTTTGATTAATTAAATATATTATATTAAAAAATATTCGACTTTTTGTTCCTCCCATACAAAACGCCAATTTCATATGTAAGGACCTAATATTAACGTTATCTTTTCAGACTTTCTGTCTTCTAAAACATTTTGTAAACAAAACGTTGGTAAAGGAGCACTATTTGTCCTGTTGTCACTAAACGCATACTTGAGTCCCTATGTATAAATGTAGTAAATGTACATGTGTAATGTATATAAATATAATGATAATTATGTATGTAGTATATGTCTATGCATTATTGGTATTTATTTATAACCAGCTGCAGCCCGCGGCTTCGCATGCTTTTTTCCGGAATAAAAGGTAGCCTACGTCCGGCCACGGGATACCATCTACCTCGCTGCCAAATTTCACCGAGATCCGTTCTTGAGTTATAAATAGTGTAACTAACACGACTTTCTTTTATATACTCGTATATAGATAGATAGATATTATAAAACCTACATAAAGCACACAGATCCCCTTGTACTGTTCAATTATCCTATCCATCCATGGTTGTCTGGTAAAGATCGCTCTTGAGCGATAACACTGCAAATTGTTGCTTAGTTTTTAAGTTGTCTCGTACGTTGTCTGTACATTGTAGTTTGTATTAGATTTAAGTGTGCAATAAAGTATTTTCTATTCTATTATACTCTGTCATTTATTCGGTAAGAATTTCAAAAATTTGTGTGATTTACAATAAAGTTCACCGAACCTGGTGAAACTGGGAAATTAAGTTTTAAAAGCTCTATTTGTCCCTATAGCTATATTTAATTTGTTTTCATTATGACATAAAAATGTAACTTTAAACCAATGTAGTTTGGATAATTTTAAGGCAATGGCCTTTATTAACAAAGAAAATTACAATCAAATTATAACTAGTATTTACAATTGAAACAATTAAGCTAACTGCAGACTGTTGCAAACAATCTACAGGTAGCTCAACTGATCCATATCAATACCAGTCGGAAGCGTCCCCAAGACACTGGCTGCATTGCCCCGCTGTATGGCAATGCTGATGCGCTGCGCCAGACATCCGCCAGCTCTCGGGTCACGCGTCGCGTCGACCAGACGCTCAGATAACTTTTACATGTAGTTTTGTTAAATTATTATTATATGTTTGAATAGGATTACATTGTTTATACTAAAACCTCATGTAAGTAACTATGATTCACAAAATTTTACAATAAAATTATTCTTTTTTTTATCCTTATTCAATAAAGAGTACCTACCATGTCATCACATTGTGTTATACAAACATGATTTGTAAGTTAAAGCTATGTTCATCTAAACCTGTGATAGTGACACCTTCATTTGGATCACTTTCAAGAACAATCTCCGAATTACGATCAATAAATCCAAAAATAAAATAAGTACCGTAGTTTCATCCAACATTAAAGCGGGGCCTTCTCATTTACTTCTCATTAATCACTAATCTATAAAATCCATACGTTCTTTATAGTTTCAATGAACCACTATTCTTGGCTGTTCCTGGGTCCATTAAAATTCATGATACAAGGCACATACACCATTTTCCTATATACATTAGCACACAAGCTACAGAAGTATTACGCTATAGGTCTATGCAAAGTTTGTTGACATAGCAACGCGCATGCGCAAAGAGGTTTCTCTATACATAAACAATGAATTTAGGGTGTCAGACTGGACGGATCCGTATTTAAATATAAAAGAGGATAGTGGAATAAATACGACAAAGATACTGCCCAATAAAGTGACTTAAATAAGGGTGGGTAAAGCTTGGGAATACTTCTATCGGGGATTCGTTTTGAATAAAAGATCTTTGGGAATCTATAAAAGTGTTCTTATTTATAATGCTTGAGGTTTGAGGAAAAAGAGCTTTATATTTTATGGATAAGCAATATTGCATCGATCGATGCCAGGTCAGTCACCTATTATTTATTTCAATCTATAGCCGTTGATAATAATGTCGAAGTCCTATAAATAAATAAGTTATGTACTTTTTAGTCACCAACTCATAAAGCTTAAACGAGTTCAAATCAAATATATACCAACAGTTGAAACTTCCAAAGACAGAAAAATTAATTTTAGATACTCCGATTCTCAATCAAAAATCTAATTACTCACCCAAAACACTCCATTGCCCTCGGAAATTGCGCGAAGTTATACTTCAAAATCATCCCCTTTGATGTTACAGTATCTCAAAGTACTGTCCATTCACGTAAAACACGGTAAAAACACTTTCGCTGTCGCGTTTCACACTCCGCTGACAAAAAACAAACCGGCTTTTCTGTACTGTCAAAATCACGTGGAGTTCACTCACTCACACACGCGTCACTGGGCGTAGCAATAGGCGCTTTTCGCGGACGTTCATAGCGCATGGCATTCAAGGAGCATTTTATTCATGTAGCGGACTAACCTCCCACACAGTTCGTGAAGAACTAAGCGCAAGTTGAGGTGCACGTGGCCCGTAGCTTACGCGACGACCGCCCTACCAAAGCGGAGTCTACACACTACGAATATCGACTTTCGCCCTAACGCTCCACGACACCATTTTGCCCAAAACGCTGAGAGCAGAATATGGGACGATACTAGCACAGAGTATTTCCGTACTGTCGCCGACACCGCGTAAGAGTGTGATGCGTATAGTTGAAATCAAAAGTACAGCTTGATATCATTTTTATTCTCGGCCCGGTGGTGGTTGTTCTATTGTGAATAATCCGACGTCTGATTTGAACAGAGGATGGATCGTTTCGGTATCCGGGGAGAAATTCGATACGGGGATTTATTTTGCCGTGCGTGTAAAAAAGAGGCGCCGGCTATTGTTATCGAGGCTTTATTGAAAAAAGTTTTGTAGCCGACTATGTTTTTTGGTCAAACGAAGCTATACCTCATTGTGCGTGTTTTTTTTTTAAATGGTTTGTAAGTCTGGTTAACATTTTGATAGCGATTATCTTCTGATGATCATGAAATTACAGACGCTTTAAATTATTACCTAGTAGGGATAAGGTTCATCTTTGTATATTAAGCTTATCTCTATTATTGTTTAGAGCAGAATAGATTGAAAAATAATGATTTTTTCAGGTTACAAAAGCTGACGACAAGATTTCGGTTCAGAATGAACCTTCAATGCATTGATTTGGGTTTTTAGAACGGCGCGTAAGCACAAAAATCAAGTTTTTGCTTATTTACAAGTAAACTACACAACATATGAAGAAACTGTTTCAAGAAACCAAATAACTATAAATAATCTACGAATCATAACATAAACCTATTCAAAAGACCGCAGTGTTCCTGAGATCTCGACTAAATTATGTGCGAAGCAGTGCAATTCCGTATTTTTTTTTATATAATTTTTTTTTGCAATTTTGTTTTTTAAGGAACCAAAGAAACAATTTTAAATATTATGTAATTCGAGTTTTTTACCACGGAGATCCCGCGAGTACTGAGATCCAGGCCTAGATTCACAACCAAACCCGTTACGTTCGCCCCTTAATACCTGCGTGTTGTTTAATCCTTCCTTTGTCAGAGAATGACTCGCACCTTTAATTCTCTATTGATTGATTCGCTTTCATTCGTAGGACGCGACGCATCGAAAAGTTTAAGTACACATTGACATAGCGCATCAATGTGTGAATAGAATCGAAAGCACATATTTACTTTCGGGTTTACGCGTTGGTTACTGAACCATACATCATATCACACCACATCACATCAATCCATACTAATATTATAAATTCGAAAGTAACTCTGTTTGTCTGTCTGTTACCTTTACACGCCTAAACGGCTGAACGGATCTAAGTGAAATTTGGCTGGGAGGCCTATGTCCGTCCTGGGGATAGATAGATAGATAGATAAATAATGCTTTATTCAGATAACTTAGGGGACGGACGTAGGCTACTTTTTATCCCGGAAAAAAGCGTGCGAAGCCGCAGGCAGCAGCTAGTATTAAAAATGCGAAAGTTTTGTTGTATGGATGTTTGTTCCCACTTCGCGTAAAAGCTACTTAACGGATCAGGCTGTAATTTTGCATAGATGTTGTTCTACATCTGCTGTAAAACGTAGGCTTTTTCTTATCCCACAAATCAGTCCATAAAACTATATTTTTATACAGTTAATACTTTATAAACAAAGAAAATTACAATCAAATAATAAAAACAAATTAGAACCAGTATTTACAATTGCAAACAATTAAGCTAACTGCAAACTGTTGCAAGCAATCTACAGGCTCAACTGATCCATATCAGTCCAGTCGGAAGCGTCCCCAAGACGCTGGCTGCATTGACCCGCTGTATGGCAACGCTGATGGGCTGCGCCAGATACCCACCAGCTCTCGGGTCACGCGTCGCTTCGACCAGACGTTGAAATAACATTTTAAAAACTTTTTATACCACAAAACTACCCTAAAACTTTTCAACAGAACACGGCGTGGGCATAAACTAGTATTAAAAATGCGAAAACTTGGATGGATAGGTAAATGGATGTTTGTTACTTCTTCACGATAAAGCTACAGAACAGATTGAGATGAAATTTTGCAAAGGTGTAGCTTTAGACCTGGAATCAAACATAGGCTACTTAATCAAATAAAACAGGTCATGGATGCAAATAACATTTTAACGTTTCCACAGATACAACGCGTGCGAAGCCGGGGGTACAAACTAGTAATCATTATGATACTTTAGCTATAAAAGCGCCACTGATAAAACCAAATGACAATAGGAGTCAGTTAGGCGATGATAATGTAATTTTATTCAATTCTTCTCGATTTTTACATTATTCGTTATGAATTGACAATAAATTGCGAGAAATCCATTACACATAGGCACAAAACCGTTTAAATAAATATTAAGTAACTCACCTTCTACTTAGCTTTGTTAAATATGCTTTTGTTGAAAAGGTCATAAATATTTTTACCTACTCTGCGATCTTAAACTTATGAACTAAGTTACTGTCCGCGCCTTCGCACGAGTTGTTTCCGAGATAAAAAGTAGCCTTTAGTAATTATTCTAATCCAAGCCAACAGAAATGTAATTATCGTTCTACTAGCTGAACCGACTGACGTTGTCCTGTCATAGCTATATTGAAATTTTCTAATTTTCCGCGCATTTTTCTTAATTTTTTTCTTTCGTTAGAACCTTCTCCTGATAATGACAAACACAACAAAAAAAGAATTAGCGAAATCGGTCCAGCCGTTCACGTGTGATTCCGTGACCAAGGGTTATAAGGATTCATTATTATTATATGTTGTTGGAGTCCCACATAATCGTACTGTCTCCCCGTAACAGTACAATATGCAGGCGCATTTGCCTTAGGATATTTAAAAAAAAAAAGGCTGTGTGGTGCCGGCTTAGAATTCGCACCACCCCGACTCTTCCCACGTCGTCGTAAGAGGCGACTAAGGGATATCCACCGGAGGGCGGGCAGCAGCGCTCCCTGTTGAAAAATTCTACCACCGAACTGCAATCCCCAACCCGCATACCCAGCGTGGGGATTATAGGCACTATCCCCCATGAAATAAAAGCCAATAAGGCTCTTATCAGGGGGAGGCCTGGGTCCTGCAGTAGACCAATATGGGCTGTGGAGATAGATATATAGATATATGAAAACATTTTAAATTTATATGCCATGGCTACTGATTTATGGAATAAACAACATCTTTGCAAAATTTCAGCCGGATCCGTTTAGTAGCTTTGGCCTGAAGAATTAACAAATCCATCGATTCAAACTTTTGCGTTCATAATATTAGTGTGATGTGAGCAGGTCTCAATGAACCTTGGTAAACTCTAGCTTTCTACTTCAGCTTGTCTTTTTATAGACCATTAGTAGTTTTTGCAAGCTTGAATTAGTTTGATAGATTATTTGCTGATGAATATGGAGCAGCTTCAACTGCTAATAAAACACCTCCAGCAGATACTAAATCAACGTTGGTAACTAATAATTTAATCCAAGGTGTAATAAAGTTATTATAACTGCAATTGCGGTAGTGATTACTCTTATACCACTATATAGCTTTCACAATTTATTACAGAAATTGAGCTTTGTAACAGAGCAATACATGCAAAAGTCAACAAATTAGTTAAAGATTAAAAGGAACTAAATAGTGGTGGCTGCCAGAAACTAGTGCAGCAAAGTGTCGACAGAATGATGGCACTGGGTGAAAAGAACAAGAAACAAATGTCAGACAGCTAGGTTGAAAACTAAAACATCGGCTCCCATTTACAAAATAAAAAAAACTAAAATTTAGACGTATTTAAAAATACTACATGTTCTAAAAATAATTATGGATGATGTGATCGCATTGTAAGATGAATTCATTACGGATGTAAGCGGGTTAACTACGAACCTTATTTGTGTTGGAAGAACACCAACGTTTCATCCCATAATGAGGGACTTCATGAGGGTGCACACGTGTGCGCACGGAAGCGGTACAGGCGCGTCGCGAACCTCACACGTGTCACCGTTATGAAGTCACTCGTTAAGGGATGAAACGTAGGTGTTCTTCCAACACAAATAAGGCTCGTACTTAGTTAACCCGCTTACATCCGTAATGAACATTGTAAGATTCTGTAGAAAAGAATAATAAACTAGTTTTAACTACAACACTTCGCCCCGCGCGGGCACTAATTTGTGGGCCGAAGTGAGAAAGGACCGTTAGAAAGGACGTATTTGAAACAAAGTGCCAAGAACCACATACAAAATATTCAGATTCCGTAATTGAAATTCCTTAAAAGTTACAAATACAATGATCATCATTATCATCATCATCAACCCTTGTTGACCAACTACTGGGACAAATGCAATAATTAACCTTTATTGTAAAGATCCTGAAATGCAATTTACCTACCAGAAAATCAAGGATCCATTTAAAATAAACATACCATACAACTAGAAGGTAAAAATCAAAGCGAACTAACAATTATTATAGATCTAGATATCAAACAGTAAAAGCTTTATCACGAGCTGTATCATCAACAGCACCTGCCAATGCATCAATGGAAGTGCCATCACCTAATCAACCCTACCATATTATTAATACTACTATATACGATCAAAACATAATTGTTTCCTACCACAATCCTATCGGTAATCAACCAATCATACGACGGGGTAATTACGCTTGGACAACCAAAATCACCGCTGTCTGATTCATGATCGAAGTCCAATTAATTGGAAAATTACCCGTCACGGAACAAAACTCAAAACCAATACCTGTAAGGCCATAATGCACGAGAGAATTCGATTCTCTAATGAACGAGCTAAATAAAAATCGAACTAAATAGTAGCTTTATTGGATTAAGCCTTCGTTTCAATACAGCTATCTACCTTATTCGATTCAATCTTAACTCCTCTGTAAAAGGAACAATATCGGTATTGGAGCTCTGAGATGCTGCTTGGAACAATGAGTCCAGGAAGATTTCCAAGATTTGTAGAGTTGAGAGTGGACTGAAATTCCTTGCCACGAAGTAACAGCTTTTACTCTATTATAGACAATTTTTTTAAATAGAGAGATACCTACATATTTTAAAAATATTGTGACTCTATTTTTATTTTATTTATTTATATTGAGTATTATTTCTGCTATTAATGGATAATGAAAGGACGATCAAAATGTTTGCAAGCTAAATATAAGTAAAAACATTTATTGACAAAGAAAATTACAATTCAATAATAAAAACAAATTAGAACTACTATTTACAATTGAAACAATTAAGCTAACTGCAGACTGTTGCAAACAATCTACAGGTAGCTCAACTGATCCACATCAATACCAACCGGAAGCGTCCCCAAGACGCTGGCTGCATTGCCCGCTGTATGGCAATACTGATGCGCTGCGCCAGATACCCACCAGCACTCGGGTCACGTCAGTAAAAACATGAGAACTTTATTCATTTTAAGATCTACACACATTGTACTACCATACTTTCACAAATAAAACTATTTGATTGATTGATAACACTTCTGGGAAAATGTATGTCTGTTTGATAACTTCTTAGCAGTTTTCTTCTTCTTCTCAGCATCTAACCTCCAAGCTTGATAGATAGCTGATTTGATCCGTCAGGAAATCCTCTTCTCAAGTTTTGAACGGTGTGAAATTGGACGGCATGGTACCTACCATGCCTACCACCTACAAATAAACACATTGACTTAAAGTTATTATTTATCAGTTAAATCGTTTTATTCTATCATCAAACGTAATCCATTTCTATTTTAAAAACCTGTATGTTATTTCAGATTTATTATTTAATATTATTTTAGTGACTATTTACTTAATTGAAGTTTAATATATCAATTTTAAATTTTAGTTTATAAAATAATTATAATTATGTTGACTTAATCTATTACGCATAATCTTTTGTAAATCTTTCTATAAAAATATTTATAACAAGATTAGAATCATTTATTCTTTATGTAACCAAATCTTTAAAAAAAAAAGAAATAATGTTGTATTCTATCATTGAGGACGTCAGCATTATTTTATAGTTGCGACATTGTAGGGGGAGCACAGCTGCCTATATTACAGACTTTTTAGTCTAGTTTAGGCAACTGAGGCTAACATAGTTATTAGTTATTTGAATAAGTAATGTCAGCCAATTGCTATGTAATTATTTGTAAAGATTTTTTTTGCAATAAACTATTATACTTAAACACCAACCAATATAATTTCTGCTTCTGACAAGTCAGATCAGTGTTGTTAGCAGAATTCTCTAAACTTATCCAAAGCTGCTCGTGTGCAAGCCTCTAACCATCAAGTGTGACATGAAATGGAAATCTAATTCTGAATTTAGGTTCTGTTTCAACTCAACCGCATTCAAAGCCAATATGGTGTGGGTGGTTCTGAAGCGGGTAAAACAGTAGCAACTGTTTGATGCACTGAAACGATAGTTCTCTGAATTCAATTGATTTAGAATGTGGTTGCTGTTTGGAATTTGGTCACTGATATTGTGTAATTGAAATTTTAATCGAAGCACCAGAATAAATCTTTTAAATCTATCAATATCCCGTTGGAAATGAATTTAAAGCACCAGAAGTAACTGTATCTTATAAATATATAAATAGCCCGTTCTGAAATTACTTTGTGACATTCAGTGACAAAAGTACTGCAAGGCATTAATTGACAAGAAAAAATAGTTTTGAATGTTTAACACCTATTTGAACACTATAATACCTACCAACTAATAGAACCTTTTTTATTAACTACGTGTTTGTTTAGTTGAAGATGAATTAGTCAGAACTTAGTAACTAACAGTTATTTAGCGGCTATTAAATATTATTTTTGGAAACGCAACGTTTTATAAACATTTAAAATAAAACAATTATTATATTTTTAGCAATTTTTCAGGGCAAAAATAAGTATCGGCCAAAAGAGATTTCCTCTTTACGAAATCGTACGAGCATGGACCAAAAGCACCATTCACGTAAATTCGTCACACGAAAGGACGTTTAATTTGCTGTTTCACTAGCTGCTAATTACAACTTTGATTGCCGTGGGTGAACTGAAGCCAGCGACGATGTAATAGTCACCGGGAAAAGATGTATCACTCCGGTGGAAAAATTTATATAAGAAATATATTTCCAAATCAGATTTATTTTGACAATATGCAAATATGCAGATCTCGACAGAGCCTACACATTTGCTCCCCTTGGAGTCGAGACCCTAGGTCCGTGGAATATCGAGATCCTCCGGGTTTAAATATATCTGAGCGTTTGGCATTGAGTTACAAATACTACGTATAGAGAAGCTATACCAAACTAGTCGCAACTTGATGTCAGCGGGGGGGAATGCGCGGGGCAAGCGTGCCGTGGACTGATTAGAAGATTTTACACCGCAGAAGGCTTCACACAGTTTTTGTACATACAAAACTGCATTTTAATTTTTAATGAAGTACCTACCTACCTATGCCTAGGTATTACTATTACTAAAGTATTAGTGAAAAATGGTAAAATAGAGTAGTAAGTTAAAATTAATTGTTATGCGTTTAAAATCATTGGATTTAAAATAAATTGGTATTGTATACAACAAGTACCTACATGCTTGCGGTTCCATCAGTACGGTTCACTTTCTAAAATCTATGATTTTCAAACAAAATGTTGGTGCAATAGAAAAAAATTTATAAAAAGTAATTTTGGTTGATTTTAGTTGATGTTCTGTTTACTTACCGTTGATAAGTCACCCCACTATCTATTTTCTTTGCATTTGATTGATTTTTACACGAGTTTAACAAGCAAGACGGCATATTTTATTTTTTGTTAAGTCGCGTATGCGAGCGACTAAATGATTGCCGATCGGCAACAACTCATGGCGCAAACATTTGGTTCGGGATGTGCATTCCCTACGCTAGTAATAATAATTCAGTGGCGTCTGGTCGGCTTCCGACTGGAATTGTTATGGATCAGTTGAGCTACCTGTAAATTCTTTAAAACAGTCTGGAGTTAGTTAAATTGTTTCAACTCTAAATACCTACCTTCTAGTTCTAATTTGTTTCTATTTTTTTGTCTATACTTTTACCTATTACAAAATCCACAGCCCTACCTATAAATATTATTTTAATATAACCTATAATACAATTTTAACAATTAATTGCAAGTGGAGGTGGTGAGAAAGTGTGGAAAATCAAAGGAATACGTAAGAAATATCCATAAACCGACTTCAAATTCCGGTTTATAGATAATATTCATATATGTCTCGGACTAACAAAATCACCCCTCCCTTACTTTCCCTGCCCGAAGGTCTATGTTCACGTGCAAAAAAGGCGGCATCTAGTTATAATTTAAGTCTAATTTAGTTTAATGACACATGGATGAAACTGTTGACGCCAGTTGCCATGGAAACCACTATGTGGAAACTATGGGATAATGTAACTATCCTATTCTGAAGAATTTTTACATACCTACGTTTTATGGCGCATAGCAATTTCTCGAGAATCAAACTGAAAGGGGACCACTTCAAAATCAATTTTTATACAACGACGAATAATAAAAATCTAGTAACAATTGGCGCAGATATCACCAAAATATTTGTAGCTAGTCGTGATTCTACAAAAATATTATGTTGTTTTTAAGTTTAACGGGATAAACGGGAAAAATGGGACCACCTCGGGATCATTCTCTATACAAAAGTGAAAGAATCACTAAAATCGGTTACCCATAGGCGGAGATATCGAGTAACATATACAACATACAAACAACAACAGTAACATAAAAATAAAAAAACATACAGACGAACTGAGAACCTCCTCCTGTTTGAAGTCGGTTAAAAAAAAGGCCTTGTATGAAAATCAATTGCGGTGACTACAGATAAGAATTAAGATTACGAAACCTTTATCTTTCGCATTCCTGAGTACCTTTTTAAGGTAGGTAATATACCTTTAGTTAATTTCAGAGTAATTGGCTAATAAATTACTCAGCTTCGATATCAATCAAAATAAAAGAGCTTTTGCAAAAGCCTACGAAATGTTTATGTTAATTTTGATATTTTCCTACAAAAATTATTTAATCAGAGATAATTTATCACAAACATTCTTCGCACTATATGTACCTCCCTAAAAAGAGTGTATTTACACCACGAAAAGACTTATTTTATTTTATAGGCCACATAAAGCAACGTAACATAAAGTGACGTAACAAAACGGCAAGCGGACGCGTCGTTTACGCAAATTAGCGTAGGTATGTATCGGTCTTTTGTGACTTCTGTATTGGCTGACCCCACTGGGGAAGCGACCAATCGGAAATCGTATGAATATCGGGATGAAGAATGAATTCTCATTACAGATTATTAGTGTCTATAGAGTGAATAGAATATACAGTTATGCCCATTATCACGAACACGTTAGCGAAGACGCCAGGTCTTAATTCTTAAATTTGGTATTGGTAGTAGAGAAACTCCTTCATTTAATAATCGTTCTTTGGAGATGCTGTAGTTAAAACTCAAAAACTCCTAAGGAGTTTTTGAAACGGCTCTGCCTTGAACTAACACTGGCTGTAGGAATGGGAGATCGGTGTGTAGTAAATTTTTGGGTGTCGGACAAAAGTTTTTATAATTTTGGTTAAGAAATTATTTACAAAAAAATATATGAATTAAGACCTGTTGCTTCACGAACGTGTTCGTGATAATTAACTTATACTAATGGGTCCAAAAGAACCATCTGCAAAAAAAAAACACTTTATATGAGAAGTTCAGTCTTTCTACTTTCCAGTTCTACCACAGAGGGCTCCTCAGCAGTTTTGTTAACAGGATCTTTTTATGTCTGGGTACAACACGGTCTCATAGTATTATCACAGTATAAATAAAACTTAATATCGTAAATGTAGAAGCCAATTTAAATAACTAACAAAACAAATTTTTTCTATCTGTGCCGACTTGCAAGTTTCATTTACAGATAACTTTTTGATAAATTAAAATAACGAAACGTTAGTAACAAAGAAAGATGCAGCTTGAATTAGACTTTATACAAATGCAATAAAGTCGATTTTGCAATATGTGTTAGTTATTTAATTTGGCTTCTACAGCCACGAAATGTAGGCTGTGGTATTATACTATGAGACGCTACTCAGTAAAGGTGAAACTAAAGCTTTTATCACTCTGGATTCAATGAAATCAAATCAAAAACTCTTTATTTCCATAAATACAATAAATATACGCTTAGAAAAAGTCAAATTTAAAACTAAACACTTACACGGAAATAAAGTGATATTTTTGATTTCTGTCGCTACGGTATGTACATACGTACCTACTTAACTAAAGTAAAGAAGCGGCGAAGAAACCTTTATCAATTAGCCTGTTAGTTGCTATTTTCCGAGTTGGAGCAAAACCCGTTCCAAGCTTTTTTATCCTCTAGCTAATCTGATATTTTATAGTAAGCTATTTTGCACAGGAAGGTTTTGACAATTTGTTTGAATTTATTTACTGATAACTTTTGCAACTCACTAGAAGATACCTCGTGCGTCATCGTGTTCATGTAGTTTAAAACATTGGCTTCTTTAGTGAAATGATTATTATGTCGAATTATTCCTGTCGAAGATTGTATTTTAAAAGTAAGTTGCTTACCTCTTTATAATAATTTATATGTAAACATATATATAGGTTTCGCATGATGCTTCGCAACGTCGCAAATTGCAATTTACGATCGTTTGATGACGGGCGGAAATGTGAACTATCTTTTCATTGCAATTAAATTTTATAGTCTCATCAAAATGGTGCAATGTACTGCACTAAGATTGTATTTACCTACCCCAGAAAATTATTCATTACATTACATTTATTGTCAGTTAGAATTTAACAACATTCATTTATTGAGAAATTCATTTAAAAAATAATGTCAATGTGTTAGAATCATTCTATGACCCAATTCGAAGAGTGAGTGAATTTCGAGCTACTCCACCAATATAAGATTAGCTAATTTTTTTTAAGATTTCACTTAAGACAAAGGAAATCTTCAGGTTTTACTTTTATAAGGGAATTTAAAAATATTAACTAACATAGGCAGCTTGCTAGGTAAATCCAGTCGCACGTAGGTACTGCGTCTATGAATGCATATCTATGCCTAACAGCTATAAAGGGTTAAGCGGTTTTTTGCAAAATTAACTTTTATAATTATGGTTAGAATCAGCTTATTTTTCTGCGTCGTTTGGTCTAAGTACCTTGACTCTATGAAATACTTTTTGGCGCTAGGCAGTTTGTAAATTAAGGTCCATATTTCTGATTTCTTGCTGGCCTGATTTCTTCGTCGTAAACGACACATATTTAGGTGTTTTTTTTATTTATTTTGGTAGTTACATACATATATTAAAAGTGAAATCTCGGAACTGATACTAACGCTATTTTGGCATTTAATAAAAAAATCTTATTTGGACGATAACCTGTTCGACTAGAAAATTTTTTTTTTTAAATGCCGGTTGGGATATTCTGTCAGTTTCAAAAAAAAAATTATCGTTGTTTAATATGTTTAGGCCACATTTCCGAGACTTTGTTTGACGCTTAGCCTTTTTTTCCCTGTCACTGTAGAAATTCTCTGAGCTCTGTCCGAGACAATATAGTTCATTGTCGCTTATCCTGTTTTTACCTCCCGATATTCAAACGAATGTGGTGATTAGATAATAAGGTAAAACTAAAATGTACACTTACGCTAATTTCATGTCATGGAATTTGTCAGTTACCTTGTACAGCAAAAAAAAAACGAAAACCCGTTCCATATGTTTAAAACAAACGGAGTCACGAACAGACAGTGAACATTTAGTGCTTAGGCGACCACGCCACCAGTATCACGAGAAACATTGTCGAGGTGATTCCTCAAATGTTCCATGGTGAATATTACAGTCTTACAACTTCTAATAACGTCAAATATTGATTAAGAACTTATTGTGATGCGAATGATTTTGATAAGACTTTATTTTATTTATTTGGATTACTTGTATTTCTAATAGCATACAGGGATATAATATTAAAAATACGTAAGTACCTGTCTTATATTTAATATTAGTAGGATAGGACTTCCATAGATCTCCAAATATTTTATATATAAAGATATAAAAACTAGTTGTAGAGTTATGGTAACTGTAATTCAGAGAAAATGTGAATTTGTGTAATTTTTAATTAAAAAAAGACTGCTGATTTAATAAAAAAACGTTTTTTTTATCTGAAATGAAGTTAAGAGTTACTTTTTAGTAATTTTAAAGACAGAAAGACATAGTGTTTCGTCGTTTACAAGAAAACCGTACGTTTCTTTCAATAATTTTAACTTAGTACTATCTCCTCGTCCGTCTTTCAAAATCCAATAACCAGTTATATCATAATTGCCCCAACTTCATATTATAAAAACTCAAGTTATGCCGTTTTTCTTCGACTTAAATAATACGAAAAGAACAGTTAAATCATTTAGGCTGACGGTAAATGAATTAGAGGTTTTCCTATAAGACGTTCTGGCTGTTGATGAAATCAGGACGATTTAGAGGTAAGCGACAGTAAAGGGTGTTATCAGGATAATTTATAACTAATTATTAATGCCATTTTGTAGAGTAACAATTAAAAGCTATATATTAACATTTTCAGGCTTTCGGAAGCTAAAACAGAATTTATATGATTTTTTCGTATATTTTGAACCTTGAACCTCTCTCCTGTAAAGTTGGTAAAATGTCAGTTATCCTTTTTTGGCTACTAGGCCGATATTCAATCAAAGATGTAATATTTGTGTAAAAACAGCTACATTAAAGCTTTATTCCAGTTTTATAACCTTATACCACCAAAGTTATTACGAGCAAAATGCTTACAAGTTTGCGGCAGTTTTCTCCAACGAAAGATATTACTGCACATCATTACGGTTTTGTTGTAAATCAAAATAAAATCGCTTTGTAGAGGCTATTTCCAGAATGTTCCAGAACCAAAATAAACTTAAAAGTAAATGGTCGTTGACTGCAGATCATAATAGAAGCTACGTAAAGTCTGGAATTAAACGAATACACACGGATCTAAAGGTTGACCATCACGTGGAAGCAATGCAATGCAACTAAAGAAGTTCTGTTCGCTCATTCTACTTACTTAAGTATAACCGGATATAAAGAACAAATAATAAAAATAAATTAGAACTAGTATTATATATATACAATTGAAACAATAAAGCTAACTGCTAAACGATAAGGCCGCCAATTCTGTTATCTTCTGTACCATACTATTTATATTTAAGTTTCTGTGAATAAAGAATTATCTATCTATCTATCTATCTTTTTATCTATCTATCTATCTATCTATTTATCTATCTGAATGTTGCAAACAATCTACATGCAGCTCTGATCCAACTGATCCATATCAATACCAGTTGGAAGCGTCTCCAAGACGCTGGCTGCTTTGCCCCGCTGAATGGCAATGCTGAGGCGCTGCGCCAGATACCCACCAGCTCTAGGGTCACGCGTCGCTTAGACAAGACGCTCAGATAACTTTTTGAAAACTCGAGTTTTTAAAAAGATATCTGAGCGCCTGGTCGAAGCGACGCGTGACTTCTGTACCCCGCGGACCTAGGGTCTCGCTTGACCCCAAAGGGAGCAAATGTTTGGGCTCTGTCGAGACCTGCATATTTGCGCCTCTTGAGATCCTCGGCCAAATCTGCCACCACACCAGCCCACACGGATGTCCTCGGAAGATAGGAAGGCGCAAGTGTGTCGACGCTTAATATGTAGCGTCCCAGACAATGGACATCTCCAACTCCCATGGGAGTACTTTCATGCCGTCGCCGGCCTCTTACCATCTCGCCGGATATAAATGAAAAGAATGGAGATGGACAAGTAACATTTTACGAGTAATTGAGAAGTGCAGCAAAATAATTTTGGGAACCGAAAATTCTCAAACACAAAAATTTGATAGATAAAGAATAGATTAATCAAGTAACGGGATAGTAAAGGACTGACAGGGATAGAAAAACCTCGAAAGGCCTATTCCAAACATGGGAAAAGTAAAAACTAAAATAATGCTGGACAATTTACCCAGCATCATCTAGCCCAAAGCTAATAGAGCTTGTGCTCAGGGCGTTAGATAACTGATATACTTAATGATCACACTAGAGTGTTTTTGGTTTTTGAGTTTTTGTAAGATAAGTTCTTACATCTTAATAGATGTAAGAACTTATCTTCCGTGAGTAGTCTCCAAGAAACTCGTTAGGTCTATAAAACAAATTATGCGACCCTAGGCTTCTGCAGTAAAGCCACATTATTGTACATTATGCAATTATGCGTGGTTTTTGATTCATTTGACGAGTAATTTCTGCGTTCTTGAGAGTTACACTATTTTGTGACGTGGCTGCCATGCCACCCACAATGAATAAGATGTGTTTTAAAAAGCTAAAAACAAGTTATAAATATAGAATATTAATTGCAAATAAGTAGGTACATAAATAAAAACTGTCAGCCACAGCTTTTTTTATATTATATTAAAATAATTTATGGTTTTGAGAATAAAGCCTATTTATATATCTTCTTAAAAGTAATATTACACAGATTAACAAAGATCCTGGATGAAAACAACCTCGCGCATAGGTGGGGCCTTGCAAAAACTACTCAATATTAGACCAAATCCATGTACTTAACAAATAATACAGAAACCCAATGAGTATGGTATGATAATCTCTCTTCAATAAAGTTCTTTATTGACTTCAAGAAAGCGTTCGACAGCCTAGAACACACCTCAACATGGAAAGCGCTAATAGAACACAGTGTCGAAGAAAAATATTTTGTAATTTTTAAAATCTACTAAAAATCTCTAATCTTGGAGTGTAATTATTGTCCACTAGTTAACCCGACAGACGTTGTCCTGTTTTTCCTATGAATATTGAATTCGAATTGGTATTATGGTCGTTAAGTTTTCTTAAATTTTCTAATTTTCCGCGCAACTTTCTTATTTTTTTCTTTCTTAAGAACATTTTCCTAACATATACAACAAAAATAGTATAGCGAATTAGGTCCAGTCATTCACGCGTGATGCCGTGACCAAAGGGAATAGGGATTTATTTTTATAGATTATTACTAAATGTTTGCCATACTTGATAAGCAAAAGCTCACTAATAAATAACAAATATTGTGTAAGAGCTGGCATAGAAAATTTCCTCTGAAAAGAAGTTTTGTCAGATGTATGTTACCAGACTAACTTGTTGTTGTTAGGGGCTCGGATTTGTTTGAGATGGCTCGTTATGCTAGTCTAGAAAAGTCTTGCAAGTTACAATAGATTTGCTCCGTTTTCCAAAGGCGTTTTTTTTTTTGCAAAACTATTGTGATCCTAACTCGGAACGTCGACGGTAGAAAAAAACATTCGTTTCTTCATAAAAAACTTTCATAAAAAAGTAGAAAAAATACTTGAGGATTACCAAATAGTATTTCGACTAATTCATAGTTCCCATCCAGCACTCGCGATTTATGTTTCATTATCTAAAACAAAATGACTAACCTGAAAATAAATCAAATCACCAGTACGCCTGCTAAGCGTGGTAAATATAGATGTAAAGCAGAGAGTAGACACCGGTGTCCACCAATATCCACCGGTATCTACCATTTCGCTATTAGTAAAAATCGGAAGTAACCCGACTGTGGAACGGTGAAAGGTGGGTTACAATCGTTCTGGAATGGGTTTTAGCATACTGGGTGATTATTTGATTATTATTATTACTATTAGATTAAAGCCAACAAATCAGGGGGAGGCCTTTTTTTTTTTTTTTTCTCGGCCGAGGAAATTCGTTTACGAATTGACTGGTCTGGGGGGGACCAGAATTATGTGGGACTCGACGTCCTGATAAGGACGTAATATAATACCCACTAAAACCTCTCCGGTGACCCTTCTCTCGCCATTTTCGCCGAACCACGGGAACATATAAACCTACCGCGGCCCGACTGGCGTTCCCTCTTCCTCCCATACATAGCCGGCGAGCCCACCATCCACACACTCGCCGACCCCATTCATCCGTCACGTTTCCTCCCCCCGATTGGGGCACAGACAGGACATACACAGTTGAAGCCGCGAATGTCGAACTCTGTGCCCAGATGGGCATTTCTGCCCCATACTACCAGGTATGAGTCTCGCATACACACGCACAAATACTCCCACTCTCACTCAAACTTGTCTAAGGTTGTCACTTGTCAGGTACAGTGCCACGCACACTCAGCTAAAGCAAGCGCGCGCAACCCTACCCCACGTGTCCCACACCTGTGCACGAGTACCGCAGGTTGCGTCCCACGTGTCTCGCGCTATCCGTCACCTTTCACTATCACAAAACCTTATGGCTTCATGGCCCACTCATACGTCATCACATCTATCCCTCCTCATGGCGGCCGCCGTGCCATGTCACTGGTACGGCAGCAACCCCTCTCCTCTTCGAGCGGCAGAGGCCTTTCCCCGAGGCCTCGCGCCCGAAGATCTCTCTGTCAGGGGGTCTCTGTCTGTCTGTATCAGGGGGAGGCCTGGGTCCAGCATAGGACCAATATAGGCTGTGGGGGAGGTGGGTGATTATTTGTATTTAATTTTGATATTTTTATGTAATTCAACAATTTCAATAAAATAAAGATCAATAAATTAGCAGTGGCAACAATTAAAAATTAAAATAAAATTCCTCATACTATTTTCGCCGCTTATTTTACGTTTTTAAGGTTTCGTGATCGGTTACGAAACTTGGTTTGTTTATCGTTTTTCCTTCTTGAATATCTCAGCAACTACCACAGCTAATATAACTTGAAATACATTGCGTGAGCCTGTTACAGACTAAAAGCAAAAAAAAAAAAATATAAAAATTAAAGTTCAAATTTTAAGTACAAATTGTGATGTCGAAATTTTAGGAAACCTTTAAGGTCAAGTTAAGATCAAATGAAAGCTATCAGTTTGCACATTCTCAAAACAGTTTTCGAAATTTTTGTAGGATCATAATTTATGAAATATTTTGCAAAAAGTCGAAATATTGATTCTTTCCCCCCTCCCTATTATCGAAATTCGTCAATCGATGCAACCGATATAAGTAGGTAAAACCAAAAGGGTATCGACGTTGCATACATAGCTTCCTAACCTATAAGTTCCGGAATCTATCAGTAATAATTACCTATCACACAGATCGAAGTAAATTCTCCTTGTTTTACTTAGATGGATGCTTTTACAATACATTATTATCCTAAGATTGGATGATATGATAATGAATTTATGACAAAGCAGCATTATAAGCGCCAGTATACCGGGGTTTTATATGTGTCCACCGCTAACAGCAGGTAAACACCAATTGGTGGAAGCCATTGTTAGCCAGCTTCGTATCTTTAGTGGTGATTATGGTAAAATCTAAAGAAAATATCGTTTGGGGGAGTTCTGTTGTGGACAAATGAGTGCTGATGAAGTAATCGATGTAATTAAATTATGTATCGTACCCGTTTTATGCATTGCAGAGATGCAGGCGGAGATGGCGGCATGAACTGAACGCATTTGAAAAGGATTGGCCCACAATATCACGTTAGACCACCGAGTAGGTGTTGGAGTTCAGGGAGCTCTCAATTTAGCCTGCATTGGGTGGGACGATGCATTGCACGCGGATGATGATAGACGTGCATTTAGTCTAGGCTCTAAAGCTTTAGTCACTAACGATATCCAAATATTGTACATGAAAAATAATATAACACTATTAACGCATTCACTGCCAGCCCGCTCGAAGGACCTGCATATTGACATGTGTGTCATCGTAGGCCATGAAAGTATAAGCTTAGCCAACTAACTGGCCAACTAGTGCCAACTTGTGGCCAAACAAAACCAACGCGTCGTAGTGACACACTCCGCGTTGAGTAACGTGACCCCCCCGCAAAAAATACTAATTACTAAAATGCCGTAAAAAAGCCTAAGCCTAAAACACGAAGCCGAAAGTCCATACCTTGCGACGAGGATTAGGATCCCGCCTCCTTCGGGAGTGCCGCGGACCTCGCCCCGGTAGGGAGCCCACCCGCCGCTAATGTGATGTTGTCGCAGAATCAATTGTCTCTTCTTAAATACGAAAGAATTGATCAAAATGCATGCCTCAGAACTGCATGTATAGGGACCACGAGCATCACAGCCATTTATCATCAGCCGCTAACAGCCAGTGTTACCAACTCGAACCTAGATATTTAACACCAAAGACCGCATACCTTCACGTTATCATAGTTTATTTCACGTGTTACCAAACGCTACAAGCAAACAAGACCAGCATAAATTGGCCTGCGTTGTCTTTCTCAGCCTTTGAAAGTTGTTTGGTCTGAGCAAGGTCCGTTGCCAACAATGTGTCTGAACAAACTGGGTGCCATGTGGCCCGTGTTAAGGAAGCGTAGCTTTATGGTCGCAGCCTGCGACCACATCGTCAGTAAACAGTGTTACTAGCCGATTTTGCGCTACAGGGTGTACAGCAATACTTGTACGTTTTTCCACACTGAGAATAGTTTGTATGCAGTTGAAAAAAACGAAAAAATGTAGCAAAATATTTGAAGATTTTTATTTTCATTGAAAAATTTATCAAACAAACATTGAACACTATATGAAAGTAGCTCAGTGAAGCTGTTTGAATGTTATCTGTTCAAGACAAAACGTCTGAGCAAGGCTAAGAGACAGATTTGTATCCCGTGGAAAAAATAGACTAAAGCTTCAAAAAAGAAAATTGGAATGAATGAAATGGATGAAAGTTTAATGAACTCAAGTGAGAACTCATAATTTTAATTTTAGTTTTCTTTATTTAGGACTGAAACAATTGTACAATGCAGATTTATTATATAATGTGCATATTCTATGTGTTTTAAAAAATGCACAACCAATCACTTTATCCACAGATTACTACAGAAGTTTTTCTTACTACATAGTTGGTTGTTGTTTAAAGGTAGCTTAATGGTTATAATATTGAAGGTTTATTTTTATTTTTAATATACATATTTTAGAGCGGTAATTTTAAGAGTAAGTTGTTATTTTTTTACATTTTATTATGAAAGAGATAGCAAAAGGAAAAGGGTTGAAATTCTATTATTATTAATTTGTAATACACAGGCCTGCAAAACTAAGTACCTATCACACTTTTAAAATTGCATAAGGACACAATATTTTTCGATATAAAAAGGACTCGAAAAAGAGTTATTATTAAGAGTAATTTTGTAAATTAAAATTTCGTTATTATTATTTTGTATAAAAAGAATGGGAGAATATTCCGCAAAATTGGCTCCGAAACCTCGTGTTCAGTATGTCAAACCGGCTCGAAGCTGTAATCAGAGCCCGAGGAGGCAATACCAGTTATATATATTTAAATTACATGTAAAACATATTACATGTAAAATGTTAATTGAGTTTTAGGACACTAAGCTAAAAATTAAAAATTAAGCTATTTTATTATTTTATCTTTTTTTAAATTAAAAATATTACTTAAGTTTACTATAGTTTCAAAGAACGCTGATAAAACTTGCTATAAAACGTTTTTTTTAATCTCTAAAACCTACAGGAAAAAAAAAAAGTTAAAAGTTGATACTTAGTTTTGCAGGCTAGTGTAGTTGTAGAATATTTTGTTTGAAACTGAGTTCAGATTGTAGAAACTACAATATCAGGAATTCCTTGTTGTAAATATCAACGATACGGTGCAGAGACAAACGCAGGCCAACATTGGTACGACTGGTAGGCAAGTAGAAGAGGCATTGCCTGCGCGCCGCATTTCGTCGCATACATAATTAATTACACATTTTTAATTACCGGTTGCACTTCGGTAAGTACGTCCTTCCATCAAATCAAATCAAATAGTTTATTTATAAAGACATGGTAAATAACACAGGTGGTATTGTAAATTATTTGATCCTCATATCTCGCCACATTACTGGCATGTGAATATCAAAGCACATATGTATATAGGTACATAAAATATGCTAAATAGGTTCACAAACTTCAAAATATTTCAAATATTTACTGTCATGCTTAATTAAAAAAATAGTAATAAAAGTAAAATTAAATTCAAATAATCTTTGTTGTTCATGAGGTAGGTATATTGCAAAAGACTTTTGGAAATAGCGCGTCTTTGAGTTTAGTTGTTGTTCATCACAGGCCATTTGTTGAGTTAGCGCTGGGAGAACGTACCATATCTACCATACTTTACTTAGATCTATGGTTAAAAAGACCTATAAATAAATAAAAATATAATAAAAAGTTTCTTTATTCAGACATAATGTTGTCCACACTTACATAAATAAAAATTACAAAAATAAAATACAATAAAAGAAAGAAAGCAAAAGACCTTAAATTAAACTTATATTTATTTATAAC
Source organism: Eupithecia inturbata (assembly GCA_963662085.1). Classification (NCBI taxonomy): domain Eukaryota; kingdom Metazoa; phylum Arthropoda; class Insecta; order Lepidoptera; family Geometridae; genus Eupithecia; species Eupithecia inturbata. Next base: position 5,123,230 of record OY759191.1, on the reverse strand, counting down.
TATTACCTATACTTACTTTCTCCAAACAAAAATAACATCAGGCTATAAACACACTATATGTGTATAACCAAACTCTAAACAACTTTGTTAGATAATAATTTGTTCGACTACACGAATAACAGCCTGTAAAGTTCTGAAGTGGAAATTGTATGGTTGGTAAGCGGATTACAAATTGAATGCTGTTGAAACGATAGCCGTATTATTGTGTTCGTTAGGGTTAAATTGGCATATAGCTGGAAACGTTTGTGGATAGTGAAATGAATAGTTTCAGAGAATATAATCATTTAACGATCATTTATTGAAATGCCTTTATTTTGTACTAGTTCCTGTCCGCCGCTTTGCACCGCGTGTTCTATAGGAACGTTAAAAGGTTATTTTGATCCCATGGGAACTGATTTATGGGATAAAAAGTCTATTTTTATTCAAGGACTAGAGCTACACCTATGCAAAATTTCAGCCCGATAGACTTTTTGGCGTGAAGAAGTAACAAACATCCATCCATCCATTTATCCATTTATGTATCCAAACTGTCGCATTTTTATTATTAAAGTGTGATGTGACAAATTCTGCCCGCGGCTTCATACGTGTTTTTGTGGTTAACAAAGTGGCATATAGGTTATCAACCTTATCAACGTTAATAAGGCCGTCACAATGTGCCTTTATATGGTGTTAGTCATTTTAACGCGCAATAACGAAAGGCGCCATTCTGCTGGTGCCAAATTATAATATAAAATTAACAACCCCCAAAATTTTCGGCCGTTTGTTAAGTTGACCGTCCAAACAGATGATTTCAATACACCTACAATATGGAGGGCATTGCCCGTGCGGCGACAGACAGCTGCTCATCGAACTGTCTCGTGATCAATACCAGCTGAGAAGAAAGAGTTGATATGAAATGAAATACAAATATTGTAATAATTTATTATCGTGTTTAAATGTTTTGATTATGTATTACTTTTATTGTATGTCACCTACATAAATGTAGCTAATATAAATAATACCTCAAGACTTGTAAACTGACCATTTACCAATTAAATTATATATTCTGTTATAATCTGAGAGATTGGCGATTTTGGCTTTAGGACGCAGTCAGGTATTCCTGATGCTGTCTAGGAGTCTTACGCCCAAAATACTCCATCATATTTTGCAGAACACAAACATAACTAAACTTGTACAATGGGATAACAAAATGTTGGAGATGAGCTTTTCGCATATATAAGGTAGTTATGTCATTTTTATGTAGGCTTTACTTTCATGTCAATAAGTGACGAGGTATAAGAAATACATGAACCTTGATGAGAAAAAGCGAAAACCGGAAATTGGAAACGTTTAACAAATAGCAACGGCTAATATTAACAGACGGCTTTATTAGATTCTTGTTTGCCAATTCTTGCTCTTTTTGCCTTCAAGTTGAAAGGTGGATGGATGTTCAGATAAAAATATGATACTGTCTGAATGAAAAGAAATAAAACAATTTGAATAATTTTGAGTAAAACGATACGAAAGAACAACAGGCAAGTCAGACAGGTTAACAGGCTTTGGATTAGTTCACGATTTTTTACAAATTGCAAATTTTTACCATTTTATGTAGGTACCTCTTATGGTCGACAGTTTCGTAATTTTTTTCCCGCATGTGATAGTACCTAGGAGTTGATTTAATAATGTAATGTACACCATCATTACTATTAAAATCAATTGAAAAAAAGGAGCTTATTCAGACTTGTCATATTTTTCGTCTTTGCATTTTATTTAAAAGGAAAAAATCCGAGAGTTTTATACCTCGCGAGATGTACCTATTTGCGCTCTCAAGTCTTGACGACGAAAAATGTGAAAATCTAGACGGGAGACGGGAGTGGCACTGTGTTTCCGTGTCTACGTAATTATGGAGGTGTCAGAATTTTTGAGAGAAAAAATGAAGAATGACTTCACAAGATTTTATTTTCACTGAAAGGAGAGTTGTTTTGTAAAATACCTACAGAGATTGCCTCGTTGGTCTAGCGGTTGCTTGTTAAATCGCTGATAATGTCCCGGTTTCAAATCCCGTGTCTGATCAAAGTTGCTTAGGATGTTTAGCAAATTTGTAGGCTCTGTCGAGACCTGCATATTTGCGTACATATTTTCTTTTTGTATATCTATACTTTACCAAATATTTACATGCAGACATAAAAATAACAAATCGCTGGATAGCTCGTAAGATTGAAATCGTTTTGTGAAAATTTAACGATCAGTTATCCAAAAAACTGCTAAATGTAAGCAAAAAAAAAATAGCCTGCGTTACGAGAGCAAATAAAGAGCGAAAAGTGTAAACTGTCAGTTTTGCTCGCATCAGAGACTTTGTACAATGTCAGCGTTCTCGAATATCACAGTGTCAATTAGTTCTGTCGGCCTGCTTTTTATTTTTGCAATATTTAAGCTTTGGAGTTTGTTGGATCCGTATGAAATTTAAAATGTGATTGCTCTGATGCTCTAAAATCAAATTTACTTTTTTAATAAAATTCTAGCATCACTTTAATCCCAATAAGCTGCATGTAATGAAATGACACAAGCTCTGCTAAGCTTGGGGCTAGATGATGATGTGTGAATTGTCCAGCATTTTACCAAAGATTTGTATCGTTAGATATGCCCTGACATCAAAAACTGTGGCATTGTCTTTAAATGTGTGCGATAACAAAATGTCGACGCACGCACTCTAATAATTAGTTTAAAATAGTGTCTTTGCCAAAAAAACACCACTTTTTCGTGCACCTACATAACCTAAAATAAACTACCATAAACATAAATAATATGGTTGTCTAACTTTTACAAGGATAGATGCTGATGAAGCAGGTTTATAAAGATAGAAAGTGATTTTAAGAATGTAATTAAGATAATAATGATTGTAATTAAGAAGATATATTTTTCTTTCATTTTGCATAATATGCTTGTTTGTTGTAGGTATTTATGGCTATGCTTTATGGTCGTAGTACGTAGTACCACAAAGCTTAGCCATAAAAACATAAACATTTAATAATATTTCGGTAGGCACATTTACTCATCCATTGTACAATCCATTCCGAATTACGCATTCCAGAGACATGGACACAAAGTTTAATGTTTTAATTATTAATTTATGAGTTCCGAATGTGACACAATTAATGTAGACGGACGTCGCGTCAACGGTACAATCCGCTCGTAAAATTTATATTGTGCAGTATTCCTTACTTACTATGCGGACTCGTGATTGTCGAATGGGGTCATCAAGGACCAAGTGTCTAGGAGTTTATCTTTGTCGTGGGAAACTAAGCCATCCGAAGTGTAGGAAAAATGAGATTTGTTTTAAGGATTCGCGTTTTTGTTAGCATGGTAATAAAAATATTTTCGTGTAACGCGATGAAGATCGTTGTAACGTGATGGCATTGGTGTTCTGGAGGGAAGGACCCATGAAAACGTAGGAAAATAGAAACTTAAAGGTGCTCGATAAATACCCGGTACTTATGTATTACCTACCTACCTGAGGTCTATAATAGAGTTAGCTGCCAATTATCTGAACAAACCCAAATTCAAGAAAAAACAAAAATTCACATGTCAACACTAAGATCGAGATTAAGATATTAATTTATTATAATTATTTACTAAAGAAAGGACTTCAAATCGATAGGTACTTTAAATTGTATTGTATTATTTTTAAGTAAAGTACAGGTACTACAGGTTTTTATTTTTTTGGCAGATATTTTAATAAACCGGCCAAGTGCGAGTCAACTCACACACGAAGGGTTTCGTTCCAGAGGTTCTTGATATAGTACTTTCAAACAAGAAAAACCGTTAACATAAAACATTTTTTAGGCCAACAGCCAACATGACGTGGCCACCCATCCAAGTACGTTACTGACCGCGCCCAACGTTGCTAAATTTTGGTGATCGTTGTTCATCTGGACGTTGCCGCACTGAAAGTAAATTTATATAATTGTTATTTTTGTTTGGGCAATAGTAATCCACATTCTGTAAAACAAGATCCGTCAAGTGCGAGTTTGACTGTGTGTGGTTTCGAACGGTTGTCAAGTATACCAATATGTATACCAATATGTATAGTTGGGCATTGAGTGGATCTGTTTTGCAGCAGGCACTGCTGCTTGTCTCCCGCTGGATATCCTTTAGTCGCCTCTTATGACACCCGCGAGAAGAGTTGGGATCTTCTAGTCTTCTGCATTTTCTACTATTATTTTAAAGCTGTATGATCTGTGGGAAGTCTAGATAAATAGGTAACTGACTGACAATCATCAGGGGCCTAAACTGGTAATCAGTAAAAAGCAAGTGCGAGTGTGACTCGCGCGCCGAGGGTTTCGAACGGTTGTCAAGTACACCAATATGTACTATAGGTACTGGTTAGAGACTTTGCTATTTGATGAAAAATTACCGGTTGGTACCTACATGTCAGATGTATCGGGTAATGGTAAAATTTTCGAGTTATTACAAAATAGTTCAAAGAGCACGTAACCTACTGGAATTTAAAAAACTGATTTGACATCTCAAATCAGTTTTTGAAATTCCTGTAGAAACAAACCGATACCTTATATTTGATACACCACTCGGTGAGGTAGCCCCCCTTTTGAAAATTATCCCCCCTACTTTGAACATATTTCAAAAAGACACACACAGACAGACTTCTCTATATTTTTCCTATGAAACATATATTCATATATACAAACAGTACATACATTTCAGATGGATCGCTCTGAAGACTTCAGGCCGTCTGTCTTTTCACGCCTAAATGGCTGAACGGATGGTAATGAAATTTGGTACAATATCCCGGGGCAATATATTAAAAAAATATAACATAGGCTACTTGAACAGTGCGTGCGAAGCTGCGGGCAGCAGCTGCTAGTATCTATATATTTGAATCATGTTTTTTATTCTCGAATGACTCTCCTTATTCTCCTAGAAAAATTATAAAACAATATTATTATTCTTATTATAAGACAAATAATATAAAATAAAAAATATCGTAGATAAAAATTCACAAATACATTTCAGGATAAAAAATCTGTCATTAAAATAAAGTAGAAATAAATTTGTCCGCACTTTCACTTATAAATTTAATTAAACGAAGCAGTAGGCACTCATGTGGCAAAGTGCCAAAATGCATCGCACATTTCCTCACTGTTTTGCAAAGTCTGTATACCGTAGTGTACGGAAATGTTATTAGATAGAGGCAGTTCTATTATAAAAAGCTCTCGGAAAAAGGTAAATTGTTTTTCTGCCTATTTAATATCCGAGTCTCTTCAAGGCATCATGAGTGAATTATTTTTGTTTTAAACTTCGGGCACAAAGAAAACTTATCATCGTGAGAATGTGGAAGAAACGGTTGGTTTTATGAGAACAATTATTTACCTACCAGTTTTGAGCAGCTTCTTATTTTGAAGTTTTGCTATCATCACATTTCAAGCACAGCCTTCAGTTAGGTTGCTTAATCGTAAAAGATTAGCAAAATTCGATACGACAAAGCAGATAGGACCAATGACGCACCTTTGTTGACGCCATTGCGATGATTATGACGGCATTGGATAAGCAAATTCTTAAGAAAAAATTGCTTTCTTAATATAAACTTAAATCCATGCTCCTTATCATAATAGACAGCAAATAAAAAAATTATGTGACGTTGGCCCTCACTTTAGGGTAATTCTATTTTTCCCCCGATTTTCATCAATGGTGGACAGAAGGAGGTGAGCATAATAAGGTATTATTTTATTTTATTTCATGTCTATGAAACTTTAATATTTCCTACTCTCTCCTATTTCACGAGGTCTTGGAACGGAATGAGCTTGCTTTGTTATTATCTATGAAGACTACGGAAGTAAATTTCCCTTTGAAGAAATTTTCCGCGACACTTCGGTTTAAAGTTCATCACTTCTTTGTTTTTCTGTTCACTGAGCGCGAGTTTATTTGAAGAGTTGCTTTATGAATTGTTGGGAAAAACTTGGTACAATGTTATTAAAATCATCAAATAAGCATCGTCCACAACAATAGGTACCAAAAACTCGGAATGAGAGGAGGCTGGTCAAAAAATAGTCAATAAACAATCAATAGAGGTGGAAACACACTATCGAAACGTGACGCGACCCGGCGCAACGTGATGTGCGTTGAATTTAATCTAACAGTATCAGTTTTCTATGACCAGAATCACATTATTTACACCCGACGCAACGAAACGTCAATGTTTACAATATGGTTCTGGTCATAAAAAAAAAGGAAATACATATAAAAAATCATAAAATCATAAAAAACTGATACGATTTGATACAACTCAACACTCATCGCGTTTCGTCGGGTGGCGGCGTGGCGTTTCAACAATGTGTGGAGCCCTTAAAATATATCTATCTATGTCGTGTATTGTATTATGTATGTCAGTTATCTAGGTTCCTTATCACAAGCTCTGCTAAGCTTAAGGCTAGTTAAAGCTGTGTGAATTGTTTATCATAATTTATTTATTATTTTTATTAATAGCGAATAAAAAAAACCGGGTAAGTCAGGCTGTGTATGATGATGATTACGAGTACATACAATCTACTAGAAATATAGGTAAGTCCTACTTGGACAGACTACTTTTTATTTGAAACGTGCGCTCGTTTTACGATTTCCGCTGATAGGCCCTATTTTATTACCGCTTAGGTTACGTAACGTACCAAGTGCAGTGTCCGAGCAACATTGATTGATATACTCGTATGCAACATTGTTTAAAATATTTTATTGCACAAAATAAAATATTCAAAGCATTTAAATCATAAATATGACAAATTCTTTTGTGGAATTAATGTAGGCTTAACAGTTTGCCTAAATCACAATCAAATAACTATTAAAGCTTATTATGATTTTAATACAGATTTATAACTGAAGCTTACTGGTAAGTAGGTGATTGTTTAGCTTTTGCGACAGGTTTACAAAGGCATCTGTCAAAATTTAAGGTTTATTAAGGTCCACAACGATATTGAAGTTTTATGTTACCCCTAGTTACTTAGTACACCTGAGCTCCATTATACTCGTATAAGTACGCTGGACAACATATTTATCGATGACAGATAAAGACCATTTGATTTCTACCATTTTAGCGCTGAGCGTTTGCGTGAGCTGCGTCACCGTCCATGGAACTAATATTATGGTTGTCGTATTGTTTTGGTACGCCAGTGCGCCTCAACAAATGTTCATTTGTATACCAGAGACGGTCGAGAGAGGATCTTTAAAAAACGGCACATTAAAAAACTGTTATTCCGTATAGAATATTCCCTCCAGCGTACTTGTATATAGTGTATACAGTGGCACAGTGATACCTACTCTCTGTGCCAATGGGTTAAGTTACGACAACTTCTATAGGATACGATACCTAGTCTATGCGACTCTCCTTCATACATACATACAGACATGCTCCTCCCTCATTATTACAGCATAAAAAGTAGCATTTGTGTTATTTCATCTGCTTACATGGAAAATTACAATCGTGATTCTGACCCGATTATTTGGGCGTGTTGGAGTAATAAACACCCAAACTTTCCCCTCTATAATACAAGTGTCATTTTATAAGACATATTATCAGTATATCATGACTTTATTCAGCCTCTCAGTGAAGTATTATAAAACATTTTCAATTTCACATACTCGGAGACATGGAATATAAATCACCCGCGATATGGATTGTACTGTCGCGCTGAAGTTATAAATGATTCGAGATATTACCTGCTACACTGTTACTGTTACTTTGGAGTTTGAGTTTGTTGTTCATAGTTTTTTTTTTGATTAAGTCGGCAGAAATGTTCCTACGACAGACAGAGAGAGTAAGAATAGGAGCTGATGCGGAAGCTGATGCGGGGGTTACGCTACTTACTACTTGTTTCTGGACTGGTTTCCGCAACTAGGCTACACGTGGGCCCTTTTTGCGTGTCGGGTGGGGGGCTGCTAATCTAACCACCCGAGGTCCTCTAGGAAAGCCAACAGCTCGCTGACGCCGGTGCATGTCTCCCTAGGCGTCCTCGGTGTCCCAAGGCAGTGTAGTCGTTGAGACGCTACGCTATCGCACTCTACAAGCACGGCCGTCTTCTCTGCGTTCATGCACCCTCTGCATAGGGGGCTGTCTGTGATACCCAGATTAAATAGATGTTTGTTAAGCATGCAATGTCCTGTGACAATACCAACGATTTGCCGGAGTTTGTCACGTTTCAGATTGAGGAGCTTTCGGGAGAATCTCGGGTTTAAAGCCGGGAAGGCCTCCTTCGACTGCCTACAATCCAGCATACTTGCCCAATAGTCGTGGTGTTGTTTGTACGTTGACGGATCCATGAGCGCACTTGACTGAATGGTAGGGGAATTGACTGAATGGGAGGGAAATTGGTTCGGGTCCTGCCGGTTGCCACTCTGAACCTCTCCTCGCCAGTGCGTCAGCCTCGTAATTTCCTCTGGATCCGCTGTGTCCTTTTATCCATTGTAGTGTTACTCTATTTGACTTACTTACTTGTTCTAGCAGGTGGTGGCACTGTATGGTAAGTCCCGAGTTGTGTTCTCTCTTGTTCAGGGCCTGTAGTACTGCCGCGCTGTCCGAGAAGATCCTGATGTTTTGGTCAGTTACACTGCAACACTGCAGTCGCGATTATACCCACACATTCCGCCTGAAAGATGGAGTTGTAGGTACCCAGTGCTGTTGTTTTGTGGATGTTAAGATCTTCCGACAACGTTCCCGCCCCTGTACATTTTTTTCATTTTAGAGCCATCTGTGTATATTCTTACTTCGTGTATGTTGAGCTATCACTTGACTCCTCGAGCATTAGTAGAGTGAAGCTTCTTGAGTGTATGTGTTTCTTGGGTACCCTATCATAAATCGAGAGGAGCATGGGATTGCTTCTGGCGTACTCGTCTATAATAGTGGTGTTTAGTGCTCTAGTGTCATGATCTCATAAACGCAAAGCCCAGACTCTGTACGCAGCTGCTGCTGCCTCTTGTTAACGTGTAGGTGTAGTGGCATTAGGCCTATCAGGGCTTCGAGTGCTGCCGTAGGGGCAGTTCTCATACATCCTGGCGTCGCTACGCAGGCTAGTCTCTGGAACTTTTGCAGTATGCTTATAGTTGTGCTTTGATTAGTTCTCGGCCACCAAACTAGAGCACCGTATGTCAGCGAGGGCCTGATTACAGTGTTGTAGAGCCATAGGGTAATCTTTGGGCTGAGACCCCATGTGTTCTTAGCATACAACGGCACGGCCAGAATGAGATGGTGGCTTGCTTTCTCTTGTTTTCTAAATATGCTGCCCAGTTAAGTTTAATGTCTAGAGAAACCCTTATGGTTTCGCTTTTTCTGTCCTATTTTCCGCATCAATTTGTACATCTCAAAACAGTTTTTGAAATTTCTGTAGGTTTCAAACTTTTAAAAAATTTTAAAAAACTCGCAAAACTACCCATCCCAAACGGAAAAACTTGTTTGTTTTTTTATTATAAATTAAATAAATTAAATCTATAAAAACTCGATGAGGACCCGGATTTTCACTTTTTATCGTAAAATGTGGAGGCCTGTAAAATGTAGCTAAGAACCATAAAGGCGTCGAGACGAGTACCTGATTTATCAAAATTGCTTCAGTTGCTGAATGTTTCTAGCTAATAAAGAGTATCAGAGTTACACTCGAAAATAACCCATAACCCACGTCGTCGTCGTCGGGAAAAAGTGACTTCTTCGAGTGTTTTAGAAAACCTGGTTTTGATATAAATTCACCGATTTCATACAAATCGGTGAATCTAGGTCCGAATTCTGCTAACCGATCACTTTACTATGACAATGGTATCGTCGCAAAAACGTTCATAGATGAAAGAAACTGATTAGTGTGTGCGGTGATAATATTTGCACGGAGATATTATTAGAATGGTTTCATTGACACTATTGACACGCGTATCTGTAGTTTCTTTGATCAAAGGTAAAATGCCATAAAGTGTAATTTTGAGACGGTACCATTGTTATGGTCAAGCGATTAGTTTAGTGGAATTAGGGCCAAGTTATAATGTTACGATAGTTCAAAGCAAAACTTCTTGTATTGTGATTTCAATTTGACAAACAATATTTTTTATTTCCTATATATCTTCGCTGATTCACATTAGCGATAATTATGATTAAAGCGAGCGTTCGAATAGCTGAGTTCCGTTGGATAATTAATGGCGACAGAGTATCGAGTAATTAGTCCGAAACTAATGTGGGTTTCCCGAATCGGATGAAATAGACATAGTACAATGGTTTGTAATGAGTATTACGGCTTTAGAGAGAAATGGCGTAAAAAGAAAGCAATCGATCTGATTTTCAAAGTAAAAACTTTGCTTAGCTTAGGGCTATAAGACGCTTCGTTAAACGTCCGATCAAAAATACACAAGAGATCTAGGAGTATATCATAAGTCCGGTTAGTAATTTTTACACTATTAGTACACGTGTTTGATATATTGATAATAAACTGCGATTTATCTAATATTGAATTGGTGGGAAGACTTGGAAAACAAAATTAAAAATTAAGACCTGTTGTGGTTACTTTTAGCACACTAGGTAAAAAAATAGAAATTCTAAAAAACCGGAAATTACTAGACAAAACCACAGACTACATCAAGGAGGATTTCCTGCCGGAAGTACTGAAAAAACGTAAAGAACTTCAAGAAGAGCTGATAGGACTGAGGGAGCAAGGGCATAGAGCTGTGCTGAAATATGATAAAATCATCACACTAAGCACACACACCAACAAAAGAAGCAAGCCACAGGAGGTATTTTGTATTAGCTTTAATTTATTTTTTTAATAAATGGCTTAATTATTATTAGTGCACGTGAACCGGACTTTTGAGCTTTTTTACGTATCAGTAATTCGGATTGCTATCCAAATGAGACAGCATACACCTGCCGGAACTTGTTATTATAAAAATCATGTCTTTCTGACTATTAGAAATTGCCATTTGCAACCCCCTGTACACAGAGCTACCTCCACATAAGCACTTTAAGTTACCTATAAAGTACTTACCTACTATTTATCGCAAGTGAATCATTTCTTTATTTTCCGATAGCTCAAGAGAACTAAAATCTAGAAACTCCTATCAGCCACAAGTTACGGCTGCAGTATCATACTGCAAGTTAAGTTTACTATGTCATCGATTTACCAATGTATTGGTAGCGGTTGGCCCATCATTAAGCAGGGGGTTCATTCGCATTACAAACGATTGGGCTGTTGGCTATAGGATGCAGTTTAAGCTGAGGCTCGAATTACGTAACGTGTTTTTGATATGCCTGTAGGTGTATTAGAGGCCAGCCCAGCGGTTTTTGTGGCACCTGTAGAAAAGAAGAATGTAAACGGTAAAGATATTAATTTTCTAGTTTTCTTTTCTCTTCATGTTGCCTCTATACATTAGTTGAAAAGGTGTTAGTCACACTCGTCCCGCCGCCAAATCCGTCGTGGTCTGCCGCGTGGACGCCGTGAAAGAAAACGGTCCTTTTTCATTTACATACGAGTGGATACAACAGCGCTCTTAAATGTTACAATTACAATGAACCAATTCCCATCTCTCCACGCATCAAGATCCTTAGCCAATTGGACCTACAATCTATCAAAAAATGTCACGCCACGCCATCGTTTCCTAGTACGACCGCGACGCCGAAGTAGGTATCGTAAGTATAAAAAAACAGTTTATCCAAAAAACAAACATCATGATATTTCCTTCCAACAGGACCCCTAGTACCTACCAGAACTAGATACATATCCAACAAGTTAAAATAGTAACCCAAAACCGAATAACAGAGAGAGCCACTGTCAATTGAAAGCACCAAAATCAAGAACGTAAGCCGATAAATCAACAATTCACCGGACAAAATATAAGCGCAATGCGAAAATATGATACAGAAATCGTAAATATTTCCAACGCAAAGCAAACAGTGGTAATAAAGGAGAATAAATGCATCTGCCGTGTCAGTTGAGCGTCGTTTAAATAATCCAATAATGCGATTGGTAATCCTGTCACAAATCAACGATTAAATTCAACATGATGGACCGGATAATGCGTCGCATTACAATTGACTTTAGGGACTCGATCAAAGATTATAGAACACTGAGTTCTGTTCAACTTTATAATCTGGAACATCTGTTTGACTTTAGTTACCTTTTTTCATCTCAATAATTAGCTATCTAAAGATGTATCACATATTATAACTGTTGACGCGTTTTTTCGGAATTAAATTAGCTTATGACGTGTTATTCCAGGTCCAACTTTACACGTGAGCAAAATTTTAACTTGATCAATTCGGTAGGTAGTTGTGGCGTTATCTCCGGCCAAAAATCTTTACAAAACTTTAGCCTTTATTTAAAAGTAGGATTTAATTTTTCCTCGGCTTATATTTAAAAGGTGACTGACGGGCACTGGGCAAATTGATATTATCAGCGGTTGGTAGGTTACCAAACTGTAGATAAGGAACTCTGAATTACATGTTGCTGTAACTACAATAGACTATACAATAACAAAAGAATAACAATAGGATAATGTAGAATCTATACTAATAATATAAATTATAAAGTAACTCTGTCTGTGTCGGTCTGTTACCTTTTTACGGCTGAACGGATCTGAATGAAATTTGTCAGGGAGGTAAATGGTATCGCGGGGACGGACAAAGGCTACTTAAAAAACGCGTGCGAAGCCGCGGGCAGCAGCTAGTACAAATATAAGTAAGAAATTGATCGTATGCATTTAAAATTTTAATTCATTAAATATGTCAAGAAGATAAGAAATAATAAAAACACACTAATTCCCATAGGGCCACGAAAAGCGACATATCCATCCAAACTTTTATTATAAATTCGAAAGTCGGTAACTCTGTTTGTCTGCCTGTCTATTACCTGTTCACGCCTAAACGGCTGAACGGATCTCAATAAAATTTCGCAGGGACGCACTTAGGCTACTTAAAAAGCGCGTGGGCGCCGGGCGCCGTGGTTAGCAGTTAATATTTTATATAACCTACTCATTGATGACATTAAAAGGGACCATACAGTTATAATAAGATTAACCTTCAGACTGAGAAAGTATACGATCAAATCAAGACACTGGCTGCATACTACCATGTCCTTTTCGAACAATAAGCAATGAATGTGCACACTTCATGAATATGGAGGGGAAAATACACTTACTACCTTTGTTTTTATAAATCAACTGGGATGAAATTGCAAATTCCTCTGCCCGCTATTTTATTGATGCGGCAAATAACCTTTATTCGTACAACTGCTATGGTGTGACGTAGGTAATTAAGGCTTGGAAGTGGTGAAGTACTTAAGTACTATACCTACTAAGTAGGTATTTGACTAAACATACTATGACGATACTTTTTAATTATGTTTACAAATGGATAAGACATTATGAAACGTTCGCTTTCAGCAGTCGGATTTAATGTTTTTTTTTTTTTGCGCGCCTCATCAATGCCGGTGCGGTACTGCTGTCGAACAGCTTGGTCATCACGGATTATCGTGTACTAGGGCCGCCGCCGGTCGGATATCTGCCATGCCAGCCTTAACGACATCATCCGGCGGGCCTTTGTCACCGTTAACGTACCAGCTATTCTGGAACTGAATGGTCTATTGCGTGACGATGGTAAGAGGCCCGACGGCATGATACTAGTCCTATGGGAGTTGAGGAGGTCCATTTTGCAACGGTCTGCAGTTAGCTTAATTGTTTCAATTGTAAATACTACTTCTAATTTGTTTTTATTATTTGATTGTAATTTTCTTTGAGAATAAGCCATTGCCATCCTTAAAATTAAATTTCTTCGACATCAATTATAAATCCCAGTTTAATTAATTTACAAGCTATTATAAAAACTTTACTATTTTATCAATCCATGCCCAGCAATAAAAGTCAGTCGTACTTAAAGCAATCAATCAAACTTTACACTTAATGTAGTCACGTTCTAGTTATAAACGAAGTTTAATGGGAGCTTTTTACGAATTTAATTATCCCGAGTATTACGTGGCATTACCCAGCTATAATTTAATTAATGCGTTATCTTAGAGCCCACTGCTGGGCTTCTTCCAATTTACAATTCCAACACTAATTTCTGCCCGCGGTTTTGCGGATTCCCTATTCCCAGATTAAAGTAGCGTACCTATCTAGGTCAAATAAAGCGCTAGATTAAGCGATCAATCTTGTATTTTAGTGGTTTTGGATATTTTAGGTAACGTACATGTTCACTTACTTTTGTCTTCATAAAGGACAGCGCCCTCTTATTTTTAGGTTCCGTACCCGAAGGGTGAAAACGGAACTCTATTACTAAGCCTCCGCAGTCCGTCCGTCCGTCTGTCACGTGGCTATATCTCATGAACCGTAACAGGTAGACAGTTGAAATTTCCAGATAATGTGTATTACGCTGGCCAATATAACAATAAATAATAAAAATAAAATAAATATCAAAATTAAGGGCTCCCATACAACACAAACGTGATTTTTTTGGCTATTTTTACTGTTAATTTGTCAAGGCTGTATCTCTTGAAATACAATAAGTAGACACATTAAACTTTCTATAATTAAGTAACACTTCAACTGTAATAATAACAAAAACTAAAAATTAAAAAAAGTTGAAAATTAAATGTGTCTCCGAACAAGTGAAAATTTTATGCTTTTTGAAAAAGCCTGATTTTTACGGTACGGAACCCTTCGTCCGCGAGTCGAATCGCACTTCGGGGTTTATTTTTTGCACTGAGAGATTGGTAATGAAACGAAATTAAATATGTAAAATGGTTTCAACCATTTTAAACTACATATGGAGGTACGCGCCATCCATCTGTAGTTTAGAATGTCAAAATGAGTCATTCTGTGACGTTATCATTGCAAAGCGAAGCGATAGCAAAGTTTAGCAAAATAGGACCCCAGCTCAGGAGACAAAACAACAAGGCGATAATTGCTTGATTTTTAGTCTGTCTATGTTTAACATCTGACCGATAGGAACTAGATGATGTCTAACACCTTAAAGCCGCGTTGACTCGATCAGAGTCTGCTACGAATAGGAAACGAAAAGGAAAACAAAATGACGTCTAGTAACCACAATCAAGCGTCTCGTCAAATTTTTCGATATTGACTAAGAAAATTATCCGAGTGAACTGTTATTATCAACAGCTATTCTAGTACACTCGTATGAAGTTACTCCTACTAGTCCACTCGGTCAGAGCCTTGTCCGAGTAGACTCTGATCGTGTCAATAGGCCCGTAATATGATTATGAAAGCTTGCTCAGTCATAGATCTATGTTTGACTATCTATGACTGAGCAAGCTTTCATAATACGGGCCATAGAACCTTGGGTGACAAGAAATAAAATAAATGAAGGCACAATATCACTTGAATTATCTAAGACTAAACTTAACCTACATAGTGCCGAAACAAGACCATACATCCAAACCTCATGACAAACCCAAGCAAATCCCACAGGCTTAGCATGCACCTAGCTACCAGACTTAGCAACAGAAACTTGCCGTGTGAAACACGCCTGACCGCAATCTATTGAATATGTAATCATTAAGCTACCAAAACTGTTCTAACTTAGCCTTGTGAGAGATGGGAACTGTGGTTTAAGGTAGCTGTCACTTTACCTTACATGCCACAAACCATAGGAGATTCTGCCCGCGGCATCGCACGCGTTTTTCAATTACCCTATGCCCGTCCCCGGAATATCGTGTTAATTCCATCTATTCGAAAAGAGGCAAAGGGATCCTCGACAAGTGCGAACAAAGTGGGTCATTCGCACTAAATAACAGTGACGAAATGACTTTTGAATTTGGAACACTATTTAATTAAAAGGTTTGAACGCAATTCGCTTCAATAAAGTCCTGGCCGGTAATAAAAAAACGCGCGCGTGCCGACGCAGCATTGGCTATCCAAATTAAAAAAAAATACGCGGGAACTTTTTATTCGTTTACTTACACTGCACTTTCAAAATATTACAGACAATTTTAATTTGATTCACAAAAATTTCTTTGGTTGGATGGTTGAGTCACAACAATGGCGATTCTACCCGTAGGTACCTATTGCATTTGTTACGACAGGAAATAATATTATAAAATACATGATAATACACAACCAAACAAGCTGCGCTTCTGATTTTTCACTCCCTGAAATCCTCAACACAATTTATTTTGCAAAGTAGATTTTTACCTGTATCACTATCTATGGCAACTCTGCCATTGAAATTATCACGATATGACAAAATAAGCGACCGATAAAATAAACTTCGCTTATGATTTTGCATTCCTGAAATTCTCAACACCATAGAGTAAACACACGCTGCTGTCACAGCTAAACACAATTTATTTTACAACGATCCCAATAGCAAGCTCCCAAACCATTATCGTACCATATCTCAAACTAGCTTTCCGTATAGGAAACTAGTGCTCGAAGCGCGACGCGAATGCATAGTAAACATCCTGTATTACATCGAATTAATAATGCTAAAGCACCTAATGCAAACACTTCGAACACCTTGTATTGTTCTGATAGCAGAGGTCGCTTTAAGCGTTCGAGCAGCTTTTAACCGGATCATTGAGACTAGACTGTGTAGGTCTTCTCCCTACTCAGCACACATCTACCTCCACAGCCTATATTAGTCCACTGCTGTACCCAGGCCTCCCCTTGATAAGCGCCTTATTGGCTTTTATCTCACGGGGGGTAATGCCTAAAATCCCCACGCTGGGCATGCGGGTTGGGGATCGCAGTTCGGTGGTACAATTATTCTGCAGGGGGCGCTGCTGCCCGCCCGGTGGATATCCCTTAGTCGCCTCTTACGACAGCTGCGGGAAGAATTGGGGTGGTGCACATTCTAAGCCGGCACCAAACAGCAACTTAGCACCCAACATCTGACCAAATATTAAAGTGCTTTATTTCCTTTACACCTTACAGGACTTTTGGGCACGTCACAAAATTCAAATTACTTATGTAAAACTACGAAATAAAGTAATCACTTTGATTTTTTTGCTCATTTCAATATTTTTAAGGTAAAGTAAAGAAGCGAACAAGAAACCTTTACCTTGTTAGGATGTAAGTTTTCAATAAACGTGGCTCCCCAAAAGGTTTCGCCATGGATGATGATGTTATCCTAGCCAAATCGTCAGCCACGGCAGCCAGACTCAACGGCGACTAGCCAGGTGCGCAGGACATATTATAGTACACATGTGTGTGCGCAAACACTGGTGCACTCTCTATTCCCTCAACACTCATTTTTTATATTAAATTTATTCATATTAAACATTGTTTACATACTTAATCTACAGCTAACATAAATCGTTAATCGGTTTGTCCGTAAGCCTCAGTCTCTATGGTAAGTAAATTGGTCGGTAATCGGTTGGTGGCATTGGTTTTGGCATAATCACTACGCTTCACAGACGGATTGGTGATGCAGTGGAGGTATTGAATAATACACGTAAGGAAACAGCTGCCTTCCCTCTGATAGGTTCCTTTATTCGGCTGTTATGACATCCACGGGTAAGTTGAGTCGATTCTTACGCTCCGTGCTGCTACGGCAGGTACCTACCGCAAGTGTTGGTCCGCCATGAGCGTTGAGATACCTATCTATCTATTTTTTTTTTACTGAAACTGCTGCTTGGGTGTGGCTTTTCTTTATCATTATCGTCATCTAGTGCCCATAACACAAGCTCTGCTTAGCTTGGGGCTAGATGATGCTGTGTGGATTATTATTCACATCCTTTAGTTAAAATCTCGTTTTAAAATACATTTCTTACAATAGAAACTAAAATAGTATCATACAATTCTACAATAAAAAATATATCAAAACGGTGAATCACCGTCTGCGAAGCTAGCCTCAAGCGGCCGGTGACTAGGACTGCAGAGAGAGGAGCTTCCTTACGATGCGCGTCGAGTCAAGGAGTACCGCCTTTTGGATCTGACCCTTGATCCAACTTCCTAGCGAGAGTCTCTTGAGATGTTGATCGAGACTCTTTATTATTATTATTATTGCCAAAAAGCAGTTCGGAATGCATTATAATCGCGACACGATGTTCGCTTTATACATTTTTACGCTACATTATATATAATTTTTCTTTTTATTTAGGTACACGTTTTGCTATAACGCGGCATAAGTGTTATTTTTGGGGTCTTAACACTAACTAGTAATTAACTTAAAGAATTTTACAGAAGTTGTGTCTTCGTTTTGAGCCTCATGGCCATGGCTCAGATGGGATATGAAGTTAGATAATTATATTACAAAACATTATTTAGGATATTTCTTAGTAAGCAAAAGCTATTTCGATGAACATTACTCTATTATTTACTACGAAAACAACCAGAACAACGCATGAAGTTTTTAAATTGATTGAGAATTATTTTTAATAAATATTTATTTTGTTCGAACGCCTGGCCAACGTTGTCAGTTGATGTGAAAGATATGATGGACGTTTAATATTGGCAGCATTGTGTTTTTTTTGTAACATCATCAAATTTTTTTTTTATTAAAGTGCAGTGAATAAACCTGTATTATTAATTTTGTTTATTGAGAGGCCTTTGTCATTCGGACCATAATTCTGTAAATTACAAATTCAAACACACATACTGCTAAAATTAAACTCAGTCCATCGTGTAGGTACATTATCTGTCATACTCCCTGCTCTAGTTAATAAGTTCTTATACACCTCATTATTGTTATTGCACAGAGGAATATTTTAATTTTAAACAGACAAGACATTTTTAATTTAATTATGAATCATTATCATGTGGCGCGGCGGGCGAAGG
Organism: Eupithecia inturbata; assembly: GCA_963662085.1. Classification (NCBI taxonomy): domain Eukaryota; kingdom Metazoa; phylum Arthropoda; class Insecta; order Lepidoptera; family Geometridae; genus Eupithecia; species Eupithecia inturbata. Next base: position 5,104,492 of record OY759191.1, on the reverse strand, counting down.
TCCGCCTGCGACGCAGAAGGTTGCGGGTTCGATTCCCGCCTTGGGACAAATGTTTGTACGATCTGCAAATATTTGTTCCGGGTGTTTAATTGTAAAGATAGTTTCAGATTTTTTTATACTATTGTTTTTCGTGGAGCAGTTTAAGAAAAATCTTGGAGTATTTTGGGAATAAGCCCTATCGAACCGACGACTGACGTTTTTGGTTCTGGAGGTGATCAGTTTTACTAAACTAAAACTTGGAAGTGCTTGCAATCTAAATTCTTACCTCATAAACATTATCTCAACATGAAATATTTCATAGATAATAATGAACGGCTTTCTATAATTGATGGCTTTAATAAGTTAATTCGGCACGTTGTAAAGGGCCATTACATATTTTTTAAAGAACTGCCGACAGAATGTGGGGCAACAGCTTTATTGCTTCCGCAGTTATCACGTCACTGTTTAGCTTTTACACCATAAGTCAGATTTATCTTTGAACTTAGCTCATCATGGATAACCATAGACATAAGATGATGGAAGTAGGTACTTGAAGGTAGTTTTTAAATAATTTAATAATATTATTCACACTAATATTACTAAATGCGAATGTTTAGATCATGTTCGGATATTTGTTACCTCTGTACGCCAAAACTACCAAACGAATCGAGCTGAAATTTTGTACAGGTGTACCTAGTACCTGGATTTATAAGAACGCTTCTTTTTATCCCGGAAAAACGCGCACGAAACAGCGTTAATTCATAATTGAATTTGAATAACCATGGAACAGGTTTTTAGAAAAAATGCAAAGCCATCACACGAATTTCTCACTCTAGTTTCATGTGGGCTCTGTGTTCGTAAAAATGGAAAAATCGCTTTTATCGCTAAAAACTTAGTTGCCTAAAGCTGAGTATAGACTAGAGCATTTGCTAGAGCATTAAAATGTAATGAAACGTTCTTACGAATTGTACAATACAGACAAATGCTCAGTTTCATAAAGCATTTCCATGTAATTTAAACCTTGTGAACACTCGACGCTGTGTTAGACGTAAAGCTCACGGCGAATGAGCATTTACCTATAGCATTTATTTCTACCTAGTGTATATATTCGATATATACGTGGCCGTAAGTTAGGTTATTAAGGTTAGAACTGTTTAATAAGAGCTGTTGATTTTGTTAACAATAAAAATAAATAATCCTGGACAATCCACACAGCATCATCTAGCCACAAAGTAAGCAGAGCTTGTGTTATGGGTACTAGATGACTGATAAACTTAATACAATATAATAACATAGATAGATGTTTTTTATAAATAAACATAATAAAGAATACTCAATATTCCTTCGGCCCGTGCACCTCACTCCCCGCCGTCCCACATCACCCACGCTCGTGACTTTGCTCGATAAAAAGTTACACCAAAACGATCGTTGGTTTTAATAATTAGGTTATAATAAAGCATCAGGCGTCATGTTCGAAGTGTGATTCGAGTAAATTTAAAAGCAGGGAATCCTCGATGTTCTGTTTGTAGAAAATGATCAAGTCTATACTCACCTTGAGGGACAATAATTTATGAAACGATTAGAGTAGGTTCTCATTACTAGATTGTCAGGTACGTATTGGTTATCGATTTGGTTGATAATAGTGTATCGATATAGGTTAATTTATGGGTACTGTACCTAGGTACCTACGACCTCTAAACAGCTAGGTCAGCCACATAGACTACACAGGATACCTAGCTATAATTATCATAAATCATTTTAAATTATACTGTCAGTAAGTATATAAATACACGCAAAAATGTAGAGTAAGGGCTTGGGTAGAAAGAAAACACAATAATTATCAAATTGTTTTTTGTATATTATTTTCTCAACTACCATGAGGCAAAAAGGTACATAGACTGTACTTACGTACTGACTGTACTGAAAGTACTGACGTAGTACTGACTGTACTGACTGTTACTGTACACAAATACTGTAAAATCTTAATTTGTCCACTAAGGCTGTTATTTTTTTTTTTTGACGTGTCCATATTTTAGACCTTACAATTAACCTGCTAATCCTGCTATTGACTAAGTATTTGTTTTACAGATAATTACTGATTATTTAATTTTAAATCCTAACTAATGTTTTGATGTTATGTGTAAGTAATAATATTTTATCATAGATTTTGTCATAATGTTTGACGCTTTGGAATATTTGTAATTCTGTAAGCCATGCTTGAATAAATAAATTAACATGTCTCTTAAAAAATTAATTATTAACTGTCATCATCACCACGCCATTCTAGCCACTTACGAGTATGAGCGCCATAGCGGTGCTATGTCACTATGGCGAAGTTATGTTATCATCCTCGCTATGGCGCTCAATAGGTCTATATCCAGCAGTGGCTAGAATGGACTGGTGTTGATGATAGTAAAAAATAAATTTTTGGGGCTAGACATTACACAGGAGTCTAATGTAACTATCCACCCACACCTGTTAAACCTTTTCGCTTAGAAGCGATCTTTAACAGGTGTGGATGAGCGCCAAAGCAACGCAATGGCGCTATGGCGACGTTATGTAGCGTCCTCGCTATGGCGCTCATTAGGCCTATGTCCAGCCTCAAAAATTATATTATATTGAAGTGATAAGTGTTAGGAAAAGCTTTGAGATTAGGTTCTTATCCCTTAGTCTGTCAAGCGACATAGTTAACTTTCCGGAAACAATATAATAGGTACAAATAATTTAATGCTTTATTGTTGGTACACAAGAGATCTAAATATACAGAGTAGATATTTTTAAAAGGCCTTTTCACTTCAAAGCGAACATGGTACTGTAGTTTTAAAAATCTCTGCTCTACATATTAAGGTTTCTGGTGTACCAACAAAACAGCATTAAATTCTTTGTATAATATTGTTTCTGGAAAGTTAACTATGTTGCTTTACAGACTAAGGAATAAGAAGCTTGTCTCAAAACTTTACCAAACACTTTTCACTTCAATATACGAAAATATAACTATAGAAAAATAAAACCAAGCAAATATACTTACAAGTTTATTTAGTTTCCAATATGAAAATACCTTTAATTATTAGGAATTATTAGAGTAGGATCTACCTAGCTTTTCTTGTTCACTGTTTGACTGATTGCCTGTACACATGACACTCAATTACAAACACAGGTTTAACAAATTAATGTTATAAACACTTGGGCGTTATAAATTATTTTGAACAGACAAAATATCTGTCATGATTTATTGTTTAAATAAATTTGATGAGGATTGAAAATTTTCTAATGACAGTATTTTATGTTGGCCAAGGCAAACGTCCTATGTTAGTCTCACTTCGGAGCGCAAGAAGCGCGAGGATCGAGATCGATAAGTGAAAATCATACTAATTAATAATATTATAAATGTGAAAGTTCGTGTGAATGTTCGTTACCACGTAACTACTTAACTTATTTAGATGGAATAATAAAAAATTAAACTCTGAGAGTGTTAAAAAGGATGGTAAAGTTTTGGAAATGCTTTCTTGATTTTCTTGGTACGATTTACTCAAAACTCGGTATAAATAACTATAAAGTAAATAACTACACGTATTTTTTATTTTTACAAAACTACCTCTAGGGCAATCAATAGGGTGTTATCAATTTCCACGCGGGTGAAACCGCGGGGCGCAGCTAGTTTAAAATAAATCAATATTTCTATTATATTTTCGGCCCACGCGTCTTTTTATAACAAAGTCAGATTGATTATGTACAGTCGCTAACCAAATATAATTTAAAGTATTTTTCGTTAGAAAAATTATGGTTTTTTTATTCAATTTAATAATAATACAAGATGTAATAAATATTATCACCGCGTACCTTTTGTTTTATTTTCCCCTACGTTTCCATCGCGTTGTAGCGATCGTAAAAGAAAAGATACGCGATAAAAACCCGATAAATAATCTTTAGTTATGTTAACAGATCGCGAAAGTGCGAAAAGTTTTCGCAACAGGAAATTCGCAGTTATTCCATAAAATTTTCCTAATAGGTATGTAAGCAAGTACTAGGGTAGTAAGTACTGAACAAAAGAGAGGTATTTAGCCATTTTTGGCTTGGTGCTTACTTTATGTATCTGCTGTGAACTTATTCTCTCCTGGTACTAAGATTGAAACAGCAAAACAAAGCATGAAACAAAAAAAAGTCACATCAATTATTATACATTTTGAAAAACTGTTGAAAAACTTCGATCAGGGAGTAGGTACCTAACTGTTGAATGGACTGTTACATTGATCTGCGGCAGAGATCTTTCTGGGCCTGGCAAAAATACATTAAATTTGATTAAATACTCTAGACGCAACGCAAATAAGCTTATTTCAGCTTGAGTACTAGATTTCGACAAGTCTGAGCGAGATGGCTGACATGTAGATTGCATTTTATAAACTTATTTTGATGCATAGCTTCTGCCCGCGGCTTCGCACGCTTTTTTCTAGATTAAATGTTGCCTATGTCCTTTCCCACATCTATCTACATCCTTGCTAACATTATGATTCGTTGAGATCTTAACGTGAAAAGGTAACAGACAGAGTAATTTCTTTCAGCTGAGTTAGCATTAGTTTTAAAAAAATATTCACTCAGTTTATTACAAAACTGAATAATTGAAGAGTCACGTACAAACAGTCAAAACCACAGCAATACTTATTGAGTTAAAGCTCATTATCCATTGAATGATGGACTGCCATTCACAAAATTACGGTTTATTTCATTATTCTGAACCATTTCGATGGACAATGTGATTACATCATTGCACTCACATTTGTATTATTATGTTAATCACATCGAATTATTGATCCGCATGTCGATGTCCAGAGAATAATGAATAAAACTGGCCAAGTGCGTGTCGGGCGACGTGCAATGTTGGGTTCCATAGCTATTTACCTGTTTTACACAAATTAACAAACTCATCTAAGTCATCAATGAAATGGGTATAAATATTTTCCTATCAAAGTACTTACCTATGTACTTCGAAAAACAAGGAACCACCACCACCACAGGCTATATCGGTCCACTGCTGGACCCAGGCCTCCTCTGCCGCGGTAGGCTTTAATGTTCCCGTGGTTCGACGAAAATGGCGAGAGAGGGGTTACCGGAGAGGTTTTAGTGGGTATTACGTCCTTATCAGGACGTCGAGCCCCACATAATTCTGGTCCCCCCCAGACCAGTATATTCGTAAAAGAATTTCGGTCGAGAAAAAAAAAGGCCTCCCCCTGATAAGCGTCTTATTGGCTTTTATCGTACGAAAAAACTAGGAATGTACAATGTTAAATCATTATCTATCTATTTTGTATAATTTTATTATATTTTCTTCATTTATAATACGGCGCATAATGTTCCGGCGATCTTTAGCAGTCCAAGTAAGTACTTACCTCACCGAAATAATGTGATGTTATAGATAAATTTATAGAGTCAATATATATTCTACATACCTACTTCAATTAGGCCTATTCTTATTCGACCAATCTCTTATACCTTTGGTCAAAACATATTCCTCTTATAACCTAGGTATATTTATGGAGACAATTCGTCTGAGCTCAACAAGTTGTCCTAACCATAAATTAATCAAAAGGAAAAGTGTAATCACGATCTTCCGAAACCGTTGGTAATTTCACGAACCTCCTCAAGCTTGCGTTTGTTTAAACCTCTACTATGAAAATTACTCGATTTAATAGTCAAAGTCAAAAACTTTTTATTTCCATAAATACAATACTTTAGGTATTTTTGATTAATTTATGGTTATGACAACTTGTTGAGCTCAGACGAATTGTCTCCATAAATATACCTAGGTTATAAGAGGAATATGTTTTGACCAAAGGTATAAGAGATTGGTCGGATAAGAATAGGCCTAATTGAAGTACCTAGGTATGTAGAATAGATATTGACTCTATAACTTTTTTATCTATAACATCACAACATCAAGTGATAATCTATCTATCTATCTATCTATCACAAGTAAATAAGCGACGAAGAAACCTTTAGCCTGTTAAGAGAAGAATACAAATAAAACTGCAATTCGTAAAATAGCAACTAACTGGCTAAAGTTTTCTTCGTCTGTCATTTGTTTTAGTCTACATAACGAAGCAACAGAATTAAAAATGACACTTTTTTTCCCAACAGGTTAGGGGAGGTACTGTTACACTAAGTTAGTTATTTTCATCATTAATAATTTTGTTTCTGTAGGTAGTTAAATGTTTAGGCTCTTGTCATGATAATAACATACGGAGTGGTAGTTATAAACGTTCTATGAGTACGTAGATTACTATTGCACGACAGGTAATCTACGAGACACTGTCGAAATTCATTCGAAAACCCGAAGTAAGTTTCACTGGAAGCGTCCGATTAAGTTGCCTCGATGATGTAGCGATGTTATCATTTGATTAAGGCGCTTGTAATAACACAGAGTGGGTTATTTATTGGGGCTGGGTGAAATTGCACAAAATGCTTCCAGGTGCTTTATGTCTGGGCTCCAGACTGAACTGACTGCATAATTTGAAAGATTAAACTCACCTTAGGAAACTCAGGTAGGTTAAATCTTTCTTTCCCAAGTTAAATCTTTCAAATTATAATAGTTCTGCATTTAGACCCTGATTTAACATTCACACAGAATCTTGTCAAAACTTCGATCAGGGTGTAGGTATGAATCAAATCAAATCAAAAACGTTTTTGTAACTAACACAGATAAGATTAAAATTGTTAAAACTTAATAAAAAATACAGAAAAATGTTATATAAACTTACAAAGAAAGAAATTAGTCCTAATTCCATACCTAATGTTTAGTTACAAAATGGTCCCAATTCAGCTTCCACAGGTTTTTAAAAATGATACTCTACTAGATTTCGTTGTCTCGATGTGTCAAACGAATGACGGTTTTTTTTTGTGAGTACCTATTCAATGGCAGTTCAGTGGCTGCAAAATGTTATTGTTCTAAGAACATTTTCTTTAACTCTCTAAAAATCAAGGCCCACGGCACTTACCTAAATCTGATATTTAAAATGTTCTTCAAACAATGATAATTAATTCTAAGAAATCCATTGTTACTCGGAAAAAACCTTATTTGATTTCGTTCTTTGAAGTTATAACATTTTCCATTTTACTTTAATTAATAAGAATCCAACACCTGCTAACACAAATACTGTAAAATCACTTTTATTTTGAATTGTTTTTCTTTTTGGAATCGTTTTTATAGCTACTAATGTCGGCTTCTCATGGTTAATTTATTAAGGAATTCTAACGAACTTACCTAATACTATTTATTGGAATCTCATTTAACGTAGATATTGGCCTTTGTTATATTTTATTAAAAACAGAAAAAAAAAACAAAAAAAAAGAAAATAATATATAAAATAAAAAAATAAAAAATTCTTATAAAAAAACACAACCTAATGCTACAGTTACTTATTAAACGAGTCATTTCCTGCCTCCACAGTACTTATTTATATATTTGCTTAAAAGTTTCATGACTCATTGCGAGCGGGCTGTTTAACAAGGTGAATTTTACCGTACTTAGGTTTGTGTTTTTTTGTTGACGATGACGTATGTATGTATTTGTCCGAAAGACTGTACGCACACGACAGTAGGTACATATCTAACGTTATAATTTAGATCTATCTTATGGATAAAAATACAGATGATACTATCTTACAATAAAAACAGACAAGAAAGTTTCAATGTTTTCCAACCTACCTACCTAGCTTACCGTAAAATAATTAAAAGTTTAATCCTGCCAAGATTACGTCGGCATGTAAGATTTTACACCGTCGAAGCTTTATAATCCTCCCCAGGTTGATATTATAATATTACCGTATGAGGCGAGGGTAAGCTTTGTAACACACATTTTACACAGACCATCTAACCCGAACGATTTATATGATTTATAGGGCGTGACGTCACGTCCCAGAACTCCTCAGTTTGAGAGGGCTACTGTGAAATTCGTGAGAAGATGAATCACTTCATTCATTTATACTCTTTTTTTGTCACGTTTTGTTGCTCTGCCTACTAGGGTAGTACTTTCGACGCTCGTGGCTGCATATTGAATACACGCAAAATATAACCAATAAGCGGCGAACTTTGTCAAAGCGAGTCACCTGCATTTTATAAACTGACGAGCTCTATCATCAGCTCGTCAGTTCAAAGATTGATCGAAATCTTACATTGTCATACAGTTTGTTGTTAGTGTCTTCGATTGGTTATCCTGCTAGGTTAAATATCTAGTAATCAGGGTCCTGTTCGTCCATTTTGGTTTTTTAGGATTCCGTACCCGAAGGGTGAAAACGGAACCCTATTACTAAGTTTCCGCTGTCCGTTCGTCCGTCCATCCGTCTGTCACATGGCCATCTCATGACCCGTAAGGAGGAAGGCAGTTGGAATTTTCAGATAAAGTGTATTTCTCTTGCCGCTCTAGCAACAAATAATAAAAATAAAATAAATATCAAAATTAAAGGGGGCTTCCATACAAAAAACGTGTATTTTTTTGGCTATTTTTGCTCTTCGTTTGTCAAGGAATGAAACTTTCTATAAATAAGTAACACTTCAATTGTAATACCAACAAATACTAAAAATATAATAACGTTGAAAAATTAAAGGGTACAAGTGAAAATTTGATGTTCCTTAAAAAAGTTGCCTGATTTTTACGGTATGGAACCCTGCGTGTGCGAGTCAACGCCCACGCACACGCGCACAGTTGTATGCATGCAGACATGATGGATTCAATCGTGCATCACAGAGCACGTTTCTAAGGAGCTTGACCTACAACCTAATGCTTTACTTATGTAATAGTACCACTTTACATGAAATCAGGTGCGCCATTTGCTGATTGCGCATCTAGGGTAATAAAATAAACCAGTACTGCTGTAAGAGACAAATGGCTTAAGACCTTAGTACTTTTGCGAGAGACAGGACATATGGTATTAAAGACTGATCCATTTAATTTATAAATTTTCTAAATCTGAATTGATCTTCTAAATAAATCATTTTGAATCTTTTTTTTTACTCCTACGATGTCTGTATCCGAATCCCTAGGACCTACATGCCAAGACACTAACTTTTTATTAGTATTAAGAAAAAAATGCCGAGCATTTGGCGCTGAAGAGGTGTGCTATGGTAACCCAAAATAGAAAATAGCGAACTGCCTTAGAACTCCTTAGAACTACTTTTCAAATTTACAGTCATAGAAAACACTAGAAAACTCTTTCATAGTAGAACTCTAGACCCATTTTAACCCCACCCAGGGGGTAACAAAGACCGTGAAATTAGTAATTAAAAGTCACGTGTGACAGAAGCTCACATGGAGTTTATTTACCCGAGGACAAGCTTTTCTATGAAAAGGTTGTTACCAAAAGAAAATTATGTTTAGAAAATTGTGATTTAAATTTTTTTAAGACAATAATGTTTGTTATTTTATAATTTATATTCAAGAAAAATACAAAGATGTCCTCAAGTCAACACACCTATTCGATACCTAAGAATTATTTCTTTATCAACACTCGTACGTCCACTGGTGAACATGCCTCCCTTATACAAAGGGGGGATTGCCATAGGTAATCACCACGCTTGGCGTTAGGGTTGGTGATCGCAGTGGAAATGTTAATGTGTGCAAACACCACAGATGGAGGGAGTGTTCTTAAATCATAATCAAAGCATTTATAATATCTTGACATGACTTTCTAAAAACAATGTTTTGTTTCGTACTGTAATTAAATTTGATATTGGTGGTTTTGGACAAATACAGTACCTTAAGGGCCCATCCCAATATTCCATGTTTTTCTGGGCCAACATTACTTACGGACCAACTTCTTCGGCAGGTGAATAATGGCTTTTAAAAATTATGAAAGTAACATTTTTAACTGTGTAACTTTGACCGAAATTGGGCCGACGACAAGTTTCAGGAGCAATTAATTTTAATTTACCTATGGATAATCTTCAAAGTTGAGTGATTAACAGCCTTATCAAAATGTGACAAGGTAAACTTATCGTAATTTAGTAGGTATCTATTAAACGTTACACGTAACGTTAAACGTTACACTTGACCCTTATACAAATTTAAATGGTGTTGTCTACAGGCGGCAGTTACCAACAAGTTGGCTGCCTAAAATAAAATGCCTTATTAAAAAAATAATATGTATAGAAAGTAGGTAAAAAAGTAGGTGAAAAATAACAACGAAGCGGCTAAAGTTTGCTTCTTCGCTTCCTTACATACCGAAGCGACAGAAATAAAAAATAATTATTTATTTCCTTGTCAGTGTTTCATTTTAAGAATTTGTCTTTTTTATAAGTGTAATTTATTGTATTCTAGCTGCAGCCCGCGGCTTCGCACGCGTTTTTCCGGAATAAAAACTAGCCTATGTCAGGCCCCGGGATACCGTCTACCTCGCTGCCAAATTTCACCGAGATCCGTTCAGCATGAGTTATAAATAGTGTAACTAACACGACTTTCTTTTATATATATAGAAGATTTGGAAATAATGAGTTTTTGATTCTTGATTCTAAAGTAACTGCTTACCTATTTCTCAAAAAGAACAACAAAGAATATAGCAATAAAATAAAAATACGTGAGCGTCTTGTTTCAACTCAGTCCTAACATTTTTCCAACCAATTTGTAAACAGCACGTAATACAAAACAACTTTTACTCCCAACACTGTTTGAGAAAGTAAAACGTCACATACATAATGAACACCTTTTTTCCTCGACACGTCTGTATAGCGACGCGAACACAAAGAAACCTAAAGTAGGGTAAACATTTATAGGAAATTGAATATTCAATTCCATAATCTACCTCAAGGCATGCAATGGCACCTTACTTTTTCCTACTTCCAAGTTTGCTCGGTAAATAAGAACTCCATTTAATTAATGTGATTTCGTTTAGTAGGAAATCAAATAAGCTTTCTTCTCTCATTACAGGTAAAGTTTTTCAATAACCGTATTGGACAATACGCCTAGGTTCGACGAGGAAATTAAATTAAGGTGACAGGCCAAAATTAATAATTATTAATGTGTATAAAGGTGGCCTTATATTAGACAGAACTGGAAGGAAAAAAACTACTGCCCGGCCAAACTTGGATTTTAGTATTATTGACCACTGAGATTAAACAAAAGCCGACGCACTAATTTCAAACTTTTCAGCTTTTAGATAAAAAAGTTTCTTGAAAACAGAGGTTTGATTGGCCATTACAAATAATTACACAACAATTTGTCAATTGTAATTACACAACAACTAGTATGAACACTAGTGAGAATTCTTGTTCAAATCTATAAAAGAAAGTCGTGTTAGTTACACTATTTATAACTCAAGAACGGCTGAACGGATATCGGTGAAATTTGGCAGTGAGGTAGATGGTATCCCGGGGCCGAACATGGGCTACCTTTTATTCCGGAAAAAAGCGTGCGAAGCCGTGGGTAGCAGCTATTAATTAGATAAAACTATAAGATACTTCCTAAAAGGCTCTTCCAGGATCTTCCAGGTTTCAAAAAACTGTCCTATGATCTGCTTACTCTGGGCACTAGACGATGGTATTGGAAAATATCTGGAATTATAAGACAATTTAGAATGATGCCACAAAGGCTTATTCTGGTTTTCCCCCTTGAAAATTCCCCCTTATAGGGGAATATGTATGTTTAAGGACGCACGTATCTATATTTATCTTTATGAAATAAGTGTACCTAATAGTTACAAGGTTCGCACGTAGGTACGTACACTTCTTATTTGTATCTAAGCCATGGAATGTAACATTCTGCAAAAATCCAGACAGGTTTTCAGAATGTTGAATGTAAAATTTGAATAAGTTTTTAAAAATAAATACATAGGTACTGAAATAAAAAAAAGCACTGTCCAGAACTCCCCCTTAAAATTATTGATGGCCAACTTTGGGTAACAGTGTACAATCACCTTAAAATTTTGGGTCCTTTGACTTCGACCCTAATGAACTTGGGAGTTATGGACATGGAGTTTTCAGAGTTTTATCAAAGTTTGTATGAAAATTTATGCCAACGTCCAGGCATTTCAGGTAGGCTAATTAATTCATTATAAAAGTTGAGGTGAGGTATGCTTCCAGCTCAATTAAAAGCAAATGAGATTGTCGTGATCAGTATTTATAACCCTCATTATGTAGGAATGATAAATGACTATCGATTCTTTGAATTACAGAGGTACTGTTGTGAATTATTGTTGCTGACATTCAGGCTTTGCTGTTCGTTTTCCACTTTTACAGAGATATATAGGTACATTTTAAAGGGATAACTAACTAGTTGGTAAATACCTACTATGTGTACTTGCTGTGCGGTGCCGGCTTAGAATTTGCACCACCCCAAATCATCCCGCGGGTGTCGTAAGAGGCGACGAAGGGATATCAACCGGGGACGGGCAGCAGCGCTCTGCAGAACAGTTCTACCACCAAACCCGTATGCCCAGCGTGGGGATTACGGGTTTTAACCCCGTGAGATACAAGCAAATAAGGCGCTTATCAGGGGGAGTCCTGCAGTGGACCAATGTAGGTTGTGGAGGTGGAGGTTGAAATACCTATACGACCCTGAGAGGGTTACCTTTATATTTTGTTATAGGGTGACCCACGATTTGAGTATATTATAATCGCCGTTAAATTTCCTTTCAGCACTTTTATGTCCACTGCTGATCATGCCCCCTTGTTTGGGGGAGGTTTTGCCATAATCAGTATGACTGGCAGGCTTATTGGTGATTGCAGTAGAGGTGTTAAAATACACAGAAGCTGCTGGCCTACCTCTGGTAGGTTCCCTTAGTCGCACCGTACGACAGCCGAGGACTCAGTTTAAGGGTTCGACTATTACGCCGCCGCGACCGACAGAGGGGCGTACCTATCGGAGTGGTTGTCAAACTAGATCTCAGTACTCACTGGATCCCCGTGGTAAAGAAACGAATTGAATCTTGAATTACATAAAATTCAACATTTTTTATTTGGTTCCTTGAATGTGAAAAATTGATTGCGAAAAATATAACGAAAAAAAAAACATGAAAGTGCACTGTTTCACACCTAGTTTGGTCGAGACCTAATTAACTTTGCGGTCTATTGAAATGACTTATGTTTTGAGTCATAGGCTATTACTTATTACTAATTATTTGGTTCCTTGAAGCAGTTTCTTCATTAGATGTGTAGTTTTCTTCTATGTAAAAAAAAAATATTTTTGCGCTTACGCCATTACAAAAACGTATGCTCTGTCCCGTTGTGTGTACGCGAAATCATATGCCTAGTCTTATCAGTTATCACACAACGGCGCGCAATGCGCCCTCTTAAAAAAACAACTCAATGATTTTTCGACTCTATTCTAGCCATCCAACAAATCCAACGATTACTCTTTGCCACATGCCTAACAAATCATTGTCCATGCAATATTTTACACCGAACAATACACCACGCTACTTATAAAGTCATTGAGCTTACAATAATAACGTTGTTCCAAAAAAAACATTAACTTATTCCGTGACATAAAGCCAGATGGCTTTATGTCACGGTATCAGGGTAAAACTCCCAATCAACAAGTCATAATCGCATAAATCGCGCTGCACTGACAGGTACAATAAACTTTATAGCTAAAGGCGAAGACACAGTGAACGTTATTGCTACATGTTAAGTGTATCAAAACAAGATAGATAAGCATACAAGAACGTTCGAACGACGAACGGAATATTAGAACCTCAGTGGCGCAGTGGGCAAAGGTCTGCCTGCGGGAATCGAACCCCCAAACTCCTTCGTCAGCAACCTAGGAGGTTGCAGGTTCAATTTCCGCCGATAGATAAATCCATACTAATAATATAACTTAGAAAATAACTGTTGTCTGCCTGTCTGTCTGTTACGTTTTCACGCCTAAACGGCTGAACGGATCTTAATGAAATTTGGCAGGGAGGTAAACAGTATCCCCGGGACGGACATAGGCAACTTTTTATCCCGGAAAAGAGCGTGCAAAGCCGCGGGCAGCAGCTAGTGTTTGTATAAACACTAGCTGCTGCCCGATTGACGACCGATGTGGCGCGGTGGCGCGGTGGGCGAAGGTCCGCCTGCGACGCAGGAGGTTGCGGGTTCGATTTCCGCCTTGACAAAATTAAATGATTGTACGATCTGCAAATATTTGTTCCGGGTATTTTCTAAAAAATATGTATCTATCTAATGTATTTTACTAAGTATATCAGACATCTAGTACCATAACACAGGCTCTGCTTAGCTTGGGGCTAGATGATGTTGTGTGGATTGTCCAGCATTATTTATTATTTTACATAAACATGCAAGTTATAAAGTTTCCGGGCTGGGTGGTCATATCAGTTATCTGGTACCCATACCACAGGGGCAGTGAAAATGACCAGTATTATATGAATCCGTACTTCCATACTAATAATATTATAGATTCGAATGTAACTCTGTCTGTGTGTTACCTTTTCACGCCTTAACGGCTGAACGGATCTTAATGACATTTTGTACTAAGGTAAATGGCATCCCGGGGACGGACATAAGCTACTCTAAAAGTGCTCGCGAAGCCAAGGGTAGCAGCTAGTTAATTAATAAAAGAACTGTAACTTTAAGTCGGTAAATAAAAGTTCAAAAATAGTAAAGCTTATTCGTTCAAAAGGAAGCTCGCAATCCTTGAAGTCTAGCTTTTCTAGATATCTGTCTAGATTTTCATACATTAGCTCCATGTTCCTTTTCTAGAAAATTCTAAATAAATCTATCAAGTTGTTAATGTGTAGGTAAGAATTGCATGAGTTAATGAATTTCGCAGTTGGTTATTTAGAAATGTGTAAAGTGCTTTACATCCATTTTCTAGGACAAGGTAGTGTAACAAATTGCTTAGGTGAAAACCCGGCGGTATCGTAAAGATTCCTTGCCTAGTTTCTTTGGAAACTTCGGCAATACGCTACTCTAGGGTATTAGTTTCTTATACAGCTTTAGAGCGAATTTGAAGGAAAATTTTGTTTCGAAACTACGTAAAGTATTGCAGTCTTAATGCGATTCTAATTTGAAATGTGGTGCTCTTAACTTTTATTATTTCCTTCACTATTTTGCTAAATCTTTATAGAAGAATACCGCCTCCCTTTATATTTATTATTTATTTGGCTTATGAACCAAATATATTACCTACGGACCATTTACTGTTGAAGTGCCTGAACTACTACAAAAGCAAACTGTTCTAATCTGCTGCAAAGACATTGCCATGCGTTTATGAAAAGGCAAACGGTCAGTTACTGCGTTTGTCATGTAAATTCAGTGATGTACCTAACGAATAAAAGCTCGTATATTTTATGTGAAAGTGCTTTAATAGATTTTGAGCCTTGTTAGCTTTTTTTTTTACTACAAAATGAGCATGAATTCCACTGTTGCTTGATTTCGTACATTGAAATTTCGTAGATAATCCATACCAACTGAAAACTGAGAACATAAGCCAATGTTGCCAAATTGAAAAGTTACGTTGGCTATATCAATCCATTTACAAGCTAAACCAAGCTAACCACAGGCGACTATTAATATAATAAACACACTAATTATGCATATTATGATGCGAATTTGGCAACACTGTAGTTTTAGCGGAAACCTCGCGTTTGGCAAATAGACTAATGAGAACACCTGAACATAGAAAACAGATTTCAAATAATTTTACCAGTGGCCATCCAGTTGGTGTATTCTCTTGACTGGCTTATTCCAATAACCCCCGGCCGGCTCAGAAAGGAGACGCACAGGGGATTTTTGGACAAGAGTTCCAAAAATTTCTCTACCCTAAAATTAATAGGTGGGAAGTCGGAATAAGGATTTGTTTTGATGTGTGTACCTCCGACAGGGGAAAAACTTAGTAGTGAGGCACTGTGATGATAAGACAAGCAAGCATTTAAGGATTGTGAACTTGAAAACTTATTTTTAAAATGTAGATCGATCAGATACCTATGATTCATCGGTAGCTAACATAGAAACACTAACCGAAACCAAAACTCAAAAACCTAGTATAAAAGAAAGTTTACCCTATTATGAAAGCATTGCTTAAGTTTAAATAGGTTCTCATTTCATAATCCTCCAATTCCTTCTTGGTAGGAAGGAATTAATTTCCACTTTATCAATTTCCCATTTACAACGTTTGCCTATCTTTTTTTCAAGCCGAAAAACTAAATCAGGCAACCTGCTTTACATCCAAAGAGAACCTAACTAGACCCCGACAAATTATGTGACGTTAA
Organism: Eupithecia inturbata; assembly: GCA_963662085.1. NCBI lineage: Eukaryota > Metazoa > Arthropoda > Insecta > Lepidoptera > Geometridae > Eupithecia > Eupithecia inturbata. The sequence continues at coordinate 5,088,320 of OY759191.1, read as the reverse complement.
CCCCAATCAGCCTCGCGGATTTACTGGCAAGTGTTGCCATGTTTTTCATATTGCTTGGCAATGCCATAAAACCCTGGCAACCCCTTTTTTACTACACAAAAGGGAAGTGGAACCCGTCTATATGGATTCAATCTAAGTTATCGTAAGCCATCTATTCTAGCAAAAATAGGAAAGGTTTCTTACCTTTGCTTTATTGTAAGGTAACCTATTATTTTTTCAATGTTTGTTATTTCCTGCAATTCAGAAAGGTGTACTATTTTCTTATTGGTTACGGACTAAACAATTTTATGTAGTCTAAAAATTATTTATGTAGAAGAAATAATATAAAGTTATTGATAAAACACTAGGTGGGTAACACCTACTTTGAATATTTTTTTGTATAATTTTGAACCTTATGTAACTAGTGTAATTGGTTAAGTTCAATCGTTCTAGTTATAAATAAATAAATACTTAATAATAAAGGTCCGTAAAGAGTAAAATTCGATAACGATTCTGACGTGTTGTTTTGTTTAAAAACCTTTTATGTACTCGTACTTACCTACCAAACCAATTAGTTTTTCATGTGCATGGGTATTATTTACTATTTGGATGTGACTTTCTCAACACCCATTTGAAGCTCTATATCTTCCCAAAACCACCCATTAACCAACCCATCATAGGCAGAACAGCGAGTTTCAAACTATTATCACTTTAATAACACTTTTACGATCAATAAAGGACATGTTAATATTCAATACGGAGATTTGATAACCGAAGTTTTCTCATTAGTTTTGCAACTTCTCGGCTCGGTCCGATACATCTAAAGCTATATGAACTTGGTCATTGGAACATTTTATTTACCTCGTTAATACTGCAATGTGCCTGCAAGTTGACGACAAGAAACATAGGTAAAATCTGAAGATGCCAATGACGAATAAGTCGCAGGAAGTTATACAGGGTTATTGGTAATTCGCTGACAGTGTGTGAACTGCAGGTTCTGCCTATCATCACGAACACGTTCTTGAAGATGCCAGGTCTTAAATCTTAATTGTTTTTGTAAATCACCTTTGATGCAAATTGGAACCTAATGTATTACTGAAGACCGGTCTCCCACTCTCAAGCACACTGTTAATTTAGAGCAGAGCTGTTTTTAAGTTAAGTTTTAAATAAAGCCTCTCTATAGAACGATTATTGAATCGAAACGGGTACCTACTAACAATACCAAACTTAAGAATTAAACGTCCTGGCGTCTTCTTAAACGTGTTCGTGATGATGGGCAGAACCTGCAGTTTACGCAGTGTCAGTTAATTAGATAGATAGATAGATAGAAGATTTTTTATTAAGTTCACACACAAACAGCACAGGAAAACAACAAATCAACAAAAACAGTATTTAGGCATACATACATAAGGAAAAACAATAATAAAAACAACCAAAAATAAAAACAATACCTAAAATAGACCTACCAAAACCACCCATTAACCATAACATTAATTACCAATAACCCTGTATGTACAAGTGAGTGTAGGTATTGGTTAGTAGCTGCCACTTCATCCAATCTATAGAAATGAAAATTCTACAAAAATAAGAGTAATAAATGCCATTTTTTTTATAAATTATGTTTCATTTATTACAGCGACGAACAGGATAGTTGATTGTTTGTTCAGGTTAATTACCATTTCAGTGACACTTTATTTTTATGGAATAGTTTTGGTTGATTGGAAGATTTTGTTATTTTATTGCTTTGTGTCATTTACACATAAATTAAATGGGTTATTAAATCTACAGAAAACTAAAAAGTGACCAAACATTTCCGTACCTAACTAAAAGTTTTGTACGTGGAAGGACCAACTTGGAAAGAAGCCCCTCAGTCAAAATGTTCCTGCATAGTTTAGAACAAAAAACCGTCCATAGTTTGGTATTACCAGCTGTGCTAACAGAACGTCCACTTTTTCTGCCAAAAGATACTTACAGCTTTTTGCTGCTTCAGATGTTTCGTAATATGGACAAAAACTAGATTGGCATCATTTTGTTTGTGAAAGGTGGGATATTTTTTTTAACTTTATTTACCCACATGAATGTTTTGTCTTCCTGGTTGCATTAGGAATTTTTACTTAGTTTTCATCCCATCTAGGTATTCGAAAAGAGGCAAAGGGTTCCTCGGTAAGTGCGAACAAAGTGGGTCATTCCAGCGCACATAATAACACTGACGAAATGAATTTTGAATTTGGAACACTAAAATTTTGAACGCAACTCACTTCAATAAAGTCCTGGCCGGTAATAAAAAAGACGACCGCTGTGGCGTGGCGTGCAAAGGTCTGCCTGCGACGCAGGAGGTTGCGGGTTCGATTCCCGCCTCGGGACAAATGTTTGTACGATCTGCAGATATTTGTTCCGAGTGTTCTGGATGTTTCTATGTATAATAAAATATATATAATCCATGTAGTGTATTTGTATTAAGTATATCAGTTATCTAGTACCCATAACACGAGCTCTGCTTAGCTTGAGGTTAGATGATGCTGTATGGATTGCCCAGCATTATTAATTAGTAGTAATTAGGATATGTACCTAAACATAAATATTCGTCACTACTAAAAGCATCTCATATTTATTTTTCTCGTATGATGAATTTTTCTCATAGTTTAAGATAAATAGCAGAGTGTGCCACACGAAACCAAAATTATTTAACCTCGAGCGACGTACTTTGAATTCCTCGCTACTCTTAGGATTCAAAAAATCGCTCTAGACTTAAATAAATTATTTTGTTCCCTTGTGATACAATCTACTATTATGCCCAAAATAATAATTAATAATAATGAAAACTAATGTAACAAAATGTCTGACTGAAGTCAAATTTGGCAGTAGCTGATTTTTCTGTCAAAAATTACTTTGTCATATGAAACAACAATGTACATAACAGGAAGGTCATCATGATTTAGGTATGCAGCATCCTCGACAACGTAACAAAAGCATACAAAAAAAATACATATCCATTTGTTAGTACACACCGAGGCGCGAGAGAATCGTTATAGGCAGAAAACATTTTCAGCAAAAACTTGGCAATGCGAAAAAGCTTTTAAATAAAACAAACCATTTTCACGGAAAAATATTCGTCGCGAAAACTGACAAAATCTGTCAAAAAATACGTTACCTACTTGGCTTAGGTCCCGTGAACAATTTTTCAGCTTAATACTGATCCGTGGCGAAGGCACGGATCAGTTTAAGCAAGTCAATTCTTTTAAATGGTTTTTAAAGGGACTCCGATAATTCTCGTACACTCTAGACACCATGGCGGTGTCGAGTGAGCAAGTGAAGGCATTCTTAACCCCTTATTCATAATGGACCGCTAACTTAAGGCTGGCCTATGGCCCAACGGCCTTGAGAACACAAAATAATTAGTAGCCGTATAAATAATTTGTTTTATTCGTAAAACGTACCATTTGTATAAAATATATTGATAAATATTTGAGTGAAAGAAAAATACTTAAACTCAATAGCGTTTAGAAGATATTATATCCAAAATTAGAATTGTTGTGTTTGTGTTCTCAAGGCCGTTGGGGCATACAACAGCTTTAAACAGTTGCTAAGCAGTGTTTTATGTCACTCTGACTTCTGTCAATAGAAGAAGACATAGTGAGAAATAGCAATGCTTTAAGTCAGCAGACTATTATGAATAAGAAGGTTAGGGTTAAACATTTTAGAACATCAGTATCGACACGTGATCGTGACGTCTCATTCTTGTATGGGATTTACGTAATTCCCTGTCCACACGTTAGAGGCGCTGTACTTAATCCCATAGAAAAACGGAAACGTTACGATCACGTCTCGATACTAACGTCAACCAACGGACTCAGAGGGCCTATTTTAATTCTCCAACACGTTCGTGTTTCGTTTCGGCCAATAAGTGTACTCTTATACACCGAATTATGGTACCAATTTGCAGAAAAAAACTTAACTAAGCGATAGCGTATTTCGGAGAATTATAAAAGGCCTTCAAATGTGTTCGAGAGCGTGTCACGGCACACTATTTTCGTCGCTCGTTGGTTCAATTTCTTTATTTTTTTATCGTAATCAAAATGCAGCCAATGAGTCATGGAATTAGTATGAGTGATACACTCAAAAATACATCCGGATGGAACAGCTGCAGCTCTATGACGACTTAAAATGGACCTTAGCAGGTGACACGAGACTTTTCCGGGCATCTTGGGTGAATGAAAAATTTATTTTATTATTCAATGAGAAAATCTCATTCAACCCTACAGTATCGCGATGAAAAATTAAAAAAGCAAGTCATGGTGAACTCATTTATATGATGTCAAGAAATGGCAGTTTCGTTTTGACTAAAAATATTATGGTGTTAATGGATTATTCGTATTATGTTGGCACCTTTCATTTTCAGTTTTAATTTTAGTAATGCGTCTTTTGTAGAATAATGCAAATCATTTGCATGGAATGTTTCAAAATAAAGTAAGATACTAAAAAAGTATCAATATGTATACATTGGATGGTTTATTTAGCCAAAATATCACAATTTTTTAGTTACTTATGATTGTAGAGTCATATTAGTACGAAGTTCGTAGATTAAAAAATAAGACTAATTATAATATGCATAGGTAGGTATTTAAATATAACAGTAAAATAAAATTATGGTTGAACGTTAAAATAAGTTTAAGTTCAACTTTGTAAATACCTTATCGAACAAAAACACCTAAAATACAACCCATAACTTATAATTCAAAGGAAACATTAAAGTTAGTACCTACTAAAACTTTCGATTGGGTACCGTACTTATTCCGAACGAAATTATCATAATAGAATATCCTCAAACAAACTTGTACTAATTTACTTGTCAAGTAGAATAAATTATTCAATACAATTAGTTCATGAACTGGTACCGCGGGGTATGAAAAGTCTCGTAAAGACCGAGCTTATATATTCGGTGTACAGTCAGCTCCTCAAATACGTATACGCCCGAAAGCTTTCACTTTTATTTTACTCGGAACGTTTCTAATAAAAGTACATTCAAACATTTTTCGTACAAAGTAGTCATCGTACTTGTCAGAATGCGGTAAATAAATCATCACAATTACTATTAACTTATAAGAAATCAAATAATATCCCAAAATGTATTTACTAATAGTATTTAGTCTAATTGAAAACTTGGCAGTGTATACATATTTGCGCAGCTGACTGTACTGAAGAAGCTTTAGGCCCAGAGTCCACTAAAGCGGAGATCTCTGAAGCGCAGACGAGAAGATACGATTTTCAGCTATGGTGTCTCCGCCCAAGCTGTGCGGAGATGTGTACTGGCTAGACTGGAGCAGAGATGTGTGCTGGCTAAAGCGGAGATATGTGCTGGCTAGAGCGGAGATGTGTGCTGGCTAGAGCGGCTGAGCGGCGAGCTACGGATGTTTGTTGAGATGAATGCTTGATGAATGCACTAGCAGCGCCGCTCTCTGCACGCCGCTCCCACAGAAATATATCTAGATAGAAGCAAAACGTTTTTTTACCTCGCGCGCCGAAAAGAGGGGCTCGAGAGCCTCTTTGCTCGCCGCGAAATTCAGTCGCGATGGAAGGTACGATTCTAGAACAGAGTATATTGTCAATTCAATAATCGAAATGACAGCTCCCCTTATCATAAAGTATAATAGTAAAAACTGCCCCGGCCCGTGACCACGATCGCTGCAACGCGATGGAAACGTAGGGGAAATAAAACAAAAGGTACCTACACGATAAATACCCGATAAATAATCTTAAATAATAGTAAAAACTGGTTTTGTTTGGTTTTTGATTCTTTGCTTCTTGGCAAAAAACCTAACCTCGTGCCTCGTGCTAGACAGTGATCACTTCGCACATCATCATCTAGCCCCAAGCTAAGCAGAGCTTGTGTTATGGGTACTAGATAACTGGAACAAATTTACAGATCGTACAAACATTTGTCACCGAACCTTCGCCTGTAGCACCGCAGAGGTCGTCATGTAATGGTTAATGAATGAAGTAATGGCGTTATTATGCAATAACGCCATTACTCCATTCATTATCCATAAAAAAAAGTTAAGGTTTTGTCTACTTAGGATGTCCTAAATAGACAAAATCTTAACATTTTTGTACTCAAATATGATAAAAAAAAGTTAAGATTTGGTAATAATAGGCCGATGTCGTTGTGCTATTAAGCCGCACGCACGTCTGGAACGGACTATAACCCATCATGAAGTGTCAAGAATCCACTTCCACTACCAATGGCAATACACCGCAAAACCAATTACGAAGACGGATTACGTACGGCCAGAATTGAAGCCCATTTGTGGACCAATATATTTTGATTCTGCCTGTGAATCGCGATAGCGGGTGGCTATGGGTAACATGGCGCTGAGTATGTTGGCTACTTTAATAATATGGAACCAGATTCAATAAATTAGTAGTTTTGTTCTTATTTATGTAGTTGTAACCCCTTTTGGTTAGAAATCAGAAATCTATAACGTTTATTTCTTTCTAGCTATAAGCTGATATAAAAGTCAAATTTGAAACTTCATTATATATTAATATCAAAAAAGGTATGTACTAATCGAGGCATTTTCTACCTGCCGACCAACGCGTATCGTACACGTTGGTCGGCAAGTCTAAGGTACAAAGAGTGAGCTTATAGCCGAGGCATTAATTTGGTGAAGTACTAAAGTTTTAAACGAATACACACATTTCTCCAAGGTACATTATTTGAACGTTTACTTTAACAATGACCACTCATCTACTTGTAAATGAGTAGGTATGCTTTTACGTAAATTTTTATCAAAGATACTCACAAACTTAACAACAGCTTTAAAAAACAAGATCCGGCAAGTGCGAGTGTGACTTGCGTGCCGAGAGTTTCGAACGTTTGTCAAGTATATCAATATGTACCGGTTAGAGACTTTGCTATTTATTGAATAACTAAAAATTAAAGGTAACTAAAAATCTTAAAATTATTGAATATGTTTCAAAAAGTATGATATCTACAGAAATTTCAAAAACTGTTTTGAGATGTACAAACCAATACTATTCATTTGCTATTGACTAGGCGAGGTAGCCTCCCCTTTTGAAAAAAAAATCACCCCCTTTTTGACAATTTTTCAAAAAATGTTTTACTTACAGACTTCTCTTTATTTTCCTGTAAAATATATGTAGATCCATATCGAAAAACGCTACATACATTTCATATGGATACTGCAAACTTCGGAGATAGGGGAATGGGTAATTTTTCGATATTATTCAAAGTATTTCGAAAAGTATAAAACCCACACAAATTTCAAAAACTGTTTTAAAATGTACAAACTGATATCTTTTATTTGATACCCCATTTTGACCTTGAGACCTACTCTTTTGAAATTTCGACATCACAATATTTTTAACGGATTTTTTTTTCTTTTTATCTGTACAAGCGCACAAAATGTATGTATTATTATTTTAAATTTCAAGCTGCTGTAGTTGCTGAGAGTCGTCTTCAATAGACGGAAAAAAGGACAGAAACAGCGAGACCATAAAGGTTTCGTAACCGATTTCCGCGCGATCTTCGAAACCCTAAAAAGCGTATTTCTCGATCAGTCAAGAACCATTTTAGTTATCGATAACGTTACACATTTCCACCCGCTTACGTAATTGGTAAGTTAGATCTGCATAACTCCCGCTGTTTAGCTTAACATCGATTGGGCACAATTTGAATTCAATTTCAGAACGAATGAAACAAAAGCTACCACGAAGCTACGCTGATGTTTTTAGGATCTTTTGCCCAGACACCCTGTATATCGCGAGAAGTGAAAGGAGAAAAGGGAGGCGTTCGTGCAGTGGGACAGTTTTAAAAAAGCTATATTGCCGATGCAAAATCCGAAAGCAAACGCATCCTATCGGCATATTGTAAATACCGACGCGACACCGCGTACGCTGCCTACGCTCCGATTCCGATGCAGTTGATGCGCAACTTAACAATAACCCTGTCTATGGTATGAATCCTACTGAAATTTGTAAATAATAGAATGAAATGACATATTATAAATAATGTAATTGTAAAATGCATATTACCGTATCATACACAAATCAGGCAAACTTTCAAGATTATCTAGCTCGTAATAAATGTGAAGCAGTGAACCCAGCCGATTTAAATTTGCTCTCACAGTGCGCTTCCGTCTTTTTCAAAGTCACTGAACATTATTCATGAAAGTGCAATCTTCACGGGATATTTTATGTCTGAATTTTATTTTTTGTGTTTCACAGGTATGATTGTACATTAGTACTCGAATTTCAGTAATTGAATTTCCTTTACAATGGTACAGTGACGTTCATTGATAGGTAACCCCCCTGTTAAGTTTTAAGTCAATTTAAGTTGATACAGAAGTATTTTAAAAATAAAAGACACTAATCTTTCGTATAGTGTCTTTGGTAAAATGAAGACAGCAAGATGTTTTATATTAAAACCAGAAATTTTATTGTATAAAACCAATACTTATTTAATTACTAGAACCCGTCAGGGGGGTCACCTATCTATGAACGCTACTGGTCATATAAGTAAAGGAATTAAACTCACTAATATAACTTATTACTTATAACTATCATACTTTTTAAATAGTTATAATACCTATTTCCACATTCAACGTTTTACACGCCTAAACGTTTGGAAGTACCCTACTTACGTACTTAATGGATTCGATTATCAAAAAGTTCTCAAAAAGTTTTTTACCAGGGTATCCTCCGAAAACTCTGCTACTGACATGGATAGGTAACACGCCTCTAGAGTAAAGAACTTTCTGCTCCAGCGATTTTCAATCTAAAAGCAGTGCAGACAAGAGAATAGATTCTTCCCGAGGGATGATAGACTATCATCTATTAAACTGTCAAGAGATCAGCGCCGTGACAGCGCGGAAATCGGAATAGCACGTATATTATTCCAAGCACTATATTTCCGTGCATGCATTGAATGTCGTATTTTCAAGCCACATACGCAGTGATAGAAGACTGTAACAACGAAAATTCAACGCGTACAATTTTCATCTCTATATTTGACGGGGTAGAATATAAAACAACAGCGGAGTTATTGTTGCGTGTCATTATTTGACAAACGAGTTAAAGGTGACTGGCGAAATTTATCGAGATTTTTTTTGTGCATTTACACCCCGCTTGACAACGAGGGCGGCGATAAATTCGCATGGTGGCGTTCGGTTGGCATTCCTGACATTTTTTGGGAAGTGTCAGGTTATTTGAATTTTTATATGATATTTTATATCCTGCGAAAATTGCATTCGAGGCTACAGCGCTCCCACCCTGTAAAGGCAAACAGTGCAACTGGATACTCAATAGAACACACTGTTCTTTTCTAGTTTCTTACGCACGCGTTATTATAGAAACGTTTGAAGGTTATATCTATTCCACGAGTGCTAAATTTACGGGATAAAAAGTAGCCTTTGTTTGATTCCAGGTATACCTATGCCATTTCAGCTCAATCTAGTTTTACAACAATAAATCAATAATATCTGTTTCGTGTTTCGGCGTGAATAGTAACAAACATCCAACTAGATGATACTGTGTGTGTCAAGCATTATTATTATTATTATTATTATCTATAATAAATAAATAAATAGTATAGTAAATAAATAAAATAAATAAATAAATAGTATAATAAATAATTACTAGTATATACACTTAATATCTATTTCTTAAAAATCTAAGACGTCACCAACTCTGGTGACGTCTTAGATTTTTAAGAAATAGATCTGGGCACTCGCCCAGAATGCTGGCAGCATTGCCACGTTGAATGGCAATGCTAAGAAACCAGCATTCCGATTACCTGTCGACTCTATAAGAATTTTGGTAAGATCTTTATATTTGTTATCTATTCCATTCATCCATTCATCAATCTAAACATACGCATTTATAATATTATTATGATGTGATTAATGTAAGCGGGTTAACTACGAACCTCAGGTTATCGAGCTGATGCCAGTTCGAAGAAGACTTGAACTGATCGACAAATCAAACAAAGTGTCAATAATTATTTTACAAATTTGAATATCTCGTTCTAAAATTTTAAAGGCAACGTCAAGGGTTTTACGTACAGCGCTACCCTTTCTAATGTACGCGCAAACCGGTTATCGCCGCAAACCGGAGAACGAAGGGATCTTTGTGACTATATTATTATCCTCACGGAGAAATACCCAACTATATTCTCAAATTAATATTTTACTCTCAGCTTTCAGGCACGTAATCTTGAAAGGGTGACGCTCATAGCGCCCTGTACTAAAGGCGTGGAGGTGGTTTCCCATTGTAAGTCCGAAATTTAAGCTTGCAGCTCCGAGAATCAAAACGGTATTAAATCTTCAAACATCCTAGGTATCAAAAGGATTCGTTTTGAGTAGATAACCAATTGGATTAAATCTGTGCACTAGGTTTTTTCAGCCTGTATTTTGGGGTAACAAAGGGTTTGCCTGAAGGAGCAGGTAGGGAGGTATTTGAAAGCAAAACCTGAAACAATAAAAGCAAAACAAAGAACGTTGAAATGTTCTGACATGTTCGGACGCTTGTCAGCAGTCAGCTTTTAAAAATAATCCTTTACATCATTAGTGCTAGGTATATAAAATAGATACCGATTTATCTAGGTATGAGCAAATATCAGAAAATTTTAACATCATTTCATCGGACCATCTTTTTTCAATGGACAAAGACACTCAAGGTTGGGATTAGGGTGTTTTAGTAACGGAGGTAACCGTGTTTGACCTCTGAGCTCCAATAGGATAGATGGGGTAACGTATTGATTAAATGATCTTGTTACAACGAAAGGCTTGTATTGTAAGGTAACACAACTAGTTAAGTTGTGTTACCTTACACACACAAGACCCTTAGCACAGGGATTGTTGTCTTGGGTAGAATATAGAAAAATTACATTGCGTAAATTATTGATGATGAAGGAATTAGTTTCAAATATTCTCTATTCTACCCAGGACAAAAATCCTCGTTCTAGGCCTACAGATAAAGGCGATTGTGTTTTGTTTTTTCATACAATTATCCACGCTGATGACGTCACAAATCCAGACCTCCAGTATACGAAAAACAAGAAGAGATCGCGCCAGCTTTAAAAATGTATATAATTTAGGTGTATTATAATCACATTAGATAACACCAATGTTATAAATGCGAAATTTTAGTGGATGTAATGTTTATTACTATCACGCCAAAACTAACGCACGGGTCGGGCTAAAATTTTGCATAGATGTAGTCTAGACCTAGGATGACACATAAGCTAGTTTTTATTCCATAAAACTCTGTTCCAAAGAGATGAAATAACCTTAAAGGTTTCCATAGAAACAACGCGTGCGAACGCGCGCAGAAACTAGCGGAGTAACTGCAACAATATTAGAAAATTCATTTCATAATTTTTGAGGCTACTTTTTGCTTGTATTTTAATAAAAAGCAACGCACAAGTTCCAAAAGAGCTTTAATTATTTTCTTGCATTCACACGAGTTGAGGTCTTTCAGATGTACAATCATACACGAAACTTGTTTCCACGAAAGTTTCTAATTATAAACCTTCAACCAAAAAATTACCAAGCAGGCCCCTTGAGTAGTTATAGCTACCCATCCGGTACAGTTGTGTACAGTTACAAATACGTAACTACTCGCCACTAATGATGTCTGCGTAATGGTATACTTTTCCTTTTCCACGTACACTCGTGCGGAAAAGTGTAATGAAAATTTGAGTGTGGTTTTGTGGGAATTGGAGCAAATTAGTGTATATTTTTATTCGTACGTTTTAAAAGAGCTTTTATTTATTCTAGAAGTTGTTACTGAGTGAAACACGTGCCTTGTGTGTAGAGTACAAAGGCTCTGCTTTTTTTAGTATTCGTATGAGATCAGTATAATTCTAAAAGAAAACATCTTACGTAAAAACATTAATGGTGCAAACTTGTGGGTTGTGCATAACACCTTATCGGTTTCCTTACCTCAGGTTGTCGAGCGCCTGAAGTGTACCTCTTTTAAAGCACATTGTCAGCGAGTGTGCCCTGCAGATCAACTCAGATGTATTAAGCGAAAATAGTATGATTGATAAGCCCACTAAGTGGGCTTATCAATCATACTATTTTCGCTTATTGACTCCATTTAAAAACAAAAATAAAAAACAAAAAGAAAAAAATAACCAACGAGCGGCTGGAAAAAAATGTATGAGTGATACACTTACGAAAATATCTGAATTGACCAGCTGGCGTGTGATTGGCATGCCATGATGCCCGCCAAGAAAATTGTGTAAAAAATTGTTGTTGAGTGAGTGAGCCTCATAATTATAGTGCACCTGTGTCACACACTGGTGCACTATAATATGTCATAGGTCATGTGATTGTACAGTCCGCAGTATAACAAGTTAGATTTTCAACGACGTAAAAAGCATTTTGCTCTCATCTGTACAAAAGAGTATCTATAGAGGTTCATCAATCATTTACATGACTGAAACAAATGACCACGTTCGAACAACCCGTTAGTGAAAACCGTATCGGTTCAAGGTAATTCGTAACACGAAACACTCGTATTTATTTTAACATATGGAGAGTATATAAATAACTTACAAAATACTTTAAGAGGGCACTATGCAGGCATTTGTGCGAATAGCATAGGAATATATTTTTTGCGTTCATGGGAGCGAGCATACCTTTTTGGAAAGGCGTAAGCGCAAAAAAACGAATTACTTTGTATTGTTTATTACAAGAAAACTGCGTAACATTAAGAAACTTGCATAAAGAAAACAAATAATTTGTAATAAGTTATATACGAATACATAAGACATTTCAAAAAATTATTATTAATTTCAAAAAATCTCAGGGTTCCTGAGATCTCGACCAAATTATGTGTGAAACAGTGCACTTTCATGATACTTTTGACCTTTATTTTCTTTATTCGTGTTTTCGCATTAGAGGAACCAAATAAACAATGTAAAATTTTATGTTATTCGAGTTTTTTACTACGGGGATCCCGTGAGTATTTAGATCTAGGCTTAGTTTGACAATCAAACTAGGTTCGCCTCTTAGGACATTCATAATGTTGGCTGAGTCATAGCAAACCTTGACCTTTGACAGAGAATGTACAGGGTGTTCTGCACTACGTTCTTCGCATGGAAACTGGGGGTAGGTGGAACCAAGTGCATTAACTTGGCGGATTTTTTTACCCTGAAAAGCCGCTCTAATATTAAAGGTTCTGAAATTTGATCTATTTAGTGCTGTTACTTTATTTAGGTAGGTATACGAAATAACAAGCTTACAATTTTTTAATCAATAATCATTTATTTCGTACATTGCAAGAATTACACGTCACATTCGTCTCTATAAAAAATAAGTAAATTATATTATAAGTAAGTATAGAAATTAATCAAAAAATATACAATTGTAACATTTAATTTAAAACTATATTTAGAATAATAAAAATAATAATACTTATTATATCTACAAACAGATAGATAATTTTTTTTTGTTTTATTTGGCATGCCCCTAACAATTGAATCTTATTACCTCTGGCATGGCCCTTAGAATTCAGTGGCCGTGAACTAGAAAAGTTTTCAGTGAATTGGAAAATCAGAGACAAACTAGTTTTTTTTTTAAATCCAATATACAACGCACAGTTTAAAATTTTCACAATTCAACGCTTCGCCTGCCCATAGCTTCTTTATTTACCTACCAAGATCTCACGTAAATATTGATTTTATTAGTAAAGGTAAACATTTAAACAGTTATTTTGTAAAAATAAAGGTACAGCACTTATTTAAAATTTCGGAAAAAATCTAACGATCTCTAAAACATTCTTGAAAAATAGCCAAGAGGCTTTTCAGGGTAAAACAAGATTCGTCAAGTGCGAGTGTGACTCGCGCGCCGAGGGTTTCGAACGTGTGTCAACACTTAACACACGTTCGAAACCTTCGGCGCGCGCAATATGTACTATGGGTTAGAGACTTTTCTATTTAATGAATAACTAAAAATTTAAGATACATTTCAGATGGATTGGTTTGCAAAGTTCGGAGTATAGAGGGTAATGTTAAAATTTTCGACGTTTTTAATACTATTTCAAAAAGTATGTAACCTACAGCAATTTCAAAAACTGATTTGTGATGTGCTAACCAATACCTTTTATTTGATACCCCACACTTGGTAAATAATTTCGGGGGGGGGGGGGGGGGGGATAATTTGCAAAAGACCTTACAGACTTCTTTATATTTTTCACTATATCTACTAGAATGGCGAAAAAATTCCTTAATTGAACTTCTCTGACAGACTGAGCTGCCCCGATTCTTTCCAAAAAAAAAAAAAAGTATTATTTCAACGACTTCAGTGGCGCATCGAGCATATCCGTCTGTGGCGCAGGACGTTACGGGTTACATTCCCGCTTCAAAAGGTTTGGATGATCTGCAGATATTTGTTCCGGGGGTTCTGGGTGTTTTCGATAATAAAAAACATTTATGTGGTGTATTACTTAAGTATAATCAGTTATCTATTTCTAAGTATAATGAGTTATCTAGTACCCATAACATTGAGAGAAGTGATACCTACCCCTTTAAAATAGAATAGATGGATCGTTAGGAGGTTATGGGGCTCCTCAATGGATTGCTTCTGTATTGTCCTAAGAATATGGCCAAATAAAATCTTTGCACTTGGTATCAAACGAAGGCTTTTTTTCTTTTCCCATGTGCAATTTACCTATTTCCCTGTTCTTACCACGAAATAGCAATCCATCTCAAGCATTATTTTCCTTACACCATCTATTCCAATATTGCTGTCAAAAATTTGTATTCATTAAGCTGTGCTCTCAACTTGGCGTGTGTACTGCCACCAACTTGTTTGTACAGGAAGACAAAATTGGAATTTAACCTTGAATATTTTTTCTGTTTGTAAGCTGGATTCAATCTGTATTTTTAAAGGTTTATCCATCAACGGTTACTTACGCGGTTCTGAGCCCGCCCGCTGAGTTTGGTTTGACGATAGTATAGCGTCATCGTAACGTCTCATTTTGTATGAGATTTGCGTAGTTACATGTGCGTGCAATAGAGGCTCTATCAAATCCCATACAAAAATGAGACTTCACGATGACGACTCGATACTTTCGTCAAACTGAACTCAGGGCTCAGAACAGTTGGTAAGAGTATAACAAAGGTCTTGAAATGTTTGCGAGGCTATGGGAATCAATACCACGTTACACAACAAAGCTGAGGCTTTCTTTGTAAACAAATGGGCCGATAATATTGGAGCAGATAGGGAATATGCCGAGTAAGGGAGCAATATAACTGAGTAGGTAAAACAGAGTAAGAAATAGTTCAGTTCAGATTAGATTATTCATTTATTCTCAAACAAAAACCTTCTTGTCGGAATATTTACAATAAAAAGATAATATAAAAAAAAATAATCAAGAAATTCAAAACACGACGCAGGCAGACCTTCGCCCGCCGCGCCATATCGGTCGTCAATGAGATGAGAATGTCAAAGAATTATGTATTTTTTTTGATGGCATTAGCTTTTTGAATAAATTCCTCTTCATTTCTACCCGACTGCGCAATAAAAAGAAAAAAAGAAGAAGGAGGTTATAGAAGGAGGGTTATTACCTTAAAATCCGTTTTAATAATTTCATGACTTTAATTTTAACATGAGGTGCCAGGTATGAACCTGAATTCAGAACCTTATTTTTACAAAACATCTTTAATAAAAACCATGACTTATATAACCCAAAGGAATACCTGACGTTCATATCAGATTATATGACCTTTCCTATCTTTACTCTCATGCTGTTACCAATGGAGAAGACAGGAAGGAATCAAATGGAATATTTAAATTTCAAGAACACGTGATACTGCCTTTTGCCTTGGTACAGGGGCGTGTTGAATTTCATAATTCCATTTGTGTTCCACGTTCGTTCAGTTTATTTGATTATGATTGATTGATGACAACTGAATTTTGTACCAATTTGCTACGACATGTGGGTAGCTTTTAGCTGGCACCGATATAAATTTTCGTCTAAGATCAGGTAAGGGTTGATGTATATATATAGCATAATATTTTACTTTGGTTTGACTTCTTGCTCTTAGGGATGCCATATGAAAAAAAAGAGACGAATATATTTTTGTAGGTTTACTTGAACACAAATGTGGTCAGTTTCATTTCTTTCAACTAATTTCAAACTAGAGATGTGAAATGTGAATAAGTGCGGAAACTTATCGCTAATATTCGGTAGGTAGGTAGCACGATAGGTACTTTTTTTCTTATATCCGTGAAATTTCAAGTGAATAGCTACGGTAGGTAGTTGCTGAGATTCAAAAGGAAATAAAAGACGGACAGAGCGAAACCATAAAGGTTTCGTACACGAAGCCCAAAAAGATATGACCATATCAGGAGATCGTTTCGTTTTGAACTAAAGTTTTCAAATTATCTATTATTATTATTATTTTATTTTTTGTATCCACCAAATTCTTAACTTTAATCTTTATTGACAAAGAAAATTATAATTCAATAATAAAAACAAATTATGTCTAGTATTTACAATTGAAACAATTAAGCTAACTGCAGACTGTTGCAAACAATTCCTAATTAATTTTTTTCTTATTTAATTTCTTCAGCCAGTTTCTTAAATTTTCTATAAAACTTTTGACGGACATTTTTGACTTTTTTGCTCGTTTCGCAGAAGCTATCTGATGCTGCTTTAGGCTACGCTGCAATTTACTTATAAATTTCTGTTGTTGCTCTACAGTGCCTTTCAACATAGTATAGAGTCATACATAGTAGCCGAACTATCTTCGAAGCAGGCTTAGAAGATAGTTCGGCTACATCAATCGTTGACGGTCTTGAATGTCTTGGCACTTTCTAAAATTATAAAAATAAAGGTGTATAAAGGGAATATGGCAAAAATTATTACCATCTCTCTGAAATCCGTCAACACATGACCTACGCTAAATTATCCACTGACAGTCAAATTTATTGGATTCATTATATTAATTATTCCAATAAATTTGACTGTCAGCACCCAAATCAAAATCTCAAAATACAATCAACCTTTTCTTATTCCCTTTCATAGGCTCAAATTAATAGCTCAGTGTGCATTGAACTCTATTAACACCCACTTCAGCAATTTTCTGATCAACTGCTTGTGTAGGCAGCAATCATTTCTGAAACAACAAAAACATCAATAGCCTTGGCAATTTCCTACATAAATAGAAGTTATTTCACCTTATCAATAGCTAGAATAAACAGAATTCGATTTGGTGTAGGTATTGTGCGCGGGAGCTTTTTTGAGTCGACGCCGTTCAGCGTCGCACCCAATTTGCTTATGTAAATACGCAGTTTCCGTGCTGACCTGAATAATTCATTGACTAACGCTAGCGTTTGACTCTGAGTTTTGAAAATCAACGAGGAACGTTCATATAAGGGTAAGAAAAGTCTAGAGAATGGGCATCGCTTGGGTAAAGCAAATCATGCTGCTGTGAAACAAAATTGTACCCATACCAGTCAGTGCCAGTCTGAGGAGTGAGTCTATTTGACGTTAGTAACGAGACGTGATCGCGTCGTGTCCTTTTAGTTTGGGATTTGGGTAGCTCTATGTCCGCACGATATAGGCGATCACCGTCACGATCACGTTTCGTTACTAAATTCAAACAAACTCACCCCTCAGGTCATATCAACCGTACCGTTGTCGGTCTCCTTTTTTTTTTATTCCTCATTATATAAGCGTCTTTGAGTCATTGGTATGACTAATGTCAGTCCCGTATTATAACAAAAAACGACTTCTTTAAAGTAAATTATGCACTTAAATGATGCATGACATAAGCCCTGCTTACTTTGGGCGTGCTTTGGGGCTAGCTGATGATGTGCTTACTTCGTTTTTCAACATTCACCAATATTTCACTGTAGTATTACAACGTTAAACACCATGGCGTGTTCAAAGTGGCCTAACACCGTTGCCGTAGCGTCCATTTATCACTTCGGATCCATTAAAACGAGCTGCGAGCGAACCGCACACCAAATTTGACTGCGCAATAAAGACAAACAAATTCTATTAGAAACAGTTGCCAACTAAATTGAAAATCCGAAAGCAAATTTACATATTGTGTTGAGCTTAACACACGAACTTTCCTGGAACGGCCGCTTAAATTGGCGGCGAAACTGATTCGCAACATCATTCGTTCTGGATATTGGCATCACGTACACATAATAAGGACAAGGCATATTGAAAAGGAATAGAACTGAATTTTTCAAGGTTTTGATAGCATATCGAACCGTATCTCTAGAAACGACGAAGCACCCATTCCTTTCAGAACAAAAAGGCGCATACAATCCACAGAATGCTCGCAAATGTGTGCGCCTTTTTTATGTTAATATAGGTAAAATTTGTACACAGATTACGCTGTGGTGATAGAGGCTATCAAAATCTTCGAAAATCTCCTTCGATTTGCTTTCAATGTGACTTAACCCTAAACCCTCGGGGGCACAGCTATACGGGCGCCGAAATAAAATCGTATCTTGCGTCTGTAATATCCCCAGACAGGCCCAATACAGGTATCTTCACTAAATTGAACCCCTTAAATAAAATACCCGTATTTTATATGCCGTTCTGCCATTTTAGGAGTTATAAAAATGCAGAACCAGCTTTATTTATTTCTTTGTTGGCGTGACAGTTTCGTTTGTGATTCATTGTTTTGTACTCTATGTTTATGCTTTACTTTACTTTTTTTTTTATCAGTCGATGTATTAATGTATTTGATTAGTAAGCTGATTTCCAGTTTTTATTTTTAATAACCCGCGGTTAAAAAAGCCGACACTTTTCTGCTATTTTCCCTGTCACGCCGGTGATCAACGTTATGGCATGATATTATCATAAAACATTAAACATTGGTGTTATTGGTTGTTACTCCCACATACTATATTTATCTTGTTTAAATAATTAATAACCAGGTACCATTTGAAGTTTCCAAGTGCCTAGTTGCCTGAGTCCGTTCATGAAATTTCAATCAGTAGAAACAAATCCACAAACCTATCTTCAACAAACTATCCAATATAACTTACAACTTGGTGGTCTCCAGCGATATAGTTTCTCAGTACTTTGGCATAGTTACTCAGAATAAATTCAATTACCTATACGCTCATTGCTTTGACCGTAATTATGTGTTCGTACCGGATTAACAATTAACCAACATGCCGTCTTCTCGCAAGGGGAATTGCTAATCATTTGTTACGTCTTGCGTATCAAGGCACCCACCGACCTAGATACGATGTAGGGTGCCCTAATAAGAGAGTTATACACGTCTATAAATAATTAAGGTAGATAGAACAACTCGTAGGCACCCACATTCCTGATTAAAAGAAAGCCCTAATTCAAACCACCATAGGTAATACAAAAAAACATTAATAACTGTTTGAACAACCGATGTGGCGCAGCGGACGAAGGTCCGCCTGCGACGTAGGAGGTTGCGGGTTCGATTCCCGCCTTGGGACAAATGATTGTAGTATATGCAAATATTTGTTTCGGGTTTTCTGGGTATTCTAAATAAAAAATATCTATCTATGTAGTGTATTTGTGTTAAGTATATCAGTCATGTAGTACCCATAACACAAGCTCTGCTTAACTCGGGGCTAGATGATGCTGTGTGGATTGTCAAGCATTATTTATTTATTATTTAATTCTATCATTCAATCTCTTGTTTTTTCGATGCCCATAATCAAATATCAAAGCATTATTTTAGAAAAAATGGTTTGTAAAGCAAACAAACTCCAATAATAAGTAAGTGTACCACAATCAAAATATCGAGAGAATAAAGGAAGTGTAAAAATAAACTTCAACTAGGGAAAGCGGAGCCCCCACTGCGCCTTACTCATTGCGACCAATTTGCTCATGTAAAGTGTATAACACTGAATAATACCTACAACATAAGGGTGAACTCTCACTGGGACGCCAAGCTCCGTGGCCAAGTGAACAATCACGAAAGTTGGCCACTATTCCTCAACATTATTACACCGTCTTAGGTCTATTCACGATATAAAAAAAGGATTAAAGTACGTGTTATCACGCCTACTTAGCCTATCACGCTGCGTATCAAAGAAATTTTAATAGTAAGTATATGAGTATAAAATAGAGCATTGACCTAAGTCGGCAGATTTTTGCTCAACTTTACCTAAACTGACTGACTTCAAAAACATTTACATTTTAAGCCAATCCAGTTGAATCATGGGGCCCTCAGAAGAAAGGTGCTCTTGTCGAGTCTTCAAGAACTAGCTATAGAAAAGCCTTTTTCTATTTTCCATACTTTTATCAACCATATAGTCAACGATGCCGCCTACCACAGACATGGGCGGATGGGTAAAAAAATGAATGGCCACGCAGCGTGGGTTCCATGTGAGTTATCGCCCTGACACCTAAGGAAAATCAACAGTGCTTTTTGAATCATGAATGAAACGACTGCCCTTCGTGCTTCATTTCCGTTTTCGTGTACGATATTGCGTGAAGGTGTTTAAAGGTTGTTTAATTAATAAAGAGTCGGTTTTGTGTCAGAACCTTCTTTAATTGTATCTAAACTTTGACTACGCCCTAGTTTAGGCCGAGGCCAAACATGCGTACTTTTTTGAGTTGTGCGTCGCGTAAAATGCGGAATTTCAACAGAATTTGACAACTTACTCGTGGGACACAAACATGACTTTTTTATGACGCTATTCATATTAAGCGGATTACAATTAAAAATAAAAATTAAGCTCTTTAGACCTCAGCCTTAATTAGTGGGTCTCATAACTGACACCATTATTCGACCTTTGCCCAGCACTCTAAACAGGAAAATACAATAGGCCCAGCATAAAGTGTCTAAAATACCAACATTTTTAGACGCAGAAACCATAAAGTAATTACCGTCTAAAAATATATCGGTCATTTACTCCACTAGGTTCCATTTATTCTAAAAAAAGAACGAAAATGTTCCATCAAAGACGATTTAATTAGAAAATGTTCGTGGGTAGTGCTATAAAAGCTTAAAAACTTGCCGCTAAAAGACCATTGTGGTTACGGTCCGCCCAATCATCCAACTTTACTTGTCCGGACTGCGGAGATAAATGGGATTCTACGCCAAAAGACTCTCGTTCTGAGCGTTGAGGAACTAGTGTTTGGACTCTATAATAAAATGAAAAGATTTTTTTGTATAATGTGTCATCTAACCATATGAAAAAAACATATGAAAAATATTTTATTTACCTTAAAACTACTATACACAATTAGCCTTAATTCATACCACAACATCATCTACGACCGACGACCTACGGCGTCGTAGACGACTGGCGTGGCGGACGAAGTGACGCAGGATGTTGCGGGGAACCTGCAAATATTTGTAGGGTGTTCTGGGTATTTTCTATGCATGATAAAAAAATCTATCTATGTAATAATATATTGTATTAACTATGTATATCAGTCATCTAGTACCCATGACACAAGCACTGCTTAGCTTAGGGCTAGATGATGATGTGTGGATTGTCCAGCTTTATCAACACCCATACGAGTACGTCTACAGCTGAACGTGCCTAACACTAACCAAACCCGAGGAGGGTTTGGTCAAGATCAGCACGCATGGCAGGATATCTGAGCACAGTAGAGGTAAAAATACACGGAAAGAAACTGCTGCCGTTATCTGGATCGTAAGATCCGACTAAGTTTCCCTTATACTCGATTTTTACGCCACGACCACCATGGTCATATATATAGGTTTTATTGTAGGTACACTGCGAGAAATTTCAACGCGGTAGGATCAGACTAATGAGAAATCTTAATGCCCGCTTTTTTCTTTCACGTTGGTAAAAAATATAATAGAGAGAGAGAAAGAGAAAGAGAAAGAGAGAATCTTTATTTGTAGCAACTACACACTACATATACTTAATACATTAATTAAACTTAAAGCTACAAAATGGCTTCCGACTCAGCATATGTTGTAATAGCCGTGGGCTACCACAACGCTGGTCTTCCGTCGGAACCATGTTGTGGACGTCACGTACGAGACGAGACACAACATTAAAAAGCATGAAATAACATATCAAATATAAAATAACTAATAAAACCTACGATATATAGTTTATATAATTGAACAAACAACAGAAATTCTAATAATACATAGATTATAAAGTAGGGAATGGTCAGATCCAGCTTTATTTTTAATTTCAACAACAACAATAATGTAATAATAGATAGAACAATTACAGATTTTTCTATACAATACAACAATAAAAATACAAGAACAAAAAATAATAATGATTAACAACGAGCACACAGATAGAGCTTAGGCAGGTTCTAGCGGGATTGGAAATCCATGTAAAAAAGGGAGTGCAAGAGGTTCGGGTAGAGCTTACTTACGATGGAGACTAAAGAAAAGAGATTTTCCGCCGTTTAATACACTGTTTAGTTGGTATAAATGTATGTTAGTAATTTGACTATTTCTGACATTTTAAACAAAAGAAACTGAGCAATTTCCTGAAGTTGAGACAGGTTTGTAAGAATGAGGAAGGTAGGTTACTCATAAACAAAAGGGTTTGGAACATCGATCAGGGTATCCGCAGGAGGCGGTGGATACCCTGATCGATGGTTTGGAACTAGAAACTGGACCTCAAGGAATGGAAATTGAACTGGTTGGTTGGTTCAATTTCCTTCGTTGCTGAGTCCTTTCGTTGCCGAATAAAATATTGTAGGTAATTCAGTAGATAGGTATAATCTATATTAGGTACCTAGTCACTTCAGGTAGTCCAAAAGATACCAAACCTCATTTCTGCATTGAGTCCATTTGTGAAACGGTTATTTCGTCCATTCACTAGTCAGATAAAATGCAACTACATGCATTTTATCTGACTTCGATTCTGAAGTTCGACGTGGAGGATTTATTAAATCTTCTATTCCAACAATTTTTTTTTCAACAGGACTCCTCATTTACAAACTTCTTTGTATGGTAGGCAAGCAGGTACCTATGATCTTGAAACAAAGAGTTCAATAGAGACCACCTAAATATTTGGTCTCTTGATCACTACGCAGTACGCTGCGTTCTGGAGCACAGCACGCTTGCCACTTACCGCTGACGAACACTTCGACGGAACAAAATACCACTCTAGAAGTTTTTCATAATATTATGTGCACCACATAATATTATGAAAAACGTCTATAGTGGTATAGCGCTTACGGAGCGTACTGCGTAGTGATCAAGAGACCAAGGCTTATGAGGCAGAATGTTGCGGATTCAATTCCGAATTTCCGTACCCTTGCAATTTTCGTATTATCATCAAATGTTCCGAGTCCAAGTTCCGAGTACTTTTTTCTTTGAATGTTTTAGCAGAGCTTGTGTTGGGAGAATCGGATGCGGGATAAAATACATGCAATACTTATGTTTTGCACACTGTAATTTTAAAACGTAGGTAGTTATTGTATATAGTTTAACAGGAGTCCGATTCTCGACACACAAGCTCTGCTTACTATAACGCAGTGGTTTTTAAAGCTATATGATTTTATATAAATTGTCCGCAATAGAAACTTATGTCTTGCTATCTCCACAATAATAAGTAATAAATAAATAATACTTACTAACCCCAACATACGGCCTAATTCTAACATCAGTTCATGTATAAAACATGGACGCTTACAACGAAATACAGCGAGAACAAGAATTTATTACGAGGTAAACGACAAATTATGTCATATTGGTTTATCACTGTTTAAACAGTCTGTAGCTGCCCTTTTTGTTACAAATATCCTGTACTTTGTAACAAAACATACTTTATAATAAAAGGGAAAAGGTTGGTTCGAAAACAGGCATAGCCGATTGCAAAAGTTTATGAGAACTAAAAATATTACTGTTACTACTTTGTATTCTTTTGTATTATATTTATTTATGCCATAAAGATACATTGGTACACTTGGAAAAGTCAATTTTGATACGTTTATGTTACAAAATAAACACGATTTTACTACGTTATTAGGAGACTAATGAATGGATTACCTTTTTCTCAGTATCCGATTGGGCCGCTGAAAGGCTCTTATGAAAAGAGTACGGAGGGAATCGAAAACTTTTATAGTTTTCGTAAACTATGGACAACGCGCACTAAAAATTATGAAAACCAACCAACATCTGATTGAAAACACGTCAAAATAATCGTTAGGTATATTCTAAACCTGCTGGGTTACTAACATTTTATTGGCATCGCCTTTAGAAGTTGTTTTCTTATTTGTTTACATTTAAGATTTTAAAATTTCATTGTTAATCTAAATGATCTAGATTCAAAATGTTTTTTTTTTTTAATTTTTGGGATAATTAATATCAGTTGATAGGCGACCTACATAATATAATATTGCCCGTGGAAATGGGTTTCTAATTTGTTTAAGTATATATTTTAATATTGTGAAATTCAACAATCTATAGGTTCATCATGATGTCCTCATCTGATTTTCCTATGAAGTACCAACTCGACAAAACTGAATTAAAAACGACTCTTGCCCGATATCCTCTGCATCACAATTCTTAAACAATTAGACATCGGCATAGCAAAGTTTTCCGTAAACATCAAAGAAACATTGCTAACAACCCGTAAACAAGTTAAAGCTAACACAGAGTTCCAACTATGAAATCAAGAACTTCGGTATTGATGCATTATTCATGACTATTTATAAACTCGAAATAGGGTTGGTTAAAATTGGCAAAGACGGGTAACGGTCACGTCTTTTTATTGCTGACCTGCAACGGCTCGGCGAAGATGAGAAAACGCGACGCGAAGCGACGCGATATCACCAACATTTTTCAAATTCGGCGTCGCGTCGTGATTGTTGCTCAGCTTGGATTGTCTAGCTAGGACAACGGGTTAATTCGTTCACAACTAAGCGTCAGTGGTAAGAAAATAAAACCCTGTAAAAATAAGTAGATACTACTAAGCACAAAACCTGTGTACTAGTGTCAGTAGTCTACGCATAGCAGAGGTTTTGCTAGAAAAATAATGTGTAATCTTTAAATAACATGACATTTGTAGGTCACAGTTTATTCCAATACGTAACAGTAAAATTGCTACGAAGTGGCTACGCCGCCGCAGCAAGCTACAACCGCAAGAGTTTTATAACCCTGACGCCACTCTTCGCACTTCTCAGACTCAGCTTTTTGGAAATTAGGAAAGAAGTACATAAATGTTTTACGTCCAATGATATTTAGAAAAATAAATAATTTAAATGTGTTCCTTAGCATTTTGCGCATTCAATTCTGCTGGATAATGAAAAAAGCCGGAAGCCGAGCTCTACCTGTGAAGAAGTTACCTGGGATTCCGAACTTCCGGATGTAGCTCGTTGATATTCCAGTTGTATGGAACATTCGAGAATTTCATGTTGAAATCCTTAGCGTGGATTCAATTGAACCCGTCGCCGTCGGTGCGGAAGTATTTGACGGTTTGCTAGAATGCTTTTCTACTTCTCGTAGACTTGAAGTGTAAGAAAGTTTTGTTTGTCTCATTTGCATTCTTTCATTATCAACTTTAAGATCGTACAGAGTATAACAGCTAAACTGTCTTTCTTTAAGAATACTAGTTGCCCGCGACTTCGCACGCGTTTTTAGCTAGCAAGCCTATAGATACGTTATTTAAGTTCAACAAAGTTTTAATTATTGTTCTATGGAAACGTTTTAAAGTTCTTTCTATCGCATGGGACATGATATAAGAAATAAAATAGCAACTGTGTTATTTCAGTCCCTAACCTACATTCTACTGCTTCGTGTCCATCCCAAGGTTGTTTGGAAGAGATCGCTCTTAGCGATAAGGCCGCCCATTGAGTAATATAATATTAGTTCTAATTTGTTTCTATTATTAGGTCCTTACATATGAAATTGGCGTTTTTCGTACTGGCCACTTTAATCACAAATTTCTCTTCTTTGGTAAGGAATTCCAAATTCAAATTTGTACAGCTATAGACTCATGTATTTGTGCTTCGATGATCGTCATTCATTTGTTTTTTTTCTTCTGTTTTTTTCTGTTTGCGTCACTCATTTTACAAAATGGAAAACTTAAAATATCGCATTATTTACGAGTACGAGTTCCGCCGTGGCACTAGTGCTGCGGAAACAACTCGAAGGGTGAATGATGTGTATGGCGGTCGTGTTGCAAAAGAAAACACAGTTCGTTTTTGGTTCCAACGTTTTCGTTCTGGAAATTTTGACCTGCAGAACAAGCCCCGTGGACGGCCTGAGACTCAAGTTGATAATGAAGAGTTGAAGGCTATTGTGGAAGCGGATCCATCGCAAACCACGTCCGAGTTAGCTGCAGGCTGCGATGTTAGTGATAAAACTGTTTTAATTCACTTGAAGCAAATTGGGAAGATTAAAAAGCTTGAAAGGTGGGTACCTCACGAATTGACTGAAGCAAACCGGCAAACGCGCGTCGACTGCTGCGTTATATGACTAAACCGGCACAATAATGAAGGTATTTTAAACCGAATCATTACCTGTGATGAAAAATGGGTTTTTTACGATAATCGGAAGCGCTCAGCGCAATGGTTGGATCCTGCCCAGCCAGCCAAATCCTGCCCCAAGCGAAAATTAACCCCAAAAAAGTTACTTGTAAGCGTTTGATGGACTAGTGCCGGTATTGTTCATTACAGTTTTCTCAAATCTGGCCAGACTATTACGGCTGATGTCTATTGTCAGCAATTGCAAACCATGATGGAAAAGCTAGCGGCTAAACAACCTAGGCTGGTCAATCGCTCCACGCCACTGCTGCTTCACGACAACGCTAGACCACACACTGCGCAACAGACGGCTACTAAATTAGAAGAGCTTCAATTGGAAAGTCTAAGACATCCTCCGTACTCCCCGGACCTTGCTCCAACAGACTTCGAAATTTGGATAACTTCTTGCAAGGGAAAAAATTCAACTCCGATGGGGCAGTCCAAATCGCCTTCAAAGATTTTATTGATTCCCGTCCGACTGGTTTTTTTAGTAAAGGGATCAATTAACTACCTATAAGATGGCAAAAGTGCATAGAAAATAATGGTTCATACTTTGATTAATTAAATATATTACCTATATTAAAAAATATTCGACTTTTTGTTCCTCCCATAGAAAACGCCAATTTCATATGTAAGGACCTAATATTTTATTGTAATTTACTTCCTAGTAAAAAAATAAAAAAAAAAATGTGTGATTATGTAATATTTGGTGCCTTCGTTTGAGGTGATCTTGGCACTTAACTAGCAGCACATCATTAGAAAATATGACATATAGGTGAATTTGTAGCAGCCTAACATTACCTACCCGACCAATTTCTTAAAAAATACAGTAAGTTTTATCAACAAGTTGACTTGGTGGCGTAATGCTGCGTTTTCCTAATGTATATATTTTTCAACCAGACTGAAATTATGGCTCTTTTACCTTGAAATTATATGGCATAGACCCTGTAGTTTGATATGACACCCTACCGCTTCCTTTATTCTTCCACGAAAGATTCCTGCCAAAGTTCTATGGTAACTAGAGTTTTTTATTTTTTGGAAAACACCAAAAAAGAAAAAAACTCTAAAACTAGTTAACTCTATTTTACTTTTTTTTTTTTTCTTTTTTTTTACATGTCCAGTCCATCCCAAGGTTGCCTGGAAGAGATCGCTCATAGCGATAAGGCCGCCTTTGTACTTCGTCTACTCTTAGCATCTATTTCTGTATTGTTTTCTGTCTTTGTGTGGTACAATAAAGAATTGTCTATCTATCTATCTATCTACCACATTAGTAACGCATTCCTGTTCAGAGTGGAAGGTTACGGGTTCAAGCATAAGTTGTTAATTACATTTTACCATATTACATTTTATTATACGAAATATCCAAGACATTTCATACTTTTAAAACAAAATTATGACAAGCCGCGTACGAAGGAAAGTTCCATCACTCACGCAACCGCAGCGCCTCAAGTTCTTGATCCCAAATTATTTGGTATGCAAAACTTATGATAACTTATCTGAGACGGTTGGTACCTTTCTTAGAGCAATCACAATGTTACCTACATATACAATGTAGATGCTTTAAATTGTTGAATTTTTCATGTGTGTTCGTTTTTTTTATTTTTATTACTTAATTTGCCAAACATTAAACTTAATCCGGGCGCTTAGTACGAATTAATTTACACAGATACACAGTTCCAATGCCAAAGTTAAACATAAATTCACCTGTTATTGGTATTCAGTAAAGACATTCAACTGAGCGCAAAGAAAATTGTACTTGGGTGACTCATAAAGATAAGTATTTTTTTGACAACATCTTAGTCATTCAAATAATTAGGAGTTTAAGGCGCCGAGGTAGGTAGCTCCAAGACAAATTTACTTTGCTTTATTTCATTCTCATATGAGTTAAGGTTTAACGGTTTGGGGCACTGCAGCTAAATCCCATCAAATATGTGTCCCGTATGCAGCTTAACGCTACATTGTAAACATTCTGGATTTTATTTCTGGATTTTTCTGACTAGTTGTGACATGCCCGCGGCTTCGCACGCTTTTTTCTACGTAAACGTACAAAGCTTATACAATTTCTGTCCCTTTGGAACGGATTTATGATATAAAAAAAACCCTATGTATATGTGTTTTTCCAGAACCTGTAGCTACGCAAAATTTCAGTCCAATCCGTTCAATAGTTTTGACTTAAACAATTAATAAACATCCATCTATCCAAACTTACGCATTTACCTCTATAATTTTATGTTACATAATATTGTGATAGTGTAATGTGATGTGACGTATAACATAAACAGTGTTAATCTGAATAACATTCGTGAAATCGACTACGAATGCTTGTGTATGTAAAGTCGAATAAAATTCCATTATGAACGGCTGCCCATTTATTGAGAAGGGTATCTTATTTCCTGATAACTATGAATTATAAATTTAAACAGGCCCCGCGATTCAACATAAAATAATGTGAACTGGAATAATATTTTCTCATTACTCTTCTATATGGAAAATATTGTGGTAAAATATTGTGGTGCAAAAGGTACTGAGCGGGAGATAGTTAAGAAGAATTAATTTATTATCAGGACGATGTCGTTTCAGTTATCAAAATATAACGTCGAGAAAAAAAAGGACACTAATGTTTTCTAAATTATTGGTGTTTTAGTGTTTTTTGTTTGTAGTCTTAACTTTTTTTTGACTTTCTTACTTTTCGTTTTAACTATATGGGAAGTTTTGTAACTGGAAATATATGTTCAGTAATTTTTATTTTATGGACATTATTTAGTATTTCGATAATAAGTTACAAATAAATCAAATAGATGTAGATATCATGGCAAATTGACCTACCTTGCTCAGTTTTTGATAAAACTATCATGAATTAGTCTCACCCTAATCTCTAGATAAACCTAACATATGATTTAAGACACTACTAACCAAAACATGCAAGCTCGATAAGTTAAATAGATATCGTTTCGTAAGACTCGCTCCTCCGATGCTCTTCTTTTAAAAATTCCATCGCACACTTCCCAGTTCTATGGTGATTCCTTTACTTTGCAGGCCGCCAGACTCTGGAACGCCCTCCCTGTTTCTATCCGACAAGCTACATCCCTTCCTATCTTCAAAATTTGGTTCATCAACACTATCTGTCGACTCTTGATAAGTCTTCCTGATATAATATTTTTTATTTTTTTTTGTGTTGTAATTAATTTTGTTTTCTTGTGTCTTTTTTGCCCTATTTTGTTAATTATTGTAGTTTATGTTTTTAAAGTACTTGTATTATTTTTGATACTTCATCAATTACGCCACCGTCACATTCAATATGTACCGATGCTACCCATCCAAAGCCATCCAGCAATGGTTGCCTGGAAGAGATCGCTGTTAGCAATAAGGCCACCGATTGTGCCACATTAGATATAATTAGTATTTATTTCTTATAAATGTATTGATGGTGCAATAAAGTTATATTCTATTCTATTCTATTCTAAGATAGATATCGTTTATTTTCCTTTGACAATAAACGATATCTATCATAAAAATATATCATGAAATCTGAAATATAAACGCTCCTCGTTCTCTCCAACACTTGAAATTCGGACATAATTCATAAAACGATTAATTGAAAACTGAAATGGCTGGTATTCTGATGCCAAATCGGCAATAATGAGGCGAAGAGCTAAAATGTAATCGATGCGTCAATTGGATGCATTGACTGCAGAAAGCAGAAGTCTGCTTCTGCTAGAAGAAGGAACAAATCGTTTTGTAATGTTATTGGTAGCTTTGCATTTTATGAACTGAGTACTTATTATGGGTTGTGCATTCGTTGACAATAACAAAAAAGTTTTTATATTCTTCCATACATCTGGTGCCTTGCAGCGCCTCTACCGGATACAGGGGAATTACTTTTCGTAGTTTGACAGCGATTGAACAGCTTCATACGATCTCGATTATAGTTTTGAAATGGTTTTAAGAGATTTGACTGAGGCTATTTTAACGGAATGTCTCATTCTTTTTGTACGCATGAGCGAGATAGAAGTTATAATCTATCGAGCTCACGCGAAGTATTTTGAGCATTCATATTATGTACCATTAAAAGGTCTCTATGATAGTGCCTTTGGTATACCATAGGAAGACAAATATTAAATATTTATTGCCTTCTGATTAAAGGTTGTAGCGCATTTAGACCGCACGGCTGCACACCAGCACAACATCCAAAAAGACACTTGACACTAAAGTATTTGTGAGTGTTACGCTGTCACTGAAGTGAATCAAAATAGTAGGAACAAGCTTTATGCTCATTGCACGGCTGTGCAGGTGAGGTGTAGTGTAAATTATGAGCTACGATCTTAATTTTATTCCTCAAATTTTTTTCTATGGCATTCGCATGTATTTAATTAGGCTGAAACGAAAAATGTCGTAAACTGGTGAACCAGTCGGCAAGTAATCTGGTTTCTGCATAAAACACTCATTGTCAGAATGCGCACTAATTGAGTGGGTTTTGCTAATCAGTCTGTTAAATGAGAGCATAAATAATGGAAATGGACTAGGAAGTCCGTTTGAGCGACTAGGAAGTCCGTTTGAGATAACGAGCTTACGTCATTGTGGTTTATTAATTACCTCTGCAGTAGGTACCAACTGCGGCTGAGGTCCCGGGTCGGACTCTCAAGTCTTGTAAGTATTGGGATTTTTCGGGTAAAAAATCCCAGTTGCTGCCCGGAGTCAGGAAGTTGGCGGCGTTACATCCCCGTACCTCGGAAAGCCAAAATTAACCACTCCCCCCTCCCTGGACGTGTAAGTTCGTCCATCTTATCACATTATGACAGTGAGGTAATAGGTTGCACCAGTGTTTGCGCTCTTTAAAATATCCTGCGCACACGGCCATTCTCCGTTGAGTGAGACCGCCCGCCTTGGCTGAAACTCGGCTAGGAAGGCGTCATCAGTGTTAAATAAAGTCCAGGTTCATTGTTACAAAATCAGTCTACCATAAGTATATCCATTCGACGTTTAAGCGTACTTTTTTCGAGATGACAAGACGCCTTTTGACACCACTGGGTAATAGCGAGCAGTAGGGTCTTTTACACGCGAGTCGTTCTTTTGCTAGGCTCATCCACTGTCTTCTATTTGCAGGTACTT
This sequence comes from Eupithecia inturbata, assembly GCA_963662085.1. Taxonomy (NCBI): domain Eukaryota; kingdom Metazoa; phylum Arthropoda; class Insecta; order Lepidoptera; family Geometridae; genus Eupithecia; species Eupithecia inturbata. The sequence continues at coordinate 5,056,772 of OY759191.1, read as the reverse complement.
GATGGAAAAAAAAATTATTAAATGAAATACTTAGTAGAATAAACTGCCTAGTTCGACTTGACTTGCACACGAAGGGTTCCGTACCGTAAAAATCAGGCACTTTTTCAAAGAACATCAACCTCTTTAAATTTTCAACTTTATTATATTTTAAGTATTTTTTGTTATAACACTTGATTTGTATTTTATTTTTATTATTTGACATTTTGATTTGTATTTTATTTTTATTATTTGTTTTTAATACACGTTATTTGAAAATTTCAACTGTCTACCTCTTACGGTTCATGAGATATAGCCACGTGACAGACGGACGGACGGACGGACAGCGGAGGCTTAGTAATAGGGTTCCGTTTTCACTCTTTGGGTACGGAACCGTAAAAACCAACAATACTAATTTTACGTCATTTGGCAACTTGAAAACCCTTATTGAAAAGCTGTGCTTGCCAAAAACACCCTTATAAAGCTAGCTATAAACAAGACAAAGCACCCACAAAAAATAGTAACGACTATATTAGCTGCGCTCCGCGGTTTCGCCGTGGAGATTGATTGCACACCCCCTTGGGGTAGTTTTGAAAAAATAAAATATATCATTATTTACTTTATAGTTTACTAGCTGCTGCCCGCGGCTTCGCACGCTTTATTCCGGAATAAAAGGTAGCCTATGTCCGGCCCCAGGATAACATCTACCTCGCTGCCAAATTTCACCGAGATCCGTTCAGCCGTTCTTGAGTTATAAATAGTATAACTAACACGACTTTCTTTTATATATATAGATTACGAATTACAAACTTTAATAAACCGATTTACCCCATTTTCAGGAAAATTTTTAAAAATCCTGATACATGTGTTCAATAGTTTTGTATTCTTAGTAAGTGGCCATTTTAGGAAGGATCATTAAGGAGTATCGGTTTTCATGATAAATGTGCAGTTGTACTACCAATACCGCATACAGTCACTAGTACTACTGGTAGTACTAGTGATACAAAGGTGTTAGATTTGTACTACCAGTTGTACTTCTTAGTAGTACTACTGACACGGAGGCGAATTTTCTCTAAGTTTCAAGCTTATTGGGCTACTGGTTTAAGAGTTACAAAAAATACCAAAAAAAACTTCAATCCAAAAGGGTTGGAATTTCCAAAAAATCCCTTCTTAGCAGGTTGTGTAGTAACAGGTATCTGCTTTTCAAATTTCAGCTTTCTAGTTTCAGCGGTTTGGGCTGGGCGTTGTCCCCAGAAATCACTTGTTTGTGCTTTTTAACTTAAAACTTTATTGACAAAGATAATTACAATCCAATAATAAAAACAAATTAGAACTAGTATTTACAATTGAAACAATTAAGGTAACTGCAGACTGTTGCAAACAATCTACAGGTAGCTCAACTGATCCATATCAATACCAGTCGGAAGCGTCCCAAAGACGCTGGCTGCATTGCCCCGCTGTATGGCAATGCTGATGCGCTGCGCCAGATACCCGCCAGCTCTCGGGTCACGCGTCGCGTCGACCACACTTGTTCTTTTATATATTAAGATTATTACAGTCACACATAAAAGTTCACCCTGTACCTCCTGAATTTCCGCTTAACCCGATGAATTATGAGGGTAGAGAAATTTTATTAATACGACTTGATGTGTACCCGTGACGCCAGTGAGATATAGGACTTACTGTATTTACGACGCGTTGCAAGAAAACGTGGAAGTGGGGTGAGGTATATGCTGGACTCTGATCAGACAGGCGTTGGTTCGAGTCTTGGTCAGAGTTCGGTTTATATTGTCCTTTTAAGAACTGACTTTTAGATTTTCTGATAGATGTTCTGATAGTACGCCAGTGCCCATAGCCACTTATCATACTCCGTCATCCTTTAAGGTAACAGTACCAACGCAATGATGTCTTCTACATAACAAAAAAAACTTATACTTACGTATCTTAGCAAACATAGATCAAACAGACAGCTTAACACCTTACTGCCAAAATTTTAAGATCCTAACCTAAAAAGGTTAGTAACGAATTTACACATTTCAAGTATGGTATATATATCATACTTGAAATGTGTAAATTAGTTAGAAAACAAAAAAAATATAAAACTCGGGAAGAAACCTACATCTCTCGCTCCTTACGATTTAAAAACAAACATATAGGACCAGATTCCAAACTTAAACTTCACTTATCGAGCCCTTATGTAATGACGATTAAATTAAAAAATAAACTACCTGACACGTTGAAAAATGAGAAATACGACAATTTTTTTATGAAACAATTAAAGCTTATTCTAATCACAAAAGCATATTACACGGTTGACGAATTTTTAAACGAAAAATCAGAAATGTAAACGAGTAAAATATACATGACATGTTAAAAATGACGTCCTCCTCTCTCCATACATTTTGGAACACTATTTGTCCTGTTGTCATTGAATTGCCTTGTAAACCTGTATAAAAGATAAATAATATATATGTATGTATTTATATAATAAAATAGTATGTAAGATTTATAATATGTAGTTTGATATGTATAGTATATGTTTGCTAATATTCTAAGTAGTAAATACCTATATTATTATTATGCACACAGATATTACCCCATGTACAATCCAACGATCCTATCCACTCAAGGTTGTCTGGGAGAGATCGCTCTTGAGCGATAAGACCGCCAATTTTCGCTTATTTTTAATTATTCTTTTGTAAATTATTTCTAAGTTGTGTGCAATAAAGTATTATCTATCTATCTATCTACATATTTTGTGTTGCATGGTCTATAGTGATACTTAATAAGATTATAAACACCTCTGTACCTATAGAATGCAATAAATGATTGAGTATTGAATAGTTAGATATACGGCTTTGTGGCGCAGCGGGCGAAAGTCCGCCTGCGACGTAGGATGTTGCGGGTTCCCGCCTCGGTATGAATGTTTGTACGACTTACAGAGTGTTCGTTTGGGCATGAAGTTCGACATATTCGGTCACAAAGAGAATCAAGATTCAAAAGCAACAAAAACAATTTATTTACAGACACACTTTAAAAAAGGTAAAATTCTTAAAATTAAATCGAAACTATCGTTTTTTATTGCAATTGTACCGAAAACAACTGCCAACTTAGCAAGCTTAAAATGATAAAGATGTTCAAACTGCATTTATCCGCAGTTACGATTTTGCACGATTTTTTGATAGTAGACTTGCGTTTAGCAAAAACATCGGTTAAAATTTTTATTTTATTGTCGTATTCTCCATTCAATAGCGAACAAATTTTCAAAATCTATCCATAATTGACGGAGAAATTGACGAACGTACATAAAAAATATACATAAAGCCGAACATAGAACCTCCTCCTTTTTTCGAAGTAGCTTAATTTTTTTTAATATATTATATGAATTTTTTTAAGCTAGTTCGAATATACTAAAATCTTATTATGTATTTAGTATATCAGATAATTATCTAGTACCCATAACACAATCTCTGATTACTCTAAGCTAGATAATGCTGTGTGATATGTCCAGCATTATTTATTAATTAATGAACCTTCTACTCACAAATACTACAAAATAACTCCAAGATCTTCAACAAGTAATGTTTCATAACCTTCCGGCGAATTGTGGTTCCTGGTATAGGAATTAATAAGACAGATATTACGAAAAAGGGTTTTTCATTGGGAAAGTAATCAGATTTTATTTCCCAACTTCGATAAAAATATGAATAGGTACTTTCCTAAATTGGTTTCTTCGTAATGATGATAAAAATAAGCCGAAGATTTAATTTATTTCTGAGAAAGAACCGTTTTAGAAAGTCTGTCTACGTCCTACCTTTCTAATTGTATTTTATCCATTCTCCTATAAATGTTTAAAAATGAGCAGTAGATGGGTTTACCTTACAGAGGCTTGCGAGTTTGGTGGTTGATAGTATTGAGACGTGATTTGACGTCCTATTTTTGTATGGGATTAGTGTGGTTCCCTGTCCGCCCGACAAAGGCGCTGTACCAAATACCATGAAAAAATGAGACGTCACGAACACGTCTCGATACTATCGTGTGCTGTCGTGAACCGGACTCGGTACTAAGATTTTAAGTATTGGTTCTGTTTTATGTTAATAATAGGCGTGATGACAGTATTTTCTCAGATAAAACTATTCAGAGTCAACACAAAGATCTAAAATTATCTTTTTAGTTTTAAAAAGGTTTGTCAGCATAAAGCCGCTGGCCCGCTGCGGCGCACGCTGTGCACAACCACGCGGCACATTTTAGCTGCGTGGGTTCGTTCGTTTGACAACGTAGGTCTACATTCCATTGCAGCACACACTATACATGAAAATTAACCTACAACTAATATAGTACTGTACAGTAAAGAAACTAAAATAGAGTTGGACTGCGCATACAGCAGAAAATGGAGCAGAACGCTGATGGACTAGTTTCCAAAATATAATAAAAGAAATAGAGGAAGATAGTTTGACGAGCTAAATGACAGCAGAAAAAACATGGATAAGGTTGGCGAGAGATAGAGTAAAGTGGGAGGCCTTTGCCAAAAGAGAGCAAGTAGACGAAAAATCAATTTCGTAGGTAACAATAGTATTGGCGATAATATTTAAGTAACAAAATGGAATTTTTTTTTCTAAATAAAAAGCTTGAAATGTAATGAAATTTACAACTTTAGCGCAGGACAGTTTTGAATCACACTAAAGTGAGTGAAGCTGTGCACGCGATTATATTCGGCCATATCCGAGCAAGCCACGCGAGTAGCAATGACGTCATTATTCTCGTATTCGTGCGTAGCGTGTTCCTCGGTTGCAGTGGACGTTATAATTATAACATACATTTTCTCGCAAAGCTTTACACACGTGCGTAGCAACTTCGTACGCAGCAATAGGTTTGTGGCTTTATGTATTGTCGGAAAGAGCTCAAATCAACGACTAGTGCATATTCTGTCAAAAAATCGACGCCAAGAAAAATATAGGGTCAATGTTTATAAACTTTATAAAAAAATTATATTAATTATAAATAATTTTGACAGAATATGCACTAGTCGTTGATCAGCTCAGATCAAATACATATCTTGAGCTTAGTCGGAGTTTAGAGTACCTACCTAACCAACTACCTAGATGAATAATGATAAACCAGATAGTAAGTAAATGGAAAGTCGATTTCCAATATGAATACGAGTAGGTAACTACTTATTTATTTTATGAAGCTGACAATGTTTACTAAATTCGGAAAACCATTACCATTTTTATTTTGTGTGGAATTGAATTCTACCTTTGCTATTCAGTTTGCGTTCAGATCCGAATTTCATTGTAATTTCTAATAGAATTTCTTTGAATTCACTAAATTGTCCGTACAATCAAACGTTTACGGTTTTGATCATTTATCCATGGAAAAGTTTTTCTATTCTTGGAGTAGGATTTTCGTGTTGTTTTATGATATCCTCCTAACCGAATTTACTTCCCAAAATTTTTCGTTTTCGACGGTACTTGAACCCGCATCCTTCCCTTAGTACAGGAATGCGCTTACCAATTACACCACGAGTTCAATTGACATAGGAGTCGAAAAACTTTGGGACTTCCTTTGGACTCTAGCGCCGTTAGCTCCACCTACAGGGGAAGAATTTAAGGTTATCCAATCCTATTCAAACACTAATGTTACAAGTTAACTGCAGACTGTTGCAAACAATCTACAGGTAGCTCAACCGATCCATATCAATACCAGTCGGAAGCGTCCCTAAGAAGCTAGCTGCATTGCCCCGCGCTGTACGGCAATGCTGATGCGCTGCGCCAGATAACTTTTTAAGAATAATAATTTCTAAGAATAATCAGGGTAATTCTGAGTGTAAGGACTTATGGAGGAGACTGTTAGAACTGTTGGTGGTGGGCCTGTTGGTGGAGGAGTGCGGGACATGCACAATAACAAAAATATTATTATAACTATAATAACTAATAACTATTAGAAAATATTATTGTAGTTTAATAACACCGTCATACAGTTTATTTTAATACTATTCTGTTAAATTAGGTATGATTTATTATGAACTTTTGAAGCTGATGCGTGCTAATGGTGTCTAATCACCATAGTCGACGACCAGCTCGGCGAGTTGGTGCAATATTTCACTGTATGAATATTGTAGGCAGCTAAAAGTGTTTTGTTAATTTGTGCAACTTTGGTTTGTAGACTCCATTAGATCTAGAGTAGGTTCAACATTATATCTAGCTGTGCGTGATCGCAAAAGGCGAGCACAATTTCACCAAACAATACATAATATGTACGATGAAAACTAAATAACACTTTATTTCTGAATAACGTAAAATACTGGAACTTTAATTCAGCTGGTCCGTAAGTAATCAATCAAAAGAACACCTACATTACATGATTTATAGCTAACAACAGCTGTATGATTATAGTCGGAAACCCTTTTCTTTCGAAACTCTTTGAATAAGAAAGGTTTGTTGGAAATTTCCGGTATTTTGTGTTTGGATGATGCTGCCCAAAAAAGTTATTGGTTTGTAAAATAAACTTGAAAAATTAACTTTGCTGTTTTAATACGGACATAGAAAATATTAAATACGGGGTATCGCAGGCGATGATTAGCGAAATACCATAAGGGCAAAACTTGTTGCAGGAATAAACAAACATGACTGAAGTTGCGTCCGTAGGAAGAAAACTTAAACCCTTCTAGAAAGTACCAAAAACATAAACAAGTACTAAAGTTTCTTTTTTATTTGAATACCTACAAAATATCAGATTTAAATAAACATAACTAAAGGCGTTAAAATGTTCTCAAAGACCTTCTTAAATTTCACTACGACGGTACTCGCATACCATGAAAGATTCAGAATCGCTTTAACCGAACGCCGGCAAAGGAAATTTACTTTTTCAGTAAATTCTAGTGACTTTTGAGAGGGAAGGCATCGGCCGTGTAATATGCATGAGTCAGTGAACAGGGAGCCAGTTGCCAGCAAAGTGAAGTTATACGCGGATGCACTTTGCATGAGTTCGAATTCTCTACGTTAAAATTAATTTACGTAACGACAGGAAACGTTTAGTTTTATGGGCGTCTTTTAAGATTTTTATTGTTCTTTTTATGGTACTCTGACTTTGGACACGCAAATGGTCCACCTGGCGTTTGGTGGTCCTTGATGCCATAAGCTCAGCTCGAAATTTTAATCATGACAACAAAGCTCTACCTACCCTCTGTTAATAGTTTATCCTACCTTTAAACCAAAGCATACTGGTCTTCGATCAGGGAAACGGTGATTTCTTCTGTCCGAAATACTGCTGCTTAGCAGACGAAAAATCCAGGGGGTACCATAGACATGGAGCCACCTCGCTCTATTTTCTTCTTAAATTTTATACTAAAGCTTGAATAGACAAATCTTTCAAACCATAATATGTATACCCCATTTTTTAAACGCCAAAGCTTTTCATCACAGAAAGCCTGTCATTTTTCGATGGAGCTATAGAAAGCTGAGCTATAAACTAGTGACGGTGTTGACCTATTTGTGAAGTTAATGGAATCGGTCTCTATTCAAAAGTTAAAGGAGTTTGAATAATAATCAGGATTTTCTGGTATACAGCTATAATTTCGTGGCTAGAGGTAGTTTGTAAGGGCACGACCGAATTTCAGAATGGTAGGTAGGGAAGGTAACCAGGCTAGGTTACCTTCCCTACCTACCATTCTGCAATTCGACCACATGGCTAGCACATGGATAGGTTGACTGGTTGTTTTGATGATAGCTCACCGGTTTGATTCAACGCTTACGGAGCTTAGAGTTTAAAATTCGAGAACAGACGTCTGACAGACATCAGGCAGCTAGGCGCTTGCTGTGTGGCCGGCTCCGTACATTTTTAAGTTGAGCGTCGATATTCACAATCTGCATATAGGGTTCAGATTTTGCATCGGCAATATAGGCTCTTTAAAAGATAAATAATAGTTATGTATGTATTTATATAATAAAATAGTATGTAAGATTTATAATATGTAGTTTGATATGTATAGTATATATTTGTTAATATTCTAAGTAGTACTTAAATACCTATATTATTATTATGCACACGGATATTACCCCACGTACAATCCAACGATCCTATCCATTCAAGATTGTCTGGGAGAGATCGCTCTTGAGCGATAAGACCGCAAATTGTCGCTTATTCTTAATTATTATTTTGTAAATTATTTCTAAGTTAAGTGTGCAATAAAGTATTATCTATCTATCTATCTATCTATACGTATTTTCAAAGTGCTCGAGTTTGCAGATGACGTCTTCCGGCGCAACAATGTCCTCGTCACTACGAGGGTATTGTTACGGATGACGTCATACTGTTAGTCGTCTGGGGGAGACCCATCTTCAGCAGAGGACGCATAATGGGCTAATAAGGTACTACTGGTTAAGGCAGACCTGTTAAACGAATATATTTTAAACCTAGTCTTTTGCAAACACAGATCAACAGCCTTTACAAGTCCGTTGCTGTGCCTCCCCTGATAAGCACCTTATTGGATCTTATCATTAGGGGGTAATGCCAAAATCATATCGTTTCATCATCAACCTTATATTATTAACAGTTATCTGGTAGGTAGGTACGGATAATACAAGATCAACTGATTTTGGGTGCTAGTTTATGACGTGTGAAGTTCAAATATTTCATCATCATCATAATTATCAACCAATATTAGTCCACTGCTGGACATACACCTCCCCTAATGAGCGCCATAGCGCCCTGTTTCAGCTTGCCGCATCCAGCATCTGCCTGCAGTCTTTCGCAGGTCGCCGTCCCACCTGGCTGAAGGGCATCACTACGTTTGCCGAGTCGTGGTCTCCACTCAAGAACACGTTTACCCCAGCGGTTATCGGTTCTTCGCGAGATATGGGTGGCCCACTGCCACTTTAGGTTGCTAATTCTTAGAGCTATGTCGATAACTTTGGTTCTCTGTCGGATGTATTCGTTCAAATCGTTTATTTCTGGCAAAATAAAATGTTTACTTTATATATTGAGGCCGCAGGATCCCGAGTTAGCCTAAGCTGTATTACAGGACCCACGGCTTCTCCTAATAAGAATAGAATAGAATATTTCTGCTGTTTATTGCTGCTGTTTGTCTCCCGCTGAATATCCTTTAGTCGCCTCTTATGACACCCGCGAGAAGAGTTGGGATCTTCTAGTCTTCTGCATTTTCTACTATTATTTTAAAGCTGTATGATCTGTGGGAAGTCTAGATAAATAGATAACTGACTGACATCGTTTGGGAGCTACGATACAACACATTGACACAGATACACACGTCTAACTCTTGTTAAAACAAGATCCGTCTGTGCGAGTGTGACTCGCGCGCCGAGGGTTTCGAACAGTTCTCAAGTATACAATATGTACTATAGGTACTGCTGGTTAGAGACTTTGCTATTTGATGAATACAAAACTAAATTATAGGTACCTACCTACATTTCAGATGTATTGGTTTGCAAATTTCGGAGTACCTAAAAAGGGTAGGTAATAGTAAAATTTTCGTGTTTTTTCAAAATATTTCGTAAAGTATGTAACCTACAAAAATTTCAAAAACTGTTTTGAGATGTACCCAGTTGGTGAGGTAGCCCCCCCTTTTGAAAATTACCCCCATTTTTGACCATTTTTCTAAAAGCTGTCTCCTTACAGACTTCTTTATCGTGTACCTAAGATCCATATCTACAAACGCTACATACATTTTAGATGGATCGCTCTGCAAACTTCGGAAATAGGGGGGGAGATGGGTATTTCTTCAACTTTTTTCAAAATATTTCAAAAAGTATGAAACCTACAGAAGTTTCATAAACCGTTTTGACATGTACAAATTGATACCTTTCGTTTGGTACCCCACTTGACTTATTTTAAAGTTTACGTTATTTGTTGCTGTAGTTGCTGAGTTATTAATGACGGAAAAAAGGACAGAAAAAGCGAGACCATAAGGGTTTCCAAACCGATCTCCAATCTTCGAAACTCTAAAAATTAGGTACACGTGTAAAACAAACGCATGCCGAAGGTTTGCCCTGTTTAACGAGCCGTTCATCGTTCAAAATAGGTACATAACATAGGTACTATTTTATTGTATCAACAAACCTTTGAAGCAACTTCGCCATTAGCCAGATTGCAAGCAATTTTCGCCATTAACAAAGTTTTGAATTGTGCTGAAATGAAACTGGGAAATTTTATGTGGCCACAAACATATCTCCGGAAATTCCTACGTGAAGCACGAGCTTGTTCATAAAATTACTTTCGTGGAAGATACTTAGGCATAACTTAATTGGAACATAAAACAGTTAATTACAGCCAATCTTTTATAGGAAAATTTTCATTACGTGTACCTAGAGTATATAAAGTGCATACTTTTTGAATAGGTAAAATCTGAAGCTAAGATGAAATGAGATTTTAAAATAGAATAGCAATTCTGTGGCTGAGTGCACAATATTTGAGTCGAACGTTTGAGGGACCAAAATAATTGAATTGAATCAAATGAGTTTAAACCGTTCGTCAAAACTCATTTGATTCGTCCGTCTTGCTGTGGATATATTGGTGTTTAGGTTATTAGGCCTTTTCAGGGCCCTATCATACGTTTTTTACACCCATTACCAATTTTTCCTTTCAACGCTCAGCAACATTTATCAAAGCTATACGCGTTACTCCGTTTTGTATCAAATTAATCGTTCGTTAGGAAAACGAAAACGTGCGTTATTTCGTTATTTATCGGCCGGCCAGAGATATTGCCACTGTCATTAATCTCGTAGATTCTTGAAGGAAATCCTGCAAAAAGCATTGTTACCTATGTTAGGGCTGTCACAAAAAGGGACAATGGGGTTTGAAATTTAGGCCCTAACATCGGCCACCATTTTGTATTATTTTTTTCAAAATCGCGGCTCATAGTATATTTTATATTTTTGGATAGAAGACTAAAAAAAATTATTAAAATAGCAATATTATTTCTTCATTGTGTGAATATCTCTGAAACCTGACGCTTTAGGACATTGAAAATGTTTTCTAGTTTTAGTGTCCTTTATCCAAATATATTATTAAGCGCGGCAATATTGAAAAAAGAAATGGTGACCGATGTTAGGGCCACCCTACATACAAAAATCTTCAAACCCCTTTACTCATGTGTATACTAGGTAATGGGTAAAAGGAGTATGTAGGTATATATCTCTTAAAATCAATTTTAAGAGATATATACCTACATACTCCTTGGACCTCACACGTCATAAACTAGCACCCAAAATAAGTTGAGCTTGTGTTATCCGTACCTACCAGATAACTGATATACGGACTAATTAAATTGTCCCGCAGGGGGAATCGAACCCCATCTGAGTCTCAGATGGACCTCCACCCACTGCGCCACAAAGGTCGACGTAAATGTTTGGTGATCACTTTTTACACAAGCCTTTGATGGACTTGGTCTCAACAATCTTCGTACAATTTGCTCTGACTCCACCCTCCTTTCTTTATGGTTGTATCTTGCTCTCATTTCTTTTTAGATTGTCCTAGTTTTCCATCGGGTTTTTTGTGTACAACTACAATATCTGTTCACAGGGCAAACCTGGATAAGCCAAGCGCAGGAACTTGGAGGCTCACCAACCCAGCAGTGGGTGAAGCCAGGCTGTGAATGATGATGATGGGTTGTATAGTCTAATCACTACCACACTTTTATAAATTCCATAGAGTAATAATAAATTACCCATGGGAAAAAAAATAAATATAAGCTGTCATAAAACGAAGCGCTCGGTGGCGTGGGCGGATTTTATTTGTATTCAACCTATTTTGAGCAAGGGTAAAAATAAAGTTTGTATAAAAGATGACCTGCAACTGGCAACCCTGAAATTGATAAATCCCTGGTGAAGTTTTCCGTCTCTTTCAAACCATTTGCGGTTTCACTCGCAGCTGCGTTTTTGAGGTGTAATTTATCTATCATTGTTCCGGACACTTTTATCTTTTTCTAAGGTGAAATTACGAGGACGTTTCTCTGGTTTATTTTAATGTCTATGCTTTGTGTTATTCGTATCTGTGGGGACAATTGTTGTCAAATTACTTTTTGTTGAGTTTTTCTTGTTTCCTTGAAATATTTTTTTAATAAATCACCAGTTTACGAGGCTATTGTTTACATTGTAGAAGGAAAATATTTATATGTATGGAGTCTGAAGTCTCTTATCTTCTCAAGTACACAATTACCAATCTCTGACACCTACTCTAAATTACTATTGTGTACAGTGAGTCCATGAACTCTCAGCAGCACAATCCAAATCATTTAACAAAAACCCTTGATAACGAAAAAGGAACATACTGGGTGCTGAGTTACGTTATTAGAACTGGTTGCTTCATATTTGTATGACGATAGTGGAATTAGTTTGCACCGAAACACAAAATGCAGTATTATCACAAGCAGAAAAACCCCTGAAAAAAATGAGCTATTTATCTCAACCGCAACTTAAAAACAAAAATCATCCATCATCCCCCTCCATTAACTTCCGTTAAAAATCCTTGTCGTCCCGTTTCCTGCCCACTCCCATAATCACACCGGTGAAAAAAATCATAGATATTATAGCAGTAGTGACGCTACTGGTCTGCCTCTACATAAGAGGCAGACCAGTAACGTCACTACTGCCTTTTAAAGATGAACAAATATGAATATATCGCCGACGGATCGTAGAATCAGACCGTTTTTAAGTCTTGGTAGTTTATACATTAGGCTTATTGAAGCTGTTATTAAAATAAAAAGCTCGTCTACCGCCAAATCTTCGCATTGAATTGTGTTTCGGCCGTCTCAACGTACAATGTAGCTATTAAGTTAATCGCCACCGTTTTCCCGCCGAACGAGACATTACAGATATTCTATGGGGACTGAGAAATACAATGGGAATATTATGTCGGTTTGTCCCATTGACAAAGATATATTAAAATTTTTGGCAATGCAAGCTTCGGGCATCATCGGATGATTTAGAAAACTAATCATTGTCAGCTAGAACGTATCGTTAGACGTGTTATTCCAGGTCAAGTCTAGACCCACATCTGTGCAAATTTCCCGGTAAATTTGGCGTGGAGAAGTTACAAACATACATCCATCCATCCAAACTTTTGCATTTATAATTAGTGTGATGTGATGTGTGACGCGTGGCACAAAGATTAATTTTGTATGAATGAACATTATTCATAACATCCTTACAAAAATGTGTCCACTCACAGATTAAATAATTTATGTTGGTAAAAAAATATAAGGGTGGTGTAATGGGGCGTAATGTACCATTCGCAGCGAGTATTGTACTTTACGCCGTGTGCTAAAATCCGCCTCGTTGCTCGTTATGAGCACCTTTCCCCGTACAGACTGCACGAACGCTCTCTGTGTAACACTACATTAGAAAGAAAGAAAATCAATTTATTGGCTTACACATCAAATACACAATAATAAAAAATAGGTAATTCTATGTGAACGAAAAAGGTCCTGCCTCAGCTTAATGTTGCTCAACAGAATGATGAGCAACGCTGGTTTTCTGGCAGGACCTTTGGTGCGTGCGTGTCTACACTGCTTACGGACTTGCTTTGTACACAAAAAAATATTATGACAATTTATATCTATGTGACTATAATCATGACATACGAGTATAACAAATAAACAACTCAAAAAAACATACTAATATTTTAAAAATAATGGTAAATCAAAGTGGATTCTCTAAGACTATCGCTGAACACGGAAAACACTCAAACATTACGCCCCGTAACGCCGGTCAGTACCCACCTTTAAACTCTTTAAAAATAGTCGTAAACAAGCCAACCCGCATGCATCAGCTAGGCATTCAAAGGACAGCGATTTGTTCGTGCATAAATGTGATTACGATGCATAATTCTCGTTTTGTGCTTTACACCACAAAACGAACAGGTGATTTTGTACAATGCCAACAATCTCAACGTTTTACATTGTGCAATTTTGTACAATTTGTACAATTCCATGGGGGGTTTAAGCTTGTGTGTGAATATCGGACGTGTCTTATTTGTACAGTCTCATTTGTTTGACAAATTAATTATCAAAGTGGTTCTAGTTTCTTCCCGTGGCTTTGAAGGTCAGCAATGACATATAAAGCCACGCCTTCTAAGGCGTTCTAGCATTGAGCTGCGAAATACTAATATGTGTTTATGATTCGTTATTCTGCACTAATAAGTAGATCACTTCCATGTATATGTCCAGGTAATTTATTACCTATGCTATGTGGATTGTCCAGCATTATGTATTTATATTTATTTATTAAAGTTTCGCCTAGTGAATGTCTCTACATTATTATAGAATAAAGTCCCTCACCGCATCTCTTTGAGAAACTCAAAAACTATTGAACGGATTTTCATTTAAATTGTTAAATTATTTTAATGATTATAGTTTTGTTTGTTTTAAACAGTTTTTTCAGTTTTGACGGATAAACACTAATTCCTCGGGAATAAAATTGTTATGAGACCACCTCGGGATTATCCACTATACAACTACATATATAATAATCTAAATCGGCCCATAAATCGACGGAGATACTTAAAAAAACCATTTACCTATGTGCATACTGTTGAACATATAACATCCTCCTTTTTTCGAAGTCGGTTAAAAATCATGCCGGCTTCTCTGGCGTACCTACAACGCCTTAGCCAATAGAGTTGTAAGAAAACAATGTATCATGTTATTATTTCTCCTTAAAAAGAACTACAGCTCTTCTACCCGTGCGGAGCCGAGGCATGTTGCCAGTTCTAGAATTTTCTATAGAAACTATTTTCAAAGGTCAACCTTAAAATAAGACTTTTAACAAAAACTAAACTGTAACGACTCAGTGTCCTATTTCAATAAGATTGGCCAAATATTGGATTATTCAAACAAATGAAGCTGGTATTAGCTTAAGTTACTGATAACGTTTTTTTTTATTTTGCTATTTTTGCTCTTCGTTTGTCAAGGCTGTATCTCAGGAACCACAATAGGTAGACACCTAAAAAGCATACTAAAAATATAATAATGTTGAAAATTTACACGGGCATGCGAATGAGTGAAAATTTGATGTTGTTTGAGAAAGTTGCTTGATTTTTACGGTACGGAGCTTTTCGTGTGCGAGTCAACTTGCACTTGGCGGTTTATTTTATATTCTAGAAGAAAGGAGACTTTTAGAATATAAAAAAATCATAAAATCATCTTACTTCTATAGCTAGCTAAATATTCTCAATTAATTCAAAGGCTTATGAATTTGGAGTGTACCTAACCAAGTTATAACGATCTTATTGGTTTCATAACAAACTTTTCTTTTTCAGACCGTTCAAGTTTTTAATTTTTTGAGATTAAAGTCAACTCTAGAGCCGTTTAAATGCCTATAAATTAAAAGTTTCTCGTTTGTAGATAAGCTATTTGGCTGAAATTTAATTTCATTTCTAATTTTATTTTTTTCACTAAAGGAATTGGTAATTACCAATATGTGATTAATTGAAAACCCCGACTCGGTCCTTGCTTTTCACTTTTTTTTCGCCTAATGACAGAGCAAACGCCTACGAGTGTTTCAATAATTCATTTATCAAAATCGCTTTACCCGTTTTGATGCTTGGATGTTACCTGCAGTGTAGGTAACTCCCTGTACTTAGTCGTCACGCGCGAGCTAGTCATATTTTAAGGCTTCTTTCAAGCTGCGTATTATAACCATCCAATCCATCCAATAGCGGAATTTGCGAAAAAAACTGGCAGCTTTCGAAAAACAAAAAAAACGTATTGCAGAGTTAATTTAGATTTCATATTATTTTTAACCACTTCACATGGTCTTCAAATGGGGAATGGTAATTTTTTCGTCTTTTTGCTAAATATTTCATAAATTATGAAATCTACAAGAATTAAAAAAATATTCTGAAATGTACATATTGATACTTTAATTGCACTTGACCTTGCAGGTCGACGTTACAATTTGTACTTAGAAAATTTTCATTTTTGATTTTCATTTATATACATTTTTCTTTAAAATTTATAGGCGCCTGAAATGTTTTATTATTATTTTAAATTTCAAGTTAATAGCTGCGGTAGTTGCTGAGATAATTAAGAGGGAAAATTACAGAGCGAAACTAATCCCGAAACCCTAATAACTGGCTTCTAGAGAAGACGTTCTACACCTACGACGAATTTTAAACTGAATAATGTGTTTTAATTATTTTTAATGTCGTAACAAATAATTGAGACGTATAATTTGACAAATTATAAAAAAAAAGATTATCTTTTTATCATAGACGATGCCTAATCTACCTTTAAAATAAGCTAGCAAGTATTCCTGTGACGAAGATTCTGGAATCCTTAACTAAAGGGCTTATTAATGTTTACGAATTTCAATGTCCTCATTTTGAACAGGTAAGTTGTTGTTAGGATGAAGGATTAGGGTTAGTGCAGGATAAGTGTAGCTTCAAATAATATGCAGTGGGGTTCAAAATGTGGTATGGTAATGGCTCTAGGATCTAGTAAACAAATCTGCGCGCGCGACTCACGTTCGCTGTTCTGGCTTTGATAGTGTTGTAAAACACAACACCTAGAAAAACTTACTTTTGTGTCACATGTGAACAAGCATGATAAATAACTCTTTAGAAATAAATAAAAAACACTCTTGCTTTTTAACCGACTTCAAAAAAAGGATGGAGGTTCTAATCTACCTTTGAAAATAATCACGTGATGGTCCCATGAAAAAATATTTATTTCTCGAGGGTTTAGTATTTGTCCCACAAAACTTAAAAAAAAGTGGTTAATAAGGAGTTTGAAGTTGGTTTTAGTTTATTCAAAACAATTATACATAATACATGAAGACTTTGTTCATAACAGAAAAAGAGAGAGTGTATTATCTAAGCCAGCATCTTAAACAGCTTATTTATATGTTATACTATACTACTAGATATAATTATAATAGGTAAGCGAAAGTCTGCATCTAAAATTAGAAAAACAAGTACTTTAATCACTAATGATTATTTATTGGGTATTTATCGCGTAGTATCGAAGTACGCGATAAATAATCTTAAATAATATATGATAACAGATCGCGAAAGTTTAAAAAGTTTTACTTTAATTACGTCAGCAAATCTTGAAAAGTAATTATTCAAAACATACATAACACAGAGACAAATTATTTTTATTTGACTTCTGAAATGTATTATTTTGATGGCAATGGCCTTTATTAACCAAGAAAATAACAATCAAATAATATAAACAAATTTGAACTTTAGAAATTAAAACTTAAACAATTAATTAGTATTACAAATTATTTTAACAGATTTCGAAAATTTCTTTATCGTAAATAATTGAATGACATATTTGAACTTTCCAATGGTTCAAGATCTCTGCGTATAGAATTGCACTTAACTTGAATTTTAATATTTATATACTTACCTACCTTTCCTTAATTCGTCCCTGCTTGAAAGGCTCAAGGGTATGTACTCCGTTATAACCTGTGAGGGTTACTGAGGACCACCTATTATATTGAAAGGTCGCCTTGTTAGCATAATAATTTCGTCAAAGCTTTATAACCGTTTTGACAAATGTTTTGGGATTATGTAAACAACCCACGTCTCCTCTATATTACACAAACGTAATTGTTTTCAATTAATTGAAATTATTATTGTCCTAGTGGTCTGACTAAAAAGGCCTTTACGTTTGTACTTGACAGTTTTTGTTCCCGGCTTCTATGATAAGCTTTAGCTCGATCTTTAAAAAGAAATAAAAAAAATATTTATCTAAAAAACTACTACACAATAAGAAAACTAAAAGTACTTACCTACTAAATAAATAAGATTATGTACTGTGTATGTTCTTGGCCTACGACACAATATTTCTCCAGGCATCTCGGTTCCAAGCAGTCTCTTGCTCGCTGGTAGCAGCCAGCTAGAAGCGTCAAGTACGAAAAGATCAGCTTTTGAAATGTAAGCTGATCAGTCCAGCGATATAGTTATTAAAATGTAGAAATACGATACAAATTCTTATTATACATATTATACTCTTTTACACTTGATAAAAAATAAATAAATAATGCTGGACAATCCAGCACTCGACTTTTGTCTAACCTTGTAATTTCGGACTTGCCCATCACTGCCGTTCTCAAATAACCAACCTGTATACATAAGACATTCCATTATACAGGTTGTCCCATGGGACACGGATAGCAAGTACCTACCAGAAATATTGAAGATAGAAAGTTTTACTGTAAGAACACATTCCTTTATTTTTTTAAATACACTGCATTCACAGAATTTTGAAAAATGACGTCCTTATCCGGTAATCCAACCCACTAAAATAAAATAAAAATTACCGTGTATTTTTAGTGCACCGATCGGTAGAGTCAATCATAATAATTTTATTAAATCTATCCATTATACGTTGCATATTAAATTAAAGGAACACCATGAAATATGACAAAAACTGCGACGAGACTTTGACTGGCTCGTTTACACCAATTTGCTGCAGACAACTTCAACTTCTTGTTTTATAGCGCCGCTTGCTTTTCGCTACGACTCTGCCGGTGTCTAATATTTAATCAATAACTGTATTTAGCTGTCTGTAGATATACATATTTTGACAATTAAAAGACAGCAATCATTTCATTAGATTGCAAAAACAAAAGGTACAGGTAAGTACACAGAAGCTTGCTTGCAATATTAATAATCCTAAAGATAACCTAGCCTGCATAACAGCACTGCAGGGTATTCCATAACGGTAGTTTGCATGACTGGAAGCGTTCGGTATTCAATTCGTGACTTTACTGACACAGGTGTGTTCATAGCACGCGAAAAATAAACGCAAACAAGTCTGATTGAAAATTTGCAATATGCAGTTACAGCTAGTTTGGTGAACCGAAATTGTGCTAAAAGGGTTTGAATATTTTGGCCCTAACATCAATCACCATTTTGTATGTTTTTCAAAATTGCCACCCACAGTAAAAGTTATATTTTTGGATAGAAGACACTTGCACGAGCACGTACATTGTGCATTCCCCTAATTAATGCCAGTCATAAATTTTAGCAATACCTACTTTTTATGTAGCGATCACCTGTCAGTCGACACACACTCGACATCATTTCATTTGTAACTATACAGTTCATCAATATGAAATATATCAATTAAAATTAAAAAAATAATTTAAAAAATTTAACTAGGTCTTGATATTTTGTCGGGTTACAAAAAAAACGAACACTCACATTGTCTAATTTTATTTAGTATAATTTCAATTAAATAAATTAATTTTCGATTTCATTTTTTATTTGATGTTACCTACATATCACACAAATCACATAATTATACTTCTCAACAAATTATTTAAAACCAAACACATAATGTTATTTTAGTAACTATAAATTTGTATGAAATAAAAACATTGAGTATAAGACTACGTTCATTTAATATAATTTACCAAATATAATATTAAACAAACCATAATACTAGAAATATATTCTCTTTACAGGATGACAGATCAAGTAAAGAAAAAGAGGTCGTGGGATCCGCATGATATGAAGACTGCCCTGCAAGCCGTAAGCAATGGCAGCAAAATTAAAACAGCGGCTAGGAATTTCAATGTCCCGGAGACCGAATGAGAATTGGAAAAGATTACAATCCTCCGAAAGGCCAAAGAACTACTTTTACGCCAGAAGAATAAAAAGAGATCCGAGAGTTTATAGCTATAATGGCCAAAGCATTTTATGGAATCACTCAGATGCATATCCGGAAACTGTTCTATGACTTTGCCATCGCAAAGAACATATATAAAAACATGTTTTCATTATTACCCTCTAAACCTATTCCGAAGTTTGCAAATGAAAGTAAAATGATTTGGCTGCGCATCACGCCGAAACTACTGAATAAATCCAAATTAAACTTAGCACGATTTGAGTTCATACTAAGAGGAAGGCCATAGAATACTTTTTATCCTGGAATTTAGTATGGTTCCCCTGGGAGAGGGCATGAAAGTAAAATTGTTCGGCCGTGCATCACGCCGAAACTACTCAATTAATTCAAATTAAACTTGGCACGATTTGCGTTCGTACTACGAGAAAAGACGTAGAATACTTCTTATACCGGAATTTATAAGGGTTCCCCTGGGAGAGGTGATAAAATTCAAATACATTGGCCGCGTATTACGCCGATTCTACTGAATGAAATCAAATTCGCACGCAACATAGTGCCATACAAACTACGAAGTATTACGAACAAAGCCGGATCCGCGCGAATATGATAAAAAGATAGACGAACGTGCATTACTTGCTCGCATCGCACCAATCACCAACCGAACTTCGTGCGTGATGTACGCCTAACGTAATGGGTAATGTTTCGGCGTCTCGAGTTAGATAGATAGATAATTCTTTATTCATCACCTTATAAAACAGATAGTACTCATTAAATATAATGTAGGGAACAGCAATGGAACTGGCGGCCTTATCGCTTATAGCGATTTCTTCCAGGCAACCAAACCGAGTTATGCGTGATGTTACAGTAGGTACGTCGTCGCGCAATATTACTTTTGTGATATTGCACGCATTACTTACACATGTCTATTTTTAAACGAAAATTATGTAAACCGGTGGATCGGCCGACAAGGATCTCAAGTGTTTAACAAAAAATCAATTAAAATAAAAGCTACTTAAATAATAAATGATTTTAAAAACATTTATTTTCTGTTCTTGTTACCCCAAATTAAACATCTTTAAGATTAAGAGATTAATGGCATGACCGGAGTGCCTTTCTTTCCATCTCCACTACCTATGTATATTGGTCCACAGCTGGACCCAGGCCTCCCCCTGATAAGCGCATTGTTGGCTGTTATCTCACGGGGGTAATTCCCATAATCCCCACGCTGGGCATGCGGGTTGGGGATCGCCGTTCGGAGGTATGCAATTCGCGCTTGATAGTTTAGTTTAAAAGTTACACCGTTTTGTTCAGATCGGAATCGATGTAGCGAAAAAAAAAGTTTATAAACGCTACAAAAAAATAAAATAAAAAATTAACACATTTTCCGTCAATAAAATAGGGCGTAGTTTCCCTCATTTTAGTCTGTGCAGCTTATCAATTTATATCACACTGTATATGTGTTATTAAGTGAATACCTCACATTAAATGAAAAAAAAATTCAAAAACAAATGTTAGGGCCACCCCTATACAAAAATCTTTAAACCCCTTTGGTACCTCACTGCCGCGATGACTCACCATTTTCATACAATACCCTACGCAAATGAAGTTAGGCATTATTTTGATGGAGCAATCATCTTCATATCAAACATAAAAACTAAAGGCTGGGTCTTATTTTTCATTATGTCGTCTCTTTTAGTAATATAATCTGATCGTCCAAATAATAATTTATATGGACGATCAGATTTTTTGATTGTTTTTAAATAACTGAAAACTGATTTCGAATCCCTTAATTTTACACTGTTTTTAAGTTTTGCGGAAGAATAACAAATCCCTCGGAACCACCTCGGGATCGTTTTCTATACAATAACGAAAGAGTTTTAAAATCGGTTTATAATTGATGGATAAATCGCCGAACATACATAAAGAAGTACATACCGCTGAACATAGAACCTCGTCCTGTATTATAAGTCAGTTAAAAATCATTAAAAATGCTCACAAAACCATTTTCAACTGGTCATATTTTATTTGTTATGTTATGACTTAACTTAATAGCTTTAGTGATTATAATTTATCGGATTTATGGACATCTAGTTTTGTCAATGCATAAATAATATGTTATTTATGTTGTAGGAAATTGATAAATCAAATTCTGAATGTTTATTTTTCCCATCAAATCACACCTGAACCCATTATCAAGAGCTTGTTAAAAGTACCTGTTCAACCTGTGTTAGCCAATAAACTGCATTATATCCGAGTTACGCTGAGCTTCATCAATTTCCGTTTAGAAGGTCAGTTATCTGTATTAGCCAGTGACCCCAATACAAGCAAGTTCAGTAGTCTACCGTC
Organism: Eupithecia inturbata; assembly: GCA_963662085.1. Taxonomy (NCBI): domain Eukaryota; kingdom Metazoa; phylum Arthropoda; class Insecta; order Lepidoptera; family Geometridae; genus Eupithecia; species Eupithecia inturbata. Next base: position 5,034,856 of record OY759191.1, on the reverse strand, counting down.
TACCTTTTGTGAGGTTCAAAGGCGAATAGGTATATAAGGAGCTGCGAGTTGATAAGCTGTTTATGGTTCATTATTCGGTGCTATGATGCAATTTCCTCCACTTTTCTTTTCTCAATGCGGTCTCTTTTACTTCTATAAGCCACACGACATTGACTTTCTCCATGATCTGACTTTATTTACAAATTACAAAAGAAACAGTTGATATAGATAATTCTAGACTATTGCAAATAATCTACAAAACATCCAATAGTTGTCCGACACGGTTTTCAACAGAAAATAACACGCATCAAATAAGTGGTAAAGAATCATTCAAGCGCGAATTGTAATTAGTAGGGTGCGGTCCCTGTGACGAGCGACAGCGGTTACAGCGGCTCCGATGGATATGTCACCCGACCGCAAAAGGTGAGGCAATGCGAACAATAGAGGTGTTTGCGGTTGTTCGCTTAATGTTTCGAATGTGATTAACGGGTAGGACATAACGCGTTAATCACAGGCTTTTGTTTACTATCCTGCTTATATGTACAGTGTCATTGGTAATTCAAAGACACTACGTGTACTGCAGGTTCTGTCCATCATCACGAACACGTTCGTGAAGACGCCAGCTCTTAATTTTCCCTACTCTGCTGGGTAAGGGTTTTATTTAGTCGTTATTAATTCATCAGATTTTTTTTCGTGAGAAATAAATAAACTTGGGGCTAATTTCGTCAGTCTCTATAGATTGGTAAGAATAATAAAGTTATACTTTTAATTTATAAGGGATTTTATTACATACCTTACATATAAGGTATTTTACATAATGTTGGTATTTTTATTTACCACGTTTATGCGCTTTTAGTGCCATAATTGTTACAAAATAAACATTTAACAATACAGTTTGGATTTAATTTAATGATGATGAATTTTCCCAAATGTAATTTAGGGAAATTCATCATCATGTTTTTTTTATTTAACGCTTTTTGCGCCCGGCGTTCCATATTTCTATAGATGAGCATGAGCGTCGTGGGCCAATGTGATCTTCGGAAAGATAATCGAACAATTCCAATTGAATGAACGATAGGTACCTTAGCGTCATGCATCTGGAACCTAAATCAGTCGACAGATTAGGCTAATATCTTATTTTATGTAAACCGGACAATGCGCATCAAGCAGCTTTATTTCATTTTAATAGACCACTTTGGATAATCCACTCTTAGCAGCTATATTTTACCTGAGTAAAGTAATACACTGTGATACCTATTATTTGTTATTTATTTAGAATTAATTATTTATGACAGACAATACCATTTTACAGCAGCGCTATGAATTTATAATTATTATTTTTACATGACTTTAACGATGCCCATTTTCAGCTGATCTATTTCTTATTTTACCTATTTTTGTACCCTTGAACACCGAAAAACACTGGGGAATCATTACTAATATAGTTCATTATTTTTACTCGTTGAAACCTATGACTCAAATAGCTTTTAAACATCTCTAGCGGTATACCACGTATACCATACCTTTCCATCTTTTTCAGCAGAATTGGAACCGACACAGTGTCGAATGCTTTCTTCAGGTCAAGAAAGACTCCAATAACCTTTCCCTTACTATCGATCTGTTTTGTCACTGTATTTATTAAGTAATTTACAGCATCTTCTGTGCTCTTGCCTTTTCTGAAGCCAAATTGATAAGATGAAATAATATGGTTTTTTCCCAGGAAGTTTACGAGTCGGTTATTTAATATTTTTTCTAAAATTTTTGATAGGACAGGCAGAACGATATATATATTTTTGAGAGGATAGGCAGGAATAGGACGATAGTTATTGACAGAGATATTAGGAGTTTTGTAATTTTTCGCGCAAGTGTTTATTCGCGCAAACGTCCTTCGCGCAAGTGTCTGATAAACGCTTAGCTTCTAGATGATGTGGTGTGAATAGCCCAGCATCATTATTAATATACATACACTAGCTGCGCCCCGCAATGTTACCCGAGTTGTAATTTTTACGTTTACGGTGGTAATTTTTGAAATTTTTGTCTTCATAAAAACCATTCTCACACTTCGATAAATATTTTAAAAAAGCTAGCTAAATTTGGGCCAGCCATTCTCGAGTTTTGCGCTTAGCACCATTCAGCGATCAATTTATTAATTAAGTGCTATTAAGTTAATTAAGTATTATTAATCAAGTACTTTACGAAAAATAGAACTTACTTGTTGTTGATTTTAAATACAATTAAAAAACTTCTCGATTTGAGATCCTTTCTTCAATAAATATTGTTAACTCGACACGTAGATTTTTTTGTAAGGTAAAATAGGTAGGTAACTTCTGATCAGAAAAGTAAGTAAGTAGAGTAAGTAAAAACATTTATGCGACACAAGTAGAATTACAAATATATAAAATAATCCATTTTATCAGGCTTCTCCCATTTTAAAAGTTTATTACTTTTATGTGTATCTCTACGTTCAGAACATTTGCAAAACAATACAGTTTGGCGCTCGTGTATGTCAATAGTAACTCTATTCCAATGATATAGAGACCATAGGAACTGAAAAACGAAAGTTGTCAAACATCGTAATTCGTATGACATCCCCAGCTATCAAAATGCAAAAAAGTGACATGACTTCACGTCCGTCCGAGAAGGCATCTGGCCTTTAACTGAAGTTAGTAAGACATTTTCATATATTTTTCAATATCTTTTGAAGAACACCTACCTTACTGATTTAGTTTTACTTAGTTCTTGAACGACATTAAATTACGAATACCTAGAGCACTCTGAAAAACGTTTAGGACTATTAAAATTCCCTTAGAATGATTTATAATTTAAAGTTGATAAGAAAACCATTATAAAAATGATAGATAACTTCACTTTCAGGGGTCATCTGGACAAAGCATACAATTCAAGGCTTTTGAGGACACTACAATGGCAAGGTTTAGATGATTTAATTTCAGTCTTAACGGCTTTGGTTTAAGGTACGTTTTGTATAAACGAAGTTAGAGCATTATGTTTCAATGATATATGAACACTAGAATGATCTAGACTGGACATTGAAAACTTCGAAACAATTTTAGGTTTTAAATAGGTAGGTTGGTGTTGTTAGGTGATTCAAAAATTGTTCGCTTGATTATAATTACTTTTAAAACGGTATCTATGAATAGTTTAATTTGTAATCGATAGTCTCTGAACATAGTTGTCTGGTAGAGATCGATCTTGAGCGAGAAGACCGCCAATTGTTGCTTAGTTTTTAAGTTGTCTTGTTGTAAATACATACTTTCTATTAGATTTAAGTGTGCACTAAAGTATTTTCTATCTATTTATCTTTAATGTTACGATTGAATAAATAGGTATTTTACAAATAGGCCGCCCATTGTACAACGTAATCTGTATTTGCCTTTCATACCAAAAACAAAAACTATAAATAGTATTTGTATTGTATTGTAAATTGTTACTTGATATCCATCTAGCCGAATTTCGGCCACGGCGGCCAGTCTCAATGGAGACTAGCCTAAAGTGAATATACAAGGTGACTGGAACTTAACTAGCCATAGCGAGATTGCAAATAGAGGAGGTAATTTGCTAATTATTGGACCTTACTTTCCCTAACTAAAGTATTAATTTGTATACTGAGATTTTTCCTAAATTAGACCTTGAACCACTCGTAACTTTTTTTATTTTCAATAATTCAACATTGTTTGTTATTTGTTAGTAGTCATAAACATTTGTGATTAAAATACGTCGGATCTTCCCTCAAACTAAGAATAAATAAAAAAATTATTTTCGAAAAAAAAATACTCAATAAAAACTTTACGATCAAATTTATCCACAAATAATAAAAAAATGCAGTGTTTGTACAAATTATTCTAGCCTAAGTTAATTTTCTGGTTCGTCACCTTTTCAACGGTACTAAATTTGTATACAAAAAGTCTGATTCGCTAGACATCGTTAGGATTTTCAAGTCAACCAGTCATTTTGATCAAAAAGTAGTAAAAGTGCCAACGAAAGGATGAAACGAATATCGCAGAGTATTTTATTTTTTGCAAATTTATGGGTAGGTATTAATTAAAAGAAATTAAGTTTTTAGTGTGCTTAAATTATTTATTTAAAAAAATACTTTCACAATGTAAAATCGGAAATTAAGAAAACATTTCGGGCCCCAAAAACAAAAATTTAAATTGAGTTGTAATTAAAGATTCTGCTCGAATTGCTTTTCAAAAACTTGCTTGGAAAAAAATTGTACATAAAATTTGATCATAAATAAACATTGTTTGCCAAGAATTGATCTCTTAAGGGAGTGACATAGTCACTGTGTGACAAAACTCCATAATAAATAAAGATTAAAAAGATTTTTTTTTCAAGGCGTAATATTTAATTTTTTAATCCTAGAAGTTCCGCCGTATTTTCATTACAAATGTTTATGACTACCAACAAATAATAAAAAAATATTGAACTAATGAAAAAATTGTTACGAATGCTTGAAGGTCTTCAAGCATTCGTAACTATTTTGTTACAATTGCTTGTTTAGGAAAAATCTCAATAAAGTATAAAAGTTTACATTATCACCAAAACTATAAAACTTTAGTTATGGAAAGTAAGATCCAATAATTAGCAAATTACCTCCTCTATTTGCGAATTCGCTATAGCGGGTTGAGTATTTAAACAAAAATATTTAAAAAATGCTGGGCAACCCACACACACAGCATCATTTAGCCCCAAGCTAAGCAGAACTTGTGTTATGGGTACTAGATGACATGTTATAGTGCACAAGTGTGTGCGCAAACAGAGGTGCACTCTCTAATTCTTTAGACCGACACTCACTTTCTGCAGACCGACACGACCGGGAAGAGGTCAGGCGCAGGACCAACCTAACCAATTGTTTCAATATGCATTTGAGTAGGTTAGGTACCTATATCAAGTCTGCTTCAGTAAATATGTATCTTATTTTGCAATCAGTAAAGTAACAAGACAACCAAATAATGTATCGGATGCCTACAACAACCAAATAATGAACAATAATTTAAGGTAAAAATAATTGACATACAAATAATGTATTGGTTGTCATCAAGAGCCTTTCAACAAATCCATAGGCAACGATTCCCCAACAATAATCTTCAGCAATACACCTCCTAACAATAAAACCGATAATAAATCTCCGAAAAACTCTCAACGAACAAAACCTCGATAAACTCCCGTACCGTATTGGCTGCGATTTCTTTATCCCAGTAAATACTACCGATAGTAGAATTTTCTAAGCTCCTAATACTCATTACTACAAGCAGAGACGAACGTAAAAGCCAAGAACTTAATTAACGTTCTCCGGGGTAAAGGAGCGGTTTCGGAATATATCGAGACATAATACTGTACTGCCGCTATTTTAGTGGGTAGGAGAAAAAACTGGCCCACGGGCTAGTTGTCCCCTTTTGAAATGGTAAGGAAATATACGCTCCAAACAAAAATTTAATAAAGATCAATAAGGGAACGTACGAAATCCTCCGTCTTAGTCATGTTTTAGGATACTTCATTGTGTTCTAGGTAATGTTTAGTAAAATGCGTCGGTTCTTCCAACACAAGCTTGGTTCATAGTCCCGCTTACATTCATAATGAAATCGACGCGAGTTTTCAAATGTTCCTGACCGCGCGTATCTTATTTAGAATAGGTCCCATTCCGGTCCAGTGCGGATTTTACAACAAGGTCAAAAGTGCCTATAGAAGTAGTTTTCTAAGCCAGGGCTGTCACATAACGGTTCTGTGTTTCAAAGAAATGTCGACCTTACTTCACATTTATTATGGCGCGAATTTGGCCCCGGCAGTAAAAATAAACAAATCCTGTTCAGGTGTGCTGCGACATGGACCATCGTGTAGATTTTTTATTAGTTCCAGCGAAGTATCAGTGTTCTAATTAAACCTATTAGGGCTTTTCGAGCTTTTTCTGCCTAGATTTAATGACGATGGGTGATAACTCGTTCTAAGAATTCATGTAATTTCTTTATTTGAAGTAGATGTAAACTTGTGTGCTTTTATATTTCTCGTGAAAAATATTTATGAACGAATTAAAAATATTGAAATACGTGCATATTTTATAAACAAATTTATTTAGGCTACAGTTAAAATGTGAAAAATTTACCGCTTTGTCGTTATTTTTCGAGTTGGATATAGCCAAATTATTTAAATAACTTTTATCGGAATAAAATGTTAAATTATTGGCAGATAGAAATTTGAATTCAGAGAATGAACCACATTATTTGCAAAACATAGACGTGCAAATAACAGAACGCAATATTTGCGCCAACATCACATTCGCCGGCCATTTCAGTCACAAAGTGACAGGCTCATTTCAATCCGCCGCTGAATGGTGCTCAAAAACAACTATTGCATGCCACAATGGAAATCTTTATTGTGTCTGAATGCGAGATATTTTGTTCTTTACGCTGATGAAAATAAAGCTTAATTGAAACATGTATCGTGCACTCAAAGTTAAATGAGATTTTGTCGTTCACATGCCCTTGCTGAGAAAGTTTTGTTGCTACGCCGTAGCTCGTAGCTATTTTCGTAGCATGTGTAGTATTTCGTAGTCGGTCTTTAGACACAATTATTGTAGGCACATTTCAACGTCACACATTTATTAATAATAATAGAAATTCCTCTCTCTGCAGCCCTAGTCACCGGCCACTTGAGGCTAGCTTCGCGGCCAGTGATTCACCGTTTTGATATATTTTTTTACTGTAAAATAGTTATATAATATTTTATTTTCTATACCTAGTAAAAAAAAATATTTTATAACGAGATTTTAAATAAATGATGAGAATAAAATAATTAATAATAATAATATTTATTTTTCTCTTCACAAAATGGTTAAATTCTTACAGTTAATTGTTATAGTTAGGTGTAGAGTAGAAAATACAGATACCTGTTTGTGAGAGACTGGTGCCTGTGGTAGGTTTTAAAACCTGTGATACTAGCCACCAGTGCCCTTATATTTATATACCAAAAAAACTAAACTATATTAAAGGGCTACGGGCTACAGACAGCTTACGTCTCTCCTCCGTAGACCGAGACACGTTCTCTGTGACCCCTTTGACCCAATCACCGCCGCTAACCCGGAGGTGACGGCAACAGATACCGATTCGCTTCCGCACACTACACACCCGACCAAAAACCGACCCCGCCGGATGCGGGACGAAGAATTCCCCGCTTCCGCCCATAGGTGCATTCGTGCACCTTGGCGAAACCGCCATTCCCTCTTGTAGCATCTGGCGACAGCCCAAGCCGAGGCTCGCACCTAAGTGGTGGCCCTTGTGCGTGTTGCCCCATCATAACTTTACCGACGAGGCGCCTCTGCGTACACTGATGTCGGCGCCCATATCGGTGTCTGATCGGGTCCGCCAATAAAGAAACGCCTTATAACCAGATGGCTATCGGACAATCAGATGAGATGATGGTTCAATACTCAATAATCAATCATTTATTGCTTATTGCATTCTAAAGGTGTACAGAGGCGTTTATAATCTACATAATTAAGTATCAATATAGACCTTGCTGGGCACACAATATGTATGGAGAGAGTTTTTTACTCGTTTGTATATTTTTTTTATTTTTCGTTTATATATTCGTCAATCGTGTAATATGCTTTTGTGATTAATAAAAGCTTTAACATAACGCCGCGGCTTGCTTATCGACGAACGGCTAGTCTATTTGATAATTTGCTAAAGATTCAAAGTAGCCAGTAGGGTAGACTGTAGGTTGGTATAATAACTGAAAACATTTCAGACAAGAAGGTAGTTGCTATGAAGTTGCAGCTTCAAATCTGTTCTCCCGGGTTATTCTAGTATCTTCCCCTCAAATCCAAAAAAAAAAAGAAAAATAGAATAATAAAAAAGATGGAAAGGGAATTCTGGACTTTAAAAATTAATATTTGTCAAGGGGGAAAACAGGAACAAGCCGTTCTCCCAACGAAATACTAAAATTAATTCTAAATGTAATTCTGCACATCCCCTTGTCGGCTACACTTACACGCATTGTCTTTGATTCGTTCACGGTACTTGAAGATCCTCGTCTTGAAAGGTAATATACGACGAATCCTTTGAGTAGGGAACAAAAGGTTTTGTTGGATATTAACCCTACCTTGCAAATGAAAGTAGCTATGAAAGTCATATTAAGATTAAAATGATACCTTTCATAGCATATATATAGCTAGTCACTCATAACTAGCTTATTCCTACAGCTTCGCTCTCGTGGGACCTAGAAAATACCAATACTAAAAATGTATTGCATTATATAGAGGTAGGTGTACAGAGTTGTTTATAATCTACTGTTAAAAGATGACCTAGACAGATCTAACCACAAGAATAGAAACACGGAGACCACAACTGGACAGCATTATTCTTACTTAACCACCTATCTGAATTACAATCAGACTCTATCTTCGAGACCTACACCCAGACGTCCGTCTCCTAAGCTAGAGAACGCAGAAGAGCCTGGAAGGGAATCCTCCATGATGACATTAGGCATAGAGCACCTATTTCAAATGTTGATCACGCAGTCCCCGCCAGCCAGCACCGTCCCCGCCAGTCCTTGGACTCTCAAATACTACAATCATTTTGTTGTTGCATTTTATTTTTATCTGTTTTTTTTTTATTGTAGGTAATATTTTAAACTGAGTTCTGATTGTGACGGCGTAGATTTTTAAGAAATAGATATTAGTGTATACAGGGTGTCCGGTAATTAATGGATAACCCCGCAGGTACATGTGGGGGGGCAAGGGGGCAACTCAAAAAAAATTAAAAAAAAAATCTATCTGCAAAGGTCTAGGATTTTTTAATTTTTTTTTTAAAGTCCGAATTTTGATACCTTTGTTAAAAATTTTGAACACTACGGCTACAAATTTAATGATAACGAATTGATTTTCTCTGGAAATAACCGTGAATAATTGGCCTTGCTATGGCGCATCACAAATTATTCCTAGCCACAACTGTTTGTTTTTTTCAAATAGTTAAAAATAAAAATTAGTGTATTCGATTTTTTTATGATAATGTTTGAGCACCTGTGGTATAAAAAAAACGTATGGAGACAGGGGTGGCCTACAGCTTAAAAAACTTGCCTACTTCATGTAGTTTTTGAAAAAGTATCACACTCAATTTTTTTATTGTCAAATTACCGAGTTATGGCTATTAACAGACTGGAACGATGATTTTCAAATAAAATAAGATTTTATTAAATTTCAAAAAAATACTTGCAGTAAATTTAATTTTTTTAATTTTTTAATTTTAATTTTTTTTTTTTTTTTTTGGTCCGCCTGGGACCTATTTTATGGCCACCACGATCGCCCGACCTAAACCCACTGCAATTTTTTTATTGGGGCTGCTTAAAAGAAATAGTGTACAAAAAACCAATCGCAACAATACAGGAACTTCGTCGACGTGTTTTGGACGTGGCTCGAGAAATTGGAGAGCGCAGGTATTCGCGCCTACTGAAAAGGTCATTCATAAGAAGATGTAGAGCCTGTATTAGAGTAGGTGGCAAACAATTTGAACATTTATTATAACATTTATTACCTATTTGAAATTGTTGTTTCAATTATTAATAACACCCCAACCACCCCAAAATACACTTTCACTGATTTTCAAAATAAATTTCTTATCTTATTATTGGTTTTTGTTATAAGAAAAATAGGGCTAGAGAAACATAGGTAGCCATAAGTCGGTTATTTGACAATAAAAAAAATTAAGTGTAATACTTTTTAAGAAACTACATGAAGTAGGCATATTTTTTAAGCTGTGGGCCACCCCGGTCTCCATACGTTTTTTTTATACCACAGGTGCTCAAACTTTATCATAAAAAAATCGAATACACTAATTTTTATTTTTAACTGTTTGAAAAAAACAAACAGTTGTGGCTAGGAATAATTTGTGATACGCCATAGCAAGACCAATTATTCACGGTTATTTCCAGAGAAAATCAATTCGTTATCATTGAATTTGTAGCCGTAGTGTTCAAAATTTTTAACAAAGGTATCAAATTTCGGACTTTAAAAAAAATTTAAAAAAATCCTAGACCTTTGCAGATAGATTTTTTTTTAAATTTTTTTTGAGTTGCCCCCTTGCCCCCCCACATGTACCTGCGGGGTTATCCATTAATTACCGGACACCCTGTATACTAAGTATTGTAATTGTTTTGTTTTGTTATTGTAATTTTCTCCATAAATAACAATGATAATTCTACCAATTCTATTGATTTTTATTTGAAATTTGCAGTTAGCTTAATTGTTTCAATTGTAAATAATAGTTCTAATTTGTTTTTATTATTGAATTGTAATTTTCTTTGTCAATAAAGAATTTAAAAGGTTCACCTATTTGCAATTTCTTGTTTTTATTGATTCGTTTATTCCAGATTGTATTACAACTTTTTATGTGTGTTTTTTTTTATTGTATTATTTAATTTTAATTAGTTATTGGAAGTGGTATGACCGTTATAATTAAATAAATAAATTGAAATTTAAATTGAAATGAAGTATCACTATAGACCCTGCTCACAATATGTGTGGTAAAAGAGGAAGACGTCATTGTCAATAGGTTAGATATGTTTTTCTCGTTTACATATTTCTTATTTTTCGTTAAAATATTCGGTAATTGTGTAAATTATGCTTTTGTGGTTAATAAAAGCTTTAAAAATAATAGCTGCTTCAAATGATCATTTAGTTGTTATTTCCAATGGACACGTAATATGTAGTCATAAGTGGAAACTGTAGGCTAAATTTATCCAATCAGTTTACCATATTGATGTTTGATAAGCTGTTAGTTTTCCTTAACTATTAAAATAAATAAATTTACCTTTAGCGATAATGAATAAACAAATTGTTTAAAATTTGATGGAAATGTATAGAATTTTTAGAACTGTGGGTTCGATTTTATCCTAAATTAAATATGTCCCCATCACCCATCATCATCATCAATACCGTGCCTAACATCTGCAGGATGATTTATACGTAGGTATTGTGTTCGTTGGGCAGCACTTTACGCCTTTTACACTAAATACTTTTTACGAAAAAGATTAAAAAAAAAAACTAACAAAGCCTATACATATAAATACTGAATTTTATTTTTCATCTCGTATTTTGTCCTGTCCTGACTTTTAACCGACTTGTATTCCTATGTATGTTACTTGATATCTCCGCCTATGGGTAACCGATTTTACTGATTGTTTCATTATTGTATAGAGAACGGTCCCGAGGTGGTCCTATAAAATTTTTATTCCCGAGGGGTATTTAAAGTTAAAAAACAACACAATATTTTTGGAGAATCACGACTAGCTACTATATTGGAGAATCACGACTAGCTACAACAGTTTTGGTGATATTTGCAAATTTTTAATAGATTTTGATGATTCTTTCGTTGTTGTATAAAAATTGATTTTGAGATGGTCTCATATATGTTTGATTCTCGAGGAATCGCTATGTGCGCCGTAAAACGAAGATTTGTTAAATTTTTCAGAATATGATAATTTCTTTATCACCTAATGGTTTCCGTGGCAACGGGCGTCAACAGTTTCATCCATGTGTGATCAAACTAAATTAGACTTGAATAATAACTAGATGTCGCCCAAGTAAAATTTTTTGCTCGTGAACATAGACCTTCGGTCAGGGAAAGTAAGGGAGGGGTGATTTCATTCTTCCGAGACATACATAGATGAATATTATCATTACTCTGTTCGCCGAAACAAGCTAATAGACTGCACGTTATTGGTCGCAGATAACGAACATAGGGCACGTGCACACTGTGCACGCTGTGTGGCCAAAAGTTAGTCTTATCTGTCTCTTGTGTGGTGCGGACGTGATGTAGTAGAGCCTGGTATGGATGTTATGGATAGGAACGTAGAAAATATGGCAGAACGTTTTATTATAAGCTTGGAGTATGATTCAGATTCAAGTGAATCAGAAAGTGAATAAATTTGTAAGAAAATTTCTGATGTTTTATTTTTTGTACACTACCCAAATTAAACAGAGTATATATTTTTAGGTTCTCAGTATCATAATAAGTAGGTCAATTATCAATAACCCACTCATCCACAAAACCCCGGGCGAAAAGCTAGTAAGTAATAGTTTGAAGTGAGCAATCTAAACATAGCTTTACATTTTTAATAATGGTCACTCCCACTGACCAATCTTAGTCTCTCACGCTAGTAGTCCCGTACTTTTCACTTTCGTACAATTGTACAAGAGAGCGCGCGCTATATTAGCTTGTCTCCGTGAATAGACTAGGTACCGGAATTTGAACTCCGTTTATCGATTTTTAAAACACGCCAAATTATAATGTCATCGAAATAAATATTGCCAATATCCATAGATTTTTCCAAGGACCAAATACTCCTGTCGGAGGATTTTCTCGTAAACCTCTTCACGTCCCGCAAAACTTAAAAACAGTGGCTTTTGAAGTCGGTTTTTAGGTTTTTTCAAAACAATCAAATTATTACTCTTAAATTCTATGACAGTTCTTGTGGATAAAACTTTATGACTACTACTTGAAAGTACGTGATGGTGGTGAAAAACGCCCTTAAAAGTACCTACCTAAATCACACAGCCCACACACAAGTATTCAGGAGAATACCTCAGCTGTCAAAGGCATAGCAATTATGAATCACTTCGCCAAGTAACGCGCACGGCATTCCGCCATTCCACATCTTAGAATGCCGGCAGCGCGCTTGTGGCGTCTCGGTTTTAGGTTATGTTTGAAATGAGTTTAGATTTGCTGCAATGGAATGGTCAATTAAATATGTAAGGATTTACAACAACAAATAATAACAACTAAAGAGGTATCTGAAGCTAAAGGTTTCTTAGTTATTTCATACCTTATTATTGAAGTGACCGCAATCATAATATATGTATATCTCTATTTCCACGACTATTAGATTTTAAGAATTTGATTTTTCCAAGTGTCGGAACATCTTTAAGAATTATGGAATCAAATTCAATTTAAATTCATTTCGTTATCAGTTCGCTCCATTTGCTAACGAACGCACGTATTGTAATTTCGTTCGTACACGCGTTGACTCACATAGACATAAAAACACCTGTACCTACATGTATTTCAAGCTATAAACGATACTTTACTTACTTTACTTTACTTTACACCGGTCAGCCGAATGTAAACAAGGTATAAATAAAAAAAAGTGATAGTTGATACTTTATACATTGGTGATCGGTGACGTGTTGGTCCAATGATGACGATGAGTCTCAGCCAAAGACATTTCCAAGTTTCAGCTGATTTTGGCAGCGGTAAGTGTGGGGCAAAAATGTGCCCTGCGATCACCAACCCGCATGCCCAGCTTGGGGATAAAGGCATTACATGCCCCCTTATGATAAAAATCCAATGAAGCACTTATCAGAGAGGCCTATGTTCAACGGTGGGATATTATGTATAGGTTGATGTGGAAGTGTATCTATGAATGGAGTTATTACAACAAACAGTCTATATTCGCAATTGCGGAGAAAGTGGAAACAGGAACGGATTAAAAAAAAAAACATTGGCATCGCTTCCGCTCTCTTATTGAATACACTTGCCCATCAGCTCTAAAACCTCGTTATTATTTTTAACCGCTTTTAAGGTTCTTAATCACCTCCTGACCAATAGGTATTTTCCATTGCAAAACGAAACGCCTTTGTGTTTGTTTTTCCTTTGGAAATTATTTTGGAGCGCAAAAAACGGAAAAAACAGTCTATTACAAAAGCCAACCTCCAATAGTTTTCGCAACTGCATTTATTTCGGGTTTACACGGAGCAAGCAATGCGTACTGAAAAGGTTTTCGTTGCTAGTCAAACCCGCACGAGTGAGTTTCAAACAGAAGAGTTTACTCACCTAGAAATTGAAATTAATTTTCAGTACTTAGTACTTCAAATGCCCAGGCCGCACACATACTAGTGATGATCCAAATTTTCATATCACTGATAGGTAAATGCTGGACAAATTCACTCAGCATTATCTAGCCCCAAGCTAAGCTAGCTAAGCAGAGCTTGTGTTACGGGTAAGTACTAGATAACTGTTGTACTTAATACAATAAACTACAAAGATAGATATTTTTACTTAACATAGCAAACACCCAGAAAATCAGAAAGAAAAATCTGGGGATCTTACAAATATTTGTCCTGAGGCGGGAATCAAATCCGCCACCTCCTGCACCGCAAATGGACCTTTGTCTCATGTTGCAGACGACATTTTCACAAATCATCGATCGACCCATAGAAGCTTCCGCTCTGTCGGTCACAGATTACTCTTGTTCTAAACTGCGGAATCAAATCAAACTGCGAGCTCGAGCGAGTGGCGTGGGGTAAAGTCAGGATTGACGCCCCAGGAGTGAAAATTGCCTCGTAAGGTCAGCACACATACGTCTACCGCTGAACATGCCACCCCCAAACAAGTGAGGTTATGTCATAACCACCACGCTCGGCAGTCGGATTGGTGATCGCGGTGTTTGTGTTAGAACAACAGTTAAGAAAGCTGCTGCCCTGCCTCTGGTAGGTTCCCTTAGTCAGTTCTTACGATATCATCTAAGTCGGAGCGACAGCCACGGCTGTACTTGCCAGATAGGTACTGATCTGCCAAAAAATCCAACTTCTTAAAACCGTTTATAAGTTTTGATAGGTTAACCATGTAGCTTATAAAATTAGCTTCAATTTGAATCAATCAATACTTCATTATAAATGTAAGCTGGCTAACTACGAATCTAGTTTGTGTTGGATAAACACCAACGTTTTATCCCTTAACAAGGGACTACATCAGGATGAGTGTGGTTCTAGACAACTTGTCAACTAGAAGGTCAATACTTGATTGCGATTTTCAGAAGATAAGATTTTTGGCAGTGGAGCATGTATTAAGACCGGATTTCACCAACAGATGGTAACAGTTAGTTAAACAGTTTAGACCATTCATTAAAAAATCATTAAAATGTATGAAAAAGTTATTTTTTAGTTTGTTTGTTTTAGTTTCAAAAACTAAACTTGTGGCAAGCTGCCTAATTTGTTCAATTATCTTTTGGTGAACACAGACCTAAGGCAACTTTCCCTACTTTACCCTATAATAAAATGCACGTAGTTCGGGAGACGCACTACGATTCGATTAGAGAGATTGAAAAAAAGAAACGTAACATTTAGTGTATCGTGAATATTTAGGCGTTGTTTTATCTTGTATCCTTTTACTTTTAAGCCCCACATAAAAACCCTATGTGGTAGAGTGCGAAAGTTAATATTTATCTTTAAAAAGCTACGCCATATTGCAGATCATTCTATAATTCGACAAGTTTACTTTGCCCTGTGCCAATCAATTTTAACTTATTGCATTACCACATGGGGTGGAGCGGGGAAAACATTGTTACTAACAGCAGAAAGAGCACAAAGAGCAATACTTAAAGTGGCAACTTTTCGTCCTTTCATCTTTCCCACTAATCTTTTATATGAGTCCTGTGATGTGTTAACAGTCCGGCAGCTATTTATAATGAACACAGTACTAAGACAGCATGCAGCCCTTCCCTACAGCACTGAATTTACTAATAACAAGAGACGGAATGCTAAAGTTTGCCCTCAACCAACAACCCTAAAATTTTCCTTTGCGAACAAATTTTATCTATTTCTTGGTCCGTTCCTATACAACAGACTAAATTCAATGTCTAATTTTTACGCGCTTAACTATAATAATTGTAAAAAAACTATTAAATGTACACTTCAAAGTCTATCCTACGATGATACAGAGAAGCTATTAGAAATTATCAAGTGAATTATATTTTTATACGTAATGTTAACCTAGTTAGAATAGTGATTAATCTAGTTTTTACTCAATTTATGTACCTGCATACTATACAATTTGTGTATTATGCACAAATTGTTTGTAACATAAACAACATTGTTAAACTAAATGCCTTTATCGTAATAGTAAGGTGATTATTTTATTTAATAATTATAAGTATAGATTAGCACTACTGTCGCCTGAAACACAGGATTACCTAGTTCAGGCTAAATTGTTATACTTAGCTATACATATTCGTTAGTGCACTAATGTATTGTCTATTTACGTTCTTTGAATAAATTTTATTTATTATTTATTTTATTTATTTACTGTACCATGCTCATAGGTTGAATGCTAGAATTAATTTTTACTCGTGGTTGTAAATTTAATTTAACTTTATATGGTTTTAGGCGTAATCATAGATTTTATTAATTTACTAGCCTAAAGTAAAATGCGTTTTTTTGACTCTGGTCGAACAGTTTAAAGTTTATTTTAAAGAAACCATACCTCAAGTTTCTACGGGTTTCCACGTGAGTTAAAACGGCAAATACCAAAAGTGTCTTTACGCGTTGAACGTCTCCAACAACGCCATGTAACTCTTGATAATAAACCCGATATAATAATTTTATCACACATACTGGCCGAATGTATTGAAAAAAAAATCGTGATATTATTATAACGTCAAGTGCTTTAATTCAAAGCATTTGTGTTCTAACTCCAAATCCAATGCAGGTCTGTTATCATGGAGATCCGGTCTGTTACCTTAGAAATTATTACCCATGCTGTCCACTTGCCACCACTCAGCACAATAGCTGGTTAGTTATGGACTCTATGTTTTCCTTTGGCATTACATGACTTCCTTTCGTTTTGTGCACAGTAACGCATTGCTTTCTAGACGCTGGTTGTTATTTAGTAACTTGATTTTCCTTTGGGTTTATCTCGCTTTGTGAATTTACTTACCATTATTCCTAGGTACTCATGTATCGACTGTGTGGAATATCTAGTCATGTAGGTACCTACATGAGTAGATATTTTCAAATATTACTGACAAATATTAATTTAACTTACGAATTAAACGAATGATTACTATTAGGTAGGTACCTACTATCAATATTGACATGAATAACTCAAACCATTCTTTGATTTTCGTGATAACGAAATCGCCGAGTCTCACGACTACTTTTATGAAGTTAGCTAAAAATAAGACACTCACGTCTCGTTTTTAGCTAACTTCAAAAAAGTAGGAACTTCTTTGTTGGTTTGTATGTGGGTTTTGACATTGAACATTATCATGTTCGCCGAGTTATCTGACTAATTTTCTGATTATTTTGCTATTATATAGATTAAGATCCCGAGATGGTTATATAAAAAAAACATTGTGGGGTATTGTGGGGTAGTATTTATCTCGCAAAACTTATAAAAACAGTGTAAATATTAAGGAATTTAAAGTCGATTTTTAGTTATTTTCAAAACAAATTATCAGGAAGCAATCATCGCAGGGCCATCTTTATGAGTTCACTCATTTTTTTTATAGCAAAACAAAAACCCTACAAGATTTTTCCTAAAAAAGAGATGGTCTTAAGTTAAAAATAATCTCTGCTGAAATTCTTACAAATCTGAAAGCGTTGGTCAAAGAATAACGCTAATATTAACACCGTATATAACAAAAGAATCCAAGAACTGAAGTTTTAAACTCCTTGGGTAGGTACTCTAGGACACAATTACTTTATTATTAGTATTATTTAACGGGTATTTATCGCGTTTATGTACCTATTATTCCCGACGATTCCCGCAGTGATCCCGTGACCACGACCGTGTGTAAGTAAACCTGTTGAAACGTCGGTAAAAATAGGTAAAAAACGCGATAACTACCCGTTAAATAATATAAATAATAATTTGTTCAGATCGCGTAAGTTTAAAAATATACAGAATTACATTGTAAACTGGTTTAAAATTATTATTATGAACAAGCTTCTGCCCACGGCTTCGTACGAGTATTTTTGCAACAAAAACTAGCTCCAATGTCCATAACAGAAGAGTAACTAGGACCAGATCTTTATGTGTGCAAAATTTCAGATCGATCCATTCATTCGTTTTGGAGTTGTCTTCGGCCAAACTGCATCTTCACAACCTTCGATAAAATTAAAAAAGGAAAATGACTTCTCGAATGTGGTAGGCTCAAATTAGGTCCACTTAGGTTCCCCCACTTCAGTCATCCAGGACCGGGCGTTCGTGTTACGCGTGCTTGCTACGACGTACTTGGTTGTGATTTATTGACTAAAAGACTACAGCAATGCCCTCGTGTTTGTTTATTACAATTATTGCACAATATTGGAAATTTAACTGAGAGCAAGTGCTTGCGTGTAGTTTTTTTTATTTTAATTCAAATTTTACATCTTTTGAACAACATGTTCATGCCAGTTGGCTAGGTTTACAAGTAACAAAGGAAAATTCTTAAAAACAAAACAAAATGAAACTTCTGGTAATTACAAAACAAAAGACAATTACATTATAAAAACTGCTAATTGTTATTAGTACTTACAACCTACCATACCTATTACTTATGAAAATAAGTTGCCATTTGAGCGAGTCGTCGCTAACTCAAATAGCAACTTAGCCTCACTACTATTTGGATATGCTAAGATTTGATAGAAAGCACCAATATTGAGCTTATTGATGTTAACGTGTAGTTGTAACAGGCCAGTTGTTGAGGAAGCGCTGGGAGAAAGTATCATATCTACAGATTCAGCGTTCAGCTAGTACCGAAAATTATTTTTTCGGTGGTCCAGTTAACTGTACCACGGAATAATTTCGCATTCCATGGTCCAGTCAACGGAACCACCGAAAAAAAGACCGAATAATTAATTTTCGGTGGAAGTAGGATTCATTCACTGCAATGTGACACCAACACGCCGCCGGTTGTGTCAGTGGTTTCGGTGTGTAGAGAGAGTCCATGAGTCCTGAGGGGCGAATCTATTTGACGTTAGTAACGAGACGTGATCGTGACGCTGATCGACGTGATCTCTTTTTTCCATACAATTTGGTACAGCACCTCTATCGTGCGGACAGGAAACTACGCAAAGCCCTTACTAAAAGGAGATGCGACGATCACGTCTCGTTACTAACGTCAAATAGTATCACCCCTCTGTGTCTACCATGAGTTTTAACAATCTATACTCGCTAGCGACTGTAGTTAAAAAAATGTATGAAAACTTGAACAGCGCCTCTAGCGGATAGTTGGGTACTAAAATGCGCGGTACTAATATTTACGTAACTCCTGTAGTAAATTAGTAATGTAAGGCGATCTAACTGTGACAACTCATGGTAGACACACTGAACTGTACAGACTGAAATTGACACTGAAAAGTGCTACGAATAATGGCTTGAGGTTCAAACAAAGCAAAATAAGGTCACAACAATTCTGAGTGAATGCGGCCTAAATACCAATCATAAAGTTTAGCTAAGCATCTTAATGCTAATTTAAATTATTTTACGTTAATCTCTAAAGTTGAGATTACAAGCTGGATTTCGTTTATAAATTAAGGGACGAGCACACTATCAGTTACACGCAGATTTTTCCACAGAAAACTTCAAGCTCTAAAATTTCACGGTAACATAAAAATAAATGTCTTTTCTAGACAATAAAGTTTTATAAGAATCAGAAAATAAATTTCTCACGTTTTGATTTGAGGACCTCTATGGCGCAGCGGGCGAAGGTCCGTAAAGGTTGCGAGTTCGATTCACGCGGTGGAAACAATAATTTGTATTACATACATATCTACAGAGTGCTGGTGTTTTGTATGAATAAATTATTAGTTTGTGTAAGCAGATCAGTAACCAATCTTGCTGAATCTGGTACCCAAAACATAAGCTCCGCTTTATTTGGGTCTAGATGGTTATGGTGTGTCAAAATTGCACGAGACAAAACATATATGTAAACTAAAAACTAGAGAGATCATGACAAATACGAGATTAAGAGGGCGCAATGCGCACCATTTTGTGAAATGAATAGCCTTCGCTATAAGATTTCGCGTTTATAGGAGCGAGACAGAGGAAACGTTTTGGAAGGGGCGCGGGCGGCGTAAGCGCAAAAATCAAGTTTTTGCTTATTTACAAGAAAACTTATGAAGAAACTGTGTAGTTCAAGAAGCCAAATAATTAGTAATAACCTATTCTCTTCTCTTCTTCTTTCTTTCTTGGGTTCTTGATATCTCGATAAATTATGTGCGAAAAAGTGCACTTTCTTTTTTTATCGTAATATTTTTTTTTTTCACATTCAAGAAAACAAAGAAACTAAGTAGAATTTTATGTAAGTAGAGATTTTACCATGGAGATCCCGTGAGTACTAAGATCTAGGCCTAGTTTGACAACCAAACCAGTTAGATTCGCTCCTTAAGCCTAAAAAGAGCTCTCTTCGAGCTAACCATAATTGGAGAGAGGAAGAAGTTTGTCCAACATTTGATTGTTTATCGGTGTTAAATTTACTAAAAATGTTGCCGTCCCTTTCATAATGAGCGAATAAAAAGGATTGCATAATTTTTAGTGCTGTCAAATTTGTTTAATTTAGTTTTGGTGACCTATTTTTAGAGTCTGAAATGCAATGTTCCGTTCAACTCTCAATACTACTGAAGCACGTTTCAAATACTCGTATGTGTGAATGTTGCCGTCAACCCGAGCTTCCATCTAAAGACAGGACTTCATTAGTGGAGCCTGGGGCCCAATTCTGCTTACCAATCGCTTTACTATGACAATGGCATTGTCGCAGAATCTTCTTGTAGAATCATTACATGAAAGAAACTTTAGATGTGCGGTTTAGATTGATAGAATGGTTTTATCCCATAATCTGGTTTTGTCAAAAATACAGGACCCTGTTTTAAAAAAAAATCTTTAGCTTAAACTAGTGAAGTGTTTTGTTTTATTTTTGCTTAAACACTTCATAAATACAAGGTGCCACATAATTGTACTCCCACGAACATTTTTTGTTTTAGCACTTTCCGGGTTTCAAGGGTTTTTACTGAAAAAATACCTCGAAACTTTCATCGCGCAACTAGCCCATGTAACAACCCTAACATCAGCTGTTCATCAGTAAGGTGATTGACCTTTCAATCGCTTTTGTTTAGCCAATGCCGTCAATGTTACAGTGGTACCGTACATTTTTCTTCTAAACTATAATTTTACCATACAATGTTTAATGTTTATCTGTAGGTAGTACGTTTGTATCGTGGTACGTCTATGTAGGTACCTAATAAAGACTATTTATCGATATTTTAATAAAAGTTACGCGATAAATACCCGATAAATAATCTTCATTAGGTAGGTATGATAAAAAATCCCGAAATTTTAAAAAAGTGCTACGTACGTGCCTAGTTTCATTTTTAGCATGAATGGATGTGTTCATTATTAGCACATGAAAAAGGAACCCTAAAATTTTGTCGGTTTTGCGTTAGTGGTAGGGTTGTACTTTTTCTAAGCGTATGCGCAAAGTTATTTATTACTATGAAAATTTAAAACAACGTATTTGTGAAAATCAAACATGCGGTTCAGTTGGGTATATTGTGCACAACAACCCAGTTTCAGATTGGTACATGAATAACGTGGCACCTTGTATAATATCATATCGAAAAAATCGACACAATCATGTCCATACGCAATCTGTGTTATTGACAGCAACGATGTCGAGGAAGGTAAACGTGTCGAGAATGCCATCAGTACGAGTTTTCATTAGTTTTTGTTGACAAGATGCCATTAATTTCACGTGTCATGTAATTTTAGAACTCTCTTAATAGTCAATATTATTTTTAGGTGATTTCTTTACCTTCTTTATATATTATAACACGTGAAATTTGAATGTCCAGTATTTTTCTCATAATCCGTAGTGCGGTGTTGAGGCTACAACATATTTAATGTAATATTTTGATAAATAAAGAAGATAAAAATTATTATTTATTAAATTATCTATTTTAAACTGCTTCTACAGTACTTTTAAATTCATAGGCATCTTTTTATCTAGTTTATTTAGCTCATGCAAATATTTTCAAGAGGCATGATGCTGGTGGAATTGGTACTAGTAAAAATTGCTCAATTGGAACAAATGTCTTTTGGTGAAGAAAATCGAAGAACGGGGAGCTTCTGATCACATGATTTATTAACTGAACTTATTAAAATTTTCGATAATATTTTGAGTTTTAACTCAATAAATAATGTTGTTGGGCATATTCAATTAAATTGTTTATATTAAATATAGCTTCTTATTTTTATTGAGTTAGTTTGGTATTTTGTACATTACTACCAAAACAATAAGTAACTCGGGTCAAATATTACCACTTCTTCGCTGCAAATGTTCAAAATACTTGACAATTATTATATCAAAATCAAGCAAAGATGATGTTTTTATACAATTTCTCCCGATATTCTACAACCTGTGACACCCTAAATATGATTATCATTCGCAGAAATTCGAAAATTCTTGCCTGGCCATCATAGTTTTTTTCATCTAAGCTAGAATGCCAAAATGTGTTCTTCTGTGACGATACCACTGTCATAGTGAAGCGCTTTGTTTAGCAGAATAGGGTCTCTGTCTTTATAACCCCACTGCAGTTTCTCAACTTGGATAAATTAATATCTGTGAGCTATCCCGCAGGTTCTGCTCGCTCTCAATTTTCACTGCTGACTTGAAAATTGATTGTAAATATAAATCTGAATACCGGAACTGAGTTGATTAGGTACCTAAAACTGTTTGCATAGAGGACGAAGATTAGTTGATAGTTACTACGGCTATGTTTAAAATTGGCTTTACTATCTTGGTAAGCTTGCTAATAGTATTTTGAAGGGTAAACAAGGTTTAAGAGCGGGCTTAGGTTGTGCTTTAAAACCGCTCAATAGAGCAATTTAAAAGGGTTTAACTTTTTTATAAATACGCTTTTAAAGCTAAATTTTGATTAAACACTGGTTCCCATCCGCACCTTTGCGGGACCTAAATGAAAAGTACACTGCCCTCTGTAGGAGAAAAAGCACAAGTGACAAATGTTGTGAAATTGAGTTACATACATAGGTAAATGGAAACAAAAAAATATATATTACATTATTCCTGAGTGCTATAGTAGCACTCGGGAATAATGTAATATATTTTGAGAAAATATATTAATGCACTTGTGCTTGTCTAATTTGGCTTCTATGGGAAATATCGCCAATATGCCAAACAGAAAAATCACATATTTTTTTCTGTTTCCATTTATAACCAAAATACAAAATTATTTATTTGTAAACATGTGTCAAAAATGTATGCTATTAATAGGTAAGCACCAACATTTTTTTTGCCTGAATGTAGGGCATGCGAAATAGGTTAAATTATTACTCAATAATACCGCACATCACTTTCCTTATACTTCTAACCTATTGGTGATTTTTATAGGAGCTTCATATTTCATTGCACGTACCTACCTAATTTCAGGGAAAATCGTCATCATCAGTCTTTATACTAATCCACTGCTGGACATATGCCTCCCCTAATAAGCGCATAGTGCCTTTAGCTTGCCGGATCCAGCATCTGCCTGCAATCTTCCACAGGTCGTCATTCCACCTGGCCGGAGGACAGCACTAACACTGTCAACTCGCGGTCTTAACTCATACTTCGGAGATAATAGATAATTTTGTTAGTTACATCTAAAGCTCTGCTCCGTCATTGGTTTTTATGTTGTGATATCTTTTGCCCATGGCTTAGAACGCGCTTTTCCAAGTAAAAAGTCCCCGGTCATCCGATCCCGGGATGCGATCTATCTGCCTGCCAAATATCGCTAACATTTGTTCAGCCTTTAAGGTAAAAGGGTAGAAGACAGACTTAGTAACTATAATATATATATGACTATAATTTAAAATTTATGATTTCAATAGCTACTGCCCGCGGCTTCGCATACGCTTTTTATGTAGCCTATGTCCCCAGGATACAATTTACCTCTCTGCCAAATTTCATTGAGGCCCATTCAGCCGTTTAGGCATGAAAGGGTAACAGACAGACAGACAAATAGACAGACAAAGTTACTTTTAAATTTAAAATATTAGTATAAATTTGCAGTGTGGCTTAGAATTTGCACCACCCCAACTCTTCCTGCGGGTGTCTTAAGAGGCGACTAAGGGATAACCACCGGGGTTGGGCAGCAGCGCCCCCTGCAGAACAATTCTACCACCGAACTGCAATCCCCAACCCGCATGCCCAGTGTGGGGATTATGGGCATTACCCCTCGTAAGATAAAACCCAATAAGGTGCTTATCAGCGGGAGACCTGGGTCTAGCAGTGGATCAATATAGGCTGTGGAGGTGGAGGATTATGGATGGATGTAGAACTGCGTTTAAATTCCGTTTTACAATGCGACTTTTGTTCACGAGATATTCAAGACTTCGAGTCCGTAAATTTTATTATCTTTCAAGACTGGTCTTGCTGCTTGAGCACACTTTTTGCCCGAGTCAGTAGACACGGTTGTTTACCACCGTGGCTGTTAATAGTCGTTTACCCAACTGAAGCTCAGTTCTGAGGTGCTTTTACATTGGGTCTTATTGAATGCATGCTTAAGTCGATGTATTATAAGAAGTATGGTTTAATTTGATTTTCGTATGTAGATATAGAGTCTTACTTAGGTTTACGTAACCTGTTATGATATGCCTCTAGCAAATTATGAGGTAGGTAATTTATTGTGTTCTTGCTGCGCACTGCAGCGTTATGTCAATCAAGGAAAATTACAAAAAAAAAATGCTAAATTGGTCCACCCGTTCATCCGTCTCGCGTTTAGCAACACATTTAGCTATTCATTTTTATTTATACATTAAAATACCAGGAAGTATCTCTTATAAAGCTCAAAAAGGAGTGAACTGGACTTAAGTGTCGCAGTGTCCTGTAGTTTAAACTCAGTTATCCACTTTTATTGATACTAGAGTAAAACTTCTTATCCGCCGTACTTTAGTGCAAGACACGAGTACCCTGTGGTATAATAATGGTCTAAACTTTACCGAGCACTGTCATAGTGCTTTGAAAAACTTCTAGCTACTAAACAACTGAATATACCTTTCCTAGAACAGAATATAGGCTTTCTGTGTGTCTACCATGAGTTGTCACAGTTAGATCGCCTGACGTTACTTCTGTAGTTACGTAAATATTAGTACCGCGCACTTTAGTACCCAACTATCCGCTAGAGGCGCTGTTCAAGTTTTCATACATTTTTTAACTACAGTCGCCAGCGAGTATAGATTGTTAAAACTCATGGTACTCACTGGCAGGTAGATATTGTATGAGTAGAAATTTATCTATGTGGTAAAATTTGTATATAATTTTTTTCGATATAGGTAACCTTCTGCCCACGTTATGGCACGCATTTTTTTGGGATTTAAAGTACTTGTTATTCCAGGTCTAAAACTACATGTTTACAAAATTTCAGCAGCATCCGTTCAGTAGTTTTGGTATGAAAAGGTAACATAACTTTTTAACCCTTGAATCAGTTCCTATAGGATAAAAAAACACAAAACTTTTCTATAGAAACAACGCGTGCGAAGCCACGGGCAGAAACTCTTTTTATAATTTTTATTTTTATTTATATAATTTCGTATAGGAAAGCGCACAGATTGGATATATTGCTCACGACTAGCACAGCAGTACCGTTTTATAGGCCCGTTTTATCATAAATACTTTTTTATTTGGCGATGGCGGATGTAGTTGTATGAGCGAGTTCACACACATTACTTGATCTGGAATACTGTCATGTGTGTGAACGCGCATACAAGTATAAACGTACACGATAAAATACAAATAAAAACGTATACGATAAAACGGGCCTGTAAAACGGACTGCTGTGTGAACGTACCCTAACTAGTATTTTACCACAACGGCAATGGCCTATATTAACAAAGAAAATTACAATCAAACAATAAAAACAAATAAGAACTAGTATTTTACCATATTATGTACGTACAATAACGCTCGCCGTCCTCTATATTACGCCAATAACTGTGAGTCATCAGGCCTCCACCAAAAAGAAACGATCACTAAAACAACTCCGTTTATTTACACTAGGTTACTCAACCTACAAAAATTATTCCCGTATTTACACAAGCCAACGGCTGTCCTACAAAAATACAGAGGGCTGTGTAACTCGTCCCGAATTTACGGCACTTATGGGACGAGATCTTCCCCAATATTAATAATCTATTGGCTATACTAACACACTTAAGGTCTAAGTGCCAATTGAATTTTTGTCATCAACTAGATTTGGACTCGTATTACGAAAGCTTACTCGGTCATCGATCTATGCTTGAGTAACGCGAAATATTTTTTTTTCTGTTTGTTGGTTTTGGCTTATCTCCGAAACGGCTGGACCGATTTTGGACGGGACTTTCACTGATGTTATAGCGGCTACTTTCTTAGGCAACTTTGATTTTAGAATATTTTAGGATTCCGCGCAACGAAGCCATGAAATTAAGACTTCTATGCGGGCAAATCAACGGGCACCGCTAGTATCGTCATGTTTTTTTTTCATCATAAACTCATGAAACCATGTATTTCCGGTGATTTTTTGCTAGTAGTTTTAGCAAAATACTTTAATGTCCACTTTTTCCACGTATCCATCCGACATCCATCCCATACTTTTCTTCTAGTTGTACAGGCTTTTAGGCATACGTAAGTAAGGACGTGTAGGAAGTTTCAGAATCCCGAAATTTACATAACTCGTCCCAAATAGACTGCGAGCTAGGGACGACTTACACAGTGACTCAATACAGTTGTTTATGACGATACCCGGAAGGTTAAGGTATCTCGTTAGTTTTGCCGACGTGACCCATGTCCATTCGCTTGCTCGTTAGTACAGTATAGCTGACCCTCGCCCTTCCTTAGCTAGTGTTGGACGTAGTCTGTATTCTAATATATTATGGTATTTCCAACATTTAGTTCTAGTTTCTGGTCGCGGCTTCGCACGCGTTGTTTCTATATAGATACGTTTTGTAGTTTATTCGACGACCTCTGTGGCGTGATAGGCTAGGTCCGCCTGCGCGTCGCAGGCGGTGGTTGCGAGTTCGATTCCCGCATCGGGACTAATTTTTGTACTATGTGCAGATATTTTTTCCGGGTATTCTTGATGTTTTCTACGTGTAACCAAAAATAAATATCAATGTTGTGTATTAAATTAGGTAGTATCAGTTATCTAGTACTCATAACACAAGCTCTGCATAGCTTGGGGCTAGAGAGATGCTGTGTTAATTGCCCAGCATTATTTATTAAATATTTATATCCCATGGGAACTAATTTAATGGAGAAACAAGATCCGTCAAGTGCGAGTGTGACTCGCGCGCCGAGGGTTTCGAACAGTTGTCAAGTATACCAATATGTACTATAGGTACTGGTTATAGACTTAGCTATTTGATGAATACCAAGAAATTAAAGGAACCTCCATTTCACATGTATCGGTTTGCAAACATCGGAGTACAGAGAGTAATAGTATAATTTCGAGATTTTTCTAAATATTTCGAAAAGTATGTAACCTACAGGAATTTCAAAAAGTGTTTTGAGATGTACAAACCGATATTGAGTGTTACCCCATTCAGTGAGGTAGCCCCCCCTTTTGAAAACTATCCCCCCCCCCTTTTTGAGTATTTTTGAAAATGTCGTCAACTTACAGACTCCTCTATATTTTTCCTGTAAAACCATATCTACAAACGCTACATACATTTTTTAGAAATTGATTATGTACCTACTTCTGTTCTTACATCTGAGCCCAATTTAATATGTTTTGTTGGTATAAGTACAAAAACAATGAGAACAGTTGTTAAATCTCTAAAACCAAATGGAATTGATACTAACAAAATAAATAAAAAAATAACCAAATTAAGGTATTCAGTAATAAACGAATAAACCCACTAAAAACCTTTTCAAATCGTGAATTTTACAGGAAATACCAAGCGTACTTTTTACGAGTACTTCAACTAAAATCATTCTATTCCCATAAACCACTGTTTATAGCGTCATATTTTCACCGTTAAAAATGCATATATTGGCGCCATTTCAGAGCTTTTCAGATAGCAACTTGTGCCGTACAGTGGTCTAGAACCGGTTTTAATTACCAAACAATTGTTACCTCATTGATTTTCGCCTCATTGAACCTTTGATGACGATTCGAAATAATATAGTTCGATTTCAAAGGTTATTTTTATTCTTAGAGTTCCCAAGGTACTCCACGATCCAGTGCAACAACTCAAGTTGAAAGAACGGATCGGCCGTCCTTCGTTTTGTGCGATCCGACGTCATCCGTCGACTTAGTTCGTTTTTCAAAGTAGACCTCCTGATCCAAACCACGGCAATAAACCACGTGGTTAACGTCACGGTGCACGCGAGGTAAAACAAAACACGCCTCTGTCCCACTTCGGACCAGCGAAGGCATTTTATCGCGGAATGCGTAATTATGAGTTTAGATCGCTCATTAATTATGTAAGCACTCGAAATATTTTCAGCTTTGGAGTGAGTACGGCTTTTTGTCGAGGTATTTCTACGTGCATTTTGATTGGCTTTTGGTTTTGACCTTTTTTATCCGACGGTGGAGCAAAGGCAGGGTACATTTTTTGGATCTTCAAATTTGGATGTTATATCTCTAATATAATCAAACGTACTCTTTGGTTTGTACCTTTGATGATTCTATGTAATAGATAAATGTTCTAATCTAATGGTCGACTATTCATCGGGTTGTTTTAATAATATCTAATTTTTTTTAATGTTACGAGTAGAACATTACTTTGAAAGGTCATCGGAGATTTTAGACGGAAAACTAAACAATGTGAGACCTATGTTCTTGCTAACATTTAACAATATTTATCTATATCATTTTCTAAAACACTTGCTTTCACAAAGAGTCCTACAATCCCTACAGCGAGTAAGTTTTAACCACGGACCGTTAGTTAGGAGTTGTGACGTCAGTTCTACTTAACTATTTGCTTCGCTCACGTGAACTTAGTGTTAGCACTCGGGGATAAAGGTTGTCGCTTACATAGGCTGCACCGCTCCCGCACTGCTCCCGTACAGCACCTACACTACACGTTTCCGCCTCAAATCGTGTTAACCGCACTGTCCACAGGCTTTCCACACGGCGACTGCTAGCAGCAAGCTCGCTGGTCATGCACGCTCGGCTACAGCGCGTCGGCCTTGCGGTAAGCAAGACGTCAACTAACGAGTGGCTAGGTTGCGGTAGACTCGTTCACTGCGCGCAGTCTGCTATTTTATGCTGTCACTATAAAATGTATCTAAAGATGCGTGAATTTCAAGACTCTGGGGTGGGTGTGATCCTTGAGGGTTACTGTGTACTCTCAATAAAAATCGTTGAAGGGTTTTAAGCTCATTCAGAATTTCCTTCTTGAATGTCTTTTTTTTTTTGCCGTGCAGCAGCGTGTTGGGATTTATGTGCCATAACTTTATTGCAGCAAAAACATTACGTAATCAATGAAAAAAATTTCAAAGTCGAACCAGTAGTTTTGCAGATTGGCCATTACAAACATATATGGCCTATATGGCCATTTTTGGCCTAAAGGCTGGTACAAACTGTAAACCTTATTAATAATTTACATAAACATTCCATGCGTAAATTCATCAGAATTTACGCATGGAATTCACACCAAAAACAAACCAAATTGTAATAAGCTTAAGTCAAATATGACAGGAAAATCCCCATTTTATACGAAGTTTTAACTAAATTGCCCAGGTCTAAAATATTTTCTCTACAACCTGCAGTTTTGTTTGTGAATTTGCAGAGAAATAATTATGCGAGTGCGGCGCTGCTGCGGCTTAAGACACGTAATTTGAAATGCAATGAGAATTTTAGAACGAAATATTCTCGTGCAAAAGTGTTATCCATTGTCATTTCTACTACAATTATTCCAATGTTGCTGGTATTATATTTTGGTCAGTAGTGGTTTTTAGGTAGGTATGTTTTTTATTGAAATTCTCAAACAATAGTGGAAGTGTAATAAGACCTTATAAGGATGATAATACAAGTCTAACACCCGAATTCAAAAACAATACTTATGTAAGTTAGCAAGCAATACTGTGCTATGTAAGCCATTTCTCTCTGCGTTCGTTATGGTAGGTAATTTCAAGCGACACTTTATTATGCGAACGCACTGCGTCCATTACAGATCTGTGATTGGTCCGTTTCTGTTGCTAAGGTCAAGAGACTTTAGCAACAGAAACGGACCATGTTTGGCAGATTTGTGGATGACATTAATATAACCTATAAACACCTGCACAAACATAATTAAACAACTTTGTTTCCATAGAAACTGAATAGGAATACAAACAAAATCTCAAAGAAAAGCAAAACTGACAGAAAATAACCAAAAATTTGTGACATACTTGTCAAAAACGTGACATAACTACACCATGCGTTAGATAAAATAGCTGTCTAGCTACGTAAGGGTCGTCCCAAATGAACGCATCGCGTTACATAGCACTCAAGTATTGTTTATGAATCGGATTGACCGGCCCTATGCGTTCGTGAGCACTGTGAGACCTCATAGTATTGTTCTTGAATACGGGTGTAAGACCGCAAGCCTAATCAAATATGTAGTTTTGTAAACCTACCGTCCAATCTCTAAACTGAATCAATCTTTTATAAAAGGTTTTAAGGTGTCCTTATATACAACGCCATTTGATGCCATGTTTACAGGGTTGCCTGCTCTTTAAAATAAAATTTCTATTGTAAATGTTATATGTCAATTTGATAAAATAATATTTATTCAAGATCCAACAAGTATTTTTCGAGACTTTTCCGCCACCCCGTTTCACTGTAGTGTTGTCTGTTTGTCCCTAAGTGAGCGTTGCATAAAGTGGAAAGTGGGACCATAAATCTACTACGCCTTTTTTACGTATCTAATAGACAGGTAATTAAAGTCGATTTCGCGGTTTTTTTGTGGCACTGGATACGAAATACAAGTTTAATAAAAAAAAATATATTGGCGGATACTGTTTATTTAATAATCTGATATAGGTGTCAATTTCAGGGGTGCTGATAGCGAAAGTATGTATGTACATATTGCCTATGTACTAAATAAGAAATTTGTAGTTTACTTAAATAAATTAAAAAAAAAAACTGTGACTGCTTTCAATGGTAAAGCCGGTTATTTTTTTTATTTTTTTTTTGAATATCTAATGATCCTATTTTAAGAAGTAGGTAGATAGGAGTAAAAGAAAAAAGCCGCGGAGAGGATGTTGAAAATGACTTGACAGCTGAAAATTATATTCGGAAGCTTATTATGCAAGATTTCATAATGACGCCTGTCAATTATGTCGAAATAGTATCCACTGTAATGAAACAATTTGTTAGAGGTGGTAATTACTTTGAAGTAAAAACTGATCATGTTTACGGTCTTCTGCATCAATGTAGCGAGATGAGACTAGTTTTGGAAAAATATTGGGTCTTACGTATTGACAATGTTATAAAATATTAACCGGGATGTAATCTCTATACGAAAACTGTTAAAAATACAAATCACTAAGCCTTCTGTTATACTGAAATATAAATATACCAATTGTAAGATTGATTTTATGATCTATGTAAAAATAATTTAGAACTAGATTATTAAAAATAAATAACCTTAATAATCAATAATATAATTTTTCATTAACATTTCATTACAAATATATTTTGCCTAGTAAGCCCTATGCACAATATTGTAATATGTAAATTCAAATTTAAAACAAATTATACCTAGATGTTTTAAAGTCAAAACATCTTTTTTCCCCTACTATTATGGTAAATATTCAATAGCTGAAATCACTCAGTACAGCCACATGTAACGTAACGCGCTTGTAGTTACGCATATTTATGTGCGTAATTCGCACACAAGCGCTTCAAGTCCAGCCTGCCGTTTTTTTTTGCGATAACAGCGCAACACTCCATCTACACAGGTCAATAATCAAAGTTCAAATCCTACTAATATCAATAAGGCAAAAGATTGTGATGATGGTTTTTTACCTATAAGATCTCTCTAAAACTAAACAGATCAAGATTTAGCGTAGTAGGTACATGTAGAACATTAACTTGACGTAAATAATTAGCTTACTTTGTATCCGGGCTGTAGGCAGTGGTATAAAACAAAATTATGAGAAAGTCTTTGTGAATGGAAAATACCCAACAGGCGAAAGTGCTTATGTTTTAAGCTCATTAAATCACTGTCAAAGTTGTCAGTTTCGGGGACCATGTGTTTTAATAATCCCCGTTATAAAACAGGGGTCATGGAATGGTTAAGAGAACGTGCCTCTCGCTAAATTAAAAGGGATTTGGACTAAATTAAAGGTGTTAGGTTTTCGCACGGAGCGCGTTAAAATGGAAATATGAATTTGCCACAATAAGTTGGATGGGTTGGGCCATGGTCTGGCCGAGAGATTATAGTCAAAATGATAATTTTCGTGTTTGTCGAACATTTTCGTTTCTGAGTTACCTATCTTGTTTTTTATTTTGGGGAACTTGTGGAAACAAACGAAATATTATATTTTGTACTTTCAGGAGTTGTCAACATAATTGCTTGTGTTTTGTTTGGTGTTCTGGGGGTAAGTAATCTAATAAACCTGTAAAATGTACGTAAAGCGAAAACAACTACACAAGCGTGTCACATCGTCGTATGAAAATAGCCTATATATATATATTTTTAAGCCCATTTTACTGTTTTAATCGTTCATATGCCCCCAGAGATGATTCCATAGGATAATAACTAAAAACTCCCCAACATCGCAGCATTTTTGACACAAATCTTTTACCTTCTTTTTAGATAAATCCTTCTGCATCAGCTTGAAATTAATGGCTTGTTTTTTCACGACATTAGCCCACTTTAATGACAAACCAGAGGGTGACCTCATTTTAATAAATGGGTTTAGTGTGACTCGACGATTATTTTTCTAATTATACGAAAACTTTTCCATAATAAATGATGCTATTCATGTTTTTAGCCTAATGACGATGTACAAATTCGTGAAAAGTATGACGTATTAGGAACTAGGCCGTTGTGAATATCCTTCAGAACTACTTCACCTACCTAGGCTACGCTAACAAAATTTATAAGACCAATAACCCAGTTATTGAAATAACTCAAAGAATTAGCAAGCTGTAGTAGTGAGCCCGCTATATCTCGCAAAGAACCGGCAACCACTGGGGTAAACGTATTCTTGAGTGGTTAGCGCGACTCAGCAAACACTACGTTTGTCGAGTCGCGTTCTCCACGAAAGCCAGATAGATGGGATGATGACAAACTGCGAAATACTGCTGGCAGATGCTGAATGCGGCAAGCTGAAGATAGGGCGCTATGGCACTCATAAGGCTTCCCTTACGAGTGCCATAGCCAAAGCCTTTGCCATTGACCAGTCTTTGGACTAATGTAAGCTGATGATGATAATAATGAGCTAGAGTCGCTATACTACTCATTACTTCTGGATACTGGATATTTAACCAATAAACTAACAGATCATATTAAACTAACGCAATTTACTAGGACGGTCTCCACGGACGACCAGCGCTATGACATAATCTGCTCTACCATAGCATATGCTGAGTGGAGTCCGACTTTGTCAGTTTTCCTGCTAGTTTAAGGTTATTTTTTAATGTATTGTTTTCCTTTATGTTCTGACAACATAAATATCTTTTTACTTTACTTTATTAGTCCTCTATCCTATAGTAGGTATGTTTTTAGGTTATAATTCAGATATTTAGTGCTATTGACATTAACTAAAAATGAGAAATGATGATGAAATGATGAATGATGGGAGATGGTGAAATTGCTGCATCTTTTACATTTGTTGTTGCGTTAGTAAGTTGTTCCTCTGATAATTTACTGTTGAGAATGCAGTGTCCACTTATAACTGGTTGTGCAATTAGCTATCTCAATAAGTGTGTATTTTCATAAGATGAATTATTGTAATATCCACTGGTAGACCAAATAAACAAAGTAAATAAAAATAATACTAAAGTCATTTACGGGATATTAAAAGATTTAGGTTATAATATGTATCTTATTTACCGGGAAGTACTGTCGTAAAACCTATTATAAACACCGCATTCCGCACAATGAGCGTGATTCTTTTCTGATATGAATATTATGATGAATCATTGACTGCCTTACCAATGATACCTGAATGAATGAATGAATGAAATAACACTTTATTGCACTTAAATAATAACATAATAATAACCTTATATCTACATTTAACACATGATCAGTACAATAGGCGGCCTTATCGCTGAGGGCGTTTTCTCCCAGGCAACCTAGGGATGGAAAAAAGATATAAGTATAAATAAGAGTTGGCAGAGCACAAACAGTAGAAGAAAATCATTCTTAAGATATCTTAAGAATTATTTTCTATAGTATATATATACTACGTACATACAACATAATATTAATACAGAACTAACTTAGGAGCTAACCTTAAATTACCTATAATTATCTTAATACAATAGGTTCTACAGAAAGATCTATCTATATATATAAAAGTCGTGTTAGTTACGCTATTTATAACTCAAGAACGGCTGAACGGATCTCGGTGAAATTTGGCAGCGAGGTAGATGGTATCCCGGGGCCGGACATAGGCTACCTTTTATTCCGGAAAAAAGCATGCGAAGCCGCGGGCTGCAGCTAGTGCTATATGTATAGATAACCACATCTGGAGTTACAGAAGGAGGAGAAAATGAAGGAAGATTTTAGGTAGCTGAAGATAAGAAATAGGACTTCAGTTTAAATTTGAATTGATGGGCGCTCAATGTGTTATTCTACTTATAATACTTCGTTCTATGGCACAAGCGTTACTCAACCATAGATCGATGACTGAGCAAACTTTCATAAAACGAGTCTCAGTTTTCCTGCTTACATATTCGTATTATCTCAATACTTTGTTTTTCGGTTATAGTATCTTACATAGAGATAGACATTTAGTATACCAGCCCGTTTTATTTTCATGCAACAAATATTATTAACATAATTATTTCAATAGAAAAGCAATATTTAATACTATTCTACTATTGAAAAAAAAAAAATACGTTGTCTATCTTGGCTAGATTAAATAAAACAAATACTTTGTTATAAAAATCTTTATTTTCAAAACATTATGTACCGTCGAGTACAATAAAATTTACCTAGCTTCCATTTTAACAATGAAAAAATTACAATACAGTACAACTTGACACTTACAATGCTTTGGTAAACATTAAGGTATTAACACTGGAGTACTTCGATAGTTTACAATTCAGAACGAACTGTTACACTTTTTCATCAGAAAAAATATTTGAATACCTAGGTTATGTATTTACATTAGACTTTAAAGTTAACTAACCCCTACTATTCACATTATTTTGAAGTAAAAATAAGTTGAAACTTAGTTTAATACAACATTTTTTCAGTAATAAAAAATACAACACTTACCGACTTACAAATTACTTACCTACCAAATAATACCTCTATAAAAAACAATGTAAGAAAAACTTTGAGCAAAAATTAATAAAAATGTCCAATATTTTATTTTCATCAATATTGAACTAGCTGTAAATTGTCAGAAACTTGAATTTGTTACATGCATCAAACATCATTGCACAAAACATCATCATCGTTCATAATCTTAAGGGAATATCCATAAAGTACGTCACACGTCAAGGGGGGGAGGGGGTCGACGAAGTGTGACATTGTGTGACAAGGGGTGGGAGGGTAATTTAATGACGTCTCATTTCAAAATCTTATACATCTAAGTATTAATGTGCCAAATTTGAACTATTGACGAAAAGCAGAAAAATATTTCCAACTCTATTTGTATTTTAAATTGTTTTCTTGGCGAGCTCATACTCGCTTTACTAGTGCCACGCGCCGCCGCCGGTCCTCTGAGCTCTTTGACAAATGACATGACATGACATCGCTGCTAGATGTACCGGTGAAATTCGTTGTTTGGATAGATGATAAAAAAATCTAGTCTCTAAAGGAGACGTGATGCCATACAAAATGTACTAGATTGACATTGTATTAAATATTTTTAATTTAATTGTGTTAATAAATACTAACATTAATTATAAGAGATCTTTCTGCTACTAACAAGTTGTGGATCACATTTATCTGAAAATAAAAGAGTTTTAATTTAATTTTAATTGTATAATAGTAACCAATATTTGACGTAAATTTGCTAGTGATGTAGTCGTTGTAGGTATTTGAATTTTATCGATAGCATCAAAATACTTTTTAATTAAATTTACCTCAATTTTTCTGACAGATGTCATGTGTTTTTATAACAACCCCACCCATCAAAGGGACTATAAGGTAATTGTAGATAAAAACCTTTTTTTTTTCATTAATACCTAAGTACCTTCAATTGTCTTGTGACACTTCATATAAAAATCATTTTAATTTAAAATAGTTTATTAAAAACGAAATTATTCGTAAGAATTAACTATTAAATCGGCCACGTATCGGCGTAAATTCAGCTAGTAAAATAAGTATTTTAAAAAGGTATCTTCTCTATTATCACGATTTTGTGCATTGATTATGCAACACATTATTTATTTGCGTACAAAATGACATCGATGAAATTTTTTTATCACACTTAACTCATAAACGTTTATGAGGTTATATAAAAAAGGTCATAAAGCGTATCCACTAGACTCCCTGATCGAAGATTTGGATGATGACGATGATGCTATATTGTTGGATGAAAAAGATGTACACATGCAATGTTCCTGACAAACG